>OX465288.1:170636981-173069481 GCA_949987695.1 Merzomyia westermanni
AGTAACTCCAACTTTGTTGTCACAGCTTACAGCTGAGTATACGACATACACTTATAGCGGATCTTATATTTCCATACTTCTTTATATATATTTTTGTGTTTGCTGGACTCTTCATGTAGAAATTATATTTATGTATATAGATATGTAGCTTGCATTTACATTTAAAAAGATATGTGGTTGTCTGCTCTTGTTCAATCTATTTGAGTTTCGGCCTTTTGATAAAATTGAACTTTATTGGTTACTTGCCAATTTGGCGTAAAACTGTGCTTATAAATAACTCGCTACTTAGCTCATTTTCATATATGTTCGAAAGCGTTTTACAGTCTTATATTTACTTAAACCCCCAAGAAAAAATTGATGCTTGACAATTGTGCCTTAATTAAAACATTATGAAAATCTGGTTTTGAAAATTATTGATAATTATATTTGATTGAAATTATATCAAAAATATCATAACCACAATAAATACCATTAAAAAGATGAACCGAAATCAATTATTTGTACTCATTTCACCAGTTATAATCCAATCATTATTGGATAGTTTTCTGTATGACTTACTTTACGTGTTACATGAGGCTTAGTTGTGAGGTTGTGTTTCTTAGAGAGGGTAATACTTTATACCTAATGACATCAATACCGCTTTAAGACCCTGGGTCCATAGGTGCAACTTAATTTTTGTTCAAATTTTGAACCAGTAGTTGCATCTTGTGCTAGTACTACAATTACTTTCTTTAGTTGACTAAGCGAAAGGTTTATAAGGTATTTTTTTAACTAACAAAGAGAAATTTATTGCTTTTTCGTACCAACAATTTTTTGTTGATTTTACTGCCTGTACATTTTCAAGTATTCATGAAACGAGTTTAAGGCCAAGAATAATAATCTTTAACTTTTTTTAATTTTTTATGAAAACTATATTGTTTTTCTTTTTAATAATAATTTTTTAATTAATTATTAAAAGTTGTTTAATTGAATAGAGTAGGAAAAATGTTTAGAGACAACCGCCATTCTTCATTAGGGCATTGCTAGCCATTATGCTAACAATACGCTGTATTTGATGTCATCTAAACTAAAAATATAATTTTTTGTTTTTTTTTCAAAAATCTAACAAAATAAAATTAACTAAGGAAATGCATGCCTAAACTAATACACTTTTTAAACTAAGCCCTAAATAATGTATACATTATTTTCGGCTATAAAGCAATTTACACTTGATTTGCCTTATAAAAGTATCTCCATTATGAGTTCGTAGAAAAAATGTTTAATTTTATTGCCAACGCACATTTTTTGAGGTCAAAAATAGACATTTTATGGCATAACGAATAGTACTCCTCCATCGCGTGTGCATTTGTTTGTCTTTAATATTTTCTTTTTCACATTTTTAAGGCAATCAATCGTAGATTTTATTTGTAGTCGAAAATTATTGCAATAAAAAAGTTTTCAAAGAGCAGTTATAATTTTGGATTTCTCTTTTTTCACAAATTTATCAAAGCTTAATGGAACAAAGAATCATATCAACATGCACAAGAAACTTTTAGAGTTGAAAAAAGTGTCATAGAGAATAGATTGAAAAAGTAGACTAAACAAAAATTATAGGCTCGTTAGCGTTAGTTAATTCTTACAAATTTAAGTACACAGTTCAACGATCTATACAAAAGAGCACTTTGTTACCTGAGTGATTATCCTTTTACTTTTTGGCTGACCTAGGCTTTGACTAAGTTGTATAGGTCAGGTTATGCGATTGAATGAACATGTTCCAGCACAGAATGTATTCTTAACGACATCTAACCATAGAAATAAAACAGTACAGTAAAGGGTAGGGTAAAATTCTCTGTTGTTTCAAATTGGCTATAGTTAGTAAAAGTATTAAAATCTAATGCAGTGGATAAAAATGTTTGGAATATTCGATAACAGAAAGTGATCATTATTATTAATGCGATTTTCCCCTGTAAAGTATTTACAACTTTAGGAAAATTACTCTGCTAAAGAGCACATGACTTTTGATATATAGAAGGGGTTCCAATCCCAATCCGTTCATTCATGCCGTCCGGCAGCATCATTTTGCAAATGAAGTCTTAACTCAAATAGCACCCAAGTAGTACAAGGTGGCGCAAAAGTAAGCTTCCGATGTTCAGCATATCGGTTGTGGCACGTGCAGTGTGTGCTGTTGCACCGTCTTGTTGGAACCACATGTTTTCCAATCCCAATTCATCAAGTTGCGGCAAAAAGAGCTCGTTGATCATTGCTCTGTAGCGCTCACCATTCACAGTAACCGTTTGGCCCCGACCGATTATTGGTCAAATAAATAGTCAGCAATATTCCGCGTTCTGGAGCAGTGTAGCGTAACATTGTTTATTAACGTGTATTTCGCATGTGTTTACTACACAAATGTCAAAACAGAACTGACTTTAGGGGCCAATCGCAAAATTTATAGCATTTTCTGATAGGAGGATTACTTTTGCGCCACCTTGTAGTAACAGTGACGAGGAGCTTTGGCGTAGAACAATTACGTTACTGCCACAAAATGTATGAATTTGCTGAATAAGTAACTTCATTTAAGAACTTCGCAGTCGCTACGAAGTATTTTCCACCGCTAATAGTTACCTAGCAAACTAAATTACTATTAGCGGTATTCAAAACGTCGTGGTTACTAATACGCCAACCCTAAGGTAGTCAAAACTTGAAAGTGACAAATGACTAGCTCATGTTACTTAAATGCAACTTTAAAGTTATGCAAACGATATATTTTTTTCAAATACTTATGATAATCTAAAGATATAATTTGTTGAAAATTTGTCGATATTTTTTGATACAATTTTTATTTGGTTCTGCGTTTAAGGTTAAAGAAAACCCTTACTTCAACGACAACCATTCGATGTAGAAAATGTTAGCAAACAACTGCAAATCAGCTGATATTGTTGTTGTTGTGGTAACGACAAAAATACTCCCCGAAAGTTTTTTGGAGTGCTGTCGAACTGACAGTCCTTGGCCGGATATGAATTCCGTACGCTCCGGTACTCCCTTGCGGTACTGCCCGACTGTCGTGGTAGCGATTTGGTATGACCAATGGAACCTTCTAGGTGAGATCGGTAATGAGAGGTGAGAGGCATCATATCCGTAGATCAACCATCGAGTTGCACGTCATTACCTTTGCGCATATTAGTCACCTCTTACGACCGGTATGCCTACCTAGGGCATATTCTAAGCCCCTAACACGCAGGGGTAAGCTGATACAGCTGATAGTCAACCATAGAAGCCCACACTACTGACAAAATTCACTAACTACTAAAAATTAAATTTTTCCACAAAATCTAGCCTTAGGGCTAAATATTTTTACTTGGCGACACTTTCGGCAGGTATTAAAATACTTTGAAGATGTGCTTTTTGGTGAATACATCTTCAAAGCTATTTATTCCAATCTGGCAGCATTGAGTTAGATAATTTAGACCCAATTACCTTAATTTCTGCGTCAAATTTAATGTATTAATGATTAATAATTATTTTTGGGTGAAGTGGAAAATGGAAAAGTGATTTTCTTGCACGTTGTTAGATATTTTAATGAGAAATTAAAATTTGTATGGCGCGTGGAAAATATAGATATATTGTCATTATTGTTGAAGCATCATCATGGTTTTGAAGCAGGTTATCGCAAAAAAAAAACTGCGCTATTATTATTATTTATGCGATTTTGTAAGTTGCAAAGATGCGTTTGTGGGTAAAGTTCCCTTAAAGTCGCTGTTACCACGCTGCTACATAATTTCTACGTAACCATAAAGCCGCTGGAACGTTGCGGTTACCTACAAATTATTATTATTATAATAGATATGTTTCTATCACATGCGCGTGACTAGTGGCTCAACACTTCTTACTCCCAGCAATTTTCGTACTCAATTGGAAATTCATTTCACATAAAATTAATCCAATACACGTTTTATTAATTCCAAGTTGCTAGCAAGTGACCCCAATATTTAAAAACTAAGCACTTAATGCTTGTACGGAAATTATGAAAAACAAATTTTATTTGCGTTCTTATGAATACAATAAAGCTTAGAGTCAGCTCCATGATAATTTTAATTTAATTTCAAGGTAATTTTCGGCAAACTAATTTATGAGCCTTAAATTACACATGTCCCTAACTCATAAATCATAGGCTGGCAGTAGTAACAATCTAACTTTAAAACACATACACATATGTAGCTTTGCAAAACGTAGCCAAAAAACAAAGTGTTCACCTATCACAACTCCAGCCTGCTCATGTATGCGTGTGCAAACCATAAGTTGTAAATGCCCTGAGGGAAATGCAAACATTACATATTGGCATTTCTAATTTTAAAAAAATTAAAAATGTGATGTTCATTGTAAATCCGCCAGTGCTCTTGGAACTATTGACTGCGTAGTTCTTCTGGAATTAACTTCGACATCGGAACACTTGAACAAAACAGTGGACTCTCTTTTGAAAATGTTACGGAAATGTCATTGAAAAAGTATTTGCTTCGTTGAGAACGTTAGTGAAAAATCCCCAAAAGTTTATACAAAATTATGGTTTCGAGAAACTTAAGCCCAGCTTTGCTGCATAGGTTTTTCTGAAAAGAAAAGTTCGCCGAACACCCCCTCAGATGAAGTATTTTTGTAAATTTTAGAAAAATACAAACTTTTTTATGGCCGAATTAGCCTAGACTTAGAAAAACTTGACTTGACTTAGTTTACAAAAGAACTGAGAGTCAATTATTCAACGTTTCATCTTTTTGAAATTTTTTTATTTGACGTATTGTTTTCTCTTTACCATATAAATTTTATTCATCCAAAAATGTAGCATGCTCTACAATATAGGGAGGAATTTTATTAAAAATATTGAAAAAAGTTATATGGTAGCACAGTTCTCTCACGGCTCTCTTTGAACTTAGAAACTTAACTTGGAAATCAAAAATCTGTAGTCTTTTAAGTTTCGAAGTTAAGTTATTTTCTAGGTAGCTACGCACACGTGTAGCCCATTTGTTAGATGTAGGGTTTTCAAGTCAGGTTAAGTCTAAGTCAAGGCTAATACGGCCATTATTATAGTCGGTATTTAAAGGGTGGCGCACCATTTTTTTTGACTCGGGAAAAAATGTGCTCCATTGTGGTACCTACCTACCAGATCTCATTAGTAACGTGAGTTAGCCTGGCACTAACTGAGATCGGTTTTGCCGGTTTTCCTAATGTGCTCCAAATTCCGAATTTATGAAGAAATACGTAATTGGGCGACTACTATTAGGGATATCCAAAAAAATGTTTTTTAAACGCTTTACCAAACCACACATAAGAGGGCACGACTATGAGCAAAACATAGATATATGGAATGAAGTCCTTTATTTGGACTTTGTACCGATGAAATTCACGAACAGTTTGTTAATTCTTTGTTGTCTGTGGTCCACTTAGAATACTCTGGTTGTATAATAAGGAACATAAGTCCATACAAGACCCTCATAAAATTTTAATGCCAAGCACAAACGCCATATTCCACGATTTTAAAATAGCATGCTTGCTAAGAAATCTTGGTGAAAATTTATAAATATGTCTACAAAAACAACAAGGAGTATAAATAAATGTCTGATCTAGGTTGTAATAATAAATAACAAATCTTGATCAAGTTGGAAGCCGGAAGAGCTTTAAAAGCTTCGTTAAAAGCACCTACTCCACCTCGGAGTACTGCATTTCTTTGCTTATGAGTACTTCATGGAGTCCCAAAATAATACTCCACGGAGTATTCAACACCACAGCGGGAGAGGCAGTAGCTTGTCCTTAAAAGTAGTATATCCACTGCCTCTATAGCTTTGGTGTTGAAACTAAATGGAGTTATGTTTTTTTTACAAGTTGAACGACCTTTTTTATATGAAAAAGGATTTCCTGGGAGTAGTCCGAACCCACTTAGTTTGTTACAGGGATATGTATGTATTAGAGATGTAAATTTTTTGCATTTTAAAAATCCCTGGATCCCGTTATTCGCTTGGCTTCAACAGTTTAGTTTGGGCAAAGTGAAAGAAATATTTGAGAATCTAGCTAACTTTAAGATAAATAACAAATTAAAGAACAAAGCTTTCGTTCGTTTATTATTTAGTTAAATCTATAATTATTTCATCTCTAATCGAAGCAAAGCAAAATCATATTGGCATTAAGCAGAAATTCAGCATAACTCGGCATATATGATGTTTTGAGTTTTATTATGAAAAATAAAATAATTATTATTCTTAAGAAAAAAATTCATTATTTTTCGTCCCTGCATTTTGCTTATCCCGAAATTTCCGCGGTTCCGTCAAATCCCTTATATACATGCATCCTGCATTACTAGTTCTGAAATATTGCTTTTCTTGTGACTTTTAAAACCCTACTAGGCCGTTACAAATCTTTTGTGAGTACCATCAACCGCCATATTTGACACTTGACATGTGCTAGGCTGCTTTTATTATCGCCCACGACATTACCTTCCCCAAGTTTCTGATAAAAAATTTTAAGTTTTAGTTCACTTAGCTTTCGTTGTTTCGATTTCGATACTATTTCGAAAGCAGGCCCTTTAAATTTGATTAGTAATTAGTAATCAATATTTTAGACGGGGTTCTTCAATCGGTAATGATTATTTTAATTGTTTTTCAAGAAAAGGTAATTATTAATTGATTATTTATTAACTGAAGACAAGGATTTCCGCTCATAAATCTAGCATAAAAAATCGTGACCACTCTAATGACAACAAAACGGCTTTATCACAACATTGCATGACCACCGCACACCCTCCCTATTTAGATAACGTAGTTATATTACAACAAGAAACACATAAGAAGCGCTATGTTTTGGAGATGCTACATATTATCAATACACCCAGCGACATACGCATAAATTTCAAGAGCGACACCGAAAACTGTGCTCCCGCATACAGACATCTAATAATGAAGAGGGGGAATACCTAATTATCTTAGCGTCGCTCACCAATTCATCTTTTATGTATTGTTGTTTGTACAAAAGTTTTGTTTACCATTACTGTTGTTTATTTGTTGACATTTTTTCATGCTATGTTTTTCTACTGTTCTTTATTATATTTGCACATCTATGTTAAATTAGTCGACCAGGTGCAGTCAACAGTGTAAGTGTAAATATATGTTTTATGTTTGTTATGTTTTAAAATGTTGTTACTTTTCAGTTCCTGAAGATGACTTCCAACTGTATTGTATAATATAATAAATTAAGTCCCTTGGAACTTTTATTGTACATATACTTGGGTGGCCTAGAAATCAAAAATTGTTCCAACAACTATTCAAAGGCCGAATAACATAAAAGAAACAATTAATTGATAACGATTAGAAAAGGTGTTTTGATTATTGCAGTGCTACGCACACAAGGTATATTAAGTTTAGTCGCCTAACGGTGGTATGAAACGGTATAAACGGATAGAGATAGATATTGATATTATATATTATTATATCAAAATGTTCAGGAGGAAAAGAGAAATTGATTAAGCCATGTCCGTCCGTCCGTCCGTCCGTCCGTCCGTCCGTCTGTGAACACGATAACTTGAGTAAATTTTAAGATATCGTAATGAAATTTGGTATGCAGGTTCCCTGGCACTCATCTCCGAGTGTTGTTCAAAATGAGCGAAATCGGCTAATAGCCACGCCCACTTTTTATATATAGAATATTTTCGAAAATACAAAAAAGTGATAATTCAATACATACTACACTTATAAGGATTAAATTTGGTGTTTTTATCAACATTAACACGGAAAATAAACATTTTAAGAAATGTTTGAAAATGATTGTGGCCCGCCCACTTTTGATAAAGTCAAAATTAGAAATAATATGAATCATAAATCAAAAACCGTTCAAGATATCGAAACGAAATTTAGCACACACATTTACATTAATAGGAGGAATGTTTCGGAAAAAAATGGGCGAAATCGCCTACGCCCACTTTTATACGAAAGATTTTGAAAAGGATCATACATATATTTAATAGGCAATAACTTTGCTTACAAAAGCGAAATATATAAATCGAAAAATATAAATCTTCGAAAATGGGCGTGGCCCCGCCCCTTTTATATTCGATTATTCTACAAAAATTTTTATGCCATAACTCTGGCAAAAATTTATTCATCGAAACGGTATTTTGCGTAAATATTGACAATATAAAAGTAGCTGTTGGTTGAAAAAGCGGGCGAAATCGGTTAACGGCCACGCCCAGTTTCTTAACATAGTTCTAAAAAATTTGTTTGTGAAATGTCAAACTATATATTTCTATAACAATGCAAGCTATATCAATTATATCTTGCACACATAAGCTTTTTAAGCAAAACTCGACCGCGAAAAAATATTGTGGATTTTGGGGAAGTAGGCCTGGCGCCGCCCACTTTCCAGCATAAAAATTCTGCTATTTACGAAGGCGATTGCTTGTAGTTTCAACTAGATATTTCAACCAAGTCAGGTGATCAGCTGCTTCTCAATAGCATGTAGTATACTCCTGCCAAAAATTAGGCAAATCGGATAACACGCAAGCAAAATATCCTTGAAAGTTTTTAATACCCCACTGCAATAGCGAAGCTATTTACCTTTTTTGATTTTCATACCTTTAATGAACATGTTTGTAAGTATGACAAGAAGAAGAGATGGGCCCATCAATAGTAAACTGAAATAATAAGGACGATGAGCTGAGTCGATTTAGTAATGTCTGTCTCTCCATCCGTCTGTCTATTTGAACGCAAAATTGTACAACCATGCAAGCTATATCAATAAAAATATTCGGGTAAGTTTTTAGTACCCCACTGCAACAGGGAAGGTCTTAACCTTTTTTGATTTTCATACCTTTAATGAACATGTTTGTAAGTATGAGAAGAAGAAGAGATTGGCCCATATAGTAAACTGAAATAATAAGGACGATGAGCTGAGTCGATTTAGTAATGTCCGTCTCTCCGTCCGTCTGTATGTTTGTATCTCTGAGGAGGTTTATGATGATATACCTGTTGTATATCGGACCTTACTTTTATATATTTTTTAAATTACTTTAGCCCTCAAAACTCATAACAGAAATGTTTTTATTGAAAACAATCAACTGGCTCTATAATACTAACTGAAAGTATTAAAATAGACCTGCGTAAATTGGTATGCCATAATGTTCGGTTCCACCCGAACTTAGACTTCCTTACTTTTATACCTTTCATGAACATGAAATGCTATATTAACTTTGGTCCGATGTTTGCAACGTTTAGAAATATAAGAGATAGACCGACCATTAAGTATATCAAATTGATCAGGACGATGAATTGAGTTGATACAGCCATGTCCGTCTGACCGTCCGTCTGTTTAAACGCAAACTAGTCCCTCAATTTTTGAGATATCTCACTGAAATTTGGCACACGGATGTATTTTTGTATTATATTAGACATTTGTCGGATCCGGTATAATGGGGTCACTATAGCATATATCGCCCAAACACCCGATCGTTCAAATAAGAGGATTATGACCATTTCTCCCTCATTTTTAAAGATTAAAACTTGAAACTTGGTGAGATATTTTCCTATAAATAGCAAAAGATTTCGTAAAAAATCACCAAGATCGGAGCTATATATAGTACAGGGTGTTTTTTTTACGGGTTTGTTTTTCGAATAGAGATAGAACTAGCATTTTGTGGTCAAATCTGGCAACTCTAATATCATTTATGTTCAGTTTGGTTTGCCATTTCATCATGAACAGGTTGACAAAAGAACAACGCTTGCAAATCGTGCAAACGATTTTCTTGTTTTTTATTTCAATTCGAAGTTCTATACCCTTAAAAAAAATACCCTTTATATATCCCCTACAACCGATCGTTCAGATAAGAGGATTATGGCCATTTCTCCCTCATTTTAAAAGATTAAAACTTGAAACTTGGTAAGATATTTTCTTATGGATATTAAAAGATTTCGTAAATAATCACCAAGACTATATAGTATATATCCAATACAACCGATCGTTCAGATAAGAGGATTATGGCCATTTATCCCTCATTTTGGAAGATTAAAACTTGAAACTTGGTGAGATATTTGCTAACAGATAACAAATAAAACTTATTATAAAATAAAATTAAATGTATTGCTGACTAAGTTTTAGAGAACTTTAAACAATGCGTATTTAAGGTTGCACGTATTCATGAAAGGTATAAAGCCTTCGGCACAGCCGTCCTTACTTGTTTTATTATAATTTTATTTTTTTAGCATTGTTAATGTTTCTATTTATGTGCTTCTACAGCAACACTGAAAAAAAATTGAGATAATCAAAAAAAAAATAAAAAAAATTACCAAAAGAAATTTCTTGATGAAATTTGATTTTTGCTTATCTTTTTTAGTAATCGTAAAAATATATTTGTTGATTATTTTTTTAATAAATTGAAAAACAATCAATAAAATTTGAAAGTAGTGGTAATCAACCATTAAATGGATACTCAAGAAAATAATTAATCAAACCGGTAGTCATTACGATTAGTAATCATTACTTAACAGGTCTGTCCGATAGTTATGCAGGTTGAAGGAACCCTAATTAATTGCGATAGCGAATCAAAGAGGGGATACCAACACGAGCTTGTTTCATTGCGTGACCCATTAAACAACGTGTTTACTTGCTTATCAGAACCATACAACAGTTGTTTCAGGATGACTACAGTTGGCGGCGCACATATTTTTAAATGATCCATATGAGAAATTAGCATACTTCGTTTTCTCATGAGATTGCCAATTTTGGGGATACATTTCAAGACAGGGATTTCTTTTTTGAAAAACATTATGACTGGTTAAGTTCTAGTTACAACAGATCTTATTCCTATTTGACATCATAACTCTAGTCCTGAACTGGAGATTTTGGTCAATAGTCTTTAGCTTCTCTGCAGGTCGAGCACATTTCAAATCAAGCAAACACACACACATATATAGTAAATGATGACATACTACTAATGCTATAATACGTACTCTGGTAATCGTACTACCTAAGTATGAAGAGATGTACTTATAAACCTTCAGTTTACCATGCCAAACATCCTTTTTTGGTGAATGGGGTTAATATGTAATAACAGCAACAAAACTAACATTGCCGACAACAGATGAAGTACTTTACGGTATGTGTGTTTTGCCATTTCATATTCATTTCATTGCACAATCGGTCTTACCCTTATTTCTACTTTTTTGACTAACTATTTACCACACAACCATATGTAACCTTATCTACAACTAAGTGAAGAGCTTTTAAGAGTGTGTTTAATGTAAGCATAAGCACTCGTTTTCGGAAAGGACTACGTACGATATATCTACGTCGTATATCTGTACATACATACGCAAGTATTTCGATGAGAGTGGCAGTATATATGTGCGCAACCTCAAATTCGCAGTGTCAGTGGCAATTTGACATGCACATGCCAGAACAAAGAGGTGCTCAAAGGCAGTCCAAAGCCGATCCCAGCTTACTTGGGTACTTACGAAACTCTTGCGGTTTTCGCTTGGACGTTATTCGCCAAATTCTACATATTTTGGTGTTTTTATATATGTATGTAATAGGGATGAAAATCTCGGGTATCCGAGATACCGTTCGTTTTGTTTCGAAAGTCCCTATACCATTTGGGTTGGTAAGATTTTAATAAAATTTAAATATGTGTGATTTATTTATGAAAATTATTGTCTTTTTTTGTTGGTGTGCAAAATTACTTGACCTCTTAACACTATCAACATTTTTGGTTCCTGTATAGATGAAATATCTTCTATAACAAAAACTGATTAATGTATTACAAAATGGTGGCCCCATAATAAGTTTTATCGACTTATCTCAAAAACTGAGGCACAAGTTTGCGTTCAAACGGACAGACGGACATAGCTATATCGATTCAGCTCATCGCCCTGATCATTTCGGTATACTTATTGTTGGGTCTATCTCTTCTTCTTCTCATACTTACAAACATCGGGCCAAAGTTATAATACTATTTCATGTTCATGGATGGTATAAAAAATTAAAAATTACTCTGGGTCAGAACCCTTTGCTCTTAAATGGTTTCCTCGCAACTAGCATCAAAGTAATAGTAATAGAGACGGGAAACTTAAGTGTATAACGATTACGTAACTGCCACCAAAGTATGACTTTGAAGAATAAGTAACTTAATTTGGGAAACTCGAAGTCACTGCTTGGTAGTTTCTACCACTAATGATTACTTTGAAATAATTTAGAATTTAGCTAGCCTTAAAGGTACTGAGAACGTCGTGGACGATCGCTGAAGAATACTTTTTAGGCATTGTAATAAGTCATGTATGATAGGATATAAAACAATTTTTACTTTTATTGGAACATAGGTGAATACCACATTTTTCACATTTTGATAAGGGTGTTCCCGTTTTGCAAAGCCGGCATCGACCTTTATCTCCCCACACAACCCAATGAACATTCCCATCATATCTCTTCGAGTTTGGTGGATCATAAGCAATTTTACGCCGCTTGAAGGTGGAACTGGATGCGGGAGATGACGTTCCGGAATCCATATCCTCTACTTCCACATTATTTCCACTGGGTCGTCCTCTTTTCCTTTGCAATGCGCTTGAAGAGGGCAATGCAGCGTTTAGCAACTCATTCGCTATTTCCATTTAAAATTTTATGAGTGGCATATGCTTTGAGTTTGGCTCGACCAGTTTTAGTTGTTTTCGATACAAAAGCCAGGATTTCGTTACTGCTGTTCCTAAACACCAGTAAAATATTCGCATGTACCATTTAACAGAGCGATGGTTGACTTTATAAAGCTCCATTAACATATCAGAGAGGTCAACTCCCCCCATGTGCTTGTTGTATTCTGCTAAAATAGCTGGTCTCGTGACATTGGTAAATTGTTTATTTTTGGCGCTCCAACGACGGCATGTTCCAATAGGCTCATTTCCAACAAATGTAGATAATAATTGTACGGCTCTGTTGTACAACCAGCGAACTGTAACAATTCCATAGTTGGTTTCGCACTTCATATCGTAAGATCCTCTGCCAAGCTTTTTCAAATCAGATTCGGATTTTAACTCGCAATTACCAACTCGATTTTTTCTGACAGTGTCGATACAAAATATACCCATCTCTTTCAATGATACAAGAAGACTTACCGAAGTGAACCAATTATCGAAGTATAGCTTGTAATTTTTTTAATTTTGGGACAGAGGATGCCAAATATAAAACGATGTCAGATGATATTCCAAGTCCATATGAGGGGCAGGTTCCATCACCAACATAGAGGGCGAAATCATATATAATTCCTGATGAGCCGGCACGGGCAAACATTTTCATTCCCCATTTATGGGGCTTAGCGGGACTATATTGTTTGAGTGGTGCAGTGCATATAAATTACTCTCTTTTACAATTAGTTCAATCAAAGCATCGTCAAAAAATGGCCTGAAGTACTCTATAGCGCTATTCACCACTTGAATATCGTCTTGAGGATTTTCGAATGGAACGGGTTTTATCCCAAATGGTTTTTTCCTCCATCGTAATGTTGAGAAGTCTATTTTTTCAACATCAAGCCTTTCGGCATACCCTGGATACTCTTCAGCACTTTCTTCAATGGCAATACCTTCTAACAAATCAATCTCGATTTCCTCACCTTTCTCCAAAACTTCTTTTAAATTATTTTCTAAAAACTCCGCTTCATCATCTTCGCTCCCTTCTCCAGAAGACTCGTCCCAATCAAACTCCAGAACTGCCTGTATATCCGCTTCACAAAGTCCTTTGCGTGGTTTACTCATTTCTACGATATGACCTTTTCGCTTTCACCGTTGCCCGAAGTTGCTTAAAAGCAACTTCAGTAAAGAAAAAAATATTGGGCTCAACTACGCAACTTTTTTTTTAACCTTTTAGCGTTTAAACTGTGCACTCACTTTTTTAATTTACGAATTAAAGATATTTTTATTATTTTTTTTACTTTTTGCACTAAAATTTAAGCCCGCACGATTTGTTCGAGTCAACACTGAATAAGTCATTACAGTTATATCGATCGCGACAAAACTTACGCTTCTTTGTTGTTATTCTATTCTAAGAACTATAATTGATCATCTCAATGCATGCTTACAAGAATTTGTTCCGTTAGCTTGAAATAAAACGACGCCGAAAAACAAAGTTGCTTATAAGCAACTTTGGGGTCGAAAGGGTTAAAGTGGAAAATGGGGACAAGTTTGTCATGCTCTATATATTCAGCCCGCCGACTTATCGGAACTTCATTATTTCCACTGTTATTATAATAACCTGGGAAGAAAATTTTATTAATTTTGCTTAGGGCCTGCCTAGATTTTGTTTTCTAAAATCATGGGGCTGCCAAGGAAAGCATATGCAAGCCCTAGACAGTTTGTTAATGTTTTTTAGGAAAGGGGATTTGCAGTAATATCTATATAGGCCCTGCCTAGTTTTTGCAAGAAATGCTAATTAAAAAAATTATTTTCCTGGAGGAAAAACCAGTCAGGACCTTTGCAGGTCTTATCGCATATTTCACACAAATTTAGCAACCGCGAGAAAACTATTCAGGAACCTTACAAAATTTTCGGTAAATTGCCCATAAATTGGAAAGTATACTCTTTCCATGCCAGAGCCCTGGCAGGTCATAGGCGGAGTTGTCTATTGTAGGGAAACTTAGCCAGATCCTAGGTTAAATATAAGTTTCCTAGATTATTTACTACTCGGGTAGCTTGCTTATGTATGGCCTTGTGGACATGCGTTTCATTAGGGTGGTCCTTAAATGAATTGAAAAAATTCTTACGTCGATACCAATAAATCCGAGGATAAAACAGTAAAGGGCATGGTATGTAGAACATACATTAAGGTAGTCGTTACAAAATTCAATTTAAAGTTGTTTTCAAGCTCACTTCCTCAAACGGTAATGCCAAGCCCTAAGTTTATGTTTGCTCTTAAACCTTTTAAGTTCAGATAACTTTTATAACACTTTCTTCACTTTTTTTTAACAAAAAATATTGGAGAAGAGGTTACAGCCATATGACAGTGCTAATCTAGGCATTTCGTTATTGTAAAATCAGCTCCTAAAAATCGCGGGATTTTGCAAAACCAAAAAATTGTCATCCTTAGCATGTATACATGTGTCTTTCTCGACTTCTTTCCAAAAGTTCTTGTTATTGGCCAAGTGTCACAACTGAGTTTGAGTGTTGATGAAATATATTTTTTGGGTGCTTGTAATTCTTGGTATTACATGCGTAGGTGAATTGTGTGCCGATATGTAGTTTTACTAGACGACAAATATGTATGTGCTTTTGCATTGATAAGAATGATATGGCTTAGTAGACGAACAGGATTTGTCAAGATTTAACTTGGCTTAAATATAGTCATGGAGAACCAAGGAAAAATTGGTATGAAATTTTTATGGAGGCAAATGAAGAGATGAATTTCATACAGTAGTAAATACAAGCTAACAAGCTAAATATCAACCCAGTACAAAAGCAAGCAATGCATTGCCTTTTTTCTTGAAAGATAAGACGCGTGGAAACTATTTTGTAAGAAAAATTTAAGCTTAGAGCTACACGTTTAAAAAATTAATTCAGACCTTAATTTATGCCTTTCGTTGTACAATTTGTTATGTCCTATCAAATACCCTGCCAACCGCCAATGGGTAAAAATCTGCATAAGCAATGAGTAACTGGTACCCAAAAAGTGGATAAAAATTAAGGAATATTATTCGGAAAGTTTCACTGATTGTATTGAAATCAGAGTTTTCACCACGGCAGTGGTGGTTAGCCATAGTTGGTAGCATAAAGTGTACTATCTCTTTGACGTAACATATATTACATTTTATACATGGAAAGAAGAATATTGATGAAACAGTCGTATCTTATAAGAAACATGTAATGAATTCACTTTTCCTCACTGGGATAGTTTGCAAAATACCCCTATGTTACGAAACTTTTCTATTTAATAAAGTTTGGACGGCTTAAAAGGGATTTATTTGTTAGAAAACTTACAAAAACTGCAGTCGTTTATTTTTTCTTCCTTTCAAAACTATACAGGAGTGGAAGTGCCTTATCAATTGACTTGCCCAATTCATTGACATCCTCAAATTTTGCCGCCCTTAGCTCGATTCAATATAAAAAGTGCCTGTGCTGGAGAATTCTAATTCCATAGAGTAGCGCTGGTCCCTGAACTATGGTCTTTGTAGTTTTTGTATGTTCTAGTATGTATGAACGCACACTTCCCTAATCCTTATAGAATAAATATTTGACCCGTATTTTCAATTGATCACTTCAAAGAGATATATTAACTGATGTTATTGTTGTTGTAATAACTCTTCTCTTTTGTTTATATTTAATAAATTTTATATAAGGCAACATTTTTTGGTGTATATGATTATTGCTACGGACCCTGTAACTGAGAGAACTATTTTTAAACTAATGAAGTCACTAGTTCTTGGGAATATATTACCTGCATCCCATACATCGACCTTCCATGATTTTACCATGCCGTTGTTCTACTAGTATTTTAAGTGGAATTCTATATACGATAGTAGAGCAACTTCCTGCTAACTTTGTTGGCACTAGTATTCAAACTGGTATAGTTGAACATCACTACTGAATCATGAATACTAGAAAATGTAGCGGCCGTAAATCAACAAAAAATTGTTGGTATAAAAAAGCAATAACAAAAACCGAGAGCACGCTGTAAGACAGTTCTGCAGATGATGATAAAACAGATCTGTCAAAAAATCCATCATGATCACACTACTAACTGCCAAATGGCGGAAGTGGTTCATGCATATGGTAAAGAGAAATAGAACTAGGAGTTTAGATGACATCAAAACCAGCGTATTGTTAGCTGAATGGTTAGCAATGCGTGCAAAAATTTATCTGATGAAGAAGCTTAGCAGCTTCCGCAATAGATCTATAAGAAAAGCTATGGCGGTTGTCTCTAAACATTTTTCCTAATCTATTCAATTAAAAAACTTTTAATAATTAATTAAAAATGATTATTAAAAAATAAAAACAATAATAATTTTCATAAAAAATTCCAAAAGTGAAAAATTATTATTCTTGGCCTTGAGCTCGTTTCATGAATACTTGAAAATGTACAGGCCGTAAATCAACAAAAATTGTTTTTATAAAAAGCAAAATTTATTTTGTATGGAAAAAAGTACCCGAAATCCCTGACAAAAAAAAAACTAACAATTCAGGGGAAATTTTAAGGTACTTGTAACTTGCCTTTTTTGAAAAAATTCTGCCCAAAATTATTAAAATTTCGCTGTAAATTTTTAAAAGTTTAATTAACTTTCTTCTTCTTTTGTTTCGTCGAACTATATCCAAATTAATTTCACTACTATTATATTGTAATTTTTGGCTTCATATTGCTGGCCTTGAATGTTTTTGGGACCAATTCCGAGAAGGTTTTTAATGTTTAAACAGAGCCACATACATATATATGTATGTGTATATTAAAATCTATACATATCTTTACATACAAACATATAAAATCTACTATAAATATATGTAAACCTCTTCGAAGTAACTCAAACTCGAAAGACAATTTGGATTACAAAATTTACACTGCATTCTGTTTATTTCGCGATAAATAACGATCTAAGTGTGCAACTTACATATATATGTCTATATGTACATATGTATGCGTAGGTTCGAAATGCATAAATACCATTTCACGGAAAATGTGTAGTGCTGAACTGGTGCGTCTGTGGCACCTTTGAAACTATGTTCTCTTTGCAGAGTTAGTGTCCTCCGGCCACACTACACCTCCACAGTCGCCCTCGAACCTGCATACGGCTGGAACATCACCCCTCCTGCTCTAGCACGTTACATTACGACAGAACCAGTTGAGTGCTCAACTTTGTTGTAGGTGTATTCCGGGCACGCTACACCTCCACCGTAACCCATGAAACGGCCAATGCCAAACTGGCACACCACCTCTCCCGCGCCAGCATCTTATCATGGGATGTAAGTATGGGAGTGCTGATGTCGAGTGGGGGAGTTAACGCTAGCCGGAGACTTATCAGTATATTAGCAGGACTACCCCTACCAGGGAATCTGGAACCATCAACTGCCACCATCCCAAAACACTCCCCAAAACCCAAAAAATATTTTTTTTTTTCAAAAAGTTGTTATAGCCAACGTTTTTGCGGACATTTTTGGGTCGGACAGGGTATACGTGAAAATTTTAAAATCAAATGAAAATTTATTTAAGTAGGTCATGAAAAAACCCTACAAAACATATGCATCAAAAAGCCAAACTCTAGATCAGCGTTAAGAAGCCTGTCAAAATAATTACGTTGCCTTTCCCATCTTGTGCTAACCCAATTTTGCTTTGCTTATACCTGCAACATGTTAAGTCTCCTACACAAAATACATATATATATGTGCTATGTCTACCATATGTAACGCAACTTTGTTGTATCTTATATGTTCATCTGTTCTGGATATTTGCAAGGCTCAGTGATCCTCAAGTTGCTATACCCGGTTGTAGTTAAAACAAATTTTCAAACGATGTGGTACAATTGAGGTTTTTAATTCATTCGATAGTTCTTCCACGTTTTTTAGAGGATTGAGTAAGTGGCGTCCTATATACAAGGTGGCGCAAAAGTAAGCTTCCGATGTTCAGCATATCGGTTGTGGCACGTGCAGTGTGTGCTGTTGCACCGTCTTGTTGGAACCACATGTTTTCCAATCCCAATTCATCAAGTTGCGGCAAAAAGAGCTCGTTGATCATTGCTCTGTAGCGCTCACCATTCACAGTAACCGTTTGGCCCCGACCGATTATTGGTCAAATAAATAGTCAGCAATATTCCGCGTTCTAGAGCAGTGTAGCGTAACATTGTTTATTAACGTGTATTTCGCATGTGTTTACTACACAAATGTCAAAACAGAACGGACTTTAGGGGCCAATCGCAAAATTTATAGCATTTTCTGATAGGAGGATTACTTTTGCGCCACCCTGTAGTAAGGAGTTTTCATATAGGCAAATCAAAAAATACGACATAAATATGTGGATCGGTTGACAGACCTCACTGTGCCATCTAACTTCAAGCTATGCAATGTTTATGCTGACTTAACCAGCATTTTTTGCGAGTTAAATGGTATCGAAGAACAAAGAAACGTTTTCGAGTGGTTTACTCACTAATCTATCAATATGCCTATTTTCCTAAAATTTACTAACCACCTTTTTCCTGAAGTAGATAACAGCAGATCAAGCAATTCCAAGATTTGGTCAATCCACTTACTTTGCCGATCTTGTTGTTATCATTTAAAATAAAATCAATAATTGATGCTATATACCCCCGAAGAGATTAAAGCCGAGCTGCTCTACTAATTTGCGGTGTGCAGCTTCTAAAGTTGCCTACAAATTGGCGAGATCTTCATGTTTTATGCCGACTACTGTACGGCATCTGCAGACGCAGATGGTTTTTTTTCTGGGAAACTTTTTTAAAAAACGTTTTCCAAATATTTTTGATGTTACCCGTCTAGACACTTGAATCGGGGTTTTTCGGTGTGGTGGGCTAGCAACACGATCATTAAATTTTGTAATTATTTGTGTTTGTTCTGTAGATAATAAAATGAATTTCGTTTTCTTATAAACCACGGTATTAATAAGATAAAAATGTAAGATGCTTTATTTAAACAGCACAAATAGTTGAAAGACAAAATTATTAGTCAAAGGTAAAATTCAGACTGAAAAAATATGACAAATATTTTTTCCTTCACATAATTAAAATTACAAAGATTGCTACGATTATATCAATTTAAATACCCCTTCTCAATCTTGTAATCCTAGCTTATGACATAATTCATTGAATCTATTTGAGTCCAAAGCTTTTGTGCATATATCTGCCAACTGATTTTCTGTCTTGATTGGAATAAGTTTTATCATACCCTTCGCAACATTATCTCTGATAAAATGATGATCGATATGCTTTGCTCTTTTTAACTCATATGTGTTAGCCATACATATACATCCATTCTTATCTTCAAATATTTCAACTGGCTGACTATTAACTTGCTTTAAATCCTTGAGAAGTCCATGTTACCATATTGCTTCCGTTGCTGCTGAGCTTAAAGCTACATATTCTGATTCACTGGATGATAATGCAACGGTAGTTTGTTTTTTACTGATCCATGCAACCGTACATCCATAAACTTAAAAAATAAATCCGCTCACTGATTTGCGATCTGTTGTATTACTTGCCCAATCTGCGTCGGCATATCCAATAAGCGCTTTTTCTGATGTTTTCTTAAACACCATTTTTCTACTCTTCAATCCTTTAAGATATCTTAATATCCTTTTCAAATATTGCCAATGTTCTTCACCTGGATTTTGTTGATACCTTCCCATGTATCCAATAGCATAGCAAATATCGGGCCTTACACACAACATAATGTACATCAAACTTCCTAACAATTCTCTGTAAGGTTTATTTAAAATTATATGTTCTGTATTTTGTAAAAGTTCCCCATAGGACTAAGTACATAGTTGCACTCTTCCATACCAAATTTATTTAGTACTTTATCAATACTTGCCTCTTGCGATAGTGTAATATAATCTCCAAAATTTTCAATTTTAATCCCAAGAAAATAATTTAGCTCACCACAGTCAGACATTTCAAATTTCTTATTCAAAATCGTGTTTAGCCAGTTAATAGATGAAAGTTGCTTTCCAGCAATAAGAAAGTCATCAACATACATAGTAACAATTAAGAAATCTCCACCAGTGAATTTAGTATATAAGCAGTAGTCATGATTCGATTTATTAAATCCAATTTGTAACAAGTATTGATTAAACTTGTGATTCCAACATCTTGGAGCTTGCTTTAACCCATACAACGATTTATGTAGCTTGCATACTTTGCCCTGTTCTGCTTTAACACCTTCAGGTATAGCCATATACAAATCTTCCTGAAGATCACCATGTAAAAATGCCGTTTTTACATCAAGCTGATGAAACAATAAACGCTCATGGACTCCAACAGCTAGTACAACTCTAATTGTAGTTAATTTGGCTACCGGTGCATACGTTTCACTAAAGTCTATGCCCTCTTTCTGCAAAAATCCTTTTGCTACAAGGCGAGCTATGAAGCGTGTCGGAAGTCCATTTTCATCTTCTTTAAGACGAAAAACCCACTTAGATTTCAGTAATTTTGTGCCTTTTGGAAGAGATACTACGTCCCAAACTTCATTTTTATGGATGGACTTAAGCTCTTCATCAATTGCTTTCATCTAATTCTCTGCATCACTTCTACCAGCGATTTCAGAATACGTTTCAGGATAGTCTGCGTGTGCATAAGCAGCCGAAGTGGCTCTATAACCCGTGAAAAAAACGAATAACTTACGTGGTGGCCCACGTTCTCGTTCACTGCGTCTAACAACTGTTTCAGTTTGAGAACATTCATTGTTTACGGAAAAGAGACTTAATTCAGCTTCATCATCATTGACTGTATCTTCATAACTATTTTTTGCATCATCAATTTCTGTTACTGCTTCCTCCTCTTCAGTAATTTCATTGATAATTATATTATTATTTTACTCGCCTGGCTCGAGTACATCGACTTTATCCCCTTCTTGCTCGTGCCTTCGTCTTATACAAATTTCTCTGACATCTGTATTGTTACGTATTTCATTTTTAAATGGAAAACCTGTTCCATCAAACTTCACATCACGTGCAGTGAACAATTTCTGATTTTGAATATTCCATAGTTTATAACCGTTTGGTGCATAACCAATCTTCACTGACTTACTGCTTTTCGAATATAATTTCTTTCTCAGTTGATTAGGCACCCATGCATATGCTTTGCAACCAAATACTCGAAGTTTGCTTACATCTGGGTTTACTCCATACCACATCTCAGCATGGGTCATTGAACAATCCAGAGACTTTGTTGGAATACGATTTATGATATAAACAGCAGTATATACAGCTTCACACCACATTCTCTTTGGCATACTTGCTTCGAATAACATCCCTGCAAAAAACGGAAATACTCCGTTTCACACTCCATAGAATACTCCTAAATTAGTATCAGAGTACTCCAACACATATTCTCATTCATATAAAAAAGGTGGTCCAATTTACATGGCAATGTCCGGTGACCTCACCTTTTCCACTAACGTCCTGTTATAGAGCTCAGAAACTCCATTTTGTTGCGGTGAATATGCCACGGTTGGTTAAATTTGAATACCCTTCTGCTTGTACCAAGTGTCTTGATTTCTAGAAAAATACTCCCGTCCTTGATCGCAAGTTAATGTTGATATTGAAGTACCAAATTTTGCAGTTACAGCAGCTTCATATTCTATCATAGCTTCAAATACTTTATATTTTCGTTTAATATTGTAAACGATTGCAAAATGTGTGCAATCATCAATAAAAGATACAAAATATCTTGATCCATCGCAAGCAACAGGATCAATTGGTCCACAAACATCCGGGTGAATCTTCTCAAGTGGCCTCCTAGCTCGATCACGATGTCCATTGAATGGATCTCGACAATGCTTCGCTTCAACACACACATCGCAAAATTCAATTTTTTCACTTTTCACTTGTAATCCTGTTACTAGTTCCTTATTGATCATCTCATCGAATGACTGTTGACCAATATGACCAAAACGTTTGTGCCACAATTTCACTTTATCTTGGTGACACACGAATGTTGATGATCGAACAACATCAATTTCAATTTCATACAGACCATGGTGTAAATATGCAGTGGCCAAAAGCTCTACATTTTTAATAATATTCGCTTGGTTTTTACCGAATATAACATCAACAGCAGCATTGGTAAGTTTGCGAACTGACAACAAATTGTCACGTAGTTCCGCTACAAACAAAACCTCGTTCATTACAAACTGCACTCCTTTATTGCTATATCCATTTATTTCTCCTGCGTACTCAGCCGTCAGCGTTTGTTTATCCTTAGCAACATTAATGCAAACAGGATTATTCAATTTCAAAAACTTTTCAAAATACCATTTTTCATTTGCTAAGTGATCACTAGCTCCCGAGTCTAATTTTAATTTCAGCTTTGAACTGGATCTGTCTTTTGGATCTTTACCACGTTCAGCAACAAAACAAATTCGCGTGGGTTTACTTTTACCAACTGCACTTCGAGCTTCAACTTGCCGACAGTCTTTAGCCTTATGACCCACTTTTCCACAATTAAAGCACTTTCCTTGAAATTTCAAAACCTTTTTAAAATTCTTTTTACCAGCAAACGCTCTTTTTTCTATGCAATCTCTTTGCTGACGATCACATATTTTAATTTCTTCTGCTAATAATCTTTCCTTGACCACATTGAGAGTCAAATTCGCATCACTCAAGTTTTGTAGCGCAGTCACAAGCGGATCGAATTTCTTGGGTAAGGTCAAAAACAATTGTGCTAAAAGATCTTCTTCATCAATTGTAGCACCAGCCATCTTCAATTGTCTCACCAAGTTTTCAAAAGTTATGAAATGTGCAGTTACCGAGTCGTCGTCTTTCATACGAAGCGTTGCTAGCTGCTTACGCACTAATATCTGACTCACAATTGATTTCCTTGCAAATCCCATGTGGAGACTTTCCCACATCTCTCTAGTCGAACTCTTTTCTCGAATATATGCTAAACAGTCACTATGTACAAAGCTGACTAGGATATTCTTAGCTTTTTTATCCTTTTTAACAAATTCTGCCTTTGCGGTATCCTCATCCGTTAAAACATCCGCCAACCCGAAAGCATCAAAATGCATTTTCACCCTAAATTGCCAGTCGTCGAAACCAACGCCAGCAAATTGCCGTATTGCGTAGTCCTTTATGGCGCCCATAACCTCTTATAAATCACGGTATTAGTAAGATAAAAATGTAAGATCTCTCTATCTCTATGGCGCGATATACAACAGGTATATCATCATAAACCTCCTAAGAGATTTTTGCGCCAAGCTTCTCTTCCAATTTGTGGTGTGCCGATTTAAATTTTCCCTACAAATTGGTGGGACCTACAGTTTTTTGCCGACTCCGAACGGCATCTACAAAGGAGACGAATTTTTTGCTGAGAAGCCTGTCATATCAGAAATACACTCGGAGAGTTTGCCAAACCACTGTCGAGGGGCGACCCCGTTTTGAAAAACTTTTTTCAAATCACTTTTGATGTTACCTGTACCAGGGCTCGAATCATGGACCTTCGGTGTGGTAGGCCGGCAACACTACCTTCACACCACGGCGGCCGTGAAATGCTTTATTTAAAAAGCACAAATAGTTGAAAGACAAAATTATTAGTCAAAGGAAAAATTCAGACTGAAAAAATATGACAAATATTTTTTCCTTCACATAATTAAAATTACAAAGAATGCTACGATTATATCAATTTCAATACGTTTTAAATTAAAAAAAATTTTAAAAAGGTATTTATTTGTTTTACATTTTAAGGTTAGATAAATCATTTGCAGTAGGGTATATTCATCGCTGCCCCTCTTGGAATTTATACAATTTTGCTTATTGTATTTTATGTTTGTTGTTGAGAAATAAGTTGAATAAGTTGCAGTTGGATTATAAATTCATTTAGTTTAGTAAAACATTAACTCGTACTAAGCCATTTCTTCTTCTTCTCTACGTTTTTGCTTAACCATGTACCCTCGAAAAACATCAAAAGTGGCCAAATTTAGTAATCAATTATAACAATTTTAGCGAAAGAATAAACAAAAGAATCGAGAAGGGCGTAAATATTTAGATTTATAGAACTAAACATGGTCATTCCTATCAAGTTCACATATTACTTATTTTTGAACACTGACATTCGATAAAGATTAAATACTTAAATAGAGTTTGTAGATAGGGAGAGATAGGCAGAAGAGGAGGGTGCCGATATTAAGGAGGAATAAAAGCGTAATACGGTGTTATGTGCCGACATCTCAAACTGCACGTCAGCTAATTTTTGTACCGAACATTTTTTGTCAGATTAGTCAGAGTAATAAATAAAAAAGGTCTATTCGTTTTCACAAAAGCTATTTATTCCAATTAATCACTCAACAGATCATGTTTAATTTAAAATTAATCTCTAGGTCAGCATAATGTTGATTGTGTGCATATTAATTACATTTACGTGACTTTTGGGCACAAAGAGCCAAAAAAATTTCAAATTATATACCGATAAAGCCTCAAGATTAAATTAAAAGGACAACCTGAATGCGAAACGTTGTAGGCCCAAAGTGTTTCTAAGCTGTTTATCATTGCTCAACAGCTATTGTAACTGACAACTGACAACAAAATACAAAATGTGCTACAACAAAGGTGTATAAATTAATGTGCCTCAACTACGCCGCGATTAATTTAGGAGAAATATAAGAAATTACAAATTCTTAAAATGTAAATATATATGTTAAACTTTATGATTGGCGAAATATTTTAAAAACATATGCCCCTACTTTCACTAATATTTTTTCTTTACTTCTTAGATAATGAATTTTAATAGTCTGCGCTTTTAAAGCAGCTAAACTGTGGAATCTACTCATGCTCCAATGCATTCTTAAATAAACACAACCTAATGTAAACAGAAGTACATACCCTGCAAAACACGAAAATACTCCGCTCAATACTCCAAAGAATACTCCTAAAGGAGTATCAGAGAACTACAACACTTATCCTCAGTCATATAAAAAAGGTGGTTCAATTTACACGACAAGGAGTACTACGTTTCTTTGCTTTTGAATACTCCATGGAGTAAGTACGTGAGAGTGCTCTTAAAATGCTCCCAAAGGAATATTGATGAAGTATTCAACACTAACACCTCAAAAGTACACCTACCTACTCCTCTCTCGCTTTGGTGTAGAATACGCTATAGAGTAATCTTTTGGCAGCATTTTGAATGTACTCTCACGTAGGTGCGCCATGGAGTATGGTCATGTGAATTGGACCACATTTTTTAATTGAATGAGGATAAGTATTCGAGTACTCTGATACTCTATCGTTTTTTAAAGGGTATTTACAGACCTAAGCACGCATAAATGAATATAGAACAAGTAAGGGAGTGTTAGTAAGGGTGAAACGCAATATTATATACGCCAATGTATGATTTTGTGGAAAGCGATGAATGATATTTAATATTTCCGGGTTTGGTAGACATAGATTTCAACGTTATCTGAAAATGGGGTTGTGAATAAATAAGCGATGTCACTCATCATGTAACTTCATCACATAGTGATCACTAGTGATAATAACAAACCTTCCATGTTTTGCATTTTGCTAAATTGTAGTAAGTGATGTGCTTATAGCTTAGGTTTGAAACAAAACAATTTTTATAACTTGTATTCTTACTGTTTTGCATTATTTGTAATGTAAAACAATATAATTAAGAGTATTGAATGTACTCGTATGTGAATAAATCGAATTTGAAGTAATAAAATTCTAAAAATCGTCTACTTAATTATTTTTTATACCTATTATCTTATATTATTCTCATTGCAGTTAATTATTCATATTATATTTAACAAATACCCACACACTTCTGATTGCAAGCGCAGTTGCCTAACCCACAAGCTATGCCGCGTATGCTTTTCAAGCTGGTTAGATAAATGTTTCCTTTAATTGTTGTTTTATCTGCCAACAAAGTACAATCTGTCTGTTTTGTACATTCTTCTGCTCCGGTGTCAAGGTATTTCGTTTTTGGTTTTTTACGGTCTGATAACAATAACGATTAAAGGAGAACAATTTCATGACGGATAGATACGTATCTATCAAATCTACTGAACAAAAAAAAGTCTAATAATTTTTTAATAAAAAATATGTAAATTTTTAGAATTTAGTGTGGCTAAATTTTATCCATACATGACATTAAAAATATTTATTATTATATTGCTAGCAGGAAAAAAATTATAAAAAATCAGATCTATTTCATAACACTTAAACTTTGTAGCTGAGTAATAAACTTCTTAAAGTTTTTCCTCGCAAACTTCTTTTCGTTTTTTTTATTTTGGAACCGAAACCTGAACGAAGCCGAAGTAAATTTTGAAGAACAATTGTGGAACCCAAACGAAACCAGGACGTTATTTTAATCGCTTTCGTTTCCTTGATAACTACAATACTTATAATTAAGTAAAATTAGTACGTTCTATCCCACTTTGCACTTTAATTTCCTCTTTACTTTTCTTTCTTATGGTACTGATATTATTAAGATTATATAAAACATGGCTAGCACAGTGAAATATTCTACAAGACTGTTGTGTTCCGATGGTATTATAAAGTAAAATAAATAAGCAAATAAAGAGGGTACGAGGTCGTTAACCCAATCGACCATTCTCATGCCCTAGGCATCCAATATAAAGTAAATCTCTTGCTAAATTTGGACACAATGATCTACCAGTACAAACTTGTTTAATTTAACGGTTTTATTTTTTTCCAACAGAGAAAAGTGGGCATTGCAATAGTGTAATTTTTTACATTTTCAATACCAATATTTCCTTGATACAGATTAAGAAAATTAATTTTTGCTCAGCTTTTGTTGCTCACAATTTTAATACATAATTCGATTCATTTGTTTTGTTACGAACAACTGAACTGCAGACAAAATAATAATAAATTATATCATTTGCACAACTAAGTATAAAAATTACGAATGCATCAACAATACAAAAAACAAAACCACTGGAAGGCAACAACGAAGGATTGTATGTGCGGAAAAATAAACCAAAAGCAGCAAACAAGCTGTGGTAAATTATAAAAATCTTGAATTATGAAAAAAATCTATGAAACCAGCTAGTTCTACCTCCATTATAATTGGAATACTAGCACCATCACCTGTAGCCGCCTACGATAAGCGTCGTTATAAATGTCGACCTTTCGTTTTTCCACTTATTTACTCTATTATCATAAACAAACCAAAGTAGGGAGAAAAGCAGACAATACGATTATAAAGTAAAATGTTTAAGTAGCATACTTTTTTGGGGCAATTCCATAAGAAAATTACCTACCCGAAAACGCTTGGATTTATAGTAATTATAATTTATCTCGACTTACTTCCAAGTTAATAGCATATTTTATACCAATTCGTGACCGATCACTGCCGAGGGCCACACCCTACTTTAGATGTTAACTTTTACAGGGTGATTCGCTTGGATTTACTCATAAATAGGTATATATACTAAATATAAATCATATTAAAACCAACAAAAGGTACTGAAAATATTTGTTTACGGTTGGTCAGAAAGTATTGGTCGTCAAACCTAACTTAAACCAAGTCGATTGAATCTGATCATTATAGGTGCGCTACTTTTCATTACGTGGTTAATTTGTTGTTCATTTTCCTTAACAAAAACGTATCATTATTTTATTATGCAGAAAAACTTTGCAGATACCAAATTTGTTACGGGGCATCAGGGATATAATTACTTTGGCAAGATATTTTTTAAGTATGAGAAGAAGAAGGGATGGACCCATAAATAATACCGAAATTATAAGGACTATGAGCCAAATCGATTTAGACAAGTCCACATATCCAAATATCTAATAGTACAATAGCAATTAAATATGTGAGATCGTCACATTGAGCTCGTACTTTTTATTGATCTCAATCCGTCGATATTTCAAACTAAAGATTAGCAAGGAAAAATGGCAATACGTATATTTATCTAAAGACCTACTATATAAATGTATTCAATAGATATTTTGCATCCAATAAACTCATTTCCACAAAGCCAGAAATAATAAAATATCTCCGAGAAAAAATAGGGTGGTCTCGAATGCGGCCAATGCCAGTGTCGATCTCTTTATATTGGTGGAAGTGATTAATTTTGTTTGAACATATCCTATGAAGAACTAATTTTGCCCTTTTATTCCTGAACGGATAGTCTTGGTGTAGGTTTACTTTCAACACTATAAATAGGCTACGTAAATCAAAATCGACCTATGAAAATTTATGACGCACAATTTTTTTCCAAGGTACTGATCGACGACAAAAGGCACGATTTTTCGAAAGTTTCCTTTGATCTGTCAAAATTTAGGAAGATAGTATTTTATTCTAGTGGGGTTTAGCGGCTTTCGAGCTTTACTTTGTATCCATCTTGCCAGAGAACACAACAATGTTTCAAAGTAGAAAAAAATTATGTAATTTTTATATAACGTTTGGCGTTTTAGAATATCGTGAGGAATACCGACTGGGGTAAGAAGTGGCTGAGCATAGATTCTCTTTTCACTAGTATCCTAAAATTTTTTCATATTATTTAGATATATGGACAGATCTGATAAATGTATAACGGATTGCCATAAAAGGCCAGAAATGGTATTTCTTTTTCTAATTTTCCGTTCTGCTTCTATTTGGATAGAATATTTCTATTTACTGTATGTATAAACGGTCATAAGCTTCATTTATCTATTTTATGCAATAATAGCCACGATATGTACACGTGCAAGGCAACCGCTCTCTGTACGTAATAAAAAATCGACTTACACCGACAAGAATACTTACAATAGCACTAAAGGCTATTAGCTTCGCCTTACATTTTCTAATATTTTTTATGCTCTCATATATATATATACATATACATTTATTGCATGGCTATTATTTATTTTTTACAAACAATCTTAGTCCCTGTACAGGGAACTGTAGTGAAAGACTCTAAGTCTAAATTGGTGAGCTTTTAGTGCATTTAGAACCACTACTAGTTCATCTTAAATCTATTTTATATGCAGCAAGCTGCCGGATTTAGAGGACGCAGTAATAAACTGGGGAAGTTCACAGCGCTGCTTTAGTGTGAAATGGAATGAAATGAATAAAAAATAAACAAAGAAAAATAAAGTAAAATAAAATAAAATGAAATAAAATAAAATAAAGTGAAATAAAATAAAATAAAATGAAATTAAACATAATAAAATAAAAAAGAACAACATAAAATAAAAAAAATAAAAGAAAATAAACTAAAATAAACTAAAATAAAATTAAGTAAAATAAAATAAAACAGTATAAAACATAATAAAATAAAACAAAGTAAAATAAAATAAATAAAGTTAGATTAAATTAAATAAAGTAAAATTAAATAAAATAAGCTAAAATAAAATAATAAAAGTAAAATAAAATAAAATATAATAATATAAAGTGAAATAAAATAAAATAAAGTAAAAAAAAAATAAAATAAAATGAAATGAAATATACTAAAATAAAGTAGAATAACATAAAATAAAAATAAAAAAAATTAAATTAAATAAAGTAATATAAAATAAAGTAAAATAAAATAAAGTAAAATGAAGTAAAATAAAATAAAATAAAATAAAATAAAATAAAATGAAGTAAAATAAAATAAAATAAAATAAAATAAAATAAAATAAAATAAAATAAAATAAAATAAAATAAAATAAAATAAAATAAAATAAAATGAAGTAAAATAAAATAAAATAAAATAAAATAAAATAAAATAAAATAAAATGAAGTAAAATAAAATAAAATAAAATAAAATAAAATAAAATTAAATTAAATAAAATAAAATAAAACAAAATCAAATAAAATAAAATTAAGTAAAATAAAGTGAAATGAAATATAATAAAATAAAGTAGAATAAAGTAAAATAAAATAAAATAAAATAAAATAAAATATTCATGAAACGAGCTCAAGGCCAAGAATAACAATTTTTCACTTTTTGAATTTTTATGAAAATTATTATTGTTTTTACTTATTAATAATTATTTTTAATTAATTATTGGCCTTGAGCTCGTTTCATGAATACTTGAAAATGTACAGGACGTAAATCAACAAAATTGTTGGTATAAAAAATCAATAAAATAAAATAAAATAAAATAAAATAAAATAAAATAAAATAAAACAAAATAAAATAAAATATAATAAACTAAAATAAAATGAAATGAAATATCATAAAATAAAGTATAATAAAGTAAAATAAAATAACCTAAAATAAAATAAAACAAAATGAAATTAAAAAAAAAATAAAATAATATGTAACATATTTAGTTTAAAATACAATTCAAAATGCCTTGTAAGGTTTCGTCACTTCCAATTTTTAACTAGTTTCTATTCAACTAGTTATTTTGGTTCATTTTAGAACTAGTTCTGAAGCAGAAATTCCCCTCAGTACTTACTCAGCTCCCTGCAGGGCGACAGAATTAAAAGTGGCCTTTTACAATAGTAAGTAGGTGTAAGAGCGAAAGATGCAATTTTTTTCTGTGCGTAGATCTGTATAAGGATCAGATAAGTTAATAAAAAAATATTATAACTATATGTATGTCTGGAAGGCATAATATCATACCAGCAGTGCCGCCACAAAAACCAACACCAATTATTTTCTCACCATGATTATTTTTTTCAGTCTCACGAAAGAGATGCTATGATGACGATATGATGCTGGAATGTATGACGATGTGCAGCTTCCATTAAATTGTCCTGAAGTCCTTTAAGTTTGTGTACATATTTTCTCTAAAAATGTACGTATATATAAGTACATATGAACCTATGTATATGGGTAGCTATATAAATAATTTCCTAAGGCTTACACATAGAATAGGCAAACATTGATGACCATGCTCGTCAGCGTTTGGTGGTGTATCATCGCCGTCCCAAAAAGGTAACCTACTCTAGAAAAAATATTTAAGTGAAATTTAATGCACATAATAATGACTCATTAATTTATGAAAATTTACCTATCAATTTTATTTAGTAAGCATGAAAATATTGCTAATGAGCATTTGACACCTAGACGTACATTTGTATGTATGTATGAGCACGATTGCCTAAACAAGTTTAATATGATTCAAGAGACTGTTTGGTTTTTATGTTTTACGACGTGCACTAGCATAGGCATAAATCTGAATAGAAGAAATTGTTACATTATTTTTAAATAAGCTTGAATTGAGACATTAATAAGCTGCATTAAATACAATATCTATGAATCAGGGATTGTGAATGAGTAATTAAGTAATCACAAAATCATAATGCTTTTAAAATGTTTACAAAAAAAGATATATTTGACAGAAATTACAAGAAGCACAAAGGACATACTCTTGGATGACACCATGAAGATCTCTTACCGAGAGTTGGACTTGTAATAGTACTCCTGCATGGTTGGTCAGTTTTATGCTGTTAACCCCTAACTACCAATTTTATAAAATATCTGTACTTGTATTGAGCCAGGTTATTCAAAATTCATTAGGAAAACACTACCTTCATATTGTGGACCTTGGACTAACGAAATTTAAATAAACTTGAGTTCCAAAATGGCTTTACTGAAATATCGGATTAGGCCAACATCTTGCAAACGGTTTATCATGCAGACTTAGCATTTCAGAGCTCTTCATATATCTTAACGTTTTTTGTAATCGAGACTTATCAAGTGGAAGGAATTTAGATTTTATTAAAGTGTCACTTTAGAATTTTTATTAAAACTGAAGAAGTCAATATTGGAGAATTATTAAGGTAAAAAGATTATTTAGAGGCCACACGTGCGCTTTTTCGTCCAAATTTAGGAGTCTCCGGATGTCATTTGATCTACTTCTGTATTTCATTAATATCACCAATACTGGTTTACAGCCGTTATGAAATTCGTATGTTAAATCAACCCCTGATTCCGAAAATCGGGGTTATTTCTGATTCTATTGACAAAAAAAATTCAAAAAAATCAGGGGAGATTTTGACTTACCTCTATCCTGCACATTCTTCTTCTTTAAATGGTCATCTAACCGCCTGGGCGATTTTGACCGTCCAACATAGCTCGCCAGTCGTTTCTTCGTTGCGCCAACTGGCGCCAATTGGAAACACCGCGGGATCGCAAATCGGTCTCCACTTGGTCCTTCCATCGGAGTGGTGGTCTCCCTCTTCCTCTGCTTCCACCGGCGGGTGCCGATAAGAATACCTTCTGGGCTGGAGCATCTTCGCTCATTCGCACTACGTGAGCCAGCAAAGCCGCTGTGTTTTAATTCGCTGAACTATGTCGGCGGTTGCGTAAAGTTCATACAGCTCATCATTAAATCTTCTTCGGTACTCGCCGTCGCCAACGCGTAGAGGTCCACAAATCTTTCGAAGAACCTTTCTCTCGAATACTCCCAGAGCCGCCTCATCAGATGTTGTTAGTGTCCACGCTTCTGCACCATATAGGAGGACGGGTGCGATGAGTGACTTGTAGAGAGTTATTTTCGTTCGTCGAGAAAGGACTTTAATTTTCAATTGCCTACTCAGTCCGAAGTAGCATTTGTTTGCAAGAGTAATTCTTCGTCGGATTTCTAGGCTAACATTATTGTTGGTGTTAATGCTGGTTCCCAGGTAAACGAAGTCCTTTACTATTTCGAAATTATTGCAGCCAACAGTGGCTTGGTTGCTAAGGCGCGAATGCGCTGTCTCTTTGCATGATGACAGAAGGTACTTCGTTTTGCCCTCGTTCACCACCAATCCCATTTTTTCCGCTTCTTTTTCTAATTTGGAGTAAGCAGAAGTTACGGCGCGGTTGTTAAGGCCAATGATATCAATATCGTCAGCATATGCCAAAAGTTGCACGCTTTTATAAAATATTGTTCCTGCGCGGTTAAGTTCTGCAGCTTGTATTATTTTCTCCAGCATTAAATTAAAGAAATCGCACGATAGGGGGTCACCCTGTCTGAAACCTCGTTTAGTTTCGAACGGCTCGGAGAGGTACTTCCCAATTCTGACCGAGCTGGCGGTGTTGCTCAAGGTCATTTTGCATAGCCGTATAAGTTTTGCGGGGAAACCAAATTCAGACATAGCGGCATATAGGCAGCTCCTTTTCGTGCTATCGAAAGCGGCTTTAAAATCAACAAAGAGATGATGCGTGTCGATTCTCTTTTCACGGGTTTTTTCCAAGATTTGGCGTATTGTAAAAATCTGGTCGATGGTAGATTTACCAGGTCTGAAGCCACACTGATAAGGTCCAATCAGTCTGTTCACATCAGGCTTCAGTCTTTCGCACAATACGCTTGATAGGTCCTTATATGCGATATTCAAAAGGCTGATTCCTCGATAGTTGGCGCAGTTTGCAGGATCGCCCTTCTTGTGGATTGGGCAGAGAACACTTAGATTCCAATCTTCAGGAATGCATTCATCTGACCATATTCTGCATAGAAGCTGATGCATGCGCCTTACCAGCTCCTCGCCTCCGTGTTTGAATAGCTCAGCAGCCAAACCATCAGCGCCAGCTGCTTTATTGTTTTTCAATCGGGATATTGCTATTCGCACCTCCTTATAATCGGGTTGTGGAACGTCAATTCCATCATCTTCGATTGTGGGCTCGGGTTCGGCATCTTCTCTGGTTTCTTACAGAGTTTCTATATTTAAAAGGGCAGAGAAGTGATCTCTCCATATTCTGAGTGCTCTCTGAACATCTGCCACTAGGAAGGCTTAAAACCTTCTGTCATTTGCCAAATTTTTTGATAGAATTTTCGGGCATTATTCCCGGCCAGCATCTCAAGCTCCTTTATTTTACGCTTTTCTGCCTCTCTTTTTTTCGCCCGGAAAAGCCGCCTCGCTTCCCTCTTCAACTCGCGGTAGTGTTCACACACACTCCTCGTTGCATTCGATCTCAGTGTTGCCTTCCTTCGTCCTTTCTTTTCGTTGCAGCGCGGCACTCTTCATCATCATACCAGTTGTTTCTTCGCGTTCGCCGGAATCCAATTACTTCTTCGGCTGCGGTACGGAGTGCTCCTGAGATATGATCCCACTGCTCATGCATGCCACTAGGTTGAATTGTGCTCTCGGAGAGCAGGTGTGAGAGGCGATCTGCGAAATAATTGGCGGTCTGTTGCGATTGCAGCTTTTCGACGTCCAGCTTAACCTGCGTTTTTTGTTGCACCTGTTTTGTCGTACAGAGGCGGGTACGAATCTTGGCTGCTACTAGGTAGTGATCAGAGTCGATGTTAGGTCCTCGTATTATGCGAACATCTAAAACGCTGGAAGCATGCCGTCCGTCTATCACAACGTGGTCGATCTGGTTGCGGGTTTTTCGATCGGGGGACAGCCATGTAACCTGATGGATCTTCTTGTGCATAAACCTAGTGCTGGATATGACCATGTTTGTTTCGGGCGAAGTCGATCAGCCTGAATCCATTTAGCGAAGTCTGATAGTGGAGACTGAACTTCCCGACAGTGGGGCCAAATACACCCTCCTTACCCACCCTGGCGTTAAAGTCGCCAAGCACGACTTTGATATCATGACGGGGGCAGCGCTCGTATGCTTCTTCCAGGCGCTCTTAGAATGCATCCCTTTCCACGTCGTCCTTCTCTTCCGTCGGTGCATGAGCGCAGATAAACGATATGGTGAAAAATCGTACTTTTATGCGGATTGCAGCGAGACGCTCGTTCACGGGTGTGACAGTACTCGGTGACGGAGTCTCTCTCCCACCACAAATCCCACGCCGAATCTGCGCTTGTCTTCATGCCCACTCCAGTAGATGTTACAAGGTGTTCTGATCGTATTTCCTCGCCCCGTCCATCGCATCTCTTGTATGGCGGTGATGTCAGCTTTTGCTTTCCTCAGGACCTCAACCAGCCGGGCAGCGGCACCTTCCCCATTAAGGGACCGGACATTCCAGGTACATGCCCTTATCTCATAATCCTTATTTCGTTTGCGGGTGTTGTCATCTAAAAAAGGGGTTCTCATATCCGAGGCTTTGTTGTTGAATTTCATTGGAACGTTGTTTTATGTGGTGGGTCCCAAACCCAACGCACAACCCGTTTCACGGGAAGTTGAATTCTATTACACGTTTGTATAGCGAGCCGCTTGATCCAAGACAGACGCCCGCTTGCAGCCGCACCACATGGTGATCAGACGCTGCTGTTTGAACCCCCCCAGCAAGCCCTTAAACCGATTATGTCGGAGTGGCCTTACCAGGTTGTCGCCTTCTCACGTTTAGCTCACCACCAAACGGGTGTTCGGTGGTTACCCAGAGGATACTTGGGCGCAAAGCCCGGAAGTAATGAGCTGCTTAAACCGCATGCAAAAGAATCGCTCTGTCCATTCCCAGGTGAATGGCGATAAGAAACTTTCCCCACTTGCGTGGACTTCTGCACACGGCCCCATCTTCCATTACTATGCTAAAATTGAATGTGCTATAAAACTTAGCCAACAATTTTCTGAAAACTCTGCCCAAAAATATTAAAATGTTGATGTAAATTTTTAAAAGTTTGATTAACTTTCCTGAACTTTGTGTAAACTTTTGAAACTTCTTTTTATGTGCTTTCTGTTATGGTGTTATGGAATTCGCTATATGAAAAATTACTAATATTTTTTAGTAATGAAATAATATTCACTTCACTAGTGATTGGTAAGTTTATATCAATTTAGGGGAGCACAAATTACACTTTTAATTATTGCCTGTCACTCGCATTAAAAACACCGCCGATCTCGATTACTCATAGACTGCAACTTTAATTATTCATTTTCTCCCTTTTATAATATTTTCTTAAATCTAATTTACAGTTTGTCAACTTCCAATTCCAATAGGAACGGTAAGCTCTTCGTCTGCACCTATGAGCATACGTATGTGTGTATGTGTACCAGAGAGCGTGGACAAAGCCGTGCTTGCAAGTAGGCATACACACACCGCATGCACATAGGTACATTAGAATGCTGTAATCATGCATTTACTTACATTAGGGTGGTGCTAAAACTAAAGGTAAGTAATTGGTAAGTATTAAAATTCATTTAATTTATTTATAGGTAAAATTAAGGTAAGTATATTTTAAGTATTTAGGTAAGTATAATTTAAGTATTTAGGTAAGTATAATTTCCATTTAAATTCATTATTTAATTACATTTCATTTTATTTATACATTTCATTTTTAGGTATATTTCAGGTATAAATTGCTGAAACTAGTCGTCTGCTTTAACACCGGCCACCTTGAACGAATCTGGATTCTTCAATCATCTGTTACGGGTAACACGGCAAGCTTATGGATTGGACGCCTAATTGTTCCGGCTCTGGTTTGCACGTCGGCCACTCTCACCTTTCCGTCCTGGCCGGCGATCGTACCTGTCACTCGGCCTAGGATCCATTGCTGTGGCGGGGCGTTGTTTTCGTGAACGACGACGAGCTCTCCTACCTCTACGTTGGGCTGTGGGTGCTGCCACTTGTTGCGCTCCTGCAAACTCAGGAGGTAACTCCTGGACCACGTTTGCCAAAACCGACGCTTGATTGAGCAAACATGCTGCCATCTGTCGGAGTAGCGCGTGCTGGGTTCCGGGAGTTCCGTTTCCCCTGGCATTTCCCTGAGCCGGCAACCGATCAACAGGTGCGCCGGAGTTAGAGCCTCGCCGTCGTTCGGATCCTGGCTGAGTGGAGCGATTGGGCGCGAGTTGAGCACGGCCTCTACCTCTACGAGCAGCGTTTCGGTTTCTTCGGCGGTGAGACTCGCGTTGCCTATGGCTCGTACGAGCAGGTGCTTCGCCGACTTCACTGCCGCCTCCCATAACCCGCCGAAGTGGGGAGCCCTGGGAGGTATAAAGACGAACTTGAACCCTTCGTCTGCGGCGTATTGGGGTACCTCCTCCTTCTGACTCAGAAACGCTTCCCTCAGTTCCTTGAGTTTGCGATCGGCTCCTACGAAGTTCGTCGCGTTGTCGCAGTGAATCGTCGCTGGTATTCCCCGGCATCCAACGAACCTTTTAAGGGCGAGAAGAAATTTGTCAGAACTCAAATCAGACACAAGTTCTAAATGGACAGCTTTTGAGGTAAAACACACAAAGACCGCAATGTACATTTTTACCGGGGGGCGACCCCGTATCTTTTGTGTGACGTAAATTGGACCGCAAAAATCTACCCCACAAACCATAAAAGGTCGTAGAGCACGCAGCCTGTCGGCTGGTAAATTGCCCATAATTTGGCTTTTTAATTTCGGCTTATAATGAAAGCAATGTATGCAGTTTCGCACGGTTCGACTACATGCTTCTCGGGCATTAACTAACCAAATTTTTTCACGTAAAATTGCAACCAATGCTTTAGCACCTGCATGATGGTTGCGCAAATGTAGGAACCATACATACGATTTTACGAACTGCGAATTTTTACTCAATAATAGAGGAAATTTGGCATCGTACGGGATAGGCGCGTTTAATAAACGACCGCCTACTCGTAACAATTTCAACGACAAGGACTTTTCTGAATACTCATGCAAAAATGGATTTAACTTTTGCAAGCTCGACGGTAGTGAAAGATTTTTTGACAATTTGGTTATTTCTTGGCTATATTCATCAAATTGGACTATTTGAACAATTTTTAAGAAGGTCAATTGCAACTCTTGTGCCGATTGTGTTGGATCATACTTGGTGGATCGATTTCTCACCTTTAAGACCCATCGCAGAATATAGGCAAAAACTCGTAGTAATTTTTTGTGTGAAGAATATCTTTCAATCACAGTTACGAGTGGATTACGGTCGTCATTCAATGCTACTAAGGCGCTGGCTTTTTTCTTCTTTTCCAGTGCTTGTTCTTCAGGCGTTAATTCGAAGTGGGTATTTATTGGCCAACTAGCGGGGTCTTCTAAGAGGAACTGTGGGCCAGAAAACCATATTGAGTTCTGTATTTCATCCACGCTACAACCCCGAGACACTTGATCCGCAGGATTTTGTTTAGTTGGCACATGCCGCCACGAAGCACTTTGAGTCAACTCTTGAATCTCGGACACTCTATTTGCAACGAATGTTTGCAACGTTGATGGATGTGTTTTTATCCAATGCAAAACTATTTCTGAGTCTGTCCAGAATGTTATGCTGTCAATAGGTCGATTCAACATTGGGGCAATGCGTGACCATAACTTGGCCAAAAGATGCGCTGCCAGGAGCTCTAGACGAGGAAGAGACTTAGTCTTCAGCGGAGCAACCCTGGATTTTGCAGTTAGCAGAATGCGTTTAACGTCGTTAGCGAATTGGCTTCGAATGTAAATACAACAACCATACGCCCTTATTGAGGCGTCGGAGAAGCCGTGTATTTGACAACTAGCACTCGACTCAGTATAAACAAACCGAGGAATGCTGATTGAAGGCAACTGCAACAAATTCGCCTTAAAATTCTGCCAACTGCTGTTGAGATACAACGGAATCGACTCATCCCAATCTAGTTTTTTAATCCACAGCTCTTGCAACAAGATTTTAGCTGAGGTCACTAGTGGGGCCAGCAAACCAAGAGGATCAAAGAGTCGGGCAGATACCGATAAAATATTTCGTTTTGTAGCTCGTAACTCATCAAATGTATCATCCAGTCTAAACCGAAATAAGTCGTCCTTTGGCGACCAGTGGATTCCCAGCGTTTTAGTGGAGTCTGAATCGTTGAAACTTAACGATTTTTCCAGACTCTGACTATCGAAAAAACTTGGGTGGTTAGAGAACCACTTAGCTAGCTGGAATCCTGCCGACTTTAGGATGTCAGTTACCTCACAGCGAATTCTGTCGAGGGATTCAAAATCTTCAGATCCGGTTAACAGATCATCAACGTAAAAATCGGTACTTATTACTTTGGAACCGAGTGGATATTCTTGTGCATTCATATCACTTAGCATCTGCAAACACCGTGTTGCGAGAAATGGAGCTGGCGCAGTGCCATAGGTAACGGTGTTTAAACGAAAAATTTGCAGAGGCTCGGATGGATGCTTTCTCCACACTATTAATTGAAAATTTCTATCATTTTCATTTACGACAACTTGGCGATACATCTTAGTGATGTCCGCCGTAATAGCATACTTATGCATTCGAAAGCGAAGTAGCGTCGAAAAAAGTTCTTCTTGAATGGTCGGTCCAACCATCAAAATGTCATTCAACGCAATTTGTGTTGACGTCCGACTCGACGCATCGAAAACAACGCGGAGTTTCGTCGACGTACTTTGTGGTCTTAGGACACACTGATGCGGAATGAAATAGTGGGCTTCACTCGGGATTTTATTATCAGTGGGGCTCATGTGGCCCAATGCCAAGTACTCTTCCATGAAGTCCAGATACATTTGACGAAGTTCTGGATCTTTCAACGTACGTCTCTCCAGCGCCTGAAACCGCCGAGTTGCGGTTTCAAATGACTGACCCAACATGTTTTGATCAGTTTTGAACGGCAATCTTACTTGAAGCCGTCCCGACGGTAAGACTTCAGTAGTCTTAACGAAGTATTCCTCGCATTCCCTTTGTTCGGCAGTAAACTTTGTAGCTTGTGATTCTGAAGGGATTTCTTCCATTGCCCAGAATCTTTGGACAATTTCATCAATTGCTTCGGAATCATCTTCAGCTTTACATAAGGCACTGCTAGCTTGGGAATGCTCACTTTGGTGGGAGACGTATTTGCCTGAAATAACCCAACCCAAAAGTGTTTTTTGAAGTGTTGGGAACCTTGGGTCAGTTTTAATCTGACCAACCGAAAGAAGATCGAAAAATGTTTCGGCTCCCAACAAAAGATCGACCTTTGAGGACTTATAGAACCCCGGAACAGCTAATTCAATATTAGCTGGAATGTTCCAACCTGTGGCGTCAACAGCCCGATCTGGGTGATTTGCCGAAATCGCTCCCATTACCCAAAAATCTGCGAGAAACTCGAAGTTGTTAACTCGGGATTTTATGACTGCACTAACTTTTGACCGAACCTTTTGGGTGGCATTACCAATCCCGATGACATTTAATGTCGCCTTCTCTCGCCGAATTCGCAGCCTCTGTGCCAGCTCTTCAGTCATAAAATTTACTTGAGACCCTGAGTCAAGTAACGCACGAGCTGACACATAATCACCGGAGCAAGTTTTTACCTTGACCACCGCTGTCGCTAACATGACGCGATCAGGCACGCTCACTGTGTGCATAGTTTGTGAGGTCGAAGGTTGTGGTGTTGTTTCGAACGATATCGGGTATTGGTGTAACATGGTGTGATGTGACCGGTTACAAACTCGACACCGTTCTAATTTGCATTTAGAAACCGTATGTCCCTTGCGTAAACAATTTATGCACAATGGGACCGATTTCGCGAATTCGAATCTCTGCTGAGGAGAGAGAGTTTTAAATTTAGGGCAGGTGGTTAGAAAGTGGTCTTTGGAGTTGCAGTGGAAACAAGTAGTTGGCTTAGCTTTCGCAGCCACAAAAGAAGATTTTGGCTTTTCAGCACTCTTGTTGCTTTGCCTTTGGGTGTCGTGCGATTTCGACGATGTCGACGCTTCTTCAGATGAGAGGTGCTGGTATCTCTTATTGAGAGCCGCTTCACACTCACTCCACAGCGGAAGCTTGTCGTAGTCAAGTTGCTCCTCCCATTTTGACCGCGTAGTGGGATCAACCTTCGACATAACTAAATGTATCAACATCGCGTTCGAAATATTTTTGTCATCACCCAAAGACAACAGGGAGTCATAGACAGCAGATACGGTGTCGATCATGGACCGCAGCGAAAGCGACGATGGCTTTTGGATTTTCGGCAACTCAAACAGTTTCGCAACTGTATTCGAAAATATGAGACATTTGTTGTCATATACCTTTTTTAGGCTTGCCAACGCCTTTGGGTAATTTTCTTCCGTCATTTGGAAGGCCTTCACCGTTCCCAAGGCTTCACCAGACAAACACGAAACTAAATGTGTGAATTTTTCAATGTCTGACAGCGCAGGATTGTTATGAACGAGGCTCTCAAACAAACTCATAAAATTTTTAAACTCCGAATACTGCCCTCGAAACTTGGGCAGCGACATTTTCGGAAGTCTTGAGCTGTGAGGCACTGTGAAGGAGGTGTCAGAGGCTTTTGTTTTGTTGCTCTCTGACAATATCGATTTTAACATTGCCTTGGTTCCAACAATTAAATCTTCAAGGCTGTCACGGGTGTCATCATCTTCATCGATCTCTTCTATTTCGGACTGACACGCCAGAAGCTTTTCGCTGTAACTATTCAGCATTTCGAGTCGACACTCAACTTCCGACGGATCTGATGAGAGTGACTTATTATGAATTCCCGTTTTTATTCTAGCTATGCTTCTTTTTAAAATTGTCCTTTGTCTTTTTAAGGAAGTAGCGTCTTCCACCTGGCCTAGCTGATTCTCACTTTTACTCATCTTGATTCGCTATGCACAGTAACTTTGTACAAAATTATAGTCTGGAAGTTTTCAACGTGGCAATACGAAAACGAAAAAAATCGCTGAAGCTTCACCAGAACTATCGAAAAAAGCGCGAATCAAGAGATGGGAGCTTATAATCCCTTAAATGGGAAACTAGACGCAAAGTCGAAAATTTTTAAAGACCTAACCGTGAGCAGTAATATGGTCAACGATTTAACCAAACAATTAAAGCAGTATAGCTTTCGAAAAATATTTGACAGAATGGTAATCGGAGCCTTGTCGGAAATTGTACGAGGTAGTTTTCACTAAACAATCCCGAAATCTTGTTTCACGAAATTTGTATAAACAATTTAATTTTAAAGTGAATACAAGAGATGCCAAAAATTAAAGCTTGTTGGGTGATCTTTGCAGCAATTTAGTAAAAAACAACAACCTCAACAGCTTTTAATTGTTAGCACTCAATACCTGTTCTGTATGGACTGGTTCGTTTCCAGCTTCAACTTCCCTTTTGCAAAGTATGCAGCTGCACTTCATTCCTGGAGGAAACCTTGGTGGCCAAATTTTTCGGGATCGGTATCGAGTACAGGTGGCACTGGATCTCAGCAGCAGTGTTTTGGTGTGTGTGCGTGTGTGTGTAGCAGTATTTAGCGCAAATAGCTTTTTCTTAAAATTTGAGCTTTTCCACTTAGCGCCTTTTTGCAGGTAAGTAAAATTCTTAAAATTTGTTTTTTTTTTTTTATAATTATAATTGTCACGCACTTGTGGGTAAGTGAACCTCTTTGAATGTTTCAATTAATATTTTTTATTTTTAGGTTTCACCTTGGCACTGCTATCGTTTAATGCGCCACTGTAGGTACACGAGCGGTATGTATATATGTAGGTGCGCAGGTAAAATTGTCAGCTATTTGCACTAATTTTTTAAACAGCAATTTTACTGTATGTAGGTATGTATTTTTTAATTTTCTGACACTGTTTAAATTTTGCTTTTATATATGTTTAAAAACTATTGCAATTTTTCGATTGATTTATCAAAATATTTTTAACCACAATTTAAATTTTTATTGTGTTTTTTAACTTTTCAGGCTGATTTCACAACCGTCAACACTATGTATTTTTCAACACAGGTAAGTATTTTGAACCAATCTTTTAAATTAATTTTTATTAGAAAGGTAAGTATTTAATATTTTTCAAACTCTTTAACTTTTGTAAATTTATTTTGCTGCAGGTATTTTTCAAACTTTCTTCTGCTTCTTTTCAGCCACTGCACTGCACTAATAATGTTTTGTTTTTGCACACGACCGCGACAGGCAATTAATAATTTTAATATTGATACAATTTCATATAAATATTTATTTAATTGTATTTTTACTTTTTAAATGTATTTTAAAATTGGTTTTTTGAACTAAATCTTTCGTCAAAAATGTATTTGAAATTAATTTTAATTTAAGCACTCACTTGCACTTTAATAAATGTATTTAGTCTTTTAATTATTTTTTAACTTGCACTTTGTCCCTGCTCGGGCGCCATGAAAAATTACTAATATTTTTTAGTAATGAAATAATATTCACTTCACTAGTGATTGGTAAGTTTATATCAATTTAGGGGAGCACAAATTACACTTTTAATTATTGCCTGTCACTCGCATTAAAAACACCGCCGATCTCGATTACTCATAGACTGCAACTTTAATTATTCATTTTCTCCCTTTTATAATATTTTCTTAAATCTAATTTACAGTTTGTCAACTTCCAATTCCAATAGGAACGGTAAGCTCTTCGTCTGCACCTATGAGCATACGTATGTGTGTATGTGTACCAGAGAGCGTGGACAAAGCCGTGCTTGCAAGTAGGCATACACACACCGCATGCACATAGGTACATTAGAATGCTGTAATCATGCATTTACTTACATTAGGGTGGTGCTAAAACTAAAGGTAAGTAATTGGTAAGTATTAAAATTCATTTAATTTATTTATAGGTAAAATTAAGGTAAGTATATTTTAAGTATTTAGGTAAGTATAATTTAAGTATTTAGGTAAGTATAATTTCCATTTAAATTCATTATTTAATTACATTTCATTTTATTTATACATTTCATTTTTAGGTATATTTCAGGTATAAATTGCTGAAACTAGTCGTCTGCTTTAACACCGGCCACCTTGAACGAATCTGGATTCTTCAATCATCTGTTACGGGTAACACGGCAAGCTTATGGATTGGACGCCTAATTGTTCCGGCTCTGGTTTGCACGTCGGCCACTCTCACCTTTCCGTCCTGGCCGGCGATCGTACCTGTCACTCGGCCTAGGATCCATTGCTGTGGCGGGGCGTTGTTTTCGTGAACGACGACGAGCTCTCCTACCTCTACGTTGGGCTGTGGGTGCTGCCACTTGTTGCGCTCCTGCAAACTCAGGAGGTAACTCCTGGACCACGTTTGCCAAAACCGACGCTTGATTGAGCAAACATGCTGCCATCTGTCGGAGTAGCGCGTGCTGGGTTCCGGGAGTTCCGTTTCCCCTGGCATTTCCCTGAGCCGGCAACCGATCAACAGGTGCGCCGGAGTTAGAGCCTCGCCGTCGTTCGGATCCTGGCTGAGTGGAGCGATTGGGCGCGAGTTGAGCACGGCCTCTACCTCTACGAGCAGCGTTTCGGTTTCTTCGGCGGTGAGACTCGCGTTGCCTATGGCTCGTACGAGCAGGTGCTTCGCCGACTTCACTGCCGCCTCCCATAACCCGCCGAAGTGGGGAGCCCTGGGAGGTATAAAGACGAACTTGAACCCTTCGTCTGCGGCGTATTGGGGTACCTCCTCCTTCTGACTCAGAAACGCTTCCCTCAGTTCCTTGAGTTTGCGATCGGCTCCTACGAAGTTCGTCGCGTTGTCGCAGTGAATCGTCGCTGGTATTCCCCGGCATCCAACGAACCTTTTAAGGGCGAGAAGAAATTTGTCAGAACTCAAATCAGACACAAGTTCTAAATGGACAGCTTTTGAGGTAAAACACACAAAGACCGCAATGTACATTTTTACCGGGGGGCGACCCCGTATCTTTTGTGTGACGTAAATTGGACCGCAAAAATCTACCCCACAAACCATAAAAGGTCGTAGAGCACGCAGCCTGTCGGCTGGTAAATTGCCCATAATTTGGCTTTTTAATTTCGGCTTATAATGAAAGCAATGTATGCAGTTTCGCACGGTTCGACTACATGCTTCTCGGGCATTAACTAACCAAATTTTTTCACGTAAAATTGCAACCAATGCTTTAGCACCTGCATGATGGTTGCGCAAATGTAGGAACCATACATACGATTTTACGAACTGCGAATTTTTACTCAATAATAGAGGAAATTTGGCATCGTACGGGATAGGCGCGTTTAATAAACGACCGCCTACTCGTAACAATTTCAACGACAAGGACTTTTCTGAATACTCATGCAAAAATGGATTTAACTTTTGCAAGCTCGACGGTAGTGAAAGATTTTTTGACAATTTGGTTATTTCTTGGCTATATTCATCAAATTGGACTATTTGAACAATTTTTAAGAAGGTCAATTGCAACTCTTGTGCCGATTGTGTTGGATCATACTTGGTGGATCGATTTCTCACCTTTAAGACCCATCGCAGAATATAGGCAAAAACTCGTAGTAATTTTTTGTGTGAAGAATATCTTTCAATCACAGTTACGAGTGGATTACGGTCGTCATTCAATGCTACTAAGGCGCTGGCTTTTTTCTTCTTTTCCAGTGCTTGTTCTTCAGGCGTTAATTCGAAGTGGGTATTTATTGGCCAACTAGCGGGGTCTTCTAAGAGGAACTGTGGGCCAGAAAACCATATTGAGTTCTGTATTTCATCCACGCTACAACCCCGAGACACTTGATCCGCAGGATTTTGTTTAGTTGGCACATGCCGCCACGAAGCACTTTGAGTCAACTCTTGAATCTCGGACACTCTATTTGCAACGAATGTTTGCAACGTTGATGGATGTGTTTTTATCCAATGCAAAACTATTTCTGAGTCTGTCCAGAATGTTATGCTGTCAATAGGTCGATTCAACATTGGGGCAATGCGTGACCATAACTTGGCCAAAAGATGCGCTGCCAGGAGCTCTAGACGAGGAAGAGACTTAGTCTTCAGCGGAGCAACCCTGGATTTTGCAGTTAGCAGAATGCGTTTAACGTCGTTAGCGAATTGGCTTCGAATGTAAATACAACAACCATACGCCCTTATTGAGGCGTCGGAGAAGCCGTGTATTTGACAACTAGCACTCGACTCAGTATAAACAAACCGAGGAATGCTGATTGAAGGCAACTGCAACAAATTCGCCTTAAAATTCTGCCAACTGCTGTTGAGATACAACGGAATCGACTCATCCCAATCTAGTTTTTTAATCCACAGCTCTTGCAACAAGATTTTAGCTGAGGTCACTAGTGGGGCCAGCAAACCAAGAGGATCAAAGAGTCGGGCAGATACCGATAAAATATTTCGTTTTGTAGCTCGTAACTCATCAAATGTATCATCCAGTCTAAACCGAAATAAGTCGTCCTTTGGCGACCAGTGGATTCCCAGCGTTTTAGTGGAGTCTGAATCGTTGAAACTTAACGATTTTTCCAGACTCTGACTATCGAAAAAACTTGGGTGGTTAGAGAACCACTTAGCTAGCTGGAATCCTGCCGACTTTAGGATGTCAGTTACCTCACAGCGAATTCTGTCGAGGGATTCAAAATCTTCAGATCCGGTTAACAGATCATCAACGTAAAAATCGGTACTTATTACTTTGGAACCGAGTGGATATTCTTGTGCATTCATATCACTTAGCATCTGCAAACACCGTGTTGCGAGAAATGGAGCTGGCGCAGTGCCATAGGTAACGGTGTTTAAACGAAAAATTTGCAGAGGCTCGGATGGATGCTTTCTCCACACTATTAATTGAAAATTTCTATCATTTTCATTTACGACAACTTGGCGATACATCTTAGTGATGTCCGCCGTAATAGCATACTTATGCATTCGAAAGCGAAGTAGCGTCGAAAAAAGTTCTTCTTGAATGGTCGGTCCAACCATCAAAATGTCATTCAACGCAATTTGTGTTGACGTCCGACTCGACGCATCGAAAACAACGCGGAGTTTCGTCGACGTACTTTGTGGTCTTAGGACACACTGATGCGGAATGAAATAGTGGGCTTCACTCGGGATTTTATTATCAGTGGGGCTCATGTGGCCCAATGCCAAGTACTCTTCCATGAAGTCCAGATACATTTGACGAAGTTCTGGATCTTTCAACGTACGTCTCTCCAGCGCCTGAAACCGCCGAGTTGCGGTTTCAAATGACTGACCCAACATGTTTTGATCAGTTTTGAACGGCAATCTTACTTGAAGCCGTCCCGACGGTAAGACTTCAGTAGTCTTAACGAAGTATTCCTCGCATTCCCTTTGTTCGGCAGTAAACTTTGTAGCTTGTGATTCTGAAGGGATTTCTTCCATTGCCCAGAATCTTTGGACAATTTCATCAATTGCTTCGGAATCATCTTCAGCTTTACATAAGGCACTGCTAGCTTGGGAATGCTCACTTTGGTGGGAGACGTATTTGCCTGAAATAACCCAACCCAAAAGTGTTTTTTGAAGTGTTGGGAACCTTGGGTCAGTTTTAATCTGACCAACCGAAAGAAGATCGAAAAATGTTTCGGCTCCCAACAAAAGATCGACCTTTGAGGACTTATAGAACCCCGGAACAGCTAATTCAATATTAGCTGGAATGTTCCAACCTGTGGCGTCAACAGCCCGATCTGGGTGATTTGCCGAAATCGCTCCCATTACCCAAAAATCTGCGAGAAACTCGAAGTTGTTAACTCGGGATTTTATGACTGCACTAACTTTTGACCGAACCTTTTGGGTGGCATTACCAATCCCGATGACATTTAATGTCGCCTTCTCTCGCCGAATTCGCAGCCTCTGTGCCAGCTCTTCAGTCATAAAATTTACTTGAGACCCTGAGTCAAGTAACGCACGAGCTGACACATAATCACCGGAGCAAGTTTTTACCTTGACCACCGCTGTCGCTAACATGACGCGATCAGGCACGCTCACTGTGTGCATAGTTTGTGAGGTCGAAGGTTGTGGTGTTGTTTCGAACGATATCGGGTATTGGTGTAACATGGTGTGATGTGACCGGTTACAAACTCGACACCGTTCTAATTTGCATTTAGAAACCGTATGTCCCTTGCGTAAACAATTTATGCACAATGGGACCGATTTCGCGAATTCGAATCTCTGCTGAGGAGAGAGAGTTTTAAATTTAGGGCAGGTGGTTAGAAAGTGGTCTTTGGAGTTGCAGTGGAAACAAGTAGTTGGCTTAGCTTTCGCAGCCACAAAAGAAGATTTTGGCTTTTCAGCACTCTTGTTGCTTTGCCTTTGGGTGTCGTGCGATTTCGACGATGTCGACGCTTCTTCAGATGAGAGGTGCTGGTATCTCTTATTGAGAGCCGCTTCACACTCACTCCACAGCGGAAGCTTGTCGTAGTCAAGTTGCTCCTCCCATTTTGACCGCGTAGTGGGATCAACCTTCGACATAACTAAATGTATCAACATCGCGTTCGAAATATTTTTGTCATCACCCAAAGACAACAGGGAGTCATAGACAGCAGATACGGTGTCGATCATGGACCGCAGCGAAAGCGACGATGGCTTTTGGATTTTCGGCAACTCAAACAGTTTCGCAACTGTATTCGAAAATATGAGACATTTGTTGTCATATACCTTTTTTAGGCTTGCCAACGCCTTTGGGTAATTTTCTTCCGTCATTTGGAAGGCCTTCACCGTTCCCAAGGCTTCACCAGACAAACACGAAACTAAATGTGTGAATTTTTCAATGTCTGACAGCGCAGGATTGTTATGAACGAGGCTCTCAAACAAACTCATAAAATTTTTAAACTCCGAATACTGCCCTCGAAACTTGGGCAGCGACATTTTCGGAAGTCTTGAGCTGTGAGGCACTGTGAAGGAGGTGTCAGAGGCTTTTGTTTTGTTGCTCTCTGACAATATCGATTTTAACATTGCCTTGGTTCCAACAATTAAATCTTCAAGGCTGTCACGGGTGTCATCATCTTCATCGATCTCTTCTATTTCGGACTGACACGCCAGAAGCTTTTCGCTGTAACTATTCAGCATTTCGAGTCGACACTCAACTTCCGACGGATCTGATGAGAGTGACTTATTATGAATTCCCGTTTTTATTCTAGCTATGCTTCTTTTTAAAATTGTCCTTTGTCTTTTTAAGGAAGTAGCGTCTTCCACCTGGCCTAGCTGATTCTCACTTTTACTCATCTTGATTCGCTATGCACAGTAACTTTGTACAAAATTATAGTCTGGAAGTTTTCAACGTGGCAATACGAAAACGAAAAAAATCGCTGAAGCTTCACCAGAACTATCGAAAAAAGCGCGAATCAAGAGATGGGAGCTTATAATCCCTTAAATGGGAAACTAGACGCAAAGTCGAAAATTTTTAAAGACCTAACCGTGAGCAGTAATATGGTCAACGATTTAACCAAACAATTAAAGCAGTATAGCTTTCGAAAAATATTTGACAGAATGGTAATCGGAGCCTTGTCGGAAATTGTACGAGGTAGTTTTCACTAAACAATCCCGAAATCTTGTTTCACGAAATTTGTATAAACAATTTAATTTTAAAGTGAATACAAGAGATGCCAAAAATTAAAGCTTGTTGGGTGATCTTTGCAGCAATTTAGTAAAAAACAACAACCTCAACAGCTTTTAATTGTTAGCACTCAATACCTGTTCTGTATGGACTGGTTCGTTTCCAGCTTCAACTTCCCTTTTGCAAAGTATGCAGCTGCACTTCATTCCTGGAGGAAACCTTGGTGGCCAAATTTTTCGGGATCGGTATCGAGTACAGGTGGCACTGGATCTCAGCAGCAGTGTTTTGGTGTGTGTGCGTGTGTGTGTAGCAGTATTTAGCGCAAATAGCTTTTTCTTAAAATTTGAGCTTTTCCACTTAGCGCCTTTTTGCAGGTAAGTAAAATTCTTAAAATTTGTTTTTTTTTTTTTATAATTATAATTGTCACGCACTTGTGGGTAAGTGAACCTCTTTGAATGTTTCAATTAATATTTTTTATTTTTAGGTTTCACCTTGGCACTGCTATCGTTTAATGCGCCACTGTAGGTACACGAGCGGTATGTATATATGTAGGTGCGCAGGTAAAATTGTCAGCTATTTGCACTAATTTTTTAAACAGCAATTTTACTGTATGTAGGTATGTATTTTTTAATTTTCTGACACTGTTTAAATTTTGCTTTTATATATGTTTAAAAACTATTGCAATTTTTCGATTGATTTATCAAAATATTTTTAACCACAATTTAAATTTTTATTGTGTTTTTTAACTTTTCAGGCTGATTTCACAACCGTCAACACTATGTATTTTTCAACACAGGTAAGTATTTTGAACCAATCTTTTAAATTAATTTTTATTAGAAAGGTAAGTATTTAATATTTTTCAAACTCTTTAACTTTTGTAAATTTATTTTGCTGCAGGTATTTTTCAAACTTTCTTCTGCTTCTTTTCAGCCACTGCACTGCACTAATAATGTTTTGTTTTTGCACACGACCGCGACAGGCAATTAATAATTTTAATATTGATACAATTTCATATAAATATTTATTTAATTGTATTTTTACTTTTTAAATGTATTTTAAAATTGGTTTTTTGAACTAAATCTTTCGTCAAAAATGTATTTGAAATTAATTTTAATTTAAGCACTCACTTGCACTTTAATAAATGTATTTAGTCTTTTAATTATTTTTTAACTTGCACTTTGTCCCTGCTCGGGCGCCATGAAAAATTACTAATATTTTTTAGTAATGAAATAATATTCACTTCACTAGTGATTGGTAAGTTTATATCAATTTAGGGGAGCACAAATTACACTTTTAATTATTGCCTGTCACTCGCATTAAAAACACCGCCGATCTCGATTACTCATAGACTGCAACTTTAATTATTCATTTTCTCCCTTTTATAATATTTTCTTAAATCTAATTTACAGTTTGTCAACTTCCAATTCCAATAGGAACGGTAAGCTCTTCGTCTGCACCTATGAGCATACGTATGTGTGTATGTGTACCAGAGAGCGTGGACAAAGCCGTGCTTGCAAGTAGGCATACACACACCGCATGCACATAGGTACATTAGAATGCTGTAATCATGCATTTACTTACATTAGGGTGGTGCTAAAACTAAAGGTAAGTAATTGGTAAGTATTAAAATTCATTTAATTTATTTATAGGTAAAATTAAGGTAAGTATATTTTAAGTATTTAGGTAAGTATAATTTAAGTATTTAGGTAAGTATAATTTCCATTTAAATTCATTATTTAATTACATTTCATTTTATTTATACATTTCATTTTTAGGTATATTTCAGGTATAAATTGCTGAAACTAGTCGTCTGTTTTAACACTATATTTTGAATGAAAATTATTAAATCGAAAATCGACCTGCTTACTAACGAATATTTGCATATTAATACTTAAAAGAAAGTTATTATATGGCTATATTTATTAATCGTTTAAAACAGAGCTTAACGCTTTAGAAAAATAACTGTAAAAGAATAAATAGTTTTTGAGATCCTCCCTCGCAAAATACATTTTTTCCCTTTAAAAAAGATAAAAATCCGTAATGATTAATAATTTTATCACAAACTACCATGCCTTGCAATAAATGAAATTTTATTAGCTTTTATATTTTTTAAACCGTTTTGGCCTTGCCAAATTTGTTCATGAGAAGTATATGATTAAGTGGGGCCATTTTATTTCTCTGAATAACGGTAAATCGTAAATATCTCACTGTGTATCGTAACTACATACGAATTTCATAACCGCGTCTCTGGTGAAAAGCCAGTTTGAATTTGTGATCAAGTGTAATCAACCTTTAAATAAAATTTTTTTTTTTTTCAAAAAAATATTATTTATAACTTTTGGTGTCACCAATATACTAAGAATCTAACACATTTTGTGACAGATTGGAATGAGAGCTTGTTGTGTGTTTCACCTGAAAGTCATAAAAACTATGTGGCTTGGGAGAATGGAAGTAGCAGAAACGTAATATTTACACTTTTACTTAGCTTAAGTTCCTCATAAATTTATATATTTATTTATCATAAAAAGATATACATACATATTATATATTCTTACACATTCGGGATTTATGTATATTGGTCTGCTACAAATAAAACGGACAACGACAACTCACAGTAAAACAATAAAATTTATCATCCAACCACAAGTCGCAAAATACTAAACAGAAACGTGACATTTAATATTTAGCATGACGACGCCTTATACGGTGACGACAACAACAACAGTAGGCATGGTGAACTGTTAGACGAGATGCGGTGGCGTCAGCACACGTGCAACTGCATAAGCAGATAGATATTTCACCAAAGGTGGCATATCTCAGACCTATCAGGCGCGCAAGCAAATTAGGATATTTCGCATGACTAGATAAGCAATCATACATATGTTTGTAGGTAATGGGGATGCCAATTTTTGGGATTTTAAGAAATTTGGCATTTTCGGGAACTTATATTATAATCACGGGATAACGGAATTATTTCCAAGATTTGGGTATGTGCTTTTTTCAACATTTAAGGTTAAAAAAAGTAAAGAAATTGCTTAAGAAATTATGTGACCTTAAAGTTGCTTGAGTAACTATGTGACCTTAAAATATGTAACATATATATATATAAAGTTATTTCATTAAATCAAAGGGATACTCAAATTGTTTTTCAGTTTTGAATTTTTGGATAACATTTTTCGAATTCTCTTTATGAAACTTTCTAGGCCCCAAAGACATTTGGCAATAAAATAACTTGATCCCATCTTCCGTGAATGATAGTCGGGTTTAATAACTTTCGCACTTATCAACTAAAAATGGATTTAAGTATAAAAAAGGGCTTAGTTATAAATCAAATTAAAACTAAAAAATAAACATAGTTTCAAGAAATTAAAAAACAACGCTTTATTTAAGAATTAAACTGAAAATCCAAAAACAGTTGTTAATTCAGAAATATTATGGTGCATATTAGAATAATTTTCCGTCATCTCTTCTCAAATTTGGGTTTGTAACAAGCCGGCTTCGGCGTTCCGCTATCCTTAGAATGAAATTAAACACTGAGGATGGCAATTTCATATGTAGCATTATATATTTATCTGGTGAAAATATCTTAGAAAGAAATTTTCTAATTTGGCTTACTCTCTTCGTGCGTTGGCAGCCGCTGGTAAAAGCTAGTAAATTAATAAAGAAAAATTAGTGTATTGAGCAAATGTGAGACACCTTATACCAGTTATTAAAAAGCACCCCACAATTTTTCCCCAACAATACTATTTTTTTCCTTATATGAACACCTATTATTGCCACCTCAACTTAATTTATTAAGTTATAAACTAAATATATCGTCATAGCAGATGTTACATATAGATACAAAAAACTAATAGTATATAAAATAAATAAAAATCTTTCGGTAATGAGTTCGACCACATTTTCTAGAAAGATGTTACTTTACCTAACACAATCCTGAATAAAATTTAAAATATTCGAAAATATTACAAATCAAGAAAAAAATTAAGATAATTTCCATAAATTGATCAAATAATTTTAGTCTTAGTGGAATATTTCTAATTATTAAAATCACGGCATTGAGAGAACGCAATCATGGTATAAGTGACACCTTAAAACTTTGGTGCGGGGATACCGGGATTGCTATACCCAGTGCTTTACACATATATGTTAGGTTTGTTTAAGTACAAAAATATGAACTTTCACATGAATATATATATCTACACTTACACAGAGACACAAACAAAATTTTATATTATTTATTTATGTTAAACATTTCTGAGTTGCAACTGTCACATGCCCACTTGTATAAGAGGTGCAGACACATACATACATATATAGATACAGTTACTCTCAGACACGCTGATACCATACTTATTTAATTGTTTCATGCTTGACTCACATATTGGACAGCAAATACTTAGAACCGAACTTTAATTAATTATTAAAAGTTGTTATTAGAATAAAATGGGAACGAATATCGGACTGTGTAAAAATGAACAAAATTTACATTACCAAAAATCCATCATGAACAGTGATCAATGCCGCCAGATGGCGCTGCATGCTCTATCTGGTAAGTGTGAATAGAAAAAGCATTTCAGCTGACACAAAAACCAGCGTTCTGTTAGCAGACCGTGCCAAAATTTCTCTAAAGAAGAAATCTAGCAGCTTTCGAAATGGATATACAAGCAAAAAGGTATGGCCGTTGTGTCTCAAATTTTTTTATTCTAATCTAATAAAAATTTTTAATAATTAATTAAAAAATAATTATTAAAAAATAAAAAACAATAATAATTTTTATAAAAAGAAAAATTCTTGGCTTTGAGCTCATTTATAGTCATGGAACTTTACAAAATGTACAGGCCGTAAAAACAACAATTCAATTGAATTGTTGGGATACAAAATATTATTCTTTTTTTAACGAGTTATGGCTACCCAATTCTTCAGACAATGGCAATTTGAAAATAATATAGATTTGAATACTTTTCATAGTGATGTTTGGCACATGTATTTGTTAACGATAATTTTAAAAATCTTGTATATAAAAGTTTTAGTGCTGTTTAAACGATTTCGTCCCTCGTAGAAAATTTTATAAATTGTGCTTAGGGTCTGGCTAGATTTTGCCTTTTAAAATAATGGACCTGCCAAGGAAACCATAAGCAGGCACTAGCCAATATGTTAAAGCCTTGTAAGACATACACTGGGCAATAATGCCTATCTAGGCCCTGCCTAATTTTTCCAAGGCGATTTTAATTTTTGAAAAATTCATTGCCTCTAATGCAGCATTGCACACCTCTACATGACAGTCATCTTCTCAATCATTGAGCGATTACAATCAATGAAATGTTTTCGACAACTGCACATCTTGAATGAAATGCACATAAATTTAATAATCGTGAAAAAACTTTCGAAGGGCAAGCAGAACCTTTACAGGCTTTACGGCAAATTACCTGCAAAATTAACAATCATGGAAAAACAAGGCAGGCAACTTACAGCCCCCTGCTAGCTTTTCCAATTAATTCCTAACCTGGGAAAAACTAAGCAGGCCCCTTGCTTAGTATGATAAATTTCCAGTAAATTCGAAAATTCGAAAATATACACTCTTCAAGCAAGAGCCCTGACAGGTCCTAAGTTAAGTCTAGATTTTACTAAATCATTTTCTAACCCTTTTTTCTGCTATCGGAAATTTATATGCCGAGTTTTCTATGATATTAAAAACGTTTCCTGATGAGAAAAACTAACTGAGTTTCACAATTTCAATCTTGCTTTTTCCAAAATATTCCATATAAAAAAGGAGGCGTGCCATCATGCCAAGCGATTTAAATAGCTATGGACGAGGAAAACTTTGATACAAAAAAGTTTATATCTCTCTAAAAACATTTTTGCGGTTACAACTTACAGTTATGCCAAGAATATAAATATTCACTGTGAGTGATCAGCAAGGGAAAAATACCATTATAACTGCGACTAACTGTACATCCTCGAAAAACTCATAGCTGCATTGACTAATTTTTCATTCTTACAGCTTTGGTTGTTGTTCATTTTGTATATATTGTTGTTCAAGTTTTCTCTAATTTCAGATAACCGGTAACTTGTCTCCATTTATTTCATGCCACCTACCACAAAATTTAATAAATCCAGTTATGTATTTCATAACTACAGCACGCACGGTCAAATCACATATACAAAAGCTAAGCTGAGATAACGAGGTCTAACGAGTAGGTACCAAATGCTTAGATATAGTATGTGTATAATATATATTTTGAGTATATATTTATATATGTGTTAAACATTTGCGATTGCAGGGATAACGAACAAACAACATCGATTCATAGCTCTCAACTTTGAATAATTTTTGGACAGCTGGGACACGACATTTTGGAGCATTTGGACAAGAGTAGGGCGTTGACTGTAATGCTCAGTATTAGAGTAAAATTGTAGTAAAGGATGAAAAAGAAATTGTAGTAATAGTTATCAACCCTAGAAAGATAACGTTATTTTTTACCCCTGGAAAGATAACGATACGTCATAATGACTCTCTATGGCGCGATATACAACAGGTATATCATCATAAACCTCCTAAGAGATTTTTGCGCCAAGCTTCTCTTCCAATTTGTGGTGTGCCGATTTTGAATTTTCCCTACAAATTGGTGGGACCTACAGTTTTTTGCCGACTCCGAACGGCATCTACAAAGGAGACGAATTTTTGCTGAGAAGCCTGTCATGGCAGAAATACACTCGGAGAGTTTGCCAAACCACTGCCGAGGGGCGACCCCGTTTTGAAAAACTTTTTTCAAATCACTTTTGATGTTACCTGTACCAGGGCTCGAACCATGGACCTTCGGTGTGGTAGGCCGGCAACACTACCTTCACACCACGGCGGCCGCAAAAAAATAATGACGTATCTCCTTTTAATGGATTTTAAGCTTCCTAAAAATATAAAAATTGTTGGTTTTTTAACTGAGATCATTTACTTCATTCATTTTCAGTCCATTTTGAAACATGTAATCATAAAATTAAAGATAATATAAAATTTATAAAGCAATTCATTTTTTTTCATAAAAAGTAGCAAAAATAAGGCAGTCTTCAGAAAAAGGTATAATTTTCGTTCTTAAATCTAGGTTAACAAATTTTTATTATTTTGTTTACAAAATAACTCTTTGTATATTGTTTTAGAACAAAAAAAATAAAGTCAAGCAATATTATATGCACGCGTTGCAAACTTGATTCTGGTGCTCCCCACACACGGGCTTTTTGCACTTAACAGATTCTTTTTTCGACATGCGTCTTATTTTAAAAGGACAAAAACCGCAGTATTTTCTTTTTTTCGAATTGCTACTACCTTCGGGATCATTCCCAATATCAATTGGGTCTTCTTGTTGGGTAACACTGACTCCGTCGCCGGAATTTTCTAAAGCGACTTCAATAGTGTTGCGCAAAGTTCTTGACAATGTGAGTACTTCAAGTATTTTTTTCATCCATGGATTTATTAGCGAAGCACAGAGTTTTTTCATATAATCCTTACGTGTTAAAGGTTTCTGGTTAATACTTATCATGTTATGGCAATATATTACATATGAGTTAACGAATGCTATATTTAGCATGCCATAAGAAACTGCCATCGGCCACCTATTAGTTTTTCGCGAACACGAGACTATGGAACACATTTGATCTAGAGTGTTTAACCCCCCCCCCCCCCCCCTGCGTTTAGCAAGTGGGATCGATGTGAACCAATTATCGCAGGTAATACATCAGCATGTACCATGTATAGGCCGTGAAAGTTCTTTTACATAGTACTCACTTAAAGGAAGATTGCTGGTTGTCGTTGTTTTTCCAAGATACGGAATTACATTAAACATATATTTTGTGGAACTGTCGCATATCATAGGTATTTTGATTCCATACTTTTTCGGTTTATTGGGAATAAACATTTTAAAAGGGCACCGTCCACGGAATCCCAACTGCTGTTCGTCGATTGTTGTGTGTGAGCCAGGGATGTAGCTAGATTGCCACTGTTTTATAAAAATATTCCATATATTTCTGATAGGAGTGAATGCATCGTTTGGTCGAAGTGATGGGCGTAATGCTTTGTCATCCATTCTCAGATGCCTGATCAGATAGCCGAACCTATCTCTGCTCATAGTAGCCGTATACTTGTTCCACAGTATGATGCATTGAACAATTCTTCAGTAGTAAGGTGATTGTCTTTTTAAACCGCGGTCAGTGTTAGTATTCCAATTAAAGCACGTATCTCATCTACGTTTGTTTCTTTAAATGTGGCAGAAGTCATATCGTAACGACGATTTTGTATAATTTTGGTGGTTGTCCAGCGAACCACTTCTGAAGTAATCTCATACGTAAAAAATATGTTGAAGCACTCCAGAGGTTCATAAAACGATTTGTTCTGCCGAGTAGGTCCTCTTGCAGTTCGAACTATGTTTATCATTGCGTATCGGAAAGAACTAGTTCCTTTTGTTGTACTCCAACAGTGTCCACTTTTACTCCTTAGCGTTGGTATGGAATCTGTTATAATGCGTCCATCAGAAGTAATTGTATCAGGTGTTTCTGATCCCGTCATACTCTCATTTGGACTGTCAACGAACTGATCTTCAAAATCACTTTGAACATTGTCCTCTAGTACCACATCCTCAGTTTCACTTCCTTGATCAGATGAAATCGATTCATTATCTAACTCTTCCAAAAGAGCAGCTATTTGTGAGTCATCAAGTGAATTTGAAGATGCCATTATATATTTTAGCAAATCTAGTAAGCCGAACACAAAAAACAAATAAAACATACATGCGATTGAAAAACCAAAAAGTCACACTAAAGATAACGATACGTCTTTTCGACGTACGATTTGATCATAACTCAGATAAGAAAATACTCACCGCAAAAAATCAACCACCACCAATAAGCTGCTGCTACCGACTGAGATAAAGGAGCGCAAGAAGTTCCTCAGTAAACAAATAAAAGTGTGAGACCGTAAAAAAAAATGTGTACGTCGTTTCGACGTACGTTATCTTTCTAGGGTTGAATAAAAATGTTTCTTTTTGTTAGAGAATTATGGCTCCCAAAACACTGAAAAATAAAATAATTTGGTGAAAACCGATAAAAAAAAATGCTGTGGTCTCCTGAAATAACCACATAAGTCGCGTTTGCAAATTTTTAGTTAAGAATGCTGCTATGTTTTCAGTTTATAGTGGCTCTTATGCGCCTAACTAACATTGATTTTTGCAAAATGTATGGGAAAGTGTAGCTCCACATGGGGCATGGGGACATCTAGCAATAGATCCATGAATTCCATTTCGTGTTCCAGTTTTTGATTGTTGTGAACTCAAACTAAATGAAAATTCTTCAGACGGTTATACACATTTTCATTTAAAATCTGTAATGTAAAGCTATCGTCAGTTTATACCGATATTTTTTGCATTATATATGACCGTGTTTTGTAATTCTCTTGAGAGGTATGTACTAAGGGCATCATTATGTATTACGAACGAAAGCTCAGACGAACTATTCGTCTCTTGACGGTTTTTTTTTTACGTCATGACAAAAATTAATGGGGGAGCAAATCTGAAATAAATATTGCCGTATGTAATTTATATAGAAACTTATATGAATATGTTAAGTTGATATTATTCTATTAAATTTTAAAAATCTGGGAACAGTGATTTGATTTGATAACAACTAATTTATTTTATTTGACTTTTATTTTGCTAAGAGAATCTTCTTTTGTTGCTATGATCGTCTTACATAGTACAAACAAGCGAAAGATTCGTCTCTGAGGCGAAACGAAGGTTCCTTTCGCAATAGAGAATGAGGCCCTAAATATTTTAAAAATAAAGTAACTTTCTTACAGTCGCTGAAATAAAGCTGCGACCATTCTTGTGACTTTAAAGTGTTGAGCAACCAGTCAAGGACATGCAATAAAAACATATCTCGTTATTGAAACCAACATTGGGAGTAATTTTCTGGTAACAGGAACATTGCGAAGTTCTTTCAATATACCTGGCAACGTTTTATTGATGCTATGGTTACAAAGCAATGAAAAGCGAGTGGTAACTTTCGAATTTCAGGGAACTTTACCCACAAACTATTCTCTATAACTTGTTGCTTGCTTTATCTTCCAACTTATTTGCTTATTAAATATTACGTATCACCTGAGTTAAAAACTTAAAGGAAATAAAACTTCAAAACATAACGGGTGGCAAATATGTAATCGTTGCATGGTAAAGGTCACTACTTCTTTTGTCATAGTTCTATGCAATTGGAAATGTTTTTCGGTTACGGTTTTTTTTTTGCAGGCGGTTTCACAAAAGAAAACCAAGTACTCCTATCTGACAGTGAAAAAAAATTATTTTTCACTTAAATTGTTTCTTGAAACTGGCTGCTGGCGTATTATAATAAACTAGCCCGTAATTTCGTAATACATTTGGAAAAAAAGTAGTGCATCTACTACTATTAAAGCAAAGTTCTAACGCTAACACACATACACTTGTACATACATTCAAGAATTGTCTGTTGCATATATGCATTATGTTATTTGGCCCATACAATGTTAACTTGTCAGGCAATCCGGCCAATCCTGTCTTATATCCATTTCACTTACGTGTTGACCATTCATTGACCTGGAAAACTCAAAATAAATAATTTTCCTTATTGCATGAGTATGATTTCTAGTATGTTGATGAAATGATGAAAACAGCAGATTGTGGTCGTCTACAGATTGTCAAGCCGATGTCATTTGATTTCGCACTCAAGCAGGTACAAGCAATAATTGTTTGAAATGACAATTTCGGTTTATTGCTGTTGTTCATATTTGTAGTTGCTTAATTAAAGCTAATTTGAATTCCTAGAAATTTAGCAAGCTTTTAATATAAAACGTTTTAGTTTGTGCTTACAGTGCTCACTTTTATTGACTATATTAGTCATGTATGTATATTAGGCTGCTTCAAAAAACCTTCATTAATTTAAGTTTTAGTTTTTTGAAGTGGAAGAACAATTAGAATTTCGCCAGATTCCTGAAGTAATTGAAAAATTTTATAAACATAATTATTCGATATTATAGCAATCGTTTAAACGCATCGTTTACCAGTTGCATGAAGGTTTTGTGTAAAGTTGCCATTAGCAACAGGCTCACAATGAAAAGAGTGTGCTTCTCGTATTCAGTAAACAAATGAAACAAGCATTTTTTAATAACATTTTCTCATAAATTCTTTAAAGTTATGTCAAGTTCACTACAAAGAGTTCAATTTAACTTTGAAAATGTACAAAGCAATGCACAAAAGAATATATACATATATAATAGTGGTGGTTGCGCTTTTTCGGGATAACTCAAAGCTTATTTCAAAATGTGTCGGGAAAGTGTTCCTTAAGTGGCTTGCGAAATAGTACACTTCTACAATTTTTTTTTATATTTATACATGTAAATAACCCAAATTTTGTTTAAAATTCCAATTCCAGCTGGACCCTGTGAACATCTTACAATTACACATACATCGTTTATTTGACGCAATAGAGCCCAATCGTTCCATAACATAAAATCTTTTTGCCATTACTATACTATTACCATACCATTACCATACCATTACCATGCCATTACCATACCATTACCACACCATTATCATACCATTAAAACTACCCTCTATACCACTACCAAAACATTACCATATTATTAACATATCATAACAATAAAATCACCATTCCTTTACCATTACAATATCATTTGCCTACCATTGCCATACCATAGCCGTGCAAAAATCATCCTAATTTCCAAAACTGTATCGGTCTGACATTACATAAAGTGTAGTTTATTTCAACTGAATCCAAAAACAACAATAAAAAATATTAAACATGTTGGTTTTCGATAAAATAGGTGTGATGAAAGTAAAAAAATTCAAAGCAGAAATCTCCTAAAATAAAAAAATTGTGATAGCTGGCAGTATTCGAACCGAGCTTATCCGCATCTGCGTAGCATGCTCAACAGCCTGAGTTACAACCCAGGTGAATTTATACCAGGCGAAAACACGGCGAACTCGTTACTCTATACACACACAAACTTCATGTGTTTTGTTTTTGTTTGCGCGGCTTTTTCTGTCAGATTGCATAGAAATAGACGCCTCTGCTGATACACGAAAATGTTTTCAGAAAAATTTAACGACTTGATAAAATTCTGAAATAAAAAAAATTACAAATAATTTATTCTGCTCTTTCCTGCAGCACGTTTACAATTTTTATATCTCAGTTCAGGAACCATTTTAGACTTTTTATTCAATTACCAAAAAGTTTAAAAACTGCACAAACCGATGAATGGTTACAAATTCAAGCCCAAATTTTTAACAGCGTACTCAAACCTTTTGGCAAGGTTCCACAAAATTTTTTTAAAACTTATGATATTCTTCCTAAATATTGTAGTAAGCGAGAGAGTTAGTTTTACATTAAACCAAAAGTCAATTTTACTGAGTACTACTTATTAGAGTAGTAAAGTTTGTGAGCGAACTAATCTAATTGAAAGATTCAGTACACTGAAGGAACGAAATACATAGTTCAAAGCATTAAATTTTGTTCAAATTTACAGAATGTTGAATTTCTTACCTAGTTTACAAAACTGATACGAATTTTCTTACATGGGTTTCTATCTTCATGCACATACAAATCAATTTAAAGAGAGTGTACTGAACGCTGAACGACTGAATGGAGTGAACGGTCATTCAATTAAAGAAAATAAACCAACCAAATTCTTGAAAAAAAAAATCTAAAAAACTAAGATAAGTACGAGGTGTGTTCAAAAAGTATCGCGAATTTTGAATTTTCGCTGGTTACGTATATTCGAATTTCGAATTTATTATGGCGTTATGTTGGTACTCATGTCTCTCACTTATGCCGACAAGCTCGGCCATTTTGAATGTTCAGTTAATTGTTGCCAGCTGCTTTGCTTGCACGTGTTTTGGATCGTCTTCGATTTTTACGCGAAATTCGTACCAAAATTGCTCAGTTGTGACCAAAAACAGCATCGCATGAACATTGCTAATGAGATGTTAAACTCTGTCCGCGACGACCCAAATTTGCTCCAGAGGGTCATAACTGGTGACGAATCGTGGGTTTATGGTTATGACGTGGAAACCAAAGCTCAATCATCTCAATGCAGGGGCGTGGTGCATCATGAGTTCTTGCCACAGGGAAGAACGGTCAATAAGGAATATTACCTGCAAGTTATGCGCAATTTGCGGTAAGCAATCCGCCAGAAACGCCCGGATTTGTGGAAGAACAAAAATTGGCTTTTGCACCACGATAACGCCCCTGCTCACGCATCGTTGCTTGTGCGCGACTTTTTGGCCAAAAACAACACACTAATGATGCCGCAGCCACCGTACTCCCCAGATCTGGCCCCCTGTGACTTTTTCTTGTTCCCTAAACTGAAGAGGCCCATGAAAGGACGACGTTACGCTTCTCTTGACGAGATAAAGACGGCATCGAAGGAGGAGCTGAACAAGATACAAAAAAATGATTTTTTGAAGTGCTTCGAAGATTGGAAAGACCGTTGGCACAAGTGTATAATATCTCATGGGGATTACTTTGAAGGGGACAAAATAGATATTCATGAATAAATAAATAATTTTTGAAAAAACACAAAATTCGCGATACTTTTTGAACACACCTCGTATAGGTCTGCATCCCGAAAACAGAATCCTGAGATGGATGCTTCGTCTAAGAAACATCACTTTTACACATGCATCTACCGCCGCCAACTAATATGCGATGTCAACAGTAAAATAGATTTCCCTATTTGCTCATGTTTTTTCAGAACCAAACACCTAAAAATATTATATTTCCTATGTTGTGCTGCGTTTTTTTACTCTCTCCCTCCGTATCCAATCAGCCCTCCTCATTTGTAAACTTTCTTGCAGCTGAAATGCAACATAAAAAAGGTTGACGACACCCAAAATGCTCGTATTTTTCATATTTTAGTTCAACTCTCTTTGCAAGTGGCATGCCACCGGTACATTTGCTATGTTAAACTTATAATGCATTAAATTGTGTGATAAAATGTACATATATCTACATTACGGTGACCTTAAACATTTTTTTTTTTGCTTTTAATTTAGAGTTTTTGTTCTACTAAAAGAAAAATAAATAAAAAAATATAAAACAAAATCAAACAATATAAAACAAATAAAATAAAATGAAATCAAACAAAGTGAAATGAAGTAAAATAAAATAAAATAAAATAAAATAATTTTTGTAAGTATAACGAGCTCAAGACCAGTTGATAATAATTCTTAGTTAATTATTATTATTTTTGATTAGGCGAAAAATTGAAAGCAACAAACATATACAGGCTATAGTTATAGTACTATTTCGAAAACTATAACTATAGCTTGTATATGTTTGTTGCTTTCAATTTTTCCTCTAATCAAAAATAATAATAATTAACTAAGAATTATTATCAACTGGTCTTGAGTTCGTTATACTTACAAAAATATGTAAAATGAACAGACCGTAAAACCAACAACAAAATTAAATAAAATAAAATAAAATAAAATAAAATAAAATAAAATAAAATAAAATGAAATAAAATAAAATTTAATTAAATTAAATTAATTTAAATAGAATCAAATAGAATGAAATAAAAAAATATAAAATAAAGTAAAATAAAACAAATAAAAATAAAAAAATTAAATTTAATAAAATAAAATAAATACAACAAAATAAAATAAAAAAAATTAATAGATTGAAAGTCAAAAAATGTAGTAAAAAAAGTTTGACTATTTAGTTTGTATTTATTCTTTTAAAATGTCAAAACTTCTCGCCGTTTACACACCACTATAATGTTCCTACATATATAGATACAAAATATATATAAAAATAAACACTCCATACACCAAGAAAATATGTACTCGCAAGCAATAAGTTTTTTGTATGTTGCATTAGCAACGAGTAAATAAATAGCAGATATCTTCGCACCACTGAAGTTATTTCAGAAAATATTTATGAAAATTGAAAAAAGCAGGCAGGATAAGCAACCAGCAGAGTATTTATAATAAATATGTTCGTCTACGCAGTTTTGAGTAAGGTTCTGTTACAGTTGTTGCACATTTTTATTGTCTGGCGTTCGCGTATGAACAACTTTTGCAAAGTTGTGGAGCCAAAATATATTGCGAGCTTGCTACGATTTTCTTGGAACCATGCTGCATATATTTTTACTTGGAAGAACTGGGAAGTAGGAACAACAAATCCTTGGACTTTAGAAAATAGGGCCAGGGAGTGCTGCTGGTTTTTTACGTTAGAAAATACGCAAACAGAGCTAAAAGTAAGTTATTACACAACTCTATTCTGTTTATCTTGTATCTCGGTTGTGTATATGCAGCGTTCAATACGTTTTGCGTGGCAAATGTTTGTATGTAGAAGTGTGAAAATCAGACTAAATTTAAAAAATATTTCATTGAAATATATATATGAATATGAGTATACATTTTCTTTATTAAACACTTTTAAGGCGATAACCCTTTTCCTTTGCCAGAGCTCTCAATCGATGAGGATTAAGCGGAAAAATCGACTAGGAGTATGAAAACTAGTTGTCTGGTGCATTTTCATGGGAAATACTTCAATTTGTATTATTTTTGGGTTTCCTTTTACAACAGTTGCCTAAAACAAAACGGGCTTCGAACTCTTTGACTTCACCCTTGCTATAGCTGATGTGTAAATTTAGATTTTGAACTCTGATTTGCAATTGATTAATACAAAGAGTTGCAATTACGGCATGCTTAGAATTGAAAAAACACTCATTGAATTTTTTACGCGCTCTACCACCTCGTGGTATGTGAGCGTGGCCAACATATTTTTGTACTTCTGCGGACATCCTTGGTACTATTTCACAACAAACCTGTTCTATATAAAATGTATATTTTTGCAGTATTGTAGCGTTTATCGCGAAAGAGAAGTTTCTTAGGACCTAAACGGAAGATGTAAGATATAGGCTTACATCCTGGCCTGAGCTTAAAGTACTTGGATTTGATTGGGGATGAGTTTAGATGTGAAGCGTATTCATTTTGGTTTTCTCATATTTTGTAAGCTGCTTGTTGGAAAGTTGCGGTGAAAGCGGCAGAGTAGGAAATATCTCTTAAACCTGACAGTGATTACCATTAGTATAAATGGACAGAGGTAAACACAAATCAAAGGTTTCATAAATGATATGCATTGTAACAGGAGCCTTTTATACCATAAGAACACCTAACCGACTACAATGATTCGTTTGAATTCGGATTGGCCTTCGACAAGTAAGAAAAATGCTCAAGAAAACTCATAAGGCTATCAGTGACATTTTTCTTTAATTTGAGTTATATCAATATTTGTGTAGTTAAAAATTGGTTTTTATTTGTTGACAAAGAAATCCAAGTCATTTTGGAGATTTTAGTGACATCTATTGGCCAGTCAATAAACGCACTAGTTAGAACTTTAATAGAATTTACAATAACTAATCAAGTTTAAACTTGAATATCTGGAATGAATGTCGAACTCAATTAGATCTCATAGCTTCTAAACGCTTTAAATGAAGGTTAGATAAGTCGTCATAATGCTTCGCAATCTCAATCAACCAAAATTATGCAACACACGGGTGAGTTCTAAAAGGATAGCTCAAAGGTGAGGAATTTCTCATTTCGAATATTCCAATTTCCAATTCTTCTTGCTTTAGCCATGATAGTCAATAAATCACAAGTGAATTATCTAGTGTTTGCAGCCTGTATTTGAATCAAAACGAAAATTATATGGGATATTCAATTCAAATTCGACAGGACCTCAACCCAGCCAGCAAACATCTCAATACAAAGAATTAGTTGCAACAGACCATTCACCACATCTTTTGTGCAACTTATTGAATTTCAACCATCGTACTTTTAGAGACAAAATGAAAACATTCCTAGATCTCCAGTTGAATAATTTTATTGGCAGTTTAGGAAAGAAAATCTTCTTTTTCGCAACATACTAAATGAAGATCGGCGGCTTAACACATTATCATAGAGGCTTTTATTCAAATTTTAATTTAAAGTATACACTTTGAAGCAAGAAATAAATAAACATGTCAAAGAACGTTACGCTATCCCGGCGGTTCTCGAATTTTTTCCTAGGCTTGAACATTTTTCTCAAAATTCATACAAAGCGGTTTTTACTAACTGCCCGGTGTCTTGAACCTGGGACATTAACTATGGTAATCAAACACACTATCCACTAAACCATAGGACCAGCCAAAATTGATAAATTCGTATATAAAAATTAAAATTTTCGTAGGGCACTAATTCTCTCAGAGAACTTACCAAAGCACCCAAAATATGTGCGCTTTTTTCCACTCAAGTTCTGTGCTTCGAAAAGGTGCATGTGTATCTTGTCTTCAACGTAGAGCGTATTCTGAGGTGGAAGCGTTTTTCTCTAAGAAGTTCGACAGGCTTGTAGACAAACCCTCTCCATACAAGGGCAAGAGCCTAAGACCTTCGAAATCTCTGGCCGCTCTTAGTGAGCTAGATGTGTATGAGTCATTCTCTAAAAATATGTAAAGAGGTCCTTACTACTTTAGGATATGCAAACTTAGTTCTCAACCGATTTGGACAAAATTTTTATTAAGGGAATATACTTCATAATAAGTTCTTTCACCTAGATGTTGCCACTGAAACAAATTTTACAGGGGTTGACACTCATCTGATTTTTTTTATTAAAATGGAATAAGCCAATATCAAGAGATAGGTAATCTCACACGTTAACACAATGTTCAATGAAGTTGCCTTTTTATCATAACTCTATCGCTTATTATATTATTTCGCATTTTCTGAACTTATATTCATATTAATAAAGATATATTATCCTACTTCATGTAACCTACTTCAGATAACATCAAAACTGATTTCAAATACTTTTGTTTTAAAAGGTCTTCTTCATTACTTTAAAAATTGCAGCCAACTTTAGCATACGGTGGTCATCAGAGGTGACCTATTGCTAAGATAAGTTGAAGAACCTAGTTTAGACCTCTAATGGGTCCTTGATGGGTAGATTTGTTATGGGGCTAGAACATAATCTGCATAGCAAATGGTTTAGGAGATATCGACATATACGTGGACCAAGGTGACCCAAAATGTGTTTAGTACAATATGGGTATCAAACGAAAGGTGACAATGAGTGCTGCAATAAGCAATAAGTAATTAAAGTTCCATATATTATCTGGTATGGGATATAATGATGAAAAACGGACTCAGTCTATTATTAGTTCTGAGGCGCAGCGAACCGTGACGGGTTTCTTCTTCTTTCTTCTTTAAATTGTCATCTAACCGCCTGGCCGATTTTGACCATCCAACATAGCTCGCCAGTCGTTTCTTCGTTGCGAATTGGAAACACCGCGGGATCGCAAATCGGTCTCCACTTGGTCCTTACATCGGAGTGGTGGTCTCCCTCTTCCTCTGCTTCCACCGGCGGGGGCCGATAAGAATACCTTCTGGGCTGGAGCATCTTCGCTCATTCGCACTACGTGGCCTGCGTGTGCGTAGAGTTCATACAGCTCATCATTAAATCTTCTTCGGTACTCGCCGTCGCCAACGCGTAGAGGTCCACAAATCTTTCGAAGAACCTTTCTCTCGAATACTCCCAGAGCTGCTTCATCAGAGGTTGTTAGTGTCCACGCTTCTGCACCATATACCAGTACGGGTGCGATGAGTGACTTTTAGAGTGTTATTTTCGTTCATCGAGAGAGGACTTTACTTTTCAATTGCCTACTCAGTCCAAAGTAGCATTTGTTTGCAAGAGTAATTCTTCGTCGGATTTCTAGGTTTACTAGTAATAAATAAGGACAGTAGAGTGAAAATGGTGTTCCGTATTCAAGAAAGGTATACTTTTTTGCAAAACGCCCCCCCTTTGAATTCTACTGAGAAGCATCTTCTTGCTTTTAAAATCAGCCATTGGTGGACGTGTTACTGTACACTTGGAAATAGTAGCAACACCAGTAGAAGAGTATATTACGATAATAACGTCCAAAACGTAAAGCCCTTTTATGTGCTACAAAATTAGGAAAAAAATAGAAATTTTATTGAAAACTCTGAAAGTAAAACGTCCTTGATTCAGTGAAGAGATGCATAAAATGCATGATACCTTCAATCATTTCCATCGAGTTAACTCGCATTCACTTTACTTAATTATTTATAACTAAATTTTTCACTACCTACCTTTCTTGAACAAAATATTTGGCAAGCAAATTAGGGTTTGTAACCTCAGCACAGCATTACCGTTTGAGCTTGCGTCGGCTTTTATGTCCTTGTCTTCATCACAGTCATACCAAATATACACAATTACACACACACATACATACATTCAACGTGATGCTAAAATTATTGAATTTCTTCACAGATAAGCCAAATTAATTAGCATTCCATTCGTTTCAGTGGCGTAAAGGGTTCTTGAAGTGAAACGAAACGCAAAAGCACTAAGTTAGATGTGCACGAATTTATCATGACTACAACAAAAACAAAAAAAAAAATAAAATAAAAAATTGTTTAAACATAGCATACTCGAAGCATCCTCTGCTACTTACTGCTTTCCTATTTGACTTGCTGCATTTGCTTGATAAATTATTCAATGCCTACAAAAGAAGGAGGCTCGGTGCAAAGCTAAAGCTAGCTGCTTGTTACCTCAATTGGCAACATTTGTGGACCATTCAGTGTTGACCTGCTTTACGCCCATTAAATTGGCCCTTGTATTAAATATGGATATCGTTATGTACCTGTGTATGCATGTTTATATAGATGCACATATAAGCAGTTGTAATATGAGCTAAGCAAATATAAGTATTAGCTATCTAATATACATATATATATATATATAATTACGAATTTAGTGTATGTGTGTGTTTGTATGTTAACGCAAATTTTATTCAACTTTTATCTTTTATTTCCTTTTGCATTTTACTTTGGCTCATTTTACTAGTGAGCGCATTAACGTGTACTTCTGTGTTGTTTGCTACCCCTTTTTCGTGCTTTGGTTACCCAATTGCGAAATCATGCGCCAATTGCCATGCCCATTTGCTTTCAGTTTTACTGCTTTGGATTGTACGTATGTCCGTGTATAGTTGTTTCTCCCAGATCCGTCTGTTGCCGCGTTTCGGTAATTAACATAGAAACGGACATTCGCATAGAGCGGGAGGGAGCGACCGAGTGTGGCCGTACGGATACAAGTCAAAACGGTTTTATTTTCTTTTTGTTGCTGGTTACTAACCATTCATATCCGCTACCCTAATTTGCATTATGACCATATACACTTAGAAAATTAATTTCAAATTTGATTAATTTTTCGTCAAGTTATTTTAAGTAACAAATAATAAAACTTTGATTGAAAGAGAAGGAGCTTAAAACCCGCATGGTACAAGATTTCCGATAGAGAAGCAAAAAATGTATAAGAACTCCAACCAGTCTGGATATACACACTAAGTCCGGTATCTTTAATGAATCAGTTCACTTGCGTGTGGCCTCCAAGCTAAACCAGTGATCGGTAAATACTTTCTCGCAAGTCGAATTATATTAGGCATGAGAATGCCAAGAAAGTAAATATAAAAGCACCAAGTTGCATTTAGTTATAAGTTTAGAACGATTGTAACAAGGAGAGTGTGTGAGTGAAACCGTGACTTTATGAGGGAACCGATGCGCCTTTCCTGAGCCAGAGTGCTAAAAAAGTGTGATTTTAAAGAGCTTGAACTACTACCCAAAACGATTAGCATTTCAAAATTCAATCAAAAAGACGGCGAATGACGGAAAGTTTTAAGGAATACGCTTGTGCGATGGCGAATAGCGAAGAAGATTTAATCATCATCTCTATGAGCTGTACGCAGTCGTTGGCATAGCTCAGCGAATTAAAACCTAGCGATTTCTCTCGGGGGAGGTATTTTTGTCAGCGCCCACCGAGATCACCACACCGATGGAAGGACCAAGTGAAAACTACTGTTGAGCTATGTTCGATGGCTAAAATCGTTAGGTGGTTAATACTTCATTTAAAGTGAGCAAGAAAGTACTCTTAAGTATATGAAAATGGCTACCTGGCGATCTATGCGTAGAGAGTATTAAACCTATTTAGGAATCATAACTCTATACGCTTAAAAGAAGAACTTAAGTAACACACCAGAGAACAGGCAGGTAGATAAATACTTATCAAAAAACAATGAAGACACTCGAACTGACGCATTTCCGACGTGGTTATTTGATACTGTTACATAGAGCTGGCAAAGCGCAGGAGTCATCTTCTATGAGAATATAACAAGTGCGTTCGTCAAGCTTCGAATCTAAATATTATCTGCCTGATGCGGATGAAAGAGAGTCATGCAGCCTGCCCCAGCTATTATGGAATCAGGCAACTGAATATCGCACAACAGGCCATATCAGGCTATAATCTGCCTAAAAGGCAACGTTGTGTATTGGCGTTTCGCAAGATGTATGGGAATGCTATCGTATGGCGACTGATGACATACTTACTCACCTTTAGCTGAGGGAAAATTTTAAGTTTCTGCGATTGATTCTGAACAGAAGACGGAGCTGGAAAGAAACATTTTTGCATATTCAGTATGACGCTGTTTTATTGGCACTGACTGTACATGACGCCTAGCAGAGCAAAGCACTACTATTAAGAAGACAACAACAAATTTAAAAATATAGAAACAACAATTCAATTCAATTCAATTGAATTGTTGGTATACAAAATAAATAAAAAATATAAAGTTTTCTTAGCTATTAAACACTTTGTTAGCTAAATTAGGGATACAACTTCAAAGCCACAATATAGTTCCGACTTTTTTAATTAATATTTTTTTTTTTTAGTGTAGAAAAATACATATTAGGGTGGACCGCATTAAAATTACTTTGGATAATACAAAAATTGTGGCTTCCTATGATTAAAACCTTAAATATTTTGAATCAATATCCACAGCTCGCTCCAGTCCACTAAAATGTAATTGTTTTAACTGAGTATCTCCTAGTTAACGCTTATTTAATACAAACGGATTGTTCTCTCCAAGAATTCGATGCAAGTCTTGGGTCTGAACATGTCGACAAATACAGCCTGATATGATGAATATATCTTTTTTTTATTACCCACATTACCCACCTATAATTTCATATACTATAGAACGGACTTTAGTTTTTTGTAATATCTAACTAGACCTAACTAAATATGCCTAAAAAAGGAGAAATAAGGAAATGGTACTCGAATATGATGAAAAAAGTAATTGAGACTGTTAGAAATCAGGAAATGGGCTCCTTTTCTGAAGCAAAAACCATTCAAGCTCCGCGTTCCGCATTAAAAAGAATGGTCAAGAGGGACTCCTCCCCTAGCCCTCAAATGGAATAATGGAAAAAACCAAAGCCAGAAGCAAAATAACGCCTTAAGGCGAAAAGTTCTGTATGAAAAAGAAGGCGCCAGATACAATCTTCTTCTGATTCGGAGGAATCCTTTAACCTTGTTGGCTCGGACGGTGAAGATCCGTTTTCTGATCTTCCCTCAAACAAGGAAACAGAATGTGATTTTTGTGGATCCAAAGTAGGAAAGGACGGCGAGTTTCAAATATGGACACAATGCCTGCAACGCGACATGGTTTGGGCACACGAGAAGTGTTTATCTAAAAAATACGCAATTTTTGTCTGCGCTTCAATTACCTTATTTATTCATTTTGCATTACTTTTAATTACTTTTTATTACCAAAGCCATGAAGGCCAGTTTTGTTTATTTACGTTAAAATAAATATAAAAACTAAAAAATTTGTATCTATATTAATAGCTATTCTTCGATAAATATCTATTCTCTGGTACGGTTATGCCATGACCCACATTAACCGGATACCCTGGCCCACATTACCCGCCAGTTTTTTTTTTTCATCGATTTTTGGAGACCCTTCAGTTTTGCTATTTTGCCGAACGAAAACGTTCACAATTCAATTGATTTTGCATCGAATTGAAGAGATAATTGATATGTGGTCCAAAAAAAATTATATCTTGGTGGCACTAATTTTATTTTGGCTTGAATTAAGGCCAGAGTAAAATGGTGCACACAATACCCGACCTTACTCTATTTATCTATTGCAAAGATTTCCGATTAGTAGGATGTCAATAATATTAGACAAATGGATGAGCCTAATGTATATACGTAAAATGCGAAATGTTTGGTCAAAACTTGCCAACTGTATTAGTATCTATAAACAAACGGTTTCTATTGTTGCTGTGTAATAGTACCATTTCTTCGTCCTTTGTTATGGCAGATTTTTAAAGTAAATTATATTTGCTTATTTAAAAATAACCACCTTTTATATCGCTTTATTTTTGAATTTGAAAATATAATTTAAATAAAAGGTCTAAGCATTATTATCGGCTACATTCTTGCATTTTCTGCAGGGTTTGCTGATCAGTTTTATACGGATAATTAAATCGAAATACGAGTTGAAAGTCGAGAAGAAAAGTAGGTGTTTATTGAAATACTGCTTTTGTTGTGGTTGTTGTAGCGACAAAAATAATTCCCGAAGGTTTTGGGGAGTGCTGTCGAACTGACAGTCCTTGGCCGGATATAAATCCGGTATGCTCCGGTACTCCCTTGCGGTACTGCACGACTGTCGTGGTAGCGATTTGGTATGACCAATGGAACCTTCTAGGTGAGATGGGTAATGAGAGGTGAGAGGCATCATATCCGTAGATCAACCATCGAGTTGCACGTCACTACCTTTGTGCATATTAGTCGCCTCTTAAGACCGGTATGCCTACCTCGGGCATATTCTAAACCCCTAACCCGCAGGGGGTTACTGCACTTCTTTTAAGATAGCACATTATTAAATATAACATACTATATTAGACTCGACCAAAAAAAAAAATGTTTACACTTTATTGACATTATTTTTCAGAATGGCGAAAACAGAATGCTGTAAAAGATTTCGGATATTAGAATTATTTTTTAAAATGTATGTATGTATGTATTCCTACTCTATTCATCAAAAAACTTTTAATAATTAACTAAAATGATTATTAATAAATAAAAACAAAAATAATTTTCATAAAAATTCAAAAAGTGTAAAAATTATTATTCTTGGCCTTGAGCTCGTTTCATGAATATTTGAAAATGTACAGGCCGTAAATCAACAAAAATAGTTGGTAAAAAAAAGCAATTTTTAAAATGTGTATACCTTTCATGAACATAAATAGGTATAATAACTTTAGTCCGATGTTTGCAACTAAGGGAAGAAGAAGATATAGACCAACCAATAGGCATACCGAAATGATCAGGGCGATGAGCTGAGTCGATTCAACCATGTCTGTCTGTCCGTCCGTCTGTGTGTTTGAACTCAAACTAGCTTTAAAGATATCTCGATAAAATTTCGTACGGGGCCGACATTTTGTAATATATTAATCATTTGTCGGAACCAACAAGATCGGACCAATACAAGGCATAACTCGCACACAATCTATTAATTAAAAAGCTAGGAACGTTAAATTTTAAAGCTTTTGTGCTTATTAGATAGCTAATTGGGTTATTGAACATTTTTAAAATTGGACCAATATATCATATAGTCCCCATACACCCCATTTTCCTATACACAAGGTTTTGGCTTTGTGTCTTTAAATTAACAGGGAAAGAACGTCGAATTTTTTCTTAATGTAAGTGAGGATCGGACACTTCATGAGAAGTATAAAGAGCTCGGGAAAGCCAAAGACAGCGCTTTCTTTACTTTTTAGGGATTGCCTTAGTTTTTGCCTCAAAACTGTCAACTATTGGACTAACAGCGACTCTGATCACTTCCTAGTAGCATCCAAGATACGTACTCGCCTCTGTACGACAAAACAGGTGCATCAATTCACGGAAAGTTGGACGTCGAAAAGCTGCAATCGCAACAGACCGCCAATTATTTCACAGATCGCCTCTCACATCTGCTCTCCGAGAGCACAATTCAACCTAGTGGAATGCATGAGGAGTGGGAACATATCTCAAGAGCACTCCGTACCGCAGCCGAAGGAGTAATTGGATTCCGGCAGAGTGCCGCGCTGTTACGAAAAGAAATGATGATGCCTACAAGGCAACGCTGAGAACGAATGCTACGAGGAGTGTGTGTGAGCACTACCGCGAGTTGAAGAGGGAAGCGAGGCGGCTTTTCCGGGCGAAAAAAAGAGAGGCAGAATATAAAGGAGCTTGAGATGCTGGCCAACGGGAACAATGCCCGAAAATTCTATCAAAAAATTCGGCGAATGACAGAAGGTTTTAAGCCCGGGGCAAACTCCTGTAAGAATGAGAACGGCGACCTGGTGGCCGATGTTCAGAGAGCACTCAGAATATGGAGGGATCACTTCTCTGCCTTTTAAATATAGAAACTAAGCAAGAAACCAGAGAAGATGCCGAACCCTAGCCCACAATCGAATATGATGGAATTGACGTTCCACAATCCGACTATAATGAGGTGCGAATAGCAATAACCCGATTTAAAAACAAAAAATCAGCTGACGGTGATGGATTGCCTGTTGAGCTATTCAAACACGGAGGCGAGGAGCTGGTGAGGCGCATGCATCAGCTTCTATGCAGAATATGGTTGGATGAATGCGTGCCTGAAGATTGGAATCTGAGTGTACTCTGCCCAATCCACAAGAAGGGCGATCCTACAAACTGCGCCAACTATCGCGTAAATAGTATTTTGAATATCACATATAAATACCCTCAAGCGTATAGACCTTATCAGTGTGGCTAGACACCTGGTTAATCTAACATCGACCAGATTTTAACAACAAAAAAAAACAGTTAGAAAAGAATTTAGACACATCTGTTGATTTTAAAGCCGCTTTCAATAGCACAAAACTTATATTGCTGTGCAAAATGACGTTTAGCAACACCACCAGCTCGGTCAGAATTGGGAAGGACCTCTCCGAGTCGTTCGAATCTGAACGAGGTTTCAGACAGGGTGACCCCCTATCGTGCGATTTCTTTAATTTGATGCTGGAGAAAATATTACAATCTGCAGAACCTAACCGAGCAGGAATAATATTTTGTATAAGCTTGCAATTGTAGGTGTATCTGACGAAATTGACTTCAACCCGTTTCAACAACGACGTAAATCAAGCTAGAAAATGAAGAAGAAAAAATGGGATAGGTGGTGCACCACGGAAAAATGAAGCACATATTGACATCAAGCTAAGAGTCAGCGCACTTGCGTCTTGACAACCACGCCATTGTTGGCAGCCATAATTTCGAAATAGCAAAAGACTTCGTTGAACTGGGAACCAGCATTAGCATCAATAATAATGTTAGCCAAGAAATCTGACGAAGAATTACTCTCGAAAATAAATGCTACTTCGGACTGAGTAGGCAATTAAAAAGTAAAGTCTCGACGAACGAAAATAACACTCTATAAGTCACTCATCGCACCCATCCTGCTATATGGTGCAGACGCGTGGACACTAACAACATCCGATAAGGCGGCTCTGGGAGTATTCAAGAGAAGGGTTCTTCGAAAGATTTGTAGATCTCTGCGCGTTGGTGACGGCGAGTACCTTAAAACATTGAATGATGTGCAGTGAACTAAAACCCAGCGACGTCGATCGCTAGGCCAAGTCGTGAGAATGAACGAAGTTGCTCCGTCACAGAAGGTATTCTTATCGCCATCTGCCAGTGGAAGCAGAGAAAGAGTGAGACCACCACTCGGATGGAAGACCACAGTTGGTACAACGAAGAAATAACTGGCTAGCTATGTTGGACGGTGAAAATCACCCAGGCGGTTAAATGACCATTTAACGAAAGAAGAAAGAATATGAAATTCCTCACAAAACGTTCTTAGCATAAAATTTCAGTCAAATGAACTGTTTCCGAGTAATGATTATCTGATTTAATTTTTGTCACACACAACACAACGTTAGCAAAAAAAAGTAAATAAAATTCACTTATTCCCTTTTTAAATTTTTTACTCGGTATATATGTATGCTATTGATAAATAAGATTCAAGCTTTGGCAGCTAGATATTAAAATCATGTTGGTGCTGGCGTCCTCGTTTTTATTTTATCTCTGCAATGGCTATTGGGTAATGATTGCGGTCTAACTACCTTGTTGTAATATAGCAGTAATAATAAAAAGCTTGTATATATAGGTATAATGTGTTTCAACAGATTTCATATGCTAATTTAATCAAAATTAGATTTTTCCCACTTCAAGGATGCGACTGACCTCATTTGAGTGAATGAACGTTGCGCATTGAAAATATATATACAAAGGGTTGAAGTGAAAGAATAACAATTTTAATTGGTCGAATCAAATTAAATAACGCAAACTGGTGGAAATATATTTTTGCATCGGATTGAGAGCACAGAGATTCTCCTTTTAAAGGAATTTAACCACTTGTTATATTTAGTTGCTGTTGTTTTTTTTACGAATAGAAAGCCCCTCCACGCTTCGTTGCGTCAGAGGACTTGTAATACACTGAGTCCGATTTTAATAATTATATATCCGAAACAAGTTGAGATATGTGACTTAGACACATCGTAATGGAACACTGCCTAGCGCCTTTCTTTTGATACCCATTTTGTACTAAAACATTTAGGTTCACCCTGGTCCACATCTTGGACGATAACTCCGAAACAGGTCGAGCTTTCGAAATAATAAGTAACTTAAATTTTAAGTTAGACATCTAGTAATGCATTTAATTATATTCCACAGTTTTTGAGTGATGTGCTCCCAAACATACACACAAACTGTTGTTTCGGATTATATTGTCTGACAACAATTGTTCTTGAATATCTGCAATGTACAGACATCACCTGTAACAATTTCATAATAAGAAGAGATATTTCGGAAGCCCTAGTAAACTGTCCATTTCAAAGGTTTAGACCAAAGTGAAATTGGCATAAGAAAACCCTGCTACTTCTAGCAGGTAAAAAGATGACTGCTATGACATTCAGTAAATCTAGAGTCAGTCCGGATTAGTAAGAGTTTAGTCTTTTTCAGTATATAAATGGATGTAGAGCCAAATTGAATCTCGTCTGTATTTGGAGTTCGAGTTGCTGTATGATAGTATCGACTTGAACTGAACCAGCAAAGTAGTTTACCGACTCTATGTGAATGTTGTTGAGGACCTGCCGGTGCACCTTTGGATCGTAAGGTGATTTTACTTGGTGCGGGAACTCATCGAAATAATTACGGAGATATAAAGTTTCTCTCCAAGGAGGCAAAGCTACTTCAAGTAATTGCTTCTTATTATGCTGCTCTCAGGGTATAATGGTTTTGTTCGTGGTTGGTTCTAACTACATCAACGTAGTTAAATAGATATATACTTCTCATAAAATAATACTGAGTGAAAGGGCGGGGACATTAATGGGGGTCTGGTAGTCACTGTACAGAGCGTACTTCAGTTATCAAGATAAGACGGCTCGGACGGAAGATCAGCCTATTTCAAAATTTTAAAAAAACCTTATTTTAGAAAATGGTCGAAGTGTGATTTCCACTCAGCCTTCGAGATAATAAGTTGGCAGAAAATTAGAAAGAAATTGAAGAGTTGTTATAAACGAGGCTTCAAATCTGTTGCGTAATATAAGCTGACCAGCTCATTCATCCAGGTTAACTCGAATCTTTACCATTATTGCCAGTCTCCATTCTGCGCAATCCGCAATTAAGACTAGCCAACTATTGCGTAATCAGTCAGTTTAATATCGTATAAATGTTTCTTGTGTCTGATAGAAAAGCAAAGCCATTCGTGGACAAGCTCAATGGCTATTGTTGGTATGTCTTCAAACCTGGTAATAATACCATCGCCCCAAACTTACCGATATGCAAAAACCGTGAAAATGCCCGCGATAAAAAAATCGGCACACCTGAGTACTACTTTGGATTGAGTATACAAATAAGAAGTATATTACCAATCGCTGCGGATTAGGTGGTTAGAATATACGCGAGGTGGGCATTCATGTCGTAAGAGGAGACTAAAATCCTCAAGGGGTAATTATGCGTGTCACCCCCATTATCAACCTTCTTTTTTAACTACGGAAGAAGGAAATCAGATGACCTAGAAGGTTCTACTGGTCATATTAAATCGCTCCCGCGACAGTCGGGCATGTACCGCAAGGTGGTACCGGATTGTACCGGTTAATATACGGAAAAGACTGTCACTTTCGAAAACACTCCATAAAACCTTCGAGGAGTGCTTTTGCTGTTGTTGTTGTATTAGCGAATATTTAACCTGCCTAAAGCATAACCTCTTATCCAACATTGTCATCAGGATCTTCCAACGGAAGTTCCAGAAACTTCGCTGCTTTAACAGAGGACCAGAGTGAAATTTCTGTTAGAACAGTAGGCTCAGTTGAGCAGATGAGCAGATGGTTAGTATAGTGGGGAGACACGCAGCATGCCAGGCAGACATTAGGCATGTCAGGGTTCAGTCTGTATAGGTAAAAGTTTAGGCTGTTACAGTATCCAGAACGAAGTTGGGGCCAGCATGACTCTTGTCTCACTAGGCAGTTCGCGTTCTTCATCGGCAACAGGTGGAGCTTGTGCCTGTAGGACTGCATTCACCGGACGAGAACTGGCAGAGGAGTTTACCGACTCCGTGTGGATGAGATTAAGGGCCCTCCGATGCGCCTTTGGATCAAACGGCGGGAAAGTGTTTTTGTGGCTGAAAAAAACAACAACAAGTATATTTCTCTCACGATGAACAAATATTACGTTCCATGAGTATTTCATCATACCCTTACTTAAGTGTGGTTCAAAATAATGGAAAGTGACGAAAGTAGATACAAAAACTCTCTGGCAGATTTATCGCACTTCCCGTTACGAACAGCGCTATAGTGGCCCTCTTCTAACTTGGAAGAAAATAGTTGAATGATGACTTGGCCCTCATTGGTGTTCCCATTTAATGCCTATGATATTTAGGTACTTACCACAGATCTGAGTCCAATAAATTAAAAACAATGTTACACTCAATTTTATTTTACAAAATTTTTTTTGGTTTACTTTTTATTTTGCTTCGTTTCAATATTTGATTTATATATGTATGTATTTATGTATATATATATAATATATATATATGTTTTGTTTGTCAACACTTTATTTGACTCTGTTGTTACTTTGTTTTGTTTCTTTTTTTATGTTAAATTTCATTTTAGTTGCATGCCGTTTTCTGTTATAATTGTTTACTTATATCATGTATATGTATGTTGTATATGTATGTATAGTATATTTTTTGCTTTTGACTGTGCCAATTGCATTTTCGTACATTTCATTTCATATCAACTTATTAATTATACTTTCAAAACATTTATGTGTATGTGGTTTTGTTTGTATACTTAATTGTAAGCAGCAAAATCGTAGATGATTTTTACAATTCAATATGTTTGTTTGTATGTATATCTCCCTTTATTTTTGATTTTAATATTTCGACTTATTTGTTGAAATACTTTTCTTGTTATAAAGTTTTTTGGTATGTTATTTGGTTTATTATATATATGAGCATGTTATATGATACATGTGCTCGTATATTTCTATATATGTGTATGTATGTGTGTTTTATATTTTCCTAGCGTTAATGCAGAGCAAATTTTTGCAGAAAAAAATACCAACTTTTGACGTTGCATTCGCTTGGTTTTTCTTTTATTTTGTTGCTTTGTAATATTTCATATCAAAGATGTTTCTTTCAATTTGATTTTTATGTTTTTTGTAATAATTTTTGTGTAAAATTTTTCGCTGATTAAAAATTCTTTCGAAAACATTTTTTTTTGCCAATTGTATAAAAAATTGTTAATAATAATGTTTCTTAGAGCCTGTTTATTTTTGCTTTCCAATTTTTTTTTTGTTTCATTGTGATTCTGTTGTTTATATGCCTAGTTTACTTGGGTATTTTTATATATCTATACGCTGCATTTTTTTTTTTTACTTTTTCTGTTTCTTATTTGTTATGTATATATGTATGTATGTATGCTGCGATTAAACGCAGAACTATTTCTTAAATTTCTAAAAAATATTTGCAATACTGCAGTCAATATGCTTATTACTTTGTTATATATTTAATTTTTTTTTTTAATAATTTTCTAAGTTTTCTACGCCAACATATTCTATATTTTAAGTTTTTTTATTTTTATTTTTATCTCTATTCCCAATGATAAGTTTATTACACTTTGCAGTTGTAATTTTGCTAATCGCGTTTTCTTTTCTACAAAAAATATCAGCCTCTCAAATTACAGCTCTTCATCTCGGCAAGCTGGCGGCTGATTTTGTAGTTAGTTCCGTTCTCTTTACCCATACAAACCTTTTTTTGAAGTGAACAAATAAACCTGAGAAAGAAAGAGCTGCGAAGAACCAACAGGGTGACACTCTTTCTAGAAAAGCCAACGGCATACGCTTTTTATATATATATCATCCAATTTTATATATATATATATCTACCATTAACTTCAGCAATTAACTTAATTTGTTTCTTCACTGCCCTAGTCAATATTTTATACTATAAGTGTAAAATATGTGTATGTATATGCATATTATTTGACTGGATATCGGGTTGTTAAACTGTTAGAGTTATACTCTCAGAAAAAATTGAGATTTTCTAAACTGTACAATACAAAATATTTCTACTTCAAACAAGTGAAGAACAAATACACAGTTTAACACAATTTAAAACCTTTTGACAGTAAGCTTACGTAACTGATCTTTATTCAAAGAATTCTTTATAATACCATATAAATTTATTATAAAGCGTGTAAACGCATAATTTTATCAATTTATGTCACTTTTCATATAAGTTTAAGAGCTTTATATGGTTTGTGAGCCTTACGGGGCTGTTATAGGCTTATATGAATCCCCCTTATATTAAAGCAATAGTAGCCAAATACTAAGTTCTTCACAGCTATAAAATCGGGTTTTATACGAAGGCCAACAAAGAGCTAATAAACATTAGGTTTCAAGTCATGGGCTTAATTTTGTTCTATGAGAATTATTACTACTGCTGAGTTTGCTTTTGGCGCTCATCTGGAGAAGTTCAATATTTTGTATCTCTTAACCCCAGACTCTCACTTTGACTTATAAGGTTAATGTATGCTGATAGTAGGTTCGTGATGTTGAAAGCTTATGGAATGTAAAGCTAAGCAAATTGTTTAGCACTTCTCAGCTTATGGCCCGCCAATCTGTCAAAGTTTAAGTCAATGTTTCAAAGTTCTATATATTTAAGACACTAAGATCGCATCTTCTCTTTCAAAAATTTGTATAAAAACTCGTTTGCTGTGATTTTTCTCTTTTTAAATTTCTCACGGAACCCACTGTATGGCAGGTCTCATTTAAAGTGCCAAGAATCTACCGTGGTGGGAATTATTGGAAATAAATATTTTTAAAGCCATTCAAAAAGCTACATATACTCCCGTTGATTTTGTCACTGTGTTATTCTTTAAAATTTGGCGCTAAAACATTTTAAGTAAGGAAAATATCTAAGTAAATTTTTTTAAAATAATTTTTAAGTAGTTTTGGATCAACTTAATTTAGAATTTCAAATAAACTTTATAATTGAATTGTGTTTTATTAAACGTCTAACAACTGACTCAACCAGTCCCTTATAATACATTTATATGAATGTATTTTTATGTGTATTGTTTATACTTGTAGTGCATACGTATTTTAATACATAGCATTTGTTCGTATATATTTGGTTGATTTTGGTTTACTGCTCATCAGTTTGATTTCAATATTTGCAATAGTTTTGATTTTTGTTTTAATATGGAGCGCACAAGATGTTTGCCGGCACCCTATGATTATTTTATTATGTATTTACACAATATATTTGCATATAAAAAATGTGTATATTTTATTAGCTTTTGATTTTTATAACAAATGCATGCATTTTTAGTAAACTCAATAAAATATTTTTGCGAATGTTTGCCTCTTGTTTTTTTAAAGCACTATTGTTTCACTACGCAAACAAAACTTTTTCAAGCAGTGATGGGCAAATGTTTTCCGGTGAATTGAACAATATTCGACTTGATGCGCAGAGAATCGCCAAGTATATAACCCGAGTTTATTTTCGTTTTTATTGCCGTATTGTATACCAGCACAAACTCAATATTTTATTTAAGAAAGTAGTACATTCATATAATGATCCCTTTATTTTTGCCGATCATTGATTTGGACCCACCAACTGTTACTGCTTCTTTTTGTAGTGTCGCTGATATCTTGACTCAAACGCGATGCAATGGGCCACCACCTTGCGCTAGTTTGATAAGCATTATTGGCGCTAAAATTATACAATATTCGTCTTTTGGCATAGTTCATTACCGGTGAGAGTTTTCATGTTAAGTTGGTGGCTCTTATAACTGATTTCTGTCGATAAATCCATTTTCGTTATACAAATGAAAATAGGTATAGGTTGCAAATACTTTCTTTGTTTCTATCGCACATAGATTCAAATAGTAAACATAAATATAACAGCACAATTTCATTTTTATATTTTGTTATTGCTTTATAAAATCATGCATTTTTAATTGGTATTTTGATTAATATTTATTGCTGCTTTCTTCAGAAAATTAAATAAAAAAATTTTTGGAATAGTTAGTTACAAAATTTTCTAGCAGTATTGTGGCAATGGTTTTTTCTTATTTTACGTTCAAACCAATACAAACTCACAAGAGTATACGCATCCCTCCAGGAAAATGTAGAAAGTTTCCTTCGAAATCGATACTCGATCTTCACTGAAACACTATGAAATATAAAATTGTTGTTCCCAATCCATTTCAAATTTCTATTCAAATATTAGACATTCATAAATAAGATGTATATATAGGTATATTATATCTAATGGTTGCAAGTCATTTCAAATAACTGATTTTCTCTTTTTTATCGTAACTACAAAAAATAATCAGCCCAGTTCTAAATATTCTCACGGAACAATTTTCTCTCGGATTTTTTTTGTTCCCTCGGAAACATTCCCCCAATTATGTTCTCCTAGGGAGAAGAATAATTGAGGAAGAGGAATTTCGAATTTTCGAAGTCAGCTGTTTTGACAATTGGTGTGGCTAAAGAAATTCAAAAATGGAAATATTGTGAAGAATTCGTTTAAAAAAAAGAAGAAAAATGTAAAACAACGTTTAGGGTTGCTTTTCATACGTTTGTGGCAGAAATGAAGCGAATAAGAGCCACAGGAAAATAAACACAGGATTATGAGACAGTACATATACGCTTGAGTTGCCGCAAACGTTATCTAAAATTTTTGTTTGTATATTTGATTTGCTTTCTGCTGTTTGCAGATCTAAAAAGTATTAAAGAATAAAAAAGCCCGGAACTCCTTAAATTGCACACTCAGCCACTCAAAAATACAATCTCATGATGGCCTTGAATCAAGTTTAAAAACAGCCATATCTGTTGTACATTTGTACTTTTCGATCTAAAATACATCGTATTATAATGTAACATTATTTTAGTTTAGTATATACTTACACAAGTTAATAGTTTTCCTATAAAAATACAAGAAACATTAAATTTTATCCCGCGCTCCTTTCAGTTTAGCTGGTGAAAAAATTCCTTAAAAATGGCAGCGAAAGGGAGGATGGAAAAAGCTCCCAAGGATTTTTTATTCAAAATACGAGGAATGGGAGAGGGGAAAAAATCCGTGCGGAATTTTCATTTAGAATTGGGCTGAATAAAATTTATTCAGTAAAAAATTAGTATGAGAAAAATATTTTACTAATTTGGCTTAAAATGTTAGCTTACGAACTTTGAACATTTTGATAACGCAATCCATATCGGGGACTTGTAACGCGTTCCGATTTCAAAACAAGGGACATCGAAACAAAACTAGTGATGCTATCTCTGTAACGAAACTTTCAGGTATAGAAACTGAACTTATATCCGAACTTCAGAGCATACAAGGTGCAAGGCAACATATACACAAAATCACAAAATGCCAATAAAAATTATATGAGATTGTTTCTTTTAAGTTCTTGCAAAAAAAAGCTCTTCTGATATTTTTAAAATAAACTACTTATTCAGAAAAAATTTAATTTTTCACACCTTTTTTAACAAAACAGCTAATTTTTTGCAAAAAAAACTTTGAAGTGCTTTTTGTTTCAAAATGTCTTATAAGACTCTGAAGGGCTAAAAAATTTACATTACCTAATAATTTGCAATGAGTAGATTTTGTTGAAATATAAATTGCATATAGTTATAAATCAAAAAAACATCAGCGGAAAACGTTATTCTTAGTTTCGTGTTTACACATGCGGTTACGTAACACTTTCGGTACGCAATGAACGTTACTAGTTTCGTTTCTACACAAAAATGTTTCATTACTATTTTGTTTCTAAAATAGCGTTACAATTTGTGTTTTCGTAACCAGTGTTTCGTAATTGCTTAAGGTCTTCTGTTCCTCACCAGGAACTGTTCCAATGAAACGAAGTTTCGTTACAAGTCTCTGATCCAAATAATGGAGCTTATATTTCGGCGTAAATTTGTGTAAAACTTTAATATCTCAAATAAATTTAACCTTAAGGCTTAGTAAAGTTCTTCTGTAAAATATATTTTCTATCAGTTGTCATTTTCAAAATAAATAAACCAGTGATGCTTATTCTTTATTAGTTCAAATAAAGGCCTACCTCGGGACACCTGAAAATTACGATCTAATTTATTATAAGCATTATCAATTTTGGCAGTTTTATTGATTTGTGGATATATTTTAAAAGATATACTCAAAGAAAATAGGAAGGACTTAAATCAATTCTGGCAATTTAATATAAAACAAGCTCTTTATTTTGTGGTAGGCAAATATGACTCAAATAGATCTTAATAGTACCTTCAAGTCATACCAGATCAAGCAAATTTTAGTTGTTTTCCGAATTAGTCATAGATGAACTACTTCTCAATGCTACTCGGGAAACTGTAAAGCGTCATTTCTTAGAGGGATTGCAGACTTTTACTATACATATAATTGATGAGTTCATTAATTTTTGATTGTAGTGTAAATATGTTTTGCATGATTGTATGTATGTATGGCGTTTCTGTAAATATACTTATATACGTATGTACAAATGTAATATGTTTGTCTGTATGTGAAAGCTAACACTTTTGCGGGTATCAAATGTGTATGCTTGCAACCATACATATGTACACGACATTATTATTACTTTCTTAATTTCTTCTAAGCTAACTGCATACACGGATGTTTGTTTATATGTTTGTATGTATATAAGTAAATGTGTAATTGTTTAGGCCCATTCATTTATTCGTATTTGTAATAAACTTTATGAGTGTTGGGGTTTGGTTTTCTTAATATTGTTGTTGTTGTTGTTACATTTAATACTCTTCTTTGATTGGTTTAGTTTTCGTATTTGTATCTTGTTACTATTTTCAACATTCATGCGACTTTCGCCTCTAAACGCCCTCCATTGTTTATGTTCTTATAGTTTTGGGAGCTCAATTAAAATTAGCTCTTTTATGTTACTATCTCTACTAATCTATATATATTTATATATATACCTACATTCCTGCTACGCGCATATTAAATTACACTACCATTTCATTTTTACTTACTTGCCATTCAAATCTTACTAAATTGACTAAAGTAACTAAATTAATTTGTTGTTTTCTCATCGTTTTCTCTTTTCATACTACATTTATTCTATGGTATTTATATATTTTTGTTGTTGTTGTCAGTTACACAAATATTCTTTTTATAATGTAAACAAATAAAAAAGAACTTCCAATATGTTGTTTAGTTAATATGGTATTCAATACTCATTAAGCTAATTAACCAAAATAATTTCTTAATACATTTGTAATCACTTTTAATTTGGACTAGTTTAGTTTAGTATGCAGTTTAATTAATTATGGAACACTTTCAGTTAACATGTGTGTCTATGTTGTAGTAGAAGGAACGTTTGTTAGAGAGCTAAAAGTATTTTATTTTTTTTTCATTTGTTTTCTAATTATGAACTTAATAAAATTATTTCCAATAACATGAATGATAAATCCATTGTAAAAGAGAACTAACACTTTTATCTGCAGAGATCACCACAAAGAGTCTATGAACCACAAGCCACTCTGTTTTGATTCGTCGCTATATTAGACTCTGTGGGGCTTTGAGGTGGTTGTCAATTCTTATTGTATGGCTTTTATTTAATGGAATCGTTCCAAGGGTTGGAGAGATAATCGAGAGCACGTTTTTCTATGTTACAGTTTTTATATAACGGCTAGGAATCGGTCTCACTGTTGGAGAGTTAATCGAAAGCACCTATGTAAACGAGCTAGTAGTAAACTGTTACAATAGTAACGCCGAGAACAGAAAAGCTCTAGGTATCAGCAAAATAATTCTAAACGATTACATACAATTAAACATGTCCCATTCTGTTCGGCTATGGGAACATAATAAAAAATAATCTCGCTTGTAGTTTCATTTGTGGAGGTACAGGTTTTTTTGGTAAAAACATATCAAATAGGGGCCTTCGTAACTTTAGATTAAGATTCTATGAAAACTCTTAGAAAATTCTTTGGAAAGCATTCTAAATAAATATTGGAGGGTGGAAATCTTTTGTAGTTCCAGGAATTGAATATCAGATTAAAATATCAAATAAAAATTTTAAATTTATGCTAAACACGAACCACACTTATAAATGTCTTATAAACTTAAGTTTAAATGTTTACATGTATATAACCAAATTCATAAAAAGTACAATCGGTTTATAACAGACTTGATAAATTCCCATTAGAATTGAGTAATCAATTGCTTGGATGGCTCTTTAAATTAATAACGATTATTGTAATAGTTTTCAAAAATAAAAATCCATCAATTACTAATTGCTTACCATAGGCTAAAAATAAAAAAATAAAATAAAAAATAAAATCCAAAAAAAAAAATCTAAATTAATCAAGAATAGTCAATACAAATTTTTTTGATTACTTTTCATTATATCTGATTGTTTTATTGTTTTTTTTTTTTTTGCCGCATGTTCTTATATTTGTCTGCAACAATACCAATACCGAACAGTAATCACAAGCAAACACAAATAATAAAAAGTAATCGCACAATCAAAAGTAATCCAAACTGAATTGTTTGATTGTTTTTGACTATTTTTTAAAATAATCATTAAAAACTGAAAACAATTGGTAATCCACCATTAGTAGGATTTTCCAAAAAATAATCAATCAAAGCGGTAACCATTACGATTAGTAATCATTGTTTAACAGGTCTGGTTTATAAAGCTTTTATAAATAAAAATTTGTATGGAAATGTCAGTTTAAAAACATTTTTTTTTTTTATTTTTTATGAATTTGGGGCATAATTTGTGACCTTTATTTTCTCTAAAATCTGTTTGGATTTGGTTTCTTATAAAAAATGTTTCCCACCCATATATATTTAACATTGCTTACATGCAAATACTTATTTTTATTTTATTGCATTAATATATATTCATACGTGGTGATCTATTTATATATATGTATATGGATATATATGTATACATCTGTTTATGTAAAGAGTAAAAACTCTGTTATATATCTATGTTGTGTTACCTTATGTTGTTTTGGGACATGTTACATTATAACATATTATGTTATATTATTTAAAGTTTTAATTATGACCTACAGTGCAGAAATTTAGTTCTCGATACAATTGTGAAGATACCCGATATCTAGACCAGTTGCCGTTGTGGAATTTTTTTTCAGTTTGTGACTGTCTTAGGGTTCGCTGCGTAGGCGATGTAGATTAAGAACACAGTCAAAGTTTACACTTTTATATGGAAATTAAAATATTTCATTCTTACAAGAAAGAGCACCATCATATACTATGCATAATGCGTTTTATATAGTCCTCTATATCATATGGAGCATCAAGAACTTAGCGCCTCTCATTGGTTTTCGATGCGCAAGATTTTAGCGGGAAAGCACCACGCGCGTGAAAATTTTTCTTCAATCGTCTGAATAAATCGAAAATTTTGATAAGTTTTTTATTTGTATTATTATTTTATTTTTAATGTTGTTTTATCCAATGTCTAGTTTTATTACATGATTTTCTTAGTTTTACTTATTTTATATGCCATTGGTTTTCTGTTACATATCAGAACTTCTGACTTTTATGGCGCTTTTTTCCGCTTGTTCTACTCTTTTCGCGCATTAAGTTTTTACTTATTTTTTTGTTTCTTATTATGTAGGTTGATACATACATCTACTTTATATTGCTACGTGTATATTAGTAATATTTAATTATAATGTTGTGTCTACTTTTTTCGTTTAATTCACTGATATGTAGCGCAAACTTTAACAAACCATCTATAAATGGATTTCTCTGGACTACAAATTGTATTTTCCATCTTAAAATTAATTCTTCTTCATGGGATTTGTGTATGTATTAATAATGTTTTTCTCATACTCCTTGCTATTCTGTTACTTTTTGTATTATTTTTTGGCTTAACAGATACTTTTTTTTTATTTATGTTATAATTCTATGCTTTGTGTATGTTTGTATATTTGTAATAAATACTACATATATGCTTGTGTTTATATTTCTATAGCTTAAAGTTTTTTCTTTTTTCTGCTTGTCTACATTTGCTTTTCTCCTTCACAAAACCAAAAAAAGCTTTCGATACACTTTCTTTGCTCCTTTAATCTAAATATTTCTATATTTTTTTCTGTTCATTTTTTTTTTTAAGTTTTTTTTTTCAGCTTACTCCTGTGTTTCAGCGCCTTCAAAAAATATTTGAATTTTTGCAAATCAATATTTTTTTGCTTACAATAGCGAGCTTTTTGTGTGTTGCATACATTAGACCGTCTCTGAAAAAAAACCTCTTTTTTAAGAAATAGAAAAAAAATTATGTCTGCATTACTGTACTAGCTAAACGAAAAAAAGAGGAGAATAGAGCGCAATGTGTGGTTTGTTGCTGCTCTCTAAGCACAAACATTTCCATGATACATTTCATTATTTTATTAAACATCCTGGTTATTTTAATTTCACTTGCAAAATAAGTCTATGTTCTGGGGCCCTAATGTAACTTTCTGAGACTGGAGTTATGCAGCGTTTATTTTCTATATTGCTCCTACAAAAATTAGTGCTAAATTTTTATAAATTATAAACATTAGTAAGAATTTATATTAGGAATACCCAAATGACCTTGTGTATTACGAATACGTTATAGGTTTTACGTCATTGTTTCTACTCTCCATTCAAGAATTAAGAGCTGTTGGGAAAATTTTGTGATTTCCACTCTTATTACACTCAACTAGACCTTCAAAACAATAGCAACCCTGCCCAGGGATGCATTCTTTCGTGTCTATATATTGAGTGTTCATGTTTTTATGTATACCGAGTTATAAGTAATCAAACTATTCGGGATTAGTAGTAATGACATTACATGGATAATATAGGATTTCGTTTGGCGTAAGGCTTGAACACTTCAAACTAACACTTGAAAAATTTTCAATTCCTCATTCATCTCCTTTCGAAAATACAAAAGGGGAAATGAAAACACAAGTGCCAATAATATTACAGGCCGGCTTCATTGCGTCTCAGAACTAATAATAGACTGAGTCCGATTTTCGTCATTAAATCCCATACCAGATAAGATATGGAACTTAATAACATCGCTCATTGTAGCACATATTATCACCTTTCGTTTGACACCTATACTGCACTAACACATTTTTTGTCACCCTGGTCCACATATCGATCGAGCTAGCGGTACAAATGACATCTTAAAGTTTAAGTTAAACGTCTCGTAATGCAATGATAAAAGTTCAATTCAACTCCATTCAGCAGTTTTTGAGTGATGCGCAACCAAATATACAGAAAACAGACAGACAGTTTATTTGGCTTCTATTGGCTTAATAATGGTCCCTCCTATAGATTTTTCTTAAATGTCTACAATGTACCGACATCTGCCTCTTACAATTTTATTATATGTAGAGATTATATACAGCTAAAACTCATTTCCTTGAGCGTGTTCTCAAGAACTATTTTGAAATATTTGTTTTTTCTGAAACGGTCTAATTTAGCTCTCATATTTTTTATTTTATTTAATAATTAACGAGTTGCCTATAATTTTTAGCTCACATAACAAAATCATAAGAATTATGTAACAAAATTTCTTAAAAATCCCAAATGTATTTTTTTTTTGTAATAAACTGTCAGTTTAACTTTAATTTCCTTGTTTCAAAATTGTAAAATCACAAATTTTGTAAATTGCTATTTTTTCTTTTTTTGTTATTTACTTTGTTCAACGCCTAATCGTAAATATACATAATTTAACGTTTTAATATTATAACTTCTTTTTAATTTAAAATCCTTTTGATTTCGTTTTAATTTTTTGCAAACGAAGCAAGCGTTCAACGTTTTTCTATTTTTTGGTTTAGGGAGTGTGTAATTGGTTTTTTTTTTCTTTAATTTTTCACTTTTGGCAGATTGCACTCATTGGCTACAAAGCACGTGTACCATACACTACTTGTACTTATGCTTAAAGTACTTAGTTAGATCTGTACGTATGTATGTATATACAGTGATTCCATGTTTATATATAAGAATTAATATGTAGGCATGTATATTTGTTGGTGTTGCTATAGAAACAACTAATTCAGTTTATTTGCTGTTTTTTTTTCTTGTCCTTAATAGCTGTTTATGTCCTTATGTATGTCTGTATATCTATAGATGTGTGTGCGCTTTTGATTTTACTTTATTTATATATATTCCCTTTACTTTTTAATTTCACTACTTTTTTAATCTCATTTGCTTTAAATATTCTGTATTTTTTTATAGTCTATGTACATATGTATGTGTGTATTTTTTGTTGCTATAGACGTATTTTTGATTTCTTTATGCTTTTTTTCATAAGTACTTATTTGCTTTGCTACATTACAGGCTAATCATGAAAAATATATACACGTACATATTTATGTACACAAAATGTTCGCTTGAAGTTTTCTCCTCTTAATTTTTGCACCAATACACATACATTTACAAACTTTTCTAAAAGAATATAGATGTATTTATTTCCTTTGAACTTTTTGAGAAGTCAGCACTCGAATTTATTTTGCCTTTGTAGAAATTATACTGTCCGTTATGAAAATATATGAAATTTTAAATAAAAATGTGACAGTAATTAAACTTTCGAAACATTTTTCAATTACTTAACAGTCATAACTTTTAAATAAAAAAATTCTACTTTTTACCAAAGTTTAATTTTGCCGCAAAATCTTTAGTGCGTGTCAAATCTATAGCACAATTAGAAATTACATGTTTTAATATTCAAATAATTGTTTAGAATTTTAAAATTTTTCTCATAAACTTTGCGCACGTCGTTAAAACGTTCAAAAGAAGCTTAGAAAAGTTTTGAAAAAAATAGAGATATTTTAGTTGGAAAACCGAAAGTACAATTTTGTAGCCAATCAAATTTTGATAATAAAACGTACTGCTTTTAAATGTTTCCAATATAGTATTAAATTTTTCCATTGGGTCTTAAAGAACGATAAACATTTAGGGGCTCTCATATTATCTGCCATGTTAATTTCGCCAATGGGTCATTGTGTAGCATGTCAAGTGAGATATCTTAGGCATAGACGTATAAATTTCGAAAAAACTTAGTCGCATGTTTTTTGTATTCTATGCTGGTTTTTTAAACTTTCGAACATTTTTAGATATCAGAGCTATGTGCTTAATCGTTTTATTGCTATGCCCCTTTTTTGAAACATTGACGGATATTAGTACTTCCAAGTTTTATAATGTAGTTTTCTTCACATTTTATAAACCGTTTTATCGACTTGTACCAATCTGTATTATCATCCCTTAATAATTAAAGAAAAGTCAACAGAGAAAATGCATGTGTGCGCGTTGCCCTACTTCCGAACAAATAAATGTTTTTGAGGAGCAGTGCTAACATACAGTTTTATGGATAACACACAATTGCCGATGACTGTTTTTTTTTATTGCAAACGCACATGTACCTATAGGCGTGTAAAAAAAGCCTAAAAGAAATATATTATTTTTGAGTGCGCGATTTCTATGAAACGCACCACAGAGTCAATCAGCTTTTTCGCCAATGTTACACAAAGCACTATCTTCACTTGGTGTAAAAATACTACTTTTTATAAATTTGTAAAGTCTGTGGCAACAGGCTATAGCAGCTAAAATCAAGTTAGCTTAACACGTTGACTGCCAACTACGAGATAACTCGTAGATTGCAATCTTTTCTAGGACGCCAACTACGAGTTATCTCGTCCTGTGTTTACTTGCCAGTTTTGTGTAGCTACGAGTAAACTCGAAATATATCAGTGCTAATAGCGATGTTTGGCTTCTAGGAAAAGATAAAAAAATCAAAAATCGAACAAAAAACAAAAAAACGAGATAATTCGTAAGACCTTTCTTTTTTACAAAAACAAATTTTTTTAAATTTTGATAAAAACTATGCACTAGAAATAAAGTTTTTAATAATATAATGTGATTAAATCGAATGGCCATTTTTGGCCAGATTTTTAAAAATTGCCGCGGCAGTCAACGTGTTAAATGGCAGCTGCTACCAGCATTTCACACGGTCGAACATGACATGACTTTACGCAAAATGCGAAGATTTTATTAGTCAAAAACCAAACTGTCCATTTTGTTCTAGATATCTTATAAATATTAATTCTGCTCCCGAAAACCAGCTTACAAGCTCAAAGTCTGCTTATTTCATGGAACTGACTTTGGTAATATGAAGTATATATTCCCTAGTAAGAGATTTTAGCTTTCAAAATATTCTACATGAAACTTCCAATATTCATACAACTATATACTTTTATATTCGTAAACAAAATTAGCTAGAGTCCGCACTACTCCATGCAGCAGATTTTCTATAACCTGCCATAACCACAAATTGCGCGTGATAAAACTTTTAAAATAATAGGACTAAATTTGATTTGAGTTTCGTTTTGGAACTAAGTCGGCGCACGTCATGTCAGATGCCGTACTGTAGATTTAAGATTTCATAAAATTCCTACTTTGTTTTTGTACTCGGCAAAAATAGTGACGGAAATTTCTGGTTCATAAGTAGAACTTCGTGAAAAATTAAAAACAAAACCCCACAAAAAAGGAAAAATAATCAATTCACTCACTCAAAACCTGGGAATGAAGTTACCATTATCTGTTGTTGTTAATTGTTTATGAAATATTAAACTTAAACTCCTTCTGCTACTCAACCAGATCTAGGTCAGAATTCACGAATGGTACTTCGGAATAGTCTGTTATACTTCAGAGATTATAAAATATACTTCAGCAGAAAACAATTGAGCTTCAGAGAATTACAAATACTCAACATTACCGTTAGAAAAAGCTGTAGATCTTAGCTGGAAATTCAAATTGGTACGAAATTATACATATTCATTACTGCATGAGATAACTGCCAATACGAAGCAGATGTTTGTGTTAAATTAGCTAGTTTTTTATATACAAAAGCGATGTAGGACGAGTTAATGGGGGTCCAAATTCTGTACTGCAGACTTCCCGTTTAACTTCATGAACTTTTTCTATTTGTTGATCGTTTCAAAGTTTTTTCTCTTATTATGTAAATATTTGCTTTCTTACAGTCGGCCTAAAATATTTTCTATTTTACTTAAATACATACAATTTTTCCTCATAAGCCAACTTTTTTAAAATGTCTTTGTCTGTTCGATTATTATGTATATTTATTGCAAATATCTATAACTAACATATTAAATTTGCTGCTAACCACTCATCTTCTGGCAACTGTAAAAATAGAAAAACAATAATAAACAGGTAAATAAACATTTTTATAAAACTGTAATAAAAAATAATGCAATGTTTTAAAAATCTTTATAAGTATCAAAAATATGACCGAAAACAATAAATCACTTACACTTATTAGACTAACTAACAGTTTTGTACAGATAATAAAAATTTGTATTTGGTGGCCCAAAACAACGCTTTATATAGTTGAATACCACTAACTTTATTATAAATGATATGTGTAGTTTTTCTAAAAAAACTTATATCTCGAAAACTTTTTGAATACCTACATTGATTCCGTATTATTACCGAATAATATCCCAGCGTGTTAGAAGAATTAGAATATATAACAGGTGTGGTACGCCTGGCGTAAGAGCCGACTGAAATCAATTACCCGAAGGTGTAGATTGCAAAACAAAGTTTCGCGTTTCCTCAAGTCTTCCAACATGGTTTGCTTGGGGTGTTCATAAGCGTGTTGCCTGGAGCTATCGAAAAAGGCCTGACTAGTTCCTAAGTAGTGGTAGCTCATGAACAACCCTGGAAAAAACGTTGGAGCATCAGAGTACTCCAACACATATCGTCATTCATATAAAAAAGGTGGTCCAATTTACATAGCGATGTCTGGTGATTGGATCACCTAATCCTATTCGAAGTACCATTTACTTTGCTTCTGAATAGTCTATAGAGCACCTACGTTGGAGTACTTTGAAAATGCTGCCAAAAGATTACTCTATAGAGTACTCTAGACGAAAGCGAGAAGGGAGTATGTGTTCTTTTGAGGACCACCTACTCCCGCTCTCGCTTTGCTGTTGAATACTCTATAGAGTAATCCTATGGGAGTATTTTGAGAGTACTCTTACGTAGGTGGTCTATAGAGTATTCAAAAGCAAAGAAACGGTGTTCTCCGAGATGGATTAGGTGATCCAATCGTCGGACATTGCCATGTAAATTGGACCACCTTTTTTATATGAATGACGATATGTGTTGGAGTACTCTGATACTCCTTTAGGAGTATTCTATGGAGTATGAAACGGAGTATTTCCGTTTTTTGCAGGGAAGCTTCTGTGTGGCGGACCAGTGTTTAAAGTGGAGTTCTGTCAGCGTTACTTTATGTTGTAGTGCGGATATGAAATTTTGTGGTGACATTGCAATCCGGATTGAAATTAAATTCCCGGATACCCTGCGCGATGTTCTGCAAATCTCGACTAGTTGTTCACAGTCTCGTATCAAAACGAAACTCGTTCTTTTCATGAGAAGATATAACTCCATTGTCTTCGTATTGCTGCGGAGTGGCGATCGGCAAGAGCTGGATCCTCTATCGCACACTGCCTCTATGAGAGTGTGACCTGGCCGATACTCTTCTCCCTTAAAAATTTTCCGCAACTTCCTAAAATGTATGCCTTCAAGAAATCTGCCAGCTTTATATGGAAATGTACGTACTTTTACCGAAATAGTTAAAGAACAAGTAAGGAAAGGGCTGTCTTCCACTGTGCCGAAGACTTTATACCTTTCATGAATACGCATCACGGTTTTAAGTGTCCGATCCTCACTCACAATTAGTAAAAACTCGGCAAAACTGATAATTTAAAGATACATAGCCCAAACACCATTTATCGGAACAATCGATTGTATGGGAGCTGTATGTTATGTTGGTCCGATCTGGCTGACTTTCACTACGCACGTTACATACATAATAAGTACCACACTTCTAAAATTTCACGTTCCTAGCTTTTTAACTGCAAAATTTATATCCCAAAACACATTTATCGAAACTATCGATTGTATGGGAGCTATGCGTTGTATTGCTCCGATCTAGCTGATTCTGACAAATGATTAATCTCATGCAAAATGGCGGCTCCATACCAAATTTGATCAAGATATCTCAAAAACTGAGGGACTAATTTGCGTACAAACAGACAGACGGACATGGCTAAATCGACTCAGCTTATCGCCCTGTTCATTTCGATTTAGTTATTGTTGGGTCTGTGTCTTCTTCTTCTCATACTTACAAACATCGGATCAAAGTTATAATACCATTTCATGTTCATGAAAGGTATGAAAATGTCCGGCTTTACTAATAAATAAATTACCTTAAACGTATTTTGAAGCTTTCGCTTGACCTGTCTTCATATACGTAGAACTTAAACTTTATACCATTACTGTCATTGTTTATCAGAAGCAATTGGAGTTGAGCAAATAGGTTTTAATTAAAATTAATTTTTTGTCAAATTATATTATTTATTTAAGGGAAATCCATTTCAATACTTGGGTGTTATTATAAAAAGCTCGTGGGACCAAACTAAAGCTACATTTAAAACTAAATTAGTGTAATATTATTTTGCAAAAGTAAGGTGTAAAGGAATTTTACGATTTCAAATGTAAAAAAAAGCAGTTTGCAGTGCAGAAAAGGTATGTGAGAATATTTATTTACATTATGGTACTTTAAGTCAGGTTTATGAAATTGACAACATGAGTTTCTCGTAGAGCATGATTTTCAAAAATATTATCCAAATGCTTAAGTTTTAAAATTAAAGGTTAAGATACGTCGTTCATTAAACTAAACACTTTATTTTTTGTTGACAAATAAATCTAAATTAACTCAACTAGAATATGTTGAAATATGCACTTCTCAACGAAAAATAAATTAAAATAAATCAATTCGTAAGAGTGCTTAACTTATACCCTGTAGAGGGTGGCAGAAACCAGCTCTTTCATTCAGATTTTACTATTTAGTTTGTCTCCCTTGCTGCAGTTGAGAAGAAAAATATGTCTCCTTTCACACTTAAAGCCACTTTTTTTAATTATCGTCATATATTATAAGTTTTATACTTGAGCCCAGTAAACTTTCATTGGCTGATTGACACAAAACTTACTAAACTTTATATACAACAGCAATAGAATGACGTGTTCGAAATTTCAAACTGGACCTTCAGCAATACAACGGCGAAGAGCTGATTCGATTTGATTCATTAGTTTTTTTGTCATGCGCTTACAAACACACATACAATGAACTATTAAAAGATTGCTTGCTTGAACACTGTTCCAACTTTTATTGCCACCACTTTATACAGCAGTGAAAAAGTATTTCCATACCGTGAAGTGGATCATAAATGTGATGTAAGACATCTAAAAATACCACAGCACATTTCTCTTGATTTCTATATTATATAGATATCTAAATGTGAGTATTTGCTACACACGTTGTCACCCTGGTTTACATAATAAGGGCCTAGTTACCGAAATGTTGATTGATGTATCAAAATTCTACTGAGGCCCAATGCCTATATCATTCTCTTATTATACTCTGGAATTTGTTTAAAAATACGAAATATACCGAGAAATGTAGTAAACATTACCAGGAGGCTTTTGAGTTTGCTTTTTCAAACATGTCTCTGTAAAAGACTAACAGGCTCATTATGTAGAACGCAACGAGTAAATTTTTTTCGTTTGAACCAAATTTCGTATAATATAATATTATCTATCACTTCAGTAACAGGCAATGGATGAAAGTGATAAATGTGAATGTAAGAACCTGACACTAAAATTTGTACGTGGACTTAAATAAACAGTCTTATAATACCTTGAGAAGTATAACTCGAGGATACTGTGAGTTTTTAGATTGAAAAATTCAGCAAATTCAAATTTATAGTTTTCAACGAATATTTAATTTCATTCTGGTCACAGTAAAACCAAATGTTCACAAGCTAAACGTTTGAAAATTGCATCAACTTTTAAGTATACGGTGTGTTTGAACGTAAACGCATAACAGAGCCCACACAAAGGCATCTAAATATACAAGTACTTAGATTCAGTGACGAATCGAGTATTATCCATTCTACATAAATAAATCGCTTAGAGATTATATCAGCAGTTCTCGTTTGCTATTATTGCTAATGTTCGTTAGGGGGGCGAGGGTTTCGTGAATGACCAATTGAGTATGTGCGTAAGTGTTTTATGTTGAAATGTTTGCTAAGTACTAATGGAAAGCTATTAATTAGCAAATCTATTCAAGTTGTTGTGTACGCCAAGTCCCATTTCACTTCATTGCTAAATTTAGTCAGGGAACAAATTCAAAGGAAAAATGTATCAATCTTTTCCAATTTAGTAATTTCTACTTTCTTTAATGGCTTATTGGAAATTGAAATAAAGTGAAATTAAACGACTACACCAACACCCCCACAATCATGGTCCTCTTACCAACATCTAATAAGTCTTACTATTGGAAACGCTTCATTTAAATATACCGAGTTAGTGTTATATATTTTATTTTAACCCTTTTGTAGTCAACTTTTTTTAATCGTTTATATATGTAGGTTCTAAATATAAGCCAGGCGGCCGCCGTGAAGGTAGTGTTGCCGGCCTACCACACCGAAGGTCCATGGTTCGAGCCCTGGTACAGGTAACATCAAAAGTGATTTGAAAAAAGTTTTTCAAAAACGGGGTAGCCCCTCGGCAGTGGTTTGGCAAACTCTCCGAGTGTATTTCTGCCATGACAGGCTTCTCAGCAAAAATTCGTCTCCTTTGTAGATGCCGTTCGGAGTCGGCAAAAAACTGTAGGTCCCACCAATTTGTAGGGAAAATTCAAATCGGCACACCACAAATTGGAAGAGAAGCTTGGCGCAAAAATCTCTTAGGAGGTTTATGATGATATACCTGTTGTATATCGCGCCATAGAGATAGAGAAATATAAGCCAAATTGTTTCATGAATAAAAATTTTGTATATAGTTCGCTACCCTATTGCTATTTTTTTTGCTTTTGCTTTGTTATAAACTTCGGAACAATTTGCCGAACTCAATGAAACATTTTAGGAGAGTTTCCAATTCTTTTCTGAGCTACTATGTCTCGACTTTCAAGGCGCTATCAGTTTTTTTTGTATATATTGCACTTACCTCCAGTATTTGCCAAGGCAGATGAATTTTTGCTGAGAAGCTTTTTCATTTGAGAAATACAATTAGAGAGCTGCTGACCAAACTTATTCTAACCACTTTTGATATAAGGTTTTAACTTAAATGTGTGAAATCTTTTATTCCAGATTGCTTGCTCCATTTCAAACATATAAATTCAAAATAAAGTACTCTAAGCTTCGAATCATTCGAGTTGCAAATTAATATATTCCTTGCAGTGAAACGTCAAACAAGTCCGAAAATATACTAGCAAGCAAGTATAACTCTCTGGTAGATTATTGATATATTCTGTTCGAAATATAACAATGGACATTTTTAAGGACATCGCCAAGTTAAAATATGCATATGCTTTCGTGCGTGTATTTGTGTGCTTCAGATAACCCAGCAAACATTCGGATATGTCTTCAAAAAATTAGAAGGGAGTACAAAATGGGAGCATTTATGCTTTCTAGGAGTTCATACAGGAGTTCAAAATGAAAAAAAGTTTCTAATTTCTTATATAACAAGGATCTTTTATGACACTCGCTAGGCTCTTAAACAGTATATAACCGCGATTTATTGGACTTCAAAGAGACTTCCCTATGCAGCTGTGATTAGTAACCGATTATTTAAAAAAAATCTTAAAATTTTGTGACGCGCTTAAATTGTTTCGTATATGCTAAAATTTTTACTCTACTGCCTTAGTTTTCATGTATTCAGGAACGTATAAGGCTCATGTGCTCATGTGCTCAGCTGGGTACACCAAAGTCATTTAAATAAGTATGAGCTGATCACAGGGTGAACTTTTTGCTGTAATTTTTACGGACTTTGTTATAACTATGTTCCCATAAAAAAGACTTGATTCAGTAGATATTGGTGCGTTAACATTTGCATACTAAAGCAAATATGTACGTGTGGTTTTTTTTCGGTTTTTTCTTTTTGCAAAACTGTACATCGTCGGTGACTGCAAAACCGCGAAACACACAAATGCAAGACCGCTTAAGCCATATTTGTGTCAAAAACTTTTATATACCCCCGTGATCAAGATCTATTAATTTATTCTCAAGAAAACTTAAAAAAAAAAACCAATCTGAGATATCACTTAAACGGCTTTGTATTTTTGCGTTACGCAGTTTTGCAGTGTTATCGACGATATACATATATGTGTGGATGTATATGGCTATGTACTTAGAAGGGTTACTTAACAACTATAGAATGCATAATGGCATACATTACACTAACACTACATTTAGTCGCTCTCACAGACTTCGTTGTGTTGTTAAGTAAAATCTGTTAAAATAATCCATCCATAAAATTCAATTGCAAAACTTGCGACAAACGCACTGGGTTTTTTATGCATATAACTATACTTCTTCTTCACTATTGTGCATTCCTTACTTTTCTATTATGTTGCCATCAATGGCATTTCGAATCACTGTTCACCAAAATATAATTCTACCAAGTGCTGTTTGTGTAAATTACTTACACAAATCTAATTATTATACGTTTGTACAACTACAATACAAATGTATGCTATATAGTTTTATGTATATATATATATATATACGTTTCATTAAGATGTAGTTACTCTTATTTTTTCTTGCAAATTTTTGTTTCATAATTTATTTTTATTTGGCATACTCTTATTTTATATACTTACTAACAATATACTTTTTTTCTGCTTGCTCTTTCTCTACAGCAGAAAAGTAATCAATCGATAATTCTACTGGTTTTTTTTTTTTTTTGTTGATAACTACTACAGCACAATATCGTTTATACGACAATTTCTCATATTCCTTTTTTGTTTGTGTACGCTAACATCCTAACTGCTCAATGTGCTTGTTTTATTATTTACATACATAGTTTGATTATTTTTTTGTTATTTTACATTAATTCCTTAATTCCTCGTAACTACTACTAAATATTAATTGCATACTTATTTTTTTTTTTTTTGTTTCTGTAACATTTTTTATTATATAACATAATTACATAATGATTTAATGCTATTTTTAATGTGGGATTTACTGTGCCTGCAAAAGTAAGGGATAAACCTTAAAAAATAATATAAGTTGTTAGTAAAAATTGAAGAAGAGAGGCAAAAAAAGTTATATGTAGTAAAATAGTTATGATGATGCAAAATGGGTAGCTTTGAAAATGCTTATAAAAATGGAATTATTTAAACGCTTATTATAATTAATTATATATATGTAGACATTTAAAGAGTGCAGTATTAATACAAAAAAAAAAGGTATTGAATTTTTTTAAAAGAAGTTGCATGCAAAATTGAAAAAACAAAAATTATGAGAGTATAAAAACTGCATAATAACACATGCACATGGAATATATTTAATTAAAAAACGCATTAAAGAAAATTTCTAAATAATATGGTAGCGATTTTGAGTAGTGTGGGCGACGTATTTTTTTAATTTATGTAAACCCTGCAAAAAACGGATTAGTCTAGGATGAATCCCGCATGAGTCGCAAAGGAGGCTGCAATCAATGCTAGTTTCGATCCCTTTATATTGGTTGAACTGATTCTCTTTGTTTGAGCGGATCCTATGAAGAGACTGATTGATTCCTTTTATGGCTGAATGGGTAGTATGGGACAGATTACATTTGGGTACACAAATTAAAATCGATTTGTTCCAACACTGTGGGCGAAAAGTTTTACTGGCGCACAACTCACCTTAGATACTAATTGCGTCATTTTGTGCATGGTATATACCCTACCAACCATGGCTAACAATCACAAATTTTTACTAACGCCAATGCATGTTTATGGAATTTGTATGGAAAACAGCAAGTTCAACAAGTATCTAGGCTCTCAGACCTCACAAATACATGAATGAAGGCATTTCAACATGGTTAAAAACTGAACCTCTTAAAAAACAATTAATACGAATTTTTCGGTTGCGCGAGCCATCTTTTATACGAGTTTTACCCACTTATTCGTGGTAGGATATATACTACTATATTTACCATTATTTACATTTTTATACAATTATGCAAAATAAATACAATAACTTAAACATTTTTTAGTATTGTTGTGTTTCTATAAACGACCGTAGATATTGCTGAAGCATGGTTTATGTGATATGCCTTGTGATATTACTTTGGGTATAAATAAAAAGTGTTTTTCCTGGGCCATCTCTGTAGCAGTCTACGTATAAATAACCTTGAATGAAACATGAGCTCGTGAGATTGAACAATTCTACTTGAGATTTTTGCTTGAGATTGGTGTTCCTGCTAAAGTTAATGACTGTCATTGAACTTTATCGAGTCTTGTGGTGTTAGGAATCATTCTCATATACTCCCTGCCAGATTCAATTCGCGCATGATTAATACTTCCAGAGATATGGAGACTGAAAAATCTCCTTTGCATGGAGGTGTTACCCGTTTTCCCATTATCCGTCGAAATTGGTCAGAAAAATCAGCTCTGTATTCGATTAATCTCATATAACTCTTTGTCGAATTTCAGCTGTCTAGCAAAAACACTAAAACAGATATAAAATATAAAAAATCACATTTGCATAGGAGGTGCTAACCTCCCTTTTCCGTTTTCTCCCGTTTTTCTGGACTTGTTGGAGATTAACCCCATATAACGCCTTACAAAGTGACATGAATACTTTAAGAGATATGCACGTTTGCTCCATGACTTCGGGGAAAGGAAGAAACCTTATTCGAGGAGAAGCAATTCCTTATTGATTCTTCCAATCCTTCACTACCGAAGGCGCAACGCCTAATGTATCGTTGTAATTGTGACTTACCCAGGAGTTTCTGTATTTTTGATATGTCTAATAGAATTTTTTTATCTTTAAACCGAAGCAAGTGGAACTGATTCGGTGGCTATTGTGCAACACATGTTCTTTCTGCCCGTTTATTTTCATTTTGTATAGAGGTTGCTCAACTCAATATTGGTTGAACTAAACAAATTAAGGTAGCTCAGAAAATGTTCCGCTAATATGAACACCGATGTCGATATTGAAAGAAGAGCTTCAGTTTTTTATTATTTTTTTCCACCATCGCTGTTGCAAAAGCTCAAATTTCAAGAAATTAATTTCGCTAGTACAAAATAGCTCATAGTTATTACACAATTTGCTTGAAAACATAATCAGCAAACATAGAAGCTAATAAATCATGCAAGTTAAAGTTTTATAAAAAATAAAACTAAAGCCGTAAAAGAAAAGTTTTAATATTCAAATATGCTTTTCAACTGCGCAACTCCAACTGTCAACTGAACTCGATAACAACAACTAACATTTTAAATACAAACAACAACATGCATAATTTTTGCAGCTGATGTTTTTTGTTGTAATAACTGACTATATAAATGCATTTAACAAACAATCGAAACCTACCTGTGGGCTCACTTGGAATTGCTGTATTGGATAGGCGACAACGCCGGCAGCTTGTGGTATGGCAGCACCAGGCACGCCCGTCGCCAATTGTTGAGCAGGAGAAATTTGCGCTTGTGTGGCAACTCCCTGCCAAGTGGCTGGTATTTGAACGCCCATGCTATAAAGTTATGAAAAAGAAAGAAATGTAAAAAAAATAATTATGATGCTAGGCTGGTTATTAATTGTAGGTATTTTGGGCCTTTTGGAATAGGAATATATATGCATATACAGTGGCGGATATAAGTGTACATATAGTCGCTTTCTGCGATTTTCACAGATTTTGGCCATAAAAAAATTATTTAAACAAAGCTTGACTAAAAACATGTGTCAAGGTCTAATACAACAACTATACATTTTGTTTTAAAAATGTACACAAAATTAGCGGAAATTCAAAGAAATTTTACTAAAATTTTGAATTTTTTTCCAGAATTTTTAGAATTTTTTGGAGTATGCACTTTTGTATCCCATTAAATTTTAGTAGAATAACGTGTTAATCTTAAGTTCGTGACACATTTGCCTGATTTTTGGCAGTTTTTTTTTCTTGAAGGCTTCTATATTTTCCTTCATACAAGTTTTTGAACGCAATTTTGTTGTATGAAAGAAAATACTTTGGCACGTCGGAAAAAAAATTGACAAAAATCAGCGAAATCTGTTACGAACTGAAGATTAACAACTTGCTATACTAAAATTTAATGGGCTACAAAACTGCATACTCTAAAAAATTCTAAAAATTCTGGAAAAAAATTCCTAATTTTAATAAAATTTCTTGAATTTCCACTAATTTTGTGTACATTTTTAAAACTTTTATTTAAATTTATAGTTGTTGTATTAGACCCTGACACATGTTTTTACTCAAGCTTTGTTAAAATAATTTTATTAAGGCCAACATTTGTGAACATCGCAGAAAACGACTGTAGTTATGTACACTTATGTCCGCCACTGTATAAATAAAAAAAATAACGATAAAGCTAACATTAAAAATTTTAACCCTGTTTTCGAAACAACACAGTTTTTGCCATTTTTCTCGCGATTGGTCAAACCGCGATGAAGAAGTCAAAAATGTTACAAAATTTATGAATAATTTTTCCAAAAAAAATATATATGAAAAAATAAGAAATGCAGTTGGGAAGAGAATACCCCCTTGTACATGTATTTTGGAGCTTCGAAAATATACTTTTAGCTATAACTTAAAAAATAATTCGAATTTCGAAAAACTGTGAAAAGTGTATATTTGTTCAATAATTGTGAGCACACCACCCAATTTCTTAAAATACATGACCTTCGAAAAAATTGTAGCTGGCTCACTTTACATATTTGAAAAATATTTGAAAAAAAATTCAATTTGTTATTTTATCCATACGTCGCTTATTCCTTACGAAAAAGCGGCTATTAAAACATGTTATTAAGCAACATATAAGCCAAATAACAGGCTGAAAGATTTTTTTTTGGAAAACTGAAATTTTCTTTGGAAAAAAAAATATTTTTTAAAACCGTCCAAATACTAGGACAACGTCTCAGTAGCCTTGGAAGGCCGTGTCTACCGATAATTCATATTGCCGTGGTCTGACTAAAAAACCCCGCTATAGGACTTAAATTATCAAAAACTTTTGATGCAGTCAACCACTCACCGCTCGCAGATGGCTTGAAAAGGTGACCGCCAACTATCTAAATATCGCACAAGCGTAGGAAGTTTAAAGGAAAGCAAGGTCTAAAGGTAACCGTCCTATGAGATTTCCATGTTCATCATAGTTTTTTCTTCACTCTTGCAACTAGCACTAAATAGAAATACCAAGAAATCGGAGTGGCTATCACTCTCTTCCTCCGCTTCCACAAGCTGGTGCTTCTTCTTCTTTAAAAGGCTCTAACCGTGTAAACGGATTTGGCAGTCCAACATAACTCGCCAGTCGTTTCTTACATCATAGTGTGGGCTCCCTCTGCCTCTGGTATCATCAACGGGTACCGTTAAGAATACCCTTTGGGTAGGAGCTTAGTCATTCATTCGCGCATCATTGCCTAGCCAACTTAAATGTTTGGTTGTAATTCGTTGGACTAGGTCGGTGTCTTCATGCAGCTCATACCTCTCGTCATTTCATCTTCCTCCGAGGTAAACAAAGTAATTTGCTATTCCGAAATTATAGCTGCCAACAGTAGCGTGGTTGACAAGACGAAAATACGCTGAAGTCGCTGGGTTTAAATTCGCTGAAGTATGTCGACGTGTGCCATTATATTTTCTGCGGTATTTTCCATCGCTAATATCCAACCACTTAAGTAGCTAAAGAGAAGGGCGTTCTTCCCTCAACTACGATCTGGATATTATAACAGCTTAAACTTTTACAGACTCAGCCCCAGCATATTTAACACATGGCCTGCATTTAGTATTACCCCTCAAGATACCAAACATTTCGTTAACTCTTCAAGTTAACCTACTATTCTAACACCACCCTCGCTCTGGCCCAACCGTTTTAAAACTGCTACTTTCCTTGGACTTTGTTAGAAGAATTTGATTACGATTACAGACTGATATTGCCATTTCGTCATGGCGTGAAACTATTCACAACAGCAACAACCAGTGTAATATGACAGTGGCTACGCTATTGCTATAACGGATAACTATTTCTTTGCTTCTCGCAATGAGCGTAAGAGATTTGAAGTTAATTGCAAATTCTGCTACACAGCTATACTGAGGCCCAATGCCCACCAATTATAGCTTATCGCCAAAAATTTACACACGCACAGTGATGAACGCTTATATTTAACTGCACACTGTACTGTAAGAATCGACTACACACTGCGTTCTCTATGCACTGCACCCGCTCATCAACATCCACCCCTTATTTCACCGCGAGAGCTTTGCAAACATTTTTCTTATATCCCAATGCACACAACGATTATCGACTTCAATTATGTTAATAGCTACTGTATTGCGCCAGTCTGTGCGCACTTGCCTGATTGCAAAACGCCCTGATTGCTTAACTATGTAGCGCCATATATATGTATGTATGTATGTATGTATAATTGCACTTACCCCATATATCCTTGCTGATAGCCACCATATTGTCCAAAGTGATATCCCTGAATGCCTTGCAAGAATTGATTCTGTACCGCAGCAGCGGACGCAGCAGCAGCAGCTGGTGTTACAGCTGCTGTGGTTGACGAAGCGGAATATGTTGGTGTTGGTGAATACCAGCAACCAGTGGCAGCCAACTGTTGACCATAAGCAGCAGCAGCTGCTGCAGCTGCACCAACACCATACGGATAACCGGCTGCTGTAGCTGGATTAAGCGCCTGACTGGCGATTGTCTGCGCGTTATTCGGATCACCGCTCTCTTTACCCCAAGAACACTTAACAGGCTGCGCATTGATTTCCGTATTATGTACACCGACAATGGCATGTGTGGCAGCTTCCTTCGTTGAAAAGCTGTAGATATGCGGGGGCGCATAAGAGATTGGGTATGGAAGTGGCGTCGTCGGTATTGATGGTGACCAAGAAGCAATAGCAATACGGTGAAGCGCCAACATGGAAGAGTAAAGTACAAAATCAAATAATGAATTAATGGATTTCTATGTACGAGTACTTGTGTAATTGTATGGATATGAGAATGGCATGGTATAGAATTTGTGTGTGTGTTGTTAGCAGTGCACAGAGCTCTGCATCTCACTTATAATGCCTATGTTGACTCTGTGTGTGTGTTCGCTTGAGCGTGTGTATGTGTTTATATGTATATTGATATGATTAGTTAAGTGATATGTCCTTTTGCTAATACTAACCGCACAAATGCGTAGCCTTTATCCTTAAAGACGCGTATCTCCTGTATCGATCCATATGGTGCAAAAGTCTTTTGTAGGATTTCCTCGCTAAGCGCAGTTAAGGCGCTATTAACACCACCTACATACACAGTACAATTTGTCGGACTGCTCTGTATGTAGACCTCATCGAATGTTAATGGTTTGACGTTTTCTGGAAGAAGACATAGAATGGCATAACGAATTTTATTATTTTTTTGAGTTGCATGAGCGTTTAATATTTAATTTGAAAACCAGCTGTATGATATATAAAAGTTCAGGCATAGAAATAGCTCAAAAACTCGCGATAGATTCAAAACTTGCTTTAAGGTATAACTATAATAAACTATTTATTCAAAGTATATTTTATATTTTTCTATTTAAAATGGGCGAAATCGGATGATAGCCACGTCCACTTTTTATATACGAGTATATAATATTTTCGAAAATACAAAAAATCTGATTATTCAGTACATAATACACTTATAAGGATACAATTTGCTGTGTACATTAACATTAGGGCAGAAAATAAATTTTTCGAAAAATTTTTTGATAATGGGTGTGGCACCGGCCGCTTTTGATACACTCAAGTTTAGAAATATTATTAATCATAAATTAAAAATAAATTGAGCTCGTTTCATGAATACTTGATAAGTTAAAAACCGTTCAAGGTATCGAAACGAAATTCAGCACACAAATTTCCATGCATACAAGGAATGTTGCGGAAAAAAATGGGCCCAATCGGGCAAGTGTCCGTGAACTAAGAAATTCGAAAAATATAAATTTCCGAAAATAGGCGTTGCGCCGTCCCTTTTATGGTGGATTATTCTACGAAACATTCTATGCCATGTTAAATATTTATAAGGTCCCTGTTTATTGTAAAAATGGGCGAAATCAGTTCAGGGCCACCCCCAGCTTTTTAACATATTTCAAAAAAAGTTTGTTGGAAAATTTAAAGCGCGATATTTCTATAACTATGGAAGCTATATAAATAAGATCGTGCACATATAATAAGCTTTTTAGGCAAAACTGGACCGCAAAAAATGTTGTGGAATTTGGGGAAGTAGGCGTGGCGCCGCCCACTTTTCCGCATAAAACTTACGCAATTTCACAGGCAATTGTTTGTAATCTCAAATAGACATTTCAATGAAAAGTGGTACTACTTCTCAATAGTATGCAGTATACTCGTGCAAAAAATTAGGCAAATCGGATAACACGCAAGCAAAATATCCGGGCAAGTAGTTAATGCAATAGGGAAGTTATATACCTTTTATTTTTTTTTTAATTCGATATTTTCGTTATTAGACAAAAAAAATTTTTTGAAAACAGCTTCTTTATTTCCAATATTTGGGAAATTTTTCAAACATGAGATTTGAATATATTGGTATTTTAAAAAAATGTGGTTCGCAGTTGTTGGTAGACAAGCTATTTATATACTAATAAATTAACTTACCACTCAATACTCTTAACAGAAGTGGTTTTATTGAAAACAATCAGCTCGCTTTATAATACGAACTGAAAGTATTAACCCTAAAAAGCTAACCTTCGCTCACTCCCTATAAAGCCTAACCATTCGTCTATTAGACGAATATTCTTTAAAATACTTATTTCTAATATAGTTATTTTATTTTTGGTTTCATTTATTGAACGCATATGTGTACCAATTTTTTTATCCTCGAAATAAAACACTTTTATATTATTTTGAAATATGTTTTATGTCTTTTAGAAAGGTAGTCTTAAAAAGAGGCAGAAAAGTTTCAATAGCGTATTTGTGGAATCGACGAAGGTTACATGTTTAGGGTTAAAATAGACCTGCTTAAATGTGGATGCCATAAAATATCACTACTAGGTATATAATGTTCGGTTTCACCTGAACTTGGACTAAGCTTAGTTATCTATGTAAATGAAGAATTTGTAGTACTATAATTTGCACAACATGTCACTATTAGTACTAAATTTCACATATGCATGTGTACCCGTGGTCTTGGGAGATTAAAATATAATAATAAAAAAAAGAATTCAAATAAATTATTAAGACGTATCAGCACAATAATAATGAACATTTCGAAAAATCGGGAAAAAGAATTTTAATAATCGAGTTTTTAACTTCAGGGCTAAAAGTTAGATTAATATTTTACTAATTTTTTAATTTCATTTATGTTTATGTTATAAAGTCAAAATTTAAACCTAAATCGTCTGAACCTAAAAAAGAAGCTCTAGTTAACAAGTTTACAATTAACGATGGTATCGACAGTGTGGGTTTTTATTCAAATATAAATAATGTAAAAACCCACCCCTTTAAGTTGACGTCCCTGAAGATGCTAAGAAAATCTTAGCGAAACGTTGGGCTGTAAGGTCGAAAAAACTCGGTTTTATTCGCACCACTCACCAATAGATCAGACCAGCTTAAAAGAAAAGAAATATGTATGCAGAAGATGAATTGTTAGAGTAAGAAATATGGAACGAATAATAGGTGGAGACTGAGGAATTGGGGAGAACAAATAAAAAGCTTGTGCTGAGAAAAGGGGCTGGTAAAAACGACGTAAGGCAGGTAAGCAAGAACAAAAAAATTACACCCATAGCTTTTCATGAATTTTGCATCCCTCTAAAGGTTTGTACCTCAGATATAGGCGAAGTTTTTCATAAACACTTAGCGACTTATGAACATATATTTTTTTTTTATTTGATTTAAAAATCAAATGTAAATTTGTGGTTCCAAACTGGCAACGAAAATTGTGGGCGTTTATAGTTTGATCTGCTTGTAAATTTTTTGTTGATTTCAGCTCAAAACTTTTTTTAAGAAAGCAGAAAAATTTTATCTAGCTTCGAAATGACGAATGTATAAATCGGCCAACATATATGTATTTGAAACTGATAAGTAGTTATCACTAATTTGGTGGCAACAGTAAATAAGAACGAAAGCAAATTTTTATAGCTTTTCAGCACACCTTTTTAAAAACTATAAGCTTTGCCTGCAATCATGGATCTGAGATGCACCTAAAGCTTTCACTTTCACCCGAAGCTTTTGGTAGCTGTTTTACATTGATTTGTTGGTAAAGACTTGGGACTTGCGTATTAGATAGACAATCACTCTTTCTCATAACTTGTGGGTGCTATTTTTAAGTGTTTTGAAATGTTTTTGAAAGGTGTCTACTAAGGCGATAATTCGGGAGACTACTATAAAGTATCCACCCACAAACTTATTCTCTATCATTCTATAAAGTTGAAGACTGTGGAATTATTTACATCGCCGAGTACAAGCTTCAACTATTTTTCTGCAAACTTCATAGAAGTAAATAAGCATTCACGACCGCGATCCTCTTTTCTGCATTAAAACAACTATGAAAATTTTCACAAAATAAATTTTTTTTTTTTAAACAAGCGAAAACCTTTATCTAATAATTTTATACATTGCACCAATATAAACATACAGGCTTGTATTTATATATATGTATATACCTGCATGTACTTTTAGCATGTTAATTTACATGCATTTGCTAGTGCGGAAACAAACTAATTAGCCCTTTTCAGGTTAAAATAAAATTTGCACTATTTAAAAAAATTATGTCAACATCGCGTGTTTATGACTCAATGTAAAGACTAACGTGGGTATGTATGTTTACGTGCATGCATTTATTTATGTGTATACGACAGTTATAAATATTTTATTATATGCCTATGTATACGTTTGTATGAATATGCATTAATGTTTTGATTATAGCATTAGGTGAATTTTCATGACAGTGGCGCGTCAGTAGTTAAAACGGAAAAACCTTGAAAGTGATGTATGATTAGGGGACAAGTTATATTTTTAATAATAATAGGATAAAGAGATATCCATTCTCAAGGAATCCTAGCTGTTAAACAAACGTGATCTTTTTGTTTGTGGTTTCTCAAGCTCTATTTTCATGCTTTCTCGAGCTGGGATTTCGGTTTCAAAAATTTTTTGTTTCAGTTTTTCAAAAGTTTTCTTTTTCAAATTTGGTTTCGTTTTTTTGAAAATTACTTAAATTTTGGTTACTTAAAATTTGGTTGGGTGGAAAAATCGATAAGAGGGATCATTATCGACCAAGTAGAAACGAAATCAACCATTTACAGAATTTTTGTCTGTCTGTCTGTATGTTTGGTAGCGCATCCCTCAAAAACTGCTGAATGTTATATTACTTGAAGTTTAACTTAAAATTTGAGATATCATACGCTTTGACATCCCGACCAGTTTCGGAGATATCGACCAATATGTGAACTAAGGTGACCCAAAATGTGTTTATTACAATATATCAAACGAAAGGTAATAAAAAGTGTTTCAATAAGCGATGTAATTAAGTTCCATATCTTATCTGGTATGTGTGCGAGATATAATGATTAAAATTGCATTCAGTCTTTTATAAGTTCGGAGACGCAGCGAAGCGGGAACGGGTTTACTAGTCAATAATATAAAAACTTTCAAAGTTCACTTCATGGTTCTTTTATAAAATTGGAGCCGTTTCCCCAGGAGCTGCGAATCTCTTGCATTTAGCGCTAAAGCACTGTTTACAATACTAGAAATAAAGCTGTCTTGAAAACTTCATGTATAGGTGTTGTTCCATCTGTGCTAAGACTTTTGTGATGTTAACCTGCTATCATCGACTAATTCATTAGCTATCTTACCCGAGATGGTAAGGGTTTGTAGGAGAGTTCATCTAGACCCGTGTCCTAGTGAAATTTTATGTCTATGGGCTAGTTGGACTGCAAACAATATCATTTTACAGAGAAGTTCGCTGGTGCTAGTCTGTTTTTGGAAAGCTATGCCCTGTCTCAACTGATCCAACCTTTGTGTATGGTTTAAATTCTTTTGTATAAAAAAATGTTTTTTTTTATTGTGATTATGTTATGCTGCTATGAGTCTGAAGAGTATTCAGCATGCCGAGCAATGGAACACAAGTATTTATTTAAGTAGCTTTTGCCGGCTTGTCAGGCTTATCCTGGAACTACATAGGTTGATTAACAAAACACAGATGTTGCAAGTAATTTTCACTGAGCGGTTTCTAATTTTTCAACAACTTCTTCCTTTATCTTATTTAACCAGTTGCTACTTAAATATAAAATTTACTAATTCCTTGCAGTTTCTTTCCGATTTCTCCTCTTCATATTAGAAGCCCGTTCTTGAACCGCACCTGTTATACATATGTTTTTGAAGCATTTATTCATATTTCACCTCCAATGCATAGCCTCACATTAGCAACCTTCCCTTTTACCTTACAAATACCTTGCTTGTAATAAGTACAGTTATTACATTGCAACAACACCAAAACAAAACAATAAAAGCGGCGCATAAGAGTAGAATTACTTGAAAGCATGCAATAGAATTTTATTTTTTCGTAAAACCCATTTCCTACCCAACTAAGCTCGGAGGCAATGTGTTAATGCTGACGGTGTAAAAATCTCATGACAAGCGCTCATAGACCAAAAGCAACAGCAGCAGCAACAGCAGTGTGAGAATAAATACTTATAACAAAGGTACACAAAAAGTGATACACAACCGTTATATGCTTTTACAATAAAAATACCGTCATAACAAGGCTAAAATTTATTTAACGCTATTGCATTGGCGCAAAAGGTAAATATTCCTTTATGTGTGTGAGTACACAGTAAGCAAACTAACTGTGCTGCCGTTAACTAGTTGAATACCAGTACTTGTAACAGCTAACCTAGTTAAGATTGAAGTTTATTTCAATACTAGAAAACAGCAGCCACACTTCGCTGCGTCTCAGAACTTAAAATAGGCTGAGTTCGATTTTAATCTGAAACCAGTTGAGATATGGAACTTAATTACGTCGCTCGTTACTGAACTCATTAGAACCTTCTGTTTGATATCCTCATTGTACTAACACATTTTGGGTTAGGTTAGGTTAGGTTACGAGGGCTGAGCTGAAACTCTAAGGTAACTGCACGACACATAGGTCGCCAAGTGGGCCCGTTGTGATAGGGTATCACGGTCTCCAAAGACCCCTTTCATGCCTAAAGTATGTCAAACCACTTCGTGGAGTTAATAAATTTCGCCAAAGCCTTGACTTCACATCTTGAGACCTCAGCAAGGTCGCATAGAAAAGGTTTAACCGTCTGCTGAGTGCTTTACACTGACAGAGGAGGTGCCGGACGCTCTCTTCCTCTTCGGTACATCTGCAGCTGCGACAGTACTCGAAGGTTGTAACCCCCATTCTAGCACCGTGCGTACCTATTAAACAATGGCCTGTTAGGCCCCTATCAGGGATGCTAAAACTGATTTGTGTAGAGTCAGAAGCGCTCTTGTACGCCCCTTATCACATGAGGGCCACGTCAGCCTAGATATCTCACACGATGAGATGACTGACCATAGTCTGTTTGCATTTCTTTTAAAGCTTGTGTTGACACGAAGGCTGAAGGTGGCCATGGGTATACCTACCGAATCATTTCCCGTAAGGATATGGTCGGGGGCCCCTCCTGGCCACCTCGTCTGCTCTGCAGTATAAGGCTAATACTAAGGCTAATACTCGTTAAGAGATCCGCGGCATTCAGTGACCGACTTTGTGTTGTCGATGAATGAGTCCAAGGCTTTTAATGCGGCCTGGCTGTCTGAGGAAACAAAAGCCGTTTGCCATCCTTAGGCATAGACATAAGATAGGTCACAGCCCTGCGTATTGCTAGCATTTCCTCTTGGTACCCACTACAGTAATCAGGAAGCCGGAAAGAGACCTCTTAACCCAGATCTGGTAAAAAGTTCCCCGCTCCCACCACCATCAAGCTTAGAGCCATCTGTGAATATGTTAGTGGCGCCTGGGACCGTATTCTGCCTAAAATTCCAGTCTTGTCGTGATGGTATGTCGACTACATAATTCTTAACGAATATGTTCTTTGGCGTACAATAGTCAGTGCGTACTGGTATTGGGACTTGGGCATTAGAGCCCAGGATTGTGACGTGCTCACGAGCTTCATTTGACCAGAGAGCTGTTTCCCTGATACGTAGAGCAGCGATGACCGATATTTCTTTCTCCTCCAGGTCAAGAATTGGTAGGTATAGCATTGTGTTGAGTGCTTCAGTCGGAGTAGAACAGATAGCCCCGGTTATACAGAGCTCCGAACTCCATTGCACTTTTTGAAGCATTTTAAGGTAAGTATTTTTGGCTAGTGCAAGCCACCAGACCAAGACACCATATAGAAGAATCGGGTGCCCGATGGCTGTGTATATCCAGTAGACCACCTTAGGAGAGAAACCTCAAGAGGCCCCAATTGCCCTCTTGCAGGTGAACAGCGCTGCTGCTGCCTTCTTGGCTCGCTCCATTATGTTGTCCCTCCAGAGCAGCTTCCTATCTAGAATGACTCCTAAATACTTGACTTTATCGCTAAACACTAAAGAGGTACCCCCAATTCTTGGCGGTGTTAGATCTGATACTTTGTACCTCCTCGTGAAAAGAATTAGCTCGGTTTTATCCGGTTTAACTTCCAAGCCTGCGGCTGTGGCCCAGTGTGATATTTTGGATAGTGCCCCTTCCATCAAGTTGCAAAGAGTTTGCGTTTAAGTTAAAAGTCTAGTAATGCTGCAATGAACTCCATTCACCAGTTTTCGAGTGATGATCGATAGACAAAAATTCTAAAACTTTTGCTTTGAATTTTGTTTCCTTAATAAAGATCCCTCCTTTAAATTTTTCTTGAATATCCGCACTGTGCAGAATATGCAGCCCTGTTCTTCTTCTTTAAATGGTCATCTAACCGCCTGGGCGATTTTGACCGTCCAACATAGCTCGCCAGTCGTTTCTTCGTTGCGCCAACTGGCGCCAATTGGAAACACCGCGGGATCGCAAATCGGTCTCCACTTGGTCCTTCCATCGGAGTGGTGGCCTCCCTCTTCCTCTGCTTCCACCGCCGGGTGCCGATAAGAATACCTTCTGGGCTGGAGCATCTTCGCTCATTCGCACTACGTGGCCTAGCCAGCGAAGCCGCTGTGTCTTAATTCGCTGAACTATGTCGGCGTCTGCGTAAAGTTCATACAGCTCATCATTAAATCTTCTTCGGTACTCGCCGTCGCCAACGCGTACAGGTCCACAAATCTTTCGAAGAACCTTTCTCTCGAATACTCCCAGAGCCGCCTCATCAGATGTTGTTAGTGTTCACGCTTTTGCACCATATAGCAGGACGGGTGTGATGAGTGACTTGTAGAGTGTTATTTTCGTTCGTCGAGAGAGGATTTTACTTTTCAATTGCCTACTCAGTCCGAAGTAGCATTTGTTTGCAAGAGTAATTCTTCGTCGGATTTCTAAGCTAACATTATTGTTGGTGTTAATGCTGGTTCCCAGGTAAACGAAGTCCTTTACTATTTCGAAATTATTGCTGCCAACAGTGGCTTGGTTGCCAAGGCGCGAATGCGCTGACTCTTTGCATGATGACAGAAGGTACTTCGTTTTGCCCTCGTTCACCACCAAACCCATTTTCTCCGCTTCTTTTTCTAATTTGGAGTAAGCAGAAGTTACGGCGCGGTTGTTAAGGCCAATGATATCAATATCGTCAGCATATGCCAACAGTTGCACGCTTTTATAAAATATTGTTCCAGCGCGGTTAAGTTCTGCAGCTTGTATTATTTTCTCCAGCATTAAGTTAAAGAAATCGCACGATAGGGGGTCACCCTGTCTGAAACCTCGTTTAGTTTCGAACGGCTCGGAGAGGTACTTCCCAATTCTGACCGAGCTGGCGGTGTTGCTCAAGGTCATATTGCATAGCCGTATAAGTTTTGCGGGGAAACCAAAATCAGACATAGCGGCATATAGGCAGCTCCTTTTCGTGCTATCGAAAGCGGCTTTAAAATCAACAAAGAGATGATGCGTGTCGATTCTCTTTTCACGGGTTTTTTCCAAGATTTGGCGTATTTTAAAAATTTGGTCGATGGTAGATTTACCAAGCCACACTGATAAGATCCAATCAGTCTGTTCACATCAGGCTTCAGTCTTCCGCACAATACGCTTGATAGGACCTTATATGCGATATTCAAAAGGCTGATTCCGCGATAGTTGGCGCAGTTTGCAGGATCGCCCTTCTTGTGGATTGGGCAGATAACACTTAGATTCCAATCTTCAGGCATGCATTCATCCGACCATATTCTGCATAGAAGCTGATGCATGCGCCTTACCAGCTCCTCCCTCCGTGTTTGAATAGCTCAGCAGGCAAACCATCAGCGCCAGCTGCTTTATTGTTTTTCAATCGGGAAATTGCTATTCGCACCTCATTATAGTCGGGTTGTGGAACGTCAATTCCATCATCTCCGATTGTGGGCTCGGGTTCGGCAGCCCTGTTACAGTTTTTTATTTGTAAAGATAAGCAATTGGTATCTCTAAGTGGAAATGTATTAGAAAATTCAAAATTTCTCTGCACGAGCACTACGTGAAACTATATATTGCTCATGCTCTATCAGTTCAGCAGCATTATATATCAAGTTGCTGTGGTTGTAGTCACAGTATTTCACCCTGTATAGTCGTCCTCTGAACTCATGAATGCAGCTTAAACAGGGTCATAATGAACTAACAGCCCTCGGTCAGGTAAAAGCCGAGTAATTTCGGTTGGTAGACCCGTGTCTGGTAGAAATGATACCCTTCCTGTTATTGTCCGTACTTTTAATGTGTCATTAAACGGAATGTGAGGATATATGTTTGACTCTACGAAGTTGACCTTTACAGTTCTTGGTCGGATATAAGTCCACTACGTCCTGGTACTAACACGGTGAGGTAATTGTCACAGAGCGCTATCTAATGTGGCGCGAATGCAGACGCTGAACAATAAGGACCAAAGTATCAAAATTGTCTTCGTGGCGGATATTTAAGTAGTAGCTACAGTAAATCAAATATTCGACTGTTTTGAAATTAGATCTACTCGTATGTATGGATAAATGTATGTTACCCGCCGCCACTTGTTTTGGTCTGCATTGGCGCTGGCTGCGAACTTATATTTTTGAAGCTAAGAAAAAAAAAGGTTTATTGATGGAGTGTAACCACGAACTCTTGTATCGTAAACGGCCAAGCAATGCTTAGATCATTGATAAATTTAATTCCTGACTTGAACAAATTTATTATAAAACTTTTATTGAAAGAAATATGCTATGCCCCATTGTAGTACAAGTAAGATATTTTAAAATTTTAATTTAAAAAATCGGCAGAGTAGATCCTCTCGTTTTGCTCTAACGAAAGTTTTGGTTAGAGTTTTATATGTATAGTCTAGAATATAGACTATAATTATGGCTCCTAAGTAGTTTTTTTTTAAGTAGAGTTTATAGAAAGATCTAAAAAAAATATTTTACGCGCACATAATAGGAATCTTCCACGGATCAGAATGAATTATATTTCACATATTGCGCTAGAATGTTTGCTGGCTACTTTGTGTTTTAGCTGCGGGGTGAAAGGCAACTGACAGCAGTACACATACACACACACAAACTATTTAATGTAGGAAACATTAGGACGAAGCGCACATTCAAGTATGCAATATAATGCTTGATTGTTTGTTGTTGTCTTTCATTTTGTGATGCAGTTGCCACCTTTATAAAACAGTAATTTATTATGTGCTTGTACCACAACCACTACAACCTCACTCATCACACCATACATCTTGCCACACAATCGACAATTAAACTAAACATTATACATAGAAAAACAACAACAACAAATATTTAGAGCATTTGAAGTGCGCTTTTTTCTCTTCTTTGCTTTTTAGCGCCAACGGCAACATGGCGCCCTAATTCATAAATAACTTTTTTGCTCACCTCACTTTACAGTTGTTGCGCTATCTACCTAAAGCAATATAAAATCATCTAAAAAGCATGGCATGGTCAAAGAGAAGTGAGTAATATAATGTGGTAGGGTGCTTGTAGGAGACAAGTTTTATATATATATATATATATATGTAAAGAAGATCCGGCAGCACAACCGCCAACAAGCACCAGGTAACCAGGTTTTTTGTAGCCACAGTAGCGTAGATAAATACATGTTAATAAACAAAGAGAAAGGGCGTTTGCGGAACCCCCGGTAAATACATTGAGTGCACGACGAGAGTGATAAGGGCTGAGAGCGTGCATTGCTTCCCCATCCCGGGTGGATCCAGAGCGGGTCGATTTGTTTTTGCGTGTGCGCCAAACAAGAGCAGCTCGCACGCGCTTAGGTCAAGCGGGGCAAGTTTTGCTATCTTTACATATTTTTATAACGTCCACGTTTTTGTGCTTTTGAGCTTCCTAGCTGCGGATGTATATGTACAGGGTGGCTGATGAAAGCCGCTACCAAAAAAAAATTAAATAACTTTTTTTCTATTTAATGAATCTGGTTAATTTTTTTTTTATTTTGCAGATTGACTTTTACATTTAACAAAAATGGATAACTGGGACACTGAAACAAGAATTTGGATTGTCCGCCGCTATCACGCACTGGAGTCCGTAGTTTCGGTTCAAAGAGAGTATAGGCGCACGTTTGGCGGCAATCCTCCGAGCAGATGGACCATAATAAGACTTGTAAACAATTTTGCCGAGCATGGGACAGTCAACAGAAGACCTTACCATCGAAACCCTTCAGTTCGAACGGAGGAAACAATCGCTGCTGTAGCTGCTGCCATACAAAACAATCCACGTGTTTCGACAAGAAGCCTATCTGCTCAAATGGGTGTAAGCAGACAGTCATTACAGTCAATTATGCACAAAGATTTGGACTTATTCCCATATAAAATTCAAATGGCCAACAAACTGAACGCTGCAGACTTGCCGATTCGCTTGGAATTTTGCCAGAAGATGCTTCAAATGGTGGAAGAGGATGGAAACATGTTGAACTGTCTTTTCATGTCTGACGAGGCCCATTACGATTTAAACGGCAACATAAACAAACAAAATTGTCGAATATGGAGTGCTTCCAACCCACAGATACTCCATGAGACGGAATTGCATCCACTTCGTGTCACAGTGTGGTGTGCAGTTTCATCACGCTGCATTGTCGGGCCCTACTTCTTCGAAGAAAACGGTCACACCGTTACGGTTACTGGAGACCGTTACTTGAGCATGTTGAGAGAGTTTTTCTATCCAGAATTACGCCGAATGAGAATTTCTTTCAACTCTGTGTGGTTTCAGCAAGATGGTGCAGCTCCTCATATAGCCCAACCTGTTATGACAGAATTGCGACGAAAATTTCCCAATAAGCTGATATCCAGAAACTCCACATACCGTTGGCCACCCAGGTCGCCTGACCTTACTGCACCTGACTTTTTCTTGTGGGGCTATTGCAAACAGGAAGTCTTCAAAGCAAAACCAACAAATTTGAATGAACTAAGGCAATCCATTCGAGAAACAATTGCGGCTATTCCTGTCTCAACTCTCCAAGCAGTAATGAACAACTTTTTGGTAAGATGCCGCACATGCATCGACGAGCAGGGGGGGCATTTAAATTCCATTAGTTTTAAAACTAATTAAGCTATATTTAATAAAATTTAATGAGCTTTAACATGAATAAAAGAAAAATGAATTCCATACACCGAAAAAAAAATTATTTGAGTTTCTTAATGTAGCAAAATTCATCAGCCACCCTGTACCTTTGGCATTTTTAAATATGCACGTGTAATTAAATTTTCAAAATATAATCAGAATAATGACTACGAACTCAAACTCTTGACAGTTACTCAGATATGCCGAAATGTGTACAGCTTGTTATTAAAATGTTGCGTTATATTACGCTTTACGTATATATATATATATACATATGACTAGATTTTTCACATACAATCTTTCTATACCTAGTAGTGCTTCGCACACAAGATATATTAACTTTAGTCGCCTAACGGTGGTATGTAACTGCATAAACGGATCAAGATAGATGGAGGAAAAAAGAAATCGATTTAGACATGTCCGTCCGTCCGTCCACCTTTTAACACTATAACTTGAGTAAATTTTGAGATATCGTAATGAAATTTGGTATGCAGGTTCTTTGGCACTCGTCTCCGAGCGCTATTTAAAATGGGCGAAATCGGATGATATCCACGCCCACTTTTTATGTATGGAATATTTTCGAAAATACAAAAAAAGTGATAATTCAGTACATTATACACTTAGAAGGATAACATTTGGGGAATTAGATTTTGCAAGAAATTTTTAAAAATGGCCTTGGCACAGCCTGCTTTTGATTAAGTTAAATTTAGAAATAATATTAATCATAAATCAAAAACCTTTCAAAGGTATCGAAACGAAATTTAGCACAAATATTAATATTAGTCGAGGGAGTGTTCCGAAAAAAATTAGCGAAATCGGTTAAGGTCCACGCCCATTTTTATACGAAAGATTTTGAACAGGATCATAGATAAATTTAATAGGCAATAACGTTGCGTACAAAAGCTTTATATCATTTTGATTTCACTTTCGAAGTGTCCGTGAATAAAGAAAGTCGAAAAATATAAATTTTTTAAAATGGGCGTGGCCCCGCCTCTTTTATAGTGGATTATTTCACAAAAATTTTAATGCCATAACTCCGGCAAAAATTGATTTATCAAAACGATATTTTGAAAAAATGTTGGATATACAAAGATAAATCGGTCAACAGCCACGCCCAGTTTTGTAACATAGTTCTGGAAAATTTGTTTGTAAAATGTAAAGTGCGATAGTTTTATAACCATGCAAGCTATATCAATAAAATCTTGCACACTGTTACGTGCTGGTTGGCGGGGCTGGTGACTTATTCTTCTCGGAGGTCGCCCCCTCGTGTTGCATGGCTCAGGCGCCGCGTAGGTATGCTTGCGTTTAGCACGAGCTAACTCGCCGAACTGTGGGGTGGTTCTTGCGACCTCGAGGCATGCTCATTGCACCCTACACAATAAAATGCATACTTACTCACAACACTTTCGCTCCATAGATATCCCCGCGACCTCTTCGTATATCAACATAATCCTCCCCTTTATTGCTCTCCCTCGTCCTAGATGTTGATTGGCCGGGACACTTTTTACCCACCCTTCCTTAGTCGGTGGTAGCAACTCGCCAAAACTCACTCCCTTATCCCCCTCTCACTCTCTCCTTTCACCCCCATGACCCTCCGTACCCTCCAAGGCGCCTTGTTTATTAGGGTTTGATAGAGGTGCCCAAAGTGGTGACCCAGATTATCTATGCCCACTCTTTGGTAACTCCTCGGTTCTCTTCCTGGGCTGTTGGCCCTATATACCCGGTTAAGAAACGCCCGCCCAACTTCTAGGCGAGACGACGCCGCTAACTAGCAATCAAGGCCTTAAAGCTATACCAAATGACTCGAAAATTGACTGCCGTGCCACTGTGCAACAGTGACACCGCTCTAAAGTTATGGGAAAATACAAATTCAATACATTGTGGGTTTTACAAAATCAGTATATTTGTGCGCGGATGCGCGTTTCTTTCTCCTGTTTCAGGCGAGACTGCCTACATAAGATAATTCGAAAATTTACTGTCGTTCAAATGCAGCTCAAAAATTATAAAGAGTAATGTCACCAAAAAATTGTATATATGTACATATACATCCGCAGCTAGGAAGCTCAAAAGCACAAAAACGTGGACGTTACAAAAATATGTAAAGATAGCAAAACTTGCCCCGCTTGACCTAAGCGCGTGCGAGCTGCTCTTGTTTGGCGCACACGCAAAAACAAATCGACCCGCTCTGGATCCACCCGGGATGGGGAAGCAATGCACGCTCTCAGCCCTTATCACTCTCGTCGTGCACTCAATGTATTTACCGGGGGTTCCGCAAACGCCCTTTCTCTTTGTTTATTAACATGTATTTATCTACGCTACTGTGGCTACAAAAAACCTGGTTACCTGGTGCTTGTTGGCGGTTGTGCTGCCGGATCTTCTTTACAGCGGCCTCGGTGGTCACGGAATGTTGTTGGTTAAAGCTTCGCTCCGTCCGCTGATGTGAGATAAGTGGAATATGCTTACTTTGCTCACTTCGATTTGGTGGTGGCGGGTTATACGCTACGCCCTGTCCCGTTCCTGCAAACTGTGTGGTTGTGAGCGCTTAACCGGGGCCGTCCAGCTTCACAATGGGCCTTATTCTCAGCGGTATTGAAAACGAACTTGCTTCGAACCGGACTTTCGGCTTCTCTCTCTTCCAATATTAATTTGGCGCTTTTCTTTGCGGCTTTGCTTCCTGCTTTGCCGAACGATATTTTGGGCATGCGCCACGGGGTGACCTCAACAACACATAATAAGCTTTTTAATTCTTGGGAAGGAAGCGTGGGCACGCCCACTTTTCAGCATAAAAATCCTGCTGTTTTCAAAGGCTATTGCTTGTAGTTTAAACTATATATTTTAATTAAAATTGATCAACTACTTCTCAATAGTATGTAATATACTCCTGAGAAAACTTAGGTAAATCGGATAACACACAAGTAAAATATCCGGGCAAGTAGTTAATGCAATAGGGAAGTTATATATAATTTTTGATTTTTATACCTTTAATGAACATGTTTGCATGAGAAGAAGAAGAGATGGGACCATTAACTATTAATAAGTAAACTGAAATAATAAGGACGATGAGGTGAGTCGGTTTAGCCATGAACGAAAATTTTTTAAACATAAAATGTGCATGTATTGGTATTTTGAAAAAATTTGGTTAGCAGTTGTTGGTAGGGAATCTATTTACACACAAAAAAATTAATGGCGGCCACCGTTGTGTGGCGGTAGTGTTGCCGGCCTACCAAAATTCATCTCCTTTGTAGATGCCATGCGAAGTCGGCAAAAATCTGTGGATCCCGCCAATTTGTAGGAAAAAATTCAGAAGCTCGGTGCAAAGATCTCTTAGGAGGCTTATGATGATATACCTGTTGTATATCGCGCCATACATTGATATTTTTTTAAATTAATTTACCCCTCAAAACTCATAACAGAAGTGTTTTTATTGAAAACCATCAGTTGGCTTTATAATACAAACTGAAAAGTATAAAAGTAGACCTGCATAAATTAATATGCCATAATAGATCACTACTTGTTTATAATTATAGTTATACGAAATTTTGACAGACTCCAATAAGTCTGCACAGCTATACTATGTGCTTAGAATTAGTACTCAGACGTACAAAATTTTAAGCCCGAAAATCTACTTACTTGGCCGATGTCACGTATACAAACTCAGCAATTGCACAATCGTTCCACACAGAGGAATAAGAATTTCGGTTAAGGAGGGAAAATAATTTCTTGCCCAAAAAACTATACACTTATTACCTGAGTCATCTTCAGGCATCTGTAGAATTTACAAGCGAAAGGTCTAGATCGAGAAGAATCAAGCAAGGGCTAACTCAAGGCTGTGCCCTATCAACCGTACAGTTTAATTTGTACATCAAGAAGCTCCCTTAGTTACCAGCAGGAGTTTTCATAGTTTCTGGACAGAAGACTGTACAATAATCGAAATGTGAAAGGTCACTTCGATTAAAACGCTGCGGTATAAAATAAACGATTCTCCCGATCTTACCCTCTCTTTTCACTACATCTAAAACCTTGGCCAAGGTATGGCATCACGCTACTATCGTACTCGGCAAAGCACCATCAGCAGGTGACCTTCCTCTGGACACCTGAACAACCCACCATAACAAATCAGTAAAAACTATAGCTACAAAAATAAAAACAAAAAGTTTTTACTAAGACTTCCTTAATCAAATGCAGGTGTGAAAGGATTATTCAATGAATAAAAATAAAGAAAATAAAAACTGAATAAAAAAAATATCATAAAAATATTTCGGTTGAATGAAAAATAAATAATCCACATGTCCCACTTATGATGAAATATAATTTTTTTGTGGGTTTTAGTGAAATTTATTAGTCTTTTTAGTGGGAGCGAAATTACAGAGTTGGCAACACTTATTTGAACAACTGTTTCTTTCTTCCTTTTACAGCAGCACTTTCAGTAGCCCTTGATAATGACGTCTACCTCAGAATTAAATTAAATATTACTTGCAAGTTTCAAACTTTAAAGCGACAATGGAGGACGCCAAAACGTCAGGAAATCTTTTACAGCTACGAACAGGAGAACGAAACTAGGCATTGAAAATGGCAGAACGCCGAAACCGGTTTGTCACAAAACCAAACTTGACAAGGGATGGAGGAAAATCGTTCCAACAAAAATCAATTTTACAGCTACCTTAAAGTAGCTGCAACTTTAAAGTCACATTTATGTAACACGAGTTAGTAGCCGCTTCAAAAAAAAAAATCTCAGGACGTTCTTCCAACAAGTTCTGAGATAAGGCATTTTTTTTAATATTTTGATGGCAATGGTCGAATGCAGTTGACCAAATAACCCCATGCAAAACGAGCTATTCTGGAAGAACGCTTTTGGTTAGTTCAAAAAAATTCCCTCATAGTCGCGTGCTAAAGGGTGCTTTTTTATAAATGCATCACGACCTTTATTAAGACATTTTGGTTTATTACTGTATGCTGAGGCGTTCTACTTCATTTCACAAAAGAACCAAGAGTCATATAACTTTAGTAATATAACCTCTGTCATGCTAGAGCTTTACTTTCAGAGACTGTGAACCGACATTTCATGTTCATATGATCCATTGATTAGACATACATTCCTAGTATACGGTGACGGTTCATGTTTATTTGATACAACTTTTGATACGAGTATAAACAGTTTGACGGTCTCTGTATTAGACAGTCAATCCAGTGTCGCATAAAGTGTGAGTTCAACCTGTTGAATGTGTCGCCTTGGTGCGCTTTGTTGGCCTAACTCTAATTCTCTGGACCACATATTTCAGGTACAGCATCCTGTTGGGCAAGGTGGTACGCCTGGTCATTACCTTCATGTGCCTCATTCCCGTGATTTTGGGCCCAAAATCAAATACATGAATTAACCAAGTATCAAGAAGAAAGTAGTTCGGTAAGACTACAGGACTTTAGGACTATTCGGCAGAGAGATTGTGGGATAACTTCTACTATCTCTTGCTAGTAATTTTCATCTAGTCGATCGTGTTAAAAATCTTCTGAAGGTTTAATCGTTTTGCTCTAGGAATATGACCAATGTACCTTTTTTAACCAGATACAGAAATAAAGCAGAAACTTTTATTAAGCTACCCTGCAAGAAATGCGATTAGTCTACGACGAATCCGTAATGAGCCCAAAAGGATTATGCGACTTATGACAGTTTTGATCCCTTTATATGGGTTGAATTGATACATGTCTTATGAGGTGACTAATTGTACCCTGTTATGCCTGTACGGGTAGTGTATGTTAAGTCTACTTTGAACACCCACCTATAAGTAGGCTCAACTATGTGTATAACCTCATTCTGTTTAGAAGTGAGTGTCATGATTTTTTTCAGGGTGCGTTGACCAACACGCTCTATGTAGCTAAACAACAATTTGTATCACTGCCTTAACGTTTTAATCGCTAATTTTTCACCCATCTTGAGCAGCTCTTATCTTCACGTACATATATGTACATATATACAATTTCACATTTAAGCCCTTCTAACTAGAAGCAGTAAGTTTCCATTAGCTGCAGCTGAGCGCGCTTTGAACATCTGGTTAGTATTATCGAGTGAGTAAGTAAAGTCACTTAAATATTTAATGGCGACTTTTAGAGTTATTTCCGGTATGCAACATACTTAAGTTGGACCAAGCTGGCATTTCAATGTATTTCAGCACATAAACAAGCATTACTCTACCTTGTTACTGTCTACATATTTTATCCATGCTTTTTATACCCAATCCCATGTCCATTTCCAATGTTATGCTGAAAGTGATGTTGCAACATAAATTTTAAAACTTATCCATTTGGCAACATTGTGCTTATCAGAAGCGTCTTTATTATTATCATCATGACTGACACAGGGGATAGTAAGCACGGCAACAGGAGCACACTGAAACAGCAATACCAATAACATTCGATTAATGCTTGTTGTGCTTTCAATAGCAACAATACTGGAGCAGCAGCAGTAGAATCCTTTTTTATTAGTGCAGATTCAATTTTTATTTCATTTCTCAGTCAAAGTATTTATTTGCAAGTTTTCTTCAACAGCTTTTTGTTTTTGTTGCTTCCACGACACTGTTGCCTGCTGGCTACTGCTCGTAACTCACTACTCGATGCTTACTACCGCTGCTCCTGTAGCAACGATAGTTTCCGGTATAAATACGTACCGAAATTCAATTCAACTTCCTATCAATAATAACATTTTAATGCTTACAACTTTGTTGCAATAGGTATGGAGTATATGGATAAGGGATTGTGAGCGGGGAGCAATTGTTGCTACTCTATTTATATATATGAATGTCTATGTATGTTGTTGGTGTTTCTGTTGAGTGTACTCACTCGGCGCTTTGGTACACGAATCTCCAATGCGTCGTTATTGCTGCGCATCTAATTGTTGTCCTTCTTGTTGTTGGATTGTATTGCCGGACAATATCCATAAATCGCTTGTGGCAGGTACGCTGAGTTCAGCTTAGCTCAGCTGCATTAGCTTTGCTTAGATTTAATGCTTTTTTTATGTGAAACGAGCCAATTAAGTATGAGTTTTTGGAAATGCTTATAGTGTTAAAAGTTGGCGGATATATTTTTGTAAGTATAACGAGCTCAAGACCAGTTGATAATAATTCTTAGTTAATTATTATTATTTTTGATTAGAGGAAAAATTGAAAGCAACAAACATATACAAGCTATAGTTATAGTACTATTTCGAAAACAGCCACGATTTCTCGTCAGACTAATTCTTATAGTTTTGCTATTTTTCAGAGGATCTTGTGGAGATCGAACCCACTCACTCTGATTGCCAGCGCAGCCGCCTAACCCATAGGCTATGCTGCGTGTAGTTTTGCAAGCTGCTTAATTCACGTTTTTCCTCTAATTGTTGTTTGTTATCTTGCCAACGGTATACACAATATTTTAGACATTCTGTCTATATGTAAATCGTGTATGTTGGACTTTGTTTGTGTACATTCTTCTTTCTATTTTTAGAAGATAGTTATTGTACATAACCGCGTGCTCCGGTATAAATGTATTTTGTTGTTGTTTTTACGGTCTGTTACGGTACGGATATATTTAATAGGTAAAGAGAGCTTCGTTTGGATAATCATATAAGCCGCTACAATAGTCTCTTGCAAAAAAATGTGTAAGTTCGGAATGCAGCGGATTTTCCAAAACCCGAAGTATGTACAATATATTCCCCTTTTCTCTGATCCCTTTTATTCATTCGAGCACGTGTATTCCCAGTAATATGGGTAATCCGCATGACCACCATGGCCACGCAAAAGGCACTTACACCAGTCCAACATATTCAGAGTAAGGGCTCGATGAAGTTGGCAGCATCCGCCCCCAAGAAGGAAAGGCAAGAAGTGCTCACGTTTATTTCGCATAATGGGTAAAATTTGAATAAACAATGAATCGGCCGTGAAAAGAAGTTTAAAACAATGGGTAATTTTGTTCGGAGATGTTCAGGTTTTTAAATATGTTGAAATCACTTCTCCGTATAGGTATGAGGTTTGAGAAGCTGCGCTTATTTTTTTTCTTACAAATTCCATAAATATACGTTTATGATTGTTTGGAATCAGAGTCTCATCACGGTTAACCATGTTCGGTAAATTTGGTGTTGATATTCAAAAGACAACCCGACTATAATGAGGTGCGAATAGCAATATCCCGATTGAAAAACAATAAAGCAGCTGGCGCTGATGGTTTTCCTGCTGAGCTATTCAAACACGGAGGCGAGGAGCTGGTAAGGCGCATGCATCAGCTTCTATGCAGAATATGGTCGGATGAATGCATGCCTGAAGATTGGAATCTAAGTGTTATCTGCCCAATCCACAAGAAGGGCGATCCTGCAAACTGCGCCAACTATCGCGGAATCAGCCTTTTGAATATCGCATATAAGGTCCTATCAAGCGTATTGTGGGAAAGACTGAAGCCTGATGTGAACAGACTGATTGGACCTTATCAGTGTGGCTTCAGACCTGGTAAATCTACCATCGACCAAATTTTTACAATACGCCAAATCTTGGAAAAAACCCGTGAAAAGAGAATCGACACACATCATCTCTTTGTTGATTTTAAAGCCGCTTTCGATAGCACGAAAAGGAGCTGCCTATATGCCGCTATGTCTGAATTTGGTTTCCCCGCAAAACTTATACGGCTATGCAAAATGACCTTGGGCAACACCGCCAGCTCGGTCAGAATTGGGAAGTACCTCTCCGAGCCGTTCGAAACTAAACGAGGTTTCAGACAGGGTGACCCCCTATCGTGCGATTTCTTTAACTTAATGCTGGAGAAAATAATACAAGCTGCAGAACTTAACCGCGCTGGAACAATATTTTATAAAAGCGTGCAACTGTTGGCATATGCTGACGATATTGATATCATTGGCCTTAACAACCGCGCCGTAACTTCTGCTTACTCCAAATTAGAAAAAGAAGCGGGGAAAATGGGATTGGTGGTGAACGAGGGCAAAACGAAGTACCTTCTGTCATCATGCAAAGAGTCAGCGCATTCGCGCCTTGGCAACCAAGCCACTGTTGGCAGCAATAATTTCGAAATAGTAAAGGATTTCGTTTACCTGGGAACCAGCATTAACACCAACAATAATGTTAGCCTAGAAATCCGACGAAGAATTACTCTTGCAAACAAATGCTACTTCGGACTGAGTAGGCAATTGAAAAGTAAAGTCCTCTCTCGACGAACGAAAATAACACTCTACAAGTCACTCATCGCACCCGTCCTGCTATATGGTGCAGAAGCGTGGACACTAACAACATCTGATGAGGCGGCTCTGGGAGTATTCGAGAGAAAGGTTCTTCGAAAGATTTGTGGACCTCTACGCGCTTTGGCGACGGCGAGTACCGAAGAAGATTTAATGATGAGCTGTATGAACTTTACGCAGACGCCGACATAGTTCAGCGAATTAAAACACAGCGGCTTCGCTGGCTAGGTCACGTAGTGCGAATGAGCGAAGATGCTCCAGCCCAGAAGGTATTCTTATCGGCACCCGCCGGTGGAAGCAGAGGAAGAGGGAGACCACCACTCCGATGGAAGGACCAAGTGGAGACCGATTTGCGATCCCGCGGTGTTTCCAATTGGCGCCAGTTGGCGCAACGAAGAAACGACTGGCGAGCTATGTTGGACGGTCAAAATCGCCCAGGCGGTTAGATGACCATTTAAAGAAAGAAACAAGATTCAAAAGACAATCCATGGTCTTTATTGTATAAAATTATTTAAAATCAGTTACACTATGCAAATCGTATCATAATGGTATGGTAATGGTTTAGTTATGGTATGGTAATGGTATGGTAATGGTATGGTTATGGTATGCTAATGGTATGGTAATGGTAAAGTAATGGTATGGTAATGGTGTGGTAATGGTATGGTAATGGTATGGTAACGGTATGGTTATGGTATGCTAATGGTATGGTAATGGTAAAGTAATGGTATGGTAATGGTATGGTAATGATATGGTAATGGTATGTTTATGGTTGGTAATGGTGTGGTAATGGTAAAGTAATATTATGGTAATCGTTTGGTAATGGTATGGAAATGGTATGCAAGTGGTAATATAATGGTAGTTTAACGGATGGTAATGGATGCTCATTTTTTAATTTTCTGGTTAAAAGTTTTACTGTTAAATCTTTTCGTAACTATGTTAACGAATATCATAAGCGATTTCTCTTAAAACTTTTTCCCGGAAAACATTTAGCTACGAACTCGATGATTTTGATGGTTGGGAATATTTCAGTTAGGCAGTAAAATCAAAATTTCAAAACAAAACATTTACCTGGGACATTACGCCAAAAATAATGTCAAATTACTTCGCTCTTCAAATTATTCTTATTCATCTTTTATACTTCCAATTTCTTATAAATATAAAGTGCTTAAGATTTTTAAACTCTAAGAATTCAAAAACAGTAAAAAATTACTCCATCCGTAACTTCCGCAATACCAGAAAATACCCATATTTGATTCTGAGTGGAAATCTTATCACCCGCAGAAAAAGCTTTTGAAATTCTGCTCATTTGCTACCTGTAGAGAACTAAATTGTAATGTGCTTTCAGTCACATGATTCTGATTAGTCTGATTAGCATTCAAAGCTGTTACGCATATTATTTAGTGTTCGAGGGAAGTTGCAATGACAGAGAGTATTGGAGAAGTTCAAACAAAGCGAAAAACTTTTTCGGACGTCCATACTAAATACACGCACAACTAACCAACAAATATACAAACTTACGCACACCCACACAAATGCCAGCGTGTGTGTGTGTGTACATGGGTTTGCGTCTAAAAGTTGAAAAACAATTTCAATGCTAGTTAACTAGACGCAATCTTGTAATGAAGTTACCATGACCAGCCACCAAGTAGCGTTTTTGGCTTTTTGTCCTGTCAACACCTCGGGAAAGTGAACGCAGTGGCATAGCATGGCCTACCATATTATGCGGCCTAAAGTTGCGATCTATACACTCAAAAATTATGAACCTAATTGTGCGCAACCTTGTGAAAAGTTTGATTTATTACACTGAATAGCGGAAAATTTTCGTGTAACAAAATCCTACTTAACTAACAACAACAACAACTAACAACTAAAGCGAACTCGTCACACACAAATAAAAATCCATTGAAACAAAGCAGGAAAAAATACTTCAGCAGACAGTGTAAATAGCAGGTGACTTCATAGCAAGACCGACACCAACAAACAAAGTCAAAAGTCAAATAGTTGTCGGGCAAATTTGTCATTGAAATATTTTGCAGGTTAATTAAGTTATTCAACATCCATTCAAATATAAAGGCAGGTGAGTTAGAAGGGATGGGTACTGTTGTGTGTCGAAAATTCTTAGGCGCTTTTACTCCCATTTGGGTGTGTGAACAGGTAGCCGAGCGCACGCTTCTATAGGCCTCAATAATGAATGGTAAGCAGGTGTGTGTGTGGCAAAAGGTGAAATCTCGACTTGAAAATTTACGTAGCGTAATAAAGCGTTGAAAGCTTTACAATATTGTTGTTGTTGTGGTGTTGTTGCTTTGACATGAAAGACATTCATGAAAATTTACGAGTGTACTTGACGTTTGGTGACTTTACTCGAGATATAAAAATTCAAAATTAACAAGAAAAACAACAACAACAAATACAAGAGTAAGATACTTAAATGAAAGTTTAGAGAAAAATGTGTTGCCTAAAATAAAAAAGGGTAGGGACACAAAAAAGGACTAAGCAAGCAGCATGCATGAAGGGTATGACAATAGGTGAATGCAGCCAAGAATAGTTGCGCTCGAAATTTTTTTCATTCAAAATTTTAAAGTTCAGCACTAAAGTAATACGTCGCTAAAAGCTTTTTTATCAAATGTACAAGCAGCAGGTTTTCGAGAGGGTACCACCTAGGTAATGCAAAGGGTAGCGAAGGGCAATTTGATTTTTGGTTTACGGTTTTGACGCACCTCACCGGAATTCCGGAAGTTGCATCCTTTTAATCTCGGTCGCCGGAAATGCATTTTTTGCAACTTTTAGTGACTTTTGCGATTCCAGTGAGTGACAATCTCCATTTTTAGGTTAGTTTATTTTTATATTTTTTTTCATTTCCTGCTAATTAATTTAATATAGTTTTTTTCAATTAACTAAGCTTAATTTAAGATTTTTTTCTCCTAAAGATAACCAATTTTGGCAACGAAAAAAACTTGTTGCCAAAATGCAAAATAAATTAAAAAATAGTATAGTTATGTTCTTTCAGGCCTTAAAAGCTCTCAACGAAATAAATAAATATAATTTCCATAAATTATTTATTTAATAATTTTCATAAATTATATTTATTGATTATTGAAATATGGAATACTAGGTGGACCCGTGCGCTCCTTGCGCAAAACAAAAAAAAATACAAAAATGGTTTGAAACCTTTTATTAGTCAGAGATCACAAAAAATTATACAAATATGCGCAAACAGCTATTTGAAATTCCACCACTTATACGAGTATTACATTCACATTGAGCCATAAACTTGAGTTGATTGACAACATCAATATGAATTAAATCAAAAAATGTCCCTTTAACTCGTGTTTATGACCCAATGTGAAGGCAGTCTTATTCACTTATTTTAGCAATGTTCAAGTGTAGATGGCACGCTCGCAGTGGGTTGAGCGCTGTGATATTCGCAATGCCTTTAATTATTCTAGCACTATCCAGTCTTAGTATTCAAATGTACATAGGAACTAACACAAAAAGACCTTACAGAAATAATATATATGATAATATTTAAAATTAAGTATCTGCCCATAATGTTTAGAATTTCTCTAGAATATCTATTCACACTACTTTTGCGTGGGATTGGGGTGGAAGTATTTGACTCTCGCACCAATATGTCCATATCGAAGTAACCGAATATCTCCCTGGCAGTTATAAATCCCCTCTGGCCTGAATAATTTCAATTATTAGAGTAACACTAATTCAATCAATCTATTATTATTATTACTAACAAATTTTGGCGCTAATTGGAAACACCGCGGGATCGCGAATCGGTCTCCACTTGGCCCTTCCATCGCAGTGATGGTCGCCCTCTTCCTCTGCTTCCACCGGTGGGTGCCGATAAGAATACCTTCTGGGCTGGAGCATCTACGCTCATTCGCACAACGTGGCCTAGCCGGCGAAGCCCCAGTGTTTTAATTCGCTGAACTATGTCGGCGTCTGCGTAAATGCATTCCAGAATCGTAACTAAACAAAATCTCCTAAAATTCTGAGAGTAAATTTTGTTTGGCATATTTTAGCATTCAGGCGATGGCGATGTTTGGAAATAAGCTGCAGATAAGCAAGGCAGATCATATTCAAAACTGTCAGGTTAGTGCCAGAAGGTGCTAGTATCAGACGGTAATAGAAGCGGAGCGTATCATGGTTATTCTTAGAAATGTCTGGTTTTAGTCGTAGCACTCTTTTAAACCTTTGGCTCGCCTTTACGTGGCTAAAACAACAACTGCAACAAGAACAATGCAAACTATGACTGAGTTGTGCTAAGAAAATATTTGTTTAATTTCTCTCATAAAGAGATGAAATTAATGAAAACTTTTTGGAGTTAGGAATGAAATGCAATATGTAGATTTCTAAAAGGTTGCAACTTTTAAAGAAAGAGTCGCCCAGAAAAATATTCAAGCAACTCTAAATACTAGCTTAATATTTAATTTTAAAATAAAATTTATTTGAAAAAAGCAAAAATTTAGAGATAAAGATATAAAGAAAATAAATTGAATTCCTAACCACTCTTTCGGCGTTAACTAAGAACGTTCGCTAAAATAAAGCTCCAAAAGCTTTCATAAGCAAGAAAGCTCTAAAAGCTCTCATACTTATGTACTAACATGGCCCTTGTAACATACGAAAGAAAATTTCACAGGAAACTCCAGCGGGTTAGGGGCTTAGAATATAAATACGGTAAGGTATGTCGGTCCTGAAAGGTGACTAAAAGCCGCAAAGGGTAATGACGTTTAACATGATGGTTGATCTACGGATATGATGTCTTCCATCTCTCAATACCAAACATGTTCTTCATTACTGAAGGAGGGGGTGAGATGACCGTGAAGGTTTCACTTGTCATAGCAATTCGTTCCCGCGACCGGTCGTCATGTATCTCAAGGGAGTACCGGAACGTACCGTGTTCATATCCGGAGAAGGACGGTCCCTTTCGGCAACACTCTTTGTCGCTAACAACCACAGCAACAAATTTCTCTGGAACATTTATATTACTTCTGGTTATACCAACGAAGAATAGGGAAGATCATAAAGCCAACTTATTTCCGTGCTGTGAAAAGAGCGAAAAATCGACGGCGTGTACCGTTTTCGCTTATTAGGTACCTTCTCTAATATTTGGTGTGTAGTGGAGACTTGATCAATGGCAGACTTAGTAGGTCTGTCTTCAAAAGGCTTTGAGATTTTTTAGGCACATTTAACTTGCAATGTGGCAGGCATGCGTTTTTCCGACATAAGATTTGATGCATTTTTTTTAATAACTCTTCCCCTCTGGGTTTGAACAGTTCGGCGCGGGACCGCGGAGAAGTGTTTCCTTCAAAAATTCTTCTAACCTTTGTACCAAGGCTCTCCTGCGGATATCGCTCACTTAAATTAAGCATATAAGTTGGCCCTTGTTCCCATCAAATTTAACACCACTTTACATTTAAGTGCAACTTTTACACACAAAAGTGATCATAAAGTGAGACTAAAGCTCCCGTTTCATGTGCATCCAACTATTTTTATTGTTGTTACCTATCAACAGAGCTTCTACATACGGCGACTGAGCATAAAACTTGGCCAGTGTAGATGTAATATAAAACTTGTAGATATTGACAGGAAGGACAATTGCTAATATAAAAGAACTCAAAGAGGTAAGCAATACGGTAAATATAAAAATGCAATAAAGGAACTGAAGGAATTGAAAGCGACGTCAAGGTAAATATGTATTTGCATATATTTCCGTATAAATATATATATGCATAAAATAAAACTGTAATAAAACCAGGAAGCTTAGTAAAGTTTTAAAAAGTTCTTGAAGTTTACTCTAATAAAATAAAATACATACTTCTGCAGTAAATTCGCTAGGTAAGGCAAGTAAACCAACAAAACATTAGTCGTTATGCAACGGAAATGATGGCGGAAATAACCAATTTGTCGACAGCTCGTAATTTTTTGTATTAATAAAAAATTGAGAAGGGTTTTAAAAATTGATACAAAACTTAATTTATCTACCATTCCTTTTAAGTTGTTGTGTTTTGCTATAAAAATCTTAAACAAATTTAAAATATTCATGACTATGAATTAGCTCAAAGTAAAGAATAATGTTTTTTTAAGTTAGCTATTAAAACTTTTTTATTAAAAAAAGGAATAAAATTTAGACAGAACTGATATTTCTTTTCTTTTAGGTCTATTTCGGAAGCGACTAGTTTACTTCATCTGAAAAATTTACGCACATTTTTCCAAGCATTGGGATATCAGAAGGCTGGTTTTCTATACTTTTCAAGTAACAAAGCTAGAAGTATACCAGTAGAGACAAAAGTCGATAAAATGCCTTACTTTACCAGTCTACAAAATAAATAAAATAACGATTACCGAAGCAGCAATAACACGCAAATTATCGTCAACGACGCGTTGAAATAACCATTCCAACCGTTTAAAATATGTACCGATGAAAAGACAAATACCAGCATTTGAGGAAATAAAAAACTTGCTTACGCAAAGTGATCAATTAAGGAAGGCAAGGATACACGCAACATCGAAAGAAGCACACCCGTCTTTACTTTATGAAATCAAAGTTAAGCAGAACAGCGATTTGAATAAATATGGGGAAGTAAACAAAAAAAAATGGAAATGTTCGTGCTAGAATTATGTTGGTAATCAAAGCTAATACACATATTTGCATGTTTTAACATAATTTGCTTCAAGTTATTAAAGACACCTAAAAATACATAGGAAAATACACACATAAGGGTGAGCCAGAACTTTTTTTGTTTTTTCTTTTTTGAAAATTATATTAATAATATTTTTCAGAATGGCGAAAAACTACTGCGAACGTTACTAACCTTAATAATTATTTTAGGACATCTATCACTGCTAGTTAAACTCTTTTTGGACTGATATCATTATTTATGTAAACCATGGAAGTTAAAACATAATATTTCTTTAGTTTCCTAGGAAATTAAATAGCCCGCAAAAAAGTTCTGAATTACTGTTTTCTCAGGCCGACTCCTTCAAACTACCCAAGCTTAAACTTTGGCATGGTTTTATGATTGCATGTTTTTGCAAGGAATTTCGCACAAACGAAAAAGTTATCGTGCCCTTACTTTTGCGGTAATGCAAAGTGTATTTATATATATAATATATACTTTTATATTAATAATATGTATGTACATAAATTAACCAGTTGCACTCACCTTTACTCGCAGGCGGTTTTCGTGTAGCCCAGTTCGTTCTGATTGAGCGCGAGCCTAGCCACTGTCCATTCATAGCGGTGATGGCGCTTTCGGCTTCCTGTTGTGCAAAGGAAATATAAAATATAATGCAAATGCAATTGAAAATAATTTTAGAGATTAACAATATTTGTGGAATGCGCTACAAACAGCAGTAAGTCATCCTGGCAGTAAAAGCAGTTAAGCCTACTTTTCAAAGGAATATGTTCTTATTGCTCGAACGGTTCGAAATTTCTACGGAATCACATCAAATATAAAAAAAACCTGCAAAATCCATAAACATTAAGAAAAGTTGCTAGCTACACAAAATTTTGGTTTCATCATTGAAAATTCACTGTAGATGTTATTGCATCTCTTCAGATTTAGCAACTATTACTGCCGGTACGACAACATGAAATCAAAATGTGCTCTGTTTTTATTTGTTTTTAAATGTGGTTTCCATTGCTGGTCTGTTAAGCTTCTAGCAGTGTTTGCAATCAATCAAGGCTACTTGGCCACATTATTCGGTAATTACTAAAATTTAGAAAGGTAGTATAAACTCACCGATTTTTTAACAAAAGACACAAATCCATAGCCTTTGGATTTCAATGTCTGTGGATCACGCACAACACGGCAATCTCTGAAAAGGTAAGTAGACAGATGCAAGTGAGTTCTAAGATGCTATGTAAAAATATACATTTGTTAACAAGTTAGTGAAAATATCCTAACAACTGATGGAGTCGACCAAAATATTCAATTTTCGATTTTCTAAATACATACAAAATATTAAGCAGGATTAAAAAAAATAGCGCATTTTGTCTTAAAGTAAATCCGATAATATTTATATATTATAATGAATTGATAGACAGTGTTTAAGTACCAAATAAAAAATTTAACATTACCACATATGGTTGGACTTACGTGAAATAAAATAAAATAAAATAAAATAAAATAAAATAAAATAAAATAAAATAAAATAAAATAAAATCAAATAAAATAAAATAAAATAAAAAAAAATAAAGTAAAACAAAATAGAATAAAATAAAATAAAATAAAATAAAGCAAAATAAAATAAAATAAAATAAAAAAATAAATAAAATAAAATAAAATAAAATAAAATAAAGTAAAACAAAATAAAATAAAATAAAACAAAACAAAATATAATAAAATAAAATAAAATAAAATAAAATATAATAAAATAAAACAAAATGAAATTAAATTAGAAACATATAATAAAACAAAATAAAATAAAACAAAACAAAATAAAATAAAATAAAATAAAATAAAATGAAGTAAAATAAAATAAAATGAAATAAAGTAAAATAAAATAAAGTAAAATAAAATAAAATAAAATAAAATAAAATGAAATGAAATTAAATAATATGATAAAATAAAATAAAATAATTTGATAATTTTTATTGAGCTTTAAGCCAGATTTTTTAGTAGTATTCAAATATATATTTTTTCGATATTTCGAGTTCAACCTGAAGTCATCATCAAGAAACTAAGAAAAGAAAAACATTAACATTTTTAAACATGCATTTCAGTAGCAAAAAACCTGACTTACACATATGGATATTTATGATCGGCTAAACAGAATTGACAAAGATAACTTTGGTAAAACCAAAAGAGCGAAAAAACAAAAATTTAGATAAATTAAAAATCCCTTAATATAAACAATTTTCATGTAGCGCAAGTGTAAACAAAAAACATATGTACACAATAATAAAATCTAAATGTATCAACCAGAGTTAAAAATATATATATATATGTACGCAGTTAATGCATATTGTGCTCTCAACATTGCGAGATATATTGCTCCTGCTTAAGTTAAGTGAGTATGTTTAGCTGACCGCCGCGTGCTGTTGTTGTTTTAAAACCAAATTCCTGTAGGTTTGTGCACAATTGTCTGTGTCTGTTTTAAAATTCATCTTTACCTCATTAGGGGTGTTCAAAATATGTAAGGTTTCCAAAATAAAGCGCTTATTATAATTTTTCTCATGTTCCAGAATGGTCACGTTTTCAAAATCTGGTTAGTGTACTGTGTCTTTACAATGCGCTGCCAATGCTGTCTTATTTTCTGGATTATTATTTCTCAATTTAATGTTGGATCTGTGGGCGGAAAGCCTTTTCTTTAGCTTAAGTTTAGTTGTTGCTACATACTCGTATACTTTTTCACATACGTGGGACCCGTCGCCGTTGCACGGAATTTTGCAAACCATGTCGGATTTCTCATAATTTAGAATTTTGTCCTTCGTATTGCTGTAAATTGGTCGTAGAGTGTTGTTGTATATAAACGCGATTTGATATTTTTCCTTATCATAAAAATTTGAACCTTTGATCCTTTCAGACACTCCTAGGATATATGCCATTGATTTATAAATTTTATCGCCTTTCTCGGTTTGATTGTTATTGGCGTTCGATGTGTGGCGTTTATGGAGCAGCTTGTTTATCAAGGACATGGGAAATGAAATTTGTTTCAGGGGTTTTCTAATTATTCCTATGTTTTTGTTGTGAAGCATCTTATCACTGATGTTAAGAACCCTCTTTATAAAATGTTTCGCTGTGTTTAAAATAGTGTTCGGTGAATGCTTGGAATTATAGTTAATAAGTCTACCAGAAGCTCTTTGTTTTTTATACCAATCAATGTATAATTTGTTGTTAATTCTAATTATAAGTGTGTCAAGGTAAGAAAGTCTGGCCTAAAGCTCAATAAAAATTATCAAATTAAACAGATAACAGACGGGCAGACAGACAGACAGACGGAGAGACGAACATTACTTAATAGACTCATCTCATCGTCCTTATTATTTCAGTTTGCTTATTATTGGCTACCTCTTCTTCTTCTCATACTTACAAACATTTCATATTCATTAAAGGTATGAAAATCAAAAAAGACATATAACTTTCCTATTGCAGTGGGGTATTAACAACTTGTCCTGATATTTTACTTGTGTGTTATGCAATTTGCCTAAGTTTTCGCAGGGGTATACTACATATTATTGAAAAGCAGCTGGCCAATTTTGATTGAAATATCGAGTTGAAACTACAAGAAATCCCCTTTGAAAATAACAGAATTTTTATGCTGAAAAGTGGGCGGCGCCATGCCTACTGCCCCAAAATCCACTAAATTTTTGTGCGGTCGAGTTATTCTTAAAAAGCTTATTATGTTGCATTTTACATTCTACAAGCAAATTTTAATTCTGTGATCACTGGCGGCCGCCGTGGTGTGAAGGTAGTGTTGCCGGCCTACCACACCGAAGGTCCATGGTTCGAGCCCTGGTACAGGTAACATCAAAAGTGATTTGAAAACAGTTTTTCAAAACGGGGTCGCCCCGCGGCAGTGGTTTGGCAAACTCTCCGAGTGTATTTCTGCCATGACAGGCTTCTCAGCAAAAATTCGTCTCCTTTGTAGATGCCGTTCGGAGTCGGCAAAAAACTGTAGGTCCCACCAATTTGTAGGGAAAATTCAAATCGGCACACCACAAATTGGAAGAGAAGCTTGGCGGAAAAAAGCTCTTAGGAGGTTTATGATGATATACCTGTTGTATATCGCGCCATAGAGATAGAGATCCTTTTCAAAATCTTTCGTATAAAAGTGGGCATGGAGCTTAACCGATTTCACCCATTTTTTTCCTGAACATACCTTGTATCAATATAAATATGTCTGCTAAATCTCGTTTCGATATCTTGAACAGTTTTTGAGTTATGATTGCTATTATTTCTAAATTTGACTTGATCAAAAGTGGGAGGTGCCACTTCCATTTTCAAAAATTTCTTGAAAATTTTATTTTCCGCCTTAACGTTAATGTACACACCAAATTTTATCCTTATACTTATGTACTAAATAATCACTTTTTTGTATTTTCGAAAATACTCTATACATAAAAAGTGGGCGTGGCTATAATCCGATTTCGCCTATTTTAAATAGCGCTCGGAGATGTGTGCCATGGAGCCTGCATACCAATTTCATTAAGATATCTCAAAATTTACTCAAATTATCGTGTTAACAGACAGACGGACGGACGGACGGACATGGCTTAATCAATTTCTCTTTTCGTCCTTAACATTTTTATATGCATAAGTCAATATCTATATTGATCGGTTTACGCCGTTACATACCACCGTTAGGCGGCTAAAGTTAATGTACCTACTTGTACTTGTGTGCGTATCACTACTAGGTATAATAAAGATGAAACCGTGAGATCAGGTTTCGGAAATAGCGGCTTTGTTAAAATCCAAAAAATTTGAATTTTTATTGTTTACTTATTTGGTCTGTAAGCTGCCAGCAACAAAATAAAAATGGAGATAATATATTTTTTGATAAGATTACGGCTACAGCCTCAGCTAATAGATATATTTATTTTCCACGTTTTCTGTGTGCTATCCAATAGCGGAGTGTATTTCTTTAGATGCTATCTTTCATGATCTACCTGATGTACTAAATGGAGGCATATAAAACCGCTTTCGAAAACGAAAGTAACAAAGTGATAAGTGACAAACGGAAAATGTGCCAGTGTGCTGGTATGTCTCTGATGGCACATCGACCTTCGCTGTTAAAGTATTTATGAAGGCTTATGCTAATTTGAGCAAAAGAAACTTTTATATATTTACTTATTTACCCACTATAAACATTTGTGTACAACGTGAGATGGGAATTAATGTGTCACTGCAAAGCTTAAAGGGTTTTAGCTAATTTTTAACACCAGAGGTGTGAGCTGGGTTTTATAATGTTTTAGCTGAATTATTGCTTTTATGTCAACGCTTATGGGAATTAAAATTGTGTGAAGCTTTTTTAGCTTGTGCCAAATGTTTGGCGTTTAATGCATACGTTTGACCTTTGACGAAGAAAGGATAGTTTACGAATTTAAGTTAAATTTTTGAAAACTTCTATAATGAAAATTGGGAGTATTGATTGAATATTGAAATACATGTTGAGGATCACAGCGAAGGATGCGCTGCACAGCTGTAGATGGAAAAGCTTATGACAAAAACGCTGTATAAAAATTGCCAAGATATTTGATAGCGAATTGTGCTTACTTTAATTTTGCATGCGTTACCTTGAATGTCTTCTTGGATTTCTAAAGAAAAATGCAAATATGATTTAAGAGTTACCCCAAGTAACCGCCAATTTCCTTACCTCGAAAGGTATATAACCAAATACAAAACTTCAAAGGATGGCCGAGTTTTTTAGTCTTTAGTAAATAAATGAAAAACAAAGAAATAGTTTGTATAATTTAAGTTTCAAAATGACGTATTTGTGTCTCAAAAGTATTTATAGTAACAAAGATATTTGCTTAGAGTTCTAATTTTAACCGAAATAGGTTGTATTACTGATTTAAAATTATATCCTTAACAGTAAAACACTGCAAGGCGATGCAAGCTATACATTTCTGACGATTAAAGAGATACATACTTAATCGTTAAAGCTTTCACTTTTGCCAGCACTTCCCGTATAGCAATCTCACTATTTTCAAGGTTTCTATGGCAACTAGGAATTTGCTGGTTTTATTGGATTTCCATCGAAATACTACGAAATTTAATGTATTTTATAAACAGGGCTTACTACTTAAATATTTTTCATCAATATTTGTAAGGTGCTTAAACCCCCTCAAGCCACAAAAAAAAAAAAAAATTTATAAATAATCGCACATGTATGAACTTCAAGTTTTTTGTTTGCCTTTCAATATCAGCCAGACATTCAGCAAACACTTCACGCGGTGTCACTTTCAAATCTTCCTGTTAGGCCGCAAGTCAACAACTACAACATACCCACACCGCAAAGCAGTTAAGTAGTTGAAGTTGTAGGGCATTTATAGGCGCTCACTCATGTAGCTCGTTGTCTGTCATTCCACCAAAATTCTTATGTAAATGGGAATGTAAACTCGACAGGCGTGCTTCTGGCTGTCAGCAGTACTACTAACTATATAACGCTCAGGTAAAGAAAAGGTGTCGCTTGTGTTAACCATTTTGTTTGCTTTTATAGCTTTTCTGTGTATGTTGATGTTGTGTGGAAAGTTCGCTTTTTGTATGGGTGTGTGTGGTTTTTGTTGTTGTTGACAACTAAATCTGCGTTAAATATTCGGCAAATAAATGTAAGTCAACCGATTTCTGAGTTTACTATTGCAATAACCAGATTTTGTGTTGATAAATATTTAGGTATGCTTCATCAACGTCGGTAAAAATACATGAACGGTTATATATGTATATATGTATATGGTAGGTGAAAATTAAAAACCGCTAAACTATACAAGCAATACTTGTAAATAATTTTTTAGAGGCTTCTGCTTTTATGATCTATTTATATGTTCTCCGGAAAACTACATGTTGGTTTGGAAAAATATATAGATGTGTGTGTTTATCAAGGCTTAAATAGGTTTTAATATATAAAGGTTAAATTTATGTAGCTTTATGCTTGTTTGGAGTTCTTTTTTCGTATTCAGAAAAGGAAACATGGGACTGAAAGGCATAGGTGTGAGGACCTTAAGATGCTTTTGACCGGAATAATGCTGAAAAATTTTATAAAAAATTAGTCTGAAATTTTTCAAGACAGGTACGAAATAATACCTGGACAATAAAGGCGATAATAGTCAGCTGACATCCAGAGCGTAATGCAGTTATTCTCAGTGTTAAATTAAGAGACAGGACCATACAACCCTACTATCATGAAGTGATGAAGGCAGATTACATGCTCAAACGTAATAAAATTCCGAGAGTGGCAGATTTCAAGTTTGGCTGTTCAAATGCGCGTGATTTTACTCAAAAAGCCGACCCTTAAAACCTAGCCACCTATCGGTAAATAAGTTTCTTTAATAAAGTATTTAACGCTTTAGAACGCTCCGTTATTAGACACTGCTCATTCTAGCAAGACTGGTGTGTGAATGATCTTTTTCAACAATCGTACATTTGGAAAGTGGATAAAGTCATCCTTTATGACAGTCATACTCATGACGGCTTTTAACAGCGCGCCAACTAAATTTCTTCTGCTATGTATGAATTCAAATTTTTCTCCAAGCTTACACGCTATGTCCAGAGCTAGTGATTGCTGCCTAGCCAACCGTATGACTGATGGGTAGAAAATGATAAGGACTTAATTCTTTTGGGAGCCAGCATGAGCAGTTCAAACAATTTTGCCTGAGACATTCAACTACAAATTACTTTTGTCGACAAATTCTAAATGAGAACTTGAGTATGTTTTGACGATGGGATGGTCCTATTATATTTGCCAGAAATGTTGATGGCAACGGCCCTTTTTGAAGAAAAATTAAGGATGATCTGCATAAACGAGACCAGATATGTGTCTAGGACGGAGGATTGAGTCTCAACTTTTTTCGATAGCTATGAAATCATGTCATGCGAATGGACCGATAAAGTTTTCCGAAAAGAAATCCGGTTTTGACAGTAGAGGCGTAAGGAAACACTCCTTAGTCATAAACACCAGATTTATGATGACTTGGTCTCTCTTAGTGTCTCCAATTGGTGTTAGCTATCGGAAGTGCATTATTGGGAAAGGATAAAATAGGGAGGGGTGTTATAGACTTTTTTATGCCGGCGGCCGTGGTTTGACAGTTGTGTTGCTAGCGTAACACACCGAAGGAAGGTTCAAGGATTTATTACCAGGAAAGTTAACATCAAATGTGGTTTGAAAAAATCTCCAACTTTATTTCTGCCATGAAAGGCTTCTCATAAAAAATTATGCCGTTCGGATTCGGCAAAAAACTATAGGTCCGCCAGTTTGTAGAAAATAATTCACGGCAGCACACCACAAACTGTGAGAGAAGCTCGGAGTAAAGATCTCCTCGCAAGTTTACGATGATATAACTTTTCTATATTATTATATATTTATATTCCCTTTTGTACTTACGAAATTTCACCGAATGGCGTAAAAGCTTCACGCAATTGCTGAGTCTCAATTTCTGAGCTTAAATCTCCAACAAAAATATGAAATTGCTCTGAAATGAAAAGAGGATAAAGAAAAATTAGGAACGTGTTCGCAACTTAGTTAGTTATGTCTTTAAAATAAGTTTTATTCATACACATATTAGTTAACTCGCCATATGATATAATATACATTAAACTAGCTGCAGATGTGTAACTTTGACAGTATTTTTGTTGCCATTCTTAAAAATAATAGCAACAAAATTTAAAAGAAAAGAAAAAAATTTTAATTTTATTTGGCCCAGTCCCATATACAACTTTCAATATCATACGATGTGGTACATCACTGCTATAAATATAGCTGAGCCATGCAATTGCTGCTACAAAAATATTATAATAAAGTGCTAAAGTTTTAGCATAAATTTTATAGAAATTTAAACCTATTTGCATAACACAATCACACACATGGCCATACACTGCAAATTGGGAACGATGAAAAGTTTTAAATACACACAGAAGAAAAGAAAATTTAACTAAGATGTGACGTTGGTAAATAAAGCATGGTAAAACTTGTCTCAACAGCTGTGATTTACATACACATGTACTCATAAACATTCACATATGTATGTCGATATGTAGTATGAGCACCTTAGACGGCAATACATGCGTTTGCGGTCTAGCCATTTAAACGCTTCTGTGTATATGTAGATATAGTTAGTGTGACAAACGAACATTTCACTTAAGTTTAAAAAGGAAGCTTCAGAAGTTCTTTTTTAATGAACCCTAATTGTCTGACAAACGCAACCAATAAAGGAATCGTTTTGAAAACTTTTGATGAGGTTTACGGCAAACAACATTTTGCAAGGGACCGCAACTTAGAATTGAGTTTCGCAGCGTTCACGGTTAAATTAAATTGCGCTTATTAAATAAAACTCGTTAACAATAATGGCTTTACCAAAATTGGTAACCTGCTCATTTACAATTTGCTTGACAATATGTGTGGATTAAATCCAGCCGACTTTCTACGTTTATATCTGACCTTTGCTTATTATTCGCAATGCCGGCATGGAATTCATATGTCAAACTCTGCAGGGAGAGTTTTTAAAATACAAGTAAAGAATTCATATATTATAATTACAAGGCAGCCGCCGTGGTGTGGCGATAGTATTGCCGGAGCAGTACACCGAAGGTCCAAGGTTCGAGTCCTGGGACAGGTAACACCAAAAGTGCAAAATGAAACATTTTGAAAAAAGTTTGTGAACTTATTTGATTTTATTTATTTCTTAATGAAATAACTTTCGCTTTGAAAACAAAACGCATGAAAATGCCATTATTTGTTATATATTTTAAAGTTATAAAGTCTCTAAAACTATATCTTTACTTTTTTCAATAGTAACTGTTAGCTAAAGACCATAAATTGTCATCCCTAATACTAATGCAACATAGTAAACATAACCCCGCAGAAATCGTTTAACTAATCTCTATGGAGCGTGATCCACGATAATCCCTGTAGTCTACAGTTGGTTATAACTGAATATAAATCACTTTTAATTTGCGCAACATACTTACAAGGGTAAAAAACATTTTAAATTTGCATAGCATACTCATAGGAGTTAAAGAGCATCTCGGACCGTAACTGCTCGGTTATAAATGGGTACAATTGCTCTCTCCATAGGATTTGTGCAAACAAATGTGCATTTTAGCCTATCTAAAGGTGAGAACTGGCATTAGTCGCATGATCCTTTACGACTCGTCCCGGACTAATCCTAGACTAAAGACATTTTTGCCCTGTATGTATTGGGGAAAAATTACTCATACGACATGGTGTCCCAAAATTGATCTTTTATAGCATGGGCAGTAGTGACCGGTATTCGGGTGTTATTTTATGGCCCTTGTTATGGGTTTCGCCCGAAAATGCCAAAGGAGTATCAATTCAAGTGTCATCACCTTTGATTACTTCAGTTAAGTTTTTAATCAAGGTATGAAACCGATTTAAATAAGGTTCCGCTTTCTGTTTTGTAATATATTTCGGTTTCGGTCGTGGCTTCATTCAGCAATATTTATTTCGGTCTCGGCATAAAAATATGATCGAAAGTTTGTGAAAAACAAACAATATTTATATACAGTAATATTGGCAGTTCTTATTTGTCATTTCAATGCTAGATAAAAGTTTTCTGCTTGACTTACAAAATGTTTGAATAAAGAACAACGAAAAATAAGGAAGCAAAAAAAATCATAAGGAGTCACAATTTTTCGCAAGCGAAAAGTTCTCCTTTGATTTTCAAAGGAAATTTAAAATTTTGAAAACAAAATTAATTTTATTATTTTACTCATAAGTAGCTAAATGCTTACGAAAAGCATAAAAATTAAATTTCCGTTTTCAGACTCTCCATGCGAAAATCTGCACGCTAACGTCTTGACTACTGGCGAGCGGCATGACAATCGCCTGTTTCAATTTTTAGTGGATGCGAAAAAAAAACTTTCAATTTTACATATAAAACAAATTTTCCTTTCACACTGCTCTACATGCCACTTTCTTTCGCATCGAATTCTTAATTGGGTAGAGGAATTAAAGAATTTCTCCAAAATTTGTTTAATTAAATCGTTTACCCAATTTGACCTGCTGTTAAGAAGCACATATTTTTCACTATTAATAGTCAATATCTTTCATCTTCACAAAAATAGGCTGTCGTAGTGGTCGTCAGTTACTGAAGCCTATTATATGCCAGACACACCACAAGTACTTACATTAAATACTTAAGCACACACATCCATATACTGTACATATTCTTGTGAACAAGTTCAAGTATCTACAAATTGCTTCAAAGTATTTGCTTTTACAAAATTATCAACAAAAATTAAATTAACTGTAATTCAAACTGAATTTTTAAATATTCACAACCCCGACTCAATGAACAATAACAACAAAAATACGTTATTTCCTTTATTACATAATGGCATAACCATCACTACCATTTCGAAAAAAAAAAAAAAAATAAAATTCAAAACGACAGTTCAACGCGCTCATTAGCAGACATTGTAACTTGTATATGTATGTAGCTACTGCTCGCGTCGTTAATGAAAAATGCCGCACATTTACGGCTCGCTTATTGCCCTTCATTACGTTTTTCAGTTATGCACGCCTATATGCTCCACCTCACGCTTCCTTTTTGGCTGTATTTTTGCATAACGAAGGGAATATGTGAGGGGCAGAGAGCGACGAAAGATTGAGGAAAAGCGCTTCAAATTGGATATGTAGTATGAATGTAAAGGGGGCAAAGGCTACCCAGTTAGCACAAATGAGTTCAAAAACTTGAGCTAAGTACGATAAAGCCAGTGATAATGAGTATAAATTTATGACAGATTTGACTATAAATCGAAGGCTAGGGTGATCAGTCTGTTTCAAAGTATTTTAAAAAACGCCTATCTTCGAATTTTTCTCGCAAATACAGCCACAATAGCAATAAGCTTGATAACCGTCTTATACAGCCAAATAAACACTTATTATAAAACAGAGCTGGAAAAGAAGTCAGCAGGTATCTCTTAGCTCTTGATTGTGGCTCAGCTCTCATCGAAATGCTAGTTCTGTCGACCATACGAAACATATTTTAAACCCAACTCAGAAGCTAGCTAAAATTTATTAAACCACATGCTTTGACTTCAAATTAATTTGTCTCTCATCAATTGTGACGATAGGACGCTGAAATTGACTATCAAACTTACTCATTTTTGAAAAACTATGGACACTATTTGTATTTGGCTTTTGTTGAACCATAAAAAACTTTTTTGCTCATATTTTTTTGTTTTTTCCTTCTGTTTTCTACGCCAATGTCATAATAAAACTAACTGAGTAAGAACTGTACGACCATTGTTTCCATAACTCTTACCCATTCCACTTGTATTTCATTTTGTATCGTAGCGCCCCAAATTTTTGGTGAGTCGGGTATTTGTTTGCAAGCAAAAAACCTTCGCCTTTGTGCACTCAAGCACAAATGCGGCTCATTATTGTAAATCAATCGACCTACGCAAATTTCGTAACTGCGGCTTTTATTGCTTCCGCAGCCACAATTTCAATTTCCCTTTTAGCGCAAAACACCACGCGCCGCTACGCAATGTTATGAATACGCAAACATACATACTCATATGTACATATGTTTGTGTATAAAAATATATATTATTTTGCATTTATTTATATATAGCATCCTCTAAAAACACCCACTCACAAATAATTACTCTGTAGGAAAAAACCGTAGTTGGTATAGCGGTAATGGCGGGGTAGCGCATATATAGGTTACAGTATCTTTGTCAAAAACAAATTTTTCAGAATTTTTTTTTTATTTCAAAAAAGCATTTTTTTTGGTTTGAAACACGATATGTGTGCATCGAAATTTTTTTCTCAAAAGGTTATATAACTCCTTATTTCAGAATTCTTTTGAAAAACAACCAATCTCAATAATTTTTTTTTAAAAAGCCGTATCTTAAAATTATTATTATTTTGAAAGCCACATTAAACATATTTCTTATTTTTTTTTTTTAAGCTTCCTAAACCAGGATTTTTATATTTTCAAGATATAACTACCTCAGAATTTTAGGATTTTTTTTAAAAAGCACAATCTTAAAAAATTACAAAAAATTTGTTTTGTTCAGACTTTTTTAAATCACTTCCTTTAAAATATTTTTTAAAAACTAAAAATAACTACCTCAGAATTCGTTTAACTCTTAACTCTTTATTTTACAATTTTTTAAATATATATCTCAAAAATTTTTTTTAAAAACCTCTTTTTTCAAAAATAATTTTTGTTCAGAATTTGTTAAATTTCCTTTCCCGTATTAAAAAACAGAAGACAAATTTAAAATATGTTTACCTTATCCTCTATCTAATGGTTTTTTAACGCATTATCTCAGAATTTTTTCGAAAAACTCGGTTTTCCCGCATTTTTAATTCTTATTCAGCCCCGCAACTCTCGCTCAGCACCAGAAATTTGAGTTATTAACAATGAATACTCTACAGGGTATAGTATTTGTTCCCACCACCACATACATACGCCATCACAGCCGCAATTATATCCATTGCCAATAAAATAAATATGTATTCACACACTCACACATGCATAGACATAGCAAAAATAAATTAAAATGGCAACAATTCTTTTTAATTGTAACACAAGCCCGCCTGCCTGCCTGCCTTTCTTTGCCTGGTCTACCTTTAAGCTTTTATCTTTTTTTGCTCACAATCTCTTTGCAGCCTTTGCTTGCTTTCGCTCAGCGTTCTTACTTACTTATTTGCTTTCGCTCGTATGCTATGGGTTTTAACGACATCATCGTTCTATCTGCGATTACCAATGAAATATTCATGATTCTGCCACCAGAGTGGCTTTGCTATCAGCAGTGTTTCAACCTCGACAACTGGATGCTTTTGCATTTTGTATTTGTATCTCACTGAAGGTACTAAAGGATCTCCCTCTTGCAGCACCTTACAGTCGTAGTCTATGCCGCAGGAAAATGAGAATTAATGATTACAACGGTACTAATTAAAGCCAAATAGCGACTGTGAAAGTCAGTCGAAAAAAATATGGCAGCAAAGTCCAATGGAATAAAGGGTTTATGAAACGAACAAATGTGCAACGTGGAGTGGCTAACATTGTTTGAATGATGTAGTTAGCCTGTAAGAATTTTTTATTTCAAAGGAACAATTACATATATAAATTCCACATCTTTATTTGGGATGTCATTTCTGGTCCATTCTTGTTCAAACCGCTACATATACCATCACACTGAGCAACCTTTCGGACATAGAAATACAGAGTTTTGACTGAATAAAAAGTCTTCAAATTTAATCTGCCTTTATAGGCCCTTGTTTGACGCAAAACTATTTTAGTCTTATCATGATTCATATATTATTCGATATCTAAAGACTCGGATTTATTTTAAAAAAGTGGAATGCCACCTATATTGTGAAACTGATCGGAGTACCAAATACTCTCATACATGTCTCTCAAACTAGTTGTGGATTCAGAATGTATGAATGAATGTTTCCTAAAGGGATTCAGTTCGTTTACTTCGGAGTGGCTCGATACATTGTCAACTGTGGTACTAGAATCCAGCTTTGAAAAATCCAGCAAGTCATCTGGCGCTCTTCTGAACAAATACAAACATTGGCAGCCAGCACACAAGGAACGACTGACGTGAAGAAGTTTCTCATGACACATAAAACTGATACTTTTCCACTCAGCTCTCGCAGCTCTTCTTTGAGAGCAATCTTTGATTATGTAACCCAGAAGGTGGGAGCATATTTCTCTCTCACTACGTAAAGCAACTGATGACATTATATGAACGCAGAGAGAACAAGGTCACGTTTCGTAGGGTCGGAAAAAGACCGTAAGGCCGAAAGGCATATGTGTGATTAGTTTGAATTGCTGGGTAACCGGAATAATGCCAAAACATTCTGCGGATAACGAAAGATGTGAGGATAGGGAAAATTCCTATTGAGATCATAGTGGCGACCTCTTAACTGACACATGGGGAGTACTTAAAATATTGAGGGTTGTTAAATTACGAAGGATATGTCCAACTCAACTACAAGGTGGCGCAAAAGTAATCCTCCTATCAGAAAATGCTATAAATTTTGCGATTGGCCCCTAAAGTCAGTTCTGTTTTGACATTTGTGTAGTAAACACATGCGAAATACACGTTAATAAACAATGTTACGCTACACTGCTCCAGAACGCGGAATATTGCTGACTATTTATTTGACCAATAATCGGTCGGGGCCAAACGGTTACTGTGAATGGTGAGCGCTACAGAGCAATGATCAACGAGTTCTTTTTGCCGCAACTTGATGAATTGGGATTGGAAAACATGTGGTTCCAACAAGACGGTGCAACAGCACACACTGCACGTGCCACAACCGATATGCTGAACATCGGAAGCTTACTTTTGCTCCACCTTGTACAAGGAAGTCATAGGGAACTCAAAAAAAAAGGGCGGAAAATGATGTACTACCCGTCGAGCTATTTACATTTGTCGGCAAAGAGTTCCTGAAAATCATGCATAAAACCTCATGCATGAAACCTCATGCAAAATACGATTTTAGCTGAAATGTACTCTATCCACACCACAAGAAATCTGATTCCGAAACTCGCATCTGCTATTACCTATATACTATAAACACCAAGGAATTAACAATTGCGCTTTATATTCAGAATTTTTTGAATACCTTTGTGGGCGAGTGCAGACGCTACACTACACGAGCGGGAAATTGACGGACTATCTATCTGCCTTTAAACCAGTGGAAATTATTTCAGTTAATGGGCTCATCATGTAAGAGGTAACGCGATGGAAAGAGTCACTTCTTTTCGTTTTTACAAAAATTCTTATTATATAAAGTCGTCCTTTCCTTTAAGTGACTGTCAGTAAATAGGAGCTGCTATGTGAGCTTGTTTGGTGTTACATACGGGTGAGGTTAATGTGAGTGACTGCGACGAAAATTATCACGGTGACTTGCATAAGCAACCCCAAAGTAATTCCAAAGAGAATACCTATTACCAACAAATGCTCTATTTGGTGAGTAGGCAATGCTGAGGAAATTAATTTGTACGTCTACATACATAATAACATCTTCACATAGATAACTGCCCTGTAGGGAACTCCACTAGTACTCAGACAAATGTCTGGTACAGAACTAGTTTTCACGAGTTCAGAACTGAAAAATGAATAACCGTCACTGCTAACCTTAAATTCTGCTTGAAAAAAAATCCGTCTTACAATTCTGTTCAACGGAAATTACGTTTTGCTCCAATTTATCTCTTATTTTTTCATATATGACCAATAAACTTTTATATGACTGTTGAATTAAAATAAATAAATAAAAGCAAATTGTATTAATTAAATATAATGAAGCAAAAAAGAAAGAAAAAAATAAAGCAGAATAAAACAGAGAGGAGCACAAAAACTATCGCAAAGGAAGGGCAGTGAACAGAGATACTGAAATGATGGTGAAAAAAGGAACAGCAAGAACGGAAAAAAAAAATTTTAAAAAATAAAATAATATAAAATAAAATAAACTAAAATCTAATTAAATAAAATAAAATAAAATAAAATAAAATAAAATAAAATAAAATAAAGTAAAATAAAATAAAATAAAATAAAATAAAATAAAATCAAACAAAATAAATTAAAATAAAATAAATAAAATAAAATAAGAGAAAATAAAATAAAATACAATAAAACATAAAACCAAATGAAATAAAATAAAATAAAATAAAATAAAATAAAATAAAATAAAATAAAACAAAATAAATTAAAATAAAATAAAATAAAATAAAATAAAATAAAATAAAATAAAATAAAATAAAAGAAAATAAATAAATTAAATTAAAATAAAATAAAATAAAATTGCTTTTTTGTACCAACAATTTTTGTTGATTTTACGGCTTGTACATTTTCAAGTATTCATGACACGAGTTTAAAGCCAAGAATAATAATTTTTCACTTTTTAGTTTTTATAAAAATTATTATTGTTTTTATTTTTTTAATAATCATTTTTTAATTAATTATTAAGAGTTGTTTAATGGATCTATTAGAAAAGCTACGGGTTGTCTCTAAAAATTTTTCCTACTCTATTCAATTAAACAACTTTTAATGATTAACTAAAATGATTATTAAAAAATAAAACACAATAATAATTTTCATACAAATTAAAAAGGGAAAAATTATTATTATTATTAAATAATTAATTAAAAATGATTATTACAAAAAAAAAACAATAATAATTTTCACAAAAATTCAAGAAGTGAAAAATTATTATTCTTGGCCTTGAACTCGTTTCATGAATACTTTTAAAGTAGATTAAATAAACTAAAATAAAATAGAATAAGACAACATAAAAAAAAAATTAAGAAAAAGTAAAATTAAATAAAATAAAAATAAAGGAAAATTAAATAAAATTAAATAAAATAAAATAAAATAAAACAAAACAAAATAAACTAAAATAAAATAGAATAAGATAAGATCAAATTATAAAAAAATTAAAAAAGAAATAAAATAAAATAGGTTAAGGACGAACTAGTGGGGCACTAGAAGCACACCAATTCAGAACCACATATCTTCCCTGCAGGGCTTCCATAAAACTCAACGGCACACACTGGTGTTATTGATAATATTTATATGTGTTTGTTTGTAAGTACAGCTCTCCTTTGGCTTCTACTTCCGCTCGATTTGTTGTAACCTATCAACGTGGTCGCAATGCGTATTTTCTAATGAGTTAATTTACTTTTACTGCAATGGCAAACCATACCGACAGCCTTTGCTTTTATTTTCAGCGACAGTATCGCGATAGTGTTTGCCCCAATTTACACTTAAATTGTATGTATGTAAAATACTTATCTATGTATGCGTATACTTGTATGTACTCGTATGAATGTGCCTTTTGCTTTTACGTGATATAGCATACTTTGTGTTAATGGTACTACTATTTGACTTCCTCTGTTAGTTTAGCAGCTTTAATAGCTCAAGCCTCTACTCGCGCCGTTCATTTCCATTTCCGCTATTTAAAGCAGTAGGTTATAAATTAATCATAAATTCTATTGATGCGGCTTTCTTTCTAAGCATTCCGTTTTACGCGTACATACACACACTAATGTACACGCATACCTTCATAAGCCAACTTGACGCAATTTTATATTTTCTTTGTGAATGCAACAGTGTAAGTTTGTAAAAGATATGTTTGTACTAAGTTTGTGTTAGGCTGTGGGGTTACGAATGCAAATAAATTATTTGGTGAATATGGTATAGTGCTGTGTCTTGTTTATACAGATTTCTGTGCACATTCATAGCAATTGTCTATGTTTATAAGTTTTTCAAAATATTTCTGTAAGTACGAGGAAAAATTTTGTGCGGAGCTATTTTACAAAACAAAGGTCGATTTGCTCTAGCTTATCATGAAAGGACATAGTGAGCTTAAGCTAAAACTCCATGATTAACGTATTCGGCCTTGCATGCGTTCTAGACTTCACTTTATTTTTTGGCTTTGTATATCATTTACAAATCTAAATAGCGAGGTGGAGCCTACAACACCTGAAATGCCTCAGAGGATAGTCATTATGTTCAGTCTTTACTTGCGGAAGTATTCTCTTTTGTATCTCCTACAGAGTTGTTCAATAATTTAAACTAATTCGTAGTCGAACTCAATTACAAGGAAGGAAAAATATTTCGCTGTAACATAGTTATCAGGGCGGTATAAACCTGAAATAGACTAAATCAGTTCTCATATCCGAGGAACTGAGTAGGCAATTGAAAAGTAAATTCCTCCATCGACGAACGAAAATAACAGTCTATAAGTCACTCATCGCACCATCCTATGTGGCTATATGGTGCAGAAACGTGGACACTTACAACATCTGATGAGGCTGCTCTGGAAGTATTAGAGAAAGGTTCGTCGAAAGATTTGTGGACTTCTACGCGTTGACGACGGAGAGTACCGAAGAATATTTAATGATGAGCTTTATGCAGACGCCGACATAGTTCAGCGAATTAAAACACAACGAAGATGCTCCAGCCCAGAAGGTATTCTTATCGGCACACGCCGGTGGAAGCAGAGAAAGAAGGAGATCAGCACTCCTATTTGCCATCCCGCGGTGTTTCCAGTTGGCGCAGCGAAGAAATTACTGGCGAGCTATGTTGGACGGTCAAAATCGCCCAGGCGGTTAGATGACCGTTTAAAAAAGAAAATAAGATTAAATCAGTTTATAATTCTCAATTAAGTTTTCTATACTTTAGAATAAATTATGTAAACTAGTTACTCATTAATACAAGGTGGCGCAAAAGTAAGCTTCCGATGTTCAGCATATCGGTTGTGGCACATGCAGTGTGTGCTGTTGCACCGTCTTGTTGGAACCACATGTTTTCCAATCCCAATTCATCAAGTTGCGGCAAAAAGAACTCGTTGATCATTGCTCTGTAGCGCTCACCGTTTGGCCCTGACCGATTATTGGTCAAATAAATCTCTCTCTCTATGGCGCGATATACAACAGGTATATCATCATAAACCTCCTAAGAGATTTTTGCGCCAAGCTTCTCTTCCAATTTGTGGTGTGCCGATTTGAATTTTTCCCTACAAATTGGTGGGACCTACAGTTTTTTGCCGACTCCGAACGGCATCTACAAAGGAGACGAATTTTTGCTGAGAAGCCTGTCATAGCAGAAATACACTCGGAGAGTTTGCCAAACCACTGCCGAGGGGCGACCCCGTTTTGAAAAACTTTTTTCAAATCACTTTTGATGTTACCTGTACCAGGGCTCGAACCATGGACCTTTGGTGTGGTAGGCCGGCAACACTACCTTCACACCACGGCGGCCGCCAAATAAATAGTCAGCAATATTCCGCGTTCTGGAGCAGTGTAGCGTAACATTGTTTATTAACGTGTATTTCGCATGTGTTTACTACACAAATGTCAAAACAGAACTGACTTTAGGGGCCAATCGCAAAATTTATAGCATTTTCTGATGGGAGGATTACTTTTGCGCCACCCTGTAAATAAGTTTTTTTATTCTAAAGTAGGACTCTGAGGATCACATGTGAAAAAGTGTCGTTCACATAGATCACGTTGAGCGTATGAGAGCGTATTAAAACTTCTAATGAAGAAGAGATCTAGTAGCTTAAGAAATAGATTTATAAGAAAATCTTTGGCGGGTTTCTTTGAATTTTCGTTTCCTATTAAAAAAAGAACTTATAATAATTAATAGAAAAACTAGTAACAAAAAACTTTAATCATTAAAAAATGTCATAAAAATTATTATTAGTTGCTGTTGTTGTTTTGGGTATAAAAAGGGAGTGTTATCGAAAGTGACTTTGTTTTGCCGGATTTGAACCCGGAACGCCCCGGAACTCCATTACGATACATGCTCGACTATCGCCGGAGCGATTTGATATGACCAGTGGAGCCTTCTAGGTCAACTCGCCTCCTTTACCCGTAAGGAAGAAGAAGACTTCTAACAAGAGCTGAAGGTCATCATATCCGTAGATCAACCATTAAGTTGCTCGTCATTACCTTTGGGTATTTTAGTCGCCTCTTACAGGCGTACCTACCATGGGCATATTATGACACCCTAACCAGCAGGGCCTAAAAAAAGATTAGTCTTGCCCTTAAGCTCATTTATAGTGATGAGCATTTTTATTTAAGTTGAGTATGGTATACATAGAGCCCTAATATATGAAACAAAAGAAATCGGGAGTATAGCTTTCATTAATGAATTACAACTTAATAAACATCAACTGTATTTAAATATTTTTTTTATACTTCTACGTTGAAAAGGGTTCGATGCTGTATAACAAATTTTCTTGTAAAGTTCTTTTTGAGCTGCGAGGATTTATGGTATTTTACAGGTTTTGTAGTTATCCTCTTTTACCTGGAGTGTGGTATGTGCACATCTCATAAAAAATGAGGAGAAAACGTTTAAAATTTTCATAATTGAGATAATGCAGTTCCTAGAACAAATATCTTAATTAGGGTTTTAAAAATATTCAGTCTTGTTTTTTTTCTGCAAATCAAAACACTTCTCACATAAAATTTTTTTACAAAAAAATGTATTTATTTATAAATCACCAAACCATGATACTGGCATACACTTTTTTTATTGCAGCAGATTTTAAACCTGATTTTGGGTACATTTTATAAGTTGATACGAGATAAACCAGACGCTTCTTACTTATCAGCTCTAGTTTATAAGAGGTCAAAACCCTTTTTTTATAGGTTAAAGCTAACTTTTTTTCTTTTTAACCCGGGACGTAATAGTTATTATAGGTATGAGGTAAAGGTCGTTTTTAACCAACAACATTGATAAATGCAAATATTGGTTATATTAACCATTATCATAAGAATTTTCCTTTTGGTCGCCAAAACCAATATAAATTGGAAATATTGTTTTTGGTTTAGAATAAACATTATCAAGTTTTTTTTTGTTGGGTCAACAAAAAACTTTTTTTTTTACATGTCATTACAATTGTTATATAAATTAATTATATAAACAATAATTATAATTATTTAAATTTATAACACAGCGCCGAAGGCTTTCGGCTACCAAAGGACAAATTATTCTTGAAATCTTGAGCCACAATATTATATATATAATATTTTATTTTGTATATACGTGTTCAATATTCAGCAAGCCGAGTTTGTTTTATAAAACTTGGACATCCGTGTATTCATTAAAGTCTTCAACTTTGCCGGCACATCATAAACTAACTTGTTTCAAGTGTGACGCGAAAATAAACACACACACACTCAAGCAAATATAATATATGTATGTATACCTATGTATGTGCATGAACCCTTAGTTGCAGTGGCGCTGCAGTGTTAGTTTTAATTTCATCCTTTTTCTCTTCCTGTTTGCATCCTGTATACTGGAAATGAGAAGCTCAGTATTCCACTTTATATGCAACTAACGAAGTATCGTGCTTCCAAGCAACTAACGTTCGCTAAATAAAAACAAGTGAAGTGGGCTTAACATTTCGGTTGAAACTGAATGTTATACAACTGGCGGTGGCTTGCTTTAATGATCGCCTTTTGTCGGGATTTAGATGGGTGCAAATAGTCAGATCTGAGGGCGCACTGTTAAGGTCTAAATAGTCGGCGTTCCTTCAGCAATTGGCTAGTACGCTAGATAAAAGACTTGATTTTTTCAAAAATGATATTGTTGTTCGTATCTCTTCACATTTGGATGAGGAAATATTTGTCTATCATCTTCGATTGTGGGCTCGTGTTCTCTTCACAATAGTGACTTGCTTTATTCATTTACAAATTTCTCTATTCTGATCTTTGAAAACCACCCCGACAGCAGCATTAAAAGCCTCAATGCACATCCCACCCGTGAACCTATTGGCCAAGAACATGGCATTTACAAATGCAAATACTTTAAATGAACGGAGACCGTACGGAACAGTAGTATATCGCCATCTTATAGTGAACGGACAGACTTCATGTTATGGCTACTGCACTTCGAAAGGAGTCCGGAAGCTTCAATAAAGGTAGTTATTCGGCCATAAAATGTAGAAATTACGGACAGCACCACACACGCGTACAAAGATAGTTCCTAATAAACGGAAGGTGTGTGGTCGGCTGTCTACTATACTGATCCTGAAAAAAGCAGAGCCTACAAGCTACCAGAACACTGTAGCGTCTCTTATGCGGAAGTTGCAGTTCTAAATAATGTAGCGGAAATAATGGAAAAACCTTTCTAGGCAACAGCCAAATAAATTTCTACGTTGAAATAAAGGCGATTATTAGGGCAAAAATTTCGCACACTACAGCAACTGGAAATCTTCTACAGTGCAAACAGTGGCTATGATTGCGACGAAGATGAACTTAAACATTTACTGGATCGTGGGCATAGATGGAACTGTAAAGGCTAACGCATTGGCCAAGAAGGGGCGGCCATGGAGGAGTTTACGGTAGAAGTCCCGATCAGACCGGGAGAGTTGAAATGCAAGTGTAAGAGTTGGAAATTATCCAGGCAAAGAAGGCTGGAATCAAGCGCGGGGTTGCAAAGTATCCAATACCAAGTGCAAAGCATATGATATAAGGTCAACCAAACTGCTCTTATCCCTGAAAAAGGAAGATTACAGGCTCATTATGGGTGCACTTACAGAGCACTGCCTTTTGGCATCGCATGCAATAAATTAGATCTCATCGGTGACAGTAGATGCAGATAATGCGGGCTGCAGGAGGATACTGTTGCGCATGTATTGCGCTCCTGTCCTGCGCTCGCTATATCAAGGCTCCAACTATTATAAGCTCTACAAGCAAGTAAGATAGGACCTGGCAACTTATTCTTTTTGCCAAGATGATTGATAGGTTTCCCATTTCTGGTCTAAGAAACTTCTGGTAGCACTATGGGCATTTTCAATTTATGTGCGCTCTTGATAGAACGGCCAGATCTAGCCTAACCTTCTCTTTTCATAATTTAAATACTCTCCCAGTATCAGCCACAGAATCAATATTTTCATTCTTACAAGAGATTGCACCGGACTTTAATATTGCATCATTCGTCAAAGTTTTAGATGCATTATACATACGTTGTTCCATTTACTTTCGTCCGAAAAATGCGCCTCTGAATTCCCTTTTAAATGCATGCTCGAAGTTTCCTTTCTTTGCACGTTGTTGTTGTCGTTGTTTGTAACGACAAAAACACTTCCCGAAGGTTTTGGGGAGTGCTGTCGAAAGTGGCAGCCTTTTGCCCGATATGAACCGAATATGCTCGGGCACTCCCTTGCAGTACTGCTCGACTTTCGTGGTAGCGATTTGGTATGATCAGTTCAACCTGCTAGGTCATCTCATCCGTCCTTATGTAATGTCATAACTGACTGAGATAAGCTCTAAGAAACTAGCTTCGCCGTCCAGTTTCCGTTATGTTTCCTAATGCAGCTACTGGGTAGCACAGAGGCGTGAGCGGTTCTTGGTAACAGCCAGGTAGTGCAGTGTGCCAGTGTTAGGTTCTCGAATCTGGCGCACAAGACGGGAAGAGTTTGTTCTTGCTTCGCAAAATCCGTATTAATGCAGCAGAGTATAAACTGAAGAAAGGCTGTTTGGCTTTTTCCCTACACATCCCTTTAGCGTTTCACGTTTGTATTTGCCTACGTCACCTGTGTTGCTTATTTATGTTTATATTTTTATATGCATGGCTGTGTTGCAAAGGTAGTTCGTCTTAGCAACTTACTTAGTTGATTATGCAGATTTTCAAAGTGTAAAAGTATACATGCATGAGTGTATGTATATATGTATGTACATATACAAATGTGTATGGAGTACCACCTATGCTTATGTTCGTGTTTGTACGTTTGTGTTACTACTTGGTAGGTTGTTTGTTGCGGCAGTTTTCCACCAACTTTCTGCCCACTGTCTTGAGAAATTGAATGTGTGCTTAATTACTTAAATCGTTTAAACTGTACAACAAAAAGGATGAAATAAATACGGGTTGTGCGGTGAAAGTAGCAGAAAAAGAAACAGGAAGAAAAGAAAATTGTGAGAAAAGCATATGTGTAGAGAACCAAATGAATCCTTTGAGAAACTTCAATTTTTGTTGCTATAGCTACTTTATATTATTTTGCATTCAATTTAATTTATAAATACACATACATGGAGTACAACATATAATTATATGTATTTATGTATGTATGCGCAAAAGTGTACCCTGCAGTGCAGTACCAAACTAGTCAGGGAACATACCAGTATACAACTAGAATTTTCTGACTCGTACTGAAACGGTCCAAAAAGGATTGAACTTGTACCAAAAAAAGTTCTAAACTATGTTCTAAATGTCCAGAGTTGGAAAAATCCGAGTGAAGCTTCTTATTTCAATTTTACTTTTTAACTCATTGCGACTCGAACCAGTGAACTCTCTGATGTGAATTGAGTACTTATCTACTCTGCCTGACGTCATTTAAATCATTTTTGCGTACCATGATTGAACTAAATCTTTTTAGACTTTTGAACTAGTTTGAGACTGGTTTATTTCTGTCCGAAATATGACATTTGACATGACCACATAGCCATGCCAAAAATACCAGTTGCTTATATGGCAAAAATACAGTTATCAGACTAGTTGAGCTCGGCTTACATACCAGTTTTGAAGTAGTTTGCAACTAGTTGTTTTGACTGCAGGGTAGTTATATGACAACAACGGTATAAAAGCAGGTGCTTAATTGGTTTCGCTATTTATATTATTCACTAAAAGTGCTAAGGTTTTATTAAGCTTTAAAAAGTTGCTGAATTTTACTTTGAAATTACTTGTGCATACATGCGTTAAAGTTCTACCACCTATACATACTTACATACAGACCTTCTTTATATAAATGACTCAATCAAGAACGCACGTTAGTATGTAAGTACCCTGCAGTCAACTGCCAAACTGGTTACTAAATATTCTAGTTCATTAACTAGCATTTCGTGATCTTATTCATACCAGTTTATAAGCAGCAACAACCCTCTTAAATTGTCGATACATGCATACGCGAGCGAAAAAGAAAACAACTGAGTATTCGGGCAGCAATCGTTCTGTTAACAACGCCGTCCTACATTTTAATTTTCTCTTTAACTAATACTCTGAGTATTTAAATATTTATTTAATTAAATTGAATTAAGAACTTTCTTGCAAATAATATTTTTTATAGTAAATCCTAATCCTTTTGAAAATTTCGTGCTTCAAATAGCACGATCACTTGTCAAAGCAAAATTTCAAAATGTTCCATTTTCCATAAAATTTTTCAAGAAAATTAAAAATTTCTCCCTGTGAAATCAATTATAAAATTCATTGAAAAAAGGATTATTTAAAAAAGAAGAAAATTACTTTTTATTAATGTTTTCCAAGAGCAAAATTGCTATGAATAGCGACTATACTTTTATTAAAATTTGTTCAATATAGTGAAGTAATATTTATACTGATAGACACGTATTTTATATATGATGACTGAATTTTCAGTAAAGTGGTTTATAATGTAATTTTGAAATTTTCTTGTATTTTTCAACCCAAAATGAACTAAGCTCCTATGAAGTGGTACAGTAACTGGTTTGATACTGATGCATGGGCTGACTAGTACGACGGCTGGTATGCTACTGGTGTATGTACTGAGAAGTGGACGAACTAGTATGATCTTGATGTATATAATAACTAGACTGACTAGTATGCCAACTGGTATGGTGCTGATGCAGAAGCAGACAATTGCCATCTCGTAGGACATCGCCATGTTAAAAATACCAGTTGCTAATATGACAAAATTACAGAACTCCAACTAGTTGAGCCGGTTTGGCAAACTAGTATTTGACTAGTATAAAACTAGTAGAATTGACTGCAATGTACGTATGTATATGCGATGCATGTACGTACCCTGTAGTGGAACAGCAAACTAGTCAGAAAAAATACTACTTTACAATCAATTCCTTTAGCTCATCGCAAATTGTGTGAAAAACACCAACTCTGCTCTAACGAAATTTTAAAGTTTTTGAGAAATACTAGAGTGCACAGAGTTGGTAAATTCTTGTAGAATTTATTTTTCAAACTTGATTCAATTTTATCGTTATTAGAATGAAAACCATCAATCTTAAATGGATATATATTTCTATGGTAACTGAATTAAAATTTATTTATAAACATGCTGTTAGGCTTTTTTTTTGACTAGTAAGCCTTACCATGCCATAAGTTTATTCAAAGTATGACTTAGGGTTTTCAACGGAAGTGTCTTTCTCTGGGCTTTTTTCCGTGGAAGCTCAACCAGTATTTTTAGTCAAAATAGAAGGAGGCTGATCTTCATAGCATCTTTTGACGGCCTTAGAAGTGCAGCACATTTCATACGAGCAATCCGATCGAAGAGCGAGCAAATCACGTAGCACTAGGACTAGCTTTTTATTTGACAATTTTCGTTCACGCAAGACACTAATATTGATAGATAAAGGTCGCGAAATAATTATTAAGAAAAATAATATCTGTAAACTTTAAAAATAAATAAAGTCTTAACATATAAAACAAAGGCGTTGGTAAATAAGTAAATAAAAGCAACTGGTTAAAATAAAAATCAACTCAAAAAGTTTGGAAAGCACATAATCTCAGCGAGCAGTTTGAGAGATACTGTGGTATGACGCTTCATAAGCAGCGCAATCAGCTGCGATAAAGGAACTAAGCAAGTAACGAAAAGTGCACACAAAAACCATTGCAGGAAGAAATGAAACCACTTCAATTTCCAGAAATACACAACTCAAAACGCTTTTACAAATACAGATATGAAAAAAAATTTATTTGCATAAATAAGCTAAACTAAGTTCAGAAATTATGAATCAATCAAACCATCAAAACCAAATCACCAAGTCGTTGCACTTATTTTTATCACAAATTATAATCATGAAGATAAATATAATAATTTTAATTTTAAAATTAAAACACAGCACAACCTAAACACAACTGCACAGCTATAATGTTGTTAGGTTTTTTTTTATAACGCGAAAATTGGCTTGGACAAGGAAGCTAGTCATATTGTGGTGGATGGTTTTCTGATAAATTAATGTAAGAATAGTTTAGGGAGCGGATAAGTTGATCAGTATCAATATATTCCCCAAGCGGATTAAAGGAATCAGAATATTGATGTATATTGGAACGATTTTTCGTCATCCCTTGTCAAATTTGGTTTTGAGACAAACCGGTTTCGGCGTTGTGCCATCATCAGTGTCGATTTTCGTTTTGATCTGTTGTGGTCGTTTGTCTTGTATTTATAGTAGGTAGCAGGTAACGTCAGCATGGGTGTCTGTTTGTGTACGTGTGTGCATGTGTTGTGTGTGTACATTCAGAAACGGGGGTGGTTTGCATCGATCGGTTTTTTTGTGCCTGACTGAGGCAGGTAAAAGTTGGCGATTTTTGTTGTTTGACCTTTTTTGCTTGTTTGTTGTTTTTGATCTTTTGCTGTTTTGTGCTTATTTGTCGGTGCGTGTGTGTTTGTTGTACCTGAGTGGTTGCTTTGTTTTTTGTAAACCAATTTTAAAGGTTCGAATATTGTGTCGGAAACAGTGTTTGTCTGTTCGTTTATTATTCTACCGTCGAATGTTTTTTGTTTGTAGATTTCCATGTTTTCAAGTACGTTCAGACGTCTGCCTTTTGCTTGTACATGTAGGACCTTCACTGTTTTTTCGATGTTTCCGGGGGGGCATTTATTCTCCGCCATGTGATTCGCAAAGTTGGACTCTGGTATGATGGTTGGATTCCGTATCTTTTTGTTGTAATCTCTAATTTGTTCTCTGAACCTCGTTCTTACTTGTCGTCCGGTTTGTCCTATGTAACTGTTTTGGCATTCACAAGTGAGCTTGTATACACCATGGCTGCTAAATGGATCTTCTGAGTTAGTTTTGGTTCTTAGCTTCCGTCCTAAATTGTTCGATGTTTTGAACGCTGTGTTGATGTTGTATTTTCTAAGGAAATTTGCTAATTTATATGTTGCCCTTCCAGTATATGTCATTGTCGTCCAGGTTTGTGTACTTTCTTCTCTATTGTTTCTTTTTTGTTCTCTAAGGTCTCTCCTGAGTTTATCTACTAGTGCTTTGTTATATCCGTTGTTTGAAGCGATGTTATATATTATTCCAAGCTCTCTTCTATATGCTTCTTGTGTAAGATGTGTTCTTTCCAATCTTTGTACTAAGTGCCTTAGCGCTGCATTTTTATGTTGTTGTGGGTGGTTCGACGTATTATGTATTATTGTGTCGGTGGCCGTTGGTTTCCTATATATGTCGTAGTTGAATTTATTGCTAGCTTTATCATTACTTATTGTGAGGTCCAGATAATTGATTGCTCCGTCTTTTTCGGTTTCCATTGTGAATTTTATGTTCCCGTGCTGCTTGTTGAGGTACTCCAGTACTTGCTCTTCGTTGTTGGTAGTTAAAACGCATATGATATCATCAAATAACACTCCTAATTTGGAATTTAATTCCTGTATATACTCTTTTTCCAGGTTTTGCATAAACGCTTCCATAAGAATAGCCGATGTTGGGTTTCCCATCGCAAGTCCGTTTGTTTGTCTGTATATTTTATTGTTGAATTGAAAATAGTTTTGACGTAGTGTGGTTCTTACCGTGTTCGTGATTTGCGTATTTTTCACTTTATCTTTTGTTTTACGTAGTATTATAGAGTTTACTATGTTCAATGTCTCTGCTAGTGGTATTGATGTGTATAGATATTTTATGTCGAAAGATACCAATTTGCTGTCCTTTGTCACTTCAACGGTCCTAAGTTTGTTTATTAGTTCAGATGTATTAGTTATGGTGTGTTCGTTGCTAAGTTCCAGTGTGTCCTTCAATACTGTTTTTAAATATTTAGATAGCTTATAGCATGGTGCCGATTTAAAATTAATGATTGGTCTCATTGGATTGCCTGGCTTGTGGAGTTTTGGTAGCGCAATCAGTGGTGGAGTTGATGCCGAAACCGGTTTGTCTCAAAACCAAACTTAACAAGGGATGACGAAAAATCGTTCCAATATACATCAATCATTCACCCTGTCGGAAAAACAACAAAACAAAATGAATCAGAATATGCTCACTGCATGGTATACGTGAGGCAGTATTTCCCTAGTTCCCTCATGGATGGTTTTGCACTTACAATAACACCAACTGAGGCTTTTGGTTAGATAAAGTCCCGTCTTCAAAGCAAAGATTTTCGATTGTGGCCTAAAAAGGCCTTCTTTGCACACCCTGGCATTAAATGGAAGTTGAGAATGATCAATTGGTGAGTAATTTTTGGTGTAATATATTTTTTCAAACAATTTGTTGTTAGAGGTATCGTTAATAAAAAAATAAAAAGATTACATGGTTGATCTAGTACGCATTGTAGGATCAGTGCCTTCAGTAGAGCTTGATAGAGTAATTGCAAAAGGAATTTTTCTAAAATTTTAGTATGTAAACAAATGCACAAATAACTTTTGTGGAAAAATAACTGTTGCAAAATGAGAAAATGAAACGAAAAGAAATGAGAATATATTGAAATAAGGTAGAACTGATAGAATCAAGATTTCGCTTTGTTTTAGAGGCAAGCAAATGGAAGCTTTGAAGGGGTTACTAGGCCCACTCAGGTTAAACTGCAGTCAACTATTTACACATGAGGCTATACTGATTTGCGCTAACCAATACCAAAACTTGCAGAGCGGTAAAAAAAGGTTCTTTGAAAAAAAATAAATTATACCTCTAAGAACAAAGCTCCTCTCCTCACAAGAAATCAACAGTAGGTACGGTGAATAATTTACACATAACTGGGCTTTGTTGTATGCACAATTGGCCAAAATAAAAAGCCAATCAAACTAAAACAGACTTCCGTACAACAACAAAAACAGTAGCAGAAGCCAAACCCCATCAAACTCACAATTCATATGCATATAAAATATAATTTAAATATCCTTTGTCAGCCTTTTCCTTTTTTGCCGGACGACCAATAATTTTTTTCGAACCCAATCGAATATGCGTTTCGTATGAATTTCGGAATTGCCTATAGTTACACATTTAGTTTATTTATATATGTGTTTGTGCGTTTAACGAGATACGAAATAAAAGATACATAAAATAACAAAGAGCTTTGAGGAACCAACAACCAACTTTATGTTTAAGGAATAGCTGAGTTCCTTAGTATTATTGTTTAAAACCAAGCATTGACTTTGATGTATATATATATACGAGTATACGAATGCCTCTCCCCTAGTCACTACTGGTAGTACCAAAATTTGGTCTCGGACTTCAGCTTGTCAGGTTAAAAATATATTTCTGTTTTAACTGTGCCGACGAAACTTCGGGATACTGCTGTGCTCTTGCTGCGTATCATCCGAACGCACAGATTAGCTTAGTCTGAGTGCAGTATAACCCCGTGTACAGAGTTTTTCTAAGTCAAGGTGAAACTAAAAATCACTTATTCATATTGTAGGATAAAAAAACTAAGAAAAAATATTAAAAAATTTGTGAAGAACGAAATTTTGAATAAAGGAGTCGCATATATTTAGTGAATGTAAGGAACATGCATATATTCTATATAGTATATAGATAGCAACTTACAAACCTCTTTTACCAATAAATTTACGTAACGGAAGTAACATTCATATTGGCTTTGTGAAATGGATACAAATAAATCTTTAAATTCATTTCTACTTTTAAGTGCGCCCCAATTGTGTAGGTGCATACAGGCGTGCCTTAGGATTTTTTTCCGGTATTTCACTGCTTGAACATATATAAAAACACTTACAAATGTTTAATATTTTGCTGATGCCTACAAAAAACTACTTCCCGAAACTCAATAAGATATGTCGGCCATAACCGGCTGAATTGTGCAGAAAGCAAAATAAAGGTGTGCTAAAATAAATTCATGTGGTCCTCAGAATGTATATCATGCGACAATAATATTTATAAATGTCCAACACAGCCGTTACTGCCTACTTTAACTACACGCACAGACATATCTCCACACATAGATTTGCTTGTGACTTTGTAACCAAAGTAAGTACTACAAGTGTATACTGCATGAAAGTGGAGCAGACGTGGTCAATGCAGATGTCCATAGACGATATGCGTAACCATTTTTATTGCCAAATCCGTAGGCTTTTATTGTTATTTGAGTTGCGCCTCTATGCTCCATTGAAAGCTGGTGCTCTCGAAAAAGCTTGATTCTGTTGCATTCGTTTCACAGTACTGGTATTGTATGCGAGTAACAACAAAGCAAAAATAATACCCATTCTGCCATTTCAACTGACATCAGACATTACACTCTATACCCCTAAGCAATAGTCTTTTAGAAGGTTTAAATATACAGTGACTAATAAAATTTATTTTTAAAGTTATCTGAGTAGAGAGGGGCTTCGATTCCATGGTCTATTCCAACTAGCACCAAAGTAATAGTAACTAAAATGGGACCTTAAGCGTGTAACGATTACGTTACTCCTACAAAATGTTAGATTTTGATAAATGAGAAACTTTACTTGAAAAATTTCCAGTCGGTGCGAGGTAATTCTACCACTAATAGTTAATTTGAAATTATTTAGATTTTAAGTAGCATTACAAGTATTGAGAACGTCGTTGTTACTAGTAAGCTAAAATAAAAGTGTTCACAACTTGAAAGTGACAAATGACTTTGAAGGTGCAGCTACTTTTGAGTAGCTGGAATAGTTGGCCTGGCGTCTTGGGGTTCTAAATTGTCCTTTTAAGAGATTGTTATATTTTTTAAGTTAAATTTTATGGTAGTCACAGCTCATCCACGATTTAAACGTGACGCCATAGCCACATTTGTAGTAATTATAACTTTGTAGTTAATACAACTTTAAAGTTATTTATTTTTAGTTGACTACCGCATTTTGGTAGTTCCGCCCAATGTTTTGAGTTTTTTCTTTCATAAGAATGTGATGTCGTGATGAAGGCAATAGGAATTTAATTTGATATATATATATTAACTATATTTTTGCTTTGGTTTTATGGTCTTTTCATTTTTACATATTTTTGTAAGTTTAACGAACTCTAGACCAGTTGATAATAATTCTTAGTTAATTATTATTATTTTTCATTAGAGGAAAAATTGAAAGCAACAAACATATACAGGCTATAGTTGTAGTAATATTTGGAAAACATCCACGATTTCTCGTCAGACTAATTCGTATAGTTTTGCTTTTTTAGAGGATCTTGTGGAGCATCGAACCCACTCATTCTGATTGCAACCGCAGCTGCCTAAACTAAGCGCAGCTGCCTAAACTAAGCGCAGCATAGCCTATGGTGTTTAAAAATCATTTTTTCTTATAGAAGGGGGGGAGGGGTGTGGGGCGCTATTACACTTTGAATGTATTAATTGGGGGCAAGCAGTTGTGGCTCTGAGGCATAAGCGCGGGATTGGTATCCTCATTTTCGCTGTGAGCTAAAAACTTTATATTTGGAATATTTCATAAGCTGGTTGCGAATTACAATAGCATGCAATGCAAATGAAATAAACAATAGAAATAATTACAGTCTTTGTCGGTTAAATAATAATGAATTCATAGTCTACGAGGTGTGTTCAAAAAGTATCGCGAATTTTGTGTTTTTTCCAAAATTATTTATTTATTCATGAATATCTAATTTGTCCCCTTCAAAGTAATCCCCATGAGATATTATACACTTGTGCCAACGGTTTTTCCAATCTTCGAAGCACTTCAAAAAATAATTTTTTTGTATCTTGTTCACCTCCTCCTTCGATGCCGTCTTTATCTCGTCAAGAGAAGCGTAACGTCGTCCTTTCATGGGCCTCTTCAGTTTAGGGAACAAGAAAAAGTCACAGGGGGCCAGATCTGGGGAATACGGTGGCTGCGGCATCATTACTGTGTTGTTTTTGGCCAAAAAGTCGCGCACAAGCAACGATGCGTGAGCAGGGGCGTTATCGTGGTGCAAAAGCCAATTTTTGTTCTTCCACAAATCCGGGCGTTTCTGGCGGATTGCTTCGCGCAAATTGCGCATAACATGCAGGTAATATTCCTTATTGACCGTTCTTCCCTGTGGCAAGAACTCATGATGCACCACGCCCCTGCATTGAGATGATTGAGCTTTGGTTTCCACGTCATAACCATAAACCCACGATTCGTCACCAGTTATGACCCTCTGGAGCAAATTTGGGTCGTCGCGGACAGAGTTTAACATCTCATTAGCAATGTTCATGCGATGCTGTTTTGGGTCGCAATTGAGCAATTTTGGTACGAATTTCGCGTAAAAAGCGAAGACGATCCAAAACACGTGCAAACAAAGCAGCTGTCAACAATTAACTGAACATTCAAAATGGCCGAGCTTGTCGGCATAAGTGAGAGACATGAGTACCAACATAACGCCACAAAAAATTCGAAATTCGAATATACGTCACAAGCGAAAATTCAAAATTCGCGATACTTTTTGAACACACCTCGTATTTAGTAATTATTGTAAACCATTTATTGAGAACAGAGGTTTGTCATATTTGGGATTAAAAACAGTCTGTCTTGTTCAAAAGTCTTGCGGTTGGTGTGAGCTGTGTGCGCAACTAGAATCAGTTTTAAAAAAAAATATAAAGCTATGGTGAGAAAATCCTTTATTATATTCCCAATTATTAATGATCATTTCAGTAGCGGCCGACTAAAATTCGATAGTAATGCATATACTTTTACATATTTTTAAAACATAACCACAAATAGCTAAATGATTTCATTTAAGACTCACTGTATCTATAAGTATATTTAAAATGTACTGTTAGTTGTACACACAAAACGAGGACGTGTGTTATTTACCGGTTAAGTGATGCATATCATATGCACTCACATACATTCTCAAGCAAATATACACATTTACTTACATTCATTCATAACATAATTCCAAATGTGTGCTTTTATATGCTTATACTAAGGATACCCTTCATTTCCCAGTTGTCGAATGTGAAAAATTACGAAAACTGCGTTGACCCTTATAGATGAGATGATGATGATCACCATCATCATTACCATCACCATACTACCGAGTTGTAATAGTCTCTAAAGGGTATGGGATTGCTCAAAAGGCATCGACAGCATAATGATACCCTTCAATAAACTAACACATACAAATTGCTCATGTGAATACATGAACATGAATGATTCTGAGATACGCCTGTGGGTAAATGTGTAACGAAATACTGCGGAGTACACATAGACGTTAGTGTTGCTTGCATGTTTTAACTCGTGGTAAAACGATAAATTTGTGGGTTCCCATTTTTGGTAATTTTAGTTGGTCAATCGTATGGCTGGCTGAATTTGCACAAAAAGGATTTTTATTTTCGTAACGACCATGAAGTGTGTATATATTTGGCATTCGATTGAACTTTTAATTCGAAGAACCTATCTGTATATATATTTATGTATATGGTGGTCTATATGGCGTTATATTTTTCAGGGTATTTTCCCCTGAGACTTAAAGAATTTTGCGAAGAATTAATGACAGCTAGTCCGATACATATTTGCACGGAACTAAACATTTTATTTCATTCTAAAACACAGCGGATTCAGTTATGTGCAAACCCAGCGGACCTTTATTAGAAAATTTTAAAAATAGTTTTTAAAACTTAACTTAAATACAATCAAAAAAATCAATAAGAAATGACCCAAAAATTCGGAAGAAAAATTAGCTTGTTATGTAAGCATTGCACAACTCATTTACAGGCTGATTGGTCAGATGTTATTTAGGCTAGAAAATTTGGGTAGCAATACGAGAAAATTCCAACTCCTAGGTTGAGATATCGTCACCTGAAATTTACTTTATTTGTTACTCTACAGCAAAGTTTTAAGTTTATTAGTTGTGGGAGTTATTGTACGAAGGCTAAAAGACACTCATCAACTCCAGAGGAACATATTTCGAGTTAAGAGAAAGGTATCCGCTAAAAAATCCCGTTAAAGCAGGCGTTCTAATACTTATTAATTTGATTAGTGAATTTTCAAATAAATTTTGTAAATAATTTTTAAAGGTATTTTTCACAATTCGGCTCGGATATTCCGTTTGGGAATTTAAATGTCTTTTTAATAAATGTTTTCATAAAGGAGTATATTACTTTTTGCAAGTAATTTAAATCTTAATTTTATAATTATTACGTGTATGCCCTTATATTTTTTTTTCTGAAATCTGCAAAGGACAGCGGAAAAAGAATTGATTTTCCTATTTAATTTCAATGTAAAATTGGTAAAGAAAAGCATTTAAGAATTGAATGAAGGTTTTGGGAGTGTTGTCGAAAGTGACCGGATATGAACCCGATACGCTCCGGCACTCCCTTGCGGTACTGCCCGACCGTCGTAGTACCGATTTGGTATGACCAGTGGAACCTTCTAGGGCATGTCATGAAAATGGGTAATGAGAGGTGGGTGGCATCATATCCGCAGATCAACCATCGAGCTGCACGTGATTACCTTAGTGCATATTAGTCGCCTCTTACGACCGGTATGCCTACCTAGGGTATATTCTAACCGCCTAACCCTATCTATTCTAATAACAACCAAACAGGCAGTTTCTAATTTTTTTCATATTTTCTTTATATTAATAATGTTGGCCATTATTTATACGGCCAACATCTAAAACCGGGTACTGCTCCCACAAGGACTACCCTAAACGAAGTGGTTCTGATGTGATTTAATATAATAGTCAAGCTATGGTGTGATCAAAGTTATATGTCTAGCAAACCGCCTAGCTGTGATATTTGATCATAAACATAGAAGTAAAGTTTTAAAACTATTTTTAATAATCATTATAAAGTTCTAACTTTCTCATGTATGTGATGTGACGGTGTGATGTGATGATGTGATATACATATAATGTGATAGTTTGATTTGTTCGAAGTTCAATTATCTCCCAAGCCACTGAACTGTGGTATATTGTCTTAAACAGAGAACTTATACCTATTTATTTTGCATTTATGGGTAGGTAGAGGCACCCTATTTCGATAACTTTAGAAGTATGACCTAATTCTATAAAAAGTTCATAATGTGATGTTATATATAATGTGATGGTATGGTGTTTTCGAAATAGAATATCGCACAAAGCACCAATCTATGATGCTGATTTAAAAAGGGGAGCTAATAATTGGAGTTCGGTTTTCCAATTATGATTTCAAAATAATGACACCGTCTAAATCACTTTCGGATATGAAATGACAGCCTTTCATTTTAAGAGTTTGATTTTCTTTACCGTACTTTTCGGTTCACCAGAAAGTGTAGCGTTCGACGAATAATGACTCTCACCCAATCTCTCGAGTTACTTTATTTCGAAAACTATTGAACTCGTCTTCAATTTTAAATGAAAATCATTGCCCTCTAAAGTTAAAACAATTTAACAGGTCAAGTGTGATTTAATTTACTGTAGTGGAACTTAGATTAAATTACTTTTTCAACTTTCTGTTAACAGAGTAAAATAAATATTTAAGAACTGCAAGAAGTTTTCTTGCATTTCATTGTCCTTGTTACAATTTTTTGCTTTTCACATCACTCATCACAGCTGACTATTGCTACCTCCAGCACACTAACAGCATTAACATTAATAGCTAACGCAGAACGCAGACAAATCAGCAAAATTATTTCTAATGAGCATTTAATTGCATTAATTTACATTTTCTTCGCAGCATTCCTACTGCCCCTGACGCGCCATATGTCGAATGCCTACAAAACATAATTGCAATAACACCACGAGCAGAAAAAAGCAAAGAGAAAAAAGGAAATTATTTAAACCAGAAGAAACAAGTAAAATCAAAAGGATAGTCAAGCTACTCGTCGTAAATGAATGCGCAGCCAACTCTACTTAGTTGCAACGAAGAAGTCGCATAATTGAAAGAGTTGGCAAGGTTGGCTGGAAATCATATAAACACAAACATACAAGCCCCAATGGAATTATCCATAAAACTTGGGCTAAAACATTAGAGCATGAAACAACGAAGCAAATAAAAAGATTGGCACAATAAATGAAAAGGAAGCATATTCGAAATCAGAGAAACACAATAGAATAATTATGAGCTGATGAGTTTAAAAATAGAATGATCGGTGATGCGCGTCATAGTCAACCAATAGTAACTAGTTGGCTATAAATGAAAACTCTGCTACTGCAAAAGATAGAAAAACAAGTACAATAACGAACAACTGCTTATTCACATATATGATAACATCAGGTTAAACCCTAACAAACCGACCAGAAAAAGTCATATCAGACAACAGACTCGCGTTATAGGAGCACATAGAATCAAGCGATTGAGAGTTCTGTTATATACTTATATACAATGTACTAGGAATGTTGAGTTTAACTTCGCCCACAATGTTGAACTAAAATTGCGAAGGTATTTGCATTTGAATTTAAAACGCGTGTGTTTACTTCAGTGATGCACTCAGAATCTTCTCAGAGGGAGCAGTGCAATTACTTCCATGGGCTTTATTTCCTTTTCGAAAGGGAAACAACGGCCACTGGAAAAATCTATTACAGAACACAGGCATTATTTTCTTTCAAAATAAAATACGTTACGGAGCCTAAGAACTTATAACAGACAGAGTCCGATTTTAAGTACTATATCCCCAAACCGAGATGAGATATGGAACCTAATCAAAGATTGTACTAACAGACTTTGGGTCACCCTGGTTCACATATTGATCGAAAGTTTCCTAACCAGTAAAGGTACCGAAACAGGCTGTACCTTAAATTTTAAGTTAGACAGACAAAATTTCTAAAAAGTGTTGTCTTGTACAAGTAAGGGGTCAGCTATTTTCGATCAAAAATATAAAACTTAAAAATGGGTTTTTTTTTCCTTAATCAAAACAAGTAAGGAAAGGGCTGACTTCGACTGTGCCGAAGACTATATAACTTTCATGAATAGGCATTATGGTTTTAAGTGTCCGAGCCTTACTTACAATTAGTAAAGACTCTGCAAAACTGATCATTTAAAGATACAAAGCCCAAGCCCCATTTATCGGAACAATCGATTGTATGGAAGCTATATGTTATATTGGTCCGATCTGGCTGATTTTATATACTCAGATTATATATGTAATAGGTATAAAACTTGCAATATTTTACGTTCCTATCTTTTTAGTTGCAAGAGTTAAAGGCCAAAACCCGTTTAGCGGAACAATCGATTGTATGGGAGCTATGCGTTGTATTGCTCCGATTTTTTTGGTTCCTTCAAATAATTAATATATTACAAGATGGCGGTCCCTTAGCAAATTTCAGCGAGATATCTCAAAAATTGAGAGACTAGTTTGCGTTCAAACAGACGGACAGAGAGAAGGACATGGCTAAATCGACTCAGCTCAACGCCCTGATCATTTCTGTATACTTATTGGTGGGTCTATCTCTTCTTCTTCTCATATTTACAAACATCGGACCAAAGTTATAATACCATATCATGTTCATGAAAGGTATAAAAATAAAACTTGAAAATACCTATTATCATAACAGTTAAGGTCCCTGTTGAAATCTTATTCTTATATCAATTCGCGAGAACATAAAATTTTATGAACTTTGTAGCTGTCATATATTTCCCATCCCCTGAATCGTTAGACAGAAGCCCTTTCTTATTATGTACTCATCCACTTCCCTTATATTTCTTATTCAAATAGTATAAACCGAACTTGAACCAAACGAAAGTTCTGACGTCTGGGGATCGGAATCGAAGTTCAGTAACATCTCTAATACACACATGTAATATAAAATAAACTTATAACAGGCTCATCGTGGTGTAAAGTTAACTCACATTTTTGCGCGTTTGAGGTTAGCAACCTGCCAATTGTCTGGATTGTTGTAGACCGAGAATGAAAGCTGTCAAGATTGTGCGTCATTGACATTTAGTGATATGTTTTCGTTACTGTAGTTGAGCTACCACGCACACACTCCACCCCACGCACATTCCATTTAAATTGTGTATGTGTGCGTCATGGAGATATCATTAACACGGCACCTTCTTGGTGGTATTTCGTTTAAGTTTTTTATCACCTGCTGTTTTGAAAACTCTAGCACGTTTTGCTATACTTTGGTTAACCCAACTCAAAATTCAAATGCTCATTTTTCCCCTTTGTTATTGCCTAGCTAGCATTAAGACAAACAAATCAAATGGAAATTTTATTGTTTGCCTCTTGAGTTCTTTGGAAGAGGTCGAAATAATCCTTTCAAAATGCGAAACGGAACCCCATTTTTATGCACGGGAGCATATTAAGGTTTCGCCATCCCATTTTTAGCTGTAAATATTGCTCGTCTGTAATTTTAATGCAGCCATCTACCTTAGTATTGGCTTTAGTTTTAATATATTTGTAGATACTTGCAAATATTTCAAAATCCAATAGTGAAATCTACTCTGTCTTTACAAACAAATCTTTGTTTGAACAAAGCAGGCGATATAAAGGGTGTTCTTTTTAGGGGTATAGAACTTCAAATTGAAATAAAACACAAGAAAATCGTTTTAAGGTCCATCAATTTGGCTTTATTGGAAGGATAATTTTATGCCATTAATGTTTAAATATGATTTCGGGCATGTGGCCGCCGCGGCTGGCTCGAATAAAGCCAATTCTACAGGTCCAATTTTCAACCACTTTTTCGAGCATATGGGGCCGTATGTCGGCAATAACGCCACGAATGTTGGCTTCCAATTCCCCTAACGTTTCTGGTTTGTTGGCGTAGACGAGCGACTTCACATATCCCCAAAGAAAATAATCCAATGGTGTCAAATCACACGACCTTGGTGGCCAATTGACAGGTCCATTCCGCGAAATTATGCGCTCATCGAATGTTTCCTTCAATAAATCGATTGTGACGTGCGCTGTGTGGCATGTAGCGCCGTCTTGTTGGAACCACAACTCATCCACATTCATGCCATCCAATTCGGGAACAAAATAGTCGGTTATCATGGCTCTATACCGGTCTCCATTAACGGTAGCTGCCTCTCCAGCATTATTGCGGAAGAAGGATGGCCCAATGACTCCACCAGCCCATAGAGCACACCAAACAGTCAGTTTTTGTGGATGTAATGGCGTTTCAAGGGTCTCATGTGGATTCTCTTCACTCCAAATGCGGCAATTTTGCTTGTTGACGTAGCCATTCAACCAAAAATGAGCCTCATCACTGAACAAAATTTTGCGATGAAAATCAGCATCGAAATCAATCTCATTTTCGGCCCATACACCAAAATCACGACGCATTGCATGGTCTCGCGGCTTTAATTCTTGCACAAGCTGGATCTTGTAAGGTCGCAAGCCAAGATCTTTTCGCAAAATCTTCCATAAAGTTGATGGACAAAGCTCCAATTGCTGTGCACGGTGGCGAATCGATTCATTCGGGTCCTCTTCAACACTTTGCTCTACAGCGGCAATTGTTTCTTCGGTGCGCACTGTTCGACGTCTCTGCGGATGCGTATTATCACATAGAGTAAACGTAGTGCGAAAACGATCCATGGTTAACCAAATTAATTGCTCTGATGGACGATTATGTCGACCATAAAATGGACGGAGCTCACGGTAAACTTCGCGAACTGAACCATTATTTTCGAAATAAATTTGCACGATTTGCAAGCGTTGTTCTTTTGTCAACCTGTTCATGATGAAATGGCAAACCAAACTGAACATAAATGACATTAGAGTTGCCAGATTTGACCACAAAATGCCAGTTTTATTTCTATTCGAAAAACAAACCTGTAAAAAAAACACCCTGTATAAGGTGGCGCAAAAGTAAGCTTCCGATGTTCAGCATATCGGTTGCGGCACGTGCAGTGTGTGCTGTTGCACCGTCTTGTGGAACCACATATTTTCCAATCCCCATTCATCAAGTTGCGGGAAAAAGAACTCGTTGATCATTGCTCTGTAGCGCTCACCATTCACAGTAACCGTTTTTCACCGACCGATTATTGGTCAAATAAATAGTCAGCAATATTCCGCGTTCTGGAGCAGTGCAGCGTAACATTGTTTATTAACGTATATTTCGCATGTGTTTACTACACAAATGTCAAAACAGAACTGACTTTAGGGGCCAATCGCAAAATTTATAGCATTTTCTGATAGGAGGATTACTTTTGCGCCACCTTGTACTTGTTTTATTTTGCTACGGCAAATTTTATAACACCACACTTGTGCCAAATAGGACATTGCGTTATTTTAAAATTAATTGTTTACAACAATTACATATAATGCGGTTTTTAATTTATTACTAATACGAACGCATTTCTAGAAAGTCGTCTTATCAGCTGTTTATTCTTATTGGGCGAGGGAAGAAATATTAGCTGCGAAGGGCAGATGGCATTACGAAAAAACTGAAGAGGAAAGCATCACAACTGAGAATGAAAAAGGGAGGTGAGGAACAAGAAGATGCAGATGAAAATATGGCAAAAGAGTAAAAAATGCTGACAGTTTTACGAGCTTTTTCAAACTGATTATTTTTAACTTTCTTAAATTATATAAAAATAATAAATAAAAACTTTTTCCAAACATTGTTGATGTTACCTGTACCGTAACTTGAACCAGAGACCGTAGGCTAGCAACACCTACCACCACATCAAAACTACTAATCCTGATAATAATAATCATAGGTTGACATCAAAATATCAAGTTATTGCATTGTAATAAACCGTAAATCTTTAAGTGATCTAACAGCAATCCCGGGTAGGACTATGAACTTTTAATTTTATAGTGTTTCTTTTGACTCTTGATAGGTCTTCTTGATTGTTATTTAATTTGGAAATTTAAACAGGTCAAGATCATATGCGATCAAATAACCGTTCCTCTTATATTCTTTACGCATCATAATTCGACATAAGGAAAAATGTTATCTATCTATTTATGAAACTCCACCTAGAGCAGAAATACACTGAGGTAAAGGGCAAATTTCTTAGACTATTTGACTAGAGTAAACTAAAACTCCGTATTTTTAGATCGTAAAGCCTCCTAGATATACTCATACTTTCAGACTTTCTTAACTCTAAAGGGTTTTTATTAAATTTGTTCTGTTTACAACCTATAGAACTAGATAATATAAAATTTCGGTACATGGACCTATCACGTATTGCGCCGAAAGCAAGAAACCCTTCCGTGACATCTATTAGTGTTATACGAAGAAAACATATATGACTACTGGGTGCAAAAATCTCTACTATCTTAGTTGAAATCTTATTTTTGCTAAGCACCACTGAAAAATATCATTCACACTTTCGTCTCGCAACTACCTAAACAATCGTATCTACATACTAGTTTACAATTGCACCAATACAAGCAAGGCCGATTTTTCCTGTTAATACTTCGTCCTCTCTCTGCACACTTTCCGCTTTCCGCCTATTCAAGATAAAGTCAAACCTATTTTTATAGTGTTGCTATTTTGCTACTTTCAGTTGTTATTTTCTCTGAATGTTTACTTAGCTTTTGTATGCTAAACAAGCACACATAAACACAGACATATGTACGTCAACGGACAAACACTTACCGTAAGCTTCAACACTCAATACTGGCAACATTCAAAACAATGACTCATTAAGGCCCATCTAAATTCTAATGAGATTCAGTAACCATTAAAAAGGGTTTCGTTACAGTTTTGCTGATTCGGCCTTTTTGCCTTTGCTAACCTCTGCCACGCTCTATGTATATTTGTGGCTCAAGTTCTTTTTACTTTTTCATTAATGTGTTTGTATGTGTGTTTTTGTATCAAGAGCATGCTTCTGTAATAGTTTCTGTTGTTTCTCGCTTTCGTAGTTCCTTTCAATGTCGTTGCTTGCCAATGATACCATCAACGCTATCACCTATATATGTAGGTATATATTTAGCTCACGATAAGACTTTATTTAATTTGATAAAAATGATTTTTGAAAAGCTTTTAACTTTTATATGAATTTAATATTGACAAGCAGGCAGATTTAAGTTCGTGTAAAAAAGAATTTAATATACTCAGTTGTGCGTGATAAGTTAACTTGGTTGAACGTTTTTTAGGAAAAGTTCGTGCGATACACGCTTTTCGAATCATGAAAAGGACCATAAATCGTCCACAAATGAATGATTTTTTTCTGAATACTCCAAGAAAAGGGTCATCTTTAGTCGACACTTTCCATTATTCCGAACCTTATATCAGTACAGATATGACGAGAAACTTTTTACATATAGTAGTCTAAAAATTTATTTTCTTCTCAACTGTTAAAAGTAGGATTTTCGAAAACTGTTTTTACCTAAATTTCTCGGCTTATAATAGTTTTCAGATTAAAGACGGGGTCATCTTGTCTGAGGTCTTATTTGGATCGAATGCCGGGGAGCAGTCTATCCATATCATGTAGTAGGATTTCTGCGATAGAATAGGATTCACTGTTAACAACAACAACAACAACATGTAGTAGGATTGGCGTAACCATAAAAGCTATGTAGGGAAGTCCAATTCGCACTGTCAAATTTCTTTCAACTAGGCAAAGAGTAAGTTGATAAGGTTCACTTAGCTTTCCAAATATAGGCTTTAGTCTTTCGCAGACACAAGCATGGTAGGTGGAACCTTCTTTGCGATATTAAGCTTACTTATTCTGTAATACTTGCGCACAATCAATCCCCAGCCTGGGTAGTCTTGTTATTGTTTTTCTTGATGCTAAAGGCGATGGTCACCATGTTCATGATTATGGATAAATGTACGCTGTTGATTACCGCGATAGCTAGATAATGGATCTATCAACTATGTGTCATTCCTTTTCAGGTATCGCATACTCTCGATCATGCAATTCTCACCTATGTAATTAGCATCTTTATATATAAAATTAAGCTTTACGATTCTACCGCTAGACTCAGAGAGTTATAAAATAGTCTGTGCACTAAGCACCGTTAAGTATAAATACTTACTCTGCTTACTTACAAAGGTAATTGCTTACTTAATGGAAATATTAAATATTTAATATGTGACGTGGATGAAAATTAAGAGAGTCACGTAAGGAGACGCGTACGTACATAAATACTACATGCGTATATATGAACATACATATATTGATAGCGATGCATATTTACTCTTACATAAATAATTTGTAATCTCTGTTTTAAATATTCAAGCGAAATATTCCGTCACATTTTCAAAGTAGAGAAATCCGGCGATTTGTCCCTTGTATAGGTATGAATATGAATTAGCTGGAAATTACATTATGTTTAATTAGCTCTTTAATAGATGTGGTAGATAATGCTGTTAGATTGTTGTTGCATGAAAGTCGATCACTCTTGTGAATAAGTAAAAGATAAGCGCTTAATTAAGTACAAGCTAGTACATATAATAGTTAGTGCGAGATTATAGTAACTAGTTATCTATCGCTCTCTCTCCTCTCTTTTATACTAATGTAGTAAAACCAGATATGGGCACCACTACAAACAAATGACCAGCAAGTTAACGTAACATAGGTTACTGCCACCCACGTCGCCTGAAATATGATTGCGCATCATAAACCAGCCGACCCAAACACCCATAAATTGCTCATAATGATTACTTGCAATGGAGCAAGCCCATGTCGCAATAAATTACTCATAGTAATTACTTACAATAAAGTAGACCCGTGCCGAACATTTCCGCCCGAAATATGATCAGTCATAATTCGGCCGACCTAAATAAATTCCCAAGAAATGCATTGGCGCACAACGATCATTTACCCAAATCCGATCGCACCTCATAAATTATAAGTGCAATGCATTTATGCAAAGGCAAGACATTTCAAAAGCAATTAATTTCATAAGTCGCCTGAAATATGATTACTCGTCACATTTCAGCCGCACCGAGTAAACTCACTTCAAAGCGGCATTTAACTGTCCCATACGGTGCCATATCACAATCACACATACTATGCTTGCCCAATGGCAACATGCCGAGTCGGCATTTATCAAAAATGGGTCACACGGAAAAATGCATTGTTACACAATGACATACCATAATCACCCATACTATGATTATCCAATGGCAACGTGCTAAGCCAGCACTATTGGAAATTGGTCAAATAGAGAAATGCGTTGTAAACGAATTTCTCTCCAAAATGAGCTCTTTCCCAATACATAGGAAATAAATGAATTCTTTTTACATAAGAAAATTTGGGTTGCAGAGCAGGCATAATTTTAGTATAAATAAGATAAAAATTGTAAGTTATGCTAAGTCTGGTTAATGATTTCAATAAAAGTGGCCACGCTGCCCAATCAAAATAAAAAAATAAACTAACGTTTATTTAACTGGCGCCCGAGCGAAGTTCTTGGCACGCGAAAACTATTCCTGAAAATAACAAGTAAGGATTCGTGAAACGCCGCGAATAAAAAGTAAAGTTCTCGGCAAGTGCGCGAAAAATAGTCCTGAAAAAAACAAGTAAGGATTCGTGAAACGCCGCGAATAAGAAGTGAAGTTCTCGGCAAGTGCGCGAAAAATATTCCTGAAAAAAAACAAGTAAGGACTCGCGAACGTCGGAAACACAGCAATCGGTAGAAAACATGAAATAGTGCCAATGCTGAAAAACCAAGAGCCGTGTTTAAGTCCTGAAAATAAAAAGTAAGGACTCGGCTTACGCAAAAAAAGGAAAGAAAGTGAGCAGGTGCCACTCAAAAAACAAAGTGATAAATTGGCTCCTTGATAAATTGGCTCCTTAGTAGCGTAAGCAAACAGGGGGTACTACGTACCAGCCATTATCAAAAAGATTTAAAATAACAATATAAAATCCTAGCAAAGAAGGAAGACGGCAAAAAGCATAAACGAGGTGGAATATAAAATCCCAGCAAAGAAGGAAGACGGCATCAAGCATAAACGAGGTGGAATATAAAATCCCAGCAAAGAAGGAAGACGGCATCAAGCATAAACGAGGTGGAATATAAAATCCCAGCAAAGAAGGAAGACGGCATCAAGCATAAACGAGGTGGAATATAAAATCCCAGCAAAGAAGGAAGACGGCATCAAGCATAAACGAGGTGGAATATAAAATCCCAGCAAAGAAGAAAGACGACATCAAGTCAAGCATAAACGAGGTGGAATATAAAATCCCAGCAAAGAAGGAAGACGACATCAAGCATAAACGAGGTGGAATATAAAATCTCAGCAAAGAAGGAAGACAATATAAAGTATATCAAAGCGAAAATAATAAGTAAGAAAGAAATCTAAGTTTAGCTACGTATTATTGTTGCCCATATTTACAAAATAATTACAGAATGGAAGACGCTCTTCCAATAGATGTAGATAACGAAGAGTTAGATAAAATAATAGGAAAATTAGAGGAAAGAGACTTTACAGAAAAAAAGAAAGTAAGAAATTTAAAAGATATAAAAAATATTGAGGGCAAAGTTCAGCTTATGCAACGGATATTTGATATTATAGGAGAAGACAAGGAAGCTACAATAGAAGACTATTATAACGATAACACTAGGGAAGAGCAAACTGTTCGAATGATCAGAGCTTTGGAGAAATTTTAAATAGCTTTATGAGGACGAAGTTGCTTTAATAAAATAAAATTTTTTGCGAAAGAATAAGAAAATATAATAAATATGGCAAATCCCAATAACTTAGTCCGTCCTCCCGTCTTGGGCCAAAACCCCTCAGCCCCTCAGGCATCAGGCAATGCTCAAATAAGCATGGATGATTTGAGGAGTTTAATATCAAACATCGCTACAAACATATTGACGCAACAAGGACCACAGGTAGTCCAAAACGTATTGAATCCGAATGCGAGCTTGGCCACAGCAGTTGACCAGGTCATAGACGAAAGGTATAGGGGAAATATAAACGAATTAGACAAAATACCAGACGTAGTAAAATGTCTGAAGGAATTTTCAGGAAAATCAGGTGAATTTAATTCCTGGAAAAAAAGCGTGGATCGTATACTCAACGTATACGAATCAATAAAAGGGACTCCTAAATATTATGGAATCCTGAGTGTGATTAGGAATAAGATAACTGGTCAAGCAGACACAGCTCTAGAATCCTACAACACTCCACTCGATTGGCCGGCAATAACAAAATGCTTAGCGATGCATTATGCAGATAGACGAGACCTATCAACCTTGGAATATCAGATGACCACACTCATACAAGGTGATAAATCGATAGACGTATTCTATCAACAGGTGTATAAACACCTATCTCTCATTCTGAACAAATTAGGTTATGAAGGTATGAGTAGTGAAACGCAGCGAATGCTCACAGAATCATATAGGAACAAAGCACTGGATACATTTATTCGAGGATTGAATGGAGACTTGCCAAGATTGCTAGGTATGAAGGAACCAGTCGATTTACCACAGGCCCTTCATTTATGTCAGAAACTAGACAACCAGAATTTTAGGACGAACCACGCCAATGGCATGAAGCAGTCATACCAAGGATACCAAAAACCAACCAAAAATTACCCGTCACATCAAAGAGCACAGCATTTTTATTCACAATTAGCTCATAACCCCCAAACAAGCCATCAGGCATGGCAAACCAATCGGGTAAATGCTAATACAAATGCGCCGCCAAGGCCACCCAAGCCCCAACCCAAACCAGAGCCTATGGATGTGGACCAGAGCATACATTCACGTAGATTAAACTACATGAATAAACCCACGCAGAGTCGGTACCAAGGAAAGAGACCTGCAGAAAATCCCATAACTCAAAAGGAAAAGTCACAAAGAACTTTTCACATTTCGGAGCAAGAAGAGAGAAGGTATGGAGAGGATGAAGAATCAGACGTTCATTTTTTTAGCCTAATGAGCTCTTCGCTCCCTTACTTTGAGGCTAGAGCGGAGAGAGGGAAAATACTAAGATTTTTAGTGGACACAGGCTCCAGTAAAAATTATTTACAACCACATTTAGCAAAGAAACGTATAAAAAACAAAGCCCCATTCCACGCCAAATCAGTCGTAGGGGACATAAAAATTGAAGAGCATACCCTATTAAAATTATTTAATATTGATAAGGAGCTCAAATTTTTCCTGATGCCACCTTTAAAAACATTTGACGGAATTTTAGGAAACGATGCATTAAGAGATATGAATGCTGTGATCCATACCAAAGACAATATATTGATATTGAATAACGGAAAAAGGATCAAACTGAAACAGCTCCCCTCAAAGGCGGTAAACGCCATACAGATAAAGGACGAACATTTATCGTCACAACAAAGAAGGGACATGAACGAAATAATTCATGCATTCCCAAGGTTATTCTCAGAACCGGATGAGAAATTAACTTATACGACAAAAGTCGTTGGAGAAATAAGGACGGTAACAAATACCCCTGTTTACTCCAAATTTTATCCATACCCAGCTTCTCTCAAGGCAGAGGTTGAGAGTCAGGTAAAGAAGCTGATGGCTGATGGGATAATAAGACCTTCTAGGTCACCCTACAATTCACCAGTGTGGATTGTTCCGAAAAAAGCGGACTCAGAGGGAAATAAACAATACCGTATGGTTATAGACTATCGAAAGCTGAATTCAGTTACGACAGCCGATAGATACCCAATACCTGAAATTTCTGAAGTAATTTCTAACTTAGGAGAGAACAAATTTTTCTCGGTATTGGATCTGAAAAGTGGTTTCCATCAAATCCCTTTGAAGGAATCTGATATTGAGAAAACCGCCTTTTCGGTAAATAATGGTAAATACGAATTTACTCGTTTACCATTTGGATTAAAAAATGCGCCGTCAATTTTTCAGCGAGCGCTCGATGACATTTTGCATGAACACATAGCTAAATATGCTTACGTATATATTGACGATATAATAATCTTCAGTAAAACGGAAGAAGAACATATTGAACACATAAGTAAAATTTTTCAAACTTTACAGGAAGCAAATATGAAAGTTCAGTTAGACAAGTGTCATTTTTTTAAAAAAGAGGTTGAATTTTTGGGATTCGTTATATCGTCAGATGGAGTAAAAACCAACCCCGTAAAGGTGGAAGCGATTGCGAATTTTCCGCAACCAAAAACTATAAAAGAACTTCGTAGTTTTCTCGGTTTATCCGGATACTATCGGAAGTTTATAGAAGATTACGCTAAACTAGCAAAACCCCTAACAACTCTTTTAAGAGGGGAAGAAGGCAGGATATCAAAAAATAAATCCTCAAAAATTAAAGTAAACTTAGATAAGGAAGCAATAAAAGCTTTTAATAAGGTGAAAAATTCACTTATCTCCAGGGATGTCATTCTTGCATACCCTGATTACAGTAAAAAGTTTGAGCTGACTACGGATGCTTCCAACTATGCAATCGGAGCAGTCCTGTCACAAGAGTCAAAGCCTATAGCATTCATTTCAAGAACGTTAAATAAAGCCGAAGAGCATTATGCGGCTAATGAAAAAGAAATGTTGGCTATAATATGGGCCTTGAACTCACTTAGAAATTACCTCTATGGATCAGCTAGAATAAAAATATTCACTGATCACCAACCGCTCACATACGCATTGAGCAATAAAAACAATAATGCAAAAATGAAAAGGTGGAAAGCAGCATTAGAAGAATATACGTACGAATTGTGTTACAAACCTGGTAAACAAAATGTTGTCGCTGATGCTCTATCAAGGATACATGTCGAACAATCACAAGTTAACAGCCTATCGGTAGCATCAAGATCAGATGACAGTTCATCACACAATTTAATTTACAGCGTCGAAGGACCAATAAATGCCTTCAAAAATCAGATTTTTTTAAATATTGATAGTAGGCCATCTTACGAATTTAAAATCGTGTTTCCTACATATCACCGCCATGTGATAGCACAACCGGAATATTCGGAACAGATTTTGTTATCAATCTTGAAGAAATATTTGAACCCGTCAGTCATTAATTGTATCAAAACTGAACAATTCATCATGGGAAAAATACAGACGCTCTACCCACTGCATTTTAGCAAATATAAAATAAGGTTCACTCAAGGAATGGTGGAAGACATACCTGAGGACCATAGACAACAGGAGATAATAATAAAGGAGCATAAGAGAGCTCATAGGAATTCTAAAGAAAATAAAACTCAAATTTTAGGAAAATACTATTTTCCAGGTATGGCATCGAAAATCAAAAAAATTATAAAAAATTGTGTGACTTGCAAAATAAATAAATATGATCGCCATCCGGCAAAGCCGCAAATCCAACCAACACCTATCCCTACATTCCCAGGTCAAATCGTACATATCGATATACTTCATATGGGAAAGCAGTTAATTTTAACCGCAGTAGATAAGTTTTCTAAATACGCAATAGCAAAGCCTATTAAATCTAGAGCCACGGAAGATATAAAGCAACCATTGAGAGACATTCTTTTCTCACTCGTACCGGAGACGATAGTCATGGATAATGAGAGATCATTTAAATCAGAAGAAATAAATTTTATGATGGAAAACGAGTTTGGCATAGAAATTTACCGAACGGCACCGTACACAAGTTGCTCAAATGGTCAGGTGGAACGATTTCACTCTACCCTACAGGAAATAATGCGATGTCTCCAATGCGAAAAAACGCATAAAACTTTCAATGAATTATTAGAAAGATCAGTCAAAGAATACAATTATACAGTGCATTCCACTACAGGGAAAAAGCCAATAGAAGTATACTTCGGTACACGGGTCACAACAAACCCGCTACTGTTAGAAAAATATAGATTAGAAACAGCAAATAAACTTAAGGAGAAGCAAGTTTCAGATCTTGCATATCATAATAAGGATAGAACACCATTAAGGCAGTATAATATAGGAGAAAAAATTTATGTTAAAATAAATAGAAGATTAGGAAATAAGGTAACCCCTAGATACAAGAAGGAAATAGTGGCTCAAGATTACAACACCACAATTAAAACACAATCAGGAAGAATAGTCCATAAAAATAATATCAAACAGAGTTGAATATTATTTTTTCCATTTTTTTTTTTTTTCTTTTAGTTTCACGACCACAATATTTTTTGAAAAGAAAAAACCCCAAAAAACAACATGAAGACGAAAATCACCATTCAAATCATTTTTGCAATAATATTCACGATTAAAGCGCAACAGATCGATATACAAGATCTAACAAATAATAATGGATATATACCAATAAAAATCGGAGAACAACGAACCATTAATCACTACGATAAAATCCTCCATTTTATCAACCTAACAACATACGATGAAACCATTTCATTAATTGCAGAAAACATTAAAACCCTGAAGGCAACTTCCTTCGAGGATGAACAATTATTGGAAACCTTAGACAGGAATTTTATTTTATTAAAAGCAAAAATAGATTATTTACAACCGCATTTTAAAACAAAGCGAGGTTTAGTTAACGCATTAGGTACAGGATTAAAATATATAGCAGGTACAATGGACAGTGATGACGAAAAACAAATAGTCAATACATTGAATAGAATGCAGAGCAATGCGCAGGACACGACGGACAATATAAACAATATAATTTACAACAACAAATTCTTAGCTAATCAGATTGATAATATCACTATGCACATAAATAAACAACAAAACCTCATACAAATTTATATAAATAAATTTAGAGAAGCAACACAAAATAGAATCAAGACGTTAGAGGACGATTTGCAATTTATGCAGAATACTTACCAAATAAATAATGATATAACCCTTTTGCAAAATCATATAAATGACATTGGACAAATAATTTTTTCCAGTAAAATAGGCATAATCCCTACAGACATCCTAACGCAAACTGAACTCAGCCTTATTCATGACTTCGATAGTTATAGGGACATAAAGATAGCAGTTATTTTTCAAAATAATAATATTATAATAACTATATTAATTCCACAATTTTCCTCTAATATTCTTTCCAAAATAAAATTTGTACCAATTCCAAATATTAACAATATGTCAATAATATTAGATGATTATCAAATTTTGCTAGACGAAAGTAACAAGGTATATAATATATTTGTAAACGACAACATGGAAAAAAATTTAAAAATTGTAGAAGATGAATGCATTATAAATATTTTGAAACTTAAAGAAGCCAGCTGTAAGTTAGGTATAGCTTCTAAAACAAGTATTGTCGAGGTAATACCAGGAATATTAATATTTAAAAATTTCAATGCAGATATCGACCATAATTGCAATAGTTTAAAAATTAAGCAAACAGGAACTTTTATAATTAAATTTGAAAATTGTAAATTAATAATTGCAAATAATACATACGAGAATAGTAAAGTTAAAATGTATGACACATTTGTCTTGCCCAGCAAAATTACAAAAATTAAGGAAAACACCAATTTCACAACAACTGAGCTAAAATTAGAAAAACTATCTATTGAACAAGTAAAACAAAAGGAACATATTAAGTTCCTAGTGGATAAGAATAAAAATGTACACCTAATTAGTTTAAGTTCAGACCTACTAATTGCATTCATTATCATTATGTCAATCTTTATTTTCTTATACATTTACAAATATAAAATTAAATTCTATATATCGCCTGAACTGCAATTGCCAACGCGAAACACCACAAGCATAACAAGTGGTCCATTTTTACAAATAAAAACCAATTCGTAATAACTTCTTAATCAATTAGAATTTTTCATGTCGATTGAGGACACCCGACTTAAGAGGGGAAGAGTTAACGTAACATAGGTTACTGCCACCCACGTCGCCTGAAATATGATTGCGCATCATAAACCAGCCGACCCAAACACCCATAAATTGCTCATAATGATTACTTGCAATGGAGCAAGCCCATGTCGCAATAAATTACTCATAGTAATTACTTACAATAAAGTAGACCCGTGCCGAACATTTCCGCCCGAAATATGATCAGTCATAATTCGGCCGACCTAAATAAATTCCCAAGAAATGCATTGGCGCACAACGATCATTTACCCAAATCCGATCGCACCTCATAAATTATAAGTGCAATGCATTTATGCAAAGGCAAGACATTTCAAAAGCAATTAATTTCATAAGTCGCCTGAAATATGATTACTCGTCACATTTCAGCCGCACCGAGTAAACTCACTTCAAAGCGGCATTTAACTGTCCCATACGGTGCCATATCACAATCACACATACTATGCTTGCCCAATGGCAACATGCCGAGTCGGCATTTATCAAAAATGGGTCACACGGAAAAATGCATTGTTACACAATGACATACCATAATCACCCATACTATGATTATCCAATGGCAACGTGCTAAGCCAGCACTATTGGAAATTGGTCAAATAGAGAAATGCGTTGTAAACGAATTTCTCTCCAAAATGAGCTCTTTCCCAATACATAGGAAATAAATGAATTCTTTTTACATAAGAAAATTTGGGTTGCAGAGCAGGCATAATTTTAGTATAAATAAGATAAAAATTGTAAGTTATGCTAAGTCTGGTTAATGATTTCAATAAAAGTGGCCACGCTGCCCAATCAAAATAAAAAAATAAACTAACGTTTATTTAACTAGCACAACTTATGCTTGTATAGGTGTGCTTACGAGAGGAAAGGGGGGGAGCAAACCACGATTTTTATAGCTTTATTCTTACTTATTGCACTTAACATGTTAAATATGAAAGCTACCACGATTCTGATGGGGTCTATTTTAACACTAGATTGCCTAAGGAAGTCATTTTTTCTTTTTTCAATTTCAGTTAGAAAAATAATTGTGTATATAATGACTCAGCACAACATATAAATGCGTTTATTTATCACTGTAGTTGCCGCCCTTCCCCTTTCATTTCTGGTATATATATATATGGTATACCTGTATTGCCTAAAAGCAGTCATTTTGACTACTTGGAAAACTTTAAATAGTCAAGTGACTTTTATTATTGTATTTAATAAATTTCGCATTTAGTTGATATATATATTTTTTGATTAGCGTCACTTGCTTGTTTCTCGTCATTCGAATCTTTATGCCAGGCCTGCCCACGCAATTTATTTCCCTTGATAACGTAATTCAGGAGAATAACTGTTCGTAGGGTCACTTACTGCGTACGTTTTACTTTTGATCGGCCTGCTCTATGCAATTATTATTAATCAAGTGAATTTTTATTACTGTTAATACTTTAATAACTTGCTATATAACTGTAAATATTATAAGAAATATATGAAATTAATTTTATACACATCTCTTTACTCATTAGTTATTTTTCACAAAGCAGTCATTTTGACTGCTTTCGGCAATAGAGGTATTCCCAAAGCACCCGTCTTTCTAGTGTTAATTGAATTTGTACTTTTTGGTTTGATCTGAGAAAACTTCAAGATAACTTAAAATTTGCATTTTTCCTTTAGTCAAAATTAAAAGTGGGAAAAATATTAATTTTTCATAAATATTAGTAAAAGTTGTTATTTTTTTAATAAAAAATATAATTTTTTTATGTAAAAATAATTGTTGTGGCGGATTACTTGCTGTTGATATATGCGGGTTGTGGACTGTATGTTGTTGTAAAATAGTTGCGGCTTACCAAATCGTAGTTCTAAATGAATAACAACGTTTTGTTGGCTTAACTTCAATTACTTTAATTATTCACTTTAAATTACGAACTTTAAACAATATTTTGATAAATGAGCGGGCGGTTGTCTCAGCAGCAAGAACAAGAAGTAGATAACAAGAAGAACAAATAAGGTAAAACAAACGTCAAACGCAAAATGCTTGACTATGCTTGTGCATTAACCCTTGCGTTGCTTTAATACATATTTAGTAAAACTTATGCTTATTCGAACTCAACATACCGCCGCCCTTGAACTATCTAATTTACACAGGATATGTTCAACTTAACAGTATCAGTACTTTCTTATTAAAAAAAAATGTTAATATCAATTTTATAAGGCTACGCTTTGTACATATGATACAGAATTCAGTATAAAAAAAGGTGCAAATTTAAAGTTACTTAATAATAATCTTTAATGCAAGTGATCTTAGCTAGTCATCCTCGCAAAACAAGTCTTCTTTCGCCGGTAGAAGGCACACTCTTACTATTGGTCGGTTTAGCTCTCCAAGTGGTGTTTTCAAAGTAACTACTCGAACATGCCCATCAGAGCCAGGATGGCACTTTACCACGCGTGCAAGCGTCCACTTTGTGGGAGGATTAGAATCGCTGAAGACAGCAACCACATCGCCTACCTCAATATTACGGGAAGGACGAAACCATTTTGTGCGGCGTTGTAAACTTACGAGGTATTCGTCTCGCCAACGGCGCCAGAAATGTTGCCTCATGGCTGAAATCGCTTGCCATCTCTGACGAAGATTTCCACAGAACCCTTGACCCTCAGGTTCTGGGATTGATTTAAGCGGTTCTCCCACAATAAAATGTCCGGGAGTTAGGACCTCCAAGTCCCCTGCATCCGAAGAATTGTCGCATAGCGGGCGGGAGTTCACGCAAGCTTCGACTTCTGTCAGCAGCGTGCTAAACTCTTCATACGACAGTAATGTTTCATTCAGGGCGCGTTTCAGGTGGTACTTGACGCGTTTGATGCCAGTTTCCCAATACCCGCCCATATGAGGCGCAGCTGGTGGGTTAAAACGCCATTCGACATTTGAATCAGCAAAGAACAATCGGAGTTTTTCGTCACTTATACACCGCTCAAATGCAATGCGTAACTCTTTCTCAGCTCCGACGAAGTTAGTGCCGTTGTCTGACACCATTACTTTACAAAACCCTCTGCGATTTGTGAATCTTTTGAACGCATTAAGAAACGAAGGCGTTGACAGGTCACCGACAAATTCGAGGTGCATCGCACCAGTGCACATGCACACAAATGAGCAGACGTAGCCCTTGGTGGCCTTAGCTCCTCTTCCGTGAGTAAATTTGTACATAAAAGGTCCAGCGAAGTCGACCGCGGTGCGGGTAAAACAACGGGAGTATGTTGTGCGAATTGCGGGTAGATTACCCATAGCCTGGGTAGCAAGATTTCGATTTAAGTACGTACATTTTACGCACTTACGATACACGCTGCGGATCAAACTACGAGCGCCTATGACCCAATATCGGCGTTGCAAGATAGTCTGCATTATGCGGGGCCCAGCGTGCAAGGTGAATTTGTGTATTTCGCAGACTATTAGCCTTGCAAGTGGGCAATTCCTTGGCAGGATGATTGGGTGCCGTACATCAGGGGTGACCTCAGCGTTTTTTAGCCTACCTCCAACGCGTAAAATGTTGCTGTCATCCAAGAAGGGCTGTAAGCGCAAAAGACAACTACGAAGCGGAATCGGTTTTTTAGCACTACAAGCAGAGATTTCATTAGCCAAATAGAATTGTTGTGTATATCTGATTAGATACAGCTCAGCTTCCGAAAGCTCATGCCAATTTGGTGGGCCGAAACGCTTAGTACCACTGTTTTGGTTGTAAGCTCGAACATTGGAGACGAAGCGTAGCACGTAAGCCATAATACGACGCAGTTTGGAATACGACGAATATTTCGTTATTACCGACCAGTGGTCACTGGAACTGATTACGTGGACGCGAACGCTGTTTCGAACCCCTTCCTCTGTCGTATGCTCTTGCGATGATGGTTGCTTCCAGTATTGATCAGCGCCTTTCAGGAACTCAGGACCACTCCACCACAGCTGATGATGTAACAATTCGATGGGTGTTACGCCCCTCGAGGCGCAATCTGCAGGATTGTGTTCAGAGCGAACGTGGTTCCAGCACTCCGGTGGTAAGACGTCCTGAATGTCAGCTACACGGTTTGCGACAAAAGTTACCCATCTACTAGGATGCGCTTGCAGCCACGCCAGTGTGATCGTAGAGTCCGTCCATGCGAACAGCGAGTAGCTAAGATCAGGGCAGCTGTGTAATACACTTCGAACAAGTTTAGCAGCGAGATGCGCGGCACACAGTTCAAGACGCGGTAACGTTGTGGATTTAAGCGGCGCCACCTTAGTTTTGGACGAAACCAACGTAACGTTGATGCTACCATCGCTGTAGGTCGTGCGCGCGTACATAACGGCTGCATAAGCGGCCTCCGAGGCATCGGCGAACACATGCAGTTGCGTAAAGGATCCAGCTACTTCTGTGCCAAGCCAACGGTTTACCTTCAAGGGTGCGAGCTGCTGTAACTCCATTCGATGCTTTGACCACTTTTCTGAGATGGATTCAGGGATAGGGTCGTCCCAGCCTACTTTAGTGCGCCAGATGTCTTGAAACCACATCTTTGAGTTTATGGTTGCCGGTGAAAGAAGGCCTATTGGGTCGAAGAGCGTGCTTGCATCCGATAAAAATGATCGCTTGGTTAAAACAGCTGGAGGTTTCTTTAGGTTGGCGGTGAACGTGAAATAGTCTCCTTCCGTGTTCCAAATAAGCCCCAAAGCGTGAACATTCTTATCGTCGACGACGTAATGCGATATGGCTTCAGACGCCTTACACATGCTTTCGTTCAGTTCCTCGCAGTTTGAGGCCCACTTCCGGAGCTCAAATCCGCCTTCCTTCAATACAGTGGATACCCCTTGTTGCAGTGCCTGAAGCCCTTCCTTGCTGGATGCGCCGGTAAGTAAATCGTCCATATAAAAGTCGTTCAGTATTGCATTAACGGATCTTTCGCAGTCTAACACTGAATCCCTTGCCGTCTGTTGAAGCGATCGCACAGCTAGATGAGACGCAGCTGCTACTCCATATGTCACACGAACCATCCGAAAATCCTGAATCGGCAAAGATGGGTGGCTACGCCACACGATGCGTTGTAGGTCGGCATGTTTCGATGAAACACAAACCTGACGATACATCTTCGCGATATCTGCGGTTACTGCAAAGCGGTGAGTTCTAAAGCGCGTCAAAATGGTAACGAGGTCTTGCTGAAGTTGAGGTCCGAGGAACAACGCGTCATTCAGCGAATTTCCGGAGGACGATTTGGCGGATGCGTTGAATACTACCCTCAACTTCGTTGTAATACTACTCTCCTTCACAACGGGATGGTGCGGCATATAATAGACGGCGTTGTCCGTAGTCCGAGGTACAGCTTCCATATGGTTCATCTCCAACAGCTCTTGCATGAACTCGTTGTAACGCGATTGTAAGTCGTTGTCACGAGCCATTTTGCGTTCGATTTGTAGCAGACTGCGAACAGAGAATTCCCGCGACTCACCCAATGGTACGTCCACTTTCAGCGGTAACTCCACTAGAAAGCGACCATCCGGGGTTCTTTGATGGGTTGAAGAGAAGTGGTCTTCGCAGAAGCGCTCTTCCATGGTAAAATGGTGTTTTTGCGGAGACTCTTCGAGTTCCCATAACCTCGTTAGCGCGCGATCAAGTTGGACATCAGAAAGCAGGGATAATACCGTAGGTGTTGCCGAAGACGGATTATCGACACTTCCACACAAAGCCCAACCAAACACCGTTTTTTGTGCCATGGGGGTGCCGGGTGGACCCTTGCGAATTTCGGGACAAAGGAGACGACTCATAACATCCATTCCAACCAAAATATCCACACGACCGGGCTTCATGAACTGCGGGTCGGCCAGGAACAAACCCCGAATATGTGCCCATTCAGGAACGTCTAGCGTCTTCGATGGCAAGTCGCTTGTGATTTTTGGGAGGATTAATGCGTCAACAGGATAGCGTTCATTCGAAAAATTGGATGAGAGCAAAAGCGATGTCTCACCCCTACAGCGACCTCCTTGTGAAGAACCGATCCCTGTGACGAATACTGAAGACGATGTGCGGGGAAGGCCTAAGCGTTGTACACACGCCTCGGTAACAAACGTGGCATGGGAACCAGAATCGAACAACAGGCGAGCTGTCTGCCATCGATCGGAGAAATCGCGAACCTTTACTAGGGCTGTAGACAACAACACGGTGCGTTGCGTTACAGGTAGTGAGTTGCCTTCCGAACTTAGGCAGGATGACATGCATGCAGAATCAGCTGATTGGTTTACCGGGGAAGCAGTTTGTTGATTGGTGTTCGTTGCGGTGTTCGGGGCATTGCGGGCTGTGTCGGCGACGTGGGCAGTAGCGGTGGTAGCGGTTGACACTGAGAGACCATGGAGCAGCGTATGATGACGTTGGTGGCATATTCGACACGCGGATGTACTGTTACACCTATCTTTAAAATGGCCTGAACTCAAACAATTCAGACAAACCTTAGCTTCCTTGATAAACTTGCCTTTCGCTGATGGATCTAAGTTTCGAAACTTGTCACAAGAATATATCCTGTGAGCAGCATTGCAGTACGTGCATCGGGACTGGTTCTGATCAGACATCGCGTGAAACACCTTCGTGGACTTCGCAGATTTCGCCGTGGTTGACTTGCTTGGTGATGGTTCAGGCGCGGTGGTACCCAACATTGAAAGCGAACGACATCGTACCTCTAAAAACGTTGCAAGTTCTTCGAAGGTAGGAGGCTCGTCGCTGACCAGTGAAAGCTCCCATTGCTTGCGAGTCTCAAAGGCTAACCGTTTTACCACTTCATGGACCAACCAATCGTCCCAGAACTCTACAGAGCGACCTAGTGCCTTGAGCTCACGAACGTGTTGCTGAAACCTATCGAGAACACTTTTGATAGCTTCGGAGGTGTCTCCAGCAGCCTTGCGGATGTCATCCATCGCCGTGAGATGTGCTTCCACTATGACCCTTATTACCTTGTAGCGAGACTTCAATAGATTCCAGGCTTCAACGTAATTCGCGTCGGAAATCTTGAAACCATTGATGATGCTGAGCGCGTCCCCTTTTAGACAGCTACGTAAGTAATGCAGCTTTTGTCCGTCCGATAAAGTAGCATTTCCATCCACCAATGTGCAAAAGGCATCGTAGAAGGCGACCCACTCTGTGGAATCACCCGAAAACGTTGGTAAGTCCATTTTAGGCAAACGTATTGCAGCGGATATTGACGCGGGTGCAGGTGCGGGTTGCGTTACCGGTTGCGCCAGACATTTCTCTACACGCTTAAAATTTGCCAAGGCTGTCGCGTACCAGGTTTCGCATTGTATGCGAACATTGTCCTCTACGTCGGCGTTGTCAGCTCCACAGGAATTTTCGACGGCGTCTTGAGCAGCACTGAAACGCTCCCACTGCTCGTTGAGGATTTGCAAATAACTTGCAACACTAGCGGCGTCCATGGCAAATGCATCGTCTATACTCTTCGTCATGTATCTCTTAATAGCTTTTAGGGCAGAGTCGCGCGTTTTTACGGAGGTGGACATTTTTTATTTTTCTATATAAATTTTGGGTACTCTAATGTCAGTTTCAATTACAGGCACGAACGCTGGTAAAGGGTACGGTGAAAAAGGTAAGGCGATTTTCAAAGGGCAAATGAAGGTTACTTGAATGCACAAAAAATGTCCAAATGGGCGATTTAAGGCAGAAATAGTATTTAATTGAAGTTAATATTAAATTTCGTTTGTATAGCGGCAGGCTTATTAGCAAAATATATACGGCAATGTGCGGTGCGAGCGTAGTGAATGCGGCTCGTAGGATCAGAAAATGTTGTGGCGGATTACTTGCTGTTGATATATGCGGGTTGTGGACTGTATGTTGTTGTAAAATAGTTGCGGCTTACCAAATCGTAGTTCTAAATGAATAACAACGTTTTGTTGGCTTAACTTCAATTACTTTAATTATTCACTTTAAATTACGAACTTTAAACAATATTTTGATAAATTAGCGGGCGGTTGTCTCAGCAGCAAGAACAAGAAGTAGATAACAAGAAGAACAAATAAGGTAAAACAAACGTCAAACGCAAAATGCTTGACTATGCTTGTGCATTAACCCTTGCGTTGCTTTAATACATATTTAGTAAAACTTATGCTTATTCGAACTCAACAATAATAATTAATTTTTTAGTTCTTTTATATATTTTTTTTATAACGATAATTTTATTATTTTTGTTGTGTTTTTTTCAAAAAAATAATATACTCTTTCTTGCTTAAAAATTATTAAATTTGCTTAAAAATTATTAAATTAGTTCAGATTTTTATCTTTTTTACATTGTTTTCTTGTATTTTTAGTTTTTTATACTTGTATTTTTTTTAATTCGTTGTGTATTTTACAATAAAGTTATACTTCTTTTATATTGAAAAATTAAAATGTATGCTTTTTGTAAATATTTTAAAGAAATTCACTATTAACAATGAGAATTCTCATTCTGATATGTCTATATCAATTTTCTTGTATATAAATTTTGTATGATAATATAATGCTACCTTCAGATAGAGTGTTTTTGTGATTAGCTGAAAATGAGTTGGTAGTTTTAGCTCTTATTAGCTTGACTGATAAGTCGAGATAGATAAAAAAAAAAATATTTAATACCTTTTTATATTTTCCTCGTCTTTCTAGTATAGTCATGGGAAAGTCTATAATGTTCCAGAGATATAGCGAGCTTCCGCTTATCTATTGTCATTTTAATGTACTTCTCCATTAGATATTCCTCAGCACAATTCAGAAAAATGGTACTATGATCCCGTGTTGACAGTTTCAAATTTGACCAGCATTAATACCAAAAATTATGTTATTCAAAAATTTCAAAGGAAATTCAGTCATATGAACAAGTTAAATTTTGGATTGTATAAGTCTATCATCATACCCGGCCAGAGTCATAGATAGTGTTTAAAAAAGGAAATTTGAAGACTAGTCAGATATGACTATTAGGGTGGGTCGATTTGTATGGACGAAAGTTAACCGATATCGCGCCATAGATTTTTCGATAGGTTTTGGGCTCAGGAAAAAAAAGTTTCACTACTCATACCCAAAAAAATAATTTTCGAGCCTGCGAAATTTCATTTTTTTCACTTTTTTCGACTTTGATTTTTAAGGTTTTTTTCATGACCTACCAAAAAAAATTTTCATTTGGTTTTAAAATTTTAATGTATACCCTGTCCGACCCAAAAACTTGTTTTGGTCGAAAAATTGACTTTTTCAAAACCTGAAAATAAAATTTTTTTCAAGAAACTGTTATCGCCAACGTTTTTAGCGCATAAATTTAAGTGGGACACGAAATATGAGACATTCGTTTTCATCGAAAACATTTTTGCATGTATGCTGAAAAACCCGTTAACCAAAAATGACGAAAGGGTAAATTTTTTGACCAAAACACCCCCCAAAACCCAAAAAATATTTTTTTTTTTCAAAAAACCGTTATCGCCAACGTTTTAGCGGACATTTTTGGGTCGGACATGGTATACATGAAAATTTTTAAATCAAATGAAAATTTTTTTAGTAGGTCATGAAAAAAAACTTTAAAAATCAAAGTCCGCAAAGGTCAAAAAAATCACATTACGCTGGCTCGAAAATTATTTTTTTGGGTATGCTTCGTTGAACGTTTTTTTCCTGAGTCCAAAACCTATCGAAAAATCGATGGCGCGATATCGGTTAATAAATCGGCCCCATCTAATGACCATAGTGCAGTGAGTACAAGAAATCTGCTAGTTTGGCCATGTTATGCATAAGGACGTAAAAGCTTTTCTCCGGAAACATTTTCTTCCGAAACTCGAATTCGGCAGCAGAGGAAGGGGAAGCCTCGTCTGTGATGGAAAGCAGGTGGAGTATGATTTGAGTGACTTGCTATGAAACCCAACGATCAAAATAGCATAGGCAGTTAGGCGTCAATAAACTATGGATGGGCATGATGTTCCGGTTCCTTTTCTATAAGCCAGATGACTGTTTTTTAACTAGTCACGGCAGTAGGCTTTTGTTGGCGGGTTTAAATTTTAATATACCCGCTTGGAAGTATATACTACAGCTGGCCTTAAGGTGATTCTATTGTTGTTCTTTGTGAACTTAAAACCATTATCCGAATATTAAAGTAAAGGTTATTGTATTGGGAAGGACTATGGGTGATTCGAACCCTATACACAATTTTATTAGAAACTTATATTACTAGTACGATGACCGCGTTAGTGGTAAAAGGAAGCAGGAGGTTAATACTGAGAGGTGACAGGCGTTCCTTCTCCAAGCTCATGAAAGTGGTTGTATTTGAATGAACAGTAATGTTGCTCAAAGAAGAGAGATATTATTATTGGCGGCCGCCGTGGAGTGGCGGCATGGTTCTGGCCTACCACACCGAAGGTCCAAGGTTCCAGCCCTGGGAGAGGTAACATCAAAAGTTGTTTGAAAAAGTTTTTTCAAAACGGTTTCACCTCTTGCCAGTCGTTTCGCAAACTCTCCGAGTGTATTTTTGTCATGGAAAAATTCTCAGCAAAAATTCATTTGCTTTGCAATGCCTTTCGGAATCGCCAAAAATTGTAGGTTGTGGCAATTTGTAGGAAAGTTAGAAATAGCACACCACAAGTTGGTAGAGAAGGTCGGCCTCAATCTCCCCAGGAGGTATGTATTGCGCTGATTTTTTATTATTCTAAAATTTGAACGCTCTTTTATTAAAAACTGAAATTATTCCTGCACATAGAAGCGCTACCTTGGGAATGATAGACTAAATTCAAGTAGAGTTCTTTCATAAGAGCCAAGCTTATTTAATGTATTAACTTTTATACATATTGTTAGTGAAAATAAGTAAAAACTTAGCTTAGACGTTAGCAGTCACACGTGCGCTTTATTGTAGCAAAAGTTTGTCTCTAGGGGGCAAGCAAACATAACATGCATGCGTCAGCATACATCGCCTCATCGAAGCACTCACATATGTGCATATATGATTTGACAATACACATGTACTTAGCTCTATGTATATGATCCCTGCAAAAAATGCAATTAGTCCGGGATGAGTCGCATAGGAGGATGCGACTAATGTCAGTTCTGATCACTTTGTATGGGTTGAACTGTTAACATTTGATTGAGCATATAATATTTAGAGACCAATTGCACCCATTTATAACCGAACGGGTACGACTAGTCCACTTTCTACCCAAAGGGATACTTTTAATTCATATAAGTATGCTACACAAATAAAAATTTTCTTATGTATATTCTGTATATTTCGCCGCTGAAACCCCCCACCCCGCCCGTAGCCAACTTGCCTGTTAACTGCCAACTGGTATGATTTTTAGCCAATAATTCTATGAATTTATTTATAAATCCACATCTGCTTCATAATTTTCAATACCTAACAATCATTTCACTTACCAACAATTTTGTTTTTTTCTACATAAATCCTTTTTATCACTTTTTTGTAGTTACCAAAAACACTTCAAAACAAATTTTTTTTACAAATTGCACTCAATTTTTGGACGAGAATTAATCGCGCATCGCTCTCTTTAGAAATTAGTCCCTTATTTTTTTGCAGGGTTATGTAGATATATATATACAAATGTACATATGTGTGATTACCGCTAGCAGCGAAAAAGGTGAATGTTTGCGTACATTAGGTCACTGGCGTTTATATTTCCCCCGTTTGTTTGCTGTTGGTTAAGAAAAATATATACAACAACAGAAAAAAATAGTAGCTTAAAGCAGCTTTTTCACCAGATAATTTTTTTTTTTGGGTTAAAGAATCGCTTTTACCATTTCGTTTGATATTTCTATGTACATAAAATATTCTAAAGTAGCCCCCTGGGTATACAAAATGTTCATGTTGAGTTATACATTAGCGGTGACATTACATGGAATCATGGAATACAAAAAAATTTCAATAGTTTTCCTCTTTGAATGTCAGTGTATGTAGTTACATAAGTGCATGGCGCTCTTATGTTAGGTATTTATGTATTATGTATTTCAGCGCATGAAATTGGAAGCGCCTTCAAAGTCTTAAAAAACCAAGTAAAGAAAATGTTTGAAAGTTTTTCTTAACTTCAATCTATAATATTGTTTTGAAAGCAGACAGCAGGTGGAGTAGATTCTTGCCCACACATCATGCCACAAAATATTTCTTTGCTATCTGAGATATACAGATCACGTTGATGGTGACCGAGTGCAGTTAACCCAGCTAACCAACGCCGGAGCGGTCCGAAATAAAGGCTCCAATATGAGTTCAAAAAGACTCCAAAGCTCATTTAAAAAAAGTCCTAAAACATTCCATTTTTTTCAATTTTCAGAACACTTCGAATTCGCCGAATTCGGAGTCATTTCGCATATATTTTTAAGACCCAGCTTAGTATGCCCACATAGAACGATTTCTTGTTCATTTCGGGGTCCGAAAAGAGCTAATTTCTGAGAGAAATGTGCTCCCATTTGGTGAACTGGGAAATGAATTAAATTGCGCTTGGTTGCCTGAGTTGGTATTAATTTTCCTGATTGAGAGTACGCTTAATGGCTTTCAATGTGTAGGTTATTTTGTTTTAATAACTTAAAAAACCAGTTCTTGACATAAAACATACAACTTACTCTTACTTACTCTTGTCTAGCAGAGGTCAATATTTTGCTACTATAGACAGGGCTCTTTTCGCAAATCCAGCCTTACCTCGCACGTATGAAGTGCGCAAAGCCAAAACATTAGGTTTTAGTTGGTTTCTTTTAAATTTTATAGAAGCAATCCTTCTGCCTAAAGCTCGGATTGCCTAAGAAACTGACAGTTTCTCAAGTTAAGCTTATACGTCAGGCAATTAACTATAATCCTGTAACATTCGAAATTGGAGAGTGTTTCACTGAGATGTTGTGTACTGATTTCTTACATACTATGCCCTACGCTTTATTAATTTGCAAAATGATTTGGGACTCAAAGAGGCTGATACTTCTAAATGAAGCAAAACCGCTCGGAAGAGTAAGTGTTTTGAAAGAGCCGCAAATAGATTACTAAAATTGTGCAGGAACCCGCCATGGTTTTACCACGAACGCCAATTTTTCTATACATATGCACATATATAGATATTTACTAATGTACCTTAGACTGGGCCAATTAAAAATTTGAAAATCATATCGATATTAGTTTTGACAAAAGCAATAAAAAATACTGCAAAAGTTAAACATATTAGTATTATTTTCTATAGGTCTGTCATCGCTAGTCTAGATTTTGTAGCACTGATTTTATTTTTGGTGTAAAACTACCAAACTACTGAAGTAAAAAAGTTTAGCTACATAAAGCAGTTTTAAATAAAATTTTATTTATCAAAAATATATATAAAGATCTATCACTTTTACAATAACAATTTAATTAAAAAATTTTTTTTTATTGTCTCCGTCTAATGTTACTATATATTTTTTATCCTCATATGAACGTGTTCCCCATTTGAGTGTGCCTTAAAAAGAAGCTTCAGTTTTTTATGTTTATTCTATTTTCAAATGCATAAAGTTGACGATAGTAGCGCCAGCGAAACCGCAATGTAACCAAAGTTGACAACGAGAAACACTGCTAGGGGGAAAATGTAAATGTTCTGCGTATACTAGCATATGCGTTTATTAGTAGAACCGTATACATGTGCATAAAAATACACTTATTCACGCGTACGTTCAAAGTTTAAAGGGCAATAGCATTAGTGCAATAAAAGCAGCAAACAATTTACGAAATGAAAGTTCTAAATGCAGTAAAATGAACAATGAGAGCTAACCAAAAATAAAACTAAATCACCATGAAATAGGTACATATAGACATACCGACAAGCATTTTTTCAAAACTGCCTATGTGACACCTCAATTATGTGGTTTTGCAACAAAAATTTACTACTTTAAGGAGGAATAGTTACTTTGTTAAGCAAACTACCATTAAGTGAAGTATCTTGTATATGGAAACAACACAAACTGTGGTTTAAGAATAAATCCATAAGTAGATCAGGATGTTGAAAGGAACCGGATATATATTCGATTAACGTCAACAACAGGGTCAACAAGAAATTATCAACCGTAAAGACCTAAAAACAACCCGAGTCATCTGGTGGAAATGTAGACTGCGACATAATTTAGGCCTTATCCTACCTCCACTTAGGCAAGCGTATCCGTCCCTCACGCCTAGCATGTCCCCCTCTCCCCTCCTACACGCTTCAAAATTTTACAGCTGAACTGTAACGGATTAGCTGGAAAAAAAGCGGAGATAACTGACTTTATGAAGTCGTACAACATAGCATTTGGTCATCCTTAAAGTATAATTCGAAGAAAATTCAGCCAGGTGCCCAAATAGCTCCGGCGATTTCTGATTCCGCGATTTGTACTCTTTTTACTTTTTTGTTTCTGTGAAATGCAAAAGAGTTTTGAAAATTCTGAAGTTAACTGCATGTCATATCTGACTAAATTTCCCGATGAATAATGTTTTTGCAGTGCGGAAGTTTCCTTGTTTGAACTAAACTTTGAAGGGTAAATAATAGGATTGGAAAAAAGTTGGCCAAATAGCTCCGTTGTACCCACTTAATTTATATTGGAAAAACTAAAGTCCCGTCATATTTCTTGAAAAAAAGGAAAAACGTTCCGTCCATTTGACAGGAGAGTATGAAGTTTGGTCAGAACTCTCGGCAGTATAAGTTCTAGATCACTGCGACGGAAATGCTTTTCCACTGGTAAGGTAGCTATTGTACTGGCTACACTGCCAGTCAGTAATGCTTTTCCAGAAATAAGTTTTTCTACCTTTCTGCGATTAAAAACATGGTTACGAACAACTGCGAGTATGACTGAAGAGAGGCTCACTGGCTTAGCACTTTTAGGCCCGGTTTTTCAGTACAAGTTTAACTCAATTTGTCAGTTAAACTAAGCAAAATGGGCAAAATGCTAACTATTATAATACTGAGGAGAAGCAATGGCGTTGAATATGTATAAAAATATTATCTGTTGCCGTATCTAGATAAAGAAAAATCCAATGTTGCCGTATAAAAAGCAAATATTAAAAGCGGCCTTAAACTCGCACTGAAAAACCGCTCTGCACTTTAACTGGAGTTTAAATTTATGCCGAGTTTAAGCAAACTTAGTTTAAACTAAGCTTAACCAAGGACTGAAAAACCGGGCCTTACACGTACATTATGATATTAAAATCGACGTTGAAAACATTATCGAAAGATTCAAAAAAAAGGGAAGCGAAAAATTTATTTTATAACATAGACTTGTATCATAACAGCGAGACGCTAACTTATGAAAACTAATAATGTATACCGTTTCAAAAAGATCTTTGTAATCAAACTACATATATTTGCCGACGAATAGTTTGAAAGGTATTTAATTTCAATAAACATTATTATATTATTATCTCTTTTTTTCTAGTTTTCATTGCTCCGATAAATATAGATTTTAGATAACTCCACTTAGTTATAAGACACAAGTGAAACTCGCTTATCAGAAAGAACTAGTTTCTACCTTTGAGGTGTATACAATCATTTCTTGATTGCTTTTTGTTCAAATCCTTTCAATTAGTTGAGCTCATTTAAGTGCTTAAAGATAAATTCGTTACGTTTATTCGTAATTATGTGTTCTGAAATTAATCATTCATTTATATTCCTGACTTTCGTGGCAATTTTGACTTTGAGCTTTCGGCCCCCTCAACTAAAGACCTGTATCCGCCCCTGGTTTGACTGCAATGACAAAGTTACATTAGTATCAATTATTGTAAATATTTTGTATCATTCCAATATTAATTTTCATATGAACTGGTTACAGATGACAACTTTTTGAGTATTAAAATAAGCAACATCTGTGAGAATCTTTTTAGAGGCACTTTACACAATTTCGCACATATGAATGCACACATGCGCAACCAATTGCAGACTTGAATCTTTGACAACAAATTCGTGCCCGGAAATATAAAAATTTTTTGCTGTGCGATAAATAGCCAAAATCTTTCAAAACAAAACGAAATGCGAAAAAATATTCGGAAAAAATTTAACAAAAAATGCAAAAAGTTGCATATTGTAGTTAGCTGCCACATACGTATTAGGCCGCTTGTCTTGGTTACAACGCACTGAAATAAAATCTTTTGTAAAGTAAATAGACGGAGAAAAGCTATTAAAAGCACATTACACTACAAATGAATTAAATAGTAAAATGAGCTGTAGATTACACGTGCAAAAATCTGTATAACCTTAGGTGCTATTGCGCGACTTGTAGTTTCCATCCCGTCTCAAAACCTTTTCATATTTTCATATTACTGGTCGCCAAAAATTATAAATTACTGATTCACTTTATAGTTTAAAATAAAACTTCAGTGATATTAGTTTACATGTTGTTGTTGTTGTTATGATAACGACAAAAACACTCCCCGAAGGGTTTGGGGAGTGTTGTCGAATTAACAGTCCTTGGCCGGATTTGAACCCGGTACGCTCCGGTACTCCCTTGCAGTACTGCCCGACTGTCGTGGTAGCGATTTATGACCAGTGAAACCTTCTAGGCCATGTCACCCCCCTCCTTCCGTAAGGAAGGATAAGATGGGTAATGAGAGGTGAGAGGCATCATATCCGTAGATCAACCATCGATTTGCACGTCATTACCTTTGTGCATACTCGTATTAGTCGCCTCTTACGACCGGTATGCCTACCTCGGGCATATTCTAAGCCCCTAACCCGCAGGGGGGTCACTTGTTTTACTTATAGCTGTATGCTTTATATCTTGTAAACGCTAATATAACTGACTAGGAACAAACTTAATTTTTAAAACACCTAATTTGTTCCCAGGTTTTATTATGTCCTTCCAAATGCACTTGCTTTTATACGTCCTACCTTTTTCTAGTTCTTCTTCTTCTTTAAATGGTTATCTAACCGGTTCGGGTTCGGCATCTTCTCTGCCGTTTCTTGCTCAGTTTCTCCATTTAAAAGGGCAGAGAAGTGATCCCTCCATATTCTGAGTGTTCTCTGAACATCGGTCACCAGGTCGCCGTTCTAATTCTTACAGGAGTTTGCCCCGGGTTTGAAACCTTCTGTCATTCGCCGAATTTTTTGATAGAATTTGCGGGCATTATTCCCGTTGGCCAGCATCTCAAGCTCCTTTATTTCACGCTTTTCTGCCTCTCTTTTTTTCGCTCGGAAAAGCCGCCTCGCTTCTCTCTTCAACTCGCGGTAGTGTTCACACACACTCCTCGTTGCATTCGATCTGTAGGCTTCGTCCTTTCTTTTCGTTGCAGCGCGGCACTCTTCATCATCATACCAGTTGTTTCTTCGCGTTCGCCGGAATCCAATTACTTCTTCGGCTGCGGTACGGAGTGCTCCTGAGATATGATCCCACTGCTCATGCAATTCCACTAGGTTGAATTGTGCTCTCGGAGAGCAGGTGTGAGAGGCGATCTGCGAAATAATTGGCGGTCTGTTGCGATTGCAGTTTTTCGACGTCCAGCTTTCCCTGCGTTTTTTGTTGCACCTGTTTTGTCGTACAGAGGCGGGTACGAATCTTGGCTGCTACTACGTAGTGATCAGAGTCGATGTTAGGTCCTCGTATTGTGCGAACATCTAAAACGCTGGAAGCATGCCGTCCGTCTATCACAACGTGGTCGATCTGGTTGCGTGTTTTTCGATCGGGGGACAGCCATGTAGCCTGATGGATCTTCTTGTGCATAAACCTAGTGCTGGATATGACCATGTTTCGGGCACCGGCGAAGTCGATCAGCCTGAATCCATTTGGCGAAGTCTGATCGTGGAGACTGAACTTCCCGGGGTCAAATACACCCTCCTTACCCACCCTGGCGTTAAAGTCGCCAAGCACGACTTTGATATCATGACGGGGGCAGCGCTCGTATGCTTCTTCCAGGCGCTCGTAGAATGCATCCTTTTCCACGTCGTCCTTCTCTTCCGTCGGTGCATGAGCGCAGATAAACGATATGGTGAAAAATCGTACTTTTATGCGGATTGCAGCGAGACGCTCGTTCACGGGTGTGAACGACAGTACTCGGTGGCGGAGTCTCTCTCCCACCACAAATCCCACGCCGAATCTGCGCTTGTCTTCATGCCCACTCCAGTAGATCTTGCAAGGTGCTTTGATCGTGTTTCCTCGCCCCGTCCATCGCATCTCTTGTATGGCGGTGATGTCAGCTTTTGCTTTCCTCAGGACCTCAACCAGCCAGGCAGCGGCACCTTCCCCATTAAGGGACCGGACATTCCAGGTACATGCCCTTATCTCATAATCCTTTTTTCGTTTGCGGGTGTTGTCATCTAAATAAGGGGTTCTCATATCCGAGGCTTTGTTGTTGAATTTCATTGGAACGTTGTTTTATGTGGTGGGTCCCAAACCCAACGCACAACCCGTTTCACGGGAGGTTGAATTCTATTACACGTTTGTATAGCGAGCCGCTTGATCCAAGACAGACGCCCGCTTGCAGCCGCACCACCTGGTGATCAGACGCTGCTGTTTGAACCCCCCAGCAAGCGCTTAAACCGATTATGTCGGAGTGGCCTTACCAGGTTGTCGCCTTCTCACGTTTAGCTCACCACCAAACGGGTGTTCGGTGGTTACCCAGAGGATACTTGGGCGCAAAGCCCGGAAGTAGTGAGCTGCTTGAACCGCATGCAAAAGAATCGCTCTGGCCATTCCCAGGTGAATGGCGATCAGAAACTTTCCCCACTTGCGTGGACTTCTGCACACTCCCCACCCTCCATTTTCTCGTTCTTTTCCTGTCAAATATGCTCTTTCTTGCTCCCTGAATCAAGTTTATCTCTGAATGATTTTCTAGCTATTTTCTTGTTTTTTCAGTTGTTTTTCTATTCATATTTCCCTTCTTCTAACCCTTTCTTCTCATTTATCTTCCTAGCCCGTTTATCTTCCTTACTCTATTTGAGCTTCTTCTTCATCGCGCTCCATGCCGGAACCAGAGCACACCTATAGTTGACAATGTAAATATGGATAGCACTTCCCTGTTTTGCACATAAAGTGCACCTGGCCCGTAATTAAAAAAGTTTATCGCAGAGTTAGATTTAGAACTTATACCTTATGAAATCATTTCAATAAATAGGGCACATTGATTAAAAAAAAAATACCTCATCGCACAAGTCTTTCGATCTACTAAAAGTGAAAAGTTTTAGCCACAACTTCGTAACACTAAATTCCCTTTAACAGTTTCCGAAAACTAGAGTTCGCCCAGTGGTTGAAATTCAACCAGTAAACTTTATTTTATTTTATTTTTTTGCTGTATCTTTTATCTGCCTTTTTCTCATCCTTTCTATGTCGTTCCTTTCCTCTAACATATTTTTATTTTCCTTGATTTCTTCTTTTACTCTCTTATTTTATTTTTTCCTTTCCTCAAACTTCTTTTCCTTTCAATTCCCTTCCTTTTATTTTCTTTCTTTCTCCTTCGTTTTCTTACCTTTCCTTTAATTCCGTTTTCCTTCCCTTCCTTTCATTTCCTTACCATTCCTTTCTTTCCTTTAATTTTCCTTCCTTTCCTATCCTTTCCATTCCCTTCCCTTTCCTTCCTTTCCTTTCCTTTTCCTTTTCTTTCCTTTAATTTTCCTTCCTTTCAATTCTTTTCCTTTCCTCTATTTTCCTTTAATTTTCTTCGGTGTTTAATACTCTTTATAAGTAATCATTTATTTTATTTTTGTAAACCCTGTTTGTAGGTATCAGCAATGAATTTTACATATTTGCTCATATTTTACATTGCTTGTTTAATGTATCCAACAAAGCAACTTGTCGTGCTCTCAGGAGAGCAGCTGACACTGGGCATCGTAGCCAGTAATCAATACAATAACAACAACTTAAGCAAAAATGCATGACACAACAGAGTATCTATAGTGCGAATACTTATTTTTCATTGGTCCACTACCAACTCTTCGCACTCACAGTGAGAGCCGACCACACGAATAACACAAAAACATGCATGGCAAGTCTACTCACACTACTACGGCTCTTAATTTTTTCCTACAAAGCAACTCCTCGGCCATGCTCACGATTCAGCATAGTACACAAAAAGCAAGTACACACACACACAGCGTGTCTATAGTGTGAATAAGTGAATGTGTAGTGGTGTGACTTTTATGTTAAATTTTTTATATTAAAATGATTTTTAAAATTTTTTTTATTTACGGATAAAAGTACATCTCAAAATTTCCTATCTACACAAATATAAATTGTATACCTTAGAATTATAGCTTAGCAGAAAACAGTTCTACATTGCATTCATCTTGTCTATTTATATATAAGATATACATACAAAACCGCGTAAGCGACATTTGTGTCAAAAACTTTTATAGCGCCCTGCCATAAAGATCTTTTCATTTATTCTCAAGAAAACTATATGGTGGTTTGCAAAATAATTAAAAGAATCGATCTTGACTAGAACTTTTCCCAAAAAGTCATTATTCGTCTTTAAATTAAACATTTTGTGGTTGAAAAACAGCCAAACTGAGACATCATTTACGCGGTTTTGCAGTGTCACCGACGATATATTCATTAGTGTGTGCAACTTTAGAAATTTGTATATGACGCTACAGGCTAAAATAATACTGCCGCTTAAGTCAGCTCATTTCTCATTTCATTTGTTTGGACCAGACTGTGACAGCTTAGTAAGTGAGCTTTACTCGCAACGGAAGCATATAGCAAGAGAGGCGGTCGGTTAAGGATTTAGCTTAAATTCTTCGTTGTCTTTGCCCAACCGCACAATGAGCCAAAAACTATTTGCAAATGAAACAAAAAGCTCATTTTAATAATTTTGTGTTGTTATTGCGGTTGCTATTTGCTTTGTCGGTTTTAGCGCACATTTTTATTCTTAATTTTGGCCTGCTGACAACAGTCTTGTTACCGGTTACGAAAATGGAAACAAAACTTTCCACACTTTTCGGGTGTTGCTTGCAAAATATTGCCGATTATCTGGTTATTGTCACAACAGGAGTTTACAAGGGATGAGGGTAATAGAATCCCGTCCTTTTTTATTAACCTCTTCACTCCCGTACCGAAAATACGCTCGAAAAAATAATTGTTTATGACTTATTTTTAATAACTGGTGTCTGAAGAGTTTATTTCAAACAAAATTTTTTTTTTTATACTTAAAAACAGTTTTTCGAAATTTTTAATTTTTAATATAACTGCAAAATAAAACAAAATATTCTTATGTAATAAAAATAAAAAGCTATTTTAATGTTTTTCTATTAAAAATTAATAAATATATATTAAAAAAAGTAAAAGTGTTTATGTGTACACAAAAAAAAATATTGACTCACTTGTGACAAAATATGATCCAATCTTGCATATTTCAGTCCATTTGAAAATATCGTATGAAATGAACGCGACAGAAGAAGTAAAGAGAGAAACTAAAAATGTAGAAAAGCGAGCGAATATGTTCCCAATAAATTGTTATATTGTTTGAGAAAAATAATGATATATTGACAGTTATTTTACAAAGAAAACTTTTGTCCACATATGTGGACATTACGAGGTGTGTTCAAAAAGTATCACGAATTTTGTGTTTTTTCAAAAATTATTTATTTATTCATGAATATTTATTTTGTCCCCTTCAAAGTAATCCCCATGAGATATTATACACTTGTGCCAACGGTTTTTCCAATCTTCGAAGCACTTCAAAAAATCATTTTTTTGTATCTTGTTCAGCTCCTCCTTCGATGCCGTCTTTATCTCGTCAAGAGAAGAGTAACGTCGTCCTTTCATGGGCCTCTTCAGTTTAGGGAACAAGAAAAAGTCACAGGGGGCCAGATCTGGGGAATACGGTGGCTGCGGCATCATTAGTGTGTTGTTTTTGGCCAAAAAGTCGCGCACAAGCAACGATGCGTGAGCAGGGGCGTTATCGTGGTGCAAAAGTCAATTTTTGTTCTTCTACAAATCCGGGCGTTTCTGGTGGATTGCTTAGCGCAAATTGCGCATAACTTGCACGTAATATTCCTTATTGACCGTTCTTCCCTGTGGCAAGAACTCATGATGCACCACGCCCCTGCAATCGAAGAAAACTGTCAGCAAAACTTTCACATTCGACCGAACTTGGCGCGCTTTTTTCGGTCTTGGTTCGTGCGGCAGCTTCCATTGAGATGATTGAGCTTTGGTTTCCACGTCATAACCATAAACCCACGATTCGTCACCAGTTATGACCCTCTGGAGCAAATTTGGGTCGTCGCGGACAGAGTTTAACATCTCATTAGCAATGTTCATGCGATGCTATTTTTGGTCACAATTGAGCAATTTTGGTACGAATTTCGCGTAAAAATCGAAGACGATCCAAAACACGTGCAAGCAAAGCAGCTGTCAACAATTAACTGAACATTCAAAATGGCCGAGCTTGTCGGCATAAGTGAGAGACATGAGTACCAACATAACGCCACAAAAAATTCGAAATTCGAATATACGTAACCAGCGAAAATTCAAAATTCGCGATACTTCTTGAACACACCTCGTATTTCCGAAGAGGTATTTAATATACATGAAAACTTATATATCCACCTTTTACTTTAATCAATAAAAACATTGTGAAACCTAACATATTATTTAATATCGGTAGGGACGATATTCAACGCCTTGGTTTTGCCTTTTTCAAAAAATTCATAGTTATGTACGTGAAATATGTGTATGTAAATATTAAAATAAATCCTTCAACACAAAAATCGGTAGTAAATATTTTATTTACGGTTATGTAAGTATAGAAACTGAAGCTACGCAGCTAGCAAAACCGTCAAAAAAGGTTTTCGAATAGGCTCGTCCCGAAAAATAGAAAAACCTCCAGAAATGGCTTCGAAAAAGTCCCGAAACAAATCCCTAAGACAATTCCCAATTGGTCCTCGAAAAGTCCCAAAATTATCCAAAAACAATTTCGAAATTACCCCAAAAAAGCTCCAAAATAATTCAAAAATAGTCCTTGGACGACCTGAAAAAGTTCCGAAAATAGTCCGAAATGTCATGAAAAAATCCTGAAAAACAATTCCGAAAATGTCTCTAAGTGAAACCAAAAGCAACTCCGAAATGGTACTGAAAAAACAAAAATATTTTTCCTAAACTATCCCGAAATTACTCCGAAATAAACCGAGTAGCCCCACCAGTAGCGTTATTTTGTTCAGCAATGAATCAAATCGCCTCAGTAAATCTCAATTGAAGAAGAAATAACCCAAATAAGCATTATATCTATATGCACATATGGGTAAAATATTGCTGTATCTCGAGGTGCTTATTTGCTTTCAAAAGCTTGGATAGTAATTGAAATTTATTGTTTACTCAACATTTTTTGAATAATCATGAACATTTCACTTGTGAATGTATTTGTTATTTTTTTTTTATTCGTCACTAAAACTTTCTAAAACGCTCATTCCTAACTAACATTAACTTTTACTTTTATGTCGTCAATGGTATATGTGTAAAATATTTTGTCCTTGTTAATAATAATTTTTTGTAAGGTAAAGCGCAAGTGAAGGAAAAAGGCAAGTTGTCAAAAAAAATGTAGTACAATTTTGTATTCAAATGTTAGCTAAATTGTTGGGAAAAAAGCGCCAATATTAGTATTTTTTTACCAAAACTCTTTTCCCATTTGACTATTTTTCTCCATTGCGCTTTTTTGATTTAAACAGTGCCACCATTTCATTAAGAAGCACGTACATAAAGAATATTTACAACTTTCTGTTAAGATGCTTGCGGCTTACATTATTACTGGTAAGAGTTGGAATAGCGCCTCAGTAAGAATTATAGTGAAAAAGTGTTGATAATGCTTCTACATCTACCACGCTTCTGTATCCTCTTAAGCGCAATAACAATGCATAATTTTTCGTACTTATTCTTGCTGGCGCCAATTTCCCAAAATATTTATTTAGAAAAGTGAAACCGGTTTGACCTGATACATAGTGATAAACGTATAACGTGCAATGCATATAAATGAATTAATATATGGTATATCTGGTTATTTTACATGGTGTATGAGTGATTGATGGAGTAGTATTTTTTTGGTGTCTTATTTAAAGATGGTTTTATATCTTTAATTTATTAAACAAAATAATGCCTAATATGTGTATATGTATTTCTTTAACATTGGGGTTATACTTTAGTTATGGAGTGATGAGAACTAATACTCTCCCTTATCTCTGTTAATGGACACAGCGAAAGAATCATCGCTTAGTTGATAACGAAAAGGACATAAGCTGAATACTTAAGTTTGCTAATTTAAATGCTAATTTGGTCAACAAGTTTATTTAAAATTCAAGTTGTATCTAGACCCTATTATCAGCAGTATTTAAATTGTTCTTATTTTCAGTGATTGTAGTCAATAGCATATAAAAGATTTTCATGTGCCTCTTTCGCTTTTGGTAGCTCAACTGATGCTGTCAGCATAAAGATGTAATCAAATGTTTTTCAGTTAGGAATATGCCCTAAATTGGTAAGAGCCTTTGGAAATTAAATTGAAAAAGCGTGGTGGTGAAAAATGAATATAAATTAACCATGGGGTTCTTATTTATGTGGGTTCTGCAAAATAAGCTTACTTCTATCACCAAAGTTATATATTGCTGCCACAAGTTTTATTGTACAAACTCTTGATCTCATGCAGAGAAATTTTTAATTCGCAATTGCTTATTTAGGCCCTTTGACAGAATGTGGCTTTATAACTTTCATGAATACAAAACGAGATTTTCGCTTTCCAGTCTTAATTTAGAATAAGCACAAACTGTGTGCAGGTTTATATTCTTAAAAATTTAATTGAAAGATATATAGCTCAAACCCCGCTTATTGGAAAAATCGGTTGTATGGGGCTTATATGTTATATTGGTTCTATCTTCTTGGTTCCTACAAATGGTTAAGGTATTACAAAATAGCGGTCATATACCGAATTCCAGCGAGATGTCTCTTAAACTGACTAGTTTGCGTTCAAACAGACAGATACGCGGGCAGACGAATATTACTAAATAGACTCACCTCATCACGCTGATCATTTCGATATACTCTCAGGTACCTCTATCTCGTTTTCTTTTCATGCTTACAAACATCGGACCAAGGTTATGCTAACAGTAATGTTAATTACAACCTTTCAAAACTATAACTTCCAGTTATTAATTCAAATCTTACTACATTTTAAGAAAAGTTTCTCAACTCTTTGCTACTCTGCAACAAATATCCTGGCATTACCAACATTCAACTCCTCAACCCCTCTCAATGCATACATAGAGATATTTTGCTATATATATATATTATATCCATTGTATATACGTAAATAGCTCGCATCCCAAAACAGTCATAGTGGCAATGACAAAATTTAATTTACTACGCAAATAAATGTCACTCATGCGCCATATGTGCACTCGAGAGTAAACAGTCACTTTCTTTCCGCTGTGGCAACAGCAGTCATCTTGCTGCATATACCTAGATACTTATGTGCATGCTTATGTTTGCTAAAAGTATGAATATCTATATGGCATTGCACTTATAAGTCATACAAAAATAGTGCAAGAAATAACATTTTGTTTTTTGTTGTTTTTTTTTTGCTGGTGGCATGTCACTTTAGTTACAAGTCACTTAGGCGCAAGTTTATTGTTCTTGTAGAGCATACTCTCAATGGCATTGGGTAAGCGCATAACAGATGCATCCATGAATAAAACTTATATCATAACTTTTGACACCCACAACTAAGATCAACAAAGCAAGGGTGTAGAAACTTGCTAAAGGGGTGAGAGGCAGTGGTGATGCTATACGCAGTTTACAAATTGTGGAAGCTTAAAAAAGTTTATAGAGAGGTTAAGTGATAAATTGTAATTATGTTTCTATGTACACATGTGTTTTTTGACAATACATATATGGAAAAATTATGATTTTTGTGAAATAATTGCAAGTCTAATTTCGACCTTGTTTGCCTTTATAAAAATAAATATCAAACACAGAGGTCCACAGTAAATGTAAGTTGTGAATAAAACAAGCAAGTGTTTCTAAGTGGGTGTAAGCTTTAATAAAAAATTTGGAGTTAATTTTTCAATGTGGGCGTGGTTATCAACATATTGACACCATTTTCGAAAGTTTAATTGATAAAAGTAATAGAAAATATTCACGAAAAAGGATAGATAAGTAAGGGAATAATCACTTACGATAAAATATGCCAAAAATTAGACTTGCGAGGTCAGTGCCACTCCAATTTAAAATTTATATAAACATTATTAAATTTTGTTGATCTTTTAAGCTTTTTAAAAAACTTAAATAGCTTAACTATTTGGTTTGTGAGATTTCGCTTCTCGCAATTTTGAAGTACTTTTTTACCATTATTATCATGGTAACCAACAGATTTTAATAGTTTTTACTAAGTCCATTGCACGTTTTATGTGTGTACCAAATTTTGTTATTGTACTTTAACTTCTATAAGAAACCTAAAACTTTAGAATATTCTTTGTCTAGCCAAGGGTTTGTCAAGGAAGGGTATGTGCCACACCCATTTTCAAGAATTGTATCTTATTCGAATTTTTGTTGTTTAAGCGACGAAGCGGATTCGAACCAGCGACCTGAGAATATCACTAGACGCCTAAGACGTCTAGGGGGTGAGTATGTTTAAGCGACTTAAGCTGTAAATATTTATTTCGTTTATTTCATTTGCCTTGCATGCTATTGTAATTCGCAACCAGCTTATGAAATATTACAACGATATAGTCTATGTTTTGCAATCCCAAATAGGGGGTTTTCACAGCGAAAATGATGAGGCCAATTTCGCGCTTATACCTCAGAGCCACAAGTGTTCGCCCCCAATTAATACATACAAGGTGTAACAGGTGCCCTACACCCCCCCGCTCAATAGTAACAAACGATTTGAAAATCTTTCAGCAAGACGGTCGTATAGAGCCTGAGCCAAGCGAAATAAATCGTTGTTGTTTAAATATATTCAAATCCCTTTTTCCGGAGTTCTAATTGTTAAAGTCAAGTGCCGAGGTGAGTCCAATGAAAGTGAAGTGCACTAAGCTATATACATATCTACTTACAACAAAATTGTGGAATAAAATGGAATTGATATAAAATTAGTTTTCGCAGAAAGTTTGCCGATTAACTATATGATTCTATGATTCCTGTCAAAATCTTATATATAAAAGTGGTAACGATCCTTGAAAGATTTCGTTAATTTTTTCCTTTATATTTCTGGTAATAGTTTGGCGGCCGCCGTGGTGTGAAGGTAGTGTTGCCGGCCTACCACACCGAAGGTCCATGGTTCGAGCCCTGGTACAGGTAACATCAAAAGTGATTTGAAAAAAGTTTTTCAAAACGGGGTCGCCCCTCGGCAGTGGTTTGGAAAACTCTCCGAGTGTATTTCTGCCATGACAGGCTTCTCAGAAAAAATTCGTCTCCTTTGTAGATGCCGTTCGGAGTCGGCAAAAAACTGTAGGTCCCACCAATTTGTAGGGAAAATTCAAATCGGCACACCACAAATTGGAAGAGAAACTTGGCGCGAAAATCTCTTAGGAGGTTTATGATGATATACCTGTTGTATATCGCGCCATAGAGATAGAGAGAATAGTTTGTATAATATCTTACATATATGTATGTTGATGTCGACGGCTGAGAAAAGATCACCCAATTTCAAAACATATTTCAAAAACACTCTTATCTTGACTCAGTCCCATCTGAAAATCGAATGCATTTTTAATTGAGTGTGGACGTTCGTTAACGAAGTTATGAAATAGGGCGTTATTGAAACAAACTCTGAGAAAGCATGTTCTTGAAAAATATTTTCAAAATAGGGTGATATTTCGCGCAGTTTAGCAGCACTATGTTTGAACTATAAAAAAATCCACTCTGGTGGCAAACGTTTTAACTATAAGTTCCTGAAGGCTAGCCACTAGCAGAATAATAAGACCAACTGCAATTATTGGATTTCTGCGGGGGTTTGGTCACTGGTGTCAAAATGTTTTGAGGCAGCTTTGTGTAGGAAAATCAGAAACTCCTACTGATATATTTAAAGTTGCGTCTGAGCCCAGAAATCATAGCTTGGGCCCAAAAAGTGGTTATTTGAGCCTAGCCTACGGGGCAGTGCATAGTGGAAGATCGGTGGTGAGAGGCCTTTTTTATCAAAGAAAGAACAACTTTAGGATGACTAAGGAGTCGAGAGTTAAGACTTTTGACAAATATTTTAAAATGAAAAGGGACCACTTCTTCCCTTCGAAGAAATATTTGAAAGTTGGTGAATTCATTCATGGATCCAAGTGATAAGCGTTGTAGTGCGAATCAACGCGCTCGTTTCAGCCAAGCTAGCGGCGAACCACCTGTTTGGTCAGTACAAAGACTGGACCATGAGCCTGCTCAATACATAGTTTCTTCTAATAAATAAATACAGTAAAAGAAGATAGCCTATGAGTTGGTTGGAAGTGGATGGGCTGTTGATGTTTCAGAAGCGAAAGAGGTTCTTGCACATCTGGCACATATCAGTTGCCGTATCCCTTAGCATTGGGTAAGCGAGCTTAATGATATGTGGAATCGTTTGCTGTCCTGTATACAATTAATAACAAAGAAAATGCTGTGCAGCACCAACTGTGCGATTGTGCTGATTCATATAAAAAACTAGGAATTCTATTATTACTTCAAATAATTTTTAATTAATATGAAAAAAAATTCAATGGTTGGTGAACTAGAAAACTTTTTCGTTTGTCATTGTTTCCTGTGCATACCTATAAGCATTTTCAGTGACAAAATTATATCTATTCCCAGCAAGGCAAAGGAGTCATAAGTCAGTCAGAAAATAGTACCAAATTGAATCGTTTACGTTCTTTATGAGCCCATTTATGAGTCCGAAGTGAGGGTATTTCCTTCTTGCGATGGTCGTCTGACATGAGACCAATTTCATATATCATATAAGTTTGAATAGGCGTCATATATGATAACTTTTTGCCTCATAATCGAAACATAATGGACTCCAAAACGACTCCTATACTAAGGTTTTCGTAGTGATTTATGTCCCTTACAATCTGCTCTTTTTGGGCCCTTTAAAGAATGTTTGTGGGGTTAATTCCATTTATGCCTGGAACAAAATAAATATACCTCTCTGCGCAGCACTGCTAAGTATAATAGGTTGTTGTTGTTGTTGTGTAAACGACAAACACACTCCCCGAAGGTTTTGGGGAGTGTTGTCGAATTAACCATCCTTGGCCATATTTGAACCCGGTACGCTCCGGTACTCCCTTGCGGTACTGTCCGACTGTCGTGGTAGCGATTTATGACCAGTGAAACCTTCTAGGCCATGTCACCTCCCCTTCCGTAAGAAAGAATAAGATGGGTAATGAGAGGTGAGAGGCATCATATCCGTAGATCAACCGTCGAGTTGCACGTCATTACCTTTGAGCATATTAGTCGCCTCTTACGACGGGTATGCCTACCTCGGGCATATTCTAAACACCTAACCCGCAAGGGGAAATATAATAGGTAGAAGTAGTTATAAATTATTTTTGATATTAGACTTGTTAAATACTGAATACTAATCTTAATAAATACCGGTTAAACTAATTATTTTATTGAGAATCCATTTAATGATTGATTATTACTACTTTTAATTTTTAATGATTATTTTCCAATTAATTAAAAAAAAATCATGATTTTTTACGATTAAAAAAAATCAAAAAAAATTGTTTTGATTACTTTTTATTATTTTTGATTATTTGTAAATTTTTTTAGTATTGTTGTAGAAGCACATTAATAAACACATCAGCAATAGTATAAAATATCAAAAATAATCAAAAGAAATTCCAAAATAATCAAAACAAATTAAAGGTAATCAAAACAACTTTTTTTGTATATTTTTTTTAATAATCTCAAAAAACCATGATTAAGTTTTGATTTTTTCTAATCGTAATCAATTAATAATTAACTCTACTTAAAAAACAAGTAAAAAAATCATTACGCATTAAAAAAGCCGTCTAATTAATTGATCAATAATTACTAATTAAATTTAACAGGTCTGTTAGAAGATACAGATAAAGTGTAAAAATTGATCTTAAATGAACTTCAAAAAATGCATAGCTGGGAAGCTATTAGTAACCATATAATTCATATTTTGAAAATTTGTAAGTTACATACATACCTACATGCTGAGGTAGCAAAAGGTTATTAAAGGACAACAGAAAAGCTCACAGTTTCAAGCACATATATACACACATACCTATAAATTAATTAATTTTCCTCTATTAAACAGCTTGTGCTTGAGACTTTCTCTAACATTTTAACCCTAAAATGTTGCATTTGATCGCTTGGAACATTTTGACTTCATTCTATATTCCTGCCACCGTTTTCTTTATTTTCCTACACTTTAACGAATGGATACATGCCAATTGCTTCATCATTGCTATTGCCTAAATCGTAATACACATCGTGCTTGCAAACCTTAACATCGTCTACATTTCGTTCACATCAATAGAACATCGTTGTTGCCAGCTTCCGCCGTCATGCCATCATATATGTATTACAATGGGTCAAGAAAAAACTTTTGTTTTTTAAATATTATTGAACCACAACTTGGGAATGAAATTCTGTTGTAAGTGTATGTATTCTGTTCCAGATGAACAAACTTCTTCTTTTTGTGTGTCTATGATATTTAAGAACTCAGAAAAAACAGGTGTTGAGCAGAAATATGTTTAAGTACTTATTATGAAGTTCTTACACGTTTCCTGCTTTTTCTTATCGTAAGCACTTAGCGACTTATGAAAAAAATTACAAAATAATTTTGTCAAAAATCTTAAATTTTCTTTGAAAATAAAATTTGAAATTCTTGTTTGCAAGATAGCAGACTAAATTGAGAGCGCTGATAAATTTTTTGTTTGCTTAATTTTTTGTTGTTTTTGATTAAAAAAATTATTTTTTGTCAAGCAGAAAATATTCAATGTAGCACCGAAATGACGAATAAAAAATAGATTCTAGGTGAACTAATTTCATTGAATGAAAAAAAAAAACATGAAATTCGAAAAAAAAAATTTTTTGTTGAAATCACTGGTGCTAACGTTTGAAAGAGTATTAAAACAAAATTGTCAAACAAATAACCTTTTTTCTTTCTTTTTGTAAACAAATTTCTGTGTTCTTGACAAATATAAGAAGTAAAAACGTGAAATCAAAAAAAAATCCCGAATGAAAATCTTTAAAGCTTGATTTATGCTGGTGTGATGGAACTTTTTAATGCTAACTTTTCTGTAGGGTATTTAATTTCCTTACTTAAGGAGGTTGATATTTTTGAACTCAACAATGGGAGTAGTCGTAAAAAAAATACATTTTAAAAAATAATCTTTACATATAAAAATTAATCTTGGGTTTTTCGTCACGTTAAAAGTTGAAAACAACGGGCCCAATTTAAATACTTCTTTTGGGGGTTTGTTTATAATTAATACTCGCAAATTTAGGGGGGGAAAAGATAATAATAATAAGGGGCGTTGCACCTCCCATAAAAATTTTACTTTTCTGCGTAAAATCACTAAAAGGGTTCATGGTAGGGACATGAAAATTAATATAGAGATATACCATATCAATACCATACACTGAAAAATAGTGGGAGTTATCAAAAAGGGGGCATGGCATTCCCTATACAAACTGAACTATTCTTACTACGTATTTGTAAAGGTATTTATCGCAGAATATCAAAGCTTGGTGGAGGATATTCGAATTCAAACCGGATTACTCCCGATTCTGTGCTCTTGACAAATTGTCAATATTGATAAATAGTCAAGAACAAAATATTTGCATCATGTTTTTGAACTTTTGCAGAAAAAAGATGTTATTTTTGACTATTTATTAATATTGAAAATTTATCAAGAACACAGAATCGGGGGATTAATCCATACACAATTGAAATTGTTAACAATCGCTGATTGTGAAATAGGGGTGTAATGAAGAATTTTCAAAATGAGCACAATAAAAAATCTATTTTTGGCAGAACCAAATTTGCCGGTCATCTAGTAGCAATATAATTTTAAGTTTGTCCCTGTCTAGTAGGTATATATTAATGCACTACTTCAAATGTTTTTTAGTCTCTCTGTCATGTTGTTTACATATATGCAACAAAACGCCCACCTACCACCATTACCGGCAAAATGAATGAAATTCCACGCACACAGTCACAAATACACACAACAAATACTTAGTAGGAAGACTGAATGCCGTTAGCGAGTTGGTTGCATACTACGGATATACCTTTTAAAAGCTGGTGGTTGACTGGCAGATGTGACTGTGGCTATTCCGAATACTCCTCGTAGCTTCAACGAAAAGATATCCATATGGCGTGGGTGCAACAACGTTGCTACATAAAACTTTGAATTGTAGTTGCAAATAGCAAAAGTAAAAATGTATAACAGTATTGTTGCAATGAAGTGTTGTTGGTCTAACATGTATACCTTTCATGAAATGGTAGTGCAGCGTGGATCAATTGCGCGTTAACAAGTTTCTTTAGTAAAAGGACCAATGTTGTTAATAATCTAGGGCAGAGATTTCTAACGAAACTCGTGATGAACGTAATTCTAGATAACAAAACTACCTCGACCTTAAAAAGATAAAAAGAACTGGGCTCGGAAACTTAACTTCTGATGCTATCTGAGTTCCGACACTTTTACGAAACTGTAACGTAACCGCCTTCGATTTCTGCTGATAAGATTAGATTTTTAGTTACATGCAATATTTAATTTAGAACATATTCTACTAATTGTAAATTATAAGAGAGAGTAAATTGTTTTATCCTAAAAAGATTTCTAAGATATGTAAAGAAAGAAGAAGATATGTTTGTAAAAAAATTATTTTATTTGCCGTAAAACAGTATTAAAAATGAACAAAACTTTCCGGTTAGTTGAAACTTTTTCCTGATACTTTATCAAAATATAAAAGCCAAAATAGCAATTCCAAAAATTCTAAAATACTCGAAGAACCTAAAATAACCACCCTCAAATCAATTTTTTAGTGTATTGCTGGCAAAAGTTCTACTTAATTTACTGATTTTAATATAAAATCAAATGCCTAAGATGTTGCACTGTCCCTGGAATTGCTGACATGCTGCTGAGGTTTCGTTAGAAGCTCTGTTTTATACCTAAACGTGACGTTACATTTTCATTACTCGGGTTACGTTCCTAGTTTCTTTCGATATCGCGCGTTTCAGTTACAGTTCTGTTCTTATGATAATAGTTATGGGCAGTTTCTGGAGCGGTTTTGTTTATACTAAAACCGTTTCCAGAAAATACTTACTCGTTCTGATTGTTTCTGTTAAATCTTTGTATCCAAATCTATACTGGTTAGTTCATGATTGTCCAAGCCATCTTCATAAATAAATAGTTTCAGTCAGTGCCTATAAGAATGCAGAAATTTAAACCCCAATTGCGGATGTTCAGATTAAAAATAACAACATCATGGAGCTTAAGATCACTGCTTTTCAGTTGCTTTGCGTTACGGCATAAAGTCTCATACAATCCAAGTGTCAATCTTTCATGGACAGTAAAATACGTTACAATTATAATAACAGCGCTCTGCTGACGTAAAGTCTCTCCGGATGAAAGAAGTGAGATCTCTAAGAAGATTCAAAGTGGTCTTTATCAAAAAGTTCAGAGAAGAGTAAAACAGCAAAACATTTTCACTATCTACGGGTTGTGTTGCTGTCGGTAGTCAAACAAGCAAACAGAATTCGATCGAAGAGAGTATAGTGCACTTGGGGTCAATATAATTATCTAAGAGTACATTCGTGGTAACAGCAACATAAGGAAATAGCAATTGCGAAAAATTCGAAATGTGAAAGACGGATAAAAGAGTGGTGAATTCCAGATTTCGAGTTGTGAATCTGAGCATTTTATGAGTTGTTCCTAGGACTGTTCACTCAATGCCGGACATGGGCCAGGTACAATCCGGTACAAAAAAGTTCTGTTACTAGTCATACTGTTTTTGTTTCAAGACTGATTTGCTCTTCCTAGTCTAGATATCAGGTCCAGCAATTTAATAAATATTTTATAATATTTTAAAAGACTTTGGCATGCTGTCAGAACGGTCTGCTTTGTTGAGTAGTTAAAAAAATGTTCGTTTTATATGGAGACACACCGAATGTCGGGAAAATTTTGGCCCACCGGGAGTTTAGTCTGCTTAAGGTTCATTTTATCCTGTTGCAGAATCCAAGCACGAGTCCTGATGCTTTGGCTTGTATAGTGACGTTGGCTTTTCTTATGAACTCTTCGAGTAAAAGGCCTTGCTATATGGTATTAAATCTCGTCAAAGTGTTTACGGAATCATAATTTTAAATGAAGCAATTGGCTCGGCCTTGGAACAAAAATAAACTCCTAATATATCCATATCTCAGCTCAGTTACATACTTAGCTCCCTTGCCTGCTGTGATCTACAAAAACCTTTACTGTGATGGGAACACTTTTTACTTTTTAAATACTTTTCTAGGTAAAATTGTGATGTAGTTTTGTCTTCCTTAAGTTATATTGAAATGAGACTAGACTGACTTTTGCTTTTTTGTTTGAACCTCAATTGAATTGTATCCTAAATAGTATTGAATGGGATATGTATTTCCTGTCAAATTTGGTTTTGCCGAAAGTTTGAGCACCCTGTTGAAATTGTCTACATTCGATTTTCACTGTTCAGCCCCGCACTCCCCTGCTCCGGCATTATAAGTTCACGTCTTTCACTTACTATGGGTTGGGCAAAAATCGAAAAAGAAGAAATCAATGCTGTAGTTAAAATCAAAAATATCGATAATTCAATGTTGCAACGATGTTTTTGCCACCACTAATATAAAATGAATTTTTATAACACACCAATGATTATAGTAAAGTTGATTATACGCATACCGCTAAATTTTATCTTCCCTTTATAAATAATTCAAAATTGTTCCACATTCATAAGTGGCATAAGAGCGTCGGCACAGTCGCGTAGAATCCTGCTCTTACTTTTAGCATATTTGTTGTTGCACTTGTTATTTTGCTGGTGGTGGTTGGTGGTTGTTTAGCTTGCTCGTCATTTCACTACTTTCGCTCGTGTGCAACACGAAACGAGTCGATTCGCTTAGCTTAACTGCAACTAACTATTTGTTGGTATTTTTAATAGTAGGAAATATATCTTGAACGGTTAGCTGCAGCTGTTCGCATTTTGTTGCTGCAACTTTGTTGTATGTAATAGTTATTGTACATAGTATATCACAAATCAGTTGCTTGATGTTCTATTGTTGTTCTTTTTGTTTCGTTTTAATCTTCTCGTTCTAACTCAACTTGATATAACTTTCAATATAAGTTTCATAGTAACTTTTTTAATATTTTTTTTTTCTTCGGTATTTTAATTTGCAACTTCTCTACACTTTACAACCGATCGTTAAGAAAGCTGTTTTTCCTTTCCATCATACAATTTTATGTTACTACAAACATTTTTGCCCGCATATTTTCCAAGTTGCACTGCTGCAACAATGTTTCGCAATAGAATTTTGTAATTGTAATTGCTGTTTGTTTATTTTTTTATTTCTTTCTTCGTTTGCTTGCACTATTTCCCATTGTGCATGCGCCTTTACTTATGCTACAATTTTTTGGGGTGGAAAAATGGTAGACTAATTTTTAATGTTTGTGAATTCTTTGTTGTGCATTTTTTTTTGTTTTTCTTATTTTTTTTTTTGGTTACTTTTTGTTTTTGTGTCTGCATTCGATTGTCTGTTCTTTGTAGACCGAATAAATTTAACTTGCAGCAGAAAAGGATAAAGTGATAACAAGTTATTAAATTGAATTATATTGTCGGCTCGTTTTTACCGTCGTTGTTGGTTGTGCAGTGAGTGTGGAGGTGGCGCTTGCTGTGTGCTACAAGTTGCTCGTCACAATTGTAAACATACGTATAGTAGATTGTTTGTGTTTTGACTTAATGATATATTAAGAAGATCTGGGGAGAATTCAAGGCTAATTTAAACAAAAAGTTTTTAATAAAAGGGAATAAAAAAAGTTTCAAGTAAGAATTAGGTTCATATTTTTTTAAATAAAATGTTAATGTTTCTTTGAAGTAAATATCCTCGAACATTTGCTTTCATTTATTTCTTCCGTAATCATACGCTAACTTTCTAGACTCCCCAGCCTCTTTAGGTTTTTACTAATCGAAATTAAATATTATAGGGAGCTTAGTGCTCTGCCATTCTGACAAGGCTGATTAAGATAGGGTATCCGAAGAGATTAGACAAAAGTTCAAGTGACACACAAATATTTCACCTTGCTCCGTTAATGAAAATAAGAACAATAACAATAGGCTAGATAAGAGTACACTAGGCTTTCATTTATCCAAAATCAGGGTTTAGAAATAATTACTCGCATTTGCGAATAAGAACGCATAACAAAATAGGCACCGTTCGCATCCGCGAATGCTAATCAAAGTAAGAAATATCTTGTCGTTAACCTTCAGAGGCGAAAACATAGGTTACGAATATTGCAAGCAGAAGGTTGGAGTAGTAAATTTCAGACATATGGGCACCGGTTTCTAATCCGTTCAGGATGACTTCGTGACTTTCCGGGACCATTTCGGGATTGTTTTCGGGATAGTTTTGGAACTTATTCGGGATAATTTCGAAATGGTTTTTGGATCATTTCGGGATTGTTTTCGAGACTATTTGGCAGTTTTTCAGCAGAATTTTTTCGGGGTTTTTTTTTGACATTTTTGTGTGTCCTTTAGAATTTCATTTCGTGGCAGCAAATAGTTTCTCAACTCAGCCGTCGTACTCTCTTAAAGCAATTGTCAAAATAAAGATGTAAACGGGCACGAGTTAGGAAACAAGAAAAACTACAACGATCAAGAATTGCACTCTGCATCTAAGAGGAATACCCACGAAGTGTACAAACCGACCTTGTTCCGAAAGGGGGACGTTTCAAATTATACTCGTATCGAGTTGCCACAAAACTGAAAAAAATTACGAACTATCTATCCAATTGTTTAAGCATCGCAGAATCGGTTTGACTAGTATTGCACGTATGGTCATATCTTTCATAACTATTGTGTTAAAGACCGACGGTGCTATCTAGTATGTATTGTAGAAGATATATAATGAAAGAATCTAACAGCCATTCGAAACAAAACGAGCTTAGTGTATGTTGCTATGTATGAATTAAACCCTCTTAAAACAAGAAACATTTTTGCCACAGCAGCTTAAAAGGTCAAGTATAAATTTATTAGTGCAGTACCAAGAGATGCTACTGTTTGAGCATACCACAATCATTCCGAAAAAGAATGGCCGAATTTCAAACCTTCTAAGACTGTTTTCGCTTTAAAATAATAACAACAACAAAAAATCATATCCTTTCATCAAACAAAGGATCGATGAGGGACTTGTCTATTTAGAATTCATCGTCCAAAGAGAAATTCCACTCAGAATCAACCTTCCTAGGCAACGTAGAAGCAAAGTCCTCTCTCTAAAAACCAATATTACGCTTTATAAGTCTCTCAAAGTTCCGGTCTTGACGTATAGCTGATAAACATTTACAGTGTCAAAAAAATATGCGATGGTCTTTATGTATTCAAGATAAATGGAGCATGTTATGCGAACGAATAAAGCTCTGGGCCATAAGGCTTTTTCTATCGACGTCTTTTTCGGCTACAGAGGCGTTGGGAGGCGCCTACTAAAAATAACAAAAAAACACAGGCATCCTAAGGGGTCTTCAATTGACGTCAGTTATCGGCAAGAAGGTATGACTGGCATGCTTTGATAAGCAATGAGCAAGAGCTAAGTGAAGTTGACCAATATAAACAGATCCTTAATACAAGAAACAATTTCTTTCAGATATTCGAAACCATGCATTGAATCAATCAAAAGATGGAACTCAGATTCTTCTTATCAACGAGACCTACTTTGGATTGAGTGTACAATTGAGAATAAAGTCCGGTCTAAATGAACAAATATCTATTCGTGAATGATCATATTTATGTTGTTGTAGTAGTAACAGCATTTCACCTTGTTTCGCAATCATGTCCACTCATACATGCAGATTAAATAGGGTCATACTGAACTAACAGCGCTTGATCGGGTAAGGCCGAGTCATTGTGCTACGCAGACCCGGCTGTTATCTATCTTTATTCTTAGCTCGGTATCACTTGCGTGGCTAAAGATAAATTTAAATAATACTTTTGGGTGACTTGGCCACTCTAAGCGTTCCTAGTTGCCGCCATTAAACGTTATGAAAATATCCACTAAAGATTGCTATTATTTTAATATAACCTCGTTTAAAATTAATAGATGAGTTGCAAGCCCACTAACCGGAACGAATTGTGTAAATTAATATAAAGCAGATGAAAGATATTTCGTAGAGATAAGTAATAAAGTTAAATATGTATACATGTATTTGCAATACAATTAATCAAACCAACAACAAAAATAAAGTATACGCATAGGCATTCTAACGCGCATCCACATGAAGATAGCGGTTAAAGATGAAAGTACTCTTGCGAGTATTACAATCAAAACAAACATATGTGGGCTCACATCAGTGTAACGAGAATGATACATTTATTTATATGTATGTAGATATTTATATATGCCCGCTAACTTTAGCGCTTGCTAAAGTTTAAAAAAATAGGATCGGTACACGAACTTTGCTGCCATTTATTTTACAAACTTCCCTAGTACATTTTAGCGGTGGAAGTTTTTGGAGTTTTACGATACCGAGAATTTCGAGATTTGATTTTATAGTACCGGGGCTAGTTCTGTTATTTCGAAATTTAAGTTGACCATAAAATATATAACAATCAGTTGGACTTTAAACTTCTTTTTTTTTAATTAAAACAATAGCTACAAAATTTGTTTTCCTCAAAGGATTTGTGGTTTTGAAGCTAATTATTGAGGTATTTTTTTGTGCTCTTTTTAAAATGGATAGTTTTGATATTTTTTTATCAGGCTGATAACTTTTGCCATTAGCACCAAATTAATAGTACCTTAGACGGGAACCTTTACCGTATAAAGTTTACGCAACTGCCACCAAATTCGCAGTCGTTGCTACGTAGTTTCTACCACTAATGCTTAATTGGATAGTATTTATATTTAAATAGCATTTTGGGTATTGAGAACGTCGTGGTTACTAGTAAGCCAACCTTCAAGTTGTCAAAACTTGAAAGTGACAAATGAATATAGCGCCGACTAACTCTTGTTACTTAAATGTAGCCTTAAAGTTGCAGCTACTTTTAAATAAATAAAAAACAAAAATTTGTGTTGTGCTGCTTCTAATTCTTCCCAGACTTTGGCAAAGCAGATGGATTTTTGCTGAGAAGCTTTCCATGGCAGAAATAAACTCGAAGATTTTTCCAAACCACTTCCGAGGTTCGACCCCGTTTTTAAAACACTTTTCAAATCACTTTTGATGTTACCTGTCCCAGGACTCAAACCTTGAACCTTCGGTGTGGTATTCCAGCAACACTACTGTCACACTTTAAGGAAACTGTAAAAGCTTACACCATGTTTTAGGGTCCCTATAATTATGGAAGTAGTAATTGATATTTACTGTTACCAACGCTTTAATTTCGCTCCCACTTTAATCCTGATATGTGTGGTGGTCAACACTTTGCCACGACTTTAAAGTGCCGCTTTATTGATAGTTCGTAGTCTATAATATAAAAAGCTTTAGACGGAATTAAAAATTTTTATTTGCCGACACGATCTTCAAGTATTAATTACTTTGAAGCCATGCTTTTTGGTGAATACGACTTCAAAGTTATTTATTTCCAAAAAACCCATTTTTTCAGACCAGTTACTAAAACATAAATATTTAAATAAAAAATTTAAATTTACATGGCGCATGGAACATACTGATGTGTTATCATTATTTTTGACATCAAGTTTTAATTCGTTAAAGTTTTTGGCGCAGTCTATCACATAATGACAATAACTTTTTTCTTATTATTTTTAACAATAGATATTTACCATAATTCCACTTTTAGGTTATAAATTTAATGGACAAGGAGCCATAGCAGTTCATAATGGAAGAAATATGTAATAACAAATAAAGTTGCAGGGTAAATCAAGCAATACGAGTAAGTTAAAAAAAACAGAAGCTTGAGCATGAAGTTCCTTGAAAGTCGCAGTTTCGTGCGTGTGGCTACCAGCTCAACACTTCAAAATCACAGCAATGGTCGCAGCTGCGTTTTACCTACTATTTTTGCAAGTTCTGTTGCCTTAAGAATCGAGTATTGTAGTACAGTTTCTTGCTAGTTGCTTAATATGCTCATATTACCTTTTATTGTCAATTTATTAGTGAAAATATCTATAACATACTAAAGTGCCAAACCTTCATACCAAAGAGATTTTGCTTTGCATATTCATTTGTGTTCTGTTCACTTGGGAGGACATATGGGATTGATATGAAATACCGGGATTTGTGACACCTAACAAGTCACGGAATTCTGGCATTTTCATCCCTGGTGCATATTCATGTATGCGTGCGTTTACTTGTAGCACAAACCGGAAAGCAGGAAGCCTATTATAAATTAATTTTTGCTTGCTGTTACTGATTACAGCCACCCTAACAAGCAAATATACGGCCAAACATATACATGCGGGTACGTAGCTAGTACCCAGTGGGAAAAGGTAATGTTTAGGAATGCATAAAGTATAGTGTATAGACTCATATGACTCATATAGACTCGTTGTCATAGGAAAAGTAATGTGTAGCTCGCAACAAATTCAAGCGACAAGTATACATTGTTCTGATATTACTTTATACAAATGAAAAGATGCATTACTTTTTATAAGAAAAAAGATGAATGGCCTGCGTTACTTTTTATACAGAAATATTCGAAATACAAACTAAGAGATGCCGCCTCTTAGTCCAGGAGGTACACAGACCCGTCTATACATATTTTGAAGGCACCTCTAACCTCGGGCAACTTTAAGGAGTATGAGGGGTTTTACCGTATAATTGAGCTCTGCTGCGGGGGACGAGATAAGTGCTAGCATTTGTTCACTCATCTGGCCATTTCGAGCAGCTGGGATATAAAGCAACTAAAACACAAAAAGAAAAATAAAGGTCTCTGCTTGTATTTCATATTTTATTTAAGTTTTAATTTTTTACAAAGAAGTTTAAGTTTTTTTCTCAAAAGCTCCTTCTGTAAACAAAACATAAAACAGGGTGAAAGAAATGAAAAATATAGTACTACAAATAAAAATGGAGCGACACATTACTCCTTCGATTGCTTTTGGATTGATCTTTTCTTACAACAATTTTCGTATATCTTTTCAGGCATGAAAAAGGTAATGCATTCCCCATTTTCCCACTGGGTATGTCTGTACATATGTATTTAGTAGCAAATGTATGTATGTATGATAACTAAGTGAAGCTTTTGAAAGTGTGTAGCGGAAAGTCGACAACAGCTGCCTATTTTTTACACTCAATGGTATGCGCTCCAAATGTAGCGATTTCATAGGGTATAGCATGGGCATATGTTTGTATGCTGCAACAACAAAACAAATGATAATAAGAATTTTTGATTTAAGCTGCTATTACAACATTATAACTTTTGTGCGCCGTTGTGTGCTCATGTGTGGGTGGCATATCATTCGATATACACATTCACAAAGTGTTGTTGTCTAGGTGTCTGTGTTAGCTATATGCCGTTCTGTGTTGTCATACATATTAGACAAAGTTGTATTGGCTGCTTGTTGCTGTACCCAGCTCAGTTACAGCAATATATTTGTCTGTTGTTATCGTTTTTTTTTATTGTTCTTGTTGAGTTATCGCATAACGGCTGCCACAATTTTTCAACGGAAGAGCACAAGCAGACACCGCTACTTGAACATTTGTACAATCTCAATTCAGCGGCAACAAATGCTAACACTTTTCACCAGCTCTATTAATGTAAGGGCATATCTATGACTGGATAGCGCACATAAACTTTGCCTTTAAAATTGTTTTATTCCTGATTTTTTGATCTTTTTCAATCCACATGTGCACACAGATATGTAAGTTTGTATGTATATAGCTACTTTAGGCAATGAGTAGTAGGTGCGCATGAAATTTTTCAAATAGCGAAGCGTATGTGTATGAGTAATTATATTTACTGTATAAATATGTACCTATGTAGGTTTATTGTGTGCTTTCCGTTATAAGCGCTTTTACAATTTCAGATTATTATTATTATTATATGTAAGTATGTAATGGATAAATCTTCGTTGTGGTAATGCTTAAGGTGGTTTGTTATGAAAGTCTATTTGCTATTTGATGTGTTCATATTTAATTGGTATTTTTTTTTTTTTTTTTTTTTTTGAAATTGTAGGGATTAAGTTAAGTCGGGAAAGTTAGCTTTTAAATTATTTCATCTTATGCATTATGTTAGTACATTAAGACATGGATTGTTAGCTTTAAGCAAAAAAAAAAAATATAATTGACGCTATATATACCTCCGAGAAGATTAAGGATGAGCTTCTCTACCAATTTGTGGTGTGCTGCGGCATCTGCATAGTAGACGAATTTTTGCTGAGAAGCCTTCCATGGGAGAAATACACGCGGAGAGTTTTCCAAGCCACTGCCGAGGGGTGAAACCGTTTTGAAAAAAAAATTGTTCAAACCACTTCTGATGTTACCTGTCCCAGGGCTCGAACTTTGGATTTTTGGTATGGTTTTCCAATTTACATAAGGAAATTATCCGACAGTACCACATATGCCAGGGCAGTTATCTTTATAATTTTTCGAATTTTTTCTTTAAATAATTCTGTGTCAGTAAAATAGAATTTCTGTTTAATTATTTTTCGCAGATATATTGCCTCTATATTCGTGTATCTCTATATATCTCTTGATATGACAAAATTGTAACAGGTCGATGTCTGTACATTGCAAGTATTTAAGCAAAATTTAAAGAATTGATCTATCTGTCTGTATGTTTGGTCGAGAACCTCTCAAAATGGAACTTTCGCCATTGCATTGAAGGACGTCTAGTTCAAAGTTTAAGATATCCCCTACTTCGATAACGTGAACAATTTCGGAGATACTGATCAGTATGTGGACCTAGGTGACCCAAAGTGTATTAGTACAACATGGATATCAAACGAAAGGTGCTAATGAGTGAATGTGCTTAAGTTCCATATCTCAACGCGTTTCAAAGACCCGATGATTAATATAGTCGAAGCGTGCTAGGACTGGACGTTTTCGTTAATCGATTTCGAACGCCACAGTTTCAAGCGGTTCACTTTTTCTTGTCGATATGAGGTATTAGAGCACAAAGAGGTGCCAAAGCTATCTCAAAATTTCGATTACTTAATGGTGATAGCAAATTTTAATTAGATATGTCAAAATTTGATCAAGTTTCCGTGTGCATAGACTGACAACAAGGCTTAGTTAATTTTTTTGTTCATCGCCAACACTTGCTATAGATATGTACATATGTATCATGCCCTCGCCTTATATGTTTGTAATGAGATAACCGACTATTTTAAAATATCTTGACTTACTTTCGAAATAAAAAACCTTATTACAAACCTCATTTAATACGCGTTTCTATAAAGCTATTCCAGAATATTAAATACGTTTGTATAAATTTACTTTTATACATATGTATAAAACGTATATAAATTGCCCTTGCTATTGCTATGATAACTATTTACTTTTAAGCTAAAGCGACATAAACTTGTCCATGCTGTGTACATTTTAAATCTCAATTCACTGGCAAATAAGCTTTAACTGTAAACCACATGACGCCAGTCGAATGGAATTATGACGCAGATAATATATATATATTTATATAATAACACTGCGTTACAAAAACGAGCTTTAGTTCTGTCCTATGAACCAAAAATACTTTTTTCGGAAAGAGGAGAAAAAATAAAAATACACATGTATCGGCGATTTTCATGTACACGTCAGAATTTTTTTTTTTATTTATAATTATACAATGTAATGTTTTTATTTTTTCTCCCCTTTCCGAAAAAGTATATTTGGTTCATAGGACAGAATGTGTGTAACGCGGTGTAATATATTTAAAGTATACATATGTATAACTGTATGTGTGTAATATTTCCTGAAAGCCGCAGCTAATTTCTTTAATGTAAAAAAAAAGACATTTCAGTTTTCCAACTAGAACATTCACTTTTACTTAGTGTGTTTCAAATTATTTTTAAAAATAAAGGAACTTTGTGTAAGAGCTCCCTACTACTACCGTGGTTTAGTGCAACAACAAAAGTGAAATGGGATTTAAAAAAAGCCAGCATCACAGCAATGCTAGATACACAAATTTGTCAGCGAGTTGACAGTCGTGCTGATGGCAAAGCGTGATAAAGACTACGACAGCATAAATATTACACAAAAAAAGTGGACAAAAGCAACAAAACATGCTGCTGATACAGCTTTTGCTGCTATTTATAACTACGTTTAACCAAAAGCACCAACCACAACACCAAAGTTGACAATGGTTAGATATGACGACATGAATAACGGATGGAAAGGAACCAATTTGCAGTACCGCGAAAGCAATTGGGATGATAAAAGTGTAGAAAAAAAATCACCATAAAACAAACAATAGCAATCACGTCGGTAAAGTCTGCAATGCGGTTACGAAACAAGAGTATGACCAACAAAAATCACACACTCAACATAGCTAAACAGTTTGTTGGAGTCCAGCAAGAAGCAAGGTGTGGTGTTTACAGATAATCCAAAAACAAAATATAAAAAGATGGTAAAAAATTTTAAAGACTACCTTTATATTTATGTCGCCAAAATACAGCAGCAAATTTGTCCTTAAACATAGACAAGGTATCTGTGAGTTTTAGTTTTGAAACTTTAATCGTCCTACTTGAAATCAATTTATGAGATTTGGAAATATAAGTTGTTTATCATCTTTTTATTTTATAGTTTTTAGTGCTACCTACAAACAAGCAATTTTAATTGTGATTAGTACTTAGTAATTCCTATACGAAAATGATTACTTTTATTCAGATTAGCTACCCGCTTGTCGGTGTTGCTCGGATGTATTGCGTCTACATTTATATGCGGCTTAGATTACTCTTATTTAGGTGCATTTGTGTGATATGTAGATCGGAAAAATCGTATCGGTGTTCGATGTTCTTGATATTGGTGGAGTCGGGGATTGGACAAAGAGGATGAAAGTAGTGTATGATCCTTGTTGGTGGTAATTATCACAGTTGGTTAAGTCGGTGAATTATCATCTATGTTGGATTTGCATAATTGATGAAAGCATATATGGGTGCATATATGTACATATTTTACAGCTTACTATTCATTCCAAGAATTCGAATTCATTCAAAATAGTTAACAACACAGTTGGCACACTGTAAACAGTTATTACTGGATATGTTCTGTAATATGGATGGCCATATGTTAAATTTAAAGCCGTTAGCTTACTGGGAAGTTTCTCAAAATGTTTTCCACTTATCTCGATCAGAGCGCCACCTAGCAGAATTTTCTTTTCAGCAATTCATACTGTTATCGTGCCCTGACTTATGTCCTAAGTCTCAAGACCATACGTCAAGAGAATGTTAGTTAAAAAGCGACGCCAAGACTCCCAATTTCAAACGAATTTTAAAAATATGTAGATACGTGTGCCATCTACAGAAATTTTTACAATTAAATATTACATTTCCATCTAGTTCTGAAACACGTGTTCAGTTTCAAGTCTCTAGCTTACCGGGAAGTAACTCAAAAATCGATCGCAAGATTCCCCACCGCAATTTTCAGTTTTCTTGGAATTAGCGGAATTTTGTGTACAAGGTATTGCATGGCTTTACCGGGAAGTTTCTTAAAAATCAATCGCAAAATACCAAATTTTAAATAAATTTTGCGTATATCTCGCTACCTATCGGATATTTTTTTGTCCACATTGCATTGTCACGGAGTTCGGAACTATGTTGCAAGTTTCAAGTGTCTAGCTTAACGGAAACTTCCCTAAAAAGACTTTGCAAGATTGCGAAAATTCGTATGAAAATTAGCGAACAAACAAGAAAGTGACTTAGTATAAAGGTAGTAAAAAAATAAAATAAACTTTAGTAATGTAAATAACATAAAAAACAGGCAAACCAATTTTATATTTTTACACCACTTTATGACTGCTCAGTGAGCACAAAAGAAAAACAAAAACAAAGCTTACTTATACAATTTGTTAAATATTAAAAAAAAATAGTTGACCATGTTTTAATTTTTTTTATTGTCTGGCAACACACTAGCTGTACTCCCAAGTTCAAATTCCTTTAAAATATTATGAAAAAAATCTCTTTATGTACATCTTGCATCCGAAAAATTGTTAAGAGCAGTCAAACACAAAAGGGAGTAAAAGCTTGCCTTTAATAACTCCGAGGAGGTGTATCTTGGCAACCATTATTATAGTTATTAAACTTTTCAATCACTGGAACAATATTTTATAAAAGCGTCCAACTGTTGGCATATGCTGACGATATTGATATCATTGGAATTAACAACCGCGCCGTAACTTCTGCTTACTCCAAATAAGAAAAAGAAGCGGAGAAAATGGGATTGGTGGTGAACGAGGGCAAAACGAAGTACCTTCTGTCATCATGCAAAGAGTCAGCGCATTCGCGCCTTGGCAACCAAGCCACTGTTGGCAGCAATAATTTCGAAATAGTAAAGGACTTCGTTTACCTGGGAACCAGCATTAATACCAACAATAATGTTAGCCTAGAAATCCGACGAAGAATCACTCTTGCAAACAAATGCTACTTCGGACTGAGTAGGCAATTGAAAAGTAAAGTCCTCTCTCGACGAACGAAAACAACACTCTACAAGTCACTCATCGCACCCGTCCTGCTATATGGTGCAGAAGCGTGGACACTAACAACATCTGATGAGGCGGCTCTGGGAGTATTCGAGAGAAAGGTTCTTCGAAAGATTTGTGGCCCTCTACGCGTTGGCGACGGCGAGAACCGAAGAAGATTTAATGATGAGCTGTATGAACTTTACGCAGACGCCGACATAGTTCAGCGAATTAAAACACAGCGGCTTCGCTGGCTAGGCCACGTAGTGCGAATGAGCGAAGATGCTCCAGCCCAGAAGGTATTCTTATCGGCACCCGCCGGTGGAAGCAGAGGAAGAGGGAGACCACCACTCCGATGGAAGGACCAAGTGGAGACCGATTTGCGATCCCGCGGTGTTTCCAATTGGCGCCAGTTGGCGCAACGAAGAAACGACTGGCGAGCTATGTTGGACGGTCAAAATCGCCCAGGCGGTTAGATGACCATTTAAAGAAGAAGAAACTTTGCTATTATTATTTAGTAAGTTTTTTTTAGGTAAACAAGTGTTCATTTCCTGCGATTTTGTTGCTGTTTTTGTGTTGTTCATAACCATCGAAATTATGGGTATTACCTTTATCATCATCATCATCACAATTAATAGAACTAGAGTATCTTCAGCTTCATTATTAACATTATCATTATCATAATCATTATCATTATCATTATCATTATCATTATCATTATCATTATCATTATCATTATCATTATCATTATCATTATCATTATCATTATCATTATCATTTTCATTTTCATTATCATTATCATTATCATTATCATTATCATTATCATTATCATTATCATTATCATTATCATTATCATTATCATTATCATTATCATTATCATTATCATTATCATTATCATTATCATTATCATTATCATTATCATTATCATTATCATTATCATTATCATTATCATTATCATTATCATTATCATTATCATTATCATTATCATTATCATTATCATTATCATTATCATTATCATTATCATTATCATTATCATTATCATTATCATTATCATTATCATTATCATTATCATTATCATTATCATTATCATTATCATTATCATTATCATTATCATTATCATTATCATTAACATTATCATTATCATTATCATTATCATTATCATTATCATTATCATTATCATTATCATTATCATTATCATTATCATTATCATTATCATTATCATTATCATTATCATTATCATTATCATTATCATTATCATTATCATTATCATTATCATTATCATTATCATTACCATTATCATTATCATTATCATTATCAATATCATTATTATTATCTTTTTCATTATCGTAGCTAGGTTGGGTGCTCTATCCTATTATAGATTATTCGTATTCGTATTTGGGTATCAAAATAAAAGTGCTCACCAGGAACTTTGTTCACTTCGAATAGCGCTGTTGCAGCTTGTTAACTGAGGTCTAATCTAAAAACTCTGAGTACTATAAATAAATTTTAGTTATACGTCTAGCAGCCTTGAAAGCCGTTTCTATAACTTTGTTAATTTATTTACATTCATGTAGGTATTTAAAAATGACAAAAGCGTTAGTGCAGAGCGCTATAAAGAATTAGCTTTTACTCTCAACATTTGTTATCCACCACTCTCACTGTTACTTATCACCTATGTTTGAGCCTTCTTTGGTACCTCATCGGTTTAGCTTTTTGCTGTCGACTCACTAAGTGTGTCCATTCCAACTTTTTCTATTCAATTGTACTTGGCGCACTACTCGCCCTTCTTCAATTTTAAATAGCGTAGAAAAGCAAGTCACCCTTTGAATTAAGTCTTGCCGCAATATACTTTTCCTTATTCGTATGTACTTATAGAATGTAGCGTACCCTTACATATCCCCCCATTCACCTTTATCATTTATAACAAGTCAAGTAGCATGTTGTTAAACTTTCTTTTCGCCAAAATGACACTCAGATACTTTTTGCTTTCATCTTCCTATGCTGTCTGCTTTTGAGCTGGGGAATCGCCCACAGACACTGACTGATGTTGTAATTGTTCGTGGAAAGTTCTTGAAATTTCGTACCGTATTTCCGCTGTTGCTTTGTTATGTTTGTTGTTATATACTTCCATTTTTATTTTGTGATTTATATAGAAAAGTTGTATACATAATTTTTGGGGGTTTAGCCACTTATATATGCATATTTTGATGTATACAATATGTAAATGAAAATATTAACAGATTTGTATAAGCATACATAGATACATATATAAGATCAACAATAGCAAAGTACAATTTGGCTGCCTTGAGCAAGGCGATAGTAGAAAATGACAAAAATACATGATAAATAGGAGGAGATAAATGCAAGTATATATAGTTGGTGGCACTGCAAAACCGAGTAAGTGATCTCTCAGTTTGGCTGTTTTTCGACTACAAGTTGCTTAGTTTAAAAACGAATAATGACTTTATTGAAAAAGTGCTAATCAAGATTGATTCTTTAAATTATTTTTTTATAAACCAAAGTGTAGTGTTCTTGAGAATAAATGTATAAATCTTATATAAAGTTCTTGAGATGTCACTTACACGGTTTTGCATTTGTGCGGTATGCGGTTTTGCAGTATCAGACATGGTATGTAAATTCTATGTACGTGCCACATTCAGCGTGTCTCCCCGACAATGTTCTGCTTCAAATGTGTTTCGGTGTATCCTAATTTGCCATAAGCAATAACATGAAATATGATAATAAATGTTGTTACTCTTATTTAGATTTTTTGTTGCTGTCATTGTTGTTTTGATTGTACTCGTACAAATTCTGTGAAAGTTTTCAATGCAATTGGGGTTAGCTAGTGCATTTGTATATACCTTTTTAGTTTGTTTTCGTAAAAACAGCACATATGGAAATACATATTTTCAATGTGCTACTACTATACATACATATATGTCCAGCTGAGTTCAATATAATAGTAGTGAAATTTATTTAGATATCATTCGACGAAATAAAAAGAAGCTGAATTTCTAATAAATTAAAATATAGCAAATTCTGTAACAGAATCCACATAGAAAGAACAGAATCCACATTGAAGAAAGTTCAAAGTTTACACAAAGTTCAGAAAAGTGAGTTAAACTTTAAAAAATGGCCATCAAAATCTGCAATTTTTTCGCCAGAATTTCTAGCACATTTTTGAATATGCATTTTTCTAGCCTAATCAATTTAAGTACAATAATGTGCAAGTAAGAAATTGTTCAAAAATTCTCCTAAATTTTCAGAGCTTAAACTCGAGCCAAATATTTGCTTATTTTTTAATATTTTATTTTTTTTGTTGTTGGTTTTATGGTCTGTTCATTTTTACATATTTTTGTAAGTTCAACGAGCTCAAGACCAGTTGATAATAGTTCTTAGTTAATTATTATTATTTTTGATTAGAGGAAAAATTGAAAGCAACTGTTTTTATTGTATTTTTTATTTAATAACTAAAAGTTTTCATAAGAATAGGAAAGAAAACTTAAGAGACAACCGCTATAGCTTTTCTTATAGATAGATTTCGGAAGCTGCTATACAATTGCATCTGAAAAATTTTCGCATTGCTCTAAGGCTAGTATTTCTGAAAGTATTTTGTATCCATTTCTGATACTGCGAATGTTCATTTTAATTTTTACAAAACTTCAAAAGTAAAAACCTGTAATTAGAAAACCATACCAGTGTTAAAAGGTTGATTACTTTGGAACGGTACATCTGACCAAAATTTCTTTCAGAAAGTTTTTGTGGGAAGTGACGGGCTTTTTCATAGTGCATACCTCTGAAATATTCACGACAGACCACTGCAATTAACGAAACAGTTAAATGAAGTGCGTTCAAGAAAAATGAGTTCAAGAGCTCCAGAAAAAGGATGAATAGGGAAAAGCTGGTGTACAAATCAAATTTTATATTCTGCAGATCTCTACAATTATTCATGTTAGATAGCTTAAAATAATGAGAATGATCCCTAACGCCTACTGAAAAATGACTAAGACCATTAAGCTTAAGGACAATCATTAGTTGTAGTAGAAGTGAATCTCACCAGCTCATATTATAGATACATAACTATACTCGTACAAATATCTAAAAGCTCCTTAATTTATTTTTAATAAGTGTGTAAAAATGGATAGGGTGAAACCAGCGACTTGTTTTCCATAAAACTAAGCTAAAATTTATTAAACTGAATTATTTTGGAAAGATTTTCCGTCATTGCTTGTCAGTTTTGATTATCAAACTATCTGGTTTCTGCAATACTTTCAAAGTAAGGCCGTAAATCAACCAAAATTGTTGGTATAAAAAAAAAAATTTTAAAAGAAACAAAAAAAATACTTAAGTTGTGCTAATGAATTATGTTAAATATGCTTATATGTTGTTTATGTGTGATAATAAGTTAAGTTAAAAATGTTTATGTCCTGATGATGACCTCAGATTAAGGTCGAAATATTGAAAATAAATGGTAACACAAAAACCAAGTGTTTTATTTATAAAAGGCCTTAAGCTCAAAAAATAGAAAATTGAAACAAAAAAAAGCTAAAAAAGACTTCTTCAAAGGCTTGGCGGTTTAAAAGACAAAAATTTAAGTAGTCGTAAAAATCAAAACCAGCAATGATAGTCTTTTGTAATATTTTTAAATTATTTTAATATAATTTTCAAAAATAATAAACTTTTTTTGGTCCAGTCTAGAAAATCTACATAAAAAGTATACTAGATTGTGTACTTGTATTCGATTCCCACATATGTTTTAATTCTACAATGAAAAAGGGTCACTTCTAAGCAAACAATTTGTAAAATCTCTACATTTGACTATCGAACTAGCTAACCCCAACAGTTTGCAAATCATCGGTAAGAGTTCAAAAACGCATATCGCACTTCTGATAAACCACGTAACCAAAATTTCTCTCAAATATTTTTAAAGGTTCCTTGCATCGAGATTTTTTTTTCTAGAAAACTACATGCTAGTTTTGAAAAGTATTAAAAGAATCAACCTTGAGTTGAACTTTTCGAATGAAGTCACTTTTCCCCTAAATAACATACGTGGTTTAGAATAAGCGCAATGCGAGTTTTTGCACTTTCACCGCCAAAATGCAACCAAAACAGCAGCCCGCATAGTAAATAGATGACTGCCATTTACCTAACAAGTACATATAACCTCCATTAGTATGTTGTCCTTTTAAGCTTATACACAATTACAAACATACACACAATAAGTGTCCTTTATCCTCACAAAAGATGAGTACATGATTTGCCTTCAAGGCTATGTTGTTTAAATAAGGACAACAACAAAAAGCGTAAAAATGTTATGCACATACACATATATTTCATTTTAATCCTGCTGTCGTTAGTGTCACAGAGGTCACACTGAGAGATCAGCATGACCAACACGGTTACTGCTCTCATCTCTCTTATGCCCTTTCCTTATTTTGGTTTGCATTTAAAAGTTTTGCGGTGAATTTTAGAAAGTATGGAGTTCTTAAATTTTTATCATGTGGTTTTTCTGGTTTAGACTTACGTGTGAGTTTCATTAAATTTTACAGCTGTGTATTAATGTTTTTCTGGTTTTTAGTCCTTGATTACTTTCTTAGGATGAAAAAGTTTGAAAAGCTGACAACGAATCCAAAACCCGACTGCCTTCTAATTCTTTTTGAAAAGTATTGGAAAAAAGTAGTGTAGAAACTTTCTAAAGTCATCCTAGAGACCCACTTTCATCATTTGGGAGTATTAGTTAATTTTTATTACATTTTACCTCTATAAGCTTCAAGTAGTAAATTTAAGTAAAAAGTGTGTAACGAGGTCGACATTAAAAAAATAAAAATGTTACACTTTAGAAAAAAAAAAAACATTTGAATAAATTTGACGTGGTTCGCTTGCGGTTTCTATATTTAACAAGTGAGGTTAACACTGTCACAAGTTTTTTAAAAAGGAGCGAGCCTATGGTATTAGCTTGGCGTGGTCTTAGATGAATAAAACAAGGACGTGCCCACTGGGTTATTATCCGGAAAAGTGGAATCTATGTTTCTGAACTTAACCAATGAGCTATAGCTGTAGGAACTACCAAGGTATTTTTAATCATCCAGTGGTGTTGCAAGCGCACTGTAAGCTACCCTGATAATTGGTGAGCGACCTACAAAAATGATGCCTTGCATTTCCTACTCAGTTATCTATCATATAGTATCAATCTCTAAATTTTGCTTTACGAAGCAGTAGCATTGAGTTCATACAAGATGTATAACCTTGAAGGTTTTACGTGGTCAAATAGAAGGTAACGTAGAGCATTCAGGCTTGTACCCAAAAGTGATGGATTTATGTAGGACCAGATATTGTCACACTGGCAGCTTTCCAAAAAAAATTAGAAGTATTTTCGCCTGCTCGTATTTGGGCACTTGTACGTGTTGTATGTAGGAGATAAAGGCGTGCCTTTAATATAAGGGTATTCACATCGTTTTCCAAAATGCAGTTAGCTCTGTGCTACTGCGCAATATAATTAAAGATAGAAAAGACTGCCACGGAGAACTGGTGCCTAGTAAAGTAAAGTACTAATGTATTATTTTACATGACCCCATTAGAAGAAAAAAGAATTAAAAAATAACTTGTTCGTTGATTAATAAAATGGAAAAACCTAGGTCACCTATTTTTTGGGATTTTCTTTAAAAAACCTCCATCTAGGTAGAGGGGGGGAAAATGTGTACTAAAAAAATATAAATTTTTTACTCACGACACCATTGATTGCAATATCTACTACCAGCAGGTTAAGTTATTCCAGCTAGCCAGAAATAGTCCAACGCTTCTATGTATGATACATTAAATCCGTTAAATATTTAGTTATCAGTAAAAGCCCAGATTTTACAATTTGGGCGGAAATGTGTAGCTTTTGCACCTGACTCTTACATAGTCAAGGCAACCGCAATCTGCTCCTTAGCGCAATAGAGTTTAGATTGAACAAAATTCTACAGTACTAGCACATCCGAGACGTAACTGAGTATTAGTGCAAATTCTTCAACGAAAAAATATTTTATATTCGTTCGGGTAGTGAAATTCCCTGAATGTGTAATTGTTGAAAAATAGTAATTTTTTTCATCAATTTGAATTATGGCTGAAGAAATGAGTTTAAATATTGTGGCATCTATCAGATAAACATCTCCAATTTTCATATTCTTATGTACAACAATTACACGATATTAATTAGGGATATGGATAATTTAATTCCGATAAAAGCTAAGAAAATAATCAAGAATTAACCTGATGATTTCTAGTCTCCATGAACTGCAGCAGTTTTGGTTTCTAATGCGTTTAGGCAAGAGTTTATCTGAACCCAGCAGCCTCTCAACTGATTCGTGGGTCATCCGTTTAAGAGCAGCCAAAAATGTACCATGTATAGCTCACAGCTACTCAACCGCACCACGAGAATCGCTCTATAAACAACCATGTCCCAGTCGATAGACGATGCTTATTCTAAAGTAGTTATAATGAAATGTGAACGTCGTCTATAGCAATAGTGAACGGTCTGCAAACGATAGTTCTTAACAAATTCTTTTTTATATTTCTAGCAGTGTCAAATATGCCTGTTTCCGAACATCATGTACTAAGCTGGGAGCTTTATCAAACAAAGGTGCAATTCGCTCTTCCCTTTCTCCTGATTTAATTCGTTGACAATTATATCAAAATTTGGCACAGTTGGCTAGTTTTTACCAAAGATGTCCGATATCGAGATTTGCGTAACGGAATGTGAACTTGGTCAAAACATAGGCGGTGATGCGACTATTTTCTAAAGATTATATTTCTTCGTATAGATATCTTCTTACAACGAGGCTGTGGAAGTAAAAAAAAAATTGATGTAAGACTATTTCGCCCATTTTTTACCCTTTTTATTGACTTCTGGTCCTTTTAAAGCTAGTTTAACCCTTATGCGCACTCCCTCGGTTTTATTTTACGTCAATTTCTTTTAAAATATTGTGTAGTAAATTTTATTTTCTTTTTTAATACTTTTGTTGTTTGGTACCTATATATTTAGTATGGGAATTTAAGGTAAACAACGATTTCCTCAAAACAATTAATAGAGGATAACGATTAAATTTTCAAAACTCCTGAGTTTGGTGCAAATATATATCATGGTAATCATCGAACTCTTCTTCAGTTAAATCTTTATTAGTTTTCGCTGGTTTCTCGTATAAGTGAATTGCCCATATATTGAAAGAGTTTTAGCGACCAACGCTTCGTTTTCAGAATTTTATGCATATCTGTCTTAGCTAGGTAAGATTGGTATTCCAAAAGTGTTTATCTTTACGAATTAAGGTTTTTAATATATATCGCGATTCATTTAGGGCATTTTCCTTTAATAAGGGGCCAAAATTAATATGCTCTGCAAGCCCTGTTCAGATGGGTTTAATGTCTTACTCTCCTTATTTCATCAAGAACTTCCCTGATTTCCTAAGATGCAATTTTCAAGCCGAAATTACTGCATTGTGCAATTTGCATAAATCTACGTTCTAATTATCAACCCGAATAAAGTAATCGCGAAGGCCACAACCTAATATTGTCATTTTCACATAACTGCGCTCACTTCCGTGTTTTATACCATTTTAGTTGAGACCTTCTATATAAAAGTGAGCAAACATTTTTGTTGATATATAAACCGATGTGTGTTAGTCTACTGCCGTTGAGCCCTATTGTAATTTCCTCAAATACTTCACATATGCTACTACATACCTTAGGCCCATACATGCCTACTAACAAAAATTTTTACGTTTTTTGTTGATTATAATCTGTTGCCTGCTGTTGCCTCTTTTACCAATTTGACACACATTCTTAGTTACATACACCCTTAGTATAGTACTAAATATAACTTTTGTTGGCTAATGAAAAAATTACTTCCGTTGTCGTTGCGCCCTATGCTGTTAACTGCTATTTTCGACATCATTGTCATTGTCATTGTATGCTTATAAGAATGGTTGAACTGCTGCTTGTCTGCACAACTTGACTGCTATGTGTAGTTTGCGTTGCAACGTCATCGTCATCAAAGTGATGTCACTCATACCACACGTCGTACAGCTACTAGAATGCAATGAATGCTGTGTAACCATGTGTGTATGCGCATTGGGGTGGTAGAAAACAGGTATTTTCAATAAAAATCAGTCTGAAGCTATGAGAATCAGCAATTAAATCAGACAGAAATCAGCAAATAAGCGCAAGAGAGTTAACATGCCCCAAATCGAAAACACAAAGTGAGATAATAAGAAAAAGATAAGTGAAAGAAAGAAGAAAGAAATTTGAATATATAAAAAAAGCAAAAGGAAATGCTAAAGAGATAAGGAAGCTGGATGAGATATGAAGAGGGGAAGGGTGAGGGCTAGGGAGATGAATAGCGAATATAAAATTTAAAATAAAAGGGTAATAAAAGGAAAATTAAAATGAACGGAAAAGGAAAGTAAAAGGGAAAGCTTAGGAGGAAGAGAAAGTGAAAGGAAAACTGAAAGTAGAGGCTAAAGCGAAATAAGAGGGAAAGAGGAGGAAATGGGGAAGGATGAGAAAAGGGAATGCAAATTTAAGGGGAATAAAAAAGTACTAGAAAAAAGATAACTAGAATGACAAATTAAAATGGTAAAGGACGGTGAAATGGAAATGAGGGGGATTTGGAAAGTAATGGGTCAAGTTGAAGGTAGCTGGCCAGGTAAAAGAAGTTAAAGGATACAAATACTAGGAAGAGCCAACAAATAGAACGCTGTCTTCGGCTGTGTCTAAAACTTTATATCATTCACGTAAAAGTACCCTGGTTTTCAGAGCCCGATCTTTAATTAAAATTATTACAAACTGAGCAAAATTGTCTTACCCAGTTAATTGAAAGATACGAAGTCCAACCTCGTTTATTGAAAAAATTTTCCTTGTTGGGACCATACAATATATTAGTGCAATCTTGATGATTTTCACTACACATAATACCACATACCTAAATCCATTCAGCTCATCGCCCTGGTCATTTCGGAAATCATAATGGTTGCTCTATCTGTTGTTCTTCTCACACTTATAAACAACGTACCATAGTTATAATACCATTTCATGTTCATAAAAGGTATACAAAAAGTGATCATAATATTATTTTCGCCAGAGCACGCTAATGTGTCTTATACTTGTACCTTTAAGAAGAAATATAAGCATAAAAACTAGATATGTTAACAAGTGTGTTAGTAGTGCAGCTTCACTTGTAAGTACATATGCATTCCTAGGAATATTACTTGGCTTTTGCTTTGTTTTTATCTACCAAAGATTTTGTTTATCATTTTCTACATTACAGTCAAGTTTTCGTATTCTTCTTTTAGCAAAGAGTTAACTGGAAAGGAGGTACAATTTTTACGAACAACTACTTGGCAATGAAAGAGGCGCTTTTGTGATAAACACTGGTCAACAACAGCCATCAGCTGGCTTTAGTTTCAGATTAAGTGTCCAGCCATTTTAAATATGCTTGTGAGTATGTGTACAAATGCATTTCCTTTAATTCTAGCAGTATAATGGACAGATGCCGTTAGGCGTCTATGACAATGAAAATCGTTGTGGACATTTTTGATGGACGCAATTTTTTCAGAATTCTATTATGACCACATATGCGATCCTATTTTTTAACTTTTTTGTTTTTGGTTTAAGCATTGAATTAGTGAGCACATGTTGGATTATACATGATGGACCCTGCACAAAGCACAAAATGAGGACAAATGGGAGGTGATGGAGCAAGAGTTCGGCTTTTGGTTTGAAAAGCTTTGATAGAAATTTTCTGAGACACCTGCTCCTTATAGTAAATTTTTCAAGTGAAAACTTCTCCAAGTGCGTATATAAAAGTGAGTTGAATAATTTTGATAATTATTTGGTTTTTGGATTTTACAATATATGACAATCGATTCTATGAATCGTAATAATCCGAGTTTTTTTCACCCGGCCAAGGGCTGTTATTCCAGTGTAACCCCTGCAAACCCTGTCTAGTTCGCCATAAAAAGAGGGGTGGTCCTTAAAATGTAATATAACAACTTCTCTCAGCTATCCCCTAGGAGCTGTGAGTGAAATAAATGAGGAATCGTATACTTGGCTTCCTTGTTGTAACAATCGATGATGCTAAACGACAAGTGGTTCATATAATTTCCGATCCTAATATATAGTTCCACTGAAAGCCTTTTTCCGTTAAGACCCAAAGGAAAAGTGATTCAGAAACTTCTGATACTAAATAGTTCAGTTATTATTTGGCTTAAGCCAACGCCCTATTTCACTCAGTACTTTGTCGTGAGCTGCTGCATATTTAGCACACTTGTTTCCTCTATTCAGTGCTCCGATCAACACTGTTTTAAAGATTCTGTTACTATCAGAATTTCTGCATTGTCCTTCTGTCAAGCTCTTGCCCTGTGTAATTATCATTATTGTGGCTATTAAGTTTGTGTACAGCAGCACATCGCTGAATGGAGTAAATACGTACCATCGTCCTTTTTTGACTGCCTGCCTAAAAGACCTGCCTGCGTAGCAGTGACTCACCCACACACGCTCAATTATACACCCAAATTACATAACGGCGATCGTTCATGTATGACATCAACATTTATATGTATGTGTGTGTATAGTGAAAAGGTAATCACTAGCACATGATTTCATCTGTAAATTTACACAACAAAAATGTGTGTAAGCAGTTGCAAGCTAGAATGAAGATGGCTACTCAATATTTGTAACTGTCAACTGTCAACTGTCAACAGTGACGTGTCTGGCTCTGCCCCTGCAGGTTAGGGGTTTAGAATGTCCCTGAGGTAGGCATACCTGTCGTAAGAGGCGCCTAATATGCACAAAGGTAATGACGTACAACTCGATAGTTGATCTACGGATATGACGCCTCTCACCTCTCATTACCCATCTTATCCTTCCTTACGGAAGGAGGGGTGACATGACCTAGAAGGTTTCACTGGTCATAAATCGCTACCACGTCAGTCGGGCAGTACCGCAAGGGAGTACCGGAGCGCACCGGGTTAAAATCCGGCCAAGGACTGTTAATTCGACAACACTCCCCAAAACCTTCGAGGAGTATTTTTTGTCGTTACCACAACAACAGGAACAACGTGTCTGTCTCTTTCAGTGCAGTACCCACTTTTTTCGCTTGTTGATCCAGATCCTAGGAGGACTATTTTAACAAATGGTTGGCCAATTATGGGAATATTACCTTACGTTAAAAGCTTTCGCTTTACATTAAGTAAACAAAAAATTTTAATAAAAAGATAAACATTTTTCCATTAAAAGCTAATTGACACTTTGCGCAATGGGTTGTAAAAAAGAAAAGAAATATGAGTTAAGCTGACAAAGAACCATTCGGAGAGCCTAATGGTTATCGGAATATGCCAAAAATTTTGTTGATGAAGAATCTTAGCAGATCCGAAATGTATCCATGCGAAAAGCTTTGCCGATTGTTTGAATTTTCCCAAAAACCTTTTAAACAATAAAAATTTGTGGTGACATTTTTTGAACTTTTTGGCTGGTAGAGTTTAAGCAAAAAAAATGTTTTCATTATCCTCCTACGCATTTAACATTTTCTTTAGGGAGGTATAACAATTAGCAATTAACATAAATTGTTTTTTTTTTCAAAAATAAATCGTTTAGCTTGTTTGCACGTTTTTGCTTAACCCCCCACCGGCCAAAAAGCTCAAAAAATGTTTCCACAAACAAAACTAAATACCGGCCCAATTGAAAGCTAACAAAATAAAAATTTGCATACTTATCGCCATTAGTAAATAAATCTCGCAAAAAAAATCATCGATAGGATTATTTTGTTCTGCTTCCATTCTAATACAAATATTTTAATACATCTAATTGTTGGCTTTTTTACTTAAGTTAGAAAATTCATTTGGCTTATTTTTTTTTTGAATTCTGGCTTTCCATTTAGCTTTCTGTGGGACACCTTCCAGATTCAATAAAAAAATTTACTTTCGTTCCGTTTTTATTCAAAAACTGACTGGCTCATCTCAAAAGGTTGAGTTAGAAAATTATAAAGTGAGAATTCTACCCTCCATTCTAAGCGAAACAAATGTTTTGGTTTGCATGAGTCCCACTTTAGTTTAGAATGACTGGGAGAGTTTATTGCCAACGTCAGACAGCACTGTTTTTGTTGCGCAAAATATATTTGTCAAGGCGTTATAAGGTTAAAGGAAAATCAAATTCAGATACAGCCACATATACAAAGATGCTTGTATGTTTTTTTTCTTGTCACTACTTTTCTCAAGAATTCTTCGTTATAATGAAAATGTGGTCTATGATGAACGTTTAACTGTGGCTTTTTAAATATATTTTCATGTTGTTTGAATAGAGCACAAACAAAGTAACAGTTGCTGTGTTCCTTTCAACAAGTGTTCTGCTCTCTTTTTGATAAATCCTCATAGTGGCTTGATAGCCTGTCTTGAAGCATTTGGTAGTTCAGCAAATTTGAGGTAAAATTTTGAGGCAATATTTTTGTCAGCTAGATCTCAATATTCTTTTACGTATGCATTATCTTATAAATGAGCCTGATTTCATCTGCTATATTATAAGGTAGTTTCAAATCTTTATTTTGCATGGAAATTATTTTTCATCCTCGAGATAAATCTTGTGCCTGATGGCAAGGATACAAAAAAAAAGTGTTATAAGAAGAAGATTTCAGCCCTTAGGTTGGCTGATATGAAGTAAGCCATACATAAGCTGACACATATTTTGTTGTTATTAAAGGTATGTGTTCTCAAAACTTCTGTTGCGCTATACTTCGCGTCTGCCTTGATGTAACTCAAACAATTCCTCATGCTCATTCGCCCACTTTCAATTAACTTTCTGCTTTTTGTGTGTGTAGGTGTACGCTCGCTTATCTATAGGAGCGTGTCCCCTTTTCACGCCAACGTATGCATTTTTTTTCGTTACCAGTATGCATGCAATTTTTTCCAGCGCCCAAACTGTGCTTTTCATGGCTGTTATGTACCTTAGATGTGTATGCTTGATCGCCTGCCTGTTGTAACCTCGTTTGGTTGCTTTTTTCCGCGCTAGCTACACTACGCTCTACATGAGCTATCTTGCAGTTAGTGTCGCTGTATTTCTTGCTGCTATTTATATTTACTTGCCACTTGCAGCATTAAAGTGTTGTTAGTATTTTTCATTCTTTATGTTTTTCGTATTTCCTTTTGTTGTTGTTTCTTTTGTTGGTGAGTTTTTCTCAAATTGAAAGCCATATATCAATTGGCATGGCTAAAAGCAGCCAATTTTTTTTTTTTTACTCACCCCATTTTCATGGTAGCAATGCATATACGTTTTGCGGTTGTATGTGTTGCATTTCTTCTTGTCGCTTTTGTTGTTTATTGTTTCTTTATGTCGCTTTTCTTTTTGAAAATATAATTTATTTCTTCACTTTTCGTTCAAACTCTTACTTCACTCTTACTCAATGCGTTGTCATTATTGTTGTGTTGCTGTTGTTGTTGCTTTGTATTCATTATCACTGTATCCCGTTGGCCATCGATGTCAATGCTGCTGGCCCCTTTTAGACGACATCGCTCTTTTCGACACACACACGCGCACACAACTCTGTCATGAGCTATGGGTCTTATACTTCATTGACGTTTTTGTGTACTTTTGCTTATGGAATTTCATTTATTTGCTATTAACCTGTCATTGTTCATTTTTTATGATGTGGTTGTTCCGATTTTTTCTCGCCTTTCGAATTTTTTTCTTATTTAAAATTTATGTGTCTGCTTGGTTGCATTTTTAATGTATGACTAGTTTATATTATCAATGGCTGAACGTTGATAAAAGCTCGAAATGGGAAAAGTAAAGCTTCATCATTTGTTTGCTCATTTCTCATATAATATTATAGTCTTAGTTGTAATCAATAAATAACAAATGCAGCGAAACTTGTACTAACATAGCCATAAGTTTGGTAGTAACAACCGCAGTAACAAGCGCATCGCCCACTTAGCCTTGAAATTTTAAGTTATATATAGAAAGTCTTCCTACCTCCTAGTTTTTTGCTTACAACACACACTATTTTGTCATTCTTGTTATTACAAGAGCACTTTGTATTTCCTAACTGGCACTTTCATTACACTAATTGCCAACAATCTCTTCTAAGGAAATTCCTAGTAAACAGCTCTTATTCTTAGCATAGTTTTATTAAACCCAAGTTTTTTACTAATTGACTTCAGACATCGGGGTCTTACAGAAATTCCTAAGTAACGCTATCATTGGGAGGACATAATTGTATCGACCTTTGGAAATACCATTTTGCAGACAGCTATCCGCCAAGTCTGATTCAATAAGAAGTTTACCAGACACTGCAGCAAATGAAATTGAAAACTAAGCGACGCTGAACGTGTCTAGTATTAGTTTCCACTATGTGATGGAATTATAGAGCTTGGAATACATGAGAGCAAAATAATATAATGCTAGTTTTGCTGTTTATTTCACTTCTCACCATTTTCTTTCCTTAGATCTTTCTTTTTCTGATTCTTTTCCAAGTTTGTGGAAGGGGATGTAACTCGTTTCCAATAACTTTTTTTCCCTACTTCCTCCGTTTTATTTTCGTTATCTTTCCTTTTTTATTTAGTTTTCTTTCAAAATATAAAAAACGTGTAAGGAAGAAATTCAAAACGGCACACAACAAAAATCTCTCAGGATTTTTAGGATGATACACCTGTTGTATATCGCGCCATATATTTATATTTCTTTTTTTTTTTAATTAAAACTCATAACAGAAGTGTTTTTATTGAAAAAAAGCAGCTGGCTTTATAATAAGATCATTACTATATATATATATACAAAATAATGTTCGGTTCCACCCGAACTTAGACTTCCTTACTTTTATTTCATTTTATTTTATTTTATTTTATTTTGTTTTATTGTATTTTATTTTATTTTATTTTATTTTATTTTATTTTATTTTATTTTATTTTATTTTATTTTATTTTATTTTATTTTATTTTATTTTGTTTTATTTTATTTTATTTTATTTTATTTTAAAATTTCTTATTTTATTTTATTGTTGGTTTTATGGTCTTTTCATTTTTACATATTTTTGTAAGTTTAACGAACTCTAGACCAGTTGATAATAATTCTTAGTTAATTATTATTATTTTTCATTAGAGGAAAAATTGAAAGCAACAAACATATACAGGCTATAGTTGTAGTAATATTTGGAAAACATCCACGATTTCTCGTCAGACTAATTCGTATAGTTTTGCTATTTTCAGTGGAGATCGAACCCACTCACTCTGATTGCCAGCGCAGCCGCCTAACCCATAGGCTATGCTGCGTGTAGTTTTGCAAGCTGCTTAATTCACGTTTTCCTCTAATTGTTGTTTGTTATCTTGCCAACGGTAAACACAATATTTTTTTAGACATTCTGTCTATATGTAAATCGTGTATGTTGGACTTTGTTTGTGTACATTCTTCTTTCTATTTTTAGAAGATAGTTATTGTACATAACCGCGTGCTCCGGTATAAATGTATTTTGTTGTTGGTTTTACGGTCTGTTCATTTTACATATTTTTGTAAGTAAAACGAGCTCAAGACCAGTTGATAATAATTCTTAGGTAATTATTATTATTTTTGATTAGAGGAAAAATTTAAAGCAACAAACATAGTACTATAACTATAGCCTGTATATGTTTGTTGCTTTCAATTTTTCCTCTAATCAAAAATAATAATAATTAACTAAGAATTATTATCAACTGGTCTTGAGCTCGTTATACTTACAAAATTATTTTATTTTATTTTGTTTTATTTTATTTTATTTTTTTTATTATTTTATTTTATTTTATTTTATTTTATTTTATTTTATTTTATTTTATTTTATTTTATTTTATTTAATTTTATTTTATTTTATTTTATTTTATTTTATTTTATTTTATTTTATTTTTTTTTAATTCTATTTTTTTTTTTAATTTTATTTTATTTTATTTTATTTTTTTTTAATAAAATTTTTTTTTATTTTACTTTATTTCATTTTATTTTATTTTATTTTATTTCATTTTATTTTATTTTATTTTATTTTATTTATTTTATTTTATTTTATTTTATTTTATTTTATTTTATTTTATTTTATTTTATTTTATTTTATTTTATTTTAATTTATCTTATTTTATTTAATCTTATTTTAGTTTATTTTATTTTATTTTGTTTTATTTTATTTTATTTTATTCTAAAAAAAATAATTAAAAGAAGAACTTAGGAGTCTAATTTGGAAACCCGAAGGCTATCAGTTTAGTGGAATTTCGAAAAAAGTATCATTATCATACAAAATGTACCACTTCAGAAATTTTTAACCGCCCACAATAACTTTCCGGTTTACTGTTTTATAGTAACGTTGGTCTTACTTCAACTTTAAAAGAATTATTTCCGATTATATCAAGCTTAAGTTTTTACAGCCGTTACATGATAGCAGTTATTCGGCATTCTGCAAAACAGTTAATTCTACATTAAGTACCGTAAATTTTATTTAAATTGCTCATACGCCCCGGTGTTCTCTAAACACTTATGAACCTGCAAAAGCAGTAAGCAACTAGATTTCCAAGTGTACTTAGAGTGCTAGCGCGTTCAAATCCCTGTTTGCTATACTTCATTTGATTCTCATTAAATAAATAACAAATACATACTCGTATGTTTCTTGTTTATTCTAGTTAAGTTGAACAATTTAAAAGCCTCTTAACTCAAAAACATGTACTTTTGCAATTTTTCAATAAGCTAAATTAAACAAATTCACATTTATTTATCATTGATTTAATTTTTGTTTTCTGTTTATGAAAACCGCAAATATTTTTCAGTTTGCTGAATGTTTATGTCATTGCCTTAAATATGCGCAATGGTTTTGTCGCGAGCGTAAAAAGAAATAATAACATTTTAACCAAAAAATGCATTAATTAATGACAAGAGCTGCTAAACTCATATGCGCCTAACCAAATACAATATTGCATTGACGTGAGTTCGCATGAATGATTATTTAAAACAAAATAATTATATAACAAAAAAATTCAAAAATAATGCAAAAACAATTTTAAATTGTTGGATGCGCATAAGTGGCTTATTTCTTAAACAGAATGCGAGTCCCTTTTCCAATACAACTGGTTACACTCTAAAATTAAAATGATTGTTTATATATGCATAGGGAGTTCGGTCAATTCAATATATATCTTTATAGCTTATGACTGTGGAGCGGTTTCCTTGGTTTTGAAAATTTGTGAAAATTGTTTTGAAAAGTACAAACTTTCCCTTTTTTAGATTAATCCAACTCACCATAGTCTCAAATTGCTTTTTATCGCTGCTTTGAGGCACTCTAATAAACATATATATACAACCTATATAGAATATTGATTTGACATTAATTATAGGCTTTTTGCCAAAACTTTCACCACACAACCACAACACAGGCATTTTTACTGTAAGAAAAAATAACAGAAGCATTTTTAGGATTTTTTAATTCAAATAAATTTTTGCGCCGATCTTCTCTTCCAATTTGGGGCGCGCTGTTTTTTCATGCATTGCGTGCATTTTTTCTTACAAATTGGCGGGCCGTAAATGATTTTATCGATTCCGAACGTTTTGCTCAAATCAGATGAATTTTTGCTGAGAAGCCTTCCATGGCAGAAGTACACTTGGAGAGTTTGACAACCCACTGCCTAGGGGCGATCCCGGCGATACCTGTTCCACGCAACATTACCGCCATACGTCTTTATTGTATTTTAAGAAAAAACTGTTTCGTAATCATTGCGTTCAAGCAACTTGATAAAATGATTCTTAAGATAATAATAATAAAAAGTTAAGCGCTGAGCAGTTCAGGGGAAAAAGGAGCTAAGTTATCGAAAAACCGGACGTGAGAAGGAGAATTTTTAGCTGCTAGATGTCTTCATCAGATGGATTTTGGTACGCTTTGCTAATTAATCGGCTATCAGAACTCTTATTTCTTGTTCACTAAACTCCTGGTTTTATGATAACATTGCGTAAGCAACGCCATCCGGAAGCATTTAGCATAGCTCATGATAGAGTTTTTTGTACAAGGTGGCGCAAAAGTAAGCATCCGATGTTCAACATATCGGTTGTGGCACGTGCAGTGTGTGCTGTTGCACCGTCTTGTTGGAACCACATGTTTTCCAATCCCAATTCATCAAGTTGCGGCAAAAAGAACTCGTTGATCATTGCTCTGTAGCGCTCACCATTCACAGTAACCGTTTGGCCCCGACCGATTATTGGTCAAATAAATAGTCAGCAATATTCCGCGTTCTGGAGCAGTGTAGCGTAACATTGTTTATTAACGTGTATTTCGCATGTGTTTACTACACAAATGTCAAAACAGAACTGACTTTAGGGGCCAATCGCAAAATTTATAGCATTTTCTGATAGAAGGATTACTTTTGCGCCACCTTGTATGTGTCCATTTTTGACACTTCGTCTGTGCACTTTGGTATTATTTTGTTGTAGTTTCGTTAATGTGTGGTTGGACTCTAAGGCCCGGGAACATCCTATTCGTAAACTCGCCACTGAATTTGCTTATAAATATTATAGTACATTTTGGAGCTTTTTGCATTTAATTTGAACTGTAGTAATGGGTATGAAACCCATTTGAGTGTTAAATTGGCTAAATTATTTATTTGAAGGTGAACAAAATAATTTAAATTTTCACTGCTGCTGCAGCTTATAGGATTACGCACGAATATTTTAACATATTATAATTTTGATATCAGTTTAGGTGTGCCATAATAACCAATCGGGCGGAAATCGAAACTTTTGTACTACCTATCGTACTAGTTATAATAGGTTAATATCATCTAAGTAAAAAGCCTAGAGCTGCGTTTTTATGACTCTACGTATGAAGCTATTTCGAAGTTATGCAGCGGACGACAACTGTCACCTGGCAGCACAGCATCATGCTAAATGCGACAGTAGGCACCATGAGTAATATAATTGTGAGTTTACCTTAATACACTCCCAAGAACTAGTGATTCCATTAGTTCTATCCGCGTTTGCGAAAAATGCTGCAGAAAATAGTTTTTTAAACACCCGCCTCCCTCCCTCCCTTACTTATATGTTAAAGCTTTGATGGAATAAATATTAAAATATTCATAATATGGTAGATTACAAATTAATATATAAATAAATAAAATTGAAATTTTGGATTTTAAATAACCATTTTCATAATTATATAACAATATTCAATATTCAAAAATGTGCAGATATTTTGATAGTGGGAGTATAGATAAACTTTGCTGAGTATACGCACGAGCTGTTTTGATTATTAATGTGGGCAATTTTGTTCGGGCTCAGCTCAAAATTCTGTAGTTTACACCAGGATTTACTTATCTATTCGTATTTTTTTCTGTCTGTACTTAGATAAGAAATGTCTTTCTACAAGACTAGGTGAAATAAGAAATTTCCATGTTTCTTCAAACTCTTTGAAACGATTCTAATACAATTGATTTTGCTGTTTTTATTTAATTTCATAATCACAGAACTTTCTGCTATTTACAAGGTTGTGAAAATAAAAAAAAAGTATTTGCAATATAACTGAATTTTTGTACAACAAAAACCTTTTATTAATTTTAAATCAATCAATACAGTTTCACTTCACCTTATCAATTCTCTTGCCCATGTTGCCAACTTGACACAACACTTCCTCTACACTTAGGCATCACAAGCATCCAGCACTTATGAATTGAAGTTTAAAAATATTTACAAGCACACTTTTATTGAAGAAAATAATGCAAAGAAAAATTAAAAAAAATTTCAACAAAATACTGTTACTCTTATCACATACATACAGATATATGTTGTATACAGAATATTTTTATTGAGTGCCTTTGGTCTAACAACATGTTTGGTCAATACTCAATGTTCAATAGCTGGTTGACAGCAACTTATTGCACAAGTGTATTTGAAAGCTGTCAGTATTTTTACTTATATAAATTTAATATATAAATGCTTGATACTTTCCTTACTTTAAGGGCATTTAATACTTGAATATTTCGTTGTTTCTTTAGTTAGCTTATTGATTTTACTTATGTACATCTGCTAAAATATGTTTGTTTAGATATTACAACACTAGCAAGTCAATGAGATCAGCATACTGATACAAGTCTTCATAGACATATCTAGATTTCTTAAGCTTATAGTAAGAATATACTAAATCAGTTCTTGATAAAAATGCCTATCTTGCGCAGTGCTTAATTCTTCGTAGATAGACTCAATAGAACTCTAATTAAACAAAAGTTAATACAGAAAAGAACTGATCACAATATGCATTATAGCTGTTAACAAGGGATGCATAGCATCGATAGGGGACAAACTTATAATGAATCGTGGAACAAATACCAGAACAAATATAGCAGAGAAATTTATTAGTTGAAAAGCAATGATATATATTGATAAGAAGGCAGGTGTACTTGTAAACGGCTCTACGGCTACATAATAGGAAAAGTACATTCGAGACTAAACGAAAAAAAGGAAACTCAGGTACACCACAACACGTAACTAGCAAACCTAAATAATACCATCAGAGTAAATCACATGAAAGAGAAGTACCCCTGCGGGTTAGAGGTTTAGAATATGCCCGAGATAGGCATATCGGTCGTAAGAGGGGACTAATATGCACAAAGGCAATGACGTGCCACTCGATGGTTGATCTACGAACATGATGCCTGTCATTAGCCATCTTATCCTTCTTTACAGCAGGAGGAGTGGCATGACCTAGAAGGTTTCACTGGTCATAAATCGGTACCACGACAGTCGAGCAGTACCTCAAGGGAGTAACAGAGCTTACCGGATTCAAATCCGGCCAAGGACTGTTAATTCGGCAACACTCCCCAAAACCTTCGGGGAGTGTTTTTGTCTTTACCACAACAACAACAATAGAAGTACGACACTTCAAATGACTTCAAACCAAAGACGAAGAAGCCCAGCTAACCAAAGCCATAGTGATCCGAAATAATGATCCGAATTCAGTCCATAATTTTAGTATTTTTGGGATGCTATTTAGAACACATCAAAAACCAACTATTTATGAAATTCACGGAGCGTTGTGAGAAGAAATGAATATTGTAAAGCGTTTAAATCATCAAGCTCAATCATATGAATTATTTAAAGCATTTTCTGAAATTTTTTTACTGTACCTAACAGAATGTAAATAGTGTTTTATTCTGCATGTTCATCCATGGTTCAAAGCCAAATACAAATTATACAAAATAAATATTTTTCGATTGCACGAATTGTTTGATTAAGCTCCAAATAAAAAATATACACTATCAGATGTACTTATACAAATATTTTTACAAATATTTTGTCATTTGTTTTCAATTAAAAACTGATAGATAACATTGTATAAATAATTAGAAAGAGCACTTTTATCCGATTTCGAAGACACAAATATGAATCTTAGAAACATATACATATAAAGTTTCATACGGAATAAAAGCCTCAATTATGACTCTAAAATGTATCCAAAAAAATATCTAAATCGAGGACAAAAAGTGCCCATAAAAAGTCAAAAATAATAATGGTGTAGCGATAGTCCAAGGTTTGAGCCCTGGAACAGGTAACATTAAAACTGGTTTGAAAATTTTTTTTCAAAACGGGGTTGCTCCTCAGAAATGGTTTGGCAAACTCTCAGAGTGTATTTCTGCCTTGGAAGGCTTCTCAGCAAAAATTCATATAGTTTGCAGATGCAGTTTGGAATCGGCAAAAAAACGTAGGTCCCTCCAATTTGTAGAAAAAATTAGAAGCAGCACACCACAAATTGGTAGAGAAGCTCGGCCTTAATATCCTCGGAGGTATATATCGCTCCAATTACTTATTTGAATTTTAATCTTTATAAAAGCATCAATACAAGCCTCTAATATGAGTCCAAAAACACCGAAGATTTTTTATTTGTTAACAAAGGATCACAGAACACTCCAAATTCATAGGATTGGAGTACGATTCAGTTTCAAAAATAACAAATGTGACCCTTTCAAACCCATTTCTTTAAACTAGTTTCTGGGGACAAGTTTAAAAAGAAACAGGAAAACAATCCTGATAGTTGTTCTGAAAACTGTTTGTGGTGACACTGGTAGCACTAATGATGAATCATCTGTACTTAGAAAGAAAAGAAATGTGAATGAAAATGACATAACTTTGAGACAAGATACTATCTTGAGGAAGCCGCTGCAAAAAAATTTACGGATGTAACCTTGATTTTACATTGCATCTGTTCATTTAGCTCGGACATATGTTCTTTGTGGTTATCAGTAAAACGCAAGACAATTTCCAAACCCTTTACACTTTGCTAATATTTATCATTTATCATCTTCAGGCATAGTATGTAGATAGTGCTTGTTTTCAGAAGTATATATTGTTTATGAGAAAAAACGCGATGGTCTGCTTGTACCAAATGTTTGAAAATGGTAGTCATTCATCAAAATTTACCACTGGAAGATTTTTAAAAGTATTAAAATAATTGTTTTTACATATTTTTGTAAGTATAACGAGCTCAAGACCAGTTAGTAATAATTCTTAGTTAATTATTATTATTTTTTGATTAGAGGAAAAATTGAAAGCAACTCAAAAAATCATAATAATTAACTAAGAATTATTACTAACTGGTCTTGAGCTCGTTATACTTACAAAAATATGTAAAATGAACAGACCGTAAAACCAACAACAAAATATTTGTTTTTAGCTTAAATAAACATCTCTGTGAGTATACTATTTGACCGAATGTTCGTGGTATTTCTACCATATCTTATAAACACAAGCCAAACAGATCGAAACGAGCAAGTACACTGAAGATGGCAGTTCGACAGGAAAAAGTACAACGAAGATGGCAAAAATTCGGAAATGATTTTTCTCCAATTTGATAAGCGCTAATTAAAAATTAATCAAATATACACGAAAATCTTCAACATCATAACACACTATACATACAAAAAAAAAATAATAATTTAGAGAGTGAAAACGTCTAGCTATACGAGTATGAGAAAGAACTCAAAGTACTTTTTTCCTTTAATCTAAGTTTACACTTTCTGTCTTAGCAACTTTGAACTGCAAGCAAACAATATTTGTCTAAGCACTTAAACTAAATGTTTGTGTAATTTTTCGTATGTAAATATATTTCTAAATAAACAATTTCAGTTTCAATTTCAAGTGCAATCACGTCAAGCATCACAGAGCAAAGCGATACATATTATGCAAAGTACTGAAGGAAATCCATTCAAGAATAATGCAAAAGGAATAACATTAAAGCGATACAGATGTGGGTGAGGAGTTGTAATGGCAAACAACAACAAAATTACGATGTTTCTGTTGGAAGAGAGCATTATATTTTACACCCACCCATCACACATGTGAAAAGCAAGTACCAATACAGGTTATATTACTTCAGCACATACAGTTTTGTTCAATATAATAGTAGTGAAATTATTCAATTTAATTTAAATCATTCGACAAAATAAGAAAAAGCTGTGTTTATAATAATTTCCTTTTAAAATGTAGCGAATTCTGTAATAGAATACACAAAGTTTACATAAAGTAAGAAGCGAAAAACGTGGGTGTGGAGGTAAACGAGGCCAAAACAAAGTATCTTCTGCCATCATGCAAAGAGTCAGCGCATTCATACCTTGGCACCCACGCTACCGCTGGCAGCCATAAGTTTGAAATTGTAAAGGACTTCGGTTACCTTAGAAATCTAGCGCAGAATTACCCTTGACAATAAATGTTACTTTGGACTTAGTAGTCAATTCAGAAGCAAAGTTCCCTCCGACCAACAAAAATCATGCTATACAAGTCCCACAATATACCCGTCCTGAAATATGGAGCAGAAGCATGGGCGATAACAGCCACAGATAAATCGGTCCTTGGAGTATAAGAGAGAAGGGGTTTTGAAAGGATTTATGTGCCTCCACGCGGTGCTGACGGTGCTAACCAAAAAAGATTTTATGATGAGTTGAATGGGCTCTACGCAGACATCGACATTTTACAACAAATTGAAAAACAGCGGCTGCGCGTTGGCTGGGCCATGTTATGCGAATGGAAGAAGATGCGATCCCTTGGCGTTTCTAATTGGCGTCAGCTGGTAAAGGATAGAGTCAGGTGGCGCGCTTTGTTGCAAGGACGAAATAGTTTAGACCAGTTAAACAAGTAGCTATTAAGGGCTGTTGGACTTGGAACTTATCTCTAAAGTACTTTAGTACTTGCAGGTTTTTGTAACGGAAAGCTGTAAAATATTCTTGAATCCACTAAACTATTGAAATTCTTTCCAAGATTTGCTGGCCATCTATAGATAAAGAAAACAGCTAAGCGTCATTCATATGGTAGCTAACTTGTATTATATCTTCGTTTAATGTTATTACTGGGGACATCATAGTTAGTTGATATAGTTGTTGTAGTATATCGCCACGGAATGGTAAATTCCTCAGCCGTGAATTGATAGCTTGCGATAATTCGTATTGGTTCCTCTTCTTATTCGATGCTCTTTGGGTATGAATTAAAAAGAGTAAATCTTAATTAACTTCCCTTGTTCGGTTATAATCCGAGGCAATCCGGAACATAGAGCCGCCTGTGGTGTGAAGGGGAAGTTATTGCTTTCGAATTAATGTCCCATGAAACAGTTTGGCTTCAGTACATAACATACAAATAGTTACTGGAAAAAACTTTCAATTAAAACCTACATCTGTTCCATCCATGTTTTGATAAAAATTATTTACTTAATTAAAGACTAATCGATTGTAAAGGTCATGCAACCCGTCATTCATAAATTTTTTATAATCTTTCCTTCGAAAACTCATAGATCCTTCGTACCTGATATTGAGAGCATCCACGCCCTTTCACCATATAGCAGCACGCTTGGGCTCAGGTTTCTTTTACCGCGAAAACCGTAACTCAGAAACTTTACAAAAACCGAAAGAAACCTTTATACAGACAGGCAAATATTAAGAATATGCAGTAGTCCCAATTATAACAAGTAAGGAAGTCTAAGTTCGGGTGGAACCGAACGTTATATACCTAGTAGTGATCTATTATGGCATACCAATTTACGCAGGTCTATTTTAATACTTTTCAGTTAGTAATGTAAAGTCAGCTGATTGTTTTCAATAAAAACTTTTCTGTTATGAGTTATGAGGGGAAATTAATTAAAAATAATATAAACGTATTGCGCGATATACAACAGGTATATCATCATAAATCTCCTAAGAGATTTTTGCGATGAGCTTCCCTTCTAATTTGTGGTGTGCCGTTTTTGAATTTTTTCCTACAAATTGGCGGGACCTACAGATTTTTGCCGAATTCGAACGGCATCTAGAAAGGAGATGAATTTTTGCTGAGAAGTCTTCCATGGCATAAAGAGAGTGGGAGAGTTTGCTAAACCGTTGCCGAGGGACGACCTCGTTTTGAAAACCCTTGTAAACCACTTTTGATGTTACCTGTCCCAGGACTGGCACCTAGGACCTTCTGTGGGGTAGGCCGGAAACGTTACCGCCACACCACGGCAGCCGCCATTAATTTATTTGTATATAAATAGTTTCCCTACCAACCACTGCTAACCACATTTTTACAAAATACCAATAGATGCACATTTTATGTTTGAAAAATTTGCATTTAAATAGACAGACAGACGGACAGACAGACGGACGGTGAGACGAACATGGGGTATTAACTACTTGCCCGGCTATATTACTTGTGTGTTAACAGATTTGCCTAATTTTTGGTAAGAGTATACTACATACTATTGAGTGGCAGTTGACCAATTTTTATTGGAATATCTAGTTCAAACTAAAAGCAATTGCCTTTGAATATAGCAGAATTTTTATGCTGTAAAATTTTTTTGCGGTTGAGTTCTGCTTAAAAATCATAGTGTGTGTGCAAGATCTTATTGATATAGCTTGCATAGTTATAGAAATATCGCGTTTTAGATTTTACAACCAATTTTTCCGAACTATGTTATAAAACTCACCGTGGCCTTTGACCGATTTCGCCCATCTTTACAACGAACATTTACTTTTATATTCTCAACATTTTCGGAGGTATCGCAATAAAAGTTTTGTGGAATAAAAATACGTGGGGCAACGCCGATTTTCCAAAATTTATATTTTTCGACCTTCTTCGTTAACGGACACTTTTAAAGTGAAATAAAAATGATATAAAGCTTTTGTACGCAAAGTTATTGCCTATTTAATCTATCTACGATCCTCTACAAAATCATTCATATAAAAGTGGGCGTAGACCTTGCCCGCTCATTTTTTCCTGGAACATTCCTTGCATACCTGGAAACCTGCGTGCTGAATTTCGTTTCAATATCTTAAACGGTTTTTGATTTATGATTAATATTATTTCTAAATTTGACTTAGCCAAAAGTGGGCGGTGCCATTCCCATTTTCAAAAATTTCTTGAAAGTTTATTTTCTGCCTTAAAGCTAATGTACACACCAAATTTCATCATAAGTGTATTACGTACTGAATAATCACTTCTTTTGTATATTCGAAAATATTCTATATATAAAAAGTGGGCGTGGCTATCATCCGATTTCGCCCATTTTAAATAGCACTCGGAGATGAGTGCCAAGGAACTTGCAGACCAAATTTCTTTGAAATATCTCAAAATTTACTCAAGTTATAGTGTTAACAGACGGACGGACGGACGGACATGGCTTCTTCTTCTTTAAATGGTCATCTAACCGCCTGGGCGATTTTGACCGTCCAACATAGCTCGCCAGTCGTTTCTTCGTTGCGCCAACTGGCGCCAATTGGAAACACCGCGGGATCGCAAATCGGTCTCCACTTGGTCCTTCCATCGGAGTGGTGGTCTCCCTCTTCCTCTGCTTCCACCGGCGGGTGCCGATAAGAATACCTTCTGGGCTGGAGCATCTTCGCTCATTCGCACTACGTGGCCTAGCCAGCGAAGCCGCTGTGTTTTAATTCGCCGAACTATGTCGGCGTCTGCGTAAAGTTCATACAGCTCATCATTAAATCTTCTTCGGTACTCGCCGTCGCCAACGCGTAGAGGTCCACAAATCTTTCGAAGAACCTTTCTCTCGAATACTCCCAGAGCCGCCTCATCAGATGTTGTTAGTGTCCACGCTTCTGCACCATATAGCAGGACGGGTGCGATGAGTGAGTTGGAGGGTGGGGCCGTGTGCAGAAGTCCACGCAAGTGGGGAAAGTTTCTGATCGCCATTCACCTGGGAATGGCCAGAGCGATTCTTTTGCATGCGGTTCAAGCAGCTCACTACTTCCGGGCTTTGCGCCCAAGTATCCTCTGGGTAACCACCGAACACCCGTTTGGTGGTGAGCTAAACGTGAGAAGGCGACAACCTGGTAAGGCCACTCCGACATAATCGGTTTAAGGGCTTGCTGGGGGGGTTCAAACAGCAGCGTCTGATCACCAGGTGCTGCGGCTGCAAGCGGGCGTCTGTCTTGGATCAAGCGGCTCGCTATACAAACGTGTAATAGAATTCAACCTCCCGTGAAACGGGTTGTGCGTTGGGTTTGGGACCCACCACATAAAACAACGTTCCAATGAAATTCAACAACGGACATGGCTTAATCAATTTATTTTTTCGTCCTAAACATTTTTATATACATAAATCAATCACTATCTCGATCCGTTTATGCCGTTACATACCACTGGTAGGCAACTAAAGTTAATATACCTTGTGTGCGTCGATACAACATTAACACACAGGCAAGATATAACCTGCAGAAAAACAAGTGTTATGAAGTGTATTCAGAAAACTTATGATACTGGGCTTGTTTGAGGTACAAAACAACACTTAACCGAATAAAATTGAATTCGTTCTGAAATTAGAAAGTTAACTTCACATTATTTATTTTTAAACTCGCACAGACCCACATACACTTGATGCCATGCTCATGATACGTGCAGTAGCTGACAAATCCCATTGAACTGCAAATTAAATTACCGTTAAGCATCAATCTAGTATGCCTGAGCATAATGTTAAATTCGGTCAACATTGTATAAAGCTGATGAGATAAGAAAGTAGGGGCAAGAAAACGCAAGACAAAAGGAATTCAAACCCACTCGTTAGCCATAATGCGCCACCACATTCCTAAACATTTGGCCTCTTTCAATCAAATTTTCATTTCAACTAAACTTTTTTCAACTTATTTTTACTTTTGGCATTTTATCCATTTCCTGGCGGAGCGCGGACCAATCTAGTGCGCTCGGCATGTATTTCATCGACTTAAATGTAACCGGCGTGGTGTGGTCTGGTCTGCTCTCCACTGGACTTGACTTGGCTTGTCTGCTCTTGACTGGCTTTCACTTATACCAAAATGTTTTCACCGGCTTTACTACTTTCAATATTTAACATACACACTCACCTTTCAGCTCTTTCTTATTGCAACCTCAATTCACTTTACTTCGAAAAAGTTGTTAGCTGTATTTTTTTTGGCTGGTTGTGCCCTACAACTTTTGACTTAAGATTTTCATGTTTTCTCTTACTTTGTGCTATTTGTATTATTATTTCTTTCATTCGAAATGTTTTCGTATGTCTTTCGTTAAGTTGAAGCAACCAAAGCAGCAAGCAACCAGTCAAGTCAACCAACCAACTAGCTAGGATGCTAGGTTCTGCTTATATCAAACATTGATGCCATTGCAACGCTAATGCCAAAGCTAACAAAATCAGCCTCACAAAATCAATAGCAGCTGGAAATCGACAATAATTTCAAATTGATTTTCGTTTACTTTTCCACATGTCAGGCAAGCCAAACACAGTCACTCTCAGCCGTATCGCTACATGAAAATCCTTCAATTTTGTCTGTGCTTTAATGCATGAATGTCTGTATGTATGTGTGTATGTGTGTGTGTATGTGTGTGTGTTTATGTATGTATGCTTGGCTGATGTGGGTGATTTTACAAGTAAATATACTTTCTTATATTTAGTTTGCCACACAGTCATCAGCTTTTCAGCTCTTCAGCTCGTTAATGCTTCTGTTAGCGTTGTGGCCCAAGACTCTGGGGTTTAGCGTTGCAAACAATAAGGCATTCATGAGGCTTGTGAATACATGTGAGATATGTGTGTTTTTGTTCTTGTGTATGGTGCAAAAGGAATTTTGGCATCAGTTGATTTAACAAACATTGGTTGTACGTGAAATTCTTACAGATTTTTTATCTGCAATTTTATGTTGTATTTTTTTATTTTGTTTCATGAAACGGTAGATGATTTTTATGCTCAGAGAGTAGTTGCCCTATTTGTGGATGCGACTTGAAATACGTTTCAATTATTGATAGAATTTAATGTTAAATATATCTTTTCAATTGGATTTCTTCTTGCATCGAATAAATAAGTTCACCTCATGTAGGAATTAAAGGCTTTTATAATCTTTGTCGAATTTAAGGAAAGTCTGTCTAGTTGTACCAGAAAAAAATCTGAATTCAAGTGCATCGAGCTATATTTATACCATTCCTGAACATGAAATGGTATGCTAACTTTGGCCGAATGGTTGGAAGTAAGAGAAGAAAAAAAGATGTAGCTATTAATAAACATACGGAAATGATCAGACCGATGAGCTGTGGCCATGGCCGTTTATGAGTGACCCCGTCTGTATGTTTGGACGCAAATTACTTTCCCAGTTTTACAGATATCTGGCTAATACATAGTATGGTCACGCCATTTTATAACTTACGAAAAAACCCATCCATACGTCACTGCATCTACAATAATAATAGACTGGGTCAGATTTCAATATTTATATATGCGAAACCAGTTGAGATAAAACTTTGATCACATAGCTTACAGCAGCGCTCATTACCACCTTGCCTTTGATACCTATATTCTACTTTCACATTTTGGGTCACCCTTGTCCACATATAAGTAAAAGTTGCATTCAGATCTATTCAGAAGTTTGTGAGTCATACGCGCGCAAACATACAGAAAAACATACAAAAATTCTAAAAACGGTTTTTTTTTTAGACTCCAAACAATTTCCTTTTGAATATCTGCATTGTACAGACATTAATAGTTTACAATTTATTATATGTAGAGATTAGTCATTTGTCGAGAATAAGCAGATTTTACTTATACAGCATACGGCCCCCATACAATCATTTCTTTCGGTAAACTTATTTTGGACTATATATGTAGCTTATAACTTTAACTGAGCTGTTTTTGTATATTTGACTATCCACCCTATTTCGAAAACTGCTTAAACAATTTGGACGAAATGTGTATGCAGGTAGTGTTCTACGCTAGGTTGCCACTTAATCGCAAAATATTTATTTCTTGGCATATCCGCTATATCTGAACGGCTAGACCCATTTGTATATCCTTTTGAATATAGGTATTATGCTACATTCCAAGCACTCCTACTTCAGTGCTGCCACTAAGAAGTTTTAACAGGGTTGCCACAAATTTCATATTTTTCAAAGTTAAGTAAGCTTCCACCAAGGGTTGCCACCTACTCCCAAGATATGTATTTTTTTCACTTTCGCAATTATCTCCATACGATTTCAACAACTTGGAGTATTTTTTGAACATGGGTAATATATTCAATTGAAGCGCTCCACTGAAAGTGCGCTACCACTAGGAGTTTTTTTCAGGGAGCTATGCTTTTATGGGTATCATAGGAATGGTATTTTACATCATAAATGATCAAAAATATTTTCAAGTAGAGTTACCACATACGTTTGCCACCTAATCGCATTTCATTTATTTTTGGGCATTTCCGTTATTATATCAGAACGACTTTATCCAATTGGAAGAACAATTGAAAAAAGAAAATATGCTAAATTTAAAGGTCAACTATTAGAGTGTGGCCACTACAAAGTATTTAAAAGGTTCCCACCTATTTGAAACAGGTAGGTATCTCGTACTTCAACCCAAATATTTCTAAGTAGGGTTACCACCTAGGGTTGTATATATTTTTTTTCGAAAACTAACACTGCGTTACAAAAACGAGCTTTAGTTCTGTCCTATGAACCAAATATACTTTTTCGCAAAGTAGAGAAAAAATAAAAATACACGTGTAGCGGCAAATTTCATGTACACGTCAGATTTTTTTTTATTATGCAAAAATTCAGCTCGATTAGATCACAGAAAACGGATTAAAAATCGATCCAAAGTCTTTTACACAGGCGGACAGACGCACACTACGAACTTAATACTTTATACATAAAAAGAAAAAATTCTGACGTGTACATGAAAATCGCCGATACACGTGTATTTTTAGTTTTTCTCCCCTTTTCGAAAAAGTATATTTGGTTCATGGGACAGAATGTGTGTAACGCGGTGTAATTGATAGATTCAATTAATAACCAGCGTTTTTAAGTAAAAATAACTTCGAGTTGATGATCTTTACCAAAATTTTGAAGCAGCCAGCTTGAAACTACCATGTATATTGGAACGATTTTCCTTCAGCCCTTGTCATATTTGGTTTTGTAATGAACTAGTCTCGGCGTTCCGCCATCTTCAGTGTTTAGTTTCGTTCTCGTTTTATCAAGTTCAAATAATAGTACAAACTTTTCAGAAAAAATCTTAAAGTTAAATTTATTTTAAAACATTTAAAGTAATATTCTTTTTTAAAACTTCTTTGAAGATTTTTACAAAGCACTTCTTGTACCACTGCGCAACATTCATTATTTCTAACTAGCTTCACAAGGCTAAAGAGATTACTTTGCTTGTTATGAATGCTTCTGATGTTGGCTATGCAGACAATAGTCGCGGACACCCTCGGAAAATTACAAATCCATGATGTAAAACTCACCCATGCTGTGAAGGTGATCCACATCTAAACTTTTCTTGACTAAACACTATCAAGTTTTAGCTCAAAACCCTAAAAATGCAATCCAATCTGTTCAGTCGAACATCGAACCACTCATTATTTTGTAGCATACTCTGTGCAGCAAATACACCTCTTTCAAAAAGGTAGCAACAAAACCATTTAATTATGATTCAAACCGTTTTAAGCTTTTGCAAAATCAATTAAATATTTATATACTACCCTATAACCCATAATTGTAATGAAATAATATTTCCCAATAACATTGTATCAACTAACTCACCTTGCTTTGGTGAACTGCTGCTAACCATCTGTTGCGGCGATTGCTGTTGCGAATGTATTTGATATTGTTGTTGTACGGCAACACATGCCTGCTGCTGTGCCACACAAGCTGCAGCTGCAGCGGCGGCTGCAGCTTGCTGTTGATGATGTTGTGCTACTGCAGCGGCAGCAGCTTGTTGTTGTTGTTGCTGAGCGACAACGGCAGCTTGTTGCTGCTGATGTGCTACTTGAGCGGCTTGTTGTTGCTGCTGTTGCTGTTGTTGTTGCTGTACGACAACTTGCTGATTGGCTGCCGACATTTGTTGTGCTGCAGCAGCAGCAGCTGCCTGCTGTTGTGCAACCTGTTGTTGTTGCTGTTTGCTCACACTATTCTGATGATGCGTTTGCTGCATATGCGATTGATGTATGGTAAGCAACTTGGTTTCATAAGGTTTAGCATGCGGCGCCCCCACCGATAATGGTTGACTGCTGATCGTCATTTGAGCTGTAGCTGGCATCATGAGAGTCGGCATCGCCAACATGTTTACGGACGAGACTTTTAGGTTAGGTAACACGCGTTTTAGTGGTTATCAATGCGCCAAAGATTTGTTACGTAAGCACGATTTTTTTCTTCTCGGTTAGTATTTTGATCTTTAGCTCTTTTACTAGACGTTCAAACTTTAACAAAGTTTAGTCTTGGGTTTTTTTTAATGTAGTTTTAAGTTTTTAACAGCTTTTTATGCACTTTTAATTTCTCTACACGATGTCTTTATGAAACCGAACTACTTAAATGACCTCTTAATAATGTGCCTGTTTTAACAATTTTTAAATTTGGATTTTGTTAAAATGTAACTTTTTTTTTATAATTTGATCTAAATAGTCTTGACCTTCACTTATCACAGACCAATAATCTAGTATTCAATGCAATCAATGTTTTTATACCTTCTAGAAATAGTTCTAGAATTTGAAAATATATACATTTTTTATTGATGTAAAATATTAATTGTTAAGAGAGGTTTCTAAAACGTTCTGTGGCTGGAACAGAGTGATGTTAACGAGTTTTGTGCTAAGATTTAGTCTAAAAACTATAAAAAAGCTGCTGACTCCATCAATGCATTTCCAAATATATTTTAATTTTGAAAATTGTGTATAGATTTCACTAAATTTGCTTTTATTCTACTGAGATACTACTTATATAAATATTAATAATGCTCGATCTCCCAATCGATCAAAAACATCAACAATACAAAATTTTGTGTAAAAAGTGAAAGACTCAAAATGATTCGATGAAAATTTTTATCAACCAACCCTTTTTGGAGATTTATATATAAATTTTCAAATAAAAAAAATATTTTACATGAAACTTTCAACTTTCAACATTCAACATAAAGCATATATATATTTTATATGAAACCTTAATTTACTTCCCCGAAGTTTCAATGTGATTATATGTGAAAACAGTTTTGAAAATAGAGAAAAATCATTTTCAGAATGGAAAAATTAAATTAGTTTGAAACGAAGTGACATTCTAGTGAATCACATAGGAGAAATATCCTTGATATGGATTTCTGCGAAATAGATAGCATGCATTCAGGCGCCGAACAATCATACCAAGTAAAAGTACTGCTTTTGAGTAATACAAATATAATTTTTAACGAGAAATGATTTTGTTTTTGTTGTTGCACTTTCTGATTTTACATATATTGAAATTCTTAGTAAGTTTACAAATGTATGTATGACAAAAGTTGAATGGTTTACAATTATTAGCATTCAAGCATATATCAATTCTTTGACAAGGATCAATAGAGGAGTTCAGTTCAACAAACTTATTTACAATGTTGTGCTAAATTTTTAAAGGCATTGCCTTAATGTAAAATAATGCTTATTCTGCAGTTGACCAATTTTTTTCTTTAAATATCTTGTTTAAACTACAAGTAATCGCCTTCGTAAATAGCAAAATTGCTGAAAGTGGCCTACTTCACCAAAATCCACAAAATTTCTTTGCGGTAGAGTTTCGCTTAAAAAGCTCATGTGTGCAAGATATAAGTGATATAGCTTGCATAATTATAGAAATATCTCGTTTAAAATTTTACAAGCAAATTTTTTAGAACCATGCTAAGAAACTGGGCGTGGCCGTTAACCGATTTCGACCGTTTTTACAACCAACACTTACTTTTATATAGTCAATATTTTCGCAAAATATCGTTTCGATAAATCAATTTTTGCTGGAGTTATGGCATAAAATTTCTTATTGAATAATCAATTATAAAAGGGGGGGGCCACTCCCATTTTCGAAGATTTATATTTTTCGACTTCGTTTGTTTACGGGCACTTTGTACGCAAAGCTATTGCCTATTAAATATATCTATGATCCTTTTCAAAATCTTTCGTATAAAAGTGGGAGTGGACTTTAACCGATTTCGCCTATTTTTATCTCGAACATTTCTTTTATTAATATACATATGTGTGCTAAATTTCGTTTTGATACCTTGAACGGTTTTTTATTTATGATATTATTTCTAAACTTGACTTAATCAAAAGTGGGCGGTGCCATTATCAAAAATTCCCTGAAAAATTTATTTTCTGCCTTAACGCTAATGAACACACCAAATGTTATCTTAAGTGTATTACGTACTGAATAATCACTTCTTTTGTATTTTCGAAAATATTCTATGTATGAAAAGTGGGCGTGGCTATCATTCTCAAGTTATCGTGTTAACGGACGGACGGACGGACATGGCTTAATCAATTTCTTTTTTCCTCCTGAACATTTTGACATGTATAAGTCAATCGAGATCGGATCCGTTTATACCGTTTTATACTACCGTTATGAGACTAAAATTACCATACCTTGTGTGCGAAGCACTACTAGGTATAAAAAAGTTAAACAAAAAAAAATTTCACTATGGGTAGTTTCACACAAAGTTTTTGCACAAAGTTCTTGACCTTCAAAAAAATTTAAAAAAACTAGATAGCCTTGAAATATTCAACGGAGTTTTTAATCATGCTCAGATAGCCAAATTCACTTCGCCACTTTTGTTTTGTTAGTTGACCTTGCAAAATTGCCGATGGGTTGTTTTGGAAATAATTAAACAAAAAATATTGGATTTTTATGGGCTTTGTCAATATTTCGACTAGAGTCTGAAGTCAATAACAAGATCGCATGAATATGCCTGATCAATCTATACTTCGATCAGACTGGAGATGAAATAACGACAGAATAAAAATTTATGAAAGTAAATAACGCGTTTTATTCAAATCAAGTACTCGAACTCACACAATTTCTTTATTTCAACGTTCCCTGAATTTTTGTAACTACTTACGATATGTTTTTGATGTTTGGTATAAAATTTCCATTGTCTTAGTTGCCTGTATGTGTTGTCTGTTCAATATTTACATTACCGAAATGAGCTGAAGCACTTTTAAATTTCCGCATTTTCTTATTTCCGGTTATGATTGAAGGAAGTTCGTATGAACAGTTTAGTACATTCCCTGTAGGGAAATACACCTCGAAATTTTTCCGGCTTAATATGAAGTACAAATACTCATAGAGTAGAAATTTAAAATCATTTTACTGTGTCTGTTGCTTTGATAAATATATTTGCAATCCTTTTCCTGATTATTTTAAGAATAGGCAGAAAAAGGGTAAAAATGCATAATAGAAGAAACTATGTATGTTATTGGGATATATGGTAATATTTTACAAGAAAATTTTTTTTAGAATATTTCACCCCTTTAGCTCTGTACCAATCCATTTACTACATCTAATACGTTCAACATGTTGAGAAATAAGGCCGCGTTAATCAATTTAGCATTATTTTCACAATGACTATAAAATAAAGCCATTATGGCATTATTGCACTTTAGGTAATATCACGTGTGATGTTTGGTAATATCGGGCGATTTTTAATTGCGAATTTTTATTTTTATTATAATATCAATTTAAATTATTTATTCCAACTAATTTGAATTTTATTAAAAAAAGCGCAGCTGACAATAAATACAGTACTGAATTGATAACGGAATGTGAAAAAAGGAGAATTTTTTGCACCCGGCTTTGAAAAACGAGCATGGCTAATAATTTAATTAATGGGATAAAGAGAGCAATGTATGATTAATTGCTGCTCTCTAAGCACAAAAGCCTTAAAAGCTTTCTCTGCGTATAGTAAAATTATAACAGGTCGATGTCTGTGCATTGCAGATATTCAAGAAAAATTGCTAAAATTGATCATTATCGAGCCCATAGAATCTAAAGTGCTGTTTTCTGTCTGTCTGGACGCGTATCACTCAAAACCTGCTAAATAAAATTGAATGGAGCTTTCACGGTAGTATTACTTGATGTCTAGCTTAAAATTTAAGCCAAACTCTTTCGCGATAACTCAACCGGCATTGTTCAATAAAATGTTCTTCTTGAAAATAATAATAAGTACATATTAAATTCATAAAAATATAGAAAGGAAATTTCTGAATAAGTGGGTTATACTGAGAGTAATAAAATATTCTGAACACTGTTACTTTTAATTTGCAGATACATGGCGCCGAACAGCAACAAATTTACAGAAATATTTGTCAATATTTTTGAGTTTGTTTTCGATATATTTCGCACACATATCAGACGATTTGAATAACTCTATGTAGCTAAGATGCTGTAAGACTAGATTAATTTATAAAATAATTATACTGAGCTATAAAAACAAATATTGAGATCTAAAAACTTTAATGTTTGTAGAACAAGATAAAAGGATATTATACATAATTTATATAACAAATAAATATATAATAAAATACTAAATTTAATGCGTGAACTATGCTACCGAAAGCAATTTAGGGTTGTTCCTGAAAATCATGTAGAACTTTTGACATTAAAGAATTTCTAACAGGGACTCTCTTTCTCTATACGCAACGCAAATGTCCGCTTCTAGCGTTATTTTTGTTCTGATATATAAACAAAAAGAAAACCAATTTACGTAAAAATATAATTTTACTGCATATAACCTTACATACCTGCATACATGCTTCTAGATGACTCAAGATTTCGGTACACAGCTTGCGTGTTTTTTTTTTGTGTTTCTGCAACAACAAAAAAACAATAAAAACAAACTATGCGCCGAACTTCAGCTTTACAGTTACTACATGTTCTTCTGCTTTACTTTGATTCTCATTGTACTTCTACACTTATATATTAATAAGAATGTAACTGCATACATATTTTGGGAATTTTCTCTTTACTGTGCACTTGATTTACACATAAAAAAACATTTAATGACTTTTACGCTTTCGCATTGAAACTCAACGAACATTTAAAGATCGTATACAAACAAGAGATGAAAACAAAAAAAAACCAAAAACAAAAAAACTTAAATCTACATTATGCGCCAGAAATTATTCTACATTACATATATAAATATATATACGGTGTATGCATAAAAAATATATAGTAACTATTCACACATATATATAACTATATACTGCCAAGCAAATATATTCTATAATACATATATAATAGTAGTAAGTTGTTAAATATAAGTAACCAACTCAAGCTCATCGGAAGCTGACTGGGCGTGTATGAGTGTACATAATTTCCACGACTGCGTGTTTATGTGCTTGTATGTATGTACAAATATACATACATAAGTATGTCAACAGCTGAGAAAATCGATTTAATTTATATGCAACGCAACAAAATCTAAAATTATGAACAATTATACATAGTTCTTACATAAATATATGTAAATTGAAGCGAAAATTAAAGCAGATATTTTCATCTAATTCATTTTTATACAATTTCATATCTTTAGTCTTAAACGTTGTATAATTTTTTCAAATCGGGAGATTACATTCTTTGTCTCCAGCAAATCTTTATTTAAAAGTATAATTCATTTTCCTGCTGTATCAAATTTTTTGTTCTCTGCTTAGACAAGCCTGCTTATGGCTCAGTAAGCCTGAATATTAATTCAAAATAAAATGAAAATACGCTCCACAACGAATTTTCACGGTATAAAAATGGTATCGCAATATTCTTTTACAAATGCTTTTATATATATTTTTTATAATAATTTTTAAACTATATGTAAAAGCTCATAAAAAATAAAAAAAGGTTTATTAAGCTCTTATAAATCAAAATTTGTATGGAAATGTCATTTTACAAGGACTTTAACAAGCTTTTATTTCTTTCCCGATATTAAGTATCCTTAACAATAAGAATATTGTGCACGATATGCCCCGAAGCGCATAAGGTGAGCTTATCTTCGAATTTGTATAATGGTAGTCCAATTTTGTTCAATGAACTGACGGGTCATACTGCTAAATCAAATCATTTTCGCTCAAATACTTTTCACGGCAGACACACTCCTTTTTTTCAACAGCTTTGAGTAATAAAAAAATAGTCAGATATTCTTATGTATGGCAACTTTCTTGAGGTATTTTCAAATCGACTCTGCTAACATATGTATATATATTTTTATATTTTTCAACTTTACCATTTATGTTAAAGACGATATATATCTTTGAAAGCCCTGCGTGTTTTTAGAAAAATATCAAGATTTTCGGGAGGTTAACAGATTTGAAAATGTATCTCTCCGAAACATTTAAAAAGCAAAGAGCATTGTATACCATCTCAATTGTGATATCTGAGGCGTATACGTCAAAGTTCTAAAGAGACTTCGTAACCTGTTTTTTATATTCTCTATTGGTCTCATCCAACAAGTAAAACATAAAATTTCCGGTCGAAAAAAAAATCTTTTTTTTTATTATATATTATTTCATATGTTTCTAAGTATTATACGCTCAATACGAGTTTATAATATTTATAATTCCATAACGTATATTCCTTTTATTTTGTTCTATAATTTTTAACGTATATTTATTTATTTTTTAATCCATTTTACTTATTATTTTTTTAATCAAAATATTTAAAAGCAAAAAACTTATGCAGACAATACTTATAGTACTATTTTGTAAAAAGCTGAGACTTTTCGTCAGAAAACTCCACTCGACTAAGAAACAAACTCAAGAAAAAAACAGCTTAATAACTTTTGAACGCTTAAAACAAATAAGTATTTCACGAATAAAAGTATGTTTTAATTTATGCTGAATCTTCACACTAAAAATACATAACAAATTAACTTATTGCTTATATATATAAAATTAATTTAGCAATTTACAAGATTGCTTTTGAGTGTAACCCTGAAAAAAAAATTGTTTTTCTTTTCATAAACAGTGCCAAAAATGTGGTGCTTTAATATATAGGTAAAACACAGATAACTGAGGCAATTTTAAGAATATTTTCAAAGTAGAATAGACTTAGCTTTTCAGAACTAGATAAAATATGTTAGTTCTAAGCAAAAGTCAGCGCTCCTATGCTAATGTCAAACCTAAATTCAAGATATTTCTGAGATGTTTCCGAAACAATCGTAATCTCTTAGGAGTTATATCGCGCCAAATATTTATTCATTTATATTCTTAAAAAAAAAATTAAAATAACAATATCTCCAAATAAAAATCTAAGAACTTCGAGAACGAAATCGATTGTCTTAACATTTTGAGCTATTATAAAAAAAGTATAAACAATATTAAATTCTAAACTCAAATAAAACATTGTACTTCAGTGTCCGAGACACTGATTTAGAAATCGCTCTCTAATTTTTTTATAACAATATTCAAAACTGATTATATACTAATACTATGCTGTCAGTCACCACCGATGACAAGCTGCGCGTAGTTTAAGTTACAACCACAATTTAGAAATATTAAATACCCAGCTAAAGGAATAAAAAATTTTGTTTGATGTCACTTTCATAATAAAGGAAATATCATTTTCATAAAAAAAAATGTTTGGCCTTTTTATCAAAAGCTTCAAACATTTTTTTTATTATTTACTAAAATAATAAAATGTTGTTACTAATTGTGTAAAATAATAACAAGCAAGGTATTTTCAAACTATTTTTTTCTAGAATCTACTATATTTATATAATATTTTGAAAATGAAAGGCCTAAAACTTATTACAAACGACTTTCACTTCCTTATCAAATTACCAGAACAAATTTTCACAGTTTCTTTAACTACTTAACAAATCCCTACTTTGCGCAAATCACATTCTCACTTTCTTCCAGCCAGCCACTGTTACCAAAACAAAGTAATGTTTTTCAAAAGATATGTATGTACTACAGGTATATGACCTTCATGCTTTTTTTTTTTCAAATTTTGTTCACGCGTTTTACACTTTTTAACAGTTTTCAAAATTATATATTTTTCTTTTTTTTTAATTTTAATAACTGCAATCACTATTTATGCACCTTGCCGTTATTTAATTAAGCTTTGCTTTTTTTCTTTAAATTAAATTTTGTTATTGTTTATTTTTTTTAATACAAAGAAGTATATTTCTTTTGCTCGAAACAAGAGGGAGGACTTTTATTTAGTCATTCAACAATTTTTCTTTTTCTGTTTCTTTTCAATAATATTTCGTTATTATTATTTTTAATTTATTTACTTTTACTAAAAATTTTATTTTGATTTCCTTTTTTCGCTTTAGCTCTCTATGCGTTTGCTGCCTTTCTTTTCATATATATATATTTGCTATTGTGAGAATTCTTTACATCCAAATACTGCTTCTTCTCAAAAATTATAATAACAACTTAACGACAATGTAACGTATATCCTTTCTTTATGAGGACACAATTCAAACTGAATGCGAAGCTTCGACGTCGCCCTCACAAATACTCAAATTCGCGAGGACAAAACGTTGGCGATACTAGCTGCCAGTTGGTTGCTGTCAACGTATGCTATAGTTGTCGTCGACAGCATTCGTAAAATTCGAAATTTCTTACTCGTTATAGTGACTTCGTAGTCGCCATCATAGTTAGCGGTATAGTCCTATCAGCTCAACATATTTAGCGAGTTGCATAAAATATCGCTGGCAGCGGCACAGTCGTCAACGCAAACACTCGGCGCCATTTCTGTTTATTCTTCTGCTATGCAACGAGCAGTATTCGTTAAAAAATCTGCTGAAATTGTATTTAGTTGAAATTTGTCTTGTAGCAGCATTGCTTCTCATTAAATTTTATTATGCTCGCTCTCACTCTTTCTCTCTCACGCTTTTAGCACAAGTTGTTCTTCGAAAAGTTCTCTCCTGAACCTTCAATATTAAACCATTTCTCAGGCAGGCGCATTTATTCGTTTCGAAAATTCAAAACAATTCTTTAAGTGTTTCGCCAATTCGTGACTCCTTCGTGATATGGGAAGCCGAGTCTTAACAAAATTCGAAGCACGCGTATTGGTTATGAGAAACATTGAATTTTATTTCGTGGTATGAACTTCATGACTCGGTTTTCGAAGAAATGAAAAATATTTCGAAATTTGGAAGGTTGTGGTCTGCACTAATACTGGGATATTTGTTGTTATAAGAAGTCTTGAATTTTATTTTAGATTTTTTTAGCTGTTATAACATGTTATAATTAATTGTATTCGAACTTATTCCGTTATAGCATAAACTTTGTTGAACTTCATTTAGTACTTTCCGGTCAATTTATTTTGTATTCATACTTTAAAAATTTCCCGCTTATCAGGATGAACCTCAATGGTGGACATATTAACCAGTTATTATTAAGTTTGGTTTTTTAATTTCTTCATATGTATCGACATATGTACATTGCAGATATTAAAGAAAATTTTTTATTACTAAGGCCCAGTTATTCAGTCCATGGTTAAGCTCAGTTTAAACTAAGTTTGCTTAAACTCGGCATAAATTTAAACTCCAGTTAAACTGCAGAGCGGTTTTTCAGTGTGAGTTTAAGGCCGCTTTTAATATTTGCTTTTTATACGGCAACATTGGTTTTTTCTTTATCTAGATACGGCAACAGATAATATTTGTATACACATTCAACGCCATTGCTTCTCCTCAGTACTGTAATAGTTAGCATTTCGCCAATTTCTGCATCACTATAATCACTTTCGTCAGATGATATATCCAGTATTTAATTAAATATAAAAATATCGTCCTTTCTTAATTGCGTTCAGCTTATTGTTTCACAACCAAAACCATCAAATATTCAAAACAGCTGACAGGTTAACTAGAGTTTAACCCTGAAAAACCGGGCCTAAGCCAACAGAATCCAAAGCAAAAGTTTTAAGCATTTTTGTCTGTCTGTCTGATCGTTTGGGCTACCTCTGAAAAACGACTAAATGACATTGAATAAAGCTTTCCAAAATTGCATTACTAGACGTCTAACATAAAATTGAAGTTACCGATTAAATTTGAAATCAGTATATTATAAGTTTTAAAACGTAGTAGAGCGTGGCCGGGCTTTGTAGTTATTTGTAAATATATTTATTTATATCGTGTATACCAGGCAAAAAAAAAAGTCGGCCGTACCTCCCCTCATATGAAGTGTTTTTGAACACCGTAAAATTTTTTTTTTCTGGCAACCCTAGATGTCGCCCAATTACATTTTTCTTCATATCTTTGGCATTTATTGTCGGATTTTAAAGTGTGATACACCAATTTTTTTGTCCCATGGAGTGGGGTTTTCCTAAAAAAAGGTCATTGATCTCAGGCGCTCCGTTGTGATACCTACCCACAATATCTCAGTTGCTACCACCCTAATGTACCGATCTAATAACAGCACATTGAAGACCGTAAAAAATCGTTAATCTTTTGCGAAAAAAGTACTTCAATTAATTCAGTAGAACTCGAAATAAAACAAATTTTGTTTTTAGTTGAAAGCCATACACTAGATGGCTTATTTTCTTTATACATTTTTCTTTATGAAGGCCGTTTTTTTATAAATTAACTGGACTATTGTTTATCTGAACCACCATGCTTGCAGTTCTTCGCGAAAGATCACCTCGAAGCATTACAATAGTCCAATGAAATAATTGAATTACCAGGCATGCACAACGAAAACCATTAATTTTTCTTTGCTTCTCTTTTATCGGCATTTTCACTGATCTTTGTCACAGCATATCCTTGTCATTGCCAAAATACCGAGCGATTTGTTCATACTGTTCATGAATCTGCAATGGCGGTCACCGATGAACAACACATGGGCCACATTTTATCTTAGCTCGAGAGCCGGCCGAATTACAGCAAGCTTGAATCCCGACAAAATTTTATGGACTAAAATTTCCGTTACAAAACAAACAACTCACTAACTGTTTCGCGAGCGAGGAAACTAAATAAAATTTACTGTTTCTTGTATGGCTTTAGACTAAAAATAAATTGTGTTATATTTCTGGTTCTACTGATTGAATCGAAATACTTTTTTCGCAAAAGATTTATGATTTTTTACGGTGTTCAATTAACTGACATTAGTTTGTTACATTAGGGTGGTAGAAACTGAGGTATGGTGGGTAAGTACCACAACGAAACTCATGACCTCAATGAACTTTCTTGAGAAAAACCTCCTCTTTGAGACAAAAAAATGTATGTGTCACACTTTAAAATCCGACAACAAATGCCAAAGATATGAAGAAAAATGTAATTGGGCGACATCTAGGGTTGCCAGAAAAAAAAAATAAAATTTTTTTTTTAAATGTTTTTCAAAAACACTTTCATCGGTACGGCCGACTTTTTTTTGGTGATACGCTCTAATGTATATACTAGGCATGCCCAGCACGGGATCTGAAATCCCGTAGTTTTTTAATCGGTATTTTTCGAATTTGTCGCATAATCTTACTTACCAATAGCATAAATTTCCAAAATAGATTTCCAAAATATCGAACACTAACCACAAAAAGTCACTTAAGGCAACCCTAGGTGGCAATCCTACTTAAAAATATTCTGGTTGGTATACGACCTCAATTACCTTCCCTTTGATAGCCATATTGCCATATATTGCTTAATATTTAAAAAAATCGGAATGGTGGCAACCCTCTAAGCTTCCCTTAGTGGCAACATCACAGTAGAAAATCTTAGAAGGAAGCATACTATCCATCTACAAAATGTCATCGAAATCGGTTTAGCCGTTCCCGAGATAGTGGTCGATATCTGAAGGAATAAATAAAATGCGGTGAGCCGGCAACCCTAGGTGGCATACGGCCTAAAATACCTTTCATTTGATACCCATATTCCCATATATGGCTTAATATTAAAAAAAAAGTGGCAACACCAAAGTAGAAAATCTTAAAACAAAGGATAACACCAATATATACATTTCATCCAAATCGGTTAAGTCGTTCCTGAGATAGTAGTGGATATACAAATATACAAGAATAACTCGTTTAAAGTTATAAGATATGATATCATTATTATCATTTATTGGCGCTTAACCGCCTAGGCGATTCTGGCCACCCGGCTCAGTTTTTGCGGTTTAATTCGCAGATCTGCGTAAAGCTCGTACAGCTCATCGTAAAATTTACTTCGACGATTGGCATCACGGAAACGGCAGTAAATCTTTCGGATAACTTTTCTCACGAATACTCCAAGGGCCATATCAGGACAGATATGATAATAAGAAACTTATAGAGCGTTGTCTTTGTTTGTCGAGAGATGAATTTACTTATCAGTTGTCTACTCAGTCCCTCAATTTTCAAATATATGTAACTATCAACAGAGACGTGGCTGACAACTCTTTTTCGCACTCTTACCATGGTTCTTCTCCAGGAGTTGGCTTATCTGGAAGATCTGGTAGAGTTACTAAGATTCAAGCAACACTGATAAGGTGCAAATTGCTTGTCTACGATGGACTTCTGGATATTATTTTATATGCGCTGTACTTAGTGCGGTTAGTCCCATCGCTTTTCTTGTGGATTGGGCAGAGCACACTTAAGTTTCAATCTGAGGGAATACGCTCATGCTGCCATATTCAGCGTAAGAGTTTATACATGATGTTAAGCAGGTTTTCGGCTGAATTTCATTCTTAAAAACAAATGTCTAAGATTTCTTTCAACAAATTTCGAGATAGGAGTTATCATTAAAAATAGAGGTGGACTGCGTTGCGCAAACAGTTAAGAGGAAGTCTGCAGTAGCATTCAAGCTTTTTTTGTAAGAAAAAAATCCATTGCAAATAGAAATTGATCTTTTTTTTCTATTTTTCTGTTTCGAAAATCGAAGAAGTCAGCAAAGGGGTGAATGTTTCACACTACTTGCATTGAGTATTTGCAAATGCTTAAAATTATTAAGACTACTGATAGCACTACTTTCATGCTCTAAGCATATTACTGCATGGGGATACTTAGCGAAGTACTCTTGCCTTTCTCCTTTAGGCAGCATTCTGAGCATTTTCTGTGGTTTTAACCCGCCTGCAAGGTTTTAGTATGCAATTTTTGGGATATAGAGTCCGGCTTCTTTTATATATTCGCAATTGTGTGTACATATGTGAGCTGTAAACTCGTAGTACGAAACAATACAACTAACGGTGAGTGAAATTAATTTAAAATATTATATTAAAAATAAATAAAATTATTTTTGAAGAATACACACTATTCACCTACGATTTCGTTTGATTATTGTGTAATCTCAAGCTGTCTGCTATATATTTTTTCATTTTTCTTTCTTCGCTAATCGCATTTTGTTTTATCGGTCATTGTTTCTGACTTCATTGAGATCGTAAACTTGACTCCTTTTGTTAGAGCGCAATTTTCGTGTTAGCTGATGCCCTGCTGCGCAGTGTGTAAAGATGTTCAACATCCTATACCGATATTTATATACCTACATATATTAAGCTTACCTAACTGACGTAATAGGCAACGGAATCGCTTAAGTGCTTAATTTAACAGAATTTAAGTGTGCAGAAAACAAAAGTGTTGCAAAGGAGATTCAAGTGTATAATTGGCTTCAGTGTGGGCGAATCAATATCTAACGGTAATTGTTTTTAAGCTCATTAAATTTATAAGATGTTGTTATCGGACTCAAAAAATTGGTAATTGGTACATTGAGTATCACTATTGCTCATAGTTCATATACTAGACTTAAACAATGTAGCTAAAAATTTTTAAGTATCAAGTTAAGAAAACCTCAGTTTTTGAAGTCAACTTGTCGGGTTTCCAAAAGCTCAGACAGGTTTTTTAGAATAGAAATGGAGTTCAGACACAACTGCATGCAGGTAGCTCCTTTTCGGGCTGATGAGCAGTAACCTTCATGATTTGGTATATTGTGATGAACTGATCATTGGCACAGTTTTCTTTTTATTAGATACTGAAATAATTATTTATTTAAAGCAGTTCAGCCCAAATATAAAACATGCAAGTTGAATTGCCGCTTATACGCCGAGTGGCGCTGGGTTTCTATTATGGATGCAGATTGCTTAAAATTTTTTTTTTCTAGGATCCAACAGTTCAGTTTGAAAAAAATAAAGAAATTGTTTGAGCGACTATGAAATCTTAACATATTTAACAAATTATTAAAATCGAAATTTGTTTTGTTTTTTTTTTTAACTAACACAACACTTATTCCCTTAACAGCAAGGCAAAATTAAACAGGTACCCAATTATAGTTTTGGTCATATAACAGTGGCTTGCAACGGTGCAAAATAATAGAGATAGATATGGAGTTCCATATATAAAAGTTCTTAGAAGGAACAGAGGAATCCATTCAGACATGACGTGGACACGATAACTTGAGTAAAAATTGAGATATTTGAATGAAATTTGGCACACATGTTGCTTTCCAGCCAAGGTAGGTTGCTATTTGGAATGGGAGAAATCGAACCATAACCACGCCCCTTTTTTCGATATCGAAAATTTCTAAAAACGTATAAAATGGGTTAATTCAAAAATAACAGGAGCGACAACGATGAAATTTAGATTTATTAATTTGTTGTTCCATTGACGATTTTATCAAATTTCACATATGAGGGAACAAATTTTTAAATTTCGACTGTTAATAATTTCAGAACCATTTTGGCTAGTACAACGAAATTGACGAGGAGGCATACTATTATTGTGGCAAATGCACAATAAGCGAAAGCGCTTTACAACCACGCCTACTTTTTCATAAAAGTTATATGGAAAGGAGGTAGAAATATTGAACTGCCCACAGCTAATTAACTGATACAGGTATAATAATATAATTTTGCAGTTACTTCAACTTTCTTATTCTTTATACGATTTTTGCAAAAATTTTGGAAAGTGGGCATGGCACCGCCCCCTTATAAGTCAAGCAAATTTCAAATTCGACTGTTAATAACTTCAGAACGGTGTAAGATAGAATTACTAAACTTAATACGAGGTATACCATGGGCATGTTGAATACGCACACGGATAATGAGCAAAATCGGTATACGACCACGCCCAATTTTGGACCAAAGCTTTCTAAAAGACAGGAAGGAAACCGTAATATGCCATATCTCCTTCACTGATGCAGATAGAGTGCTAGGTTTGCGTAATTACAATGACTTGATGATCTTGTTAATGATTTTTTTTTTAATTTTGGAGAATGGACGTGGCACTGCCCACATATAAATGAGCAAAATGTCAAATTTCAGCTATTATTAATTAACGGCGGCCGCCGTGGTGTGAAGGTAGTATTGCCGGCCTACCACACCGAAGGTCCATGGTTCGAGCCCTGGTACAGGTAACATCAAAAGTGATTTGAAAAAAAAAGTTTTTCAAAACGGGGTCGCCCCTCGGCAGTGGTTTGGCAAACTCTCCGAGTGTATTTCTGCCATGACAGGCTTCTCAGCAAAAATTCGTCTCCTTTGTAGATGCCGTTCGGAGTCGGCAAAAAACTGTAGGTCCCACCAATTTGTAGGGAAAATTCAAAATCGGCACACCACAAATTGGAAGAGAAGCTTGGCGCAAAAATCTCTTAGGAGGTTTATGATGATATACCTGTTGTATATCGCGCCATAGAGATAGATTAATTTCATAACCGTGTTAAATAAAATTATGAGAATGATACGAGGTATACTATAAAGGATTTTCAAAATTATAAATAGCCTATGCTGCAACCAGTGAATCTAAGAATCTATTGTTGGAGGCCTATACGAGACTAAAATTTTTATAGCATGGGAGCGTGGCACCTCCATTTTTCCAAAATTATATATAGCCTATGCTGTAACTAGTGAACACAGGAACCTACTGTGATAAAGATTGGTTAAGTACTTTGACCACACATTCATTTTTATTTATAAGATTGCCCACATGGTAGTAGAAAAAGTTTGAAACCTGTATAGGTCGTAACTCCACAACAGTTTAGCAATTTACCATGACCACTTTTACACAGCTGGGTATTTAATGTTCGGTTCCACACGAACTTAGACTTCCTTTTGTGTTTTTTTAAATTTTTGAAGCAAGTTTTCCAAATTGTTAAGTAACGGTTTTACGCAACTTCAGATATGGATCAACTTAATAAAAACACTTTTTGGGAAATATACTTTACAAAGTTCAAAGCCATTTGAATTCATGTTATTATTGTTTGCTGGGTTAGGCTGTTTCGGAAACAGTTTTTTTTGGAAAAGAAAGATACCTTACGTTAACTTTTTTTAAGTGTTAGGATTTTAAGATTTTTTTTTGTACAAATTTCAAACCGCCCTTTGCAATATTGTCAATTGATTGTTGTTATTTTTCTGCAGTTATGGAAACTGGTTCATTATTCCACTGCAAGGATTTTGCGCATTTAAATTTCGTTCTTGGTTTCTAAGCGTCCCTTTGAAACAGCACATACATTCAAATTTATGTTTTAACCGAGATATAAGGTGGTATATGCCACAACAATATTGAGCAGCGAAATGCAGCGCAATTCCAGAACTAAAGTCAAGTCTCCTTCATAATATATTCCTTCTATTTACTCACACAAATTACATATATAAGTATCTAGCATGTAATAAGCATAATAATCTAACGTTTTGTTGCAAATGAGTAGAAACAGTAGAAAAAATGTTGAACTGTTAGCTAGTGCGTGCACTGCTAAGTGTGCGTGGAAGAGTGCTTATGGCAACCAAGCAATAAATTGTCTCGATACTTGACCTAGAGAAATACAATAAATATTGTTCACCGAAGAACATTTCTTCTACAAAACAGAACTACATTTGGATTTTTCCGAATAAAAGACTGTAGTAAGCTAAATATTATTTGGTCCTGGGAACCGAAATACCTACCCCATAGACATCCCACGGACATAAATATAAAGGTAAAAGGAAATAGTACTATAACTATAGCCTGTATATATTTGTTGCTTTCTATTTTTTCTCTAATCAAAAATAATAATAATCACCTAACAATTATTATCAACTGGTCTTCATCTCGTTAAACTTACAAACAAAAGGTAATCTTTAAAATTTTTTTTCATCTTTATATTTACAAATTTTTTTGAGCTACAAGCATGCAATTGAAATGGTGATAATTTTAGTCTTAGGTGCATATGTACATATTTTACAGACTGCTTCACACTGTCAAGTTTAAAGTCTTTAGGTCACGGGAAGGCTATTCAAAAAGGTATCGAGAACTTCCCACCATTTTTGTGCTAAGTTTTAAGTCCCTAGGTCATCAGGAAGTTAGCTAAAAATCAATCGCAAGATTCAAACTTTTGAACAAATTTTCCAAAGAGGTAGATCTGTGAGCCCCCTAGCGAAAACTCTTTGATCATATATTGCATGGTCACCGGGTTCTGTGCTATGTGACAAGTTTCGAGTACTGCTTCACTGGGAAGTTAGGCAAAAATTGATCGAAAAATTACACCCCGTTTTTCAGCGATTTTCATTTGTCTAGTGGAATTTTGTACATAAGGTATTGTATGGCATTTCATTGTTGATCTCCGCGTCAAGTTGAAATGCTTTATCTTACTCGGAACTTAAAAATCAAACGCAAGATACCAAATTTAAATCAATTTTCCGTATATCTTGATCCGTGCGTCATTTAGCGGATATTTGTCACAGTGTATTGTCACCGAGTTCGGAACATAGTGACAAGTTTCAAGCGTCGAGCTCAACGGGAAGTTACCTAAAAGGCTTTGCAAGATTCCAAAAATTCATATTTAAATAAGCGGACAACCAAAAAAGGTAAAGGTAGTAAAATAATATAAACAAGTAAGGAAAGGGCTGTCTTCGACTGTGCCGAAGACTTTATACCTTTCATGAATACGCATCACGGTTCTGAGTATCCAATCCTTACTAACAACTAGTACGACTTCTGCAAAAGTGGTAATTTAAAGATATATATCCCAAACCACATTTATCGGAACAATCGATTGTGTGGGAGCTATATGTTATGTCGGTCCGAGCTGGGTGATTTTCATTACACACATTTCACATATAATATGTACCAAACCTTGCAAAATTTTGTTTTCCTAGCTTTTTAATTGCAAAATTTATAGTCCAAAACCTAAGAGTATTTATCAAAGCTATCGATTATGTGGGAGCTATGTATTACGTGGGCCGATCTGGCTGATTTTCACTAGTCATATTGCGTATGTAACATGAACTAAACCCTCTAAATTAAAAGTTCTTAGCTGTAAAATTTCAATATTTATAGGTCAAACTCCGTTAATCGGAACAATCGATTTTATGGGAGCTATGCGTTGTATTGCTCCGATCTTGCTAATTCCGAAAAATGATTAATCTTATGCAAAATGGCGGCTCCAAATTTCCTCAAGATATCTCATAAACTGAGGACTAGTTTGCGTTCAAACAGACGGACAGACGGGCATGGCTAAATCGACTCAGCTCATTGTCCTGATCATTTCGGTGTACTTATTCGTGGGTCTATCTCCTCTTCTTCTTCTCATACTTACAAACATCGGACCAAAGTTATAATATCATTTCATGTTCATGAAAGGTATAAAAATATTTATTATTTCGTAAGTTTGATGAAAACTTAGAAATAAACAAACATGTTCAGTCTACAGTTATATATTTCGAAAACAACCACGATTTAACATCAAACTGATTCATATATATTTGCTATTTCAGATGATCTTTCGGTGAATCAAACACTCGCTTTCTGTTTTGCAGTAGTTGTAGTCAACTCTTTCGTTAATTGTTGTTGTTATCTGCTAACAATTTACCAGATTTCAGACCTTTATATTTGTAAATCTTGTATGCTCGACTTTTGTTTTTGTACATTTTGCTTTCTACTTTTAGAAGATAGTTATTGTACGTGTAACTCGTGCTCCGGTTGCATAATATTTTGTTATTAGGTTGACGGTCTGCCCAGTTGATAGTAATTATTATTCAATTATTATTTTTGTTTAATGTTTAATGTTTTCCTTAAAATCAAAAACAATAATTAAATTATAACTAAAAAAAAAAATTGTTTTTTACCAGAGACCAAAAACCAGTACCAAACTCACAGTGAGTACTTTTACTTTCATTGTAATCAAACCTACATTATGACTAGGGCACAACTGCTAACTGGTAAGTGCATGTGGTCGCAATTCTAAACGTATGTACGAGGTGTGTTCAAAAAGTATCGAGAATTTTGTGTTTTTTCAAAAATTATTTATTTATTCATGAATATCTATTTTGTCCCCTTCAAAGTAATCCCCATGAGATATTATACACTTGTGCCAACGGTTTTTCCAATCTTCGAAGCACTTCAAAAAATCATTTTTTTGTATCTTGTTCAGCTCCTCCTTCGATGCCGTCTTTATCTCGTCAAGAGAAGCGTAACGTCGTCCTTTCATGGGCCTCTTCAGTTTAGGGAACAAGAAAAAGTCACAGGGGGCCAGATCTGGGGAATACGGTGGCTGCGGCATCATTAGTGTGTTGTTTTTGGCCAAAAAGTCGCGCACAAGCAACGATGCGTGAGCAGGGGTGTTATCGTGGTGCAAAAGCCAATTTTTGTTCTTCCACAAATCCGGGCGTTTCTGGCGGATTGCTTCGCGCAAATTGCGCATAACATGCAGGTAATATTCCTTATTGACCGTTCTTCCCTGTGGCAAGAACTCATGATGCACCACGCCCCTGCAATCGAAGAAAACTGTCAGCAAAACTTTCACATTCGACCGAACTTGGCGCGCTTTTTTCGGTCTTGGTTCGTGCGGCAGCTTCCATTGAGATGATTGAGCTTTGGTTTCCACGTCATAACCATAAACCCACGATTCGTCACCAGTTATGACCCTCTGGAGCAAATTTGGGTCGTCGCGGACAGAGTTTAACATCTCATTAGCAATGTTCATGCGATGCTGTTTTTGGTCACAATTGAGCAATTTTGGTACGAATTTCGCGTAAAAATCGAAGACGATCCAAAACACGTGCAAGCAAAGCAGCTGTCAACAATTAACTGAACATTCAAAATGGCCGAGCTTGTCGGCATAAGTGAGAGACATGAGTACCAACATAACGCCACAAAAAATTCGAAATTCGAATATACGTAACCAGCGAAAATTCAAAATTCGCGATACTTTTTGAACACACCTCGTATGTATATAATGTAGAGCTACTTTGGGTGGATTTGCATTTGCACGCAAATAAAATGCAAATGCGGCGAACAAGTTACATAGTTTGTGTGTTTAATAGTTAAATAAATCAAAACCTTTGACTTGGTAAGATAAAAATGCATGATTTGAAAGCGAAAGTTGAGCCATTTATGTGTGTACCTATGCGCTCGTAATTATGTGGAAAAGAGGAAGTGAGTAAGGGAAACGAAGAACAATGGTTAAAAGCTTGTAATTGCAAAATATGCAAACACTTTAATTGCATATCTGATTTCCTTAACAAGAAATCAATTTCACAAGAGTACCAAACATATTTAGTTATTTGTAACCGCACAAGCACTATACAAAAGCTTAGGGTGGTAAACTTGTAAAAGTTGTTTTTGTTTTATGTGTAAACACCTTTAGGCTTGGTAGGGAATATCCAGAAAAGTTCCGCGTTGTTGCCTGTAACCGCGCCTCTGCCGAGATATTGTTAATGTGTAAACATCTTTGCGCTCGGTAGAGCAGCCCAGCAAAGTTAAGCGCCGGTGGCTGTAACCGTGCCTCTGCCACGATGAATGCTTTCAATCATATCCTAAATCTACGCAGTGTTTAAAAACAAAATAAATTTATAATTATTTAAATTATTGAGTCCTAGGCCACTTAAATATGTATGTATGATTTCAATTAAAACAATTGGTTTACATCATAATAATATTTGTTTAATTTATATTTATCGATATGTCGACTTCAATTTGAAATCATCATCAGGATACTATTGACTGCACCTTATCGACTGATTTATTTTAGCTCAGAATACTCAACACGGTATTTAATTTGTTTTGCCTGTGTAATCTTTATGGTTATACTAATGGAATGAAATGCAAAAAAATTAACTGATATAAGATAAAATAAATTAAAATAAAAAAAAAAAATACAATAAAATTAAGTGAACTTAAATTATTTAAAAGGAGGTTTGATAACGGGAAGGAAAGGAAAGGAAGGGAAATGAAAGGAAAAAAGGAAGGGAAATACAATCTCAATTACACTAATTTCCTACTCTCCTGTTACTCATTTTAAATAGCCATAGTATTGAAAATATTAAACTAACTGCCACATTTAGATATACATTCGAAGACATTTACACACTGAAAACACATTACTATAAATTAAATATATGAGTACCGCTATTGGATGCTTTTCAAAACTATCAGCTTTAACGAATTTGTTCAGTCATGTTTGAAATGTAAGTCGCTTTGAAAAATTATTCAGATTTTTTTAGTCACAGTTGTAATTGTCCGACACTGTTGACGACAACCGCAAAACAAACAAAAGTGTCACTTTGGCACAGGCAGTATTAATGCATTTATAGCCATAACATAACCAAATATTTACTTGAGCTAAGAATTTAACAAAGTTTGCCATTTAAAGATTTTAAGATATAAAATTTCGTGCTTTTTCTACTAAAAAAAAATTCTAAATATTACATAGCCTCTGTTAAGAGTTCTAACTAGGCTTTTTTAAGAATGCATATTAATGTAACAATTTTTTAAACCAACAAGAAATGAAATCAATTCCACTATCACAATATAGGCGAGCACATGCATCAAACTTTCTCCAGATCACTATCAGAACGTGTGCAAAATAAACTTATAGGCGCTAACTTGAAAGTTTTAAACTATTTAATTAAGTACATAGTCCAGGTTATTATCGTATAAATAGTAAAATCATACTTGCAACCACATGATATCATTTCCATTTACCTTCGTTTTCATTTCAGCAATTTTTATTTTTTTGCAATAGAATTTTAGCTTTTGCTTACAATAAGTAACTAACAAAAGTGTTATTTCCTGTGATCTGATTGCGGTTTCATGATTTATGATAGCAGGGGTAGACAAGTTTGGGGATTTCATTCCATTTTGTCACTTCCGTTTCTTTTCAAATTATAAAATTTCTACACTTATAACATACAGATGTCGCCTGAATTGTTAATCACAAACTAGTTTGAGCAGGGTATGCACTCATGGATGTAGTGATGGTTTTTGTCTACACTAACGGAGTAGCTGTTGTTGATGTATGATCGATGCGGTACTTAGACTTGACTTCAGAATGAAAATGTTAGTATTTTCTCTTTGCTATATCAGAGCTTAACACTGCCTTTTACTTGCATCTAAATGTGTCTTGATTACTTACCGATAGGCCCAGAAAAGAATCAGCTTTGAGAATTGAGTGCATGATGAGAGAGATAATTGAGACGGTCAGAAGCAAAGGAATGTAAGTAGCTTTTACAGAAAAAGCAAGTTAAATGTACAATCGCGTTATTAAATCGCATTGTTTAAGCGACATAAGCTATAGCGATTTATTTCGTCTATTTTATTTACGCTATACTCTCTTGTAATTCGCAAGCAGCTTATGAAATATCCTAAAGATATAGTTTATGTTTTGTACTCCCAAAGCGGGTTTTTTCAGAGCGAGAATGAGGAAGCCAATCGCGTGCAATGCCTCAGACCCAACAGTGCTCGCCCCCAATTAATACATACAAGGTGTAACAGGTGCGCCGCACCCCGTTCTATATAGAACAAATAACTCAAATAAAATAAAATAATAATAAATAAGCATATAAAAGGGCTCCCTATACTAAACATGTGCTCTGCACACCCCCTTTTCCTCTCTAAACTAATAATATACTCGTAATATAAATAATAAAATAAAATAAAAAATAACTCAAAAAAACTACTCGCCCTCCATAAAGCTTAGACACGCATGATTTCTTAACTAGTAGTGACATCTATCCGCTGAAAACAAGTACTTAGCAATGTCTTTAACGCACTTGAAGGCAACTTTTTACAGAGCTTATACTTTGAAACTGTTTCTCTCAATATGACAAAAGCTGCACTTTAACCCCCTTGCTTTTGACCGACTATAAATATACATTAAGAAAAAAGGCACATGTAGACACAGAACTGGCAGTATTATTAGAGTAAAATCATGTGGGTTACTAATTAGCTAAAATAAAATAATATAAAAAAAATTTAATAAAACAAAATAAAATAATATAAATAGAAAACTTAATTTTATGTCTCAATACATACATAAATTTACAGTACAATTTTAAATTTCAAAGCGCTCTTCTTAAAAAATCAAAAAAAGTTCCTTTATTAATTTTTCCTTATAACCACAGATGTACGAGGTGTGTTCAAAAAGTATCGCGAATTTTGAATTTTCGCTGGTTACGTACATTCGAATTTCGAATTTTTTGTGGCGTTATGTTGGTACTCATGTCTCTCACTTATGCCGACAAGCTCGGCCATTTTGAATGTTCAGTTAATTGTTGACAGCTGCTTTGCTTGCACGTGTTTTGGATCGTCTTCGATTTTTACCTATTCAAAAAATGGATCAAAGAACCTGTATCAAATTTTGTGTGAAAAACGAAATTAAGTGCGCGGATGCATTCCGAATGTTGACTGTGGCATACGGAGAAGCTACCTTGGACCGAAGCAACGTTTATCGGTGGTACAAAATGTTCTCAGAAGGCTGAGAAGATGTGCAAAGAAGAACAAAAATTGGCTTTTGCACCACGATAACGCCCCTGCTCACGCATCGTTGCTTGTGCGCCACTTTTTGGCCAAAAACAACACACTAATGATGCCGCAGCCACCGTATTCCCCAGATCTGGCCCCCTGTGACTTTTTCTTGTTCCCTAAACTGAAGAGGCCCATGAAAGGACGACGTTACGCTTCTCTTGACGAGATAAAGACGGCATCGAAGGAGGAGCTGAACAAGATACAAAAAAATGATTTTTTGAAGTGATTCGAAGATTGGAAAAACCGTTGGCACAAGTGTATAATATCTCATGGGGATTACTTTGAAGGGGACAAAATAGATATTCATGAATAAATAAATAATTTTTGAAAAAACACAAAATTCGCGATACTTTTTGAACACACCTCGTATCGATAGTCTGCTGAAGCCATATACTTATGTAGTACTCCTTTATTGGCATAAAGGTATATGCTCAATATGTAACAATTTTAAAATTAATTATCTGTACCGTACCGTAAAGTATCGAAGGGATTATTGAGGAAAAAATTGGTGGGTTGTTAAACTAGTGTCTATCATCTTTTTCATTCGATCCTAAAGTGAATTTTAATTTCATCACTATTGTTGTCGTCGATAACCAATGTCCCCTTCGGAATTAATAAAAGTGAGGTGCAGATACGTCTTCTAGTATATTTAAATTTTGTCAAATGAAAATATGTATCTCCCTCGTCCAAAAATAAGATGAAGGAGACTTAAATGCACAAACCGTGAAACATATCCTCCGACATAACCTAGACGGTGGCACTGGTCTTACCAAATCGTTCCAATGACAGGCGGGTGAGTTACGCAGGAGCTTCGAAGAGGGTTGCTTGTCACTTCTCAAAAAAAACAAAAAAAAAAACCAAACCAAAGGTACGGAAAGGAAAGAACAGCAAAGAAAACGAAATAATCGAATGAAATGAAGAGCAACAAAGAAAACTACAAATTAGTTTAATTAATAATTTAATAAAAGTTTTAAAAATTTCTTAATTAGCATTCATGTAAGTACATCATTTTATTGAAATAATAAAATATTATAATTTCTTACTCATTTTCACTAATTTCAAGCAGAAGCTACTATTCATCATTATCGGTAAGTAGCTTAATGATTTTTGCCACATTTTTTGTCCTGAATTGTTACTATTTGTGGCGGATTAAGGTATAAAACCACGATTAAAAACGTATTTTAGGGGTTCTTTGCCAATATGTTTCGGTTAATCTACCGTACCCGTCTTCAGGGCTACTAATGACAAAATAAAAACAAGAATATACAAACAATTTATATAAAACAGTTTACATACAAAAATTCACAAATTTAAATTCCTTGATGTACATACATTATTTATTTTTCCGTCCTCACCATCTAATCTCGCCTTTCTTACCGTCTTTTTGATTCCTAGTAGTAAGTATTTTAGGTAAAGGGAATATTTAAAATCGATTATCCCGCCACCGTTGTATGGGTAGCATTAAAAATTAAAATTCAGAAGAAGTATTTCAAAAAAGGTGAACGTCTTCAAGACTATAGCCCTGCCAATTTGATGTTTAATTAAATACTAGTACTAAGTAAAACTTAATGATTTCATTTATACAGGTGAACGTATAATAGATAAAAATTAATGACTAGGACAGGAAAATTAAGAGTTTGAAAGAGTTTCAATCTTAATTAATTAAAATATAATTTTCGGGGCCATTGGTTATTTTTGAAGATAACAAACGTTTCTTGGTATAAACTTATAGGATTGCCGACTTAATTTCAGGTGTAATAAACTTTTTTATGATACAAATGCCACAGTAATTTTACTAGTAAATTCATTAAGCACAATCACAATGGCAACCACTAAAACAGATAGAACATAACAATAAGAGAATTCACTCACCCAATCCTTTGTACTACGTTTTTGCGTATACTTAATAGAATACTTGTATTACATACGTAGTCATAAAAAACTGGCACAAATACGTTTTCCATGTTTTACATAAAAACAAATATTTTTCTTTAATAAACATACCAAACCTTTAGGTGAGTATTCCCCCCCCTCCCCCTTTTAAGAGCATCAGTAAAATATAGCTACGCAAAAGTATTTGTGTATATTAAGAAAGCGCTCAAACATTAATGACTTCTATATAGTTTTATATGTTGTTTTTGTATAAATATATAACCCTACTTAAGGTGCAAATAAATTTACGTGGAATACTCACTTCCTATTAAAGGCTGCTCGTTTCTCGCAATACTAGCATAATCAGCAGGACCATTTTTACCACCAACAGCAGCACTAGCACTAGCATGAGCCGCGCGTACCCCACCACCATCACCACCAGCACCACTACCACCAACAGCATTGTCATTTGCGCGAGCTGTCAACGCTTCACTCCACTTAATGTTGTGGCGTAAAATAACATCGAGAAACGGAATGTTTGTGGGAAATTTTCCTTTCTAGAAATTAAAACAAATAAGAGAGCGTGTAATGAAAGAAAGCAATGAAACATTTACAATTTACACTACAGTAAAATGAATTCACGATTTACATACACGCACACACAAATGCACATAAAGACGCATGCTGCAGCCAGAGAAAGCAGTAAAGTCAAGAGAGGTTAAAACCGAATTAATTCGCATTAAAAGGCTCATTGTATACCCCGTTGTTAAGTTTTGTTGCTACAAATTATGAAGGGAGTGAAAGTAGTGAAGAAGATAAAATGGTATCAGTATCATTATTTTAAAGCTAAGAGCAGCAAGGGACTCTAGAAGGATATTTCTTATAAGAAAGCGAGTTTTTGGTTTGTGGAAAATAAAAAAAATGGGTTTTCGGGGGTAGAGTTTCTGAGTTCCACAGACGCTTATCGGTTATATAGATACTTTGCTACTAACATTTTAAAATTGAAAAAATCTATGTTTGCCATGTTCACTGACGTTACCACTATTCCGTCTGGTTAGTTGCCTCGTTTTACACCCCACCTAGACAGGCACTAAATCTTGATACTTCACTGAAAAAGTGTGATGGCTTAAAAAGCCAGCAAAAAATGCTAAAGCAGATAGTCAGATGGTAAACATGCACTTTCTGCGGAATCGTAACAAACGCAGACATCCCAGCAGAAATATTGTGCTAGCATTATTAGACGATCTTCTTAGGTAAATAATACGACAGCGCCGAAAGGAAGATTGGTGAACCAGTGGGATTGACATAACGTAAAAGGTTGCACTGTTTATATTAAATCATTCCACCGACAGCCGGGCTAATACCGCAAGATTATAGTATTTGAGATGATAGCTAAACTGGCTCAATCTTCGGTCTGGCTATTGTAGTAACCAAACTTTTAAACATCTGCATAAACTAATCCTAATCACTAACGCAGTGCATGCTGTTACACGTTTTTCAAAGTACACCAAAGCTCAAGGAAATCTACTCGCCCAGACCTATTTCGAGTACTTTCCTGCAGGTCTTTTGCACACGGAAAGCGGATTGTTGCTTCTGAAGCTTTGATAGTGGTACCACCCGACATGCTTCCACATTTCAGGCATAGCTGACGTAGATAAAGACAGCTTGAGTAAAACCGTTAGATAACTAAGTAACTAATTTACTTAGCACCAGTATGGGCACGTCTTTGGGGTTTAAGGATTTCAAGCCCTTTTTGATGTTCTTACACGCCCCTTTTTCCGTAAAGCTAGTGGGTAGAAATGTAGCGCTTGCTAATATTCTCTAGTCAATGCTGTATTTTAAATATGTATCAGATTGAAAACAAAAATTTTGGAGAATCGGCGTTTGATTAAGGGTTATTAAATTATTAAACGGCAGAAACCGTATTTTAAGTTTGCGAGTGGCTCTTCGATCGGGAAGCACTGGATTCTGATCAACTATTTGGGAGGTTGAAAAGGACGTGTTTCCAATCCTCCCTTATCCCAAATCTTAATTTTATTAGTTACACTAGTTTTAGTTTAAACATATTAGCTTTCGGAATGCGACAGATTCCGGTATGGGGGCCGTATATATCTTGGTTATCATCGGCTACTCTAACTCATTGCACTCAAGCCATTCCTACAACTAAATCTAAATATACTCTCAATTAGTTGTTGAAATTTGTACTCACAGTACTGGGTATAAAAACATGAAACCAAAGAAAATGGGCTTGAGCTGAAAACAAACACATGCATACATACATATAAAGGCAAACACATAGTTTCGTTTACACGGGGTCATAAATAGTAAATGTGATTTACACGCCCGAGCGACTTTGATATTATACCATTCCTCAATTCTCCTTTAATCATGTATATGTACGAGTATGTGTAAGAACGTACTATTTATACTTACAAGTGAAAGAAAATGTATGTCTGTATGTAAGTAAAATGCTGCAACGCAATTTCTAATTGAAACATTAAACTTCGTTACGGTCATCAAGAGAATTGACCGTGTAAATGTGTTGGGTGTATGTATGTGTATAATTTAGTTGTTATATGGTAAACACAGTAAACCTGAATTGCGCTTAATACCATTGACTACCCAATGAATAAAAACTTTATCTTTAAAATTGTTTTGTTTTTGTTTTTTTTCTTATCAACAAAAGGTGACATTACTTTATTAAGAAAGAAAAGCAATACTCGTAAGATTTTATTTTGCATTAAAGTATAAATGGTGGAAGTGTGACAGATCACCATAACGCTTTATCGCCAAGCTAAGTGCATCATTTACTTGCTTACTTTGTTCAACATGGACCATAGTAACTGCCATGGTTGTGCTAAAAAAATTCCCCCAAAAATTATGTTGGTATTGTAATAAAAATCACAAAAATAGACATGGATGCAGTGAATGTGACGTATGGGCACTTGAGGACTAGTATGTTTATACTCTTAACAAATAGATATTAACTCTTGGTGCCTGATAGCTGATCACCTTCACCTGGGAGTCGACACAATCGGCTTATTGGCCGTCTGGGGGTTGTCCCGGAACGTTTTGGGTAGTGTTGTTGAAATAACAGTACTTTGCGAGATATGGATCTGGTGCGATCAGCTATTTTCAAGGTACCAGTTCGACTTTGATGTGGCAGGTTTGATATAATCAGGTCGAACCTGCCTCACATCTCAATCACTCAATTCTTCAATTCAGTTCTTCAGCCGACTTATTGGTGACACAATGAGGTGCGGTTGTAAGTGTTAGGTCAATTGGTGAACAGGTTGTATGGTAATGTGGACGGTGAAGGCATTGCGCAACATCAAAAAATTGCATCTATATCCAGAGTCGGAGTCATCGTGGGAGATACTCTTCTTCCAGAAAATCCAACTAAAAGCAATATTTACTTATATTTCCACGGGCTAGGGTATCAATATGGAAAGGGATGATATCAAAGTAGTGATTGCCGAATTGAGACAGGATGCGAAAAAAGTATATTGGACCCCATAGTGTGAAAATTCGGCGTCCCTGATAAGTCTTGGCCAAATGGCTTACAGCTGATTGAACCACAAAACTATCCCGCAATAAAAAAAAACCCAACCACACCGGTCATTTTTTCTGCGTTTTAGATTCGGATCACTCCTCGTTGCAGCCATTATTCGTACTGCTTTGCAACCAAAGGAAAGACGTCGTCTACACAACAATATTCATAGTGAATGCAACGAAGAGTTTGTATTGCGAGCCAGTACGAATAGTGTCGCAGAACTCAGGTAAAAATTAAAATGATGACCATGTTCCGGACACTCAGAGAGTACTAAGATTATGGAGGAACATTTCGATATCAGCTTAAATGCAAAATAAAGCAAAAACCCAAGAAAAGATGAAAAATCCGAGGCCACTATTGAAAACGACACAAGTCCCCAAGTCTGAAGATGAAAGTAAGACGCTACGCAATATAAATATAAAGAACTTGGTTGCGCTAGAGCGTTTGGAAAGCGCTGGTTAAGCTCTACTGCTGTTGAACTTGGTAATAATTGCGAATTGTATAACAGTTTCGTAGCCAGTGGAACGTGGCACTTAAACATTTGGTACTGAATAGCCATAAATAAAACAAAATTTAAACAAAATGAATAAGCAAAAGAGTTTTCGGACACAAAAATAATAAAATGCAGTCCAAGACCAATGCAGTACAAGCACCGAAAAATAGCTTAAATCATAAAATGTCGCAAAAAATCGAAACACACGCACTTTATTACTGTTTAACTTCAATTCGCTGTATTAGATGATTTAACTTTTTTACTTAGTGCACGCAGAATAAATTTATGTAAGTAATAATTTTACTTTTAATATTAAGGCGAATTATACGACCTCACATACCACAGGGTTATATAACAGAATATATTTCAAGGCAGTCTCAATTTAAAATCACCCTGTTTTAGACTTTAGGTGAGGAATGCCCTATCTGAACGAAAAATGTTTTAAATTCACGTTGATATACGGTGTTTTTTAAACAAATTCTGAGATAAGGCATTTCGCTAAGATATTCCACTCAACCGTCGGTTTAAGTTTCCATCAAGTGTGTTGATATACTAAATTGACTTCATCAGTATGTCCTCCTAACTGATAAATTTAACAAAGATTCTCACTATGCGCTATATCTTGGAAAAAATAAATGAAATATGCATAACACAGGCTGCCCTAAGTGCTCGAAAGGAAGATCTTGTCTATTATGAACAATTTTTTGGATGTATCGTTAGCAGCTTTTCAGGACACAATCAAATAAACTGGTACACAAAAAAAAAAATGGCTAGCATAAATGTAATGAAGACGGCAAAGTAAAATAAATAACTCGTAAAGTATACAACAGACAAAATCCAAATTGCTCTATAAACAATTTTCATACGAAATTAGAGAATGCAAGAAGTAAAATTTTCAAATTAAAAATAAACATTAAACTATATGATAAAGAAATTGTGAAGAAACTGAAACATTAACAGCAAAATAAAAACTTAACTAAAGCGAGAGAATAGGAAAATATGTTCGGATGTTCTCGGTCAAATAACTGAGCTGACCAACCAACAACACCCACCCAACCAACGCCTGCTCATTTGTCTGCGAAAAGCAGTTAGTTATGAACGAGCACGTACAGAGAGGTGTGTTATTGCGTATGTATGTGTACGTGAAGCTGTCATACACACACACATATATATTTATAACGACAACGCTAAGGCGACAAAAGAAGCTCACGAGACAATTCACTACAGCAAATGAATTTGGTTAATGTGCTCATTATTTGAGTTTATTAAAAGGCGTGTCATACCCACAGCACATTTTGGGCGAAACTTCTCCATAGCAACAAAAACAAAATAAAGTGAATTAAATAAATGCTACAGAGGAGGCACTGAGCACAGAGCACATTACGCGCACGCCAAGAAAATAAAAAAAAAAGCAAGAAAAACAACAACAAAAACGAAATAAATAAAAGGACAAAATTTTCCTCTATTGCAGAAAGCATCATTGCCAATGTGACAGCGGCACAATTAAAGCCTCACATAAATAGCTACCTTGGGACGTATTCTGTTAGTTATTTAGGTGGAATAGAACAATTGTGGTTAACCACAGAAATTCAACAAATTAGAATTGTAATAAAATATATTAACTTGGTAAGCAAGTTAGAATGTAATTAAGTCTTCAAGGTACATATTGGGTAAAGGAACTATAGATAGGTAACAGAAAGTCCTACTATGGAATGGCTTTTTTTTTTGACGACTCGGAATAGATAAAAACAAATCAAAAAAAAAATGTATGAAGAAAAATGCCACAAAGAAGCCTCAACAAAAGATCATGCATATATTTATTTCATTAAGTTTTCTCGGTACAAGATTTATAAGTGCAACTGGACACAACTAGTTCACAGCTCTTCTTCAACGTTAGATAATAAAAATCTTTAATTGCATTATTTACTATTATTACGAGCTTATAAGGGAATCTATAATTAATGCTTTTTCGTTCCTATGACGGTTGATCCTATTTAAGGGAAGTTACAGCTGCCAGGCTAGATGGTATCCTAATTAATGGAAATTCTGTTATTTCCCCCCTACCGCAAATTAGATGACCATGGCATGCAAGAAATTGAGCCCAGACCTGTTTAATAATGATTAAAAATTTGTATGATTAATAATTAAATAATTTTAAGTGCATATTTAATATAAAAATTAGGGATAATTTTTAATTATTTTAAATGTGTTTTAAATAAATTTTTGTTACGATTATTTGATTATATTTAATAATGTAATTAATATGATTAATGTAAATAAATGATTATTTTTGATTCATTTTAATTGTTATGATTATTGTAATTAAATGATAACTTTTGAATTATTTTATTTATTTCCTCTTTTTTTTATATTAATAAAACGTTCAACAAAATAAAGATTATATAACACCAATAAAATTAAGGAAATACATATGCATACACAAGAAAGACGTAAAGAAGCTCAGGAAAAGTAAAGATATTGCGAGGTTGTAGTTTGTAGCCCATTTAGTAAAGAAATGCTAGTTATATTTGTATTGCAATTTGCACTGGTTCCATTTATTTAGTACGCACATTTATTGTATCTGGTTGATTTCGACAATTGAAAATAATTAAATAATTCGAAAAAATTAAATAATTGAAAATAATCAAATAAGTAAATTTAGTTGTTTAATTAAATTTAACTGATTGATTAAATTTTATTATTTGATTGATTTTAATTGTTTGATTACTTTTAATTACTCGATTTTGATTAAAAATACTTGAATTTTTTTCATTTATTTTTCCAATATCCATTAGTTATGATTATTTTTTTAATTAACTAATTTATAGTTTCTGATTAAGATCCACAAAATGTATGAATAATTAAAATTACAAAAAGTCATAGATTTAGTCAATATTAATATTAATGGGACTGAAACAGTTCTGATAGGGCCTTACAAGCTCCACTACAATGGCCAGAGGAGGCAGTAAGACTACCAAAATCGTATGTTGGATTTGTGTCTTTCCAACCCAAGGACGAGGTGCTAGCCGCGATGCCCATCAAAATTATGTACCTCAACGTAAGCTTTATCTTTAAAGACGGGTCCACTGAGAATACTTCTCATTTATATATGATATCCTAATACCTGTCGAGATATACAAATTTTAATCATTTTGTCGAATAGCTGATTGGACATTACTAGTGCGGCTACAGACGTCAGTCTACTTTTGTTCTGAATAGCCATGATAATGGAATGTAGGCAGAGAGTGATACAATTGGCTGCAACAACCGTCCTGTAAGCTTTGCCTCATTTTGGTAAATAATGTCATTAAAAATATCCAACAAACAATCACTTTTTCCAAGCAACCGAGAAGTAGGTATCCGCTCGACAGGCAAAGATCACACCTAAGTCCGTCCTGCGTGTCTAAAGCGCTTTAAGGAAGAAGAGGCAAGCCCAGACTGAGATGAAAGGACTTGACTTGTCCTTGCTTTTGCTTATGTGTGATGTCAGCGATTGCTGAAAGGCTATAGGCTTCCAGAGACATTAGACATAGTAAACAAAACACTACGAGACAAAACCAAAGATATGATCAGAACAGCACAAATCACAAACACACTAAGAACAACTTTACAGCAAAACTACTTCAAGTTCAACAATAAAATATATAGGCCGACAAACGGACTAGGAATGGGAAACCCAACGTCATCAATTCTCATGGAGGCATTCATACAGAACTTGGAAACAAAATATATGCAAGAACTTAAAAACGAACTAGGAGTGACATTTTACGCAAGGTACGTCGACGACATCATTGGCATACTGAACAATAACAATGAAGAACGAATACTAGAATTCCTAAATAGACAACATGAAAACATAAAATTTACTATGGAGACCGAGAAAGAAGGAGAACTGAACTACCTGGACATAACAATAAGAATTGACAGAATTACAAACAAGTTTAAATACGACATCTACAGGAAACCAACAACTACAGACACCATAATTCATGCTACGTCAAACCATCCTCAACAGCACAAAAATGCGGCATTAAGGCACCTAGTGGACAGACTTCAAAGAACACCCCTCACTCAGGAATCATACAAGAAAGAACTTACCACCATATACAACATAGCCACGAGCAACGGATACAAAAAATACCTAATAGACAAACTCCGAAGGAACCATGGATCACAAAAAAGACACAACGCAGAAGAAAAATCCAAGACCTGGACTACAATGATATACACTGGAAAAACGACACAGAAATTGGCAAACTTCTTCAAAAAACACGATATCAACACAGCGTTCAGAACATCGAACAACTTAGGACAAAAACTAAGAACCAACACTAACTCGGAAGAACCATTTAGGAAACAAGGAATATACAAGCTTACCTGCGAATGCCAGCACAGCTACATAGGGCAAACAGGACGAAAAATAAGTACACGATTCCGGGAGCACATCAGGGACTACAACAGAAAAACACGGAAACCCACTATCACAATAGAGTCAAACTATGCAAATCACATGTTCAAAAACAAATGCACCCCGACCAACATCAAAAACACAGCCAGAATACTTCACGTACAAAGAAAAGGGCGGCGCTTAAATGTGCTCGAAAACATGGAAATATACAAACTTAAGACATTTGACGGGAGAGTAATTAACGAACAAACAAACACCATTTCTGACGCAATATTTGAACCGCTAAAACTAATTTACAGAGGACCAAACAACACCGCGGGTACAATAACAAAACGAGTAACAATAAACGAGCACACACACAAAACAAATCAGAAAACAAAAATCACTGACTTCTACATGACTAACGAGCGTCAAAACCCACCCTTAAGTATACACTTAACATTACTGATGTATATTGGAACGATTTTTCGTCATCCCTTGTCAAATTTGGTTTTGAGACAAACCGGTTTTCGAAAATCGACACTGATGATGGCATAACGCCGAAACCGGTTTGTCTCAAAACCAAATTTGACAAGGGATGACGAAAAATCGTTCCAATATACATCAATCATTCACCCTGTCGGAAAAAGAACAAAACAAAATAAAACACTTAACATTACCTGACCTAACATCCTCAAACTAATTATCCGATATAACACCACAACTAATAAACGAGCGTTAAAAACAACTCTCATAGCAGGTACCCGTTCGGATACGTTCGTAAGACACGACTCCTATACACGAATACTAACACTACCTGATGCAGCATCCAGATTATAAATACATGACAACGGATAGACACAGATCAGAACGAAATCAAGCACTGAAGATGGCGGTTCGCCGAAACCGGTTTGTTACAAAACCAAAATTGACAAGGGATGACGAAAATTCGTTCCAATATGAATCCTATAGAATTGCCTTAGCCGATGCCCTTGACTGTGTCACGATACATTCCATGTTGTCGATTAGTAATGTCTGCAGTCACTTGAATAAGAGAAAATTTAAACTAATATTCGGCTCAGTTAAAAACTAGTTAACACAATAAAGGTCTCTTATATAAATCCAATATTTGAGTAAATATATTTATTAACTTTCTCGGACTTCCTATCAACTCAATATGTCTTTAATTTTTATTTTTGTTAAGTGTAGCAATATTGATTATTTTTATATCTTTCACGAACATGAAATGGTATTATAACTTTGGTCCGATGTTTGTACGTATGAGAAGTAGAAGAAGAGATAGACCCACCAATAAGTTAACCGAAATGATCAGGGCGGTGAGCTGAATCTGTCTGTTTGTACGCAAACTAGTCCCTCAGTTTATGAGATATCTTGATGAAATTTGGTATGGAAACGCCATTTTGCGTGGGATTATTCTTTCGTCGGAATAAGCAAGATCGGAGCAATACAACGCATAGCTCCCATACAATCGATTGTTCCGATTAACGGATTTTGGCCTGTAAATGTTGCAATGTAATGTGCGTAGTGAAAATCACCCAGATCGGACCAACATAACATATAGCTCCCATACAGTGGATTGTTCTGATAAATGGGGTTTGGGCTATGTAGCTTTAAATTAACAGTTTTGCAGAGTTTGTAGTAATTGTGAGTAAGGATTGGGCACTTAAAACCGTGATGCGTATTCAAGAAAGGTATAAGGTCTTCGGCACAGTCGAAGACAGCCCTTTCCTTACTTGTTATTATTATAATTTATGTTTTACGCATACCTAAGCTTTTAATTTTAAAAAGTGTAACGGTGCTTTAGTTTCGATAATTAATAAAAGATATTCCACCTTTCATAATTTGGAAAGCCACTTCAGTAACAGAACTCCGGTAAATACTCGAAATTGAAACAAAAGCATATTTATGAAAGGGGATTAAATTAATTTACATAAGTTACGACCGGCTCATACAAGGTAAAGAAATGAGAGAATACCGCCGCCTTGTTCACTGCAATTTTGATTAAAACCGCAACATTTAAAGTAATGAGGGTCATGCGTGCGATATAAGGGTTGATGGAATGACAGGTACATAATGCTACGTAATGTAAGCGTAACACACATCTGTATATTTGTATAAATATAAAATTGTATATAGGTAGTTGTATTGTGGCTTTTGTCTACAGTTTGCATAATGAAAGTTATTTAAGCTGAATGCCTACATGTAACTTTACATTGCGGTCTCTTTTGCGAATATTATGTCGTCTCATATTTTCCATTTTCCTTTTCGCTTTCTTCTTTTGTTGTGGCTTATATAAATAAATATGTATGCATGTGTAACAATATAAAATGAAAATAAAAACTTTACGCTTGTTTTAAACTTACGAACATATATTCAAGCAAGCGTGTATTAGACTGATTAAATTAATTTTGACTAGTTTAGTTTCTTTATTCCCTTTAAGATACAAAAAAGTAGTGTTGAAATATGTGGACGGTTGAGATAATATCACATCCTAATCCTAATCTATACAGTTTTAACGATTTCAAAAGAATTATTATATATAAAACTGAATACGTTACAAAACACCAGAAGCCTACCTGATGTTATCTTGAAGAAACTGTAAGTAATGCTTGTTTTAACAGTCTAACATATCTCTCTACTTCTTATCTCTTATTTGTAGACTTTCCTTCTTTATACATATATTACCATACCTCTTCTTACTTTTACCATATTTCATTTTCACTTAATCTTATGCTTCCTCCTAATTTTCTCATTCTCTCCCTCCTCCTTTGACACTTTCCTTTCGCTTTCCTTTTCCCTTTCGCATTCTCCTTCCGTTCTCTTTACCTTTCTCTCCACTTTCCTTTTACCCTTCCTTCATTTTAACTCTCCCTTTCGTTTTCCCTTCCCTTTTCAGGCCTCTTTCCTTTTTCATCAGATTTCACTTTCTTTTTCAATTTTCTCCCTTTTTCCCTGTCCTATTACTTTTCCCTTGCCTTTTTCTTTCCCTTCACCTTTCCTCTCGCTCTTAAACTTCTTTTTTGTGTTCATTTCCCATTCCTGTTCATATTAATTTTTAATTTCATAATCACATACCCTATATTATTAATATTTCAATTCCTGTTCGTATTTTTATTCGTATTTCGAAACTTATCATGGCCCACTTTTGGAACACGAAGGCCTCGTTTTCTTTACAAAAAAGGAAAATTTAGTTTTCTCTTTAACAAAAAATAAAAATTAAATATTCTTGGCCCAGTTTAATATAAATATACTTGTACAATTACATAGCTTTCTCTTACGCCTACTTTCGCGCTTGTCACTTGGTGTTGAATTATTGCACGCACTCGCTCAATGCCTTTCTGAATATACAAAGTACACATGCACATTTGAGCCATTGTGCTCACGATTGCGTGAATATGGTCGTATGTCCTTATTTGCATGCATTTTGACCCCAGTGAAGCTTTTCAATTATATTACCTGCATGTGGTCAGATTAATATAGTGCGAGTATCTACTTTCCTCGTCAGAGAAGTTACGATAACTTTACAAAAATGATTGACAGGTTCGTTGCATGTATACTGTGTTCTTTTCCATAGGTAGATATCAAAAGCTCAAGTCTTTCGCAAGAGTATTTTATTTATCTTTTATATTTTTAAATTTAATTTCTCTTCTTTGCTTTCTCACGATTAAATCTTTTTTATAAGAATTTACAGTATTTGTAAAATTGTAAACAATCCAAAATCAACCTTCCAAAATATAAGATCAACGCTTCCACGACAAGTGCTTAAGCTGACGTGTTCTTTAACTTGTCCTATAACAGTGTCCAAAAAGAAGCGGAGTTTTACAAGCAGGTCTTGATTTCTTTATAGGAAAAACATTTCTTCTACAAAAAGCAAAATAAAATTAAATTAAATTCTATAAAATAAAATAAAATAAAATAAAAAACAAACCAATAAAATGAAATAAAATAGAACAATATAAAATAAAATAAAACAAAATAAAAAAAAAATAAAAAAAAAATAAAATAAAATAAAATAAAATAAAAGCAAATAAAAGAAAATAAAAGAAAACAAAATAAAATAAAGTAAAATAATTTAAAATAAAATAATTGCTTTTTTTTTTTTTTATACCAACAATATTTGTTGATTTACGGCCTGTATATTTTCAAGTATTCATGAAACGAGCTCAAGGCCAAGAATAATAATTTTTCACTTTTTGAGTTTTTATGAAAATTATTATTGTTTTTATTTTTTTAAAAATCATTTTTAATTAATTATTAAAAGTTTTTTTATTGAATAGAGTAGGAAAAATGTTTAGAGACAACTGCCATAGCTTTTCTTATAGATCCATTTCGGAAGCTGCTGGACTTCACTCATCAGAGAAATTTTGGCACGCATTGCTAACCATTAAGCTAACAATACGCTGGTTTTGATGTCACCTAAACTCCTAGTTCTATTCTTCCTCACCATATGCATGAACAAACCTCGCCATCTGGCAGTTAGTAGTGTGATCAGCAGTTCTGCTGATAAAACAGATCTGTAAAAAAAAATCCATCATGATCACACTACTAACTGCCAGATGGTGGGGTTTGTTCATGCATATGGTAAGGAAGAATAGAACTAGGAGTTTAGGTGACATCAAAACCAGCGTATTGTTAGCTTAATGGTTAGCAATGCGTGCCAAAATTTCTCTGATGAGTGAAGTCTAGCAGCTTCCAAAATGGATCTATAAGAAAAGCTATGGCAGTTGTCTCTAAACATTTTTCCTACTCTATTCAATAAAAAAACTTTTAATAATTAATTAAAATTGATTATTAAAAAAGAAAAACAATAATAATTTTCATAAAAACTCAAAAAGTGAAAAGTTATTATTCTTGGCCTTGAGCTCGTTTCATGAATACTTTAAAATAAAATAAAATAACTCATTATCCTGTTTCGCTGGCTCGAGGTCCGTGTTTTATAAATTAAACACAATTGTTTTTTATTCTTCGAAAAACCGATATATTTCGATTGCTCTACGGCAATCGTCTTCAAGGTTACAGAGCTAATAAGAACATAATAATAACAATTAACAAATAAACATATCAAATAAAATAAAAGCAAACAAAATAAAATAAAATAAAATAAAATAAAATAAAATAAAATAAACTAAAATAATATAAAATAAAATAAAATAAAATAAGTTAAAATAAAATAATAAAAAAAAATATAAAAAAAAATTAAAATACAAAATAAAATCAAATAAAATAAAACAAAATAAAATAAAATTAAAATTAAATTAAATTAAAAAAATGCAAACAAAGTTAAATAAATAAACATTTTTCAAGCGAACCACCCGAAACAAAGTAAACCAACAATTTTCGTTCTTTATGTAAGTCTAAGTAATTTTATGTACACAACCGAGAACTTTTGAAAAGCATTTAAATGATAAAATTTAAACATTAAAAAATAAACAATAACAAGTATGACCGCATCTAATCCTAAGTCTTGTACAAATAAAACTTCTGCCATAAAACCATTTGCCAAATTTACATTTATTTGTTAATAGAACAACCCCCGTTTTAGCTGCAGCGTTCAAAATACTTACGGCATTCAGTTGGTGCTTTCATATTTGTATAATACCTGAAATTTAGGCTACGGTCAATTAAATGAAATTGGCTTTTAAATTAGTTTCCCTTTATTTATTAGATTCATAACAAAAAATTAATAAACTCAGCAAATACGAACAATTGTATACAACATTAAAGTTTAATGTTGCTACAAACATAAGCACGAGATTAAATAGTTAAATTTAGAAATATTTAAAAAAAAAAAAATGTCCACTCCAATTGTTTTTGAATTGTTTTAGGTACATCACTGGGTCTATTTTAATATATTCAGTTCTCCTTAATTTGTTAAAAGTTTGGGAACATTTCAGCAATTTCAGGTGGCAGCTGATTACTAATAGCAGTCTGACGCTTAACAAATTTAGTATAAATCTGAGACTTCTATGACTGCACATAGGATAAAGTAATTTGAGAAGCGAGTTGAATGAGGTTCATTACTAACTTCATTATATACAGGGTGGCTAATGAAAGCCGCTACCAAAAAAAAATTAAATAACTTTTTTTCTATTTAATGAATCTGGTTCATTTTTTTTTTATTTTGCAGATTGACTTTTACATTTAACAAAAATGGATAACTGGGACACTGAAACAAGAATTTGGATTGTCCGCCGCTAGCACGCACTGGAGTCCGTAGTTTCGGTTCAAAGAGAGTATAGGCGCACGTTTGGCGGCAATCCTCCGAGCAGATGGACCATAATAAGACTTGTAAACAATTTTGCCGAGCATGGGACAGTCAACAGAAGACCTTACCATCGAAACCCTTCAGTTCGAACGGAGGAAACAATCGCTGCTGTAGCTGCTGCCATACAAAACAATCCACGTGTTTCGGCAAGAAGCTTATCTGCTCAAATGGGTGAAAGCAGACAGTCATTACAGTCAATTATGCACAAAGATTTGGACTTATTCCCATATAAAATTCAAATGGCCAACAAACTGAATGCTGCAGACTTGCCGATTCGCTTGGAATTTTGCCAGAAGATGCTTCAAATGGTGGAAGAGGATGGAAACATGTTGAACTGTCTTTTCATGTCTGACGAGGCCCATTTCGATTTAAACGGCAACATAAACAAACAAAATTGTCGAATATGGAGTGCTTCCAACCCACAGATACTCCATGAGACGGAATTGCATCCACTTCGTGTCACAGTGTGGTGTGCAGTTTCATCACGCTGCATTGTCGGGCCCTACTTCTTCGAAGAAAACGGTCACACCGTTACGGTTACTGGAGACCGTTACTTGAGCATGTTGAGAGGGTTTTTCTATCCAGAATTACGCCGAATGAGAATTTCTTTCAACTCTGTGTGGTTTCAGCAAGATGGTGCAGCTCCTCATATAGCCCAACCTGTTATGACAGAATTCCGACGAAAATTTCCCAATAAGCTGATATCCAGAAACTCCACATTCCGTTGGCCACCCAGGTCGCCTGACCTTACTGCACCTGACTTTTTCTTGTGGGGTTATTGCAAACAGGAAGTCTTCAAAGCAAAACCAACAAATTTGAATGAACTAAGGCATTCGAGAAACAATTGCGGCTATTCCTGTCTCAACTCTCCAAGCAGTAATGCACAACTTGTTGGTAAGATGCCGCACATGCATCGACGAGCAGGGGGGTCATTTAAATTCCATTATTTTTAAAACTAATTAAGCTATATTTAATAAAATTTAATGAGCTTTAACATGAATGAAAGAAAAAAGAAATTCCATACACTGAAAAAAAAATTATTTGAGTTTCTTAATGTAGCAAAATTCATCAGCCACCCTGTACTACGTACTTGGAAACCAGAGGCGAGCGATCCACCCAGTATGCAGCAAAATAAATGATTTACTTGAAAAACTGCTGAGAAGTCATTAAAACCAGATCAGAGTTATTTCTCGTGTTATCTGCAGTAAACTTGCTGGTTGGATTGGCTTAGCAAAAATTGTAAAAAAAGAATGAATGGAAGTAAAAATCGGAGTAGACAATTTAAAGGTTTTCAATTTACTATCAAAGAAAATTTATATAATTGCTTCAACCAAAGAATGGTTCCAAATTTGAACAGGTACAGTAGATTTCATTAACATCACAAGATAGACTATACATCTTTCGAATAATATTTCTCTCAAATAATGGAATTCAATTCGTACAACAAAATATTTGTAAAGCCTCTCTGGTCTCAAATAGAGCAAGGTCTTCCATATAAATCTTCAATGAAAATAAAGTGTAATATAAAGTATATAATTAAGTCCTCGGAATACCCACTATTTCCGAAACTTTATCCAGCGAAGAGAAGGCAGAACTAATTCACTTTTCTGACAATAAAAAACACCAATGTCATCAGCTCACGCCAATAATTGCGTTCCGAGTTTCTTTTAAAAATATCATATGTTTCAATGACATAACAGATAAAACCTTACTACTTGAAACATAATTTAATAAATAAGCAAATAATCCTCCCGTGTTGCATATGAGCGCCATATATTTACAAAGATGAAGGAAAAAATTCCGACAACAAAGCCACAATCAAAGCACGATATTGATTTGCATTCGCACGACAACAGATTTGTATTAATTGCTAACGTATGATATATTACATACAAACAAGTAAAACATTACGAACAGCTGTGGAGTAATGTTGACGGCAAGATAACGTTGTACAGATACAAGAGATAGGACAAGATAAAGCAATATATTTGTATTTAGCTGCAAATGAGAAAAGACAAGGACCACCTTCAATAAACATAAGCAAGGACATCGAAGAAAAAAAAGCAAGTACAAAAATGTTTATTAGGCTAGATCAAATTGTTTTTAAAAATTGTGCTGAAATTATTTATTTAAGTTTATTCTCTGCTTCTTGCTTTGCCATTTTTGACAAGTTTCCCAACTGAAAACGTGAAATCAAAAATTATACCAATGTTTAAATCATCATTCCGCAATTTTTTTGTGGTGAATTTAATTTCCTACAATATTATGTGAAGCTAAGGTTCATCAATTCTTAAGCAAAACCCAGATATCCATAGACCTCTAAAAAAGAATTTCAAGGTCTGACACTTTTAAATTTTTTTCGCCATTCTCAAAAATAATCGAAACCGATTTAAAAAAAAAATTTTTTTTTTCGCAGTCTAATGGCTATCGCTTAGCAATCATTGAAACTGTTAAGCCATCCAATCAAAGTAAACATTTAGGAAAAGGTTGAAGTGAAATTTTTGAAAATACTTACAAATGTCAATGACGGACACATACATACATACATATGCACATATGTCACTTGAACATACAAGTATCTGGCATTTCAATATGGGAAATTTCAGTTGTTGCACAATTTATGCTAGATTGCTTTGCAGTAGAAGACAACATTCCCGCACTCATAATTTGAAATTGAATTCATTGCATACGTTGCTATGATATGCGCAAGAAGTTCAGTTGCGATAGTCGCCCACCTGCTAGAAATGTCGCGCCTGATTGCTCATAGATGCACTCGGCATCTCGTTGGATAATCGAAGCTATCCTAGGTATGATTTAAGGTATGTAAGTAGTAGTATTGCATTCAACTGTCGCTACTATCTTATATGCTATTGGAGACACTATTTTGCCTTTATCCCTTCGTCATTTGACTGCGCAAACACACACACTCACATATAAACACATTCTAATTTTTGCGCAAACATTCCGTCTGTTATGAATGTTGCGTATACGCCATGTACCACTCTTCAACTCAAAGTAGATGCAAAGTTAGCAATGAACCGAAAAACAAATGCAGCCAATATTCAAATTGCCTTATTGTACATACTTTTGTTCAAATGTCTGAAATATGCAGTTGCCAGCAACAATAACAACAACAACGACAACGCCAATGAATGCCAATACCGCACGCATAAACGTAGATTCGTACAAACACCCGCAGATCTGCTCTGCCTTTTATGTCAACTCATTTGGTTTTCTTTGTTTATTTGATTGCTGGTTGCCTCTTTTCCGCCTACCACCTGCTTCCCTGGACAGTCGTCTTTCTCTTTTCCAGTCTGCCTGTCTTGTAAGTGCAGTGTTTTATAACTTATCTACATATTTTTCACCAATTTCCTTTGTTTTCACATATTTTGTTGATATTCATTTGTTTATGTATGCATGTGTGTTTACAACTACACATTTTTATTGCCTCATAAAACTTTCAGATGCAATTTTCTTATATCAATTTGAATGAATTTATTAGTTCTACAAAGTGTCTGTGACGATTGGCTTTATTCTTCACTGGATATGGATTCCTACAATGGCAACTACAAGTAAACACCTATGTCCTTGTATGGATGCATGTCTTTGCTTTGCATATATTTAAGAACATGAGAACTTGTATAATAGATGGTTTGAGTACGATATATTACATCAATTTTAGCACACACAATTATGTAGCAAGGAATAAGCATAATTTTCATTGTAATGCCGGCACTGTGTTAGTTTTCTGTAAACTAACCAAAAAGTGAACTTAAGGAAGAAAGTTTGGGTGTAAATGTGTATTTGAGATATTGTTTATGCTAAAAACTGTAGAAAAAGCTCGGTGATTTAAGTGACTTATAAAACGTTCAGCTGTACTTATAGGTGAGCGTTAGAAATAGGTAGGCCCTCCAAGTATAAATCATAGAAAATACAGAAGCACCACAAGGACTTTTACAAAAACAACAGAGATTTATACACACGACTGTGTACATCCTTACTAGCACCATCTTTTAATTTGGAGAAAAATCCCCTCGGTTATTCGCCGTTCGAAATGGACAGTGGCAATCCTACTACTGGAATTAGTCCATGAAAAAGCTTCTCAATAAAAATTCGAAAAGGAGCTTTAAATTAATTTTCGATCTCAATTTCCTTGTACTCCTGAAATTACTCTTACTACTTTTAAAATATTTTGGGGTCGAGGATTATGTAGAAATGCCTGATTTTGCATTCGACTACATTTAGTAATTCAAAGTAGTTATTACCTGGGTTGTAAGGTATAGCAATATAAGTTGAACCATCTGGCAGATCTCTTGACATGGTTCGGTACTTGTAAACCAGATTTGGCTGCCTGTATGGAACCTCTCTCTTTATGGCGCGATATACAACAGGTATATCATCATAAACCTCCTAAAAGATTTTTGCGCTAAGCTTCTCTTCCAATTTGTGGTGTGCCGATTTGAATTTTCCCTACAAATTGGTGGGACCTACAGTTTTTTGCCGACTGCGAACGGCATCTACAAAGGAGACGAATTTTCGCTGAGAAGCCTGTCATGGCAGAAATACATTCGGAGAGTTTGCCAAACCACTGCCGAGGGGCGACCCCGTTTTGAAAAACTTTTTTCAAATCACTTTTGATGTTACCTGTACCAGGGCTCGAACCATGCACCTTCGGTGTGGTAGGCCGGCAACACTACCTTCACACCACGGCGGCCGCGGTATGGAACCTAGGCATATTAAAAATTGAGTAAAGCTCAACCTGTTGGTCATAACTTCCTGTTGCAGCTGCCTAATCACACAATCATCGAAATATGTTTAGCTGTCAAGTTTTTTTCACAACTAAACAGGGCCATCTTTCAAAAGATCTTTGTTGGTGTATTTTGAATTGAGTATTATTCAACCCGACAGACTTTATCCTGCCCGACAATTTTCCAACGCACATTTGACAATTGTTCACCTTCCACATACCTCTCTTTCACCTCTTCAATTTCCTCGAATTCGTGCTATCGAAAAGACAGTTTGGGAATTTTTATAATTGTTCTTATTTACCTCCAACTATGTTGCTTATCACATTTGATTTTCTTAACTTCTTCGTCTGTTATAAGTTTGATACCCAAGTCTTAAGAACACATTTAGAAGTCAGCTCTCCTCCAATTTTGTTATGCATCTGTGAAGATTATCAAATATAAAAGGCCATACTAGCAGCTTCAATTTGATAACCATAATGTTCAAAAACGTTCCAGGACTACCCGGGTCCATATTTTGGTAGATATTTTAAGACCTGTGGAATTTTCTTTCCTGACAATAACCAGCACACAAAAAAGGAATTCACGCGTGATGTATACGCCAAGAGAAATTGGATATATTGTCGGTTACACTGCAAAACCGCGTAAGCCACATTTGTGTCAAAAACCTTGTCAAGAAAACTACATGTTGGTTGGAAAAATAATTAAAAAGATCAATCTTAATGACAAATTTTTCCACAAAGTCACTTTTTATCTTAAAATAAATCAATTTGTAGGTATACAACAGCCAAAATAAAGAGATTAAAATATTTGGCATTACGGACCTTGATAACTTCAACACTTTGCGTTCGAGTACAAATACTCCAAATCCGATTTTTGCTCCTTAAAAATTCTGAATTTCATTTCACGTATATTAAAAACTCTCATTACACATTCCAAATCCAACTGTATTAATGCTGTAAATTGCCGTCTGCCACTCAAAATTTTTAATGTACATTTAGGTTTGGATCAGTGCTCTTGTACCTGGCTATACATAAGTTACGTATACGCAATGGTGGCTAAAATATCTGTATATAGACGCCTGAGTGGAAGATTACCCTATTTCAAAATATTTTTCAAAAAAGCTCTATCTCAGAATTTCTTTGAAGAACGCCACAGGTCAAAAATAAGCAAAAGAGCTTAGAAAGAGAATTGATTTACTTATTCTGATAAACAATATGCACTTGGCAACACGTAGTAAAAATGGAAATCAGCGTTCTCGCTTCAACCCCCCAAAAAATAAATGTGTTCACTTATATGCAGTCTCTTTGATTTGAGGTGGAGTCAATTTCACCACTTCCGAAAATAATTATTCTACTTCGTAAATACCTGTTCAGCTCATGTCCGCCTGCTTCAAATAAGCCTATTAGGCCTGTCATGTATTTGTATGAAAAATAAACATGCTTAATTAACTAATATGCCAAATAAATCAATTAATGTCAAACAATCAGCAAGCAAATGTGGAAAAAAAGCCAACAGGCATACGCACACATTGACAATATGCGGAGCAACAGTATATTGTGGTACAGCAAGCAAAATAGGCAAAACGTTATTATAGTCATGAAAATATAGGACGCAATACTAACATATGTGAACAGTTATTAAAATAATTAATTAACAGCATTAAAAGGTATAACTAGAACAATCAAAAAGTAAAAGAAATCAATGGCAGCGGGAACATTGTATTTTAGGTTATGAAATTTGTTTCAATAAAAACCTTAAAGAAATTATGAATTATTGTCAATGATTCAGAGAAGTCGAGAAACAATGGGAACCACAAAAGGTAGCGAAAAATTACAAGTGAAAATGACATTCTGTCGAAGAAATTCAAAGAAAAAATCTCTCTACCACGTAGTAGACTAAGCTCCATATTCATAACAATTTAATAAAGTTTACATTGCTTTTTAAAGTAACATTTTCATACGAAATATCAATTCTTAGGGCTTTATAAGAATATTTTAGTTTCATATGAGGTTGAAAGTATAAAAAAAAGAATACAGAAATGTAGCAAAAAATGTTAAACAGACGATAGCTTCAAGTTTATAACTGTGCGCAACTTTATCTATACGGCTTCTTAGAATAAATCTTTAAGCAAATGCTACTTCGAACTGCGTAGTCAATTAGGAAATAAAGTACTTTCTCAATCAGGAAGGCACACCACACAAGTCATCCAGTAGACTTAGACTTGTCTATGCGACGATGAAAACAGCAAGCAAAATCCGTTTTATTCAAGTGCTGTAATTCAAAATTAAATATTATCTCTATGCTTTCTTTATTTTTTTCATTTCGTGGAACTTGTATTTTCATCCACTAAATCGTCGCCATCCTATCCTTAATATGTATCAATGCTGCCGACTTTCAACCTTCCCAAAGACTTATCCTTCAAGTCACTGGCTGTTTGCAGTACCAGAGCAAAATATAAAGAAACTCTGCTGCCAATGAAACAGGGAGCTACTGTTTGTTGTGTCTCCTCAGGCAAGAAATTAGGCTTCTAATTTAGCAGTTGATTAAAGTTCAGCCCGACATACCCTGATAGTTTTAAGGACTTCAGTTAAAAGAGTATGACGGCAACTTTCGCTAACGAAATTCTAGTTGTATTATGCGAGTGCAGAGAGAGAAGCTCCACCACAGAAAGTGTGCCTATCGACACAATATTTTTTGGCAGTAGATCAACGGGACGGTGTCCGGTGAGTTACAAAAGCAGGTAGTCTAAAAGTGCATGAAATTTTAATATTTTTGTTGTTGTAGCAAAGCTTCGCAATTTCATTACCTAGGAGTGTCATCCAGGGAAAAATTGACCTCATGCCGATGAAATATTTGGCATGTGAGGGCTCTGTCTGAATAGGTTAGAGTTTATTCTGTTAGAGTAACCATTCTCTATGAAGACAAAAGTCACACTGTCCTAGCTACATGGCTAAAAATGTAGGCCTAAATTTTAAAACATTTTTTAATAAATTCCAAACCTTTCAATTACCTACAATAATTTTCAATTTCTTTCGGTTTAGATTTTAAACTTAACTGAAAAAAACGTATAATTTTTTTTTTTATTTCTTTGCATTTATTTCTGAAGTTTTTTTTAAGTCAATGAATTTTTCTCATTACAATTTTGTGTGCGCCGGAGCTAAGTGGGTAGAGCAGACGACTCTGATGCCGGGAGCTTGCGTTCGAATCTTGCCAACTGATACAAACGTTTTTTGTATATTTTTAATTAAGGCATTTCTGGTTTAAAATTTAAACTCTTTCCTTCACGGTCATTTTCTCGAAAACTGGCATAATTTTAATTCGAAACCAATTTGTTTTAGACCTCCAGAAAAGTTTAAAATTTAGGTTCATATTTTTAGCCATGTAGTATGCGACTGAATAAGAAAGATCGACTTTAACTGCCTACGGATTAAGGTTCAGTACAAGAGTTCAAAAACATTCATGAAAGCCAAAAAAGACTTTATTAGACCACCAAATTGAAGAGTTGGACTAAACAATTTTTAAATCGTATCAAATAACCGAAATATAGATAAGCACAAGCATGTTTATATCAACGTACATGTTACATAAAACTCCAGCAAAAAAAATTAGTTTCGTAAGCATGACTACATAAGTGCCATACATAAATCGCGCAACATACCACAACAGAGCGTACGCGCAGCTTAAACCCATTTAAGACACTTCATGCTGTTTGAGCCGACAACTTACAGTTAAGTATTCACACACATACAAATCTAGATACATAAACTAAACACACACACATGTTAGCTTTTACTCGTCTACCAACATTTATTTGCAAGTTTTTCACATTAGCAAAAGGAAATGGAAGATTGCAACACCGCTAAAAATGTGGGTGCTTTGCTTGGATGGGCTCAGCAAAAGATGAGTGCAATGGCGTAAAGGAATTTATTGTGTACAAATATTTGTGAGAGTATGTATGTATGCGTATTTATGGCAAGAAAATCTGCAGCGAAAGTGCTGTCAAGTGGTACGCGCGCGGCAAGCGTACAAATGCGGAAAGCTGCTTAAAGCTCTGTAGCAATGCAACCACACACAGACGCGTAGTCTCTTCAAAGGAAGCGATTTACGCGCATCAAGCGACAAGTAATGTGGCGCATACGCAATTGGCTACATATTTCAGCTAGGCAGTGCCATATTTGTAAACACACACACTCACGCTCATGTGTACTTACGAATATGCGCTTATCACAGCAAACGTGTACAACTGACAAAAGAACGAAAATAGTTGAGCGCAGCAGCAAAGTAAAAGGGTATAGGGTTTGTTATGGCACAAATTCGAATATTTTTGCTGGAACGTAAAAGTAAATTGATTTTAATTTTTTTCTTTTTGCATCAGGGTGAAACACAAAAATTTTTCTTTTAGTTTATTCTTGCTTGTTATGCTGTATTTCGCTTTTGTTTTCTGACAATGAAGCTTTATATTTCTTTGCAGTTTTTGTCAGTTCTAACGCTTGCTTCATGACAATTTTAGATACTTTTATTTTAAAATTTTTTCGTGTTTCACTTTATTCTAATATTCTGTGCGTTGTGTACAAAAGGAAGCAAAGCAATCAGTGTTGCATGGTTGGCTGTGATTCTAGCGACATTTGGGGATTTCATTGTTTGACATTTGCCTCGAAATTGCAACTGTCAATTGCATTTAATTCCTTTGCTATTAAATGCGTTTAGTGGTTTTGACCTTAAACTTGTTGGCAGGAGCAAGACGACAGTTCTAAAAATGCAGTTAATATGTTTCAAGTAAGAGTAACAAATATCTGCCAAACAGATACGGAAATACCTAGTATTGGCATGTGTATATTGCAATCTATAAACCTTAAGTAAGGCAGTCTAAGTTCGGTTTAGAACGCACGTTTTGTGGATATTTCTGTTGTTGAATGCGGTGACAGAAAGACTCCGCGAAGGTTTTGGGGAGTGTTGTCGAGAGTGACAGTCCGTTGCCGGATATAAACCCAGTACGGTCCGCTAAACAAAGGTGGCTCGAAATTTTTTTTTTGGAATCCAGTTTTGTCATTTGAGATATTAAAATTCTATGTCTAGTTGAGATTTCAGCCAATTTGGGCAGTATGAAAGCGAACCGCAATTGTTAGGATGGTATGTTGTTAGAAAATATCTTCATATTATTGAGAAGAGTAACTTTGAAATCAATGTTTTCCAAACGAGTTTGTAACTAAAAAATTTCACAATCGTTTAAATATGTTTCCATAATTGTATGGTAGCTTTGGGGAATTAACTTAAGGTGAACTTTCTGCGAGGTGAACAGTTTGGCAGTTTTCAAAAATAATGGTAAATAATTTACCTACTTGATTTATATGAACTTTATCATATGGGCGATGTGGTGTAATGGTAGTGTTACCGCCCTAGCACACCGACAGGCCCAAGGTTCAAGTCTTGGAATAAGTAATATCAAAAGTGGTTTGAAAAAAGTTTTTCAAAACGGAGTCGGAGGGTATTTCTGCCATGGAAGGCTTCTTAGTAAAAATTCATCTGCTTTGCTTTGCAGATGCCGCTCGGATATAAAACATATTTTAAAATAATTATAATAACTTATTTTAATTGTTGGTTGTATGGTCTCTTCATTTTTACACATTTTTGTATGTTCAACGAGCTCAGGACAAGTTGATAATAATTCTTGGTTATTTATTATTATTTTTGATTAGAGGAAAAATTCAAAATTGTTGCTTACTTACAAAAATATAATAATTTATTTAATAAGAAAAGTCGGGACTCGAACCAGCAACCTTCGGAGCAAAAGTCTAGTACATATTCATTAGGCTACTGGCCAGCTTTCACCGTTGTTGTTGTTGTGGTAACGACAAAAACTCTCCCCGAAGGTTTTAGGGAGTGTTGTCGAATTAACAGTTCTTGGCCGGTTTTGAACCCGGTACGCTCTGGTACTCCTTTGCGGTACTGCCCGATTGTCGTGGTAGCGCTTTATGGCCAGTGAAACCTTCTAGGTCATGTCATCCCTCCTTCCGTAAGGAAGGATAAGATGGGTAATGAGAGGTGAGAGGCATAATTTCCGTAGATCAACCATCGAGTTGCACGTCATTACCTTTGTGCATATTAGTCGCCTCTTACGACTGGTATGCTTACCTCGGGCATATTCTAAGCCCCTAACCCACAGGGTGAGACATTCCAGATTCCAGCTTTCACAGTCGTTGCCTAAATTGGAGTTTTATCAATCAGTTTTCAACCAACCCTTACTGCACGTTGAATAAAACGTTAATTAAATATTGTGTTCCAAACCTCATTTCCAATTGTTTAAAAAAGCATCACTTTCGTTGATTCGACAATTTTTCCAAACGTTCAACAATGATTACAGTAAACGTTTTCCAAACGAAAAGCTTGCTAAAGTAAGTTTATTGTAAGCTTATAGTAAACGTATTTTGCTTATTGGGATATCTTCTTTAAAGTTTTTGTTGTTGCTTTTTCAAGATATTGGTTATTTTAACAATTTTAGTAATTGGAAACAAACCCCACATATTTTTGTATTTTATATGTTTCTCCAATTTTTTCAACATAGCTTTAGATTGAGTGTTTACAACAAATTCAAATTTAACCTAGCCTTTGTATATCATACTTTTAACTTCGAATTGAAATAAATCATAAATAAGTAAAAGAAGAAAAATCAAGAAATTTTACTTAACTAAGCAATTATACAAATTGCTATGCATTCATAGCACTCTTCAACTGAAAGGCTATTGAATCTCATTTTTACGCTTGAATTCATGTTGGCGCAAATAAATTCAACAAATTGTATAGATTTAAATTCAAAAATTTAGTATTCATGCAAATATTCTCTAAATAAAAATGTGTCAATTTCGAGCTGATAATAATTTAAAGTGCATTGACAACTTTCAATTTTTGCTTGAACTTATTTTAAAAATATATGGCTAAGAAATATGAGACGTGCATACACATCATCCAATTGAATCTCGATACACATTATTATTGTATGAGTAAAGATGTATAAAAACGAAGAAGAAAAGTGACTGTGTTACAGAATACAACTTAAGAAGAGCACATATTTCAAAAGGTGTAAGTAACTGTCAATGAACGCCAACGCCATCTGGTGTTCACAGCGTGGATTAAGTTAACAGCACCGTTTAAAGGAAGCACGGCGAAAATGTATGCACACGAAGACCCAACTGAAGTAGCGCACAAATCAAATTAAGAATCAACCATGTAATTGGCATGGTAGAGATTGCGAAATAGTTATCCTTGATACCCTTGTATGACTGATGTACGCTACGAAAGTTCTACATCTGTAAAATTAAATGTTACCAATGAAAAACTGCATAAACAAGTATGTACTTTAGGGTGCGCTTACTTTTGAAAATTTGTCAGAGGAATCGAAACGGCAGCTTGAAATATGCTTCGGGTAGTTTTGTATTGAAGTTAGAATTTTTGATTAACAACATCCCGACCAGAAGTTGTTTCCCTATGTGCTGATACTTCCATTAATGACTAAGTCCTCTTGAGTGCTTACCGATTTTGTGAACTGAACACCATACCGGTTAGAAACTTTTTTAATGCAAAAATTCAGATAACTTAAATCCATTATAAAATAACGTTTTTTAAATTTCGAAAGACTGGATTCACGTATTTGAGTTACAGCTTTAAGATTACTTTTGCTGTGTGTGGGATATGTCACGTCTAAACAAAACTGAAAGTCACTTTTAGAAATTCATTGAAAGCAAAAGGCCAGCTTGGAGTACCCTAGCATTGTATTAGACTTCCAACTTAGGCTGATACTTTTTACTATTAACAGGATTTCACTGGCGCACCTTAAGTTCATTGAGGGTCATTTATACATATAAAATATATGCATTGTCGCATTTTTGAACCTTCTCTCTATGGCGCGATATACAACAGGTATATCATCATAAACCTCCTAAGAGATTTTTGCGCCAAGATTCTCTTCCAATTTGTGGTGTGCCGATTTGAATTTTCCCTACAAATTGGTGGGACCTACAGTTTTTTTCCGACTCCGAACGGCATCTACAAAGGAGACGAATTTTTGCTGAGAAGCCTGTTATGGCAGAAATACACTCGGAGAGTTTGCCAAACCACTGCCGAGGGGCGACCCCGTTTTGAAAAACTTTTTTCAAATCACTTTTGATGTTACCTGTACCAGGGCTCGAACCATGGACCTTCGGTGTGGTAGGCCGGCAACACTACCTTCACACCACGGCGGCCGCCTTACTTTAGCAAAAATTTGCTTCATACGGGCCAGGTGTACCCTAATGTAAGTACTGTGTGTTTTGATATGACCATCTCATAAGCTTCAATTCTGCTTTTCTTCTTTTCAACTAGACACTGTTATTAGCATAATAATGAAATGTTGCTAAGCAAAGACAACGGAACATTGGCGAATTTACAAACGGGGGCGAAAAACACTATAGCAATGTTGAAGATATTCATGATAATATTGACACTTTGTAGTATTTTGCTACTTTTGTGAAAGTTGAACTTAATTTTGGCTCATACATCCCATATCCTGTGCGAATACAGATTTGTCTAAAATTAGCTCAATATACCTTTCAACTGCATGGAATGTTATAGTAACTTTAGTGTGAGTATAAAAAAAGACGGATCCATCAGTGAGTACACCGAAATTATCAGTTTGATAGACTGAGTAGACTTAGCTACGCGGTGGATCCTGTCTGTCAGTTTGTTCCAACATAAAATAATTTTATAATTTATTACTTATTATATTATTTTTCGGAACCAAAAAGATTGCATCGATCTAAAATATAGCTCCGGTAATATAAGCCACAACTCTTCCAGTCAAAAAAGTAAAGTTTTAAAGCTTCTTCAAGTATTAGATACTTTTGTTGATTGTAAAAACCATGAAACAAGAAAATCAAGGCATTTCCACTTTTACGTAAACTGGGTTGGCTGTCATTTGATCCTTTTGTCAGTTGTTCAAGGAGGGTTGCCAACTCAGAAAGGATTGTTTGGTTGGCTCTGAGGCATTGTGCGGAATTGGCTTCCGCATTCTTGATGTGAAAAACCCCGCTTTGGGATTACAAAACATAAACTATATCTTTGGGATGTTTCTTAAGCTCCTTGCGAATTACAAGAGAGTGCAGCGCAAATAAAATAGATGAAATAAATAGTTATAGCTTATGTCGCTTAAACAGCTGGTACAGCGTTGCGATCCAATTAAGAACAACGGTTCCTCGGCTTAAAGTCTTCAGCTGAAAAGTGATCTGAACTTACAAATTGTTATTTTGGTACCTCATTTGCAGTTACCATGTATGGGTTTAGCTGCTTCTCCCTCATAAACACTGTCGGAAGTAGGAAAAACTTGACTTTGCTTCCTTTGCACGTAAATCTTGTACTTGCGCAGTTTCTAAATATATGCAGCTCTTGTGGCTAAATCTCCATTAAAGTGAATGCAACTAAATTCAGAAATATTAGTTATTGGTATTGGTTTCCTTTAGAAGACAACTGCTAAAACGCTTCCAAAAATGTCGTCTCCGGCTTATTGATACGAAGGTCAAAACTCGTATTTGGATAACTAAATTATTTTATTCACTTTGAAATTTTTTTTTTCGTTTAAAGTCAAAATCCGTTCATTTTTGGTAAAAGAATACGGTAGCTCATTTCCAGAAGGAAATTTTACAAATACCGTTATGTCAAATGGTGGCAATGGCGGCGAAGAAGAAGAAGTGGAACTACCTATATATATTTGTATCATTGTAAAAACTAAACGGAGGTTGGGCTGTAACTCTTCGTATTGAAAGGTTAACAAACGTCAAGTTGTAAAACATTTACATTTATTACAATCTAGAAAACCTGGACACGCTTTGCTGTGTCCCAGAACTTTTAATAGACTGAGTTCGATTTAAGTCATTATATCTCCGAAACCAGTTGAGCCATCGAACTTAATCACATCACTTATTGCCGCACTCATAAGCAGCTTTCGTTTGATTTCCATATTGCCCTGACACATTTTCGGAAATTCTGGTACACATATTGGTCGATAACTCCAAACCAGTAAAGTTATCGAAATAATTGATATCCTATATTTTAGCTTAGACGTCAAGTAAAGGCATTTTCTGTGCGATCCGGGCACAAACATACATACAAAAATTGTTAAAACTATTACTATGCAATTCTATTGGCTCAATAATGATCCTATCAGTTTTTTTGAATATCTACGAGTATAATGTGCAAACATCTACCTACTACAATATTATTTTATGCAGATATTGGTGCACTCTTACTTATTTCTACTATCCTCTTTACATATGAATGGGTTAGAAGCAAAAAAATCCAATAGGCATTTTTTGAAAAATTAAGATGTAGATATGACTTTGTAAGTTAAAGAAAATTGACACATACCATTTTCTTGAATTTTTATAAGCCTTTGCATTTCACTTTTAAAGCTAATTGATTCATTAACACGCATTCTCAGCTTTTGCAAAAAGGTTACTTGTACCATTATTTAGTTAGATGTTTCATTAAGTAAATGTAAAAAATTTAAAATATTCACTCTTTTTCTGAGCACCAAACCTGTTTACCTCTCATTCGACATTCTTAAATCCTTTCTTATTTCAGCTATTTGAAACTGAAAACAAAACAAAAAAGTTCAAGGGTTACAATGGAATAATAAATCTAATCATGAAATGGAAAACATGAAATGTTCTTATTAAAAATTTATGTAAAGGAAATGAAAAAGGAAATATTGTGCATGCGAAAATATTAAAATTCGTTGAGTGCATGTTTATTTGTAAATTTGAGAAAATAAATGTGAGCATGCATAAATGTAAATTATAATAAAAGAAAAGTACAATCACTTTGTATATAAATGTATATTCTTATTTTATGTTAAATATGCTCTTTTCCTATGTGTTTTTAAAATACCGATATAGCTAGATGCTGTCCATTTGATTTATTTCGGGACTATTACTTGGATATGACGAGTTCACTTTGAGACTATTTCTGAATCAGTTCAAGATACATAAAAGTGCAAATATATGACACATGCAACAAAGGAATATTTAGTTTCTTCAAGACGATTGGCTTTGAATTTAGAATATTTAATAATTAATAAATTGCTCCAAATATTGAAAACATTTCTGCTTCAGAATATAAAAGAAGGTGAAGTGTCATAACATCAATGGAGCATAATTAATTCTTAAAATAATTTGGCATTAGTTTCTTTATGAAAGCGAATTAATGTAAGGTATTTAGAGTTTATACCATAGATTATGAATACGAAATTAAAAAAATTTTATTTAAATAACACTATACGACAAAATCAACTTTTTTTCTGGGTATTGGATCAAACCAATTTTTTTGAATAGACGAAGACGTAAATAAAAAATGTGTATTTACCGTTTTTCGAAGTTAGCCTCCAAAATTTAGTAATTGGCTTTCGAAGTTCAAATTTCAACCTTTAGTAATTTCAGTGTAATGTTTAAAAAATTTAAAAATAAAAAATGTGGACGTGGTCGGCCTTCTTTTCGAAATCGACTGGCATATAATTTTTTTTTTTTGGAAAGTTATGTAAGAAGTGTTATACGGGGTCGAAGTTCAGATTTTCGAAAAAATGCAAAGTCAAATACAGGGTGTTTTTTTACAGGTTTGTTTATAGAGATAAAACTGGCATTTTGTGGTCAAATCTGGCAACTCTAATGTCATTTATGTTCAGTTTGGTTTGCCATTTCATCATGAACAGGTTGACAAAAGAACAACGCTTGCAAATCGTGCAAATTTATTTCGAAAATAATGGTTCAGTTCGCGAAGTTTACCGTGAGCTCCGTCCATTTTATGGTCGACATAATCGTCCATCAGAGCAATTAATTCGGTTAACCATGGATCGTTTTCGCACTACGTTTACTCTATGTGATAATACGCATCCGCAGAGACGTCGAACAGTGCGCACCGAAGAAACAATTGCCGCTGTAGAGCAAAGTGTTGAAGAGGACCCGAATGAATCGATTCGCCACCGTGCACAGCAATTGGAGCTTTGTCCATCAACTTTATGGAAGATTTTGCGCAAAGATCTTGGCTTGCGACCTTACAAGATCCAGCTTGTGCAAGAATTAAAGCCGCGAGACCATGCAATGCGTCGTGATTTTGGTGTATGGGCCGAAAATGAGATTGATTTCGATGCTGATTTTCATCGCAAAATTTTGTTCAGTGATGAGGCTCATTTTTGGTTGAATGGCTACGTCAACAAGCAAAATTGCCGCATTTGGAGTGAAGAGAATCCACATGAGACCCTTGAAACGCCATTACATCCACAAAAACTGACTGTTTGGTGTGCTCTATGGGCTGGTGGAGTCATTGGGCCATACTTCTTCCGCAATAATGCTGGAGAGGCAGCTACCGTTAATGGAGACCGGTATAGAGCCATGATAACCGACTATTTTGTTCCCGAATTGGATGGCATGAATGTGGATGAGTTGTGGTTCCAACAAGACGGCGCTACATGCCACACAGCGCACGTCACAATCGATTTATTGAAGGAAACATTCGATGAGCGCATAATTTCGCGGAATGGACCTGTCAATTGGCCACCAAGGTCGTGTGATTTGACACCATTGGATTATTTTCTTTGGGGATATGTGAAGTCGCTCGTCTACACCAACAAACCAGAAACGTTAGGGGAATTGGAAGCCAACATTCGTGGCGTTATTGCCGACATACGGCCCCATATGCTCGAAAAAGTGGTTGAAAATTGGACCTGTAGAATTGGCTTTATTCGAGCCAGCCGCGGCGGCCACATGCCCGAAATCATATTTAAACATTAATGGCATAAAATTATCCTTCCAATAAAGCTAAATTTATGGACCTTAAAACGATTTTCTTGTGTTTTATTTCAATTCGAAGTTCTATACCCCTGAAAAAAACACCCTTTATATCAATTTTCATCGAATCGATTTAGAAAAACTACACACCGTTATAAAGCTGCTTGAATTCCCTCTCTTTTGATACGCATGCTTTTATGACCTTTTTTATAAAAATGTTGTAATGTTATGTATTTATGTATGTACGTTTATATGTAAGTTTAACCAATTTGGTTTGAACGTGTTACAAGTTCAATTAAACCAAAATTTTTTTACATCTGTTTTTTTTTTTTTTTGTAATATGTTCATGGATAATGCATCAAAATTAAGGGAATTTAGGCACAAATATAATGGCATAAAGTTGATGCAAGTTGGTGACAAAAAGTTCGAAAATACGACTTCAAACGTTTTTTTCTGATATTTTTTTTTAAAGTGTTTTTTACAAAATTTTTATAAAAAAGGTCATAAAAGCATGCTTATCAAAAGAAAGGGAATTCAAGCAGCTTTACAACGGTGTGTAGTTTTTCTAAATCGATTCGGTGAAAATTGATATATTTGACTTTGAATTTTTTCGAAAATCTGAACTTCGACCCCGTATAACACTTCTTACATAACTTTCCAAAAAAAAATTATATGCCAGTCGATTTCGAAAAAAAGGCCGACCACGTCCACATTTTTTATTTTTCAATTTTTTAAACATTACACTGAAATTACTAAAGGTCGAAATTTGAACTTCGAAAGCCAATTACTAAATTTTGGAGGCTAACTTCGAAAACGGTAAATACACCTTTTTTATTAACGTCTTCGTCTATTCAAGAAAATTAGTTTGGTCCAATACCCAGAAAAAAGATGATTTTGTCGTATAGTGCTGTTGGTGACCACAGTTGATAAAAATTGTAGGTGCAAATATTTTTTGTTTGGGGTATATCTCTTTGAAAGTGTTTTTTTAAAATGTTAATTATAAATCTTATAGAGATATGCACATCGGAATAAAGGGAAATTAAGCACCAATATAACGATGTAGAGATTTTCGAAGTCTGTGTCAAGAAAGTTCGAAAAATACGATTTCCAACGTATTTTTTTTGTATTTTTTTCCCTTAAAGTGTTTTTTTACAAAATTTGTATAAGAAAATTCATAAAGGTATACATATCAGAAGAAAAGGGAATCAAAGCAGCTTTACAACAATGTGCGGTTTTTTGAAATCGGTTAGACGAAAATGGAAATATTCTACTTTAAACTTTTCAGAAAATCTGAACGTTGACTACGTATAACACTTGTTACATAACTTTCCAAAAAAAAAATTGTATACCAGTCGATTGCGAAAAGAAGGCAGACTACCCCAACTTTTTTATTTTTCAATTTTGTAAACAATCTGCGGAAATTAACAAAGTTCGAATTTCGAAATTCGGAAGGAAATTACTAAATTTTGGAGGCTAACTTCGAAAGACGGAATATACACATTTTTTATTTCCGTCTTCATCTATTCAAAACAGTTGGTTTGGTCCAATACCCAGTCGGGTGCTGTACAGTGTAATGACTGTAACACTAATTCCATTGGAGTTATGATACGTCTCCTGATAGCCACATCGAGATCATTTCTTATCAGTTTGAAATAATTTGGATATACTTTTCGAATTATTTGGATATATTTCGACATTATCTGAAAATGATCCATTTATAACACCAACTTTCTCTTTGAGATTTTTATAGAATTTGAGATTTTTATAATTCTTGATGCATTTGGAATAAATTCTTATAATTTCGGAATAAGTTCTAGAAATATTTTTTTTTGTAAAAGGCGTGAAAGGTGTTTATTCTGATAGAATCACTAGTGGATTTTCCGACAGGATGGAAAGTTGATGTATATTGGAACGATATCTACACATCATAATAAACTGACGCATATTCACATTACCTGCTCCAGCGCATGCACACACATATTAACGTTACATGGTAAAGCATCCGCAGACCATAAATACAAGACAAGGGATAAAAAACATAAGAACGAAACTAAACACTGATAATAGCGGAACAACGAGCCGGTTTGTTACAAAACCAAATTTGACAACGGATGACGGAAAATCTTTCCAATATACTTCAAGTTTGTTTAAAATAAGTAATTTTTAAAATAACCAAAATTGTGAGAGAAGCCTTTTGTCGCAATGATAATTTTCCGTTGATTTATTTCCGTTGAACTTTAACTTGCTGTTCCCTACCGACATATGTCACTTATTGCTTTCTGAAATAATGATTTATAATGAACTGCCTTGTTTACTAGTTTAGAATTAAAAATTACAACCTCCTTTTCGAATAACATAATTTATATGTTAGATCAATGAGCGCTTCTTAAATATAAATTTTGACACTCTCTCTTAGCTCCCTTGTTTGCACAAAGAAAAATTCTTATCACCAAATACAATATGCAACAATTCACCTTAAACTTCTTACAGCAAAATAACATACAACCCAAAGCATGGAGTATGATGCAAAATATAGTAAAACTTTACCAAATATCAAATAAGATTAGCCATTTCCAGTTTTGGGTCTCATCCTCATTTCAACGCATCAGCAAACAAATCAAATAATCCCTATGTAGTGAATGTGACCGCTGACAATGGCAACCAAAATGATATTCTGTGAATGCCGCAGGATATTGTCAATACGGGATTACTCAAGGAATACAACAAAAATCTAAGAAAAACCAAATTGACGAAAAAGTTGTCATAAATGCACGCTGAGGGAGAAATAATATTTTAAGCATGAAAACTAAATGGAAGCGAAAGAAGGGCCACTACGAAAAAGCGAAGCATAACAGCGAAAAAAATCTAAAAAAGCTTAACTGTCAAGCTAAGTTAAAAATGCGTAATACCACAGGACATTTCCAAATGACATTTTTTCATGGAAAAATGTTAGCTTAAAGGTATAAAGATATTGAAAGAGATATATATTAGTGACTGAAATGAAACGGAAAGTAGCATTAGAGTTCCAAAAATAGTTATAGTAAAAAGAAGGGTGTTTAAAAAACCCGAATTTGGGGGGTGCAAACTACTCTTAACATTATGGACTGGACCAGTAAGTACACTTCAAAGAAAATTGTACTAAAGAAGCATTTAGCTATTAATGAATTACCAATCTTAAAAGTCTGAGTACCATAATGGCGTGTTGGTAGTAAGTTGGCATACCATAAGGACGGTTCCAGGTTCGAATGACCTGACAGTTAGCATGAAAATGTTTTTTTCCGCGTGTATTTCTACCATAAAAGAGCTTCCCGGTTTGCATGTGCTGTTAGAAGTAGGTGTATGTCCCGTACATTTTTAGATAAAATCAGAGGCTTTGTGAGAATACTTAACACGAGCAAATATGCAAGCTCTATTGATAACACATACATTGTTAAAAAAAAAACATTGTGGTTAGATTTAAAGGAAAGGAAATAACTACAACAGAATAAACTAAAATTGAATGACAATAAAATAAAACAAAACAAAATGGAATCTATATTATAAAATGTTAAAGGAATAAAAGGTAAGAAAAAGAAGAGGAAACTGAAGAAAAGAGAAATATTGGAATCAAATTTTCATCCCTTCGTAAATATTATTATTGTAGCAGTACTTCGTCCTGCTTAGTTCGCGTATCCATTCATGAAATCGTACTTGATGGAACAAACAAAGGTTGACAGTGCTTGGAAAGAAATAAATTTTTACGCTCCGGTACAAGCATTTTGCGCCACCAACCCGATATCCACGATAGCGATTTCGTGGAGTTTAGTTGCCTTTTACTTAAGTTATACCTAAACAATAAAAATAAAAACAGACAGTACATAACAAATGGAAGGGGGAAAAGAAGTAGCGGAACCGAAAGGAAATTGGGAAATACGAAAGAAAACGAACAGCAAGGAATTGAAATAATAAAATTTAATAAAAATTTTAACTGTACTTATTAATGGTGTACCACCGTAACTAAAGACAGAAAAGAAAGAAGAGTAACGGAAAACAAGAAAATGATGGGAACAGCAAAGAAAGGCGTCGGGACAAAAGGAACAGTAAACAATTAAAAAAATAAAATAAAGTTTTGTGGTTGAAATTCAATTATAGGGTTCACATAAGAAAAAAATAATCCTAAATATTAACAAAGGCAAAAAGTATCCTATATTATTTCCAATATCTCCAAGATTATGTGTACAGACTGTCATGCTGATCGAATACCTAATTTTCGCGTGAAAGGCATACTTTAGAATTTAGAATATTAAATCTAGGGATGGAGATTCAGTAAATAAACCAAACGGTTATATGGATGCGAGCATTTAAAGCAATTTTGTATAAAACTGTGATCCAATAGCTTTACATGCTCAATACTTTAATGCACTTGGGTACTCTAGCTACTAAACTTACACTGTAAGTGAAACATGTGATGTAAAAACTCTCAATTCTTTAATGGAGTGAAAGTTTCATTTAAAAATTATCTTAGCAGCCTGCTCATTCAATTTGCTTTGCTGCTACCTACCTACTCGAACTGATTGATGCAAAATTTCAGTGATCAGAGCAACAATTAAAATACCCAATACCTGCAGAAAATCAAAGATTCATTGGCTTTGAGCATATACTGCTTCTACTTATGGATGAACATATGTATGTCGCCCTGCGTCCACCTGCGTTGGCGCTGGCTTTGAACTAATACTTTTTTAGCTACTTTAGGTGAACACAAAGAGGGAGGAAATTAGAGCGCAACATGTGGCTTGTTTATAGTCTTTAAGAATAACCGCTTGAATGATGAAGGGTTCTCAAATTCGTCGATTAATACTTGAATGGAGCATATTTTGAATTGAAATTTGAATTAAAGAAGTGTACCATGTCGTATTGTAGGAGGAGTATGATACTTCGAAATTTGAATTTATAAAATCGGTCCAGTAGATGTTGTTGTTGTTGTGGTAACGACAAAAACACTCCCCGAAGGTTTTGGGGAGTGTTGTCGAATTAACAGTCCTTGGCCGGATTTGAACCCGGTACGCTCCGGTACTGCCCGACTGTCGCGGTAGCGATTTATGACCAGTGAAACCTTCTAGGTCATGTCACCCCTCCTTCCGTAAGGAAGGATAAGATGGGTAATGAGAGGTGAGAGGCATCATATCCGTAGATCAACCATCGAGTTGCACGTCATTGCCTTTGTGCATATTAGTCGCCTCTTACGACCGGTATGCCTACCTCGGGCATATTCTAAACCCCTAACCCGCAGGGGTCCGGTCCAGTAGATCGGATGTGTTGCTCTAACGAGAGTTGAGGTTTGAATTCTATGTATATATATAGAATTTGTTCTGTGTTCAGAATTAGTATTGACAGCACTTGTTTGTATGAATAAAACACGATTATTCGACGGATTCCGTTTGGAGCGTATGCTTTTAGTGAGGTAGTTTACAAGTAGTTCAGGTTGCTTACATTTATACATACATACAAGCAGAAGCAATGTCATTTCATACAACCCCTCTACCAGCGGTCAGATGTACGACGTTAATGCGCCTAAAAGCAACTACAACTAGCTGAAATAATTACGAATTCCTTTCATCTTCACACGGTTTCTGCTATTTATTTCAGCTCTTTTGCACTTCACCTTCATCAATGAGGGACAACCAAAGTTACTTGAAATTCATTCATATTTATTTCACTTTGTGAATCTGTAAAAGAAAAGCAGTAGCAGAAGTGGAATAAAAAGAAAACAAAGTAGAATGCGATGAACAATAACAACAAAGAGCTAAATTGGGGACGAAATATGTTTTCATATTTTCGGCGCGCACAAAGATACAAAAAAGGAACGTTACACACTAACATATGCGAGGATATTTTACGATTTCTGCAACAGTACGTCGGCAAGTATTTACATTAAGGTGACTGTTATTCCTTAAGGTGTGCATTTTCTGTGGTTTTTTTTTTCTATTTTTATTTTTATGAAGTTTGAGAAAAGGTGTTGACAAAGCGGTAGCTGCTTCGATTAATTTACTATACGTCTCTTCAAAGATCTGTTAAGAATGAGTGGAATTTCAGCTTAAGCAACAAAAATGAGTATGCAACTGTTTTTAGAATTTTTGTCTGTCTGGCGATATGTTTGGGTTGTTGGGAAATAGTTGCGTTGCAAGGGCAGGACAGAGTACCTGGACTCTGCCCGACACTAAGGCCACTAAATAGGCCTATTGTGATTATTATAGTTGCGTTACTAGGCGCCTAACTTAAATTTTAGGATATTATTTCGGTAACTCAACCTGTTCAGGAGTTTTCGACCAACATATGAACCAGAGTGACCCAAAATGTGAAATGAAAGGTGATAATGAGGGCTGAGAAAAGCAATGTGACTAAGATCCAGATCTCAACTGGCTTCGCAGATAAAGTAAATAAAATCTGACTCAGTCTATTATAAGTTCTGATACGCAGCGAAGTATGACCGGGTCTTTTGGTATTGATAAATAGAAAATTTTGGATACTAGGGTTGGGTAGACCCACAGATATTTGCTAGTTATTAGGAAAGATCAGGTTGCTATAATTCACATAATCACCAAAGTACGCTACAGTATTTGAAAATATTGCACATCAGCAAACAAACTAATATAAATCTCGGCATTGTAAGAAAAAAAATCCCGGTATTCCGGAATTCTGCAATTGACATCACTAGTATTATACTACAAGTCAGTAAGAAAAATACAACAAATCACACAGGTGGTCATAAGCCAATGTAGTTTAAGTCCCTTGATCAAGGAAATTTTTTGTTGAACTTTGGTTTATTGCTAGTGACTTGAAATAGCATAACGCCAACTTTTGTATAAACATAGTCTTGGAATAGGATGACCTGTAAAATTTGCATCTTTTAGTTTCCATTGGTGTCAAGCATTAGTTAATGACCTACATCCTTTAATTTTTCTGAAAATTTTCGATACATAAAGAGTAGCACACTAACAGAAAAATGTGGTCATGTTAAGCATTTCATATGAGATATGAATTTTCTTACGAGTCATAGCGAACACCAAGGTAATTAAGTGGCGAACTTTTGCTTGATCTGACATTTGCTCAGAATGTATGTATATATCTGCATATGTAGGTCAGTGGTGCACAGCAGCGATATAGCGTCCAATCAAAGTGCTAAGTTGTCTAGCTTGCTATCCTAGAAGAATGTTTTTGTTGTTTGTTTTTTGATTTTCATTTTGTATATTGAAATGATTTTGCATCATTACTTGTGATACCCCGCTTTCGTCAATACGCCATTATCTGTGCGAGAACGAAAGTAAACACTGAGGATGGCGGAACGGCAAAACCTCTTTGTCACAAAATCCAATTTTATAAGGGATAGCTGAAAATTGTTTCAATATACATCAATATATTCACGCTTATTATGAGCATACAAAATAAAAATCAATTATTAAAATTCCAGTAAATGGTATATTCCTACAAAATTGTATTTTCTTTTCGACGCATCTCTCCCTCTCACTGCAAATGCATCTCTCTCTCTTCTTTTTCTTTTCTTTCTACTAATTTTTCGCCGTCGTATATCCATCATATTTTTCTTTCGCTTACTTCGATCTTTCTCTCTCCCCGTCCAATCCCACATTCCTTGCTATTTTGAGCTTCAGATGTGGTCATAAAGCGCATAATAAACGAGATATATAAAGAATTATGTGTATCAAAGTTTCGGAGTAAAAGCATTCCTATTTATCTTTTCTTTTATGGAAGGCCTGAAAAAAAATTTGGTTTGGCTTTTAAAAATGCAATGAAACCCAATGTATTACACAAATTTTTCGAAAATTGGGCTAGTTCAAATTGTAAGCTTAATTTAATTTGTAGCTATAATTTTTAGCAAGTTATACAGTTCTGTATATAATGTTCATTTAGAACCGAACTAAGACTTTGTTACCTCTTTGCTTAAAGGGTTTTTAGATAATGTTTTACCTTTTCGTAGTTCCCTTTATATTTTGATGGAAATTTTTTGTACTTCTTGCATTCTCATTCTCGACCAATTCTTTTTTCCTCCATGTATATCTCTTACTTTTATTTGAATATATCGCTTAATGTGCAGTATCATTCGCTTTTCAAAGTGAAATATCAGAACTAGTGAAGAAACTCATTTGCCTTCTTTAATTTTTTGTCGCAACAATACAATCCAGTTTTGCAACTTTTTTAGCATTAAATACTTTAATGCTTCATTTAACTAACATCTCTTATTGCCTTCTTATACTTTTCTATTACCTATAAGGGTTCTGTGTATTACTATTCTTTGTGGTTGCAAGTATGTAGCTGATATGGCTACTAGCTATTACTTACTTGTTTATGAGGGTCTTAGCATCTAAAATTGTAAAGTTTAACAATGTATGACGCACATATCGAGAAGGATGATTCGCTACTTATTTTGAGATGGTTCATAAGAGAGTATAATGATACACTTTGAAAAAGAGATGCAGCAAATTTACCTATTCATATCCCCCTTCTTGACTCTTGACCACAAAATCGCTTTGCTTGAGTGTTCACGGGTAAGCAAAGTAGAAGGATATATGATCATCACTTACATATATATCTGCACCCGGCAGGAAACTAACTTGGTTGTATTCTAAATCAGAAGATAAGTTACAAGCGAGAATAGAAGTCACTATTTACAACGTACGCAATCTGACCAATTACTGACTGGTATGTTTACCATTTTAATTGTAGAGCGTTCAATTTAAGGACCATTAATTTCATCTTATCTTCTGATTCTAACATGTCTCTGGTCTTCAAATTATATTAATGCATCATTCAAATCAATTGAGTCAATATAAAATAACGAAATGAAATAAAGTCAATTGGTGTTAGTTTCATTTACCTTGTTACCTCTTACTATGCTATAGATCTCGAAGACAATTCGTTCTGTAATTATATTTTTAATAAGCTGTAAGTTTTATGTAAGCTCTAGATACTTCTCTATTCGTTTCAGTTTTATTCCAATCATAATATTTAAGAAATAGTATGTACCCTGTTGCCGAACACCAAACTAGTCAGCAAACACACTAGTATAAAACCACAATATTCTGACTGGTACCGAACTAGCCCAAGAAGAATGAAACTTCTGCCAACAAAAATTCAAAACTAATCGGATACTAAAATGACCAGAGTTTGAAAAATACGAGTAAGGCCTTTTATTTTAATTTTGCTGTTTACGGCAGTAGGGCTCGAACTGTGAAATGCCATAATCCCAAGCAAACCAATTTTGAATTAGGCACTGCAGTGTGAGTGTTTTAATCCCAATTGTAGTTTGGACACATTTGAGTTTAGGGAATCGGAAAAAATTGGACAGGTTTTTACCGCAATCAGAAGTGGATCGTGGGCAGAATAACTCTAGATATTGGATCTGGCCGCCCACATAGAAGGGGATTATGTTCCGAAAATCTGTGGTTCGCTAAGCTGGTGTTGGGAAATGTTATTAGGGGTTATTATCATGTATCTTGGTTTGAGATTAAGTCTCATTTTTACTTAGGCCTTCAATGTCGTAGTCAGACGTAAAAAAGTAGAGATTATGACAGGGCAAGGGGATTGTAATAATTAACATTTTTTATACTTATGCTAATGCCACGAGGGATTCAGCGACTCGAACCTGCTACCACTCCGATGTGAATCGCATGCAGTGTGCCCGAAGGCATTTAAATTATTTTCGCTTATCTCGATCGAACTAAAATTTTTTGGTCGGTTTTGAACTAGTTTGAGACTAGCATATTTCTGAATGAAAGGTAAATCCTCATGTTAAAAATATAAGTTAGTTATAAGGATAAAAGACAGTTGGATAACTAGTTGATCTCGGGTTACATACCATTTTTAAATTAGCTGCAAATAGTTCGTTTGTATACACGTATGTATATTTACGTATTTCTAAACAATTTCACTATAATAACAAGAGTAAAAGTTAGATTTGAGTGTTTTTAAGTATTCCTGTCCAGTGCTAGTGACCAATTCAATTCAGTCAAACAAAATACTCTATATCACCAAAGGGCATAAGATAAACGTTTTTATGATTTGGTGTATGCGTTTTTTTAAAGATACGTAAGAGTATGAGTGCAGACCATAAGAAAAACAACCGTATTGTTATGTTATGGTACGAAGCACTTTCCTAAGTATAAACGACTTGGTAATGCAACATATCCGGTAGTTAAGCGAATGGATATGAAGTTTGTTGGTCGGACAATCATAATAACTTCTGTTATTCATTCATGAACACTTAAGCATATACTTGTGCATACATACAATGTACACACACATATTTGTTCACGTGTGGTTACAATAGAAATATCATTCAAATAGTATGTATACATATGTAGTGCTGGGTGGCAGAGCTTTTTTAGACGTGCTGGCTACCTTCCTATTCACATACTCTGTGGATTTATCTTTTGTTTGTTGTTCTTGTATATAATGCTTGCGGTTAACGCTATACTTGTTTTGTGAGTGGGTGATTTTGAATCTTCCATTCTAAATAACAAGACCTGTAGGAATTTTTACTGTAAGTCCCAGTTGTTCTACCAAAAATGGGGCATCCTTTTTATTAAAAAAAAACACCGATTTGGTAATAAAAATATATCAGTTATATCTTAAAAGTAGATCTAGGTAAGTCGAAATGTAAATTATCTTCAAGTTATTCAGTCTGTATTCTTTTTTTTTTAAAAGCTGCATAAAAAAATCAGGCTGAAAGCCAACCCGAAAGCGACCTGAAAATATATTTTTATCTGGCCTAGAATATAATTAAAAAATTATTGATATCGAAATTATCAGGCATCCATAAACTGGTTCAGTATTAAAGTAAACTACACCGACATAATAATTTTTTCCATAACGAATAAAATTAGTCAGCTAGTAAACACATTTGTTCCATCATAATTTTATAAAACCTCTCTTCTATCGAATATTAAAATAATTAAGACGGTATTACTTACTTTAGCAGATCCACTTCAATTTCCTGTAACACTTCTTCTATATCTCATTTACTCTTCGTACTCCCCTTCTGCTTCCTTCTCCTCTTCTGTTACGGATATGCACATACAAAGTTTCGAATATATAGTGAATAAACATTTTTTGGTCTTGGTACCGCTAATTTTTTCCAATTAACTTGAAAGGAAATAAATTCCTAACTATGCCGTATTGCAACTTTAAATAGTGCGGGGGCTTTTCCAAAAACTATATATGCCCTATTTCGAGATCGACAATAAACTTTGGACATGAATGAAGGACAAACGACAAATAAAAATATGTGGGCGTGCCTTTACACCAATTTACACCAATTACTTTCAGAGTTATGAAGTGACAGCGAAAATTTCATATAGATTGGTTTGAGTACTTTGAATTACTATAAAGGACCCACATCCATTTTTATTTATGAAACATACTGTTATCGTTAGAGGAGTCTATAAAAAATCGGAGGAAGAAGTTTTTGATTTTAATGAGTGAGCATGAATAAAATGCTTCATTTAATATTTTAAGGACTTCTATAGAAAACTTTTGTATGTCTTAAACGTCTTCAACGCGACCAAAACTCATGTGAGACAAAATAATAAAGACATACATATTTTCTCCACACATTTAAGGACCACCCTGACTTATCGCACTTCATAAATATAGCGTTCGAAGACTTGTATTCACTAGCTAAATAATTAACTTTATAACTCCATAAATACTAAGTCTTAGCTCCAAATAACTGATACAGTTTTACCAAAATTATTTCAAATATAATTTCTTGCTTCACGAAACCAACAGGGTTTAAGATAGTATTATCTTCAAAATCCTTAACTGCCAGCGTGACATAAGCGATCACGACAGTCATCACAAGTGCAGCTCCACCTGTTGCTCCCATTTAAGTAGATACCTCTTTATTTATATAATTGAGAGTATCTTCTTGGCCAGAGAGTAAACATAGATTTGCTTAATATGGTTTATGGGCTCATTATGTAACACACAACGCCAGGCAACGGCTTACATTTTCTTGTTTAAAGAAAAATTAACACAACATCAAGGTGATCTATTCCTTAAGTGGCTATCAGTAAACAGGATTCGCAATGTGAATTTGTTTGATATTACGTACAGTAGAAGGTGAATATGAGTGACTTCGATGCAATCTGTTACGGTAAATTCCATAATCAGCCCCTTAGTTGGGCTATTACTCATTACATACTATGTTCTGTCTGCGAAAACTTTGAACATTTATTTCGATACTCTTTACTTTCAAATGACCTACTCCAAATTACCCACTCCAGTCCAGTAACCTATTGGCAACAAATTATTGTATATCTGAGTATGGCTTCAATGTATTGGGGAGATTCTTGATCTTCGTGTTGTTTTTGATTATAAGTTTTATTTTGGCAATCGCATAAATTATATAATATCTAAATCATACTCTGTTCACGGTTTTGTGAGTTGAAATGCTATCAAGTTCTCTCAACCGTACGCACTCAAACTACTCTTCACGTTGTTGTTGTTGTCATTACCAGTGCCTAATGGACACGATCACTTTACACGTTCTTTGTCTCATCTTCAGCTTGTTGTTTTTACTTGGTCTCCAATAAGTAGAATTTAGCGAACACAGAAATGTTTCGCAATTATGCTCTACGACCATTAAACTCTCATCCGATAACATCTAACTCTGCTCGTCTCATGCTTTTAAATCTTAAATCTATGGACAGCCGTAGATCTATATTGTGTCCATCATTCACTTATAATATTATTAATGGCCTTGTTGACTGTCTATACTTGCTGGGAAGAATTCGATTTAATGTTCCCACGAGGCATCTCTGGAAATACCATATTTTGATTCTAATAATCTTAAAACAAAGTATTCTAGCAATGCTCCCTGCCCTCATTGTAATCGCAAGTTCAATTGTGTAAGTAATGTAGTCGCTTTGGATTTTTCTGTGACTTTATGATTATTTAGAATTTTGCTTTTTAGAGTTCTAAAATATTTATTCATTAACATTTTATCCCAGCTACATTGTACTCGTATTATAGTGTGTAAGGATTGTAATCCATAGACTTAAAGAGAAAAATAAATAAGTATAAGTTTTGATTAGCGGATCTAAAAGTGCTATCTTCAATCTTCGATATTGAACAAAGTTTATGCTCCTACTAGAAATTTAGCCTATGTGAGCACTCATCTTAGCCCATTCTATAAAAGCAATGTAGTATTCTCACTTTCTCACTGGGTATTTATCGTACCTAGTCATACACTTGCATATATGTTAGTATATCAGCGGCAAAAAAGGTTTCATCTTATGAAAGATTTAACATTCAAATGTGCTGAAAAAGTTTTATTCCTCCTTCTTTTACACTTTTTTGTGTTTGCATTTGTAGTTTTGATAAATAAAACTACTTAAGCACTCGAGTATAAAGCCATAATGCGAAGTGAACTTCAACTTTTATACATACATATACCTATATATAACTATTTATTAAAAATAAATTCTATGGCTTTAAGAATATTGCTAAGGAAGCTACTTTATTTATAGAATATCCGTTCAATTAATTTTTAAGTTGAGTGCCACCTTAACTGACTAAGCAACTGAAAAGTATATAATGGATAGCGTTGAACGAAAATTGTAGAGCTCTTGGAATATGATGCTTAGATGGTGCCAACATCAGAGTGCACCTGAATTATTTCTGCAAAGGACTGCTTATATAAGAGAACAACAACTACAAAAACAACAATCCATTTTTTGGAGATTACTTCCCGAGGCTGTATCGCTTGTACAAGAAGGTGCTCCTTTAAAAGTTAATCCATAAACGTCAAGCAACTAGCAATATTCTGATACTTCCTCCAATCTACCAGAAGTGACTTTTCGTTTAGTACGGTAACCAGAAACTAAAAATTTATTTTTACAAAAAAAATTGCTCTAACCAAATTGTTTTGTTTTTCTCTATTTTCTCGCAATGACTGTTGGCGGAGGTCTTTTTCCATTTGACAAGTTTATGAATTTCTATTTTTTGTTTTCCCAACTGTTTCAGTTACTCGAATCCATCCAGCCATAGATATTCATCATACGATATGAATAGCATTAACATCCCCATATTTTCATTACGTTACATCACTCCTTTATGAAGATTTACTTGGCTTTGCTGTTTGTATAGTGAAAAATAAGCACAGAATATGCAAATCTTACCTGCAGTGTCACCATTCATTTGTACATAAATAATTCATGCAAGACTAGCGATATTCTGCGAGTGTTTTTAACAGGGACCCCCGATAATGATTATTTTTATATTTTTAATGAAAAAAATCAAAGGCTTCCCAGTATCCGAGAACAGTTTAAAGTATAAGAACGTGCATGTCTCGTCATGCTCAACAGAAATCTACATTGATTGAAGAAAATTTGAGCAAAACCTATATAAATTACATACAATCAATCTTGTTTGAGTTCTATTTTTTTGATCAGAAATAATCATAGTTTTTTGAGTTTTATTTTTTTTGCTCGAAATTAAAACTCATGTTTGAGTTTTATTTTTTTTTTGATGACAGTAAAACTTATTCCTTGAGCGGTATTTTATCCTTCAAGAGTAAAAATTAAATTTTAAGTTTTAATTTTTTTCACAGTTCGAAAAACTCAAAAAGCCTTTTTTGCATGCTAACCTAGGTACATATACGAGTACATATGTATGTGTCTATAAATATGTTTGAATTAATGAGTACATATGTTTGCGAGATTATACCAACCAATGTTTATGATCAATTACTTGCCAAAAAGGCGCAGCAGCTTTTTGAGTTTTCCGATCCGTGAAAAAAATCAAAACTCAAAATTTAATATTTATTTTCGAACGATAAAATATCGCTAAAGAAATAAGTATTATTTTTGTCAAAAAAATGAAACTCAAAAATGAGTTTTATTTTCGATAAGAAAAAATATAACTCAAAAAATAAACATTATCCGTAATCAAAAAACTAAAACTCAAAAATACCAATTATTGTTGATTTTTATTAAAAAAAGATCTGAAAATAATGATCAAATATCGAGTTTTATAATAAAACTCATAAAAGTTACTTTCCCTGGTTTTTAATAAGCTTTTGGTACTCTAAGTTGAAGATGTTTGACGGTAACAGTGACGAAGAAAGATTTGATATTTTTTACTTTCTTTTACTTTGTTGTCCGTTAATAGTAATAACCGATGCTGACTCCCGTTTTGTATACATAGCTATGACATAATTAATCACAATACTATTAAGAAAATGTATTTTTAAATTAAAAGGGATAGTTTCATAAGGATCAAAGAAAATCGTTAGAGTTTCAGTAATATAATTCCGAATCAGAGTGACATCGATCTTTGAGAACCCGTAAGAATACTTCCACCACCTAAATATAAAGTGGCTTTCTTATTCTACGTAGTTAGCTTCCATAATACTGCAGCAGCAAGTGCTATCTACTATGTTTATTTGCAGCACTGATCATCAGTGATAAATCAGCCTTAGTCAACCCAATGATTTCGGGCGAATGCCTTCAATGCATCTCCTGGCAGAAGCACATTCAAACCTTACATGAGATAACAGGTAGCAAGATAAACCGTTAGTACTTCTATTGATGTCAGAACAGCCTGGTCAATTGGTGGTTAAAAATAACGCTCATGTTGAAATTTTACGGGACATTTAATATGAAGTTTCCCTCAATGAAAACTGGCGGTGAAACAGATTAAGCGATGATGAATCTCTCTTTTCACTGACGGGTGGTGGGGTTTGAGCTAGATTTTTTCAGTTCACCAAAAGATCTCTCGCAGTCAGTTTGTCTTGCAGATCTCCACCGCATACTCTAAAGCCGTCAGCAGCTGCAGAAAGATGCTGAGTGAGCTTGCAAGACAGAAAAACCTTTGCGGTCTGCAACTGGTACTCCACCGATTCCTTCAAGCACACTTTGCCAACAACAAAAATAGAACAGAGGACCTGCTTAACAGATCAAGGAAATAAATATTTACAGTCACGGTAACTGTCCCACTCTAGCTTAGCTTTGCAAATCTCGGCAGTTACACAATGTCAGGACTAAGGGGCATCGCGAAATGCTCAATAAAGAACATTAGCAACTTCATAGACCGAACCAAATGGTTTGAGCTTAGATAGAAAATTAACAACTTTATCCTAATAAAGAACGGTGAAAGTGCATCCAGTGCGCTGCTGGGATCAGCATTTTGCCTCTCCCGGGTGGCACAGCAACCAAGAGCCATCGTATGCAGACACATTGCATGCTTGGAAAACGTTTGGCAAGTCAAGTTTCAGCCTATACAAAGAGGAGTTTAATCAGTTGCAATATCCAGCCCGGAGTAACTCGCATCTCGCCTAGGGGGTAGCCGTCGCAACAGCTCACCACGCCTGGTTCAAAAGTATGAAGACTCTGCCTTAGTATCGATTATCCTGCTAATTATGCGAGTATTGGGATAGCACCTATTAAGCTGTTGTTAAATCGAATAGACTAACTGTCACTATTCGAATACTGAATTTGTTTAAAAAATTTCCACATTTTCTATAGATGCAACGCATGCATTTGGTGGGTTACTTAAGATAATGGAGCTCAGTTCCATGCTATTAGAGCATTCATTATCACCTTCAATTGTATTAACCGCAGAACGTAGAATAGTCGAATCTGTCAATTAGTCGAATTCAAACACCTAAATAATAATAGACAAGTGATAATTGATTATATTTTAAGCAACTATTGTAAATCGATTAACCAATTAGTCGATTATCAAGGACCCAAATAAGTATCCAATGGGGTCAAGAGATCCGAATGACATTTTTTCTATGCCCCAATAATGTATCTAACCACAGTTTAAATCAAATAAAACCAAGTAAGAAAAGGACTGTCTTCGACTGTGCCGAAGACTTTATACCTTTCATGAATACGCATCACGGTTTTAAGTGTTTCATCCTTACTCACAATTAGTAAAAACTCTGCAAAACTGATAATTCAAAGATACATAGCCCAAACCCTATTTATCAGAAAAATCGATTGTATGGGAATTATATGTTATGTAGGTCCGATCTGGCTGATTTTCACTACACACATTACATACATAATAAGTACCAAATCTGCAAAACGGAAGACAAATCACAAATTTTATGGAAATTGTGTGCTAATTCTTGGCATATCGTGATAAAATAATATAAGCACATAAACCACAAAAATGTTACCTTAATTGATCGCCTTACTTCAGCATTTGGATTCTTTATGACCATAATCGAATTGAAAGTTGAAAGAAAAAGATAGTGGGTCAAAACTTTCGCTGCAATGTGTTTCGATATTTCTACCTCTAGCTTACGGGGTCAATATGTAAAACGCAACGCTGCACAACGACTAACCTCTTCTCGTTTAAAAAAATTCCTACTATATAAAGTTGTTGTTGTTGTTGTTGTGGTAACGACAAAAACACTCCTCGAAGGTTTTGGGAAGTGTTGTCGAATTAACAGTCCTTGACCGAATTTGAACCCTGTACGCCCCGGTACTCCCTTGCGGTACTGCCCGACTGTCGTGGTATCGATTTATGACCAGTCAAACCTTCTAGGTCATGTCACCCCTCCTTCCTCAAGGAAGAATATGATGGATAATGAGAGTTGAGAGGCATCATATCCGTAGATCAACGATCGAGTTGCACGTCATTACCTTTGTGCATATTAGTCGCCTCTTAAGACCGGTATGCCTACCTCGGGCATATTCTAAACTCCTAACCCGCAGGGGTGATGTAAAGTCGTTCACTTCCTTCAGTGACTGTAGTAAATCGGAGTTGCTATGTGAATTTGTTTAGTATCATAGGAAATAAAAGTGAATGTGAGTGACTTACATAATCAGCCTGTAAGTAAATTAGTTAATACTAGCCATAAGATATCAAGCTCTTAAAACCAAATGGCACATCTCTATTCAATGAACTTCATAAAAAATAATTTTGCAGTGCACCAATTCCGCTTTCATTATTTTTTACTATGCTACTGGCTACCACACACACACCGCCAAGTAGCAATTCAGTTCTACGATCGTGAAAAAAAGCTAATCTAAAAGTGACCAGTATATTCCTTCTTACTCTTACATAAATCTTGAGATATCTGGTATAGAAGCAGAGCAACAGTGCATACTTAGTACAGAGTACGCTATATGACATGTAGCACTATTTCATCCGCGTACTCTTTCGTTGGCAAATGAAAAAATATTGCAAAATGTTACAAGAAAAGTGCCAAGCTGTGCCTTTTAATTTAAGTCCAAAGATTTCCATTAGGTTGTGTTACAGCGCTTTTAGACTTTTTGTATCTCCTATCTACTTTTTTATTTGTATCTTAAGCATGCTATATTACTTAGTTGCTTGTTGTTTGATTTTCTTTGCCCTTTCCCTGATTTTCTGCTCCTACTTCGTTGTGCCCTTTCTGAGCAGCTTAATGTCGTGTAAATTTTTAGCGTCAACAATGAACATGGCTGGCAGCCATACTTGCCTACACTCATACGAAATGCAAAAGTCATTGAGCTCAACACTGGAACAGAGTAACAAGTAAAAGGAAAATAAATTTAAAAGAAAGCAAGCCTTATTTCGTTACTTAGCATTATATAACCAGCTGTGATCTTTGAAGCTTATATGTAATGTAAGTGTGATTATCAATTGATAGATCATTTACAGCAGTTTAATAGCTGCGAGTACTGGAAACACTTTCTGCAATTTTCATGAAAATGCATAAATAATTTAATCACCTCCGATAAAATTTAATTTAAATTTAATCACCTGGAAAAAAACTTAACATGAGCAGTACCATTCCTACTTAAAATTTATTTTTACATCCTTGAATTTGGTTTAATTTTCTCAATCTGTTCGCAAAATTAAAATCGTGCAACTCTTTTGGTTTCAGCGATATCCATCTCCTAATTTACTGAGGCACTTTTTTGACACTATTACCAAAAGAAGGCATGGTTATTAACTGAGTTTGCCCATCTCTACACATAATAAAATTGTAAAAGGTTGATATCTGTACATTGCAGATATTTAAATAAAATCGATAGCAGGGATCATTATTAAGCCAATAGAAGCAAAATTAACTGTGTTTAGAAGTCTGTCTGTCTGTATGTTTGGGCGCACATCACTCAAAAACTGCTTAATGGAATTGAATGGATCTTTTACCGATATATTACTAGACATTTGACTTGACATGTAAGATACCAATTGTTCCAATAGCTAAACCAATTTCGGAGATATCGTCCGATATGTTTACTGAGGTGTCCCAAAATGTGTTAGTATAATATGGGTATCAAAAGAAAGGTGACAATAAGTGCTGCAATAAGAGATGTAATTAAGTTCCATATGTTATCGGGTGTGGATATAAAGACGAAAATGGAACTCAGTCTATTATTAGTTCTGAGACGCAGCGAAGCAGCCCGGGCTGACTAGTATTTACTAAATATGTTTTTCGTTACACGTGAAATCCTTGCAGTAACAATAGAATTAATATGAAATTAACTTTCGCATATATAATACCTATTGTATTCCTCTATTCACGATATTTTATATGGTTTTGGGTATATGTAAGATTAATATTTAAAATATATGAAAAGGCCTTAGTCAAAAATGGGCGGTGACACACCCATTTTTAAAAATTACTACAAAACTCATTTAATGGCACACACCTAATTTGGTCACTATAGCTTTATTTTATACTGACACATTTTTTTCTTTTCAAAAATATTTAATAAAAAGTAGGCCTGGTTTTTGTCCGACTTTTTTCGACAGGAGATGGCTTCCATAAAACCTGGAATGCATTTCCATAACATATCTCACAATTTTCTCAGATGGACATAGCTTAACCAATTTCTTTTTTTCTTTTTTTTTGGTATATACAATTCTCTATCTATCGCGATTCAAATACGTCATTACATCCCAGCGTAAGATGAAAAAAAATTAATTTACTTTGAGCTATGCACAGCAGAGTATAAAATAAGTCAACTCAAAACACAACAACAAAATATAATGAACTCACAGTGCAGCACATTTTCAAAACACAATTTTACCTTCGCGTCACTTAGGATTCTACTGACCATTTGCCGGTATTAACGTAACGTTAGCTCTAAGCTTATATACATGTATATGTGTGTAGGCATGTTTAACCCTTGGCACCTGCTACACTTCGGGCCACTTTAACATGCATGGCACAGAGTTGACGCGTTCCTAAAAAATTGTGTTGATTCTTATCCGTTCTCATGCATTTTCATATTATTCGACAGTGTTGTTGTTGTCCTCTTAATTCAACGTCTAACATAAACTCATGCCAACAAACAGCTGTTGAGCGTGTGCTGCAGGTGTTGCAATGTCATTTTGTAACAAACACCTCTTGTTATATGCAAAAACAACAAATTATGTAGATTGCAAAATGTAGAATTTTAAATGAATTTCTTGGACACGTTCATTGGTGTTAAATTTGTGTTTCTTTTTTTTAACTTTTTTTTTTTGTATAAAATATGCAGTAACCTTTATTGTTACGTGAATAAAAATGTGAAAATAATAGCTGCGTATTTGCTGTGAAAAAAAAAATTGTTTTGAATGTGACCTACATACGTTCAAACGCCCTCAAAGTGCTATTTCTTTTATATTTTATAGAAAAAATATAGCTTCAAAAGGGAAAACAAATTAACGGAGCTCATATAAAAACATATCAATATATAGTCAAGGCATCATGCCATGTCGTCATAGTTTGACATTGTAACTGTGTTTTGATATAACTATCATATGATTATTTAATCATGCTGTTCTTACACTCCACATTGTCAAAATAACACCAAATCATGAGACATGATATCTAACACAGCGTTCTCCTGGTCTAAATGGGTTTAACACAAATGATGACAAAAAGTGTGAATGAGGCATGGTCAGCGACCGTCCAGAGTACCAAACCTTTTTTTTAGTAAAACCGCGACTGCGCACTTTCGCGAAATATCACGCTTTAAAGCTTAGGATGCTCAGTGAAATTATGAATTTCGCCAATTATTGTTTTCAAAAAAGGGTGTTTTGGTTTCGTTGGTATATACTGTTTGCAATACTGACGTTTATCTCTTATAGTGGCATTTTTTTAATAAGTTTGAAAAACTATAGCAATGAAATAATGTATTCATATTTCAGACATTAACCGCTCTGCTCTTGATATGTTATGCAACTACAACAAAACTATTTGCTTCAAATATTTGCCAAGATGTATAATTTTAGAGAAAAGTGGGTGTGAAATCCCGGAATCGGTATAGTTTGAGCTATCGCCCCGTGCTTAGGGTGCAAAATAATATATTTTTGTTTGTTGTGAAGCTATGGCTACATACCATATCATTTCATCATACTTCTAGATAGTAAGGCACTATATTGTCTAAATTCGTCAAAACATTTTCTTACAATATCACAATATAACACATTCAAAGCTAATATCTCTTTTTACCCTTTTTAATGGCATGTAAATTTTTTTTTTTTTTTATTAAGTAGTAGGTTTTACGGAAATATTTATGTTTTTAGTCTACAGATTAGTCACGAAGTGTTTGTATTTTGTCACCATATCATCAGCTCATAGTAATCATACGATCATATCGACATATCAGCACCTCAATGCTACGTATACCAATAATCAATCAATGCATACAAAGATAAAGAGATTGTTGTGCAATATATCAAACATATTTTTTATCAATGATATAATCATATTATCACGAAGTTTTTGTTAAATATCACCATATCATTATCTCATCTTAACCATACGATCACATCGTCATATCATCATATCAGCACATTAATCGAGCTACAAAGATAAAGAGACCGTTGTCCAATACATCAATCTATTTACTTATCAAAGATATAATCATATTATGACGAAGTGTGTTATATCATAGAGTCACATCAGCTTATCAATGTTATATCAACATTATATCGTCTCATCGAAGGATTCATTTCATAGTGTTTCATTCCGATGTCATAATTTTGTCGAATTTTCTTAGTATAGTAGTTGTAATAATATATATTATAATAACGTCTTCATATGGGCAACATCGACATCATTTCACCACTCATATTCACTTTTCAACAAGCAGACATTAATAAAACCAAAAAAAAAACACTTACCTTCCGATACCTTCTTATAGCACGAGCTGCAATCACACGTAGCGGTGGCGCTATGTGATTCATCTTATCCGGATGCCTAATAGTTAGAACCTTAATTGCGGTGCCATCAGCAGTACGCCTAAAGGTAGTCTTACAAGTTGGTTTATCTGGATGCCTAATGGTTAAAACCTTAACTGGCGTTCCATCAGCAATACATTTGACCGATGTCTTGCAAGATGATTTAGGCTTACGTAAACGCTTTTTTGACACTGTGCTGTCAACTGCAGAGTTCTGAAGGCTTTCATTAGATTTCCTTTCTGACTTTGACTTGCTACTTGATTGCGTCGTATCAGGCGCTGCTAAGATGAGGTCTGATGGAAGTGGTATTTCAGCCGTAGATGAAAGTGGTAACCCAGATTTTAATGGATAAGGTGTTGATGGAAGTGGTGGAGCAGGGCTTGATGTATATGGCCTAGATGGAAGAGGTGCCACAGTCTTTGCGAGATATGACGTTGACGGATACTGGTAAGGTATTGCAGGAGTTGGTAGCAGAGCTGTAGACGAATATGGCACAAGAGATGATGATGGATTAAGCGCAGAATGAGTTGGTGGTAGACGTGTAGAAGTTTTTGCCGGCTTTGGTAGTAAAGCAGCGCCAAAAGAGGAGCCACTAATAGAAGTCGCTGTTGAAACCGTTGTAGGTAGCTGCATATTGTTAATAGTTTGATAGTTAAAATGCTGAGAATATATTTGATTGTTTTTGGTTGTATTTGTATTAGTCTGCGTTACCGTAGTCAAAAGTGTATTAGGTAAGGAAGATGAAGTGGATGTGGCACTTGAACTTGGAATTCCATAAAACCAATTTGCAGCACTAGAAACTGGCATCTGTCCTGTGTTAGACGAGGTTATAGTTTTAGTCGTGGTTGTAGTTTTTGTTGTACCTGTATTCGTAGTTGTAGGCGGAGATGAAATTTTGGTGCCCTTTGGCTTCTTGGACATAAGCGTGCTGAAGGGCACTTGAGATATTAATGGTAAATGTGGTGGAACGGGTGGTGGAGGCACATTGAAAATAGGAGGCATTGGGAAAAACATGGTGGTTGTTGGAGCTGCAGCAGTCACAGAGGGCGCGTAGTCAGCAAGCATGGAACTGGTATTTTGGAACGATTGTTTTGCTTGCTGCTGCTGCTCTTGTTGCTGCCATGTGTGTTGTTGTTGCTTTTGCTGCTGTTTTTTCTGGTTCTGCAATGGTTTTTGTTGTGTTGGTGAAACTCTGGGGTGCTGATATCCTTCGTCTTGTACTTGAGTATGTTGTGATAGCGAATGAAGCTGAGACTGCTGTGGTTGCTGCTTCGTTTGTTCCTCCTCGTACGGTCTACAGGGTCTTGACTTTTTCTCCTTAGAAATTCTACTTTTTTCAGAGCGTGTTAGGTGCTTTGAATAGGGCTGTGCATTTTCACGAGCTGATTCGGTCGTCGAAGTTACTGCTGGCTCTTTACAATCACGCAACCTTTGAAGTGTACGCGACATTGAGCCACTTTAGAGTTAGTTTATTTAGTGTAAAAGGTCTGAAAAGTAAAGAAAAATTAAAGTTTTCTTTTATTGGCGTAAAATAGACATAATAATATACAATTTTACACACTATCATAGTATCATATCACTAGCATACTGACATGTCAAATTATGATAGCATAATTTGTATCGTATCTCCAGTATTATATTTTGCTAAAATCATATTCTAATATCATCATGTGATATCATAAAATTATACATTTCGAACACATTTTCATATCACAATGCCGTGATGTTGAGCTGATATAATTCACATAATTACTTTATGCGAACAGCAAACATCAAGTGCAGCATACATTTTGCAAAAACTTTTAATCATATCCTATCATCTTCATGCGATGTCTTCAAGTTATATTTTTAAATCACATGGACATCATTTGATCTTATAATCACTTTACCTTATGTAAAGCTATTAAGAGCTTTTTTCATTATCAAATATTATACTAACAGACTCGTATCATACTACATTCTGCTTCAAAATAATAAAAAAAAATATCCTCTTCAAATAAGTTGTGGGGGATCTCTACATCATGTGACTATTTTCTAACATATCCCATATCGTTCAATTCAGAAAATCCGTTTAACGTTTCCCAACTTAGACAACGCCGAAAGCACTGCTGAAGATGGACCCAGGGATGCTCTAGAGACTTTGGTCGGTTTTCATCTCGGGGATACTGCAACTAATTAGACTCTCAATCTATATGTGTCCTGCAAGAGATGGTCTAAACTGTTACACCACCATATGTTCATTTCAGGCTAAAATCATATTATAAAATCATCCTCTATCTCACAAAGAGATAAAAAGCATACAATAAATATTTAAAAATGCTGCTTTTGTACTTTCTGCCACCAATTTGTTGAAAGATGCAACAGCAGAACCTTGTGTTCATTGAAAAGTTTACCAAGTAACAAGAAACCAATTTCTCAGTTGAGTGAATTTTAATTTAAAGTGCCTACGATGATGTGGCTTTATACACAGACCTACGCACATAAAAACAAACATGCACCCTAAATACACTTGCTATCACCACAAAAACTCACCAAAATGTAAACAAAAATCGAAAACACAAAAATTTTGATTCCGTTTAACTGACGAATAGAGGCAAAAGGCAAGAATGGAAGACACGCATTGGGACGCATTCCTTGGCTACGTCATTCGTCGTGCAACAGCGAGCAACATTTCATGCCAGACTACAAATGAAAGCGCATGGCATATGTTGTAAACAACAACCATTAAGCCATGAATACAACCGCACCACACAAACAACAAGCAACACAATTACTATGAAATTAACATCAACAGCAACAATAGCAACAATTGCAAATACTCAACAACTAGCCGCAATGCAATTGCGAAGCACTGGATGAAACAATTTCTCGGCATATTCGAGTAGATTTTAACTTGTTTTCAAACTCATTGCAAAATGAGTGGCACCTCTACCTTCCTGCAGCTACAAAACTCTGCTGCCAATCAAATTGACTCAATTCAAGCGTATGTATATTAGGGTGGTTAAAACAAATTTAATTGTTCGCTTAGTTGGAGAGTAAAACACATACATACTTTAAATAAAAAATTAAGAAAAAAGTTTTGCTAGATGTCCTTAGAAAAATTTAAACTTATATAGGTTTTCTGAAAGTTATCGGAAGAAGTTTTGCATATCAAATGTGCGACTTTAGAATATGGTATGATACGAAATTTCTGCATGAGTGCTTCCAAGTAGGCTGAAATTGACATACCAAGTAAACCTGCTTTGCTATAAAAAAAAAAAGTCGTGCAACGGAAAACACCTAGACTAGCCTAAGATCTTCTATAAATATTATGACCCTTGAGTATATAATGTCGGCGGAAGAGGTATTAAAGGCTGGTCAAAACAAAAGCGGTGTATGCACCAGCCCTAGGGTTCTTGACCAAAATAATCCATTCCAACTATTTGCACTACAAGAAGCAAAGCTATGGCTATTAAAAAAGTACACGTATTATAATTGGGATTTTCTTGAGTGCTCAGCAAGTGAGACCTTGCAGACAATTGTTGGCATAACTACTAAATAAACAGCCCTATTGGAGCTCGGCCTTATCTTTCCTTGCGCAAAACTAATCCCTCTAAGGTATTATTGTCTGCTAAGACCGGATTTTCAGTACAACTTCAGCATATTTTTTTAGTTATACAAACAGTTAACTTTTAGCGAAGTTTAAAGAGCCGATCTTGCGGGGTTAAGCTTTAGTTGAAAAGCAAGTTGTTTTCACATTTCCTTGAGTTGGTTGAAAAACATAAAAAGAAGTTCAACGTATTGGACAGGGTTACAGGGTTACAGATCTCGGCCAGTGAATCCCGTTACTCAACCACCTGAATTGGCTGAAGAGGAGCGTGTACTTCCGAGGGAGACTAGAGTCATACTAGCGCAACTTCGCTCAGGATATTGTAATAGGTTAAACTCTTACTTATCCAGACTGAATCCCAACATACCAAACACATGCCCTGCATGTGGTATGTCCCCTCATGATACCACACATCTCTTCTCCTGTTCTCCCACTCTTCTAACACCTACATCACTCTGGTCCAACCCTGTGGAAACTGCGCGTTTCCTCGGACTTCCGTTAGAAGAGCCTGGCAATTTAGAGTGATCGAGCCCATTGGGCGGGGCGAAGCACTGTTAACTACAACAACAACAAGTTCAACGTATTGAAAATTTAAAAGTCAAAAAACATTTAAAGGTTGGGGCTCAAGCTCGTAGTAGTAATTTCTCAAAAAATGTGTGGGGTGAAAAGAATAATTATTTCGATGGAAAACCAACACCCTAATAAACAAGTGAAAGTATATATATATTTAAGAACTCATCGTAGCAATGCAACAAGCATCCGTTTGAGTATTGAATAATAAACAATAATAATGCACAGACGAAAACTTTGGTAACCAAATCTGTCAGTTTAAACGAAAAACAGGAACTTTTGCTACATCGGAATTTTTTTTTTTTAGCGAACTCATACGATATCTTATACCAATTTTAAAAACAATCCGCTAACGTAGGAAATAGTGAGAACATTTTGCGTTCCTATTTAATTATTTACTTATATACCTGCAAGAAGTCTCCGTTTTGAAGAAACTTTTTTAAACCACTTTTACATGTTGAACCAGGGACCTTTCGGTATAGAAATCACTATATCACCATACCATGGGGGCTGCAAAAGATGGATGGCATTTTCAGCACAACTGCTACTGTCGTTTATCACAAAACTGTTGTCCCTTAGCTAAAATCATACTAAAATGCAAAATTTTTTAATATAAATTAAGGCTTCAGAAGACATGCCAGCATTTGTCCACACTTTAACTTCAACACATTTGTGCTCCATAGCTATAACCGGGTGTCCACTTAAGAACATCAGAAACAAAGAAATTTCAAGCACTCACTTTTTTTCTTCTTCTCATGCTTACCAACATTTTATGCACCTGAAAGGTATGAAAATCAAAAAAGGTATATAACTTCCCTATTGCAGTGGGGTATTAACTACTTGCAGGGATATTTTGCTCGTGTGTTATCCGATTTGCCTTATTTTTGGCAGGAGTATACAACACACTATTGAAAAGCAGCTGCTCACTTTTTATTGAAATACCTAGTTGAAATTACAAGCAATCGCTTTTGAAAGTAGCAGAATTTGTATGTTGAAAAGTGGGCGGCGCCACGCCCACTTCACCAAAATCCAAAAAGTTTGTTTGCGGTCGAGTATTTCTTAAAAAGCTTATTATGTGTGAAAGATCTTATTTATATAGCTTGCATGGTTATAGAAATATCGCGTTTTAGATTTTGCCAACAAGTTTTTCGGAACTTTGTTAAAAAACTGGGACCAATTTCGCCCATTATAACAATAAACGTTACCTTTATTTATTCAACTTTTTCGCCAAAATTTCGTTTCAACAAATCAATTTTTGGCGGAGTTATGGCATAGAAACTTTTGTGGAATAATCCACTATAAATTGGGCGGGACACGCCCATTTTCGAAATTTTTATATTTCGAATTTATTCGTTCACGGACACTTTAAGGTGAAATAGAAATGATATAAAGCTATTTTTCGCAAAGTTATTGTCTATTAAATATATCTATGATCCTTTTCAAAATCTTTCATATCAAAGTAGGCGTAGATCTTAACCGGACGTTGACACTCCCATATTGAAACATTTCTTGAAAATTTTAGTTTATGCCTCAATCCCAATGTAATCACCAAATTTTATCCCTATAGGTGTATTCTATCTCTATGGCGCGATATACAACAGGTATCATCATAAACCTCCTAAGAGATTTTTGCGCCAAGCTTCTCTTCCAATTTGTGGTGTGCCGATTTGAATTTTTCCCTACAAATTGGTAGGACCTACAGTTTTTTGCCGACTCCGAACGGCATCTACAAAGGAGACGAATTTTTGCTGAGAAGCCTGTCATGGCAGAAATACACTCGGAGAGTTTGCCAAACCACTGCCGAGGGGCGACCCCGTTTTGAAAAACTTTTTTCAAATCACTTTTGATGTTACCTGTACCAGGGCTCGAACCATGGACCTTCGGTGTGGTAGGCCGGCAACACTACCTTCACACCACGGCGGCCCCAGGTGTATTATGTACTGAGTAATCACTTTTTTTGTATTCTCTAAATTATTCTATATATAAAAAGTTGGCGTGGCTTTCATCCGCTTTCGCTCTTTCTAACCAGCGCTGGGAGATGAGTGACAAGGAACCTGAACACCAAATTTCATTAAGATACAGGGTGGCTGATGAATTTTGCTACATTAAGAAACTCAAATAATTTTTTTTTCAGTGTATGGAATTCATTTTTCTTTTATTCGTGTTAAAGCTCATTAAATTTTATTAAATATAGCTTAATTAGTTTTAAAAATAATGGAATTTAAATGCCCTCCCTGCTCGTCGATGCATGTGCGGCATCTTACCAAAAAGTTGTTCATTACTGCTTGGAGAGTTGAGACAGGAATAGCCGCAATTGTTTCTCGAATGGATTGCCTTAGTTCATTCAAATTTGTTGGTTTTGCTTTGAAGACTTCCTGTTTGCAATAACCCCACAAGAAAAAGTCAGGTGCAGTAAGGTCAGGCGACCTGGGTGGCCAAGGGAATGTGGAGTTTCTGGATATCAGCTTATTGGGAAATTTTCGTCGCAATTCTGTCATAACAGGTTGGGCTATATGAGGAGCTGCACCATCTTGCTGAAACCACACAGAGTTGAAAGAAATTCTCATTCGGCGTAATTCTGGATAGAAAAACTCTCTCAACATGCTCAAGTAACGGTCTCCAGTAACCGTAACGGTGTGACCGTTTTCTTCGAAGAAGTAGGGCCCGACAATGCAGCGTGATGAAACTGCACACCACACTGTGACACGAAGTGGATGCAATTCCGTCTCATGGAGTATCTGTGGGTTGGAAGCACTCCATATTCGACAATTTTGTTTGTTTATGTTGCCGTTTAAATCGAAATGGGCCTCGTCAGACATGAAAAGACAGTTCAACATGTTTCCATCCTCTTCCACCATTTGAAGCATCTTCTGGCAAAATTCCAAGCGAATCGGCAAGTCTGCAGCGTTCAGTTTGTTGGCCATTTGAATTTTATATGGGAATAAGTCCAAATCTTTGTGCATAATTGACTGTAATGACTGTCTGCTTACACCCATTTGATCAGATAAGCTTCTTGTCGAAACACGTGGATTGTTTTGTATGGCAGCAGCTACAGCAGCGATTGTTTTCTCCGTTCGAACTGAAGGGTTTCGATGGTAAGGTCTTCTGTTGACTGTCCCATGCTCGGCAAAATTGTTTACAAGTCTTATTATGGTCCATCTGCTCGGAGGATTGCCGCCAAACGTGCGCCTATACTCTCTTTGAACCGAAACTACGGACTCCAGTGCGTGATAGCGGCGGACAATCAAATTCTTGTTTCAGTGTCCCAGTTATCCATTTTTGTTAAATGTAAAAGTCAATCTGCAAAATAAAAATAAAATTAACCAGATTCATTAAATAGAAAAAAAGTTATTTAATTTTTTTTTGGTAGCGGCTTTCATTAGCCACCCTGTATCTCAAAACTTAGTCAAATTATCGTGTTCACAGACGGACGGACGGATACGGCTTGATCAGTTTCTCTCTTCCTATCTATCTCGATTCGATACACTACTAGGTATAAAAAGTGAGTTATAACATTTCATCAGCAACGCGGTAGAAGCTGGTAAGTATCCCTTTCATTCAAAACCACTTTTCATACTGCTGGAAAGGTGAGAGATTGATGCACCTGGTGATTGAAAAAAATGGAAAACTGCTAACGTTATACATTTCAACACAAACTGAAATTTTTAAAATTGAGTTAGATGTCACTTAATTTTTTTTTTTTTTTTACTGAAATGTTTATCTGAAGGTATAGAGCAGCTTTTACCGAATTTAGGTACAACTATGTTGACTGATATAGCCAAAGCGTTATGGCAGCCAGAATAAAAATACGATTCAGTGAATACAAAAGCTGGGGCCGAATTACGACATCCGTTCCGTGATCGTAAACTGGTTTTCAAGTCACGATAACTTTGAAACTGTCCAACTTTTTAAAAGAGTGATAATGCATAATCGAACCAACCGCTAGTTCCAGCCAATTGCTCACGTATGCTATCATTCCGTATTATGGGCTTGGAGCTATTTTGATTTAAAAAATCGCTTTCGATGACGGAACGTATAACGTAATTCGACCCCTGGGTTCCATAAAGACAGACTTTTTTTCATAATTTTGTGTTGTTTGAGTGCACTGAAGAGATAGCATTAGCATTTTACAAAACGAGTACGGGTGATAGATAAGAAGAAGCTGAACTTGAAGAAGGAACTGTCACAAGTCTGATGTATTTTAAAGAGAAATCTGATTGGAATATTGACTCTAAATCTCAAACTAAGAGGAGAATGATAATATTCTGCACCAGAAAGCGTCGAGCAACTAAAACTTCTCAATATATGGGCAATTGCAACAACAAGAAGAACTAAAAGAAACGACTTAGGTTGGCACGCCTGTCATAGGAGCCAACTAATATCCAAAACACGAAGGTTCAAGTTGTCAAATAAATCGTCCCTGTCGCAATTGGACTAAAATCTGAAGGTGCTGCTATAGGAGTCCACCAGCGCTCCACTTCGTTCCGCCATCAATTCCAAATTTACAAGGAAATGAGTGCTAAGCAAATTTTGGTTTGACCCAAATTATTTTTTTTAGCTTATGTAAATGTAAGTCATAATTTTAATAGAAAACAATTAAATTTTTTAAACTTAGTTTTACCTTGCTACAATACAAAATAAAGTAGGTCTGAATGAAAATGGTAATTTTTCTAAACCATTATTTAGTTAGGTTGTAATTGTAAATTCTTCCTCAAATCCTCATTTATTTAAGAAATGCTATGAAAACTTGTGTGACTTTGATGTGTTACGACATACATAAAACACAATTTTTGTAAAAAATTTATTTCGAAATATCTGGTATTTGACTGTTGTGCGTTGCTCTAAAATTAATAACATAAAATTTTACTAAGAACACAGTTCACACAAATTCCATAAATATTTTCCCTGTCATTTTCACAACAAATCCAGTGTCTTTGATAATCCCGCACACTACGACACTAAACAATGGCAAAAATTTAGGAACACAAACGGTATTGCTAAATTTTCTAAAGAATTAAAGGCAAAATATCAAAGAGAATTTTAACAAACTAAGAATTTAAAACAAATATCCTTTTTACAAAAAAAAAAAAATTATTCCACAAGTAAAAGGTAAACACAAAAGTGACTAAAACAACAAAGATTCAAATTACAAAAGCGACCATAAATCGAGCCAAGACAAATACTTATGTATATATAAGGAAAACGGGACCAATTCAGAAGCACTCTGCCCCACCTCACAGGTGAACCTTTTCGTTTATATACGCTCACACTCCCCACCTCTTTAACATCAACGAATTGGTTTATTTTGGACGCAATGGCATTGTCCGTTGCCCTTAATTAAATTTAAATATTTTATCACCGAAAAATTGTTTGTTACGACAGCAAAAAAACAAAACAAAGAAAAATAGTTGGTGCGAGCTTAAAAAGCTGAATATTAAATGTCAGTAACTGCTGCCCATACAGCAGGGAAGTGGTGCGGGTGAAGTGGTGTGAAAGATGGCTCACCAATATGGTGCTGATGTATCCCACAATCGCTGTAGTAATACTGTTGATGATTTTTAGCCAAAAACAACATAAACCAACCGTTCACCGGACGCTGCCAATGCTGAAATTGCTTTTTATACAGATAAGCACTGCAAAAGCGTGGCGGTGGGTAGAAAATACAAACATTTACCTGCATGTACATTAGGGTGGGTCGATTTGTATGGACGAAAGTTAACCGATATCGCGGCATCGATTTTTCGATAGGTTTTGGGCTCAGGAAAAAAAGTTCCACTACGCATACCAAAAAAATAATTTTCGAGCTTGCGAAATTTAATTTTTTTCATGACCTACTACTACTACTACTACTTTTTGGGACTTCTTTGGGTCGAAAAATCAACTTTTCCAAAACCCGAAAATAACATTTTTTTTTTTCAAGAAACTGTTATCGCCAACGTTTCTAGCGCATAATTTTAAGTGGGACAGGAAATGAAAAAGCTCCTAAAAAAATGGCGAAGGGGTCAAGTTTTTTACCAAAACACTAGCCAAAACCCTAAAAAAATTTTTTGTTTCCAAAAAACTGTTATCCCCAACGTTTTTAGCGGACATTTTTGGGTCGGACAGGGTATACATGAAAATTTTAAAATCAAATGAAAATTTGTTTAGTAGGTCTTAAAAAAAAACCTTAAAAATCTAAGTCGAAAAAAGTCAATTAAATTCCGCAGGCTCGAAAATTATTTTTTTGGGTATACGTAGTGGAACTTTTTTTCCTGAGCCCTAAACCTATCGAAAAATTGATGGCGCGATATCGGTTAATAAATCGACCCAGTCTAATGTACATAGTTGGTTATGTAAATATTCGAACATAAAATGTAAGCAGTCACATATACCCCGAAAAAATTGAATTAGTCCAGGATGAGTCCAGCACAGGTCATGTTCATTGGGTACTCAATTTAAGCCTGACTCATCCAAACTATACTAGCTGGAATTAAGCATGGGCCACTTTTTTTGGAATTGAGTCCCGAAATTTTCCGCAGTGTATCTTCAGACTCGCAGCCAAACATATCTACATATGTTCTGCATTTGAATGTTTAACTGACGTTGGTTTGCCCTTTTTCAACATAATTACAACACATACTTCAACCAATTATTTATTGTTGTTATACTTTTATTCTGGCTTATTGTTTTTGTTGTAGTTTATTTCGAGTGGCATGTTGTTGTTCATTTGCCGCACTTCATCTTCAATTGTGCTGAATAATTGCCAGCTGTTTTTTGGCCAACACTGTTTGACACTTTTTTGTTTGCCTTTCAGTAAATCTCTCATTTATCCACTCAAAAAGGCTATAGCATCATTTGACCGTCGGTGGTTGCTTTTCCCCAACTCGAAATAAGACATAGGCGGCAACAGATTGTCGCTAGCTCAAAGGCAATTTTCATCTTTTTTGTTTTAAGTGTTAAGTGCGGGTGCCAGTAGGTTTTTGGCCGCCATATACCCAATTTTAGTGTATACTGGTTTTAAATTTTAATATTTCATTATGATAAAACTCACCTTTGTTATCGAATGAATTTTTGAATGATTTCGCCTGAATAGAAACGTTTAATTTTAATAAGTTCTTCTGATCGGTATGTTTCATTTGATTAGTTTTTTCAATATCTTCAAATCTGATGGGTTATGAAGCAAAAATATTTTCATTTTAGTGAATTCTTTCTACTATCGTCGGAAGCTATAGTCATGTGGAAAAGCTATTTCTCCACTTTTGTCAAAAAAATATTTGAAGCAATTGGTACTGCTAACATTACTTATTTCTTACAAAATATAAAAAAATCTGTATGCATTTCAACTTTATTTTTGCAAAGGAACTGCTGAACGGATCACTTAAAATAGCGAAAATATATTTTTGACCAATAAATTTATTATTGATAAGCAATTGCCAACACAAACAAATGTATCCTGTTTTATCGTCAAAGAGAAACATTTGACCTTTTTGTTTCAAAGTTCAATAACAGCAGATATACTGTACCGATTTTGAGAATTCAAAGACTAATTTGCTCGATTTTAAATACTATTCAATATCACGTTTTTCATTTTTTTAAAATACAATTTTTAGTGTATTTACCTTTAAAATTCTTTAAAAACCGTGCAAAGAAATTACTCAGCCCACATTTTTGCGCTCGAAAACCCCCAAGTAACTAAACTGTATTCTCTAACATATTCCGTTGAGAAGAAAGAAATTGTCTGCTATAATATTGATATTATAAATGCCAGATATTACAACTTAAATACTTCCAACTATACGATTTTCAAACAAAATTTAATCTTTCAATTACAAATCTTAGAGTGGGGAGGTGTTCAAGTTTTAATCTCGGGAATTTACTTTGTTTTTTTTTTTTCAAGGAAATAAAAACTGTGCTTTTGAATAGTTTCTAAAGCGAACAATTGTTATAAAATTGACAATACCATTACTGACCAAAGTAAATGCTCACTATTTTAAGCGGTTGGTTTCAGAAATTCTCAACGAGTTATAATTTACTTAGTAGAATTTCTTATTTTTTCTTAAAAAGCATGTGTAGTACTGCAAAATTGTCAGATTGTCATAATTGGATTTATATATTCTAGAAACTAAAATTTAATCGAAGTTAACGGAATTTAATTTTTCTTAATTTCCTTAGTTTCTTCATTTTTAGTTTAGTCGAAAATAATTTTTCGACCCTTGGCAGACCCAACCTAAAGATAAAATAAATGCGAAAATATGTCATTGCATCGTAATAAGGTACATTTTTCATAGCTTGATATCGCGGTAGAAATGTATGCGAAGTGGAATTTAGCTGGTGTTAATCAGAAAGTCAAAGAGCGATGCGGACAACCTCAAAATTGATGTTACGGTCGCATATGTATATAGGCTTCTTTTTAAATCTAAACAAAGCTTTTAAGTCTTGACCACCCTTGTAAATGGATAACATCCCAATATTTGAACATATATATTTTTAGTTTTGGGTTTCGTTTTATAAACGAAGCCGAAATAAATGTTTCAGTTCCGGTCTCGTACTTCAACATTTATTTCGGTTTTGTTCTTCAGCATTTTATCGATTTCGTTCTGGTGTAATTTCTCAATATTTATTTCGGTTTCGTTCTATAACGTATTATTCGGTTTCGTTCCGTTTTAGTTCCTCAGTTTCTTCAAGGTTTCGTCTTTTAATATTTATTTCGGTTTTTATAATATAAGTCGGTTTCCTTCCGGTTTTGTTCTTCGACATTTTTTTCCGCTTCTTTTCGGTTTCGTTCTTCATCATTTTTTTTGGTTTCTTTCCGTTTTCGTTCTTCATCATTTTTTTCGGTTTCTTCAAGGTTTCTTTCTTCAACATTTATTTCGCTTTCGTTCTTCAACATTTTTTTCCGTTTCATTCCGTTTTCGTTCCTGAATATTTTTCTCGGTTTCTTTCCGGATTCGTTTTTTATACCTAGTAGTGCTACGCACACAAGGTATATTAACTGTAGCCGCCTGACGGCAGTACGTAACGGCATAAACGGATCGAGATAGATATAGACTTCTGTATATCAAAATGTTCAGGACGAAAACAGAAATTGATTAAGTCATGTCCGTCCGTCCGTCCGTCTGTGAACACGATAACTTGAGTAACTTTTGAGATTTCTTAAGGAAATTTGGTATGCAGGTTCCTTGGCACTCATCTCGGAGTTCTATTTAAAATGGGCGAAATCGGATGATAGCCACGCCTACTTTTTATATATAGAATATTTTCGAAAACACAAAAAAAGTGATTACTCAGTTCATGTGAGTACATTGAGATTGAGGCAAAAAATAAATGTTTTAAGAAATTTTTGAAAATGGGCATGGCACCGCCCTTTTTTGATTAAGTCAAATATTAAAATAATATTTATCATACATCAAAAACCATTCAAGATATCGAAACGAAATTCAGCACGCAGGTTTCCAGGTACGCAAGGAACGTTCCAGGAAAAAATGGGCGGGATCGGTTAAGGTCTACGCCCACTTTTATATGAAAGATTTTGAAGAGGATCGTAAATATATTAAATAGGCAATAACTTTGCGTAAAATAGCTTTACATCATTTATATTTCACTTTTAAAGTTTCCGTCAACAACGAAATCCAAAACCTTACAATTTTCGAAAACGGGCGTGGCCCCGCCCCTTTTATAGTGGACTACTCCACAAAACTTTTTATGCCATAACTCCGCCAAAAATTGACTTGTCGAAACAAATCTTGGTGATGATGTTTTATAGGTAAAGGTTACTGTTTGCTGTAAAATTGGCGAAATCGGTTAATGTCCACGCCCAGTTTTTTAACATAGTTCTGAAAATTTTTTTGTAAAATTTAAAAAGCGATATTTCTACAACTAAGCAAGTTATATCAATCAGATTTTACACACGTAATAAGCTTTTTAAGGAAAACTCGGCCGCAAACAAATTTTGTCAATTTTGAAGAAGTAGGCGTGGCGCCGCCCACTTTTCAGCATAAAATTTCTGCTATTTTCAAAGGCAATCGCTTATAATTCAAGCTTGATATTTTAATGAAAATTGGTCAGCTCCTTCTCAGTAGTATGTATTATACTCCTGCCAAAAATTAGCAGTATTTAACAGAAGGTCAAATACAAAAATAAAACCGATCCTTGATGAATTAGGCTTGAAAAAACAACGATACATTACATACCTAGTAGTGATCTATTATGTCGTCGGAATACAGCAGGCCTTCTTTATTAATGTTTAGGTTAAATTTTGTACTCAGCGGCACTTTTTTAACAAAAGCACCGTTTTGCTTGATAAATTTAATTATTTTTCTTAATGTTAAACAGGTGAAAAAAAATTATTTATCATTGAATCAAAGTTGTTGGTTAATCAAGTCCCTAGTAGTTATTGTTTTCTATGAACAACAAGTATTGGCATCTGGGAAAAAAATAGTAACAATTTCAATTTTGTAATTGACCATACAGACTCTTTTGAGGGTTAACTTTCGTGCGCAGTGGTTTTTTGGGCCAACAACAGTTACTCTATTTTGAGATCCTTCAAAAATGTGGAAGAATTACAGAAATCGAAAAAACTGTAGACTGAATGTAAAATTAAATCATTTTTAAAACTAAAATTATCTTTAACGAAAAAAAAGTTCCACAAAAGGTGAACAAACTTTTAAACTGCCCTCGTATGACGGCCGTTATACAACTATATCGACTAAGCTTGGTGTGGTCATTAAAATAAAGCCAGCCAATTGATTTTTTCTAAAATTTTTGAATATGCGAATGGCACAGCCTACGTTTTGTTAAGTTAAGTTTTAAAATTTTACTTAAAAAAATCAAAAATCATTGAAGGTATCTAAATTAAATTAGGCACATGGAATGTTCTCCAAGAAACAAACCCGGAGTTAGGCCTTATTTCTGCGAAAAATAACTTTTTATCAATTATATTTCACTTCCAAAGCGTCCACGTAAGAAGAAATTCAAAAAGAATAAACTTTCTAGAATGGGCGTTGCCCGTCCTTTTTATAGTACATTATTACACAAAACTTTTGAAACCATAACTGGAACAAAAGTTTGTCGTAACGAAATACGAAAATGTTGAATTCATAACTTTTATTGTTTATTGTGAAAATGGGTGAAATCGGCGCAGAGCCAGGACCACTTTTTTAAAGTAGTTAGGAAAAATTAGTTTTTTACATTTGAAAGACGATATATTTGTAACTATTCAAGTTGTATCAATGAGATTTTGCACACGTAGTGAGATTTATAAGGACAACTTGACAGCAAATAAAATTTTTGGACTTTATGGAAGTGGGCATGGCGCTGATCACCATCCAATATATAAAACTTTCCGGTCAAGAAGTTAGTACCCACTGAAAATGCTTTGTTTCTTTTAAAATAAATCGTAGACCTGCGTTAACTGCGATATAATAGATCACTAATAGGTACATTTAGGTCGATTTCAGTAAAAGTTAAACATATTTCCTTTTTTTATTTCAATAAAAGTTAACCAAATATCGGAATATTAAGTCACTCATATACATTCAAGTACTAGCAAAGCGATCTAAAAGTAAAACGAATTCAACAATGACGCAAGCTAACAAATATTTAGCAAAGAACTGGTCCACTTCGTACTGCATTTCGTTTCGTTTCCACAAGCACTGCACGTAGTCACCTGATGACACCAACACAACACAAGATATTCAGCAACAAAAAAATGTTAACAACATCTTGGTAAATAGTAAACAAAGTGCACATGGCCAGCTGTCAAGATGGTGGTGAGGAGCCAAAATTGTTTTCAAATAAAATGTTGTTGCAGTAGAGAGAGCTCTCAGTAGCTACTCATACTCTCACGAACATTTGAGCGCTTAACACATGCTGACACTGACGTGAAACAATACTAAAAAGCTAAGAAACGAAACAAACATTAAAAAAAGGTATTAACAACAACTACACAATTAACACTAACAAAAGACTTGTATCGTAATTCATTATATAAACAACAACAAAACGCAAAAGTGAGCTTTACATACTGGAGTGACGCGTAGAGCTTACAAGTCGCAGAGATGTAATTTTCTTGACTTTGATTTATTTTCTTGCTTTTATTTTTTTTGACTGTTAGAACTCCTTTGTTGTGTAGCAATAGAACGCACTCGTCAACGCGGTTTAATGATTAAAAAAACTCCGAAATAAATATACGTAAGAAACTGTGCGCAACTGAGCCGCCTCGAATCGACGAATTAACACTGAAATGTTGCTGACAAATGTTGCGCTAAGTGCACAAGTGCAGTTGTTAGTAACAATATTCATATAAACATACAAAGACACGCACACAAATTCTTGCAAAGCGAGGTAAATTGCACACAAACAATCATGCAGATGCTTACACCAATGTATATAATACATAGAAAGTGAAATAACAAAGACCAAAAATAACAACACTACGAGCAATAGACCATTTACAGGCTCACTAAGCAAGCAGTGAGCAAGAAAAAAACGGAGATAGTAGTAGGTAAAAAAAAAAAACAAGAAGACAGAATATCAAAAAATCTAGACAAAATACGCACACAATGATGTAACATTGTGGTTGACAGTACCTACGTATTTTGCGGCACAAAAATTCATTCGCAATAACCAATTCGTATATACTTGTTTAAAAACACACACAAACACTCTAATGTATCTAATTGAAATTATATTCCGCTGCATGAAAAATATACCAGTAGTTATCGCCACTTATTCCCTCAACTGTTGATATTGTCATAGAGTAAAAATATGCTATTAAAGCCCAGAGGAATGTCAAAAAAACACGCAGACGAAGAAACAAGCAAATCAAAACGCCACACATGAGCACATGGCAAAAATATGGGAATATGTAGTAAATGCAAGACAAAAAGACCGCCCACATTTAGCACGCCACTACATAAATACATAGCTATGCTGTTTTCGAGTTGAGTTGAAGTTAACTTAAGTGAACTGAGTTGTGCTGAGATGCATTGCAGATGGATAGACCGCCGTGGCGTATACGTAACATTTGGCGCTCTTAGAATAATACAGAAATATGAGCTACTGCGTATAGCCGCATAGGTGTTTCTATAGAAGGAATGCGGCACAGTGGGTATATTTAGGCGAAACTCTATATTTAAATAACAGAAAATTTTGATTATTATTATTTAAAAAGTCAATGTGTTGCCTGAGCGCCAAGATATTGAGAGTTATTGTTATAATTCATCATTACTTTAACAAAAATAATAAAATAAATAATAGCTGATTTCTTTTTCGTAAGCACTTAGCGACTTATCGCATGAAATAACCAAATTAAACTTTTTTCAAAAATTTTAACATTAAATGTGAACTTGTCGCTTGTAGGATAGCAACCAAAATTGTCCTATTTAATATTTCTACTAGCTTATTTTTATTGTTGCTGACAATTCAAACATTTTTTTAAGCGAGTAGATAAAGTTTTATCCAGCATCCAAAAGACGAGTAAAAAACTATAAATAATTATTTACATAATTATTGATTCACTGTTTAAAAAATGTTTGCTGTTGAAGAAAGCGCGCCAATCGCTTCTTCGTGTTACTACCTAGCGCTAATTGAAGACATCAAATGATTACAAAGCTTTCTTCACTTGGTCCTACCATCGGTGTGAATGTATTCTTATTCCGCCGGTTTAATCCGTGTGCCAATAAAAATATATCCTGAGCAGGAGCATCTCCATTCATTCGCATAGTAGGGTTTAGTAAATGTACACGCCATTTATTTATTTGTTTAAAGCCAGTTTCGTCCACTTTTGTTTAAAAGACAGACTTGGAGTTGACCAACAGGTCTGCATGTTTTATAAAAGGTGTTTTAATAGATTTATCGAATTGATAAAATCTTTTCCATCCATGATTAAACATCTGAATCTAAAATCAGTTAGATCTTTATGCCAACCCGTTATTAAAGACCACAACAACTGCCCATCCGAAGTTCCAAGTTTAAAAACAAATTGTTTACTTAGGATCTGAGTTACACCATTCTTTCCGACAGATGAGTACATCTATCTTGAATTTCCAACAACACATGCTTCTTATGGTCGTTTATAAATTAAAAAGTAGATTAGAATATTAGAGATTTCAGCTGGAAAATCTCGAGTTTACCTCCGAGAGTTGGCATTTTTTATTGAATATAATTTTACATTTAAAAACCAGTCATTTTTAACAAAGAGGAGTATATTTAATTCTCATTTACTAGGATGCAGTAAGCCGAGCACTATAACTTATATGGATTTAGTTGTAATACGATCTGTCCTACTGCAAGATTACTGAAACCAAATTGTTCAGGAGCTTTATATCGTCAGTGAGGTGCTTTATTGGCACCTTTCCAATTCCATAAAAATTTTATGGTAATAGATTTTGGACGCAAAACTTTCAACGCGATATGCTTCCTTATTTTCAAACTAATTTTTTATTTTTTTTTTATATATCCGTTGCTAATAGTTTTCATTCATTTCTATAGACTCATTCCATTGAAGCGAAATAAATTGTATACCAATGCCACCTAAACACGCCACTGTGCGCTATAACAACTAACTGCCCTTTGTGCTACAATGCCAACAATAATAATAACAATACGACATCCACCGCCACCTGATATGTTTTGCTACGTCAATTCAAAAATGTGTCCACCAACTGTAGAGCGCGTCATTCAAATGAGCACGAAATAATACTCACGCGACTAAAATTTAGCTTACCACATACATACACATTACTTTGTTGTGGTTTTTTGGAGCACACTCCATAATGTGTGTGTGTGTGTGCATTGCTAAGTGGCGCTAATGTGGCCGGTTGTGGTGCTCACGTTACTGGGACTAGTACCGTTTAAGTGTGGGTTTTGTTGGTTTCACGACTTCTATGACAGAGAGAGAGGTTGTCTGTAATGAGGATATATGTTACAAAATTGCTGTATAATCGTTGAATGTAATTTAAGAGGCACGACATTTGCTTACTCTCTCATCGTTGTTTTGAGTGTGCTCTCTACAGTGGTTGGCCTTGCAGTAATATTATAATGCATATTTTGCCAGTAGGAAATAATACAAAGTTCATGGAACCACACAAATTTGATATTGATTCAGATTCTTTTAAAGTAAGTGAGATTATGTAACTACTGTTATATGAACTGAAATCGTAATGAGGTTTTCTGAGAAATATTTCTAGATATCTACATACTTATATTACGATATTATCATTCATTAGACTTAAAAGAGAAAACAACTAACTAATAAAGAAAAAATCGGCTCTCTTGTTCCTTTGCTGTTACGTTTTAGAGGTCACAGATTCAAAACTGCAAAGGACTTTGCACATATGGAAACCAGCGCTAATGTAAATACTCTAAATGAGTCTCGCGTTTCTACAATTTAAAAATATTAATTTATACTGAAATGCTTGAAATTCAATTACCATTTTTGAATTAGGCTTGGAATCTCTCACCTTAAGGTGTCCGATTTTAAAGCATAAAAAGTTAGCAAAATGTCAATGAAATAACAATCTGAATCCGGAAGAAAACAATACTTCAGAAAATAGTACAAGAACTCTTTACCTGAACTTTTTTTTTTAAAGATCCCTGTGTGTTAATTGGGTGAAGTAGCACCTTAACCCAGAATGAGTTCAAAACCGACCTTTAAAAGCCACTTTTTAAATCCGTTCTGAGCTATTGTGTTGTGGAAAGTGGTGTAAATCATTTATTTTGATTTATTTTATTTTATTTTTATATTGATTTATTTAATTTAATTTAATTTTTTTTATTTTATTTTATTATATTTTATTTAATTTAATTTTTTTTATTTTATATTATTTAATTTTATTTTATTTTATTTTATTTTATTTTATTTTGTTTCATTTTATTTTATTTTATTTTATTTTATTTTATTTTATTTTATTTTATTTTATTTTATTTATTTTGTTTTATTTTATTTTATTTTATTTTATTTTGTTTTATTTTATTTTATTTTATTTTATTTTATTTTATTTTATTTTATTTTATTTTATTTTTTGTATTTTGTTTTATTTTATTTTATTTTATTTTATTTTTTGTATTTTACTTTATTTTATTTTATTTTACTTTCTTTTATTTTATTTTATTTTATTTTTTTTTATTTTGTTTTATTATATTTTATTTTATTTTATTTTATTTTATTTTATTTTATTTTATCTTATTTTATTTTATTTTATTTTATTTTATTTTATTTTATTTTATTTTATTTTATTTTATTTTATTTTATATTTTTATTTCCTTTTCTTTTATTTTATTTTATTTTTTTTTTATTTTTTTTTTTTTATTTTATTTTATTGAATTTGTTTATTCCCTTTTCTTTTATTTTGTTTTATTTTTTCTTTTTATTTTTTTTTTAATTTATTATTTTTATTTTATTTTACTTTATTTTATTTTATTTTATTTTATTTTATTTTATTGTATTATATTTTATTTTGTTTTACTACCCTATACCGGAATTGTTCATACCAAGCCCAAAGATGTTAACACATCAAAAATAAGACGGATAGCTTTTTCATTACCTTACTTTACTAAAGGGCGATTTTTAGCTCGGTATTGTCGACTAAAAATCACTATATGGGCAGCAAAATTTTAGCACTTCCATAAAGCAAAGTTAACAACATTTTTCTTTTAATTTCCTTTTATATCGATTAATAAGGGATTTGCTTGAAGAAATTACATTGGAAGACATATATTTATGTATGTACATATCATTCGCCATATTCATAAAAAAAAATTGGTTTATAAAGCTTTTTAAAATGATATTTCCATTTGAATTATAAGGGCTTTATAAACGTTTTCTCTTTTACTAAATATAGAAGTATATGTAAGTTACTCGAAAGGCAATCTCACATCCAATCTAAGCTACACATCGCTTATGCCGTACATAGCTCAGCGTATTTTATTTCATTAAAGAGATTTGTCCGAGCGCTCTTCCAATACAATCATACTAATGAGAGCGCATACATGGATACAAAACTCAATACCAAAGTGTCTGTGTGGTGCCAACAATTGAAATTCCAATACCAACGCACGCAACAGAGGCGGAGTCTGCGTTCGAAAACAATGTAAAACTGCATTATATACATTAAATGGGAGGCGCTTGCTAGTAATAGTTCATTATATGAGGCATATAACAGCGACGAATAGTACATAAAAGTGCATACACAATCGAAAAAGAAAATGGCGTATTTTGACTCAAAGCTAAAAAAATTTTCCCGATGCAAAATCGCAAACTTACGTTCATTTTTAAGGAAAACCCTTTAAAGAAATTAACACATAGCCTGCACTGTTTCTTGTTTACATCCTGTTTATTCATTAATAACACTCAGCAACTGAAATAACAACAACTAAAAGCATGACAGCGATACAGAGTAAAAGCATGACATACTCGTAGGCTATTAGAATGCAAGAAAAAAAATATAAACAGCAGCTACAACAACGATGGCGATACAACGACGATATAAAACTGAAACCAGCAGTTTGAGAATGAAACACGAGTATAAATTTCGTGTATATGACGAGAGCACATACACGGCAAACGCTTGTTTCGTTTTGACTGTTGTTGCTGTTGTTAAGCTTGGCACGTTGTATCGTTAAAAGAACGACCAACACGTGGCTCTGTAAAATAAACGCGATACAAAGCAACAACAAATTTAACACAGCGCTTTTCATTTCGTTGGGAGATGTACATGTGGGGTGTACTGTGTGTGGGTGAGTTGGTAACTACTAAATGTGTTACAACTCATTCACGCGACCGCAACAGCAACAAGAATGGCATGCCGGTTTTCGTGCCTAAAAATGTGACGCCAAAAACGAATGCTTGCCAGCGGTAATGTTTTGTTGTTTTTCTTTCTTTTTTTTTTGTTTCTACTGACAATGGTAATGTGGTCGGTGGACATTGTTAACCGTCCATTGTTGTGTTCGCATTCAGGTAATGTTGCCTTTCACTATTTAAATGCAACGTCGCGGTTGTCTTGGTATTTTGTATGAGGGTTTTGTATCGTCGGTGGCCCATTGTGCATGTCATATTGTTGGCAAAACTTTTGACATTCACAAAATCACCAACCGGCGTCCAAGTTGACACTATGACACTATCATTGCTATTATCTAGCAAGTCCGGCAGAGATAGTGATGAATAAGTTCGAAAAATAAACATAGTGCAGCTAATAAGCTACTAACGGAGAGAGCTAAAAGTTTTCTGGTATGGAAAAAAATGCTTTTAAATAGAATCATTTTATAAATGTCGTGGAAGTAAGTGGAAAAGGCAAAGATGGCTAGATTTCTTGTTGTTAACTTCATCAAAATGCCTACTAAATATATTACTCATACGCCATGGATAGAACATCTTCACTCTCCCTGCAGTAAAGTTGCCAACCAGTATACGAAAAAGACAGTCAACACAATCGCCAACCGAAATACACTTTGAAAGATCGAATGACTCACACACTAACAGAACTACCGCAAAGCTATCCCAAACGGATCAGTTGAGAACTAGCCAAAGCGGATATTTCTTAGAGTTTCCACGAGATCCCGCTTAGAATGAAATACCAAGTAATAAACTTGACTGTGAGAAGGATTGTGTTGCATTGTAATGCTCTCATCTTATTGTTATACCTAGCAGTGTTACGCCAACAAGATTTATTAGTTTTGTTTGCTTAAGGTGAGTGCGTAACGCCGTTGACGAATCGAGGTAGACATAGACTTTTGTATATCAAAATATTCAGGAAGAAAAGAGAAGTTGATTAGGTCCATACCGTTCGTCCTGTGAATTCGATAGGCAATTTTAATATATCTTATTGAAATATGGTGTACAGACTCTTCGAAGCCGATCTCCCATCGCTACTTAAAATTGGGAAAGTTGGATGATAGCCACTCTCCTTTTTATGTATCGAATATTTCTCAGTTGTCTCCTCCGTCCGAAGTGGCATTTGTTTTCAAGAGTTATACTTCGTTGAATTTCGAGGCTGACATTAATATTGATTTTAGCACTAGTTTCCAGTTACACGAAGTGCTTCTTTCTAAACTTGGCTCCCAACAATGGCTTTTTTGACAAGAGGTAAATGCGTTTACTCATTACTACGAATACCTCTTTGTACTCTTGTTCACCACAAAAGTTTTTTTTTCCTCCTACACAAATAATCTAATTTAGTATTTTTATGAATATATTGGGGATATCGTTATTGGTAAAGGCTCTCAACAAATACTTTAAAAGGTACCCATGATACTACGACGGGTTCAAGATTGTATGTTTTACTGCAGTTACTGCACATGTATTGAAGAGGAGGAGGGTGTTGCATGTGCTCCATAAATTTTGCCTAATCTATATAAACTATGCAGGTCCCTGATATATTTTCCAATTAAGGCGTGACTTGGGGAAAACTAGGTGGACATACCATAAATTTGCCTGTAAATTCCTTTTCCTATATGGTTTTCTGCCCGGGACGTAGAAGAGAGTATCTTATTCTGGGCAAAACCCGAAGACAAGCTCGGGGGTTACGCTTACTTATTGGAGTTGGCTCCAGCCTTTGGTAGCCACAAAATCAGTCGAAGTAATAAAAGTCGGATGACCTGGACTTTATCCAACGCCACAAAATTCAAAAGCTATGTATGCAGTTTTGTCAATCAATTTAAGTTTAACATTGTGCCAGTTAGAAATTGTTCATAAATTTACCTGAATTTTCACACTCTTTTCGGTCGAAGGTTTTGAGTGCCTTCTTACATACAAGAAAATGCTCAACACCCTTGATAAAAAAAAATTCTGTAAATTTAGGACAATTTTTGTGTGAGTTCTATCTTGCTCAGTGTCACACTAAAATTGATTGCTCGGAACTGCATACTCGAAAATTTTAAAAAATTCTGCCGTAAAATTTTGCAGATTTTTATGGAATCGATACATTTTAAATGAAAATTGTTAAAAACATTTAATTTCACTACAATTATTGTGAACACAAATATAGATATTCAATCAAAATTAATAGGAGCGGTTATTATTAAACTAGTATAATCCAAAGAAATTTTTTTTTAGAATTTTTGTCTATTTGTCTGTCTGTATGCATGTTTGGGTGAGTATCACTCAACAACTGCTAAATAGAATTAAATGCAACTTTTACCGTTTCATTTGCACACGTCCGAATTAAAATATAAGGTATTCTTTATTTCGAAAACTTGACCGATTTCGGAGCTATTGACTAACATGTGGATCAGGGTTACCTAAAAGGAGTTATTACAATCTGGGTTTCAAACGAAAGGTGCTGGTTAGTACTGCTATAAACGTTGATAATCATATTCGATATCTCAACTAGTTTCAAAGGTATGATGATTACAATTGGACTCTTATAAGTTCTGAGATGCAACGATGCATGGAAGGGTTTTTTGTTTATGTTATAAATTTGTTTTGAAACTATGCTACAAAAGGGTAATTAATATTTAAAGAAATAAAGATAAAATGGCCGAACGCGACGTTTTTAGCAAATCCGAAACAAAATGGTTGATTTATATTAATTTACTCGATAATAGCCGTGTAGGCTAGTTAGTTCATTAATCGCTGTATACAGTTTAAAAGTAAGGCAATAACTTTATATAAAACCGAGTTTCTCCACCAATTTGCTTTGTGTTGTTTTTAATTTTCCTAACAAACTGGCGGGGTCTATATATTTTTAACCGGCTCTGACAGCCGTCTGTGATGACAAATTTTCTGAGAAGCCTTTTTCACGGCAAGAATAAGGCAAATCATTTAAATTAAAAGCAGATCTGTTAAATTCCCATTAATATTATTAGTGGTAAACATCTTTGGCATTTTTTAATAGCAATGATTAAGTTTTGTGGGTCTTAATTGGAAATAGTTAATTAGTTATTTGAAAATATTATCAAAAATAATTGGAAAAATGTGCCATAATCTGAATTAAATTTAATTAAAACAATCAAGTAATTAAAAGTAATCAACAATTGAAATTAATTAATCAACTAAAATTAATTAGTCCATTAAAATTAATTAAACAATTAAATAATTAAATTAGTTTACAGGATTATATTCAATTATTGGCATTAACAATATAAATTTTAAATATAAATATTAAATAATTGAAAATAAAGCACTTTGCACCCAGGCTTGAATTATCTTTATTTTTCCTAAGTTGCTTTACGTTTTTCATATGTATGTATTTTTATGTACGAGTATATGTATTTTCTCAGTGTTACTGGATTGCAATGTTCTCTTTTCTTTTTTAAATGTTTTGTTAAATTTAAATATAGGATATAAATAAAATACATCAAAGATAATCTTTTAATTACGTTAATCATATTAATCATATCCCATAATTAAAACTAATAAAAATTAATAGACATTAATCAAATAATCATAGCAAAAATGCAGTTTAACGACATTTACAATAAACAAAAATAATTATAAATTTCACAGTCATCATGCAATTAATTAATTAATTTGTTTCGTTAATTAAATATTAATCATTAAAATGATTGGTCATTATTTAAAAGGTCTGGGTAAAAGTACTATTCGTAATCTTGAATACAATTTATCTGAGCATTCTCAACAATTTACTTGTTCAAACATATTATACACACTTATTTCAAAAAAACAAAAAAAAAACAATCCACCTCACAAGAAAACCATTATCTGAAAAGTTTTAATTAAACATACATAGTTCAATCATAAAATTATACCAATTAGCTGTAAAAAAACCAAATGAAATTTATTACTTCAGCACTGCGGGTTCAGGACAAACAAAAGGAAATCAGTAACTAGATTGCTTTACCTTTATGAGAGTGTATGTGTATTCACCTTAAAAGTAAGAAATCGCACACAATTTCGCCCACATACATATGTACACATCTACAATGAGCAACCAATCTCCGTTGCCCGCAAACCGCTTCACTGCCTTACACGCAAACAATCACAACTCAATCACTGCAGTGGATAAATGTAATTCGAAAAATTGCATTTTTCAGCCGGAAGGGTTTGAAGTTGAAAATAAAAAATTCTATTAGAAACTGTACAAATGTGAAGTTTTGCTGTAGTAGAAATTGGTAAACTACCCTGCAAAAAATCGTGTGACTAATCTCTAAAGAGAACGATTCGCGATGAATCCCCTTAGTCTATAATTCAATATATATAACTTAACATACATAAGCAAATTTTTATTTTTAAGTCCATTTCAGTTTTTATAGCATACTTATAGGAGTTAAAAGTAACCGTTTGGGTAGAAAGTTGATTAGTCCTTTCGCATCCGTTCGTGTATAAATGGGTACAATTGGTCTTTCCATAGGACATGCTCTAACAAATATGAACAGTCCAACCCATACAAAGTGTTCAGAATTTGCATTAGTCACACTCTCCTTTGCGACTCATCCCGAATGCATTCTAGACTAATCGCATTTTTGCAGGGTACACACGCATACTTTGAAGTGGGCAAGAAAAGGAAAGTCATGATAATATGGCAAAAGCTGTGTAGATCTAAGGCCAATGCTAATGCATACTCGTTTGCTATGTTTACAATACCTAAATTGCCACAAAACTATTGGAGTATGAAACAAAATGAGAAATACGAAGAAAGTCAATCAGAAAATTGTACGCAATTAATAACATGGTACATAAACACAACTCCATATGAACATATCTCACATACTGTGCAAGTACAATGATTAATCAACGAGCATTTTATGCAATCACATCTAAAATTCTCAATGCAATTGAATGCAAACTGTTACTAGCAAACGATTAATTGACTTCACACAAATAAGAATCGAACATCTACTTTAATATTAAATGCATACGAAATATTTTGTAAAAGTTGAAAATGCGCGCAATTAATATTGAAGTGCCACACCGGTAATACAGTGAAAATTTCAGCCAAGGTTGAGGTGCGCTAACTGTTCACTACTGAAAGAGCTTTGTTTGGCGTTTTACATGAACATTCAATTTTCATTAGGTTGTTATACGGGTGAAGCGTTGCAAATAGTAAAGGCATGAGATACGCTGTTAAAGGAAAGAACACAATGCTTTTTTTCTGGTATATGGAGAGATCGACAAAGGTTAATTAAGAAGCCTTGATTGTATGAAAGTCCAAAAGATCGTCGCCATCGTCTTTCAAGAACACCTAGCCGCGTATTTTATGAACCTCTTCCTCTACCAATATTATCCAGTCAGTGCCTACCTCTTCTGAGTTGCTAGGAACACCAGATGGGATTTAAATAAAATTTACTTCTAAATCAATGACTCACATCAACTAAGATCCGTGACTTATAACTTTATAAAAAATAAGTTTTTGTAACATTTATCACACACCACATAGTGTTGATCAGAACAAATCCATTTGTTGCAGGTCTGTTTTGCTGACTGATTTCTCTCTGGTACCATAGGTGCATCGACCAACTCGTTCCAACTTTATGACTAAATCTCGCTGTACCTCTTGAGGTATACCTAAGAGCATACCAAATCTAAATTTACATTGTCGTGGAAAAGTTTCAATTGATACAAGACGATCCAAGTGATGTTTTGTTAAATCGAACGACAATTCTTGTTAAAAGTGACGCTGTACAATTTTCTTAGGATTTACATTAACTTCATTAAATCGAAAAATATTATAAGCGCTAATCGGCTTCAGTTATTAACAACAAATGTTACCTCACCATATTTCTTACTATTGTGAAACGAAATTGTATCAGGCTTCCTTTCAAGATCGATGGCTAGATCATTATTCATTGTAGAAAGTTAGTTCACAGATTTATTTTCATACTTCTAAAAACCGAAGACAGATTGTTCTTGCCTTAGAAGCTTTAAATTGCTTTCATTGTACTCACAACTGTGTTTTTTATTTTGCAAGCAGATCTTTAGCCAAATGATGATTCGTTACGACATTATTCATCCAACCTAAATCGTAAAGTAGCTCCAGCACTCTATGAACAACGTCATTCGTCTTGTTAGATGTTTAAAACGGATCTTCAGGTTGTACTTCCACATATATTTCAAAGTTCTATAGATACGGAAACTTTGTATCTAGAATCATGAACAACTTTACTTCGAATTTGCCTGGTTTATTTGCAAAACAAGTTATAAAACCACAACTACCTTCAAAGGTAATAAGTCAAAAAATTACTAGGGATAATGCTTCTCGACGTTACTCTTTACCATTGACATCAACAAATCCTAGTGTACGTATAAGAAATTGAAATCTATTTATTGAAAGTGTGGGCTGTACAATTTCGAAGCCAGCAACAAGGAAGTTATCACAAAAGTCTTTTAGGTTTCGTCGTCCGTTTCGTTAGACTCCCATTATATACATAAAACCCAGAAAACCTTTAACTTCTATACCATCGGTGGGTTTTGTAACTATGTCTCTTTCAAACTTGTCTTTTAATTTATGGGTATATATACTGGTGGAGTTTACATTAAAATCTATGATTTTCTTGGAAAAAAAGTTCTAACCCTGATAATGTATTATTGCGCACTTCGCGGTTTCGCCCTTTGCGACTTAGTGTTCTGACACTAATATTATGGGCACGAGTTCGAGTTACTGTTGGTACATCTTTTCACCAAACAGTGCCATTGATCCACTGCCCTAAAATTCCGCCAGGTGAACATCATACGAGTCCAAACAATTGTATAATTGGTCAATGTGAATTTCTTGTCAAAAAGCATGACTTACAAATCTGGTAACGGAACAACTTCCTCTTTTGCAATCCAGCTGCATAAGCTATCGCCAGACCTGTTCAGTATTCACTGACTCGCAAATTTCTCGTGAATAGTAGCGGATGCGCTTTATCCGGATTCAGGTTTAGGCAATAATCCTAAGCTCAACTACATAGTTTTGCCTAATTGTTTTCTATTTATTCTTTTATCATGGAAAGGAAGGAATCCGAGAGTATGATCGCAACTTGCAGGAGCTCTTTACGGTGTGGAAACCTTCTATCTTCCGAGGGCTCTTTGATAGAATTTTCAGGCATAATTATTATCAGCCAGCATCTCCAAGTTCTCATACTGTAGCCTTTAAGGCACCCCTTTTTTCCTTCTAAATAAACCTATATATTATTGACAGAATCACACTTGCGCTGACTTATAACGCGGGCTGTGCCCATTCGAGACGTTTTTCCATAGACCCGATCTTTATTTTATAAAGCGAAATTATGCACCGATAATATTTGGACACGCTGGAAGCCATAGTATTCTCAATGGCAGTACTAAGTAAATGAAAAATATGGTCAAACTGCTCTGTTACCTCACCTTTTCGAAGATTTCTCTTATAAAGCAGGTTCCAGTCAGCTTTTTTGATCATACGATCAAGCTTGGAAATATGCAGAAAAGTTTATCTCTAGTCAAATATCAATAATATTTTTAATTTTTTTTTGGTTCAAGTTTAGACTTTTTTCACTTAGATGTGTAAGGATACTGAAGATTATTTTATATGAAAACCAACTTTCCTTTGAAAACAAACACCTCAAATACTAAACAGCGAAACATGGTTATTCCCTCAAAAAGGAATTAACTTTTGTAAAATACTCTAGATGCGAAACCCCCACATACCCACATCATCAAATGATACATCATTGTTCTTGTCCTTGTCTTGGGTATGCTCCTTAAGCAAATTATGCAAATAAGGATTTTTAATGTAAACATTTATTTTGTGAACACTTCAGAAAAGGATGCGGGTTGTCGCTGCAGGCTCTCAGTTTTATCCCAACTATCTTCACACACACTAACACCCAAGCAGTCAGTCAAAAACAAAGCTTAACTGCCTTGTCTTGACTTGAGTCAGCCAACCATTAATTTCGTGTCTCTGCTTATCGGTCATAATCATTAGCGCGTCTGTCTAGTCGCCTTTCTAATTGTCTTAAACATTTTTGCTTTGATGAAAATTTGTGCCACTAAAAAATCGACATTTCTATGGTTTACAAAGCAACACACACATTTTGCTACATTTACGTAAGCATCCTTCGACGAGGCATTTCCTTTTCATTTGATTTTTTATTTGGTTTTATTCTTTTTTGGTTATTTATTCTCTTTAGCTTAATTCAGCCTCAACGTGAAATCGAGGCGGAAATGAAAAACAAACAGAGACAGTTGACATTGGCGTACAAATAAAAAACGAAACGTTATATCCCACATCTTCCATTCGTATTCCCTCCACATTTGTTTCATCCGTGTAACAGCTACGCTTAAACCCTGTAAATCCGCTCAAACCCAAGTATTATTCTAAATTAAATTCAGTGCGTCTGCTTTGGTTAAATGCAGATCCCGTATTCCCCGTGTTCACTTTTTAAATCCAAGTAAATATACCAAAGAATTAAGAAAGCAACTACCTACAAAATTGCCAGTAGACAGCTGCTAGACTGTTCGTCGAACAGGTGCTCTTGTAGTACAATGTCATTGCCATGCTGTGTTGGCGCTAAGGGTGAAGTGGCGAAGCACAAATAGATGGCTTAGATTGAGTGAATTAGCCATGTGTAAAAATCCTGAGCAAGTCGTTGGGAAGAGGAATTAAAATGCATGTAGATTAGCAAAATTTATGAGGAGGAATATCTACAGCCTCTGAAATTATCCAAGAAGCATATTAAAAGGTGTACTTAAGCCAAAAAGAAGTGCATAAAAATGAGTTTTGTATCAGTGTGGGTGTCTGTTTTTTTTGTTATGGCATCAGATATTTTGTGCTTCTGTTTTATAAGGAATTTTATATTAGCAATATATAAAACAGAGTTTGTTACACTTTCCTGGGAGTTGAACTATGTTACGATTTCAGACCTGCCAATCGCTTGCCTAATTTAAGAGGTCAAAGTGAACTGAAATGTTGAAGACCTATCAAAAACCAATGCCATACAATAATTTGATAGCTTCATGAAATTTGGTATGTAGATAGTGTATTATATTCCAAGAATTTCTATGACACTCCGGCTGCTTTTACGGGGCTGCCATCTATTTGACTTTTTTTGTAATAAAATAAGATAAGGCTATATGGGTATCAAAGTAAAAGTATTTTATTTCGTATTACAAGAAAATTATTTCTATGTAGAGTTATTACAAAGCGATGCCACCTACTTATAATACATATTTTTATATATTATATCCGTATTTAAAAAAAAACTAGATAGGATATGCCAATGTGGGTATCAAACTAAATGTGTTTTACGGTGTACCTCATAAAAAAATAACTAGGTAGTACTGCAGCCTAGGGTGTACATATACATATATCCATAGTGTCCTTTCTGATGAGTACTTATAATAAATTAAATTCTGATTTTTTTCAATTTTTTTCCAGAGTACATTACAGATTTTCTACAAGTAATAAAAAATATTTTCCATGCCAAGTGTGGATTAAATTTAGGTAACATAATAATAGTAACATAATAAATTAACACAGTTTTTTGTTAGAAAAGTATTAGGTTTGTTTTCGATAACTGTGAAAAAGAAAAATGTCATCGAATTTTATCTTAACCTTTCTGAGAAATCGCGAAATTTGAAAAAGCGGTTGTCAATAAAATAAACATCTTATAGGTCACTAAACAAGTAGCAAGTAAAAAAATTAATATAAAAAGGAAAAATATAAATAATCGTTTCAGGAAGTTTTTTTTTTTGGTCAAAATAGTTTGTCCGAAAATCGGGCTTCAGCTGGAAATAAATTTTCATGATACTTTTAAAATATTATTTGAATATACATGTAGTATATATGTCGGCAGAATACATATGTGGCACCCTGCACTATTTCAATTTGCACATTTCATTCCATTTACATACGTTTCACCTTTGTAAGCTAACTTATTATTCTTTCAACTCGATTCTGAACAACTATATTTTTGCCTAACCACTAGCCGAGCTCATAAGTATTTGAAAATCAACTCTTTACTGCGGCCGCCGTGGTGTAGCGGTAGTTTTGCCGACCTACCACACCGAAGGTCCAAGGTTCGAGCCCTGGTACAGGTAACATCAACATTTTTTCAAAACGGGGTCGCCCCGTACACTCTCCGAGTGTATTTCTGCCATGGAAGCTTCTCAGCAAAAATGCATCTCCTTTGTAGATGCCGTTCGGAGTTGGCAAAAAACTGTAGGTCCCACCAATTTGTGGGAAAAAATTCAAATCGGCACACCACAGATTGGAAGAGAAGCGTGGCGCAAAAATCTCTTAGGAGGCTTATGATGATATACCTGTGGTATATCGCGCCATGGATTTATCTTTTTTATTATTAAATTACTTTGTAACTTTTGGTATAACATATAAAAGCTCTAAATATAACTCTGAACAAAATTAAAAACTTATGATATTACTTCTTCTTCCACACTGCTTGTCTGTGCAAAAAATCAATCAAGCTAAGTAATAAATATTCCAATTGTAATATAATGCAAATACAATAAAACTAAATGCTTGCTTAAGGATTTTACATTCTGAGCACGAATTCATGGAATCCAGAGTTTAAAATGCATTCCCATAATTGGATGCTCAGTTTATTTATAAAATAAGGTTCAAAACCATCTCTCTTACTTGGATCGGTACATTTTTCTTTAATTACTTTTAAATGTTATCCTTTTTCTTTAGATGGTCATCTAACCGCCTGGGCGATTTTGACCGTCCAACACAGCTCGCCAGTCGGTTCTTCGTTGCGCCAACTTGCGCCAGTTAGAAACACCGCGGGATCGCAAATCGGTCTTAACGTGGTCCTTATATCGGAGTGGTGGTTTCCCTCTTCCTCTGCTTCCACCGGCGGGTGCCGATAAGAATACCTTCTGGGCTGGAGCATCTTCGCTCATTCGCACAACGTGGCCTGCCCAGCGAAGCCGCGTCTGCGTAAAGTTCATACAGCTCATCATTAAATCTTCTTCGGTACTCGCCGTCGCCAACGGGTAGAGATCCACAAATCTTTCGAAGAACCTTTCTTCCGAATACTCCCAGAGCCGCCTTCTCAGATGTTGTGAGTGTCCACGCTTTTGCACCATATAGCAAGACGGGTGCGACGAGTGACTCCAAGATCGTTATTCTCGTTCGTCGAGATTTTCCTTTTCAATTGCCTACCCAGTCTCTTTTTAAATTTAGCCACATTAATAAAATATTTATGTCTAAAGTTTCTATGTATCGTATATATATGTCTATAGTTCAGCAAAGCTAGTTTTTGTCAGAATAATATGAAAAAATATTTGGGAACTTTTTTGGGTGCATCAGCGAGTAATCTCATTGAGCATATGCAAGTTTTCCCTCTAGGGTTTCGAAATTCAGTGAGTTAAAAGTAGGCTGTAGAAAAGGAGAAGTAATCAAAAGTTTGGTTAAAGATCACGGAAAATTCTGTTTGCATGTGAAAAGGTGTTTTATTCACTTTTCGCCATTTTTATTACGTTTCTGTCAATTTCATACACAGCTTTCCAATTCTGAGCAAATAATACATAGGATATGTGATATATACTCCCACAAGAAAGTGGGCTCAGTTTTCAACAATTTTGTATGATTTCTGGCACGAACATGCTCTTTATTCAAATAGTTCTTTAACTTCTAAATAACTCTCTAAATTAATGAACAAACGTCATTGAAAATAGAAAACGTTTTGACTTGCTTCCATACACAGTTATAAGACTTTTATTATTATTAGTATTTTCAATTTCATCAATTTCATTACATTAAGAATATCGCTACTCTACATTTGGCATCTGCAACTACTCCCGTTTGGAACATAATTCATTTTTACACATTTAAGCCAACAAGTCAAGTTTTTAGACATCGTTCCAGCCAAAGAATAACGCTAAGTAGCTAAGCAGCAGCCAAAGTGTTTCGCCACTCACTTGCTGGCAATAACTTCGCACTTTGCTTGTCATTGTCCTGTCCTCTAGGCGGCACTTAAGTACAAGGCAACTTTTATCAGGACAAATGCATACACTTGCAAGTATGCTTACATTTATATATGAACCTTTACATATTTAGCATGCTGCTGGTTTGACTTTTTTGAATATTCCACGAGAAAGATCTATATACAGTGGCGGACATAAATATATGTACATTCGTTTTCTGTGATTTTCACAAAATTTAGGTCTTAATACAATTATCTTATTAAAGCCAATATAAAAGCATGTGTCTAGGTCGGATACAAGAACTGTAAATTTTGTTTTAAAAATTTACGTAAAATTCGCGAAAATTCAAAGAAATTTTATCAAAATTTAAAATTTTATTCACAGAATTTTTCGGAGTATACAGTTTTGTAGGTCATTAAATTTTAGTTTTAAGGTGTTAATATTAAGTTCGTGACAATTTTTTCAATTTTTTTTCTTGGGAACTTCTGTATTTTACGTCAATACAAGTTTAGTAACGCAATTTCTTTTATATGAAATAAAACACTATGTCTTGTCCGAAAAAAAAATTGCCAAAAATCAGATTAACACATTATTATATTAAAATTTAATAAACCGCATACTCCAAAAAATTCTGTGAGAATTATTTAAAATTTTGATAAAGTTTCTTTGATTTTTTGCGAATTTTACTTTAATTTCTAAAACAAAATTTACAGTTCTTGTATTCCATCTAGACACATGTTTTTATATTGATAAAATAATTTTACTAATAACGTAATTTTGTGAAAATCGTAGAAAACAATTCTATGTACATCTAAGTCCGCCACTGTATTTCATATGTTCATGCTCAGCTGATTATATATAACAAAGTGTTTGGAAAGAAGCAACATATTTAAGATACCATTGAAATTAAGTATGCATGTTCCAGAGAGCTCTTGAAAATCGGCGATATCGGATGAGAGCCATGCCTACTTGTGGTTAGGTCACACTCAAAAAATATTATTAATCATACATCAAAACCCATTTAAAATATCACAATAAGATTCGGCGCATAACTACCATTACTATAGGTAATTCGCGGTAGGAAAATCAACCAAATCAAAAGATCACGCCCACTTTTGTATAAAAAGTTTTTATTCTAAAAATTTTAATCGATTTCTAATAAAATTTAAATTTAAGTTAAATTTAAAACCCTCATCTCAAAATTTGTTGAATATAGATTTATAATTTTCTTTAAATAGAATTGAATGACAAAAATATTGAAAGTCCGATGGTAGTATGAAATTTATTCTCTATCTCTATGGCGCGATATACAACAGGTATATCATCATAAACCTCCTAAGAGATTTTTGCGCCAAGCTTCTCTTCCAATTTGTGGTGTGCCGATTTGAATTTTCCCTACAAATTGGTGGGACCTACAGTTTTTTGCCGACTCCGAACGGCATCTACAAAGGAGACGAATTTTTGCTGAGAAGCCTGTCATGGCAGAAATACACTCGGAGAGTTTGCCAAACCACTGCCGAGGGGCGACCCCGTTTTGAAAAACTTTTTTCAAATCACTTTTGATGTTACCTGTACCAGGGCTCGAACCATGTTCCTTCGGTGTGGTAGGCCGGCAACACTACCTTCACACCACAGCGGCCGCCCAACAGTATGAAATGTATTACGACATGTAAATTACGAGTCTGCTATAGTTATGAAACTTTCTGCATGTTCCCAGGGAGCCTCGGAAAATTCCGATTATGGTGAGTAATTCTGAAGTGGACAGTATTCTACCACTCTTCAAGTTCATAAAAAGGGACCGCAAATAATGATTATTTTTATTTTTTACTCATTCTTGAGTATTATTTTATTTTTCATAATAAAATTCAAATCATCATATATCCTGAACTATGTGTAATTTCGGCTTAAAAAGTTGAACTAACAAATTTCTTACTCTAAAGTTCTTGATCCTTAAGATGAATTATTGAAAATTCTACTCTAAATGGAGGGAAGAGGTATTTAATTGTGGAGATGGGTATTTATGAAATGGAAATGAAAGCAAGTATATTTCCATACCCCATTTTCCATCATTTATAGTAGAATTTTCAAGAAATTATCTTTGCGATCAACCACTTCATAGCAAAAGGGGCGTTCGTTTAAATTTTTAAAGTGAAATTCCCCACAGTTCCGGATATATGACACCTTTAGTGTTATTATGAAAAATAAAATAATACTCATTCTTGAGAAAAAAATAAAAATAATCATTATTTGCTATCCCTGTTCATAATGAGCAAATGTAAAGCAACACTAGAAAGTATAATTTTTAAATGGCAATATATAAATAAGTTGGTATCGATAAATATAAATTTATATTGCGAGTAAAAATAAGAAAACTTAAGTTCGAAATTAGAAAATATTAATTCAAAATGTCTTTGTGATCTTGTGCATGAGTCAAAGCCGAGCATAATAATTTTTTACTACTTTTTTTATTTTTAAATTAATTATGAAAGTTTTTATTAGAATAAAGATGGAAAGTTCAAGGGACAACCGCGGTAGTTTTTCCTACAGATCCATTTCGGAAGCTGCTGTACTTTTTCATCACAAGAATTTGGGAACGCTCTGCTAGCCATTAAGCTATCAGAACGTTGTTTTTCTATTAGCTTAACTAATATTTATACTCACTTTAGTATAAAATTGTGCAAACACGGCCATCTGGCATCCATTTTTGACATGAAATACATGCCTTCACCTATGGATAGGGGGTTTTGACACCCATCTTTTAAGCCAGAGCTGTAAGCTGAAAGGAATACTAAACACACTACCCTAATAACGACTATGGTTAAAAACAGGGCGGAAACGGATCAACTCTTTTTTTTTGTAGGCCAATGTATTGGCTTTAAGCGCATTTATAATAATTTATTCATAATATATATTTACTAATACATCGAATAGGCAATTTGCGTATAGGATTTCATTTATGAACAAAACCCGATTATTTTCAATATATATAATAATCGATATTTCCGACTCGAACTCACATCTCATGTGATATGAACACGTCGAACTTTGTGTGACAAGTTTGTCCCTACTTCTTCTTTCTGATGTAACTAGTCAACATCTAATCTTGTAATAAATAAGTGCTTATATGCATTTATTTTTATATTCACTGCGCGTGTATGCGGTTGACACTTGGGATTGATAAGTTATGTAGATTTGTAGCTATATCTTCAGTCGAGAAACTACTTGTAACCCAAAGGTATCAAATCGCAATATATAACACCAAATGATAATTGGCATGCTGTGTTTTGTTTGTTTTGAAAATTGTCCTCAGATTTCAATTTGTGTACGACTTAACGACAAACTAACTCAATAAGAATTTATGCTCCCAAAGAGGTCAGCAAGAGCTTTGACAGCTAAGTAAAATACAATGAAATTTTATAGTTAACTAAGTTTCTTTACTCAAAGCATACCTATTACTTAGATAAAAACACTTTCTAAAAGATCCACAATTGTGAAGAACATAAAAATATATATGCATATTGTTACACTCACACACATAATCTTTTTCATCTCGAGTACATTTGCACTCAACACAAAATACGTACAACATTTCGTATCCTTGGAGGCATCAAAAATTATTGCCAGAACCAATTTTCTTTTTGGTCGTTAAGGGAACAAGTGCTCTCAGCTACTAAACTATGTATTCATATATACTTGCATATATACATATATACTAACTACTGGTACTACCGTGGCATCAGTCAATAAGCTAATAGTATGTACACTGCACTATAATACACTAATGCACTTGCAATTTACAGCAATTTCACATTACCACATTTGCATTTCATGCCCCACAGGCCAATAGTCAATACTTTACTTTCTTGTGTAACTAAGCAACAATAAAAGTGACTATTTGTACAACAGCAAAATTATATACATGTGCATGTGCAAGAGTTGAATGTGGATTATACACAAATTTTTCAAGCAACTAATAACAACAATGCATAAATACGACAACAACAATGAAGCAAACAAAAAAAAAAGATATTCATAGCATTAACACTACGCTTTAATGGTTTGTGTGTAAGCTTGCGTGTCAAATTCGTTGCAAGCTAATCGCTTCTGCATCCATTCTTTGGGGAAATTATCGCAAAAATTTCAACAAAATTTGAATTTTGCAAAATTACACACGCACGCTTGTTATAAGCTCATGTCAGTATTTATACAAAATTTGTTGATGTAGATATGTAGTTAGATACTTATTTTTAAGTTTACACATGTTGTACTGCTGCATTATCTAGATCAAGTAAAGCCTGGTACTATGTACCCAAGGCTCTAACGAACTGCTGTGCAAAATGCATCTCAAAGTGCTTTAGAAAAATTTGTCATCTAAACAATTGACAAGATTTGCCTTTTTATGAACTGAAATGTATACATGAATCCCTGGATGACTAAGACTCTCACCGGGCAAGAATCACAAAAATCAAATTTTCCATATGAAAACATTATTTTTTCTGAAGAAAATGAGTAAACTTCCTCGACCACATTTCTGGTTAAATTTCTTTCAAATTAGAATAAAATCCGTTTGACGGTTTATTTCAATACCCTATAATAACTGCGAACAGGTGGGGAAACAGTAATCAAACAGCTTCTTATTTTCAACATCGAACTTTTTATTTTTGAAAACTAAATGTGTCTTAGCAACTTTAGTCGTTCGTAGCGAACTTTTTATGTTTTGCGGTTTTTAGAACGTATTATCTTTATTAAATTTTATTCTTATATCATAACTTGGCTGCGTAAAGTAAGTACATATATGATATAATTGAATCGAAGTTATCGGATGAAGAAATGAAGGAATTCATGGATTCGGTATTGAGAAGTGATTAAAATTATTGAAACAGTGAAACTGGCTCTCGAAACCTGTGAAACGTTTGATATACGAACGCCTTCGAGGTATGGATACGAGTGAAATTTTTTTCCACGAGGCAGCTACTTACTGACTGATAACTTCTACAGATAAGAGGCCAGGCAGGCTCAACGAACTGTTCGCTTCCATCACAAAACTTGCCCGAGATTGGTTATACTGTGCCATTTTTGAACTCGTAAATTATGTAATTAAATATTTTCTTTTCCTTGATAAGGTCGATAAGCAAATTTACTCGCGGGAAATTTAATATTATTAGGAAAATATATTCAATGAACGCTCACTTTCCCTAAAGACAATTAATATGGAGACGAAGAAAAATTCTTGTAGTATTTATGACTAAGAAGGAAAAATGTTGCAACTGTTTGACTTTAGAGAACAAATCGCTGCGGGTATCTTGAGCTACACTCAAATGCGTTCTACCAAAATTGGTAACCTGCTCATTTACAATTTACTTGACAATATGTGTGGAATTTATACATATATTGCCATTTTCACCAATTTGGACTTCAATAAAATTATTTTTATTAATTCTCTGCATGAAAAAAACAAACACAAATTTAAAATTTTTCTTTTAAAAATTTAAACAATAAAATTATATTTATATATAAATATTTAATTTGACATAAAAAAAATTGCGTTCATAAACTTCCAGGAAGGAAAAATCACCAAAAATTTACCTCACTAATAAATATCAATAATTGTATTTCAAAAAGATGCCAACCCTGCCTTAAAATAAATACTTTTCGTGCCACACCTGTCCTTTTGTAATATTTTGTGTGATTACATATTGATTTTTATACTGTGGCAACTCTTTTCACTGCGAAAGATTTCTTCAATATACTTGCTCGGACACGTTTCACCATAGAGATTAAAAGTATTACCTCAGAATCATTTTATTATTAAAATTGCAACTGGGTATACAACATGTGGTTCTGTCCATAGTAATACTTCATCTTACTTCCATTCTGCTTAACTTGTTTCATATCGTTGGTAGTTTTAGTTTGCACTTCTTGTTTCTTTCTTATTGCTGCTGAGTATTTATTCTTTATATGCACTAGCTTTTACTCTTTGCTCCGCATTGCCGCTGCTGCATTTGCCAGTAACATTCTAGTCGAATTCAATTCTCCAATGCATTTTGGCGAGAAAATTGCTTTCAAATTATGTTGTCATTTCTAACTGCGTGTTGTTGTAGTAATGCATTATCTGCTTAGTGAATCCTTACACACTTGCTTGCTGACACATGAACAAATATTCGCATATAGATAGATAAACATATCTACGCATGTATACCCCATAAACATTTTAGTTCGAACTGCAGTACAACGCTGCAACAACATTTTTGAGTCCCTGGCTGGCTTAACCTGGGAAAAAACAGGATAATTTTAAGATCGGGATTGTTTTTGGACAATTCCCTACAATTTCTGAATTCGAAACTTTTTTTGTGACAGTTTGGTTTTCGGTGTCATTTTGGGATTGTTTCGGAATATTTTTTTTATCATTTCGGAACTTTTTCTGGAACGAAGAGGTGCCAAGCACAATAACAAAATTATGTCTTAATGATCCCGAAAACTCGAAAATAGTATGCCGAAAAGATTCTAGAAGATAATGAGATATAATAAAGAATGGTCTAGTAGATAATCCGCCAATGATCCTGAAATGATGCGACAACAAAGCGAAATTTATTTCGAAAATCTCCCGAAATGGCCTTAAAAAAATCCCTAATTGATACCGCAAACGACCTAAATTTGGGCCTGCGAAAGCCCGAAAAGAGTTTCGAAATGACAATAAAATGAAAGCGAAAAATTGTCGATAATTTCGCGAAGACTACACCAAAATTATTCTGAAAATCCCGAAGACAACCTCGACATGATCCATACCCTGCTCAAATGTACTACAATTAGCTTCTTCCTAATCTTATACTCGTATTACCTAAATTCTACTACATTACTCTCCTACAATTTTTTATTACCGTTGCATCAAAAAAAAATGTCGGTCTACTCCAAAAACCTTTAAATTTCACTATCATGCAAAACCTTGCCTAGCCGCCTAAGAAGTTGACTCAAAAACTAAAAATGCAAGTTTTTGAATTATCAGAAAGTTTTTAATGTTTAGTTGAAATCTAAATTTTTCGAACTGTGGCCAGGTATGTTTCAAATTCATGGTGTAAAACTTTCTAAATTTCACCTCTAACCATCAATTTCCTGCTTTATTTAATGTTAGAACTGTTCAGCAGGACTCCAATTAGCCATTGTGGGTCTTTTTTTTTGCGAAAAAACATTTTTAGTATCAAACGATACAGAACTTACGAGATCGAGTTGACCCTTTCTCAACTTTTTGTGAAAATGTTTCCTGTTGTTTATTGGGCATATACATATAAAACTTTTATTTATGTGTTATGTTGTTAACACAATTGCAATTGTAAGCAGTACCGTCGCCAGCATGTCGACAGTTTTTGGGCATTACGCAATTACTTTGCAACCGCCTCTAATACACTTCTACAGTTCAGTACATTTACACACATGCACACGTGCATATATGGCACATACATACATACATGAAATAAGCACAATAATTTTGACTTCTTTCTGCCCATTTTCATTGTTAAGTGCTGTTGCTGCACTTTGGGAAATTTTATGGTCAAACAACTCAATGAAATTGTTGCTTACGCATTACAGTTTTTTCGGTGTTTTTTTTTTTTTTTTCATTTTTGTGCACATAAATTTGATTTGTCAAAAAGCAATTTTAGTAAAAGTAGAAATCAAAAAGCTTTTAATGTTATGTGTATACTTTGGGTACAGAGCGAGGGGAGGTATAAATATGAAGCAATTAAAAAAAATGTGGTCGTAACATATAAAGGATGTAACGTTTAAGAATTACTTAATATAGCTAATTTTATTGATTTTCAATAGAAGAAAATAAAAGCACGTTCTTTCGCAGGGTAATCTCTGGCTAAAAACTGACATAGAGACGATAACAGTCAAAATTATTTAGTTGGTTTTTCTAATGTATTAAGAAGACTCTTCAGAAAGATTTCATTTGTTAATATATTATATATTTATGGTAGTATGTCTGTTCGTATGTTTGGACTTGGGACCTAAACCGCTGGATATAATCAAACGTTATTTTGCCCAGGCATTCCCCCTTCAACCCATTCTAGACTACGCTATATAGAAAAAGTATTGGAAAAGGCGACATGGCACCACCTTGTCATATCTTTAAACTCCTAGTCAAAACCGCTGAAGAGAAGTGCAATTGATAATGATAAATATGAGAATGAGATAAAAGTTCACGTATGTATCATTGATTTTATTTACACCCGAAGGGCTTCGGTACTCTGCTAGTCTTATGAATAAAAATGAATGTGTGTCTATGTGTCTTATGAAATTTTCACAGTATATTCTTGGGTTCACTGGTTACAGTATAGGTTATAAAACCTTTCGGAAAAGTGGGCGTTGGCACACACCCAAGTTATTTGGTCTTAATTAATGATAATTTGATATATGTGTCCTTTCGTCAAGATTTACATAATTTTCGAAAAGTGGGCGCTGTCACGCCCACACATTTTTGTGTGTTGTTTGTCCTTTATTAATGTCGAAAGTTTATTGTCGTTATTTGGAAAGCCCCCAGGTTATATAAAGTTGCAATTCGGCATAGCTAGGAATTTATTTGGTTCAAGTTAATGATATTTTGTATATAGATATGTGTTCTATATATCAGAAAATCCTTGGAAAAAGTAAGCGGTACCATTAAAAAATAAAAGTTAATTCTATATATATTCGAAACTATGTACATATCAGTCCAAGCATAATGAAAGGAAAACGAAGGGGGTAGAAATAGAAATTTAAGATGTAGAGGAGGTTTTTGAGGAAAATGAAGAGTGTAAAGAAGAGTAACAGGATAAAGGGGTAGGGGAAAAACAAAAGCAGAAAGAAAAAGGAAGTAATAAATGAAGAGGAACTGTCGAGTGGTAAGGGAATGGGGGCAATTTTCTGAATTTAGGTAAGTCACATTTTAGGCAGGACAACGTCTTCCGGGTGCTAGTTTCACATAAAAATATATATATTGTTTTTTTTTATAAGAAATATTTTCAAGCATATGACATTATTCCAAAACTTCCTGGAAATTTCAAAAAACGGTGGAAGAATTTCCAAATGTGTCAATACTTGACAAAATGATTTCTGAGTATGCAGTTTGTAGTCTGTTAAATTCTGGGCTTACAAAGTGCAAAGCTCAAGACTCTTAAAAATATAGTTTATTTTTGGCAGTTTTTTTTTACGAAGTTCATTATTTTTTTAAATTCGAATAACTTTCGAAGTTGAACAGATTTTTACGCTGTCCAGAAAAGGATTCTGTGCAGAAAATTGTGGATGGCGAGGCCGGTGTTAGATTGTTAGATTGCTTTCTTAAGGGCTATTCTTATGTCTTTTAGTATAGGACTATCAAGTTTTTTCAACTAATAAAATTGTAACTATGACACAGCATAAATCCCCCCCACAGTGGAATTATTCCACTTGGGATTATGTAATGTAATCATGAGGAAGGCCCGAAAAGCCATCTAGTTGTTGTTGTTGTTGTTGTTAACAGTGCTTCGCCCTGCCCTAGATTGGACAGGGTTACACTGAAGCCATCTAGTCTTTGGAACAACCTAGATATATAAAACAATATTAAATCCACAAATAAAAAAATTTACAAATATGATAAATTGACATGGGTGCTCCTATTATAGCCTGAATATTTCATCACACTTAATATTTGAACCTGAGGTAATAATTCTGAGAAGAAGCAATGCGTTTCATTACTTATTTAGCTACTTTTTCCTTCACCAATTATATTGCTTCAATTTCTATTGCTATTTATGTAAAATAACCAAATACTTTTGACTACAAATTTTGGACTATTCGTAGCATTATTTCTTTGTACTTATTTGTCAGAGCCCGCCTGTCATATACGAATAAACCCCTTAATTTAAAATGTTGGTCTTTTGTTCATATTCGTGTTCCGATTTCATTTTTTATTTGACAAATGTAGTTATCAAAAGATTTTAATTGAAAAATCTTCTTTTTCCAAAACTCCGAAATATTCATAAATATTTTATTATTTAATATTTGTATGCAAATTATTATCAACTGGTATAAAACACAAATAAAACCAGTCACGCTAAGAGCAAAATAAATATTAATACAAACCCATAGCCACAGAGTCGTGCAGGAAATATTTCTAGTTTTAAACTGATATGCTCCTCGTGCATGCGGAACCAGTATTATTCCATGCTCAATTTCTTTAATAGACAATCAAATAATTAACTAATCCTAGGCCATGCTCAATTTTTTTTATATACAATCAATTGGCGAATTTAACACGGCGATGTTCTAAGCATTGGAAATCTTCCCCGTTGCATTATCGTTTCTATAGTTCCGAACAAGTGAAATATTCTACAGTTTAGATCTAGTTCGTTCCCTTTTTTTGGTTCCGGATCAGTCCAAAATTTCACATATTACCATGTGTGTGTATCGATCCATATATAAACAGATTCCAACTATTGCGTGCCGACGCAACATTTTGATAGTTCTGAGACAGCTCAAAGTTCAAGGCATTTAACCTAGTACTTTTATTCTAAGAAACCAACACCTGATTTCGCCACGAACATAACATTAGGCGCGTTCCAATCAGGAGTTATCCAGATCTAGACAGAAATTTTGCATGTTAATGCAACAACAACGTTGTGAGCCTGATATTTATCTGGATCAATTTCGGATTCGTTTACTTTTTTGTAGTAGATTCTTTGACAGCCAACCCTTATTTCCTTGGTAGCACAGACATACATATATATACACACGTATATACACAGAACTCTCATATAACTGATCCGTATCGTTCAGATCTTGATCGTGCCTTTATACTTTCATTTTATTTGTTAAAACATGAAGCGAAACAATTTAATTTTAATGGTTTCTCCTTAGAGATACTGAATGTAAAATAAAAAATTTTAAATTTGAAATCAAATTGAAATAACAAATGGCTTTATATGAAGCAAACAAATTGTTGATTGTTGTAGTACTATTTGATAATAATTTCGGGATTACTTTCGCGCCCACTTTTTTTTTCGTAAATATTTCGTTACTTTTTCGGGATAAATTCGGAATGGATTTAGGTATTCTTTTCTTGACTTTTCCAGGACTGGATAAGGACTTTGTTAGAATCATTTTGGTATAGCTTTCGGGGAGCTTATCGAGATACGATTTCGAGAGTTTTTGTTATCATTTCGGGATCATTACAAGATTGTTTTTGAGACCAATTCGGTTCTTTTAGAGGAGTTTTTGGGATGATTTCTGATGATTTTGATACTATTTCGTCACAAAACGTATATAATAGTTCACGTAGTGATCCCAAACAAATATCACACAACTGAAACAGCCCCGACCATTTCGAAAACCATCCCGAAATGGTCCGGAAGAAGTCCCGAAGTGATACTAAAATTATCCTGAACATTAAAATGTTAACTTCCCTCGCATGTACTGTGCTACATGCTTTCTTTTTTTTTTCAAATACAATTACTTGTGAAATCAATTTACTACCAAACTTGTCCATACTTGGCCTTTTAGATATACTTCTGAACCATATACTTGTCTCACTAGTTACGGATTACCCTGCAGGCACATATCAAATATCAGCCGACACTAAAACGTTTGTTATTCTAGTCCTTGTCTCTGCTGTTATTTCAAACAAATTGAAAGACAATAAATGAAAGGTGCACTCATATGGAAAATTGTAATATTCACACAATTTAATTAACAAGAATAAATATTGCTACACCAAAACGATGCTGGTACGGGAACGCTTGAAATGAAGGCGCGCAAACTAGAGATGTTTGAAAATATTTTAAGGACGCAACGTCAGATGGGAAAGATGATAAATAACAACAACAAAATAAAATGAAAAAGAAACGAAGCTCAGCAAACAAACGACAATGCAAATGATGAAAATCCCTTCAATGTAACCAACAATCGTTCACGAACACAAACAACTAAACATAGTTGCTTTCGTATATATATACATATATACTCGTACGTACTTCAAAACTCAGTTCGCGCTCTGTCAATGATTATTTCATTGGCGGGGACTGTATAAGGCTATTCTGTAACATAGGGTGATAGTACAGTGAAACTAAGGAGGCTGAACTTTCGATATTTCTTGAAACAATCAACGGTAGTCTAAAAATTTAAATACACATATACTTTAGTCCCAATTTTCATGCATAATTCTGAGATCAATATGGAAATTTTAAAATCTTTCTCGGATAATATTTCATGATATATTCACGTCTATTACTGGGACGTAGCGGTTATTATAGAAAAGAAGCAAAGGTTACATTTAACTATTAACATTGGTGAATGCAAATATTGGTTATAATTAACGATTATCATAAAAAATATCTTTTTTGGTGGCTATAACTAGAATAAATGTAAAATATTTTTTTTTGGTTAAGAATGATGAATTAACAAGATCTTTTATATTTTTGCTCATTAGTGACGAGATGGACAGTATCTTTTTGGTTAGTTATGATTTTTTTATAAGTAGGTATGTAAAGCACTTTATATACTGATATATATAAAATGATAACTTTGTTCTGAAAACCAATATCTGCATGAAAAATTCGGAATATAATATAACTGATCTACTCGTATATATAAAATGACCAGAAAAATAAAAAATAATGGTTATTCTTTACCAAAAAAAATAGGTTTGGTAATTGTTGTTGGAGCAGTGCTCGAATTTTCATTTTTTTGTTTGTTGATTGATATTAGAGAAAAATTACAACTATAACTGAGAACTTGGGCACTTCGAAACATGTCATCCCATACCATCGCTGTGCATATCGTTGTAACTTTTCTCTAATATCTCACAAAAATAGGTTTCATTTATTGTGGTTATGGCGACAAAAAAAAATGTTTCTTATGACAATGGTTGAAAATTCCCCAAATACAGGGTGTTTTTTTTACTGGTTTGTTTTTCGAATAGAGATAAAACTGGCATTTTGTGGTCAAATCTGGCAACTCTAATGTCATTTATGTTCAGTTTGGTTTGCCATTTCATCATGAACAGGTTGACAAAAGAACAACGCTTGCAAATCGTGCAAATTTATTTCGAAAATAATGGTTCAGTTCGCGAAGTTTACCGTGAGCTCCGTCCATTTTATGGTCGACATAATCGTCCATCAGAGCAATTAATTCGGTTAACCATGGATCGTTTTCGCACTACGTTTACTCTATGTGATAATACGCATCCGCAGAGACGTCGAACAGTGCGCACCGAAGAAACAATTGCCGCTGTAGAGCAAAGTGTTGAAGAGGACCCGAATGAATCGATTCGCCACCGTGCACAGCAATTGGAGCTTTGTCCATCAACTTTATGGAAGATTTTGCGCAAAGATCTTGTCTTGCGACCTTACAAGATCCAGCTTGTGCAAGAATTAAAGCCGCGAGACCATGCAATGCGTCGTGATTTTGGTGTATGGGCCGAAAATGAGATTGATTTCGATGCTGATTTTCATCGCAAAATTTTGTTCAGTGATGAGGCTCATTTTTGGTTGAATGGCTACGTCAACAAGCAAAATTGCCGCATTTGGAGTGAAGAGAATCCACATGAGACCCTTGAAACGCCATTACATCCACAAAAACTGACTGTTTGGTGTGCTCTATGGGCTGGTGGAGTCATTGGGCCATACTTCTTCCGCAATAATGCTGGAGAGGCAGCTACCGTTAATGGAGACCGGTATAGAGCCATGATAACCGACTATTCTGTTCCCGAATTGGATGGCATGAATGTGGATGAGTTGTGGTTCCAACAAGACGGCGCTACATGCCACACAGCGCACGTCACAATCGATTTATTGAAGGAAACATTCGATGAGCGCATAATTTCGCGGAATGGACCTGTCAATTGGCCACCAGGGTCGTGTGATTTGACACCATTGGATTATTTTTTTGGGGATATGTGAAGTCGCTCGTCTACACCAACAAACCAGAAACGTTAGGGGAATTGGAAGCCAACATTCGTGGCGTTATTGCCGACATACGGCCCCATATGCTCGAAAAAGTGGTTGAAAATTGGACCTGTAGAATTGGCTTTATTCGAGACAGCCGCGGCGGCCACATGCCCGAAATCATATTTAAACATTAATGGCATAATCCTTAATTATCCTTCCAATAAAGCCAAATTGATGGACCTGAAAACGATTTTCTTGTGTTTTATTTCAATTCGAAGTTCTATACCCCTAAAAAAAACACCCTTTAGTTTAAAGGTCATTTTTGCGTAACCTTTTTGTGACAATTATTTTAGTCCCTGGTATATTGTGCGGAAAATATTTAGAAGACGGAAATACTTACGAAACTCTTTACGAAATACCTAGACAAACTAAATTTTATCTCAGTTTGCGCATATTCAATATTATATATAGAGACAGAAAGTTTCGGGTAGATAATAACAAAGGACGAATGAAAGCTTACAATGAAAAAGGCATAACGCAGAAACTACTTTGTACTTTTAACTCGAAATCGACAGTTGGCACGTTCATGCTTTTGGCAAAGATTAAACCATAACCTCGAAAATCCAGTTTTGCAGCCCATCAAATTATAAAATAATAAAAATTACCCTTATATGTTCAAGCTTTTATAAACCAGGGCCAATAACATTGTATGTATATTAGTTTTTGTACGAGTTGGAGACAGCCCAGCAATTAAAGCACTGAAGCATTTCTACACAATTATTAATTACCACCGCATCCCACTCCTGGGAAAACGTTTGAAGAGATATAACGTGATATCACCAAACAGCTATACGTGATTGTGTTTTTTGTCAAAAAAAATATTTATATACATATATATTTTATTATTCATATATATTTTTTTATTCTTTAAAAAAATGTTCATACAAATTCGATTTTCAAAACCAAAAAAAAAAAACTACTAATTGACCGCAACACTTAAAAATATACTGATCCTCCCCTTACTTGTAGACCGCCCCTTATAGTTTCACATGCACAACCTTACTCAACCAGAAGTTCTTTGGTTGTTCGCCCTTCGTGGCTTCTCATTTTTGCTTCGTATTCGTAAACACACGTGCTCTCTTTCTCTTATTTACATGCATTAATAAGGCATTGCTATCTCTATTGTATTAATTAGTGGTGGGGTGTTATTGAGTTAGGGATGTTACATACATGGGAACATTCGACACAGCGCCCTACACCTGGGTCTAATCGGCGCGATCTTGCAGAAATTCCAACAATATATTGTCTTGTCATGTATTCCAACCATTCTTTCTGTCACTAATCCAGCATGAATTTGTTTGTTGCTCTTAATATGCGTTTCAATTGGCAAACGACAAACATGCCTGTAAATCATTCCTTCATTATTCCTTTCCATTTTCTCAGTGTACTGTTTCACATTATCTACTAAGATTCCCTGATTCCTCGAAATATGACCACCAGATTCTCGTCTTTTGTCTTCATCATCCTTTGCACACTAAGTAATCCATCGTTTTATAGATTGTCAGTATCCAACCCTGTCGTGTTTTATTTATGCGACGCTTCGATAACATCTACGACATTCTCTTAGGAAGCAATAATAAGTGTTAGATGATTCTGGCCATCTTTACTTTCCTATAGCCAATGCAAACAACCAGATATTACCCTTGAACTCTCTCTGATCATCTCTCCACTTATTGACTGTTTCAGTCCTTTCCAAATCTTGGTAATCTTACATGACCTCGGTCTTGAGAGAACTTTGCTGCTACAGCGCTAAGATCACTAAACATCAAACAGAGAATTGGCTAGCCACGTCACTTTTCTCCTATACAATTTTAAGTTTTCAAGGACTGCGTCTGGTTGGGCACCAGTCTACAGATAATCACTCTTGACAGCCAGTGCATATTTTAGCTGGTCTAATCGCAAAGTAAAGCCATTTTAGGGTGAAAAAAGATCACGGTTTTTAAGCCTCTCATCATACCTGTATTCCTGTTTAGCTCTTATTGATGGACAACGTCGTAATAAGAGGAGGTGGCTCTTAGAGTTTGCCAAAGAAAAGTTCTTCAGAGGATTTATAGTTCTTCTCGGGATGTAAATGGTGAGCATGAAAGAAAATTTAACATAGAACTGTATTAACTTAACTTAGATACAAACAACTTGCGCTGAATTAAATCCCAAAGGCACAGCTAGGTATGTCACAGAATTCGAATGAACATACCCTTTTCTACCAAAATAGTTTCGATTCGACACCCGATTATGTCGGCAGAGCAAAGGCGAACTCCTTACGGAATTGGAAGCAATTGATAAAGGTTGCCTTTGTTTATCTCATAGGATTCAGTTATCGTTAAAAAGGGTGATGAATGAAGATGCTGGTAATTTCAAAATGCGCCTTGAAAAAGACAAAACCTTCAATAATTCTGTTAATCTTTTATTTGAGCTAACAATTTTCATCCTAATCTTCAGTATCTACCACTGTGCTGTGCCCTTTTATTTATTTTGCTATAACCTTATCCACTACTGGGAACTCTAAAGTGGTAGACAGATATTTATATGTATTTGTGTATGTAGTGGAGGCCTGTTCACATTAATATTGAAATCACTGCTGTTACTTCGACAAATGCTGTCAATCTATGCACATTCCGATCCCTTGCAGCTGATGATTACATACAGACCATCTATGTATACATATGTAGACAACCATGTGCGCTTTCAACAGATATTACATTCCACATTCTGCATAGGGTACAGGCGTCATTTTTGCTTGCCTGTCGCAAATCTTGCTTGCTGCCTGTTTTCCCTGGCTAAACATCATAAATCCCATGAAAATTTGCTTGTCTGTTATTGTTTTGAAAGTCGTCAACACTAACATCAACACCAAAAGCAATAACAACAACTCCATCAACGCCAACTCCCTTTAAGCTCATCAAAACGAAGAAAAAAGTGTGATGCCACTTGCTCACTGCGCGCTGTCTGTAACCGCATGTGTACGCTGAGTGTTGAGGAAATTAAAATGTTACGCCCTTTCACCACATTTTGGCCAACGAAGCTTATGAGTGGAATTTCATTATATTTTGTTGCTATACAAATTGTGACAGCTACATAATTTCAAGCCAATTTGGCTTGCAGCACCTACTCTTCTTCTGTTTTTCACAAAATCTTCTTCTGCTTCTCATATCCCTTTGTTTTGATTTTCTTATATTGGTATTTAATCTCAGTTCTGAATTGTTTATTTTAGTTGTTTGTATGTATTTATTGTGGCTGTTTTCATTATCATTTTATTAGTTATTCAGCAGCCCGTTAATATTGTATGTAAAACACAGCCGCAACAAGAACAAAATCGTTTATAATTATGGATTGTTTAGCGAGTTACAGCTTTTGCTTCAACTTTCTTATTTTTTGGGGGCATTGTTTCATCATTCCAAAATTAGTAAATAAGTAAAATCAAAAATTGCTTGGAAAAGGAATTATTAGCTGATTTTTTTCATAAAGGCCGGTATGCAGATCACAAGAAAAACTAAAACTCCATTTAAAAAAACGCTTAAGAAATGCTCAAGAAAATTTCTTGGGTTACCTTTTCTTGAGGTAGTACGCAGTTCTCAGCGTAATTTTACTACTATTTTATCGTGAAATTTGAGTACGGCAACAAAGGTTTCCGCAAGAAATATATCAAGTGGTATTTATTTCTTGAAGAAAACAGTAATTTGGTAATATGCCAACTGGTAAAACACGTCCAAAAATGTCGGGAGAGGTATCAAAAGATGCGTTTTGACCTCGGTATCAATAATCCGAAAGCGGAAAAGAAAAATTTTGTTTCAGTGAAAAGTTATTGGCAAAAAACGTTTAATTCGTTTATTTGCTTATGTGCTCTTCTTCTTGCTGCTTCACTATTCACCATGCATTTTTATTACTTCCATACTACTATTTTTCACGCAAGAAAAATTGCTAAATTTGCAATTTCTTGTGATCTGCATACCGGCCTTAAGCAGTAAGCGACATATGAATAAAATAACAACAGTAAACAGTAGTAAACTCCATGATTTTGGTTGCCATAGTAGCTATTTAACTTTTCCTGGCATTAAGACATCTGCGCGAAAATCATGCCACCTATGTGATTGGCAGAGTTTTTTTTTGTTTTCTGAGAGATTTTTTCTAATGAATTAAAAAAAAAAAAAAAATAAAACGTTGCTAAACAAAGCTCCGCGGGTGTCTTAACCCTAAAAAAAGGCGCATAAAAAGGGAATTGTGGCGATATATGTTTTATCGGCTAAACAGCTTTAAACAATACGTCATTAAATTGTTCTCGGCCTTTTGAGCTGTCGTTATCACATCAAAAAAAGACAGATCGCTGTAGTCGATTACTCGATCAAATTAACGTTGACAAGGTAACACTTTGAAAAAAGATTCTACACAGAGTTCCATGGTCACTTTGGTCTCACCCCGACTGTAGAACAATTATTTTCTACGTACGATTTGATTTTTTTTTTAAATTTCCAACATGAATATTATCAATACGGCAAAGCTGGTTATAATGTTAACCAAACTTCAAAATTGCCCGTAAGAGGTAAAATTTGTGAAACTACCTTCTCAGTAGAACTTAAAACGAGATCTCCCCAAGCGATGAGTAAGAGAGAATATAATTTGTTCCGTTTTTTGCTCTTATGTCATTTTTTGTGGAGGAAAAGGAAAGCTATCCCCAGCGATAAATAAGGGAGTACTCCCCTCAACATCCTTTATTATCAATAACAGAGATATCTACACTCTGTCCTGCGAACTTACTAATCTAGAAGCATTAGGGGAGACATCCTTAAGTTATTAACAACAGATTACTCCCTTGTATACTTTTTGTGTGGTAGAAAGTAGAGATTTCTTCTTCTCTAGGCTAACAACTTTTTGAGTAAGCCGAATTTCTTTGTTGACAAAAGGGAAAAATTTCAACAAAAGAAAAAAGTTTTATGGTTGCTGGGTTGAGCATTTAAAGCCATCCAAATAAAACAAGGTGTTTTGTTTTTGTTTTTTTTTTCCCTACGCGTTTCGACGCTTTCCGCACCACTTTCTTCCAGGGGATCTATTTTAATGCAATTATGTAAAAAACGTATACATACATTAATTAATGCATTCATCACATTATATAAAAAAAAAACAATAAACATGAAAAACTTTAGTCGTAGAAAAGAAGGCATGATTATCCAAAGATCTTTCGTCGGTTGTTTAGGAGGAATGCAAAAGGTTTCCTTCATTACGCAAATAGGAGGTTTTCTAAAATTCTATAAAACTCCCCTATTACTTGTTTTTGGTTCAGAAAAAAATAGTAACAAAAACTGAATTATGGTTTTTTGAGTGATAAAGGGGAGTTTTTCTATTACTCGCCCTCCTAGAAAGTGCAATGCTAAAAGGGAGTATACAAATTTATTTGGTAGTACACAGAAGTATAGGAAGTAAAAGGAAGTAACTCCATACTCGCAAGGGAGTACCCCGGGATTAATAAAACGATAATCCCTGGTTCTACTGGGTTCATTATTGTGTCATTAAAACAACAAAATTTTTTTTTTTTTTTTTTTTTAATTTAAAATTTCCTTTGAAATTTGTTAACTTGCCACTTTTACGAGATAGCGACCCTAATTGTGAGCAAGGTTTGAAAATGATATGCTTTTTGTAGTAGTTTTTCATTTTTAAATTGCTCCGGCTCTGAATATGAGTAGAGCATGAAGAAGAGTCAATACCATAAAAAGTGATAGCAAATCTTAGGCTTTGCTACGAGCTACCCCATGTTTAGAGCAGGGAGCAAATAGAAGAGAGAAAAATAAAACGGAATACTATTAGTAGCAGAGCAATAGTTAAACAGTAAAATTAAGTTATATCGTTCCGTTTGGGGAAAACCGCTAGCTTTTGATTGATACCCATATTGTTAGCAAGCATTGAGGTGCAACCTTTTTTTGACTAAAATATCACAGTTATCGGCTTATGCCCAAATGCAGCGATAGGAAATTTTTTTTGTTTGCTATTGCGCCACTATGAATAGCATTTATTTTTATTTTTTACTCTACTATTTGCTCCGCGCTCTAAACATAGGGTAGCTCATAGCAGAGTGAAATATATAATATTCCTTTTTAAGCTATTGAGTCTTCTCAATTCCTTACTCATGTTCAGAGCCAGATGTCGAAATAATTAGTAATCAATAAAAAGACGTTTAGCAAAAACACAAGTACCAGAAAATTTCGTGGGACTGAAGCAAGTAAAGAGGCCACGAAATGAAGACTAAGAAGGATTACAATAGGTATAGGAATTCAGGGGTATACAACTTTTGAATTCAAGTCTGCCGCGACATAGTCGATTCGATGTTGTTTGCCATCTTTTACTGCTTTTTTCGAATTCACTTTCAATTACAATTGACATATGTAAATATGAAGCAACCATATCCACAGAGCCACAGGTGGTCTAACCAATCTTGTGACAAACAATGCAAATGGTGAAACCCATACCACCATAGTCATAAACATACCAAAGCCAGAAAATTTAATATAGGCTTTGCCGCCATATCCACAACCTATCTAATTTTGAGCTGGGAAATGTATTAACAACGTTTTGGGAATTTTTTGGTTTGAGGTAATTAAATTGCTGAGAAAAAAATTGTACAGAGTGTGAACAAACTAACAGCTGTTTCCACGATACTACGCTGCATCTCCTCAAAGGTTTCCCAGGAGTCGGAATTTAACCCACACTCCAGCATTTATGATAAATTAATAATAAAAAAAATAAATTTAAAAGCATCGACTACCAAGCTCTGTGTAGTTTTCTTATTGCTTTTCTCCCAACAAAGAATTGTCAAACAAGTCCCAAAGCATTGGGAGTTATTTCAAAATCTTTTTTTTTTCGGGACTTTTTCAGTTCGAAATTATTTTGTAGTACCTAGTCCACATAATATAAAAATGATTGGAATTTGCTTGCACCGGAACGTACTGGATCCATATCATACAAAGAGCTTTTTCATCGCTAATTCTTTCTAACCCTTCTTGCCCTTTTAAATAATAACAACAAAAACCGTTACCTATTACCTCTTCTCCTTTCTTTAAAAGAAAAATAACGGATTACGACCTTGGTGAAAGTATATAACACAAAATGAGAAAAGTATATATGCATATATGTAGTTTATCTCCAGTGTCTTTGACAAGTGAATATCGATATTTCAAAAAGTTCTTGTTTTGCAATTCAATTAATTATTATCTACTTCCACAACTTTAATATGTCAAGGTATTTTCAGCCATTAAAAGCGATTTCCAAACATTTATTTACAAATCATTTAGCAAGCTACTCGTGAGCCTTGGACATTTACTTAATTTATTTATGATTCTGCCACTGAAGGATTTTCATTTGTACTTCCGATTACGAATTATTATTACATTTTCAGTGTATATTAAGCATATATAACTAGATATATAACTATGAACAAATCAAAGTTGCTCATAAATCTCAAACATAAATATAAATTAATAACTAAAGTAATGAAGCGTAAACAAATTAAATTCAAAGTAATTTTGCTTACTCAATATTTGCTCATTTCCACAGTAATGCGCAAAATACAAATAAATTACTCACTCTCAAAAACTTGCACAAATACATGTATACATATCTATGTTAGACTGGGAAAAAAATGTTTTTTTTTTGTTTGAAAATTATTTTGATATAATTTTGCAGTATAGGGAAAATATACTGCAAAAGTTTAAGACTTTATCTGATATTTTCAAGGTGCAGTGCAGTAACGTCCACGGAAATAACGTCTATCGGCTAAACGAACTATTTTATCTTTACATATAATAAAATTGTAACAGGTCGATGTCTGTACATTGAAGATATTCAAGAAAAACTGATAGAAGAGGTCGTTATTGGACCAGCGGAACCCAAATCTACAATTTTTAGAATTTTTGTCTGGTCCGTCTGTATGATTGTGCGCGTATCCCGCAAAAACTACTGAATAGAATTGCATGAAACTTTCACCATTCTATCGCTTAATGTCTAACTTAAAATTTAGGACAACTTGCATCTGGATATCTCATCCAGTTCCCGAGTTATTAACCAAAATGTGGGAAAAATGTGACCAAAAATGTGGTTTTTTACCATAACGCCCGCGTCACACAAAAACGACTGCATAGAAATTAATGAAACTTTCAGTAATCATTCTCTAGACGTCTCTCCTAAAATCTAAGATATCTTTCACCTCGATATTTTACCCGGGTCCCAATTTATTGACCTAAATGTGGACCCAGGGCGACTGTATGATTTGTGCTTTTAAGGCGGAACAAAGTTCGGCGGGTCAGCTAGTTTATAATAATCACATATCCACGGTGTTGAATTGCGCCTAGAATGTTCAATGTTACAAGTTTCCTTTCTATACTTGAAGGTTTCCTTACAGTTTCGTTACTGAGGAAGCGTTTCTAAGTTTTGTTTCGGTATGTCGAGTCTCGGTTACAGTTCTGTTCTTGTGATTATCGTTGTGGGTAGCTGCCACACAATTGTTACTCGTTCTGGTACAAAAGAGTATCGTTTCCCACAGTTCCATTCCCCTTATGGTATAGCAAATATCAATACATTTCCGTTTCGTTACTTAGCTGTAGAAAGAAAAACACCGAAGCAGAAAGAAATTACAAGTCTCTGTTAAAAACTTTCAAACCATTCAAGTAAAAAAATTCAGATGTTTGCAGTTTTCTAGGAAATTTAATTCAACACAAAAACGGCCCGAATATAAAGTTTCTCAGGTCGTGTTGTTCCAGGGCCATCAAAGTTTAGGGATTGGTATGGAGTACTGATTTCAAGTTTTTTATTTGGAAATTTATAATAAACGCAAAGATCAATACACAAAAAATTACAAATAGATATTATTAAAGTTAATATCAAGGTCTCAAACTTTTACTGTATTTTTTTTTTTTTTTTTTTGCAACACCGAAACAAGTACTTATTATTTGCCCAGCCTAATATACATTATACAGGAATATGTAGCTGTTTTATTAAGTGTATTAAATGCGATTAGGTTGGCCTCTTTACAAAATTTCTCAGAGAATAATTTAAATAGAATTAGCTTCCCAGCCTCACTCGGGTATAACAAGGCGAATCTATAGAAGGTGATAACAAAGCGAATTTGCCCTGATTCGTCTCGGATTTTTGTAACTTAAAATGTCAAAACAAAAGCGAATATAAAGGGTGAATGTTAACAAATCGGTTCCCATTTTCTTTTACTGACATTTTGAGGTACAAATTGCAGGAGGAACAAGCAATCAGCTGTTTCTACGCCATAACCAGGTATACGAATTCGCCTAGGGGTATAACTTATAAAACAATTACACGATGTAAATACAGAGCGCCTAGGGCAATGAGACTTCATCTATATTTTCTTATCCTTTCCGTCTCTTTTCCTCTCACCCACTTCTTTCTTTTTCATTCTTACTGCGTCATGCTCTCTAAAATTTCTTCTTCCTTCTCTATCTTCATGTTGTTTTTGTTGTTGCTAACAGTGCTTCGCCCCGCATAATGGGCACGATCACTCTTGCAACTTCCTCCAATTGGTGTCCGCAATACTGGGCGCACATATCTGTCCTGCGTAGTCAATAAGCGGTCGGCCGATAGCCTTATATGTAGCAGGCGTCGTTCTTTATCTTTTACCAAAGTGCTGGCGCCAAGTGAGTTGAGCAACTTGTTGCGGATCTTATCTACATTCCTCTCCATTTTAATTTCATATAAATCGGTGTTGTCCCTAACCGGTTTCGCAGAAGTTTACGCCTATGCGAAGTTCCTAAATGATATATTAAATTATTTTATATTACAGTTAATAATATTTGTAACATTTATGTGAGCAACAGCAGGCTGTGCTGTGCTCTTTGTGAAATATCTTGAATAAATTTAATTAGAACTACATTGTCTATTAGTTACTCTGCAAAAGTATGAACGGACACATACTCGGTCAATTTTCTTTCGTTCGAAGAAATACGAATTAATTAAATCGATTTGTTTATACCCTTAGCATTTGCTGTGGGCTAAAGAATTCACTTACTAACTTGGCTCCTAGGCACAGCTTATTGCAATAATTGAAGGGTTAAAGCTCTCCTTGCACCCTTCTTCCACACCAGACCCAACGCACACTTGGAATTGTAAATCATATTTAATGTAATCAAAGATTATAAAATATGAGCCCAACAAAATGTTAGCAGTCAGAATTGCAGAAGTAATCAGTAAGGGATCAGGTATGGGGTTTAACTTTATGTACATTTAAGAGATTTCTTATGTATGTGTTTATGTATGAATCTAGTATAATAGATAGTAAGACAATTGTAAATTACTAGTAATATTTGTATGATATACGAATATTCGGCTAGAGTCACGGCCGAAGCGCATAATATTCGCCAGCCGAATATTTAGCAGCACTTAGTACTTTTCACGGGTTACAAGTTAGAGCTTCTCATCTCTACATATAATAAAATTGTAACAGATCAATGTCCATACAATTCAGATATTTAAGAAAGGGTATTCATAGTTGCATTACTTTACATCTAACATAAAATTTAAGATATCCCTTATTTCGATAACTCGACCGGTTTCGGTGACCCAAAATGTGTTAGTACAATTTGGGTATCAAACGAAAGGTACTAATGAGTGCTGCAATACAAGCAATAGATGTGATCAATTTCAATATCTCAACTGGTTTCGGTGATATCTCCTAAAATGTTAGAGCGAAATGGACAAGGATGGGTAGATTCGTTAAAATTCGAGCAGGTTTGCCTTTTCGCAAAATAACGTCTGCCGGGTTGAAAAAAGCTGCTAACTATCTTCAACAAAATTTTTTAGTAGAACGAAAAAACTCAATTCAGTGGAGTTAGCAGCTTTTCATAGATTTCTTGGACTTAGCAGGTTTTTGTTGTAAGTCATATTTGGTTATTCTGAACATTAAACACTGGATTTGGGCGATTTCATTCAATTGAATGATCGAACGAAGTAGTTCGTTTTACAAAATGTGACACTAGGTCATTCACTTCGTTCAGTCTGTTATCCAGAACAACTGAAGAAATTATTATCATTTATCATAACTTACCACTGGTAGATTTTAAATATTAATATGTTAATTTGTGGGTTAAATAAAGACAGTTTTGAGTAATATTTTTAGTAAAATTTTTTTTTCTATAATTTGCAATTCGGCCGAATAGTTTTCAATATTCAATATAGCAAAAAGAAAGTGGCGGAATAGGCCGAATACCGAATAGTTGCCGAATATTCGTGGCATGTCTAGTTTTTACTTACAGTTGTTGTTGCTATTTTGAGTGTACATTTCAAAGGTAATAAATTTGAGTCCATTAGTCATATGAAACTGCAGGTAATTATCAAATGTCTTGAAGGGGATCTGAACGGTACTTACACACTTCGTGCGCATGCATTTCGGCCATGGCCAAAAGCCGAGTGATGAATTGCGTATGCTCATGGCACTACGCTGCGCCACTTAACCAAGCTCATACATGAATGCATGCGAGTAAATAGGAGTAGATATGCATGATTTTGAGGGTATCTACATATTAGTATTTCATGCGGATTTGTGTATCCTTCAACGCGTATAAGTACCAACGAATACTAATTAATTTATTTTGGATTGAAGATACACACATACTCGTAGATAGCTGCATAATATAACATAAACAATTGATTTCGTTCTTAAATGGACTCATACATACATACATCTGAGTTAAATATTTGGGAGTATTCCTCAGGTATCTTTATTTGTAATTAATTTCCCTGCATTGGTTAGAAAATAACTTTCCTCAACACCGTTCGACTACCAATGGCCAATGGCTATGTTGGCAGTTTTATCAATACAAATATAACAATGAAGGTATCGCACTTAATAAGGTTATTTATAACAAATTACACAGGCACCCTTCATATTTATTGTATGATCTACATTCGTATCTATTATCAAATAAACTGAAGCAATTCGGAAGTTCTGTAAACATCAAAATATACAAGTGATTGATCGAAACTAATAACCTTCGACTGGTCAGTATTTACATATGTAAAGATTACGAAATTCAAACCGCTGTAACTTCCGCAATTTTAGTCCGATTCGAAAGACACTTTATAATATTTTCAGAAATTAGGAGGGGTTTTATAGTTTTTCCTATATCTATATATCTATGGCGCGATATACAACAGGTATATCATCATAAACCTCCTAAGAGATTTTTGCGCCAAGCTTCTCTTCCAATTTGTGGTGTGCCGATTTAAATTTTCCCTACAAATTGGTGGGACCTACAGTTTTTTGCCGACTCCGAACGGCATCTACAAAGGAGACGAATTTTTGCTGAGAAGCCTGTCATGGCAGAAATACACTCGGAGAGTTTGCCAAACCACTGCCGAGGGGCGACCCCGTTTTTGAAAAACTTTTTTTCAAATCACTTTTGATGTTACCTGTACCAGGGCTCGAACCATGGACCTTCGGTGTGGTAGGCCGGCAACACTACCTTCACACCACGGCGGCCGCCAAGTTTTTCCTACATATGTTTATATTGGCTATTTTACTTAAATGGTCAAGAAAGGCTGAGTCAAAAATATTTAATTTAAATTATAATTTTTTATTTGAAAAATTTTTCCTGACACGTTTTATATAATGGATTTGATGCCTTATAACGAGTATAATCTAAGCCCCCTTCTCCCACTCCGTTGAGGGTTCAATAGAACTCTCGTCTTAACTTCAGTACAGGGTACTTTTTTCAATTACACATTCCATAGTGATACGCGTTGGCTACAGATATGGACTTTCTTGCCCCTACTGGTATGAGTGCCATACACAGCTCACGTATCCACTCTATATTTATACAATATTTAACTGGCTTACACGAAAGCATAAAAGTCAGCACTAAAGTTGGTGAGCTTGACTGTTTTGATGTTAATTATCCACAAAAGTTTATCCGAAATGATTAAGCCGTTTTCGGATACACAAAAGAATAAATTTAATAAAATGAAATTCTTTACAAAATCAATGCATTTAGGAAACGGGACGAACATACGGACTTTTGCTAAGCTACATTTTTGTATAATTTTAATTTTTACGAAAAACAAATATTCTGATTTAAAATTCAGCTTTCCCAACATTTAATATATTACAAAAATACATAATACTAGAAGCCTGTCCACGCTATGCTAAGTCTTATACTTTGCAATAGGTGAGTTCAAGGTTAAGCATTATTTTGATACAACCAAAGAAATATACATATAAACAGAAATAGCCTGACATATCTTGTGTCGATTTCAATTTATAAAATCTTTTGACGAGATGTTGAAATTAAACATAAATCATAACACTTCTTTTGATATAACCAATTTATCCCATATTTTTCTAAACTAATTCCCGAGTTTTATTGTTTTGACATAAATATTTCCATGGATATTTACTTCACAAATCCCATTTGTATGGAAGCTTCTACACTCCTTTTTCGATAAGTCGTTAGAGATTACCTTTATACAACTTCTTTCCGGGTTTTATTGGTCTAAAATGAATGCTTAAATAGTTATTTACATTGAAAAAATACATGGGTATGTGAGGTGCACGCCCCTTTTGTAACTAATCTCATTTAAATTCTCACCGAATGTCAACTGGCGGCCGCCGTGGTTTGAAGGTAGTGTTGCCGGCCTACCACACCGAAGGTCCATGGTTCGAGCCCTGGTACAGGTAACATCAAAAGTGATTTGAAAAAAGTTTTTCAAAACGGGGTCGCCCCTCAGCAGTGGTTTGGCAAACTCTCCGAGTGTATTTCTGCCATGACAGGCTTCTCAGCAAAAATTCGTCTCCTTTGTAGATGCCGTTCGGAGTCGGCAAAAAACTGTAGGTCCCACCAATTTGTAGGGAAAATTCAAATCGGCGCACCACAAATTGGAAGAGAAGCTTGGCGCAAAAATCTCTTAGGAGGCTTATGATGATATACCTGTTGTATATCGCGCCATAGAGAGAGAGAATGTCAACTTTGTAGCATGAATACTTTCATAGATATTTACACTGAAAAATTGCATTCGTATGGGGGATGCCCCACCCAATTTTCCTGACTTTTAAATATGTATGCCTCTTTTAAAATATACCCAATATTTGTTAACGCATATTAGGCTATGAAGCTGTAAATTTGTATCTAAATCCATTGTGATGATGATTAAGATATGATTCAGACGCGTGCTCAAACCACCTCCTGATGGGTTTCATGATAGTTCCGGCCGCGGGCGATAGAAGAGGGTAGGAGTTTTCAAGTCCCACATTGACTTTACCAGCATTTGCAAAACGTGTCACATATCTTATAACTTTACACGGGCTATTCTTGCATATTTTTATATTCAGAATATCTCGCTAAACCGATTTAGATGGAATTTGGTATGCACGTATACTAAAATATTCTAAGAATTTTTACAAAGGTGTTGCCACGTTGGATGTTTTTGCGGAGTTTTCACACATCTGATTTTTTTTAAATGAAATGAGATATGCCAATTTGGGTATCAACCGAAAAGTATTTTCCCGCGTATTTGGAAAAAACGTTTCTAAGTAGGGCTGCCACTTTTGTTCGACAACAAAAATCCGGCAAAGAAGTACATGTGTCGAGAATCAAACTCATCCAAGGGGCCGCTAGGGTGTACCATGTAACGCCATCAATTTCCAGTAAGGCGAGCATATGCCATGACTGCTTATAAAGTTGAGTGACAAACTTTTGAGTTTGTCGGAGTAGAGCTTAATTCATCGATGTTCATGCATGGTATGTTATGTGTCGCATTTTCAAGACCAAAAACGGTTAAAGTAATGCTTCCGAAAGAAATTCCGAGACGTACTCGGAACATTTTATGGAAGGAAGTGTTGGGTTAAATTTCATGCAAAAATGTTTCCGATGAAAACGACTTTGTCTCATTTTTCCTGCCCCACTTAAAAGTATACGCCAAAAACGTTGGCGATAACGGGTTTTGAAAAAAAAAATTCATTTTCGGGTTTTGGGACTTGTTTTGGTCGAAAAATCGACTTTTCCAAAACCCGAAAACAAAATTTTTTTTTTCAAAAAACTGTTTGTTGGGTCGGACAGGGTATACATGAAAATTTTAAAATCAAACGTTGGCGATAACAGTTTTTTGAAAAAAAAAAATATTTTTTGGGTTTTGGGGAGTGTTTTGGTCAAAAAATTGATCCTTTCGCCATTTTGTATTAAATATAAAAATTTAATGGATAGTTCTTGACAAAGAGAGAATAAATCAAGAAATGTTGACCGATATAAAGCACTACCTGATAAATATACCCATGTGACCCTATTCCTTCTCGATTATTTGATAACAATCGACAACCTAGTATTCAAATTTTGTTACAAATAAAAAAAAATATTAAATATAGGGGTGGGTCGATTTGTATGGACGAAAGTTAACCGATATCGCGCCATCGATTTTTCTATAGGTTTTGGGCTCAGGAAAAAAAGTTCCACTACGCATACCCAAAAAAATAGTTTTCGAGCCTGCGAAATTTAATTATTTTGTTTTTGATCGACTTTGACTTTTTAAGGTTTTTTTCATGACCTACTAAAAAAATTTTTTTTACCGGACATTTTTGGGTCGGACAGGGTATACATGAAAATTTTAAAATCAAATGAAAAATTTGTTAGTAGGTCATGAAAAAAACCTTAAAAATCAAAGTCGAAAAAAATCAAAAAAATTTAGTTTCGCAGGCCCGAAAATTATTTTTTTGGGTGGAACTTTTTTTTCCTGAGCCCAAAACCTATCGAAAAATCGATGGCACGATATCGGTTATTAAATCGACCCAGTCTATTAAATATCTTTCTTTTATAAATATACGTTTTTTAAAAATCTCTTTTTGAAAACCTCCACTGCTGGTAAGTAAAATTATTCATTCAAACAACTATAATATCTTTACTAATGAGTATTTAAAGCAAACTAAATGTATGGCAACCTATGCAAGGTACTTTCACGATAAACTTCATCGATGGAAGATATGGCACACTGGACTGCTCTAATTTCAACACATGTACTATATAAATATCCTGAGCAAACTGCTATTGCCACCACTGTACATAGCGGGAATAAAATATTTATTTGCTGTTAAATATATTCCAAACCTTGAACAAGACATTCAATACTCTACATCGGCATCTACATTGGAGTGATTCTAACAACAATTGTTTGGCTGGAACCACTTTTATAACTACTTGACTTTACATTAATAAGCTAGTATCTACGTACAAATATATTTTTTACACACTTGCGCTCACTTTAGCAACATTAAATTTAAATATCCACAATATCAACAACAAAAACAAAACTTTGAAAGTATTGCATACTTTCCCTTGCGAAAAAAGAGACTTCGCAACTTTTGAGTACAACTGGAGTTGAAGCAAGTTTTGAGATAAAGCACGTACTGACAGACGCTGTCTACACGCGTGCACGCAAATCGTCCGATAAAAATTTGTTTCAACAGCCATTTGAGCAGCAAACGAGCAGAACACACCTACCGATTAACTCACTGACAGCGTAAAAAGTTGAGAGGAGCCTCATGTACAAGCGGATATAGAATAAAATCAATGTGGCGGGCGTTTGAAGCGCACCCACATATGTAGCAACACGTACATTCATGCTCGCATAAGTATATGTAATCGCTATTAAATGTCTCACCGCCGATGAATGGGCACATGCGCCAAAGCCAAAGCTAAAGTCATCATCTCAATGGAAATAAAAGCGGCGAGCTTAGTGTGCGTCAATAACCAATGCAACAACAACAAAACTGTATGTGTGCCTTCAAGTACCAAATAAAGCCTGATTTCTTTTCTTTGTGTTTAAAATTTTTCAGGTCTGTGGCTGGATATTTTTGAAAAACTTTTTTACACGCTCGTCCAGTCAACAGCTGCCTCGCTATTTGACTTGTTACGCAGACAAGCTTGGCATAACTGCAGATGGCAGTTCAAAGCCAAGATAAGTTGTAGAAATGATGACGAAAAATAAATTCGTATACCCTGAAGTAAGATGTGAAACTGTTCTTAAGAAAGGTCTCACGATTAATTTATAAATATTTATCACATATGGCCTTGAGCTCGTTTATATTCATGGTACTTTATTTATCACATATCTTTTACTAATCCGACGAAGCTTAAAATACGATCTTGAAAGCCACTTTGGCTCGTGTATAATGTATATCGTGATCCTGCACTTGTCATGGTATAAGTCAAAGCGTCTGCTACTCTGTTCGGTTGTGAAATAGGCCGCCTACTAAGATGCAAGCTAAAAATAAACACCAAAAACTCTGCTATAGGGTCACGGAAAATAATAATGTACCTACCCCCTCTTTCCGCCTTCATACCGAAAATATTAATATTGACGTGACTTCGGAACATAACATCCCATACTATCGCTGTGCAAATCGTTGTAATTTTTCTCTTATATAATAAAAAAAAAAAAAATTAAAAGCAATAATAATTTTCATAAATTCAAAAAGTGAAAAATTATTATTCTTGGCCTTGAGCTCGTTTCAAGAATATTTCTAATATTAATTAACAAACAAACATTAAAACAAAACATTAAACAAATTCGAGCACTGCTGCAACAACAATTACCTTAAAAAAATTCCAGAAGGCTGGTCATTCATGGAGTACTTTATTTCGCGAACTTTTCAGTACCCTTCATATAGCTTGGTCCACCTTGCTGTTTCCAAATGGAGTCACTTATCGCTAAGAAGGTATGGTTGTTTTGCCCACACAAATAGGATTATTTATTCAAATTAGATTGACTATTTTTGATTTCATATTCTTATGAAAGTTATAAAACCCTGCGTTTTAACGCTAATGGGTATGAATCAAATTATCTCCATTTCAAGTGCAAGTTAAGCAAAAGTTTCTATCTGGAAAAATAAAAATTTAGAAAAAAGTGCATGAGTTTCTTACCACCTTGCAATTGACTTCAAAGATCTTATCATCCTCCCTTCACTCCGCTTTGGAAAATCAACAAGCAGTACCTCTGTGCAACAACACTCAAACTTTTATCTTGTATTCCTCTGATCTTAAATGCTCCTTTGCGTTATGCGCTCGTCAGTCGAGGTATTTGTCTGTTTGACTACTTTCTTTTTTCTTTGCACCATTCGCAATTGAGTTGTTAAACGTATTGTAAATTGGTATTGAAATGTTTGAATGCTAACACAATCAGTTTATGGTTATTGTCTAGTTGTTGTTGCTACGTTTGGCATCCGTTGCCATTGATCATAACAAAAGTAAAAAAAAAAGCAAGAAAAGGGCTGTCTTCGACTGTGCCGAAGACTTTATATCTTTCATGAATACGCATCACGGTTTTAAGTGTCCGATCCTTACACAAAATCAGTAAAAACTCTGCAAAACTGATGATTTAAAGATACATAGCCCAAACCCCATTTATCGGAACAATCGATTGTATGGGAGCTATATTTTATGTAGGTCCGATCTGGCTGAATACCTTTTTAATTGCAAAATGCAATCACATGTTTATCATCAGGACTACAGAACTCCTCCATGTCCCCTCTTTTCATTTTTCTTTCCTCAGTCATAGTGATACACTTCACTCTATTTTTCATAATCGTTCCAGTACCGAGTATTCCTTTGGCCGAAAGTCGATCTAAAAGAGGAAGAGTTGTGAAATACCTGTCGAAAAATACTTTGGAACCTTTAGGGAGTGTTTGCACAAGTCCCAGAACATACGCTGGTCCGACTCCAAGGTCTTCTTCTGGAAGTGGCATTATATATTTCATTGATATATTTCAAAATCCAGTACCTTCCCTTCGGATGTTGTGAGCAAATTTGGAGCTATGCGTTATATTGCTCCGATCTTGCTGATTCCGACAAACGATTAAGCTCATGCAAAATGGCGGCCGCATACCAAATGTCATCAAGATATCTCAAAAACTGAGGGACTAGTTTGCGTACAAACAAACATACGGACAGACGGACATGGCTAAATCGACTCAGCTCATCGGCCTGATCATTTCGGTATATATGGGTGGGTCTGTCTCTTCTTCTTCTCATACTTACAAACATCGGACCAAAGTTATAATACCATTTCATGTTCATGAAAGGTATAAAAACACTTCAACGTGACTTATATTTGTTACCGCTGATTTCACGCGTCCATTGGCATTTCGTCCCCAGCAGCATCTGGCAATTGAAATCTAAAGTAAAAGTTTATTTTATTTCCATCGCCACGCTTTGCTGCTTGTACCCTCCCACTCACGTGCCATCACTCCTTTCGTACTTATTTAACCTCTTACTCATCATAGACTCGTTTACTTAGCATTTATAGCTACAGACAAATTGAAAATGCTCATGATTCTCACGGAAAAGATTGCATTTGAAAAAGTTTTCAAGTATTTTATTTTTACAGTTATTTGCATTGATATTTTACTTCTGAATATAGCTTTGTATGGATTTATGTATGTATGTGTATATGTTTGCACGGCATGTCTTAAACTTTTATCAGGGTTTCATGGGTTTGTTTGTTGTTGTTGTCGCCACTTGAATTACCACAAGCATCTTGACAAGGGTATTTTAGCCAATCATGCAATTAAATGGTGTTTTGAAAGTCAAATTGAAATATTTACAGTTAAACTGGGTTGCTTGTCCATGAAATAAGATGAATTCAGCAATTTTTGTGTGTGAAACTTAAATGAATGAGAAAAGTTATAACAGAAATATCTTAGGCTGATTTTATATACCTTACATAATTATTAAAACACTTTTACGTGGGTAAATTGTTGCTACTTTGAAGGAAGCAGGGGGTTAGTGTTTCTAAGTAACCACTCGAATGTTGTTGTTGTTGTTTGTAACGACATAAACAAACACTCCCTAAGGTTTTGGGGAGTGTTGTCGAATTAACAGTCCCTAGCGTTGACAAATCCTGATACTTGATAAAATATCTCTTCCACTTTAACCCATTGAAGCTTTTGACGCTACTGAAAGTATTTAAAAATATTGAGCTTCGATGAAATTATCATGGTTCTGTTTGTTATTTACTACGATGAAGCGAAATATTGCATTAAAGGTTTCTCTCTTATTGAGAGCTCTTACATTTATCTTGTTACTTACATTATATTTATTTTCATTTGCGCTCGATGATGGAATTAGCACCAGAATTAAAGGGATTTCATATATTCCATCTGTACCAACAACAGCATAAGCCATTTTCACAGCATCGCAAGCGGTTTTAAGCAATAGCAGATCATTTTATTTGCCATTCGGCTGTAGCAGTTGACCAATACCACAAACATTACCATTGTTACGACTACCAAAGGCGTTGCTGCTCATACGACTCATACTCACACTCATACTCATGCGACATACGTCTGTATTTGGGTAGCAGCTGGCAAACATTCAACAGTAGTTGACCAGTGGTCTGCCGCAATCGCAGGCAATGGCTGATGCCTTTGGTGTTTCTATAGCTGTTGCAGATTTGGAATTTATATCTCGAACGCGGTTAAGGATTAAGGGTACACTTTATTGTTATTGTTGTATTTCGAATTTTGTTTGCATATGAAACATTCTCATGCTCTGCAGTTGGTTTGGAAAATATATGTACGAGTATGTAGCTATATGGATAAAGTTAAAATGCATAAATATATTTTAGTGAAAATGTAAAGGATTTTAGCTTTGGCAATTTTTCGATATCTTTTGCTATATCTTTTTACTTAAAAAAAATATTTACAATTTCTGTTAAACTTTTGCATCATATACAACATATACTGTCGTGAAAAATAGTAGTACATAGTATAAGAGTGTGTTGAAAACCATTTTTTTAGTAAAAAAGAGTCCGTACTTTATAAAAATATAATTTAAAATTAGTTTACAAAATAAATCAATAATTGAGCAAATTACGAAGTCCCAACTGAAAAAAAAATTGCTCAAGATTGTTTTAGGATCTGTAAGGTGAACCCTCGAAAGCCAAGAGAAACAGTTTTTTGTATTAAGTTTAATATTTAAGTAAAAAAGTCCAACAATTATATGCACTTTATTTTGATTAGAATAAAAGATGATTAGAAAAAAACTACTTTGGACAATTTCGTAGTTTTTGACCAAACAAAAATATTTCAGTTGTATTTAGTACTTCCACCCATCTTACGATCCCTTTTGGAATTAATTTAGCTACCCGCTTTTTTGTAGTTGTTCATAAGGGTCCTTTGCAGTCTCTCTTACTGAAAATTCGACGACAAATGTGTGCTCCTATTTATGAACTTTGTAGTAGATGCCGTAGAGGCCAATTTTTTTAATTTTTCTTGCGCACGCATTTCTTTTAAAACGATGACTCCTGCACCTCAACCAAATAACCTTGTGTGACAAAAGATGGTGAGTAAAGAGTCATATCTCACTATTACTCGCTCTGGTCCCCGTAATTTTTTTAGAAAACATATAAAGCAAAAGGGAAAAGAAAGAAAAATCAAATCCTGGCCAAAAGGGCAAAGCCCATTGGACGGTACTGACATTGAACGCTACCGTGAAATTAAGATGACTGTGGGACGATAAAGGGAAAACATTTTATGGCGAAAGGCTTCTCAACCCAGATCATGTGTAGGTGGATAATATAACAATATCGACTCTCTTTCTTTCAATTTTAAAACAATTTTTAATTTCCTATGATCCTACGTTTGATTAGCAAAAGCTCACACGACTGCAAACTTACTGTCCGAGATATTTTTGTGTTGTAGAAAAAGTCAAAAAGCAACTTTTGATTACTTTGACGGCTATGGGAAGGATCAAGCGAGAAGCAAGCGATCTATCTATTACTCCCACTTCCTTTAGTTATAAGAACACGGTGATTCAGACGCACACAAACCTGGGGGTAAGGTGAAGAGGTTTTATCGGTAGCTGCCTAAACACCAGCTTGATGATGGGGATGGGATCAGGTATAGTTGGCTAATGATGAGTGGGACAGTGGTGATTAATATCGTTGGATCGTTTTCAAGAGACCGACGGACGGAGGAGTGGTGACTAGCTGCCGAAGTAAATGTTGGATGGTGTATCAGTGCCAAGTTACCCATGAACCATTAGTGGATCGTTCCAAACCTCACCGATAAGCGTTTGATGAATACCGTTGTATCATTTCTGTAGATCTAGTGCCCACTAAAATGGTGTTAACAACTGCAAAAAAAATAAATGCCTCTGGGCACCTTGAAAGCAGACTGTACTACCACAGTATTATATCTTCGTCTAATATTGAAAGCACAAACTAAATGGACCGATTCTGCTCCAAATTAACGGATGGAAACAGATACTACAAGCTGCCAACAGTGAAGAGTCTTTCAGACGGAAGTTGTACCCGTAACGAAAGCAGAGGAAATACTTTAAAAAATGTCTCCCCAGGCAAATTTTACATTGACAACCCGACGGCTACTAAGGCAATAATCTCACACACCACAACAACTAACGGTGTCATAGAGTGAAAGCAGGTCCTTTTAAAGGGGCCGGCCATGGAAAGTATACCGTAGAAGTACCGATCAGACTGTGCGAGTTGAAACGCAGGCAGCAATGAATGATCGACCAGGCAAATAGGCTTGGAATCAAGCGCGGGTTTGCAAAGTATATAACATCATGTACAAAGCATATGATATGAGGTCAAGTAAACTGCTCTTATCCCTAAAAAGAGACGACTGCAGGCTCATGATGGGCGTACTTCCAGAGCACCGCCTTTTGGCATCACATGTGTATAAATAAGGTTTCGCCGTCAACAATAGCTTTAGGAAGCGCTGGCTGCAGGAGGAGAAGATTGCGCTCGCCAGATTAAGACTTCTCCTATTAGGAGCTCCACAACTACCATATCTCGAAGCAGCAAGAAGGATAGGACCTATAAGGTTTCCAGTTTTTACCAAGGACACGGAGTTATTAATAAACGAGGATTCTTGACAAGGCTGTCGTTTCTTGTCTAAGAAACTTCTGGTAGCACTACGGGCACTTCCAGTCTTGTTGCGGTCTTGAGAACGCTGGCAGCTCAACCTAACCTAACCTGCTAATGGCCCGGAGCTATTACCGATAATGGTGAGCCGTTGTTGGTTGATGCCAGTGGAGCGGTGCAAATTACCTATGGCCGGTGAATAACAACAGCGCATATTTGGTGGTCCCGCAGAGTAAGTCGATAGGCGGAGTTAACACTCGTCTTGCTAAATGAGGGAGGGAGTGGAGCGCTGTCCAGTGTAGGATTGAAAGCTACTCATAATATTTTCTGGGACTTACCGGTCTGCTTTCGATTATATTACTTAAGCGCAAATAATTGGAATTAAATATTAGTGAACATAAACAATTTGAGAATTACAAGCTATGCGCTAGTAAGCAATCGCAAAGGAACGAAATTATAAGCTCACTTTCTTTACTCCTTCGCCGCAAATTTGAGTTGTTAAGTGTGTTGTACAGAAGCAGCAATACGTATCTTCTCTTAACTCAGTAACACTCGCTGAGAGTCAACTAGAACCAAACTAGGAAAAACTAGGCAGATACCTTGCAGAATACAAGATATATGGCCCGTAAATTGGGAAATATATGCATTCCATGCAAGAGAACTGGCAGGCCCTTGGCAGAGTTGCCTATTGTAAAGAAAATCGAGCCAGGGCCTAAGTTAACCTAGATTACTTTTTTTTTCTGGGATATCAGTTAAGCATATATACATTTCGTCAACAATTGAACGGAATAATCTCAATGAAATTATTAACAGAGAAATAGTAGTTCTCTCTCCAAATTAATATTTGTATACCGATAGTAAAGCGATACTTCCATAGACTTCGTAATACATCGCTTTTGTTTTATAATTTTTCCATAACTGTACAATCTTGTTCCCGTGTTGGCTGTTTTTTACGAGCGTGTGCCTTTACTAGCTGTCAGTTGCAACTAAGTATTTGGGAGCTTTTCTGCGCTGTGCAATGCCATCGCTCGCGCAGGGGATTTGCATTGTGACATATCATTTGTTGTTATGGTTGCTTTTGTTGTTGTTTGCTTCAGTAACTGTCACAGCGTGCTTTCTTTACAACCTCAGCTTTCGTTATATTATTTCGTTATTTTTTGTTTGTTTATTTTTGTTAGGCGAGCTGCGGCTGTTATTGCATCTGCAACATTGGCAACGGCGCGGCAGCACACATGGCAAAATTTATTGTTTTTAATTTGCAGAAAAAATCTAGTAATTCCTTTAATGGCCCGTTGACTCAGTCTTCTTCTGCTGCAACCGCATCAAACTTGAATTCAGCTTCTAGTCGCCTCCATTTGCCCTCGAACTCATTTCACTCTAAAGCACCTTTATCACTTCGGCAAACAAAAAAATGGTTTTTTATACTGCAATTGCAGTGTGAAGTGCACTTTTACACACACAAACATATCTATGAGTACACTGTCAAATAAGTCACATAGCACATATGTCTGAGTGTTCATGTGTTTACTTCAAAGCCATTTTGTGGCAACTTATTGAAAACCATAAATAAAGATTTTGCGACACTTACGTGTCGTCGCATTTTATGTTACCGCTGCAGATCTGTCAACGGCTATGATAGCGGCAGCGTTATCCATTTCCATTGCCATAGCCGTCCACAACAACATGAGTGGCAGCGCTGCTGCGTTCATTACATTTAAATTTAATTTTCGCCACAAATTGTTCCTTGCGAATTTCTATGCAGTCATCGTAAATATGTTAGAGTCGCGTATAATTCAAGCAGATATAAACAAGTCCAAATGTGAGGGGTAGGAAAAGATGCAAAAAATAGTAATGGTTTACAATTATTGCTTTTAGGAAAGTAATCATTTAGTTGGAAATTTATTGAAGATAACATTTTGTATTGCAGTGCCATAAATATGAGGCTATGAAAATTTATGAGAACTAACAGGCTGAACGATATATCGTATTTTCCATTCTCTCTCTGGAGAGTAAAATGTGCCTTGCGCCACGTACCTTTAACAGCGAAGCGCACCGGACGCTTCTAAATATTGGAAAAAGTATGTAGACGAGAGATTGGTTAACTTAAATGCTTTCAATGATCCTTAACACTTGTCTCCTAACTTAAAAAATTTCATAAATCCTAAAATAAGACTCGAAGTATGTAAGTGTCCTAACTTATATTTTAAATTTGTTGTTTTTTTTTTTAACTTCGGTTGAGAGACCATATATGAGATATTACACACTTCCACTCTGAGACTAGGGACCCCCGATAGTGACTATTTTTATATTTTTAATGAAAAAAATCAAAAGCTTGCCAGTTTCGGAGGACAGTTCAAAGTATATGAACTTGCATGCCTCGTCATGCTCAATGGAAATCTGCATTGATTGAAGAGAATTTGAGCGAAACCTATATATTCATTTTTGAGTTTTATATATTTTGATGGAAGCAAAACTTATTGCTTGAGCGGTGGTTTATCCTTCAAGAATAAAAATTAAATTTTAAGTTCTAATTTTTTTCAGGCCATTAGGACATTTTTTAAATGACAGTTTTCATGCTATGCTCCGACTAGTTGAGTATGAGTAACGCGGCCTTAACTACTTACAGAATACCTATCACTCTTTTTTCAAATTTAAGAAAGCGTAGTGGCGAAGTAGATTTCCATTTTTCCAAAAAAGTAGTAAACCCGCTACGATCGTAATAAAGTTCTAACCCTGGTCAGCACTGATCAGCTGTCATTTTATTAGCAATTAACTCTGAAGTTTTTATAATTTCAATCGATAATAATCCTTTTGGGTGCAATAGTTTCTTTATATTTTGAAAATATGACTGATGGGCGCAAAAGATTAAGCGGTGCTGCATATAAAAAGCGAGCTTTGGACAAAACTAAAAAAGAAGTGGAAATTTTGAGCAAAACACCGAAGCTATATCATTTTTTCATTAAAGGAGGCTTGTTCCAATAGTTTTGGTAATTTGTCCAGGGATTTTTTAGGAATTAAGTTACTTATATACAAATATTTCAGTTGTGAGTTGCATGCGTAAAATACATTTTTACTATATTTCATGAAGATAACACGGCGGCATTTTTAACAGGGCACAGAGCGGCATCAAGTAAATCCGGCCCTGTATGTGTCTATAAATATGTTTTAATTATTGAGTACATATGTTTACGAGATTATACCAACCAATGTTTATATTACTTGCCAAAAAGGCGGAGCGACTTTTTGAGTTTTTCGATCCGTGAAAAAAATTAAAACTTAAAATTTTAATATATTATTTTTGTCGAACAAAATAAAACTCAAACATGAGTTAAATTTTCGATCAAAAATAATATAACTCTAAAAACAAACATTATCCTTAATCAAAAAAACAAAACTTGAAAATACCTATTTTTGTTGTTTTGTATAAAAAATTCTGAAAATAATGATCAAATAGCGAAGTTTATAATAAAACTCATAACAGTTACTGTCCCTGTCTGAGACAATCATACCTATTGGTGCAGAGACATTACCTTAACAAGTTATTAATAATTCCTTTTCCAATCACTGCTTCTTCTTCTCTAAATGGTTATCTAACCGCCTAGGCAATTTTGACCGTCCAACATAGCTCGCCAGTCATCTCTTCGTGGGGCCTTCCATCAGAGTGTTGGGGGTTTGTTGTTGTTGTGGTAACGACAAAAACACTCCCCGAAGGTTTTATGGAGTGTTGTCGAATTAACAGTCCTTGGCGGGTTTGAACTCGGTACGCTCCGATACTCCCTTGCGATACTGCCCGACTGTCGTGGTAGCGATTTATGACCAGTGAAACCGTCTAGGTCATGTCACTCCTCCTTCCGCAAGGAAGGATAAGATGGGTAATGAGAGGTGAGAGGCATCATATCCGTAGATCAACCATCGAGTTGCACGTCATTACCTTTGCGCATATTAGTCGCCTCTTACGACCGGTACGCCTAGCTCGGGCATATTCTAAACCCCTAACCCGCAGGGGCGGAGTGGTGGTCTCCCTCTTCAACTGCTTCCACCGGGTGGTACCGATACGAATACCTTCTGGGCTGTGGCATATTCGTCCATTTGCATAACGTCGGCTAGCCAGGGAAGCCGTTGTGTTTTATTTCGATGAACTATGTCGGCGTCTGCGTAAAGCTCATACAGCTCATCATTTTAAATTACTTACTTTCCTATATAAATTCAATAAGGAACAAATGGTGAACTTCTCTTATATCTGAAAGAGAATGGAGAAAGCGTGCTCCCAGCAATCTTTGATCCTGGGCGCTATAGCGCAACGTCCTTAAATGAAACCTGCAATTTCCGGGGTCTATCAGTTATTCCGGCGGAACTGCCGGTGGGAAATAATTATATAAGAGCTTTGTGATATCTATCGGCTTCATCGGATCCGATTAAATCGATTGAATTTTCTCATGATGTTTTACATTTCCCCCGTCCGCAGTTCCGTCGGAATAGCTGAAAGACCCACCCGTTTTTCCTATCTAAACACCTTGCTACTGCCACTCATCCCGATCTGTCCATAGTAAACTCGGTAACTTGAAAGTATGCTCTTCAATTCCCTTTCTGAGATGTTCCAAAGTGGACGCACATCGTTGCCTGGATGACTTTCACATATTGAATTCGCTCGGACTGCGAGAACTTCTGAAAATGGCGGTTAGGGCTTTCTGAGTGGCGCGACTAAAACCATCTGATATTCCAAGCACCCTAGTCCTTAACTTTCACTTGATCATAGCGCAATAATTCAATATAGCTTGGATGATATACCTTGGATTATACATGGCAACAACCCGTAGTTCTTCCCTAGGACTCCCTTGAATTCCCTTGCGGCTAATGATGAAATACTGACCTTTCACATTCCATTCAAACTTTAATCCAACCGTTAATTAAATCAGCGGACTACTTCCACAAATGAATTCATCGTCCCTACAGTCAAAAGCAAAACTACTCAGTAAACATACTAGTTCATTGACTAAACATTTTGAGCGCGTACTCAAACTTGTTCATTGCTTACTAGCTTTAAGACAGTTTAAAATAGGGCAGTGAAGCAAAACTCTTTATTTCTTTTAATAACTGTTTATATTTGCAATGAAAATTATGTATGTACACTTGCGTTGGTTTCCCCAAGTGAAAAAAATATTTTATGATGGACCACTTTAACGCGAGAAGAGTGATTGCAGCTTCGAAAAATGCTTTCACAACTCTGATCGGGATAGCGCCTTAAACTTTTAAAGCCAGTGTCGCAGGTACACCGGCTCGTTATACGGCGAAAATCGGTCCCGATTTCATAGCCGAGATAGCAGCCTTGAAAGCGAATGTCACAAAGTGTGATATTTCAACCCAGGTCAAACAACACAAACGAACCAAATGGATAGATCACCAAAGTACTTCAAAACCCTGAAAAACGCAACGAAAAAACAATTGTCTTTCAAGTTAACGCCTATGACGCCCTTCACACTTTGTCGAATAAGCTACAGAAATAGAGAGCGGTCCTTAAAATTTTCGATTGAGCTTCGACTCGCATTATATCGCATGGTAGAATACCGGCAATTCTTACATACCTGGGCCGAAAGCAGTCTTTTCTCGCTTTACTTCCAATCTATTCCCCTAAAAAACTAAGAACAGCTCTTACTTACACTTAGCTGAGTTTTAGATTTTACCAAAACTCAAGTATTTTACTCATTGAGTTCAGAAATCGGGGTCTATCGCCAATTCCTATGGAACACTTGGCAGTAAACCATGTCTGTAGCGAGCACGTAATTTTATCGACTTTTAAGAATAACATTTCGCCAACAGCTACCCATCAAGTGTCCGTCAAGTTTTCCACTTTTGATCTTCTGTTATAATCTACTGGCACACGATAGACGTTATTCTGACCGATAATATTTCACTCTGCAACTTATGAACCTTCCCAACAAATTGAAAAACTGGTCATATTGTAACTTCTGTAAAAAAGTTATTATCTCTTTCCCTTTACATCTCTTACTCCCTTTCAATCCACCACCCTTTCATTCTCCCCCGCCTATGCACTCTCCATCTCATAAGCTCACCATCTTCCCATCTTGCTCTTGTTCTAGCCCTCCCTCACACTCCAACTTCTTCTCCCACTTACTCGCCTTTCCACTTACTCGCACTCTCACTTTCTCTTTCAACTTCCTCACGCTTTGACTCTCAGGTTCGTTCAAAATCTATCTAAATCTACTCCTCCACATTTTGGTCGATATCTCGAAACGGGCACTAACCACATATTCATGGTATGTTCTTGATGCATGTAGGGTATTCCACTTTGTTTTTAATTACTTTGTATTTTTATAAAATATGAAAATAAATAAATATGTGTGTCATACGTTTCAAATGAAAATGTATGTTATTAACCATTCGATATTACATCTAAAAATATTTTTTGATGAAGAAAATTAAAATGTAATTCTTTAAATTAAATATATATGGACCTGGCATGTATGTGAACTGGAATATTGCTAATGCAGAAGCGGCCAATTGGTATCTCGTAGGGCAACGCCGTGTTAAAAATTCCAGTTGATAATATGGAAATATTGCAGAACACGAACTAGTTGTGCGGTTTGGCAAACTAGTATTTGATTTATATGAAACTAGAAGATTTGACTGCAGAGCTACTTTGTAATATAACACGTATTTTGCTCTGATGCCATCTAATCGAAAATCAGTTGTTCAATTGTTCAAGGTCTATGACAAAGCCAATATTGCCTCGAAGTAACTTAATTTTGATGAATGAAGCAAACCCGCAAGTATTTCACTTGTTCCCTAATGGGATTTTGGGTATAACTCAAACAATTCACCGTCGATATCCACTTGCTCTCCCTCTCCCTTGAGCCTTTCCGTTCAAGTTTTAAAGCTTGAAAATCAAACTCAAATATGTGGTCTACCACAATCCCATCGCCTAGCTGCAATAAGTCTAAAACAAACAGAAAAAATTTGATAATCTAATAAAAATATTTTCTGCGTCAGCACCACATACTTAAAACAATAAATTAACTACCAGCTTTTTTATGTTACCTGAAAAACCGGGAAGTACGTGTAAATGTGTGTTCGACTAGTTTTTTCCAATTACAACCACACTGACCCAAAAGACCACAGGCAGCATGCTGTTACAAGCCGAAAATTGAATAGAGAGTAATTCGAGCAAAAATGAACAGCAGAGTAAACAATACCGTACTGTCAATTTTTGTAGCTGCTTTATAAACTACATATAAAGTGAAACAATAAAAACCCAACAACAACAAAGGCATTTTTTACAGCACACCGAAGTGGTAATAATTCACTGCAGTTGTTGTAAATTTGCAAGTTAGCTGAACTGTTTTGTGGCAGATTTTTTGTTTTGTTGTAAATAACCAGAGCAGTGATGACGGCACTGATGATGACTTCACTGCGGTATTTAACAAAAATTAATTACTCAAACTAACCGCGTTGCCAAGTAACAACAATAACGAAATGGGAACTAATAATTGAATCATAAAAAGAGGTGAAATTGTTGTGGCCGCAGCGTAGCAAGGGAAAAGAGATAAAAATTGTTAGTAGCAAGAAAAAGGATTACATAAAATTGCATTTTACAACAACAATTAAAAATGTCATTAAGGATTTTTTAGTGCGGATTTTTAATTTTTGTTTTATGGAACATATGAATGGTCTTGTGTGTGCTTGTGTGCTAGTGTAGACAAATAAGCGAACAGTATCTATTTGTTTCAGCTATAAGTCAGAGTATGGGTTTTTTGTTTGGTGATTGCAATTAATTAACTTTTACGATGTAGTGTGGTTACAAAAAAAAAAAACAATAACAATATTTAGCCAAAAAAGTAAAATGATTATGCAAATAAAAGAGCATTGCCAGAAACAAAATTATACAGCGAAATTAAGCCATTGGATTCCCATGTATTTATTATTTTGAATTTCAGTCTTTAACTGGTAGAACTTCCTAGTATAGAACTTCCTCAAAACAGCACTTCTATTTAAAAAGAAGAGAATCGTGATACTTTAAGCTAGGTACGTTTTTAAAATTGTGTGCATCTTAGCTATCAACAATCAAGAACGATTAATATACTTCTTCAACAAGCAACCAGGGAACAAATTTTTCGAATTGGGAAGCAAGAAAATGCGACATCCTGGACCTAAGAATGAGGCTTGAAAAATTCTGAGATAATTTAAGCTCCGAAATATATCAGGAACCCTAGTCGAATCATCGACAACAGAAGACATGTTCGGAAAAACGCCTTAACAGAAGAGGCATTAAGATAGGAACTGACCCGAATGTAAATTATATCTACAACCAATGGACTCAGCACTGAAAAGCAATTGGGCACTAAAGGCGGGCAACTTTTTCGTGGGGATTAAAGTGACTTACCATGCTAAAGATACCAGGTTTAGGTGACGGGGCAGACAGTAAAAGTTGTTTCTAAACGGTGAAAGTGTATTTCTTCATTGAAAAAGCTTAACTAAATTCATGTTGTTGTATTAGCAATGGTTCGCGCTACCTAGTCGTCATTCTCCTTCCAACGGGACTCCAAGGAACCTAGCGGTTTCAAGAGGGTTAAGGTTAGGTTAGGTTGCAAGGGCAGGACAGAGTACCCGGACTCCGTCCGACACTTAGGCCACTAAATAGGCCCATTGTGATACCCTATACGGTCTCCACCCACCTCTATTCCCCAGAGATGCGAGCAAGTCATTCCCGACGCCGAAAGCAGATCAGCCGTTTTACAGTCAGCCAATCCAACAAGAGGGTTGGACCGGAGTGAAATTGGTGTTAGAATAGTCTGCCCTGTCGAGCAGGTGAACAGATGCGGGGAGTCACTCCGCATGCTGGGCAAACATTCGGTATGCCAGAATCCAGTCCGGATTGCTACGAGTTTAATCTGTTACAGTATCCAGATCAAATTTGGGTTTGTGCGATTCTTGCCTTTTTCGAAAAATCACGTTCCTATTCAGCAAAAGATCATCGCGCGAGAGTTCACAAAGAAGTTTAGCGGCTAGGTGTGCATGTTGTTGAGGGTCTATCGGTGCACCTTTGGATTAAGCGACGATACGATGTGACACCGGCTTTTATCAAAACGCTTGCGGAGATGTACCCCGGCTTTCCGGGGAGGCAGATCTTTTTCAAGCAGATGCTTGTTGAGAATTTTCTGTTAACATTTCGACATAAGCAGACATCCCCCTGCAGTTGTTGTGTGTTCGGTAGCACCACCACCATATTGGCTACGCGTACCTCCCACTATTTGCCTTGTACGTTGCTAGCGGCGTTTCTTTATCGAGTGGCAAAAGTAAGCTTCAAGCATCAAACTTCACCGCCTAAGATTTTGGGACGAGGGGCAGTCGAAAGTTGTGATAACGCCGGATTTCGCCCGCGCCAAAAATCCATACAAGGACGGAAGATAACAAATAGTTTTTGAACACAGCTCATCGACGGAAGGGTCGAGACCACTTGCCAACCACTCAGGTAATTGGCGGTCCAACACTTTAGTAAACGGGGAAGAATTGAATTTGAAAGGTCATTTATAGGTAGCGGTAAGGCTTTTGACAGGTGAAGCGCAACTAGTGAGCTCCTGGAGTTGGGTCGTTTTTGGTTGAGACCGCCAGTTATCTGAGTATTTATGGTATTCAGTTCGGTGATGTTAGTGTTCATCTTGTGGAAATCCTCTTGATAGTCGGCAAGCTAGCGGTGTAGTAAGGGAGTAGAACTGTATCCAGGGTTTCACTACTGGCTAAAGGAGAGATATCGGATTAAATAAATCCCCTTCGTTACCTGGTTTACCAAGCTTTAGTAGTGGTACCATTTTTTATTCCACGGCATGAATATTCCTAAGGCCTAGCTAGATATCCCCTTAGCCTGGGTGCTAATATCATTCTAGACCGTGCCTAGTTTTTCTAAGGCAATGCCAATTTAAAAACATAAACAATTTCGTTACCTCTTGAATTAAATGTAATAATCTTCTCTTATAGGAGGTATCCTGGCTCCCCAACAAATTCAAAAGACTAATGCTCCACTAAAATAAGAATCAAAGGCTTCTTATCCTTAAAAACTTATAGGAACAACGTTAAGTCATTCTCGTATAAACAGAAGATACTGCTGTTCAGTGGACGAAGAGAAGAAATCAGTTTTATTGGAATGAATCTCTTATGGGATTTCTATGCTGCGGTCTGACCACAACCTAGAAAACCGCACATACAACACAGAAGCTTGTTTTAACAATACCACTGTAAGAGAAATCCCTTATGGTACTAAATAAGGTCACAATAGAGTTTGCCGAAAAATGTTGAGGAGCACAAATATTTTGAAAAATGGGGTAGCCAACCATAACAGTAGCCTAAGTGCGGTGTTTGCGCTAAATCTTGGTAAAATAATAGATAGTTATAGGAGTTTAGCTGACAAACAAACCATCGTTCTGACAGCCTAATGGTTAACAGAGCGTTTTCTGATAAAGATGTCTAGTAGCTTCCGAAATTGTATGTAAATTTTTCTTTTCTATTTAAATATAAACTTTGGGTAATTAATAGAAACATTATAAAGAAAATTGAAAACAATAATTTTCATAAAAATTATTGCTCTTGGTCTTTAACTCATCCATAGTCATGAATAATTTCAATAACAGTTATTAAATCAAAAAACAAATGCTTCATGACATAAAGAAATTATTTGTAGGTAACAACCAAAGAAATTTGTTATAAAAACTCTTAACTATTCAAACAATAAAACTGCACCTGTATGCGGAAAATCGTAAAAAAAATTATTAGTCAACCAAACAGACATACCCTAAACGCATCTCCAACACGAAATTTCACACCAGCCACATTTATCTGCCGCCTTTATTGGTGCTAGTTTGGAGTGGTGTTGCTCACTGCTGTTGTCACTGCGGTTATTGCTGTCATTGCATTTTTTTGTAACGCAAAACACCATCACCAATCTCGCAACCATAGCCAGTCAAACAGCGGTAGGGTTGAATCAAAAAAAAATATCCAAAAAAGAAAATGTGAAAAGAATTAGATTTAAAAAAAATGCAACAAATAAAATTTCGAAAAATAAAGAAATAAAAAAAACCATAAAACCAAAATGTCATTTGCCGCTGTGCGATGTGCAGATAAGCGAATTGTGGTAACCAGTGCACAGCGAGAATTCGAGCGCTGAGAAGGAGGGTTAGGTTAAGCAATGCAATAGAAAAATGGTTTTTACCATCAAAACGTATTGCTTTCATGTTTTGTTGTTGCTGCTGGTGCTGCTGCCCGAGGTGCTGGTCAAGTTAAAAATTATTGCTTACACGTCCTAATTGTTCTATTTGTAGTTGGGATGTTTTTATTTTCTGTTTTCCCCTTTTTTAAATCCTTTTCCTCCCTAAGCTTTCAACTATTAGTATAGGTTGTTACGTTTTGGTTTAGTGGTGGTCAGCAGCATTGGCAGCTGCTGCCTTGATGACATTTTCTACTTTTTTTTTTAATTTTGGTTTGCATTTTTTACGTTCACCTCTAAAATCGTTATGAAAAATAACTTTTGTAGCATTCACGTTAGCTTGCGGAGTTTGAAATTAAAAGTTTTGATTGGATTTGGGGTGTGCACTAGCATATGTCTCTAAGCAGTTATACTAACATACGTATTCCATAATTTATATATAGATACATATATATGTATGTATAAATAAATGTATATTTTAATGGTTACAAATGAATAATGAACTTTGGGAAATGGGGCAAAAGTTGAATTGGAAATCACGTTGAGTTCATCGATTAATATTTAAGAGTTTTTTAAAGAAGACGATAATAGCATTTTTAACTTTTCATATTCAAATTTTATTTATAAGTTATAATGAAATTATCAGTGGAAAGATGCTGAGATAGATGACATCGCAATTAAGTTTGCATTGAATAATGTGCCCTTGCGAATTGGTTTAACCTTTCTTGTTCTTGATTGTTTGTCGATTTTTCTTAAGAATCGATTTTCTTCAAAGCTGCAATCGAAGATAACGGACATCAAGTATAATCAGGGCGAATGGTGCCGAAAGACGGCTTGCGAAAACGTTTCGACGAATGACTAATATTCTTGGTAAGCCCTCGTACCTAGATTTTCTAGTAGATACCTAGAGTATTTTTATTTGTGCAAGCTAAGAGAGGAAAAGAGAGAATAAAAGAGAGAAATGCATAAGTATATCGAAAAATTTTATAATTAAAAAAGCAATGTTGCTAATTACATTTCACTTTGCAAATAAAGCTATATACTTGTTTTTGCAATAATGCGTCATTTTAAAATTTTTGTGTTTTTATTTTATGTTCATATGTATATTATAGACTAGCAGACCCGACAGACGTTGTCTGCTTAAAATTTTACTTGCCTACATTTAAAAAATTGTACTCTTTTCTCTCCCCATCCCCATATAACATTACTCTTCTTTACCCTTTTGATTTTCCTCTAACACCACCTCTATACCTCAAATTTCTATTCTTCTCCCATTTACTCTGCGGGTACTGATATGAACATACTTTCGAAGATATATCGAATTAACTTTTATTTGACATTGATACTGATTTCTGTTTCCAAGGGTGTTTGATATATAGAACATACATATGTATATATAAAATATAATTTCTTAAACAAAATAAATTCCTAGCTATCCCGAATTACCCCTTTAAATAACCTGGAGGTCTTCCCAAAAACAAAATATGGCCTGTGTCGTTTTACAGAGATCGACACTAAATGTTGGGCATTAATTAAGCACAAACAAAACACAAAAAATTTCAATGTGGCACCTCTCACCTTTCCAAAACTATTAAAATATTGACTTATGTCCACATATATCCAAATATCATTATTAAAGATTAAATAAGTTCAGAGTTATGACGAATTGAATTGTATGTAGCCTGGGGGCGCGACACCGCCTACTTTTCCAAAACTCTAGATAGCCTATGCCGTACCCAGCGAAGTTCTGAACCTATCCTGAAAGTTTCAAAGAAATCGATTATAAACTTTGGACATTAATGAAGAACAAACCAAACACAGAAAGTGTGGGCGTGGCACCGATCACTTTTCCAAAATTACGTAATCCTTGACTACAGGACACTTACATCCAAATATCATTGATTTAGACCAAATAAATTCAGAGTTGTGACGAATTGAAATTTTATATAGTCTGGGGGCGTGGCACCGCCCACTTTTCCAAAACTATATAAAGCCTGTGCTTTAACCAGTGATCCCAAGAATACACTGTGAAAATTTCATAAAAATCGGTAGACTACTTTGGACGCATTCATTTTTATTTATAAGATGGAAGATGGATAATACGACTTAAGAGTCATAGCAAAACCTATAAGATTATGTATTATAAGTGCAAGACTTCCAAAAGGCTGAAATTACAACTTTGTACTACGATCAAAAAAGGCTTATAGGAAATACTCTCTGCCAATAAAGGAAGGCAAAATCTTTAATATAAAAGTGGGCGTGGTTCTTAAACGATTTCTTCCGTTTGTATCCGGAACACTCCCAATTAAAAGAGTAATCTGTGTACCGAATTCTGTCTTGATATCTTGAACGGTTTTTTATTTACGAATGAAAATGTTTAAAATTAACTTAGTTCAAAGTGAACCGTGCCAAGCCCATTTAAAAAAATTTTAAAAATGTTAGTTGGCTTAGTTAATTTTAATATATCCAAAAAATGTTTTCCTTATAGGTTTATTACGTACTAAATAGTCACCTTTTTGTGTCTTCAAAAATATTCGATATATAAAAAGTGGTTCAAATTTCGCTCATTTTAAATAACGACGAAAGGTACCAAGTACCAAGGAACCTGAGCGACAATTTTTAATTATATGCACACCAACCCGGCCAAGTTTAGCACACGCTTCGTTATTATTAGGCTGCATATTTTGTGTTACCATCCTGTTATGGGCAAAAAAAAATATTTTAAAGTAGCTATTTTTTGAAAAATTAATACAAACCGATTTTCGAAAACCATTTTCTTTTTATTAAAAACATGTAGCCTGTCGGACCCAGAGTTACCATAATGCACGCTACATTTACACATTTTCTGGGTAATTTTTAACATCTATTGGGCGAGCCCTTTTCATAAAATAGACAAAAATTCTAGGCAATACAGGTGAAGGCTCTCAATTTCAATTTTTTTTTTTTTTTTTTTTAAATAATCATAATAAAGTGAACAAAAATTGCGATACCAATCCATATTCATATGATGACAACCGAGTTAAGATCTGTAATAAAGTGTGTACCAGTACAACAACATTTGTTTTTCTGCAACTCAAAAAGTAAGGAAATCACTCCAGCAAAGTTCCGAAAGGTATTTAAAAAGAGGAATGACGCCTGGGAAAACATGGGGAAAAGCATAAAAAATAAAAATAGCATATGCGACTAAAATTGAATTTCAAGAAGTTTAATGATTGTTGTTTTTGTGAGAAATACAAACAAGAGCTTTTTAGACGCTCAAGCAAGTTTTGCTAAAATTATTCTTAGTGTGCGAGTGTCACAAGAATAAACGAAACAAAATTGTCCAATAGCCAGCGGTCAATTGCTGATGACAAAGCCAGTAACAACAACAATAGCATCGTTACTTCTATCACAAATTGCAAGCTGCAACAGCAGACGAATGGTTTGTGATGCTTGAGATAACTATGAACGGCAAAGCCAATAACCACCAGCACAACAGCCGATACATAGAACCGCATAAGGGGCATTGCATGCCAAGGCGACAAAGCTCAATAGCTTAATAGTTAGTAAACAATTTAACTTTTTTGGAAAGCTTTCAGGTTACGTGAAAGTTCTGAGCCAAAAAGGCATTTTGCATATCTATTTCAAAGTATTCCCCTCAGCGATTCCAGTTGATTATAATCTATCGTCATTTAGATAAGTAGACAAACCACAAGCCTAGTGATATTTTTTGATAGAGCTATACTATCCTCGAGAAGTATAAGCGTTTATTCGGTTGATTCATTTATTTAAAGATGTGCTTATAAATCTCTCCAATCCGCTAGAATCGAATAAGAAGATCGATTCAAGTGACATAAACAACGGGTCGACCATATCTTTTATATCAATGGGCAATTAGAAGACATGCGAAGATTGTGTTATTTAAAAATGAAAAAGTACATTCAAAGCTGATAACGCTATATAAGTCGTTGTAGTATGAACATCAGACATTCATAGGATTGCTTTTGGCAAAGTGCGTGTAGTCCTGGCTAACAGAAATAATGCACTAAAATTTTAACACGGCGGGGTGCAATAAAGCCATAGGTAATAAAGCCATATGGCCTTATTTCTCAATATGGCATAATTTCCACAATGAATGTGAAATAAAGCCATTATTGCATTATTACACTTTTGTCAAAATCACGTGTGATGTTTATGTATGACATGACATCTCAATGAAATCGCGTAAACCAAACAGCATTTTCCTTTATTTAAAAAAAAGCGGCGCAGACGAAAATTTTGAATTTAAAATCGAGCGATTTCATTATGACATGAATTCAAAATATTCCAAAGTTCAATTTTTTAGTATGATAAAAATTTTAAATATTTAGAGAGAACGCCGACGCGAGAGCAGTAACGCCAAAATAGGGGGGGGGGGAGCTGCGAGCCAAAGTGAACAAACGTCAAAGAGGCAAAATTTACTTTTCGGATTATTTAAATTCATATCAAAATATAAAATGAAAATTTTGAATTAAAAATCGGGCGATTTTATTATGATATGAATTCAAAATATTTAGTCCTTTAGGGGTGGGAGCTGCCAGCCAAAGTGAACAAAATGAACAAACGTCAAAGAGGCCAAATTAACTTTTCGCATATTTTAACTTCATATCAAAATATGCAGCGCTCTTTTTAATAAATCTCAAATTAATACGAATAAATATTTTAAATTCTTATCATAATAAAAAGCAAAAATTTGGAATTAAAAATCGCGCAATTTATTATTTCTTATTTTCGCCTGCGGTACTTTTTTTAATAAATCTCAAATTAATAGGATTTAACGTTCGACTTTTTCTGATTTAGTGTGCGATGTGATAATATGGCTTTATTTCTCAAACTTCTATGGCTTTATTTCACATTAAATATTTTACGTAGTTGAGAAATAAGGCCATATGGCTTTATTGCCTATGACTTCTTCGTACCCCGCCTTTTAACACATGAACCCGCGGAAAGTAGGCGGAGGCAAGAAAATAGGCGGAACTCGTACAAGAACAATAATTAACCTCCTAACCAAAGTACCAAGCGACCCATATGATGATTTGACTATGACTCTTTAATGAAATGTGTTGGTAGTGCTCACCCACCCCATGCCATTTAAAGACAGAGTTAAAATACATCAACAGAGGTAACAAGTTGAGGAAAGGTATGAGTCACCTCTTGCTCAAGGACTTAAGTCCGTGCTGCCTGGGAATCCGCTTTCTTCACTATTTCAACATATAATAAAATTGTAACAGGTTGATATCTGGACATTATTTTAAGCCAATCATTACTAAGCCAATAGAATCTAATGCATCAACTATTACAATGTTTACCTGTCTGTCTGTATGTTTGGGAGCATATCACTCAAAAACTGCCAAATTTTAGTTATCGACCAAGATGTGGACCAAAATAAATAAATAAATATTTGGCGCGATATACTTCCAAATAGATTAAGCCTGAGGTTCTCTAGCAATATGTGGCTTGGGACCTACATTTTATTGCCGACTCCGAACGGCATTTGCAAAGCAGATGAATTTTTGGTGAGACAGTTTTGCCAAACCTCTGCCGAGGGGTGACCCGGTTTTCAAAAAAACTTTTTTATACCACTCTTGATGTAATATTACAGGACTCGAACCGTGGACCTTCGGTATGGTAGGCCAGCAACACTACGCCACACCACTCCTGCCGCCTCAAGCGAATAAATCTTACTTTAGATTGAGGATCAAAGTTCTCTCTCGACGAACAAAAATCACGCTAATACCCGTCCTGCTATATGGAGCAGAAGCATGCGCGTTTACAGGCGTTGATATTGGCCCCTGCAGTATTCCAGAGAAAGGTTCTTCGAAGGATTTATGGGCCTCTACGCAATGCCGACGGTGTTTAACCAAGAAGATTTAATGATGAGTTGGTGGGTTCTACGTCCCCATTACACACTGGGTAGTGATTTAGGATCCCTTTAGCGTTCCTAAGTAGAATGTAGCTAAGAACCAAAAGCTGTACGAAATTTAAGCGAATTTGAGAATAAAGCAGATAACATAGACTCAACGGCTTCACTGCCTAGGCCATGTTATGCGATTGAATAAAGACTCTTCAGCTTAGAAAGTGTTCCTATCAATAACCGATTTTGATGCGCTGTCTAACAGAATAGCATAGAATGGCCCATACAAGTTAGCGTTTGTGCGTATGTACAATGACACATTGAAGCAGGCAAATTGTTTGTTGAGTAGTCCGAACATTTCTGACTGACTGACTGCAAACGAGCGTACAATGCGTGCACGCATGCGTACAAATACAAGCTTGCTAACATACACATAAACATACATAGATAGCATTTCAAGTATTCCTCGATGTGTGTTTGTGTGTGTGTGTTTGAGTTATTGAGTGGGTGTGGAGCAGTTTTGTTGGTTTTTAATTAACTTTTGGCTTCAGGTTAAAGCATATTTTGTAAAAATTAACGCCACAAAACACAAACACAATTTTCCAACACACACACACATGCATACGCGTATAAATAAACATACATTTACACATATATATGATACACATTCACACTCACCTTAACATATCAACTGCCTTGCATTCTGAGTGGTGCAATATGCATTGGCCAGCAGCCGCAGGCCAACCGCCAACGCCACAATTGTTGCTGTCGCCATCAACACTACTGCTGCTCAACGCCAATGCTACAGCCATACTCTGCCGCTGCTCAAGTACTTCATTGCTCTGCCAACATCATCTTTGGTCATTTTGTGGGAAATTATGAAAACAAACGATAAATTGCTTTAATTTTATTCTTGTTGTTGGTGCTTTTATTACCTTGTTTACTACTTTTTATTTGTTGTTGTACTGTTGTTGCGGTAAATATGACAAGTGGAAAAAAATTTAATTTGTTTTTGTTCAATGCGTGCGAATGAGCGAAAAGAGTGGTTGGGGTGGTAAAAGGGGGGGAAATGTTGCTAGTAGTTCCAGTTGAAAGCTGGTTGCGTTAGATAATGAAACAAAATTATTTAAGTGTGTGCGTATGTGTGTGTTTACGCTGGCTGTGCGAGCTGAGGTCATGTGGGCGTTTGAGGGTTAGGCGTGTGAGTATTATTTATGTGTGTTTATTTGCGCAAAATGTGTGTTAAAGTTTGGCCACTGCAGGCGTTGCGTTTTAATTATGTTCCAAATATGTATTGTTTGCAGGAAATATATATGAATGTACGTACACTCTAGTTTAATTAAAAAGTGCCACAAACATAAATCTATATACTTATTTGATCATCCTAAATATTTTTATATTCAAACTTTTTGCTTTCGAAACACAAATTAAGAGTGCGCAAATACCACCCTAATTTCGGGTGTCGAAACAAAACCACAAACATAACTAATAAATTTGTGCTGTCATATAGGTATAGTAATAATACTAACCATTCGCGGATTAAAAAGTAGATAAAACATAGGACGCTATTCACAAATGATGATAAGGGGGATAGTTTTGTATGGACTGCGTGCAGATATTATCCACTTTCATATCGCACTCATTCAGAAACGTCATAAAGAAATGACATAGCTGCACTTCTCTAACTAAAACTTTCCCAAAACAAACCTATCATATCAAAGGCTGCATACTTTCAGGAACTGTCAGGGTTGCCGTGCTCTCTATTGCTGTGTCCATAAAACATTTCCAAATACCAAAAACATGACCAGTAAATTTTCGCTGTTCTCTTAATAAAAATACATTAAATTCATTACATTTAAAATATGTATGTATATTAGACTAGGTCGATTTATTTACCGATATCGCGCCATCGATTTTTCGATAGGTTTTGGGCTCAGGAAAAAAAAGTTCCACTACGCATACACAAAAAAATTTCCTTTTTTTGACTTTTTTCGACTTTGATTTTTGAGGTTTTTTTCATGACCTACTACTACTACTACTTTTTGGGACTTGTTTTGGTCGAAAAATCGACTTTTCCAAAACCCGAAAATAAAATTTTTTTTGATTTTTTTATACCAACAATTTTGTTGATTTACGGCCTGTACATTTTCAAGTATTCATGAAACGAGCTCAAGGCCAAGAATAATAATTTTTTAAAAAAAATTTTTTAAAAAAAAAAAGGTGAAAAATTATTATTCTTGGCCTTGAGCTCGCTTCATGAATACTTAAAAATTTTTTTTCAAAAAACTGTTATCGCCGTTTTGAGCGCATAATTTTAAGTGGGACAGGAAATATGAGAAAAATTTGTTTTCATCGAAACCATTTTTGCATGTATGCTGAAAAAACCCTTAAAAAAAATGGCGAAAGGGTCAATTTTTTGACGAAAACACTCCCCAAAACCCAAAAAATATTTTTTTCTCCAAAAAACTGTTATCGCCAACGTTTTTAGCGGACATTTTCGGGTCGGGCAGGGTATACTCGTACATGAAAATTTTAAAATCAAATGAAAATTTTTTTAGTAGGTCATGAAAAAAACCTTAAAAATGAAAGTCGAAAAATTTCGCAGGCTCGAAAATAATTTTTTTGGGTATGCGTAGTGGAACTTTTTTTCCTGAGCCCAAAACCTATCGAAAAATCGATGGCGCGTTATCGGTTAACTTGCGTCCATACAAATCGACCCACCCTAATGTATATACAAAACAAATTTGTTTATATAATACATAGTATATTAATGAAAAAAAATTAAAACTATAAACAAAACTAAATGAACTGAAGTTGCGACGTTTTTCCAGCTTTATTCTAGCCACTAGCAGGCAATCCCATTCGGAGGTTAGCCACTCCCAGTACATGCCTTGTGTGCCTGGCGGCTCGCCTTTGAATAAAACGATATGATACCGTAGCGCTTGCAGTGAGGTCATCTTTTCCGCTGCTCTGCTGCAAATGCGATTATCGCCATAGCTGCGATGTGTAGAAAGATCGAGTTTATTAGTAATATTTATAATAGCTTCACATAATTATACTTACCATTAGTTTCAACTAAATAATCTTATTTTTCAAAAATTTAATTTTCCTTTTTTGATTTTGAAAGCAATTGACAAATTTAAAAAACAACTGTGTTGTATACCTTTGCTATTATTTTGGTCTTTATTATGTTTCATGCAAACTTATAACAAAATCAATAGTGATTTTTTTTGGGAACTATTCCTGCGGTCAAGTATCAAACTAGTCAGTAAACATACTAGTATCTAACTATAATTTTCTGGTTGAAATCATACTAGTCAGAAATATCTCAATCCATACAAGTATACGACTACAATTTTTATAGTATGTGTTTAAGCGACATAAGCTGTAATTATTTCTTTCGTTTATTTCATTTGCATTGCATGCTATTGTAATTCGCAACCAACTTATGAAATATTCCAAAGATATAGTTTATGTTTTGCAATCCCAAATCGGAGTTTTTCACAGCGAAATTTATCTAAAAGGAAAATGATATATTGATGACTCCATTTTCTTATTTTAATCCCTGCTAGAGGTTTGGGTCCACATTTGGACTAGTATTCTTTTATCTTTTTCGAACTAGTGTGATACTAATAAGATTACACTGAAATTTTACTAGTACATTTCCTTCCATTTTGAACTACTATGAAACTGGTATTTTACGACAAGTATGACACTAGTATATTTCCGCTATATACAAACTAGTATTTCATGAGTAGTAGATGACTGGTATGTTTTAGTCGAAATCTGACAGTTGACATCTCGTAGGACATCGGCATGTTAAAAATAACAGTTGCTTATATGAAAATATGACAGTTGGCTGACTAGTTGGGATTGATGCATATACTATTTATAAAGTAGTTTGCAACTAGTTGGTTTTACTGAAGGGATATTTCATTTTGAAGGAGAAAAAACTAGAGATGGTGCAAAAATTCTATAAGAAATTGATAGAAAGTGGATAGCCATGGTTAGTAGGGTAGTTTTGTAGCGATATACCTCCGAAGACATTAAGGCCGCGCTTCTCATCCAATTTGAGTTGTGCAGCTTTTAATTTTTCCTACAAATTGGAGAAATGTACATTTTATTGCCGACTCCGAATGGTACCTGCCATGTCGGATGCATTTTTTTTTTTTTTTTTTTTGAAAAACTTTTTCACGGCAGAGATACACTCCGAGAGTTGAAGATCAGTGCCGAAGGACGACAATGTTTTGAAAAAATATATTTGTCTATCCCGGTACTGGAGCCAAGGGCTTTTCAGTATAGTATGCCAGCATATGTTCACTATACCACTCCAACCGCCTTCATATTTTATTAATATTGTAAACTAGAACACCCTGTACCTCAGAACCTATACAAACTGGGTAATTCTCATATCTCCGAAACCAGTTCAGATATAGAATTTAATCACATCGCTTACTGAAGCACTGATTAGCACCTTTCGTTTGATAACCATAACACACCAGCCCATTTGGGTTAAGTTTTCCTCGAGATAAGGCGTTTTAAAAGCTAATTCTAAAATATCGTGTTTTAGAGTCAAATTTAGAAATAGGACGTTTTTGAAAAATAATACTGTACTTATTGTATATCGTCAATGCAAAACCGTGTAAGTCATATCTCAGTTTGGCTGTTTTGCCACTCCAAATTCCTTATTTTTAGAAGAACATTGACCTTATGGAAAAAGTTGCCATCAAAATCAATTCTTTTAATTACTTCGCAAACAAAAATGTAGTTTTCTTCAGAATAAATGAAAAGATCTTGATGGCAGGGGCCTGTAAAAGTTTTTGACATATATGTCACTTACGCGGGTTTGTACTTGTGCGTTACGCCGTTTAGCATTGTCGCCGATGATATGTAAAGTGTGTAGTGAAAATCCTTAGGAGTTGACCAATATATCGTACAGCTGGCATGCAATCCATTTCCATATAGGCGGGGTTTGGGCTATTTATCTCTAAATTAACAGGGTAAGATAGTATAATTTTATTCATATAAGGTATAAAGCCTTCGGCACAGCTTTTCCCTACTTGTTTTTTTTTTTTTTGATAAATCTTATTTTTTATAAAATACAAAAAATACTATATATTAAAAAATGAGAGTATTCGAGCCGAAAAAAATTCTCTTGAGGTGGTGAAAATCTATTACAAGAATTCGAAACTTACATATGATACCCGCCCGACATGTTAAGCCAAACTAGGTCATCAAGTTGAAGTAGCTTGGTCTGAGTGATATCAGAACAAACGTGGTCGCCAACGATGATAATTATTATCGCAAAGGGGTTCCTTTATTTCGATAACTCAAAAAGTTTTTAAGAAATTTTTATAAATGTGGACAGCATTTTTTGATTTTATTAATATTTAAATTAAACATCGGTTTGATATCGGAAAATCTTTTTGTTTTAAAAGGAAAGGAAAAATTTATTTAATGGAAGATAAATCCTTTACAATACAGCTTTTAATCAAAAGAAAACTGAAGCGAGGTTAATACATCTAATCATATTCGATACTTAGCTCTACAAATGTACTTGAATCCATATCTAAAGTAGTATCGCAAAGCGCTTGAAAGTTTTACCTTCATTTTGATCCAGCGCGTGAGTTAAATAACGCTACCATTTCGTAAAGTCATAATACTGATTTCGGTAAAGAAGCTTCTCAATGTTGCAGTTAAATTGTAGTCATACATTTTCAACTTATTTATGTAGTTACTTGCAGCATTAACGGTAAATTACTACCGTAATTTGATGTGCTTACACGATAAGTTTACAAACATCTTACAACTCTATTTTCAAACAACTTAGTAATAAAACAAAACTTTAACATACCTTTGCCTCTTTTATGCTAAATAACTCGCTTAAATACCTGACTATGCCGCTGCTCTCTACCCATAAGATTAAGCCTTCAGCCAAGGCTGCGCGTTTCATGCAACCTTACCCTTAAAACTTGATATGGCAAACTTATTTACATTTCTTACTTTAGCTTGCTTTGCAAACGAGTGATTTACTTTGAAGCTTAAATTCATTTTAGACATTATTTTATTTTATGGGCAACGCGCATTTGGCAAAACGATGACTGCGCTGACGATGACGATGAAGTCAAACCAAAGAATACAAATAAATCGCAAGATGGGCGCAGAAGAAACCGTTAACAATGAAAAGTAATTTCATATACTTATTTGTGTAAAACTAGTAAAACCCATTTGCTATTTATTCCTCAGCGAATGCCAACAACGCTTGCTACTACATTGCGTTGTTGCTTATAAGCTCCGTCACATTACCATTTAAGCTACACGCACATTTTGTGCTTGAAAGTGTTCATCGTAAGGTTTCAAAGTCCTTGGCATTTTTGCGTTTTTGTCTATGGTTGGCTTATTTATGCAACTGCACGTACGTTGAGTTTTTTATGGCTTGAATGTTGCGTGATCTAAATTAAAGAAAATGTATAGTTTATGAGTTTGTGTTAATGGCTGCTGCGGCAGCTCATCGGTGTCAAAGCTACTAGGAATATTCAGCTCTTCACCGTTGACAAGGAAAATTATTTTGGACCCACCAAATACTCGTTTGTAAACATATTCGCCAAACAATGAAATTGTCCTTCGATGTACGGTTAACATGGCTATAATGACGAAGTTTATGACGTTGTGTGCCAGCGAAGAAAGTTTCGGGTTTTAAATGTTGCTTAATGAGCTAAAAAATCAAGCTGTGGAAATTAAGTATCTTAGTAATTGAATGTGAAAATTATGAACTTAATGAACAGAAATTTAAATGGCGGTCCAACGAACTGCGCAGCCAATTGGTTAATAGTCATAAAAATGTTTTACAACATATGCAATATTTTCTACCAACAGAATAACCACCATTCCAAATTTCTCTAAATGCAATGCGATATGCGAATATGGATATCAAATTTAGTGAATTTTACGTCTTTTTGAAAAAAATAATTTTAGGAACGATCTAACTTAAAAAAAAATAAAATAAAATAAAATAAAATAAATTAAAATCAAATAAAATAAAATAAACTTAAATAAAAAAAAATAAAATAAATTAAATTAAATTAAATTAAATTAAATTAAATTAAACTAAATTAAATTAAATTAAATTAAACTAAATTAAATTAAATTAAATTAAATTAAATTAAATTAAATTAAACTAAATTAAATTAAATTAAATTAAATTAAATTAAATTAAATCAAATTAAATTAAATTAAATTAAATTAAATTAAATTAAATTAAATTAAATTAAATTAAATTAAATTAAATTAAATTAAATTAAATTAAATTAAATTAAATTAAATTAAATAAAATAAAATAAAATAAAATAAAATAAAATAAAATAAAATAAAATAAAATAAAATAAAATAAAATAAAATAAAATAAAATAAAATAAAATAAAATAAAATAAAATAAAATAAAATAAAATAAAATAAAATAAAATAAAATAAAATAAAATAAAATAAAATAAAATAAAATAAAATAAAATAAAATAAAATAAAATAAAATAAAATAAAATAAAATAAAATAAAATAAAATAAAATAAAATAAAATAAAATAAAATAAAATAAAATAAAATAAAATAAAATAAAATAAAATAAAATAAAATAAAACAAAATAAAATAAAATAAAATAAAATAAAATAAAATGAAATTAAATGAAATAAAAAAAAAACAGAAAATAAAATAAAATTAAATAGAAAAAAATTAATTATTTAAACAAAGTCGCATAAAAAAAAAATTTTATATAATAAAAAAATAATAGTAATAAAATAAAATGGAGAAAATGAAAAAAACTAGACAAAACTAAAATATAATAATATAAAAAAAATGAATAAAAATCAAATAAAATTAAATTAAAAAATTAAAATAAAATAAAATATTAGAATATAAAATAAAATAATATAAAATAAAATAAAATTAAATTAAGTTAAATAAAACAAAATAAAATAAAATAAAACAAAATAAAATAAAATATAATAAAATTAAAAAAAATGAAATGAAATGAAATAAAATAAAATCAAATAAAAGAAAATAAAGTAAAATAAAATAAGTTAAAATAAAATAAGATAAAATAAAATAAAATAAAATAAAATAAAATAAAATAAAATAAAATAAAATAAAATAAAATAAAATAAAATAAAATAAAATAAAATAAAATAAAATAAAATAAAATAAATTAAAATAATATAAAATAAAATAAAATAAAACCAAATAAAATAAATTAAAATAAAATGAAGTAAAATGAAAAAAGGAAAAAATATAATCATAAAATAATTTCATTAATAATCTTTGCTTTCAATTTTTTCCCCAACCAAAAATAATAATAATTAACTGAGAACTGTTATCAACTGGGCTCGAGCTCGTTAAACTTACAAAAATATGTAATTTTATTAATAAATCTTTAGAAAAAAAGGTGTAAAAAAAGATACAAAAAACAAACAGAAGAAGGGAAAGTGAAGGGAAATTATTGGAAAATAGTAGCCAGGGAAATAATATCTAGGAACGAAGACTATAAAAAAAGTGTAGAAAGCAATAGAATAAAATGAATATCAATATGAAGGTTAAAGTTAAATTATACTAACCAAAACTTTTTAACCCTGGTAAATATAAATCTGGGCATTCGCTGATTACAACTTAATGGCTCCTACAAAAAAGCTATTGATGATATACAGAAAATACTTGAAGCAAAGCAGCATGAAGTCTACGCTAGTAGTATAACTCAAATGAATAAAATTTTCCTGGGTTTCCACGGTGTACTAACAAAAGAATTCTCCCATCTCATACATTTTTCAACCAAAAAATATGTATTTCTCGTCGTCCACTTTTCCTCAAAACTATTATCTAGGTAGTTTTGTGATAAAGATTTTCCCAGCTCATTTGAGATATTTTGGATCACACTTTCTTATAGAGAGTGCTGTATCTGTGCCCATCTTTAATGCAGTTCCATACATTATTCTGATCCACAAATCATCTGCTCACACTAAAAAACATTAAACAATTTTATAAAAAGGTTACTATGTGCAGTGTTCTCATAGTATATGAATGCATATTCCTGGTTCCATCTAAAGCCAAGCCAATAAATATCATAATTCACCAAGTGAACCCAAAACAATTCCACAAGCACTACATTACACAAGACCTTATTATATTTTGAACACAAAAATTTCGAAGGCACAACAACAGAAAAACTTTAGTGATTATTACTGAAGAAAATACGTGACTATTTTAGAAATTGCCGTAAATGTGGTATGCACGCGGATTTTCCTAGATGCACACCAAAATGGACAGATGGAGATCAAAACAACAACAATCTGAAAATATAACATGAAATCTTTTAAGGGAATGGAAGCGTGTATTGAATGTAAAGACAGTTTGTAAGTTTTTTGATTTTGTGGTTGAACCGTAATATTACTTAACTTTTCTTTTTGCTATTCGTTGTATTAATGTTATTATTATTATTTTTTTTTTTTGTTTCTAATAATTCTCTGCGTTTTTGTTGCACGTATTTCTTATGAACCTCTGTGATTTTTGTATTGACTGTGCCCTGATTACTTAGCACTTGCCTTATCCGGATGTGCATGGTACTAGTAAATATACACAGACTATTGTTATCATAGGTGGGCATTTCGTAGTTGTTAATGAAGTTTATACAGGGTGTTTTTTTTACAGGTTTGTTTTTCGAATAGAGATAAAACTGGCATTTTGTGGTCAAATCTGGCAACTCTAATGTCATTTATGTTCAGTTTGGTTTGCCATTTCATCATGAACAGGTTGACAAAAGAACAACGCTTGCAAATCGTGCAAATTTATTTCGAAAATAATTTTTCAGTTCGCGAAGTTTACCGTGAGCTCCGTCCATTTTATGGTCGACATAATCGTCCATCAGAGCAATTAATTCGGTTAACCATGGATCGTTTTCGCACTACGTTTACTCTATGTGATAATACGCATCCGCAGAGACGTCGAACAGTGCGCACCGAAGAAACAATTGCCGCTGTAGAGCAAAGTGTTGAAGAGGACCCGAATGAATCGATTCGCCACCGTGCACAGCAATTGGAGCTTTGTCCATCAACTTTATGGAAGATTTTGCGCAAAGATCTTGGCTTGCGACCTTACAAGATCCAGCTTGTGCAAGAATTAAAGCCGCGAGACCATGCAATGCGTCGTGATTTTGGTGTATGGGCCGAAAATGAGATTGATTTCGATGCTGATTTTCATCGCAAAATTTTGTTCAGTGATGAGGCTCATTTTTGGTTGAATGGCTACGTCAACAAGCAAAATTGCCGCATTTGGAGTGAAGAGAATCCACATGAGACCCTTGAAACGCCATTACATCCACAAAAACTGACTGTTTGGTGTGCTCTATGGGCTGGTGGAGTCATTGGGCCATACTTCTTCCGCAATAATGCTGGAGAGGCAGCTACCGTTAATGGAGACCGGTATAGAGCCATGATAACCGACTATTTTGTTCCCAAATTGGATGGCATGAATGTGGATGAGTTGTGGTTCCAACAAGACGGCGCTACATGCCACACAGCGCACGTCACAATCGATTTATTGAAGGAAACATTCGATGAGCGCATAATTTCGCGGAATGGACCTGTCAATTGGCCACCAAGGTCGTGTGATTTGACACCATTGGATTATTTTCTTTGGGGATATGTGAAGTCGCTCGTCTACACCAACAAACCAGAAACGTTAGGGGAATTGGAAGCCAACATTCGTGGCGTTATTGCCGACATACGGCCCCATATGCTCGAAAAAGTGGTTGAAAATTGGACCTGTAGAATTGGCTTTATTCGAGCCAGCCGCGGCGGCCACATGCCCGAAGTCATATTTAAACATTAATGGCATAAAATTATCTTTGCAATAAAGCCAAATTGATGGACCTTAAGACGATTTTCTTGTGTTTTATTTCAATTTAAAGTTCTATACCCCTAAAAAAAACACCCTTTACTTGCACTACAAAAACAAGTCACGGATTCAAATAATTTGTATTTCCTGTAAAGTGTAGGTAATTATTGAAAATAAATAAAAATCGTTTAATAGCAATTTGATTTGCTTATTGCAGTGCAAAAAAATGTATCTGATAAAATAAGGGTTTGAACAGTTAAGTACTAAATTACCGGCCTAAGCTATATGCAAATTGGTAAGTAAAATGTTTGCATTGAATTCGAAGATCAGCTCTATAAGGTTAGTAAAATTTTTACAACTCGGATATACATACTATGCGGCATCCAATCAAAAACTGAGATAACAGCCAATTTCGCAGCTCATTTTCATACTCAACAATGCATAAAAAACTACAGTGTTAGTAAATTTTTTTAGTAATGCAATTTGAGTTGCATTACAAAACTTCTATTGCTTACTTTAAAATGTTTTAGAAAGAATTTACTGTTGCCAATACTGATCGAGCAAAGAGAATTTGTTTAAGGAATCACTTTACCACCTTTTACTTCACTTCCTTTACCCATTCACCCCAGTTTTCCGGCAGTATGCCCATTTATGATTTGCGTGCATGCAATTTTTGGGTGTATACGTGTCCGAAAGAGCACATAAAATGAATCCAGTGGAGTACAATAATGTTATTAACTATTTATGTACTGTTTATTTGTTATGTTCTGTGGTACTAAGCGAAATGATTATAATGAGTAATTGAAAAACAGTAAATTATGCAATACTTGTTTTCTCTCTCTATCCATTGAAGCTTCGCATTTTAAATTTTTATGCATCACTTGGTGAATTTTCTTCAAGCATTGCTATTTCACTCACACCAACAGTTATTTATTCTTACTAGATATTTTAAAGATGATTTTCTCATACTTTTCACGTATTTGCCACTTTTCATGCCATTCAGCCGTTGTCTGTTTATTCAACTTTGCTCTGTTTTGGGTTAACCATATTTTTGGTTATGCTTTCCCAGTGTAAATATGCATAATCGTCAGTACACACAAGCGTAACCGTACAAAACGGCAATAAAATTTTTTTTTTTTTTTTTGAGATTTTGTAATATTTTATTTGCTTTCTTTTAATTTTTCTATTCGCACATATCGGGTGGAAAGCTGTCATAAGCAGATAAGCTGCAACCGCAATAAGCCACAGACATAACACCATCTAGAGACCGGGATCAAGTCAACGCTGATTTACTGTTTGTCGACTACAGAGCGTCACGAGCAAGACTTGAATGCATATGGCGATTGTAAACGTAAATGGAGTACTAACGCACATACAACAGAGAAAGGAGAATATGAGCAAGATTGTGTTTTTTAAATTGAATGGTGTTGACCTTTAATAGTGTTTATTTTATTTCTTTAACAACTTTTTAAAACTTTTTTTTTATATATTTTAAATGAATAACATAATTTTAAGCCATATGCGGAAGCGTAAGGCAATGCTGAATGATTTACGAAATGTACTACCGGGATTTATTTGTTGCAACTAAGAGATTTTCGGGATTAGAATTACATTTCAAAAACTTAATATGTGTGGTATATTTATTAAGATTATTTTAGTATTTTTGTTGTTGTTTTTGTCGATGGAAGAGATAGACCCACCAATAAGTATACCGAAATGATCAGGGCAATGAGCTAAGTCGATTTAGCCATGTCCATCTGTCCGTCTGTCTGTTTGTACGCAAACTAGTCCCTCAGTTTTTGAGATATCTTGATGAATTCTGATATGGATCCCCCAATTTTGCATGAGATTAATCGTTTGTCGGAATCAACAAGATCGGAGCAATGCAACGCATAGCTCCCATACAATCAATAGCAATAATATCAATAGCAAATAAAATCAATAGGCAAATAAAAATTTTCATTTAGCATTTTAAACTAAACCACTGAGTTTTTAAATAAATAAATACTATTTTTAACTATCCAATAAAAAAAAAAAAAACACAATAAATCTAAAAATTGGAGATTGCGAAATTTTGCAGGAAAAAAAGCTATTAGCAGAAACCAGGGACCCCCGATAGTGATTATTTTTATTGTTTTAATGAAAAAAATCAAAAGCTTCCCAGTATCCGCGGAAAGTCTAAAGTATATGAGCGTGCATGTCTCGTCATGCTCAACGGAAATCTGCATTGATTGAAGAAAATTTGAGCGAAATCTATATAAATTACATACAATCACTCATTTTGGATTTTTTTTTTTTGATCAGAAATAATCATAATTTTTTGAGTTTTATATTTTTTGATGGAAGCAAAACGTATTCCTTGAGCGGTAGTTTATCCTTCAAGAATAAAAATTAAATTTTAAGTTCTAATTTTTTTCAAAAAATTTTAAAGTAATGATCAAATGGCGAGTTTTGTAATAAAACTCATAACAGTTATGGTCCCTGGCAGAAAACCATAAATTAGAAGAAAAGCTTAATCGTAAGAAAATTTTATTATTATTAGTACCTCAAAACCAAAAAAAAAATAATAATTGAAACTAGCCCATTTAATAAATTTTTTATTCACAAATCGAGTGGGCCACCTCAAAATATTGGCAATCAAATTTTTATTTGCTATTTTCATAAAGTACCAATTCTACCCCCACTCTACCCGAAAACATTTTTTATATCAACCCACCCTAATACACATCCTTTATAACACCATAAACGTAAATTTGTTGTACTTAATTCTTCATTCACTTATCATAAAGTTATTTAATTTGTTTAAGTATAAAAGATCAAGCCATTGCAATCAACAGTTGAAAAGTAAAATAAAAAAAAAAACCTTAAAAAACAATGCATAATAAAATTTGCCAAGGCAGACAATACTTGATCATGGTTGACCGCGCGAAATTATAATTTGCATTTACAAATCGAATTAATTGATTGCTGATTTCCGCTTTGACAATTCGCAATGGTTCACTGCCTGCGGAAAGAAAAAGGATGAATGAAAAGCATAAAGAAAACTTGCAGCAGACAGACAGCGCGCTCTGGATTTTTAAAGATTTTTTGTTTTTGCTTTTTTAACATACAAACATTTATTTGTTTCAACAAAAGGCACAGACAGACACGAGTCGAGTGAATGCATTTAAACAATTCAATCTGTAAATGCGCTTGAAGCAAGTATACTCAAAGGGGAAGTAGTATCTACTTTTTTCGAGTGCATAAATTTGCATATTTTTTTTGAAACAAAAAATGAATTTCAACAGTAAAAAGTCGCAAGCGGACAAACGGTGGTTAACAGACGCACAAAGTTATGCAGGAAAAGGCACGCGACGGGAATTGACTATTGTCTTTAGCCTTTTTATTCTTTGTGGTATTTTTTGAGAGAAGAGAGTAAATTTACATTTTTATTTATATTCATTGGATATAGTTTTTTGCGCTGCAGCGAGTTTCTTTTTTTTTTTTTGGCTTATACTTAATTTGTTTAATGTTATTGGCATCGTGCATTATACCAGGTTGTGATTAAAAGAGATTACAACTTCCTGTGGATGTGAGCACATTATTGATTGCTTTCCACTGGAAGTGTGCACTGAGTATTCACTGCAAAGACATTAATGGGGTGAGTGTATGCTAAACGGTGAAACAAAATTTTTTAAATTAAAATTATTGTAGAAAATATTTCCATGCAGTAAAGAACTTATCTGGCAACCAGCGTTCACAGCAGTATAAGAACATTGGTCTTGAAGAAAGAGTATTGCTATTAGAACATGATAAACTATTCATGACTATACATAAATGAGCTCAAGGCCAAGAAAAGTAATTTTTATTAACCGAGATAACCCTAATGTCCTATATATAGGACGGCAAGTTTATGTACGCGCTGTTATATATATGGAGATTGTGCAACTGCGTTAAAGCATATAAATACTGATTTTTGTTGGAACGATTTTCCGTCAACCCTTGTCAAGTTTGGTTTTGTGAGAAACCGGTTTCGGCGTTCTGCCATTTTCAATGCCAAGTTTCGTTCCAACAAAAATCAGCTTACTACCTTGTCGGAAGATCAACACAACAAAATAAAGCATATAAATACCTTTTTATATCTGCTTTAATAAGTATGGAAAGGCAAAAAGTGGAACAAAAAGTGGGTTAAAATTATTATTGTTGTAATTTTTTAATAATTTTTATTTATTATTAAAAGTTTTTATATGAATTTGGAGTAAACCGACATGGCTTTTCTCATAGATACATTTCGGTTGCTGCTAGACTTATTCATTACAGAAATTTTGACAACCATTACGCTATCAGAACGATGGATTAGTTGTCAGTCAAGCTAATATTTTTATTAACACGACACTATTTTAAATACCTACCTTAAACAGCTGCAAAAACTCAAAAGGAGCTAGGAGTTCTGCACAAACGGAGCTCTTGTTTCTACTACGACGGGAACACTCATGCTGTACTTACCACCACTTCACTTGGAGGCGAAAGAAGTGTCCGCAATCGCTGCACTGCGAATTAAAAAAACCGGCTTTTGGTTAAATGGAACTAGTAGGCATGGTTCAATTTTGAGCACTAACGTCGCAGTTTCTATCCCATCACACACTAATTATTGCACGTCAAGTAACGTATTCGTTAGGATTACATAGTGAACATACCAGCACGAAGTAATAGACAACATATTGTTCGGTGCCATCAATATACTCCCCGAAGGCATTAAGCATGATGGGAAGGTGGTACGGGGCATATCTGAGATTAGAGATTTTTTCCGCCTTCCCTATCATTGTAGTGTGTACCAAGTGGATATGTTGGCAAAACACAGAGCCGTAAACAATTTAACGTCTATACCTAAAGATGGTAAACGGTTTTTTTTTTTGGACAGACATCCAAGCCACACTAAAGGCATTAGACTCATGTGTCGACAACATAAATTCGATCACTTCATGCCGCAGATCTCTTAATAAGATGGCGCAGAACTTCAATATCAACTTTATATGGGCACCTGGACACAAGCAACATCATAGCAGGCATACTCATGACCTCTTTTAAGCTTTGTGCTAACACAATAAACAGTTCAAATTGGCTATTGGTAGGTGTCTAGAAGAGGCATCCAGGCTGACTTGACCTTCTTACGATAAAGGAAATATTGTGATTACTGTTGCAGCTGCAGGTGTATCGAAGAGGAGGCGGGCGTTCAGCATCTGCTATGCTAATATTCGACACTCAGTAGAAGACAGTTGGCTACTCTAAGTCAATCGACCTTCTCTATGGCCTCACCGAGGTATCAAATAGGAAATAATGGTAATTAGCAAATTGGTTGACTCCGCATATTGGTTCGGCCCCTGCACTAAGCATAGAAGTGCCTAGAGACCGCATAGGGTATCAAAATGGACCTGTTAAGCGGTTTGAGTGTCAGGCTGATCCCTGGTGTTACAGCCCAACTCTTGTAACCTTAAATAACTTTCTTTACTGCTTTTACACAAGTATTTTTCAGTGTTAAATTGGCCTTCCGAACATATTTGCCTTGTCAACTTTTTAGGAACAGCCTTGTAGCAGCAATGCAAAAGTAGCTTCAGTAGCATAATAAATCTCCCCAAAACTATATTTACCTAAAAATAACTACAACAGCCAGCACAGTCGCAAGAATAAACGAAGAGCAACAAGAGCAAAACAATACAACCAATAATAACAGCAACAGCAACAACAACACTCATGACAACAAGATCAAAACAGTGCAACCAATAATAGTAATAATATCAACAACAGAAACAACAACACTTCTGACAATATCACCTGCGATGCCAAAACAAAAGCAGAAATAATAACATTTTTTACTATTAATAATACATTAGCAATAATAATAATAATAGGAAATAACAACAGCTGCAACAACTCAGTTCTCAACCAGAGCATACAAATATAAACAACAAACAATAATAAAACAGGTAAGAAAAAAGAGACTAGGTGACAACTAAAATTGTGTGTCTAGCATCAAGCTAGTTCAGAAAGAATAAAGAAGACAAACCAACAAAAATAATGAATACAAATAAAGGAAATCTAGTCCTACAACATTACTTTTGCTTGGGCCAATGAAATTGATTTGTATATACATACGATACTTTTTTAACCAACAACTGGGTATATAATATAGATCTTTAACCGGTCCAAGTGCATTTTTTTCGCTGTAGCTTCATGCACGTTTCTTTTTCACAATAAAGTTAATGAAATGCACGGCAAAGTACTTTTTCAATGCATAAAATTTTAGCGAAGTAATTCAGATAAAAGACAAAATTTTGGTTTCTCACTTTTTAAGCATTGTTGCATATCTTGAAACGAAACTGATTTTTCCACGAATTTTTATGCATTGAATTCATTATTTGCTGCCGCTGTGCTGGCCCGCAGATTTGGTGGAATCGCCTTTTCTTTGCTTTACTTGGCCAATCTCTAAGCCTCTTCTTGTTGATGTTAGTTTTGATTGCAAGATGTTTACGGTTTTTGGCAGCTGCGTTTGCTTATAGCCTGCCATCATTGTGCATTTCTTTCAATTTAAACTTTTATATAATCTAAATTATTTAGTAGCTAATTAAAATGCAAAACAGACACGTTTCAATGTATGCTTGTTGGTTTAGGGTTTTGCTTTTGTGGGATATTTTTTTCTGCGCTGCTAGCGGCAAATGCTAATTTTAATAAAAAGAAGTGAATAGCATTTGCACGAATGATTCAACTACAATAAATCAGCGCGTATTATTAGACTGGGAAAATTTTTATTTTTTTTTTCAATTATTTTGGTTTTGTTTTTTCAGAAGGTCGAAAAAAAGTAAGTAAAAAACAGAACTTAATATTAGTTTCTAGAGGTCTATCATTACTAGTCTAGATCTCGTACGACTGATTTAATTTTTGCTTTAAAACTGTCAAACCACTGATGGGATAGATACAGATTCTTAAATGATTTAAGTCCTGAATCCATCGTTATAATTTAATAACATAGTACAGGTTCGATCTTAACCCTTCACATGATGCATGCCATTTTTTTTTCGCTTTTTGAGGTTAGGGCCGAATCGGTACCGGTCAGTCCCGATTCTATTCATACTTACTACAAATCATTTAAAAAAATAATAAAGTATTTACTTCAGAATTCTAAAAGGATTTACTGCCCTTCGTTGACAACCAGTTACGGATATCCTTAAATTGAATTACATCCCGAAGTCTTGGAATATAATTACAACAGTTCGGATTTTATGTAGAATAAATACAGTTTCTATTACAAGAACTATAAATTTGGTTTTAAAAATGTATGCAAAATTCGCGAAAATTTCAAGAAGTTTTGGCAAAATTTTCAACTTTTTTAATAGAATTTTCAGAATTTTTAGAGTATGAAGTTTTGCAGGCCATTTAATTTTAGTATAATAATGTGTTAATCTTAAGTCCGTGACACTTTTTGCAATTTTTTTTCCGACGAGCTAAAGTATTTTCTTTCATACAAAAAAAATTGCGTTCATAAACTTGTATGAAGGAAAATGCAGAAGCTTTCATGAAAAAAAATTGTCTAAAATCAGGGAAATGTGTCACGGACTTAAGGTTAACACCTTATGATACTAAGATTTAATGGGCTACAAAACTGCATACTCTAAAAAATTCTAAAAATTCTGGAAAAAAATTCTAAATTTTTATAAAATTTCTTTGAATTTCCACTAATTTTGTGTACGTTTTAAAAACAAAATGTATAGTTGTTGTACGTTTTTACTCGAGCTGTGTTAAAATAATTTTATTAAGGCCAAAATTTGTGAAAATCGTACAAAACGACTGTGTGTACACTTATGTCCGCCACTGTATATGTAAGCCTAAATTATGATAGTAAAATCTAGCAAATATTTTTCATAAGAATACATTTTCTTAAATTTGTTGGCATCTAAATCGACCAAACAACCTACTGTACGATTCCACCCCCTGGTAAAATTTTAAACCGACATAATGCCATCTCCAATTATCTTTGTTCTTTAGTGTAGCTCCCAATGAATAAAACTCTGTACAGTCTCATGAGATAAGCATATGGTATAGAAATTATCGGATGTCATGATCGCTCTGCACTATTTGCAGATCCCCAGGCAGTGGCTGACTACGCTGAAGGCTTTTCTACACTGGTCGGATTTAAATTCCCTACGTGATATGTTGTTCAGGGCCATCTCGACACTATGACTAGATGATTGGTGTCATGTGGACTAGCTATCTACCCCCGAAAGTGGAGCTTATTCTGTTAAGGAGAGGATATAAGAACCCTGATTTTAAACTATACCAAATTGTAGTAGTGTAGTGATAGGCCTATTACTCGGTTTGATTGTTTGACAAAAACACTACCCAAGATTTTGGGTAGTTCCCGATACTATAAACGTCATACTATACACATCATATCCGTAGATCAACCAACAACCTACACGTCATTTCCGGTTGTGCATTTTAGTCGCGTCATACGGCCGGCATACTTAACCGTCGGTCGTCTCGATAGCATTTTACAACTTCAAGGAGGTCATCGACAATCAGTGGAAGCTGAGATGCTTCAACACTGGTTTCGTTAGACGGTGGTCAATTCGATACTCTACCGTGCAGTGCAGGTGGCATGCATTAAATATGCCTCGCACTGCTCAGGTCTGCTGAAAGACCAGTATATATACAAAGTATTGCTCTATCAGGTATCGCCCGTGCTTAACGCATCAAGTCTCCCACTGAATTATCAAGGCAGCTCCCTACAGTGGGGTTGCTGCGTACTCCCTACTTTCGGGTGGATTTTGGACCTAAACGTGGACCAAAAGATTGGTTATGATGCGTCTCTTTATATATAATGTTGTGCTGAATGTACCTCCCATAGATATTGCAGGAAAGCGTACACAGGCCCTTTCGCTAATCAGGCTTGGTGATATGTGGCTATAGGCCCTTTAAATTATCGGCATCCTATTAATTCTGCTTAAAAAAGATTGTTGTGTGCCGGTAAATGCCATCTTGCTGGTTCCAATACCGTCATTCGCTCGAGCGAACGGTGGAACGGTAAGCCGGCTGATGGATTGATGAGGTTGAAAGGAAAGGTTGGAGGGAGGCCTTTCTATCGGGATTTAATGCAGGCAACCAGAGTGTAGTGTCTTCAAAGCAGAATTCGTCGCAATGTAGTGGATAGTCTGCTATAGAGTGATGCCATAGTGTCCGAATTTGATATTTGCCCTCAGAGCCAATCGCCTTTTAAAGCTCCGAAATTAAGAATCGTAAGTTTGGGAATGGTCTGACAACGGAGTACGCGCAGTATGCCCCAACATATTGGAAAACACTTCAGATGCATTTGCATGTAGGATTACGAAGTGCAGTCTTCTAATTGCCTCAAGCTTAGTTGTCCAGTTGTAGCTAGAACTAGTCGCAAGTAGATACTCCGGCTTGAGTTTAACCGGTTCTCCGGTTAACTTTTGAGGGTTCGAGATCATTCTTATTTGGAATTATATCAGTCTTTCTTAAAGTGATTAGAGACGCCAGCGTTACTTTATAAGGCGTCACAAATAACCTATTTATGCGTAGTATAAGGCATCGAGTAAGGAATTCTCTTGTATAAGAAATATCCATACTACTCACTTCTTACTCGCTCACTATTAAGCCCTACATATTTGTTGTTACTAATGTGTCAATAATGTATAGAGATGAGTTGAATTGAATTATTTGGTTTTGTTATCATTTAATGCCGTCGGCCTTGCAATTGTTTTGGTTAGATGTTTTATTGACTGTTGTTGTTATTTAAATGTATAGATATCATTAAATCTATTGTTTATGTATATACGTATGTATGTATGACGCAGCTGTTTTTGTAGTGCATTGAAGCAAATACTCTGCATGCTTTTAAATTAAAATATATTTGAAGTGTTGTTGCTGTGCAACGCCTCCACTTTGCATAATTCTATTGTTTTCATTGCCGAAAATCATTCTTGACTTCCACACCAGTTCATGCATAAGTATGTACGAGTATGTATGTATGTATATGAAAATGTATAGATTAGTGTGCTCTTAGGCGCACTTGTAATTAATTTAAATTATTGGATATATTTTTGCAGCTGCACAAGAATTAAGCTAAAAGGCTCAAATTGCATTTTAATTACAAAACTAATTTCGGAATTTATGAAGTTTGTACAAGGTGTCTCAAATACGTTATACTTTCATCATTTCTTACTAAAAACAATTCTTAAATATTTCAAGGTCCAAGTTAGCTCGATTGCAATCGAACATAATATACTCAGAGCTGTGGGCTTGAGCAATTAAGTTTGAACTATTTTTTCCTTAATAACCTTAACCGATTGACTTCATTTTCAATATTTTATTGGCTTACATGAGCTGCTATCACCCCACGTTACCATATAAATATACAAAATAGATATAAGATTTTTTACCTTTTTTTTCTATAGTTGTGTATTTATAAGCGACTCTGAATATTGCTAATATTATTTTGAGTATAAATAAAAATGATATTCCTGTGACATTTTTGGAGTAGGCCACGTATGACTGACCATGGATGAAACATGAGCAGGTGGGATTGACTGGCTGCCTTTTCCCTTATCTCAAGTTTTCCTGGAGATTCACCACATATAATTCTGTATTGAATTTGAGTTATACTCGTGTATCATTAATACTTTCAGTGTTATTTAGTATGAAATATCCCATTTGTATTGGAGCTGCCTCGCTTTTTACCCCTGTGTTCCTTAATATATTGAATTTATTGTCAGCGTATGACCATCCAAGAAATTTTTCTAATCTTTGTTCTTATTTTGGCAATGATCCGTAATAATTTTTAGATTGGCTACAAGTACTGGAACTGGGCCTATTTAAACTGTATTAAAGTGGTTGAATTTGAATTGAAAATCGAAATCTTACGATCGGGTTTTATGTAGCATGCAGGTGTGGAAAAAGTTAAGTTTTTTTTTTTCAATTAGTGAAGTTTTCGAACCTCCCTCTACTTAGTGCTTATATTGGTAATACCTAGTTGTGTTTAGCGCACATGGTTGTTGTTGTTGCTTTTGTAACAACAAAAGCACTCCCCGAAGGTTTTGGGGAGTGTTGTCGAAAGTGACAGTCCTTTGCCGGATATGAACCCAGTATGCTCCGGTACTCCCTTGCGGTACTGTCCGACTGTGGTGGTAGCGATTTATGACCAGTGAAAACTTCTAGGTCATGTCACCCGTCCTTCCGTAAGAAAGGATAAGATGGGTATTGAGAGGTGAAAGGCATCATATCCGTAGATCAACCATCGAGTTGCACGTCATTACCTTTGTGCATATAAGTCGCCTATTACGACCGGTTTGCCTACCTCGGACATATTCTTAACTCCTACCCCGCCGGCGTTGCCCATAGAGTCTTCCAGAATAGCTATGATATTTTCTTCTAATTTTTTTCCTTATTTTCAATAAATAATCACATTGATAAAATTTAATTGGTTAAAAAAACTTTAAGGTTTGAGTTCATCTCTAATTGGAATCTACTAATCTACGGTAAATTAGAAGTTTTCCTTACTATACTATTAATTTTAGCGTCTCCGAAATGTCTCAAAACTAGGTGTATAATTAATGTTTTCGCCCATACTAAGCCTACCTTACTTATTTGAAATACATATAGGTACATTCTCACAATCCACATAATTATCTCATTTTATACCCTTTAAAACGTCATATGCAGTAATTTATATTTTTGGATTTGCATACATAATTATTAATTTGTTGCTGGTTTATTTATTAGTTATTTATTAAGTTATTTCTATTGTCTTCAAATGCCAGCCGCCTACATTTTTGGTTTAATCAATTGTATTTAGCTTTATGCTTGATTTATTTTATTCACTTAAGTACAAACCAAAGTTAAATATCTTAATGTAAACTTAATAGGTTTGGCGTATATAAACATGCATGAAAGCATCCAACAAATTAAGGCCTAAATTAAATAAGATATATATTGAACACGCCTTCGGTTCGTTAACAACTAAAGTTTAAATGACAATGAAAAGAGCTTAGTTAACAATAACCTAATTTAGATACAATGGTAATTTAAAATGCATATTTACTTGCTTTCATTTAAAGTTTAACTACTTTATAGTGCTGAGCTTAAAGAAATGTTCTATAATAGCGACATATATGGCCTAACTGCACACTAACCCACACAACACCCTTTGAATACATATTACATATGTACATAATTTTCCTAAAAATTTCACATTAAAAACTGAATGACCTTGCTTAGTAATTGTCTCGATTACAAGATATTTAACTCAGGGCGAAAGTGCATGAAATGAGTAATTATTATACCCAGTTGTATGAGAGCTCAGAACTTTATATATCCATGAAATAATATCCCGAAAAATTAATACAGTATGGATATTTAGCTTGCAGCTGAAGCTCCTTCAAACTCAAAAATATGAATTCATGCTAGAGACTGTGTTGATTGTGTAGGCATGCTTTCTTGGCTAATTTTATTGCATTCTTCCATCTCTCCAAAGAAAGTAAAAGTGTAAGTGAACGAATTGTTGGAAATATTTAAGCAACAATAACATACATCACTCAATTCTGCTTTTGTATACTTTCTTGGCAGATTTTAGTAAAATGTAATGCAATAGCTTTATATTTAATAAAGTAAAATATAACAAAATAAAATAAAATAAAATAAAATAAAATAAAATAAAATAAAATAAAATAAAAAAATAAAAATAAAATAAGACAAAATAAACTAAAATAAGATAAAATTAAATAAAACAAAATAAAATGTTTTTCTTCTTTTTCACTTTGGAATTTCTGGGTAAGAGGAATTTATTTACACTTATTTTGTTTTTGTACACTTCCTGGTCAAATTTAAGTAAAATAAAATGCAATAACACTAAACTTCATAAAATAATATGAAATAAAATCAAACAAAATAAAATATAATATAATAAAATAAAATAAAATAAAATAAAATAAAATAAAGTCAAATAAAATAAAATCAAAAAATAAAATAAAATAAAATAAGACAAAATAAACTAAAATAAGATAAAATTAAATAAAACAAAGAAAAATATTTTTCTTCTTTTTCACTTTGGAATTTCTGGGTAAGAGGAATTTATTTACACTTATTTTGTTTTTGTACACTTCCTGGTCAAATTTAAGTAAAATAAAATGCAATAATATTTACTAAACTTCATAAAATAATATAAAATAAAATCAAACAAAATAAAATATAATATAATAAAATAAAATAAAATAAAATAAAATAAAATAAAATAAAATAAAATAAAATAAAATAAAATAAAATAAAAGCAAAGAAAACCCTCATTGGACATTTCTTCGCTAGCACTTTGGAATTTCTGGCAAAGAGGAATTTATTTTCTGCTTCAAAATGGTGTTATAGTCATCATCAAGGGGTATAAAATGTTCGGTGCTAGGCGCACTTTCTTTTTGTAACAAATAAATGTTTTTCCGTTTGTGGCGGGTCATTAAATTGCCAATTGTAATTACTGCGCTCTGGCACGAACTGAAAACTTTTGACTGTTTTTAGGGTTTTTTTTATGTTCTGGTTAATTAATGTGTTATATTATTTTGCTTTGTATAAAAGAATCTATGTGAAACATAAACAAATTGTATGTGTAGAACTATTAAAGCTACGGAGAAAGCTGTAAAATGCACATAGTTAAACTGCTGTTACTAAAACGAGTTTACTAGGAAAAGATTCAAGTTCAACAGAAAGAAAGCTAAAGGTCAGGTTACGATCGAGTGAAACCCGAATAACCCCGAAGTTTATAATACTCGTGTAACAACCCATAACCAAGTACCTCTTACTTTCTTAGTTTTGCTGTTTACTTTCGAAATCCTAATGGAAAATTACAAGCTGTTTTTAATGCCAAATTGTGTCCGTGTTTTACTAAAAGCCCCCTGCTCGAAAATAGTTTTGTTATATCTTTACCAGTTTTCGTTTTTTACTTGTTTTCTTGCCATTTCCTTAATGGCACTCAATTTCCTTGCAATTGGATGTAATTTCCTTTAGTTTTTGAACCTTTTATTAGGGTCCTTTGTTTGGTTAGTGGCACTGTTGTTGTGATTTTATGATCATTAAAAATTGTTTGCGCATTGTTGATGAGTTCATGGGTTGATTTGCGGCCAATAACTGAAGTAAATGCTCATCTATTAGACTAACCTTTATTATGGCGGGTAATTTGCGTTAATGTTATTTTTGTGACATGAATGCTGTAATTGTGTTGTTGTGGATGATATTTAGCTGATTGAGTATTAGTTTTTCATTAATTTAACTATGCATTTAGAGCACATTAAAAATTATGAAAAAAGTACTATTTTTACATTATCCTTAATTTGGTCTAATAACACCAAGCGAAATTCTAATAAGCTGAAATTCGTCAAATATTTATGTACAGTGAATACCACTCAAAATGGCGAAGTTGGTTCTGCTAATATTTTTCGAAAACTTCCTGAGCTAAAATTCATTTGTTAATTTAATATAAAAATATAGATGTTTCTGACATAGAAAATTATTCAGTCAGTGTTTCCAAGCTAATATAAAAATGTCGCAAATTCTTGAACAATGGTCCGGATTTTGAATCTAAACCATCCTCGAGCCCACTTTAGTATACAAATAAGTTTCAGGAATATCGGTCCAGGCGTTTAGAAGGAGTTCAGTGACAACGGACTTACACACAGCAGATTTTTATGTATTAAGATTAAGCATTCGAAATTGCTATAGTCTTCATAGTTCCCTAACTCCTCCTTTTGGTGCAGATAAGAATATCTAACAAGCAATCAACTAAACGCTTCTACGAATACAAATATGTTTGTATTTGAAATCTATCTTGCCCAAATCTCAGCGATTTGGTAAGCAATTAATTCCGTCTATTCAAAATGACCATTGCAATCCATTGGCAATTAGGATAAATACAAGCGCATACGCTTGCCACAGTTTTCACTGCCACCCATTTTCCTCGAAAAAATACTTCATAAAAACATCGCAACTGCTTTCAAAAGCAACCACAGAAAGGTATGGACTTCAATAGTCGTGATATACACTTAGAAAAATTAAACGCTTTACGCTTAAATCAATGTGATGCTCAATGACAATAATGCATACATACATACATATGCGTGTGTGTGTGTGTGTGTTTGCACTTTAATTTAGCGAAGGTGTAGAGCAGTTTAGAGCGATTGTCACACACCCCCAGTGGGAAAATTCATCATGCATGACTTTAACGACGTATGCGGAGAGTATGCTAACGCTTATATTCAAAAATTAAAAACTATAATTTTCAATTAAACGCTCTTTTTAGTAGCTTTCAACTAAAGAGAATGCATCCTAAAAATAGTGAACCGATCGTTATAGACTCTCAGCTTCAGATTCTAACATATGAGATCCCGAATCTACGTTTGCATGCTTCAAAAACCATGTGGCCATGTTTCTTATGTTTTCCTGAGCTTCCGTAGAAAATATTACAGTAAAAGGGTTCTTCTGCTTGCTTTAATGTATAGTATTTTGTCTCAGTTTATTAAAGGTCGTCAAGCGAAACACGTTCATGACCTTGTCCGTTTGAAGCAAAGACAGAGTGCTCATAAATTACCAGTTCTTGGTTTCCTGAATACATTCTTGAATGTATAGAGCCTTATGCTACCATGTGACCATGATCACATACCTTAAGAGCACAAACTAAGAGCACATTAAGCATTCCTCTCTGTATAACTCTAGCATTTATTAATAGATACATTATTTTCCTAGAACATCGACGTGAGGAAAGAGGGTACATGTCAATACATGATCATTTCCCACTGGGTCCTCATGTGTGTTGTATGTGTGAATGTGTGTAGTGTCCAGTATTGCCAAAAGCAGAATCAGCATTTCCACTCTGCCGCTTAGTCAAACGCTTGCTTGCGTTTGCGTGCCTGAATGTGTTTGCCCGATGGCCAAACGAGTTTGACATGCACGACTGAACTTGTTCGCGTTGTTTGTACATGCATTTGTTTTTGAGCAATTGTACACATTTGTAGGTATATATATGTACATACATATATGTGTGCGCTTTGTTCAATACTTCTTTGTATGTGAGAACGTCTAGCCCCTTTCTTTTGTTACTTTTAATGCAGCCAAACTAGAACTCTTAGTGCCTTTCAACGATTAAAAACACCATCTCCAAACTTTGGACCTTTATACATACACACACGTCGGTACATTCATCGCTAGTTGAAAAATTTCGTGAACACGAAGGCTGTTCCTCTGTCGACAAAAGCAAATACATAATGATGCCAACAAAAATGGCTGGCAATTTCCAACATTACATACAAACAGCACACAAAAGAAAGAGGCTTTGTACAGTAAGCTGATGTTTGATGTGTATGTTCGAGCGTAGTTTTATCGTTTGTGTTGGCGTCATCGTCGTGTGCGGGCATGTCCTGCAGTCACAATTAAGCGCATTCACTTGCTAAAATACACACAAACATGGGTAGTAAGGGATATGCACAGCGTCCAAGGTAAGCCCTTGCATGGTTACATACGCACACGTTCAATCAGCAAAATAACCAAAGGGTGTCCTTTTTAAAGATAAGAATTAAAAACGGGAGCTTCATACCAACAAATAAGATGTAAGGTTTATTGCGTTTCACCACGAAAATATGTCGCTCATACGCTCTGTCCAACGCCTATCTTTGCTGTATATACGGGAAGAACAAATTTGCTGTAAAAAATGTCCCTTGGCGCCTAAAACTTGTCCTCAAATTCAATGAATTGGTTCAAAAAAATTATTTTATTATTTATTTAAAAATTGCATGTATATTGTTGTTGTAATATACAAGTGCTTGGTGTTATGTCCATGGTGTAAATTTGAGAGGTATGGTGTGTAGTATATTTCTGCTGGGCGTCATTATGTTTGACGTCTCTATCAAGCCTTCAACACATTACCAAAAAATTCTTAAAAAAAGCACCATATTAGCAGCAAAAAGCAATTTTCACGAGTCCATGATGAATTGGGAATTTCTGCAAGTAGCACTTTCCGCCAAGGGTTTCTACATGATGGTAGAATATTTTTTCTCAAGTTCAATGTGAGTGCCTCTGGCTGTATGCGACTTGATAATGTTTGCTTCATCTGATCAGAGGTTAGACGTGCAATCAAAATGTGCTGAAATTATAAATTCAGTGATCGCACTAAAAAAAAGATCGAGAAGTGATCAATATGTCAGAAATTTTTATTTTAAGAAAAATTGTTTTGTAAATTTCAGTTAATTCTTTAACTCAGTTAATTGAATTTTTAATTTGACAATTTTTATTCTATAAAATGTATGTTAATAAGCTAACTTTTGTACAAAAATTTCCTTCGAAATAGTTGTATTAGTAAAAAACTTCGGTGTAGACAAACAGTGGAGACCATAGCTGACTAAATCTCGCTCGGCTGAAGGTAAAATTTGCTTCTTTAGTCACCACGGCATCGCTGGAGTGGCGGCAAATCTATCCGAGAACTTTTCTCTTAAATACTCTGAGAGTCATCCCATCTTCCATAGACACTGTCCGTTATACCGATCAATATAGATGGGCTGGTATGATGAGGCGATTAAAGAGCGTGACATTTGTTTGTCTAGACAGGACTTCATTTATCAGTTGGCTACTCGGCCTAAAGCACTGTTAGCACTGGTTCCAAAGTAGACGGATATTTTGATACTTCCAACTTTGCATTTGTTAATAGTGGAGTAGCTTTCAAGGCGCAGCTGCACTAACTGCCAAACTCACTTCCTTCGCTTCTTTTCACAGGCCAAACTTTGAAGCTCTTGTAATAGATTGTACCGGTGCAGTTTAGCTCTACTGCTAGCTTTATCTTCTCCGATATCAAATTAAGGAAACTACAGGATAGGGAGCAGACTTGATCGAAACCTTGCTAAGTTTCGAATATCTTGCAGAGGTGATTCCCTATTTTGAACAAGTTGTTTATATTTCACAACGTCATTTATCAAAACAGTATAAGATTAGCAGGATAGCCAGATTCTGATATGGCAGGATACAGATACCTTCTTTCGCGCTTTCAAAAGGTGCTTTAAAGTCAACAAGCACATGTTGTGTCTTTTACAAAATATTACTAAACGCGTTTATCTGGTCTATGGTTGATTTATCAATTCTGAAGTGGGATTTGTCGGCACAATATGCTTTATTGAACTTTATCGACGATATTTAGGAGACTAATTCCCCGATAGTTTGTACTATTTGGGGGATGGCCTTTTTTGTTAAATAAGCAAAGTAAACTTAAGCTAAAATGTTGTCTGAACACATTGGGCATCTCTTCGCTTTCTGCTTTTGAAAAGTTCCATCATTTCTTGGAACGTTATGGTTTTTGCATTGTCCTTTTATGACTTAATTACGCTCTGCGTGTCGGTTCCCAGATTACCATTAATGTGCATACAGTAATTCGACCTGATTTTCACGCCTTCCTTCATTCGCAGAGTATTTTGTTTGAACTGGTTAGGTCATTATGAAACGGGGAACTCTAAGCAGAATCAGTTTCTTTGACGCCGGACTGATATATCGCAACATAAAAGCTGTCTTTCTGGTGGCGTTTTGGTCGTGCTCCCACTGCTCGCTTACTTCCTTAAAGTGAATATGACTATAAAAAATCGGGTGAGAGAGCCAACTAAAGAAATTATTGGATTTTTTGTCTGTTTTTTGCAGCTTCTCGACCTCCAACATGTTTTTAGTTGCTAATATTGGGAAATATTTTTATTCCGAAATTCGATACTACAGCTGGCTATATTTCAAACTGAGAAGAATGCCAAATTTCCATACAATAAGGCTCTAATATTAAAGTCATATCTCCCTCTTGGCGTTGATCCACGCCATGTTGATGTTCTTTGCTTTAATAAGCACTACGACAAGACGCCCATCAACGACCCCTGCGGGTTAGGGGCTTAGAATATCCCCGAGGTAGAAAAAGTGACTAAAATGCACAAACGTAATGACGTGTAGCTCCATGGTTGATCTACGGATATGATGCCTCTCACCTCTCATTACCAATTTTCATGACCTAAAAGGTTGCATTGTTCATACCAAATAGCTACCACGAAAGTTGGGCAGTACCGCAAGGGAGTACTGGAGCGTACCCGGTTCATATCCGGCCAAGGACTGTCAATAAGTCGGGGAGCGTTTTTGTCCTTACAAACAACAACAACGTTCATCAACCGAACCGAATGATAGTACTTGCCGTCGCACTTGTTTCCACCAATAAGCCTATACCAGGACTTCACGACAATTTCATAAAAAAGCAAAAACAAAAAATGTTGCCCAATTGAATCAATACTACATTGAAAGTTCATTAAATGGAACGTTAATACTTTTCTAAAAACCTTTAATAAACACCCTTTATAAAAACACACACACAGATATGCACTTTTGAGTGATAACTTCTTAGTTCGTGGGTGGTCGTTTTGGCATTTTATGCCTGCATTGCAGCAGCAGAAGCGAAAATATAAGGACACCAATAACAGGCTGTGGTGCCAGCGCAGCACACTTCTACGCAGGCACAGACCTACCGACATATACGAGTATATGTGTACATTAGAGCATAGGCAGTTAGGCGGAATTGAGCGTTACGCCCTATCACTTGCCCCTTCTATATTGTTCTGTTAAAATAAAATGCTTGGAGCCCATCTAACTTCATAGTCGCTTTGACATAAACTCTTTTATTTTCAAATTTTTCCATTTTGTCCTTCGGTTATCATCACAGCTTGTTGCTGTTGTTATTGTTGGCAGATTTTGTTTCTATTGCGTTTTTGTTTTCTTTGTTTCAATACTTTTGTTGTTCTTGCTTCAATTGTCATAAAATGTGATAGTGTCCAACACGAAGCGCAATTGCAAATGCCAATTTTTTAGTGGAAAATATTTCTCTTTTCATGTTGGAATCATATTTTCCAGATTTCTTGTCTTTTTAGTTTTTTTCCTATATGACATCAACGCGGTATGCTTTGTGCAACAAATATTTTGCAGGCCTGTCAACGTGTCATCTCAAAGCAAATTTAACTGGCACAGGGACATAAATGCACTCGTGCATTGTAGCGGCGACGTTTTCAGTCTGTGATTGTCTCCTTTTGTCAAAGTACAATCAGTTACAAAAACAAAGAAACAAATCTTTAATATGAGTTGCATAAATTTAGTTTGCATTTTATTCTAGTTAGATTAAGCTGTGTATTCTTTCTAATTTATTATACTAATAATTTTTTATACTTCCTAATACACTCATTAATCTCGCTAAAGGAGTGTCAAAACCCGCTTTTTAGTAGGTGTTTAGCAGTAATTTTCTAATTTATGTTTTTTAAAATAAAATTCGATTCCCAAAAGAGTTATCAACTCATAGAACGGTGTAACACAAGTAGGGAGACCGGTGATATTTCTTTTATAGGTCCCAAAGAACCTAGAAGGGAGCGGGAGTTGGAAAAGCTTGTGTCCTTGAGGATTCAGGTTCTAACTAAAAAATTGTCCGATGTTGATAAGGCATTTGAGCTATCACATCTTTTTAAATAATATATTACCGCCACATTTCTAAAAGTAAACACCGAACGCGCAAAATTACAAAATACAAAGAAAAAAAACCTTTAATTTTTGTTTAGTTTATTTTTGTGAAAATGTAAACAACAATAAATTGTCATGTTCTGCCATGAAAGCTGTGTAAAGCTGCGCGGCTTTGCGTAGTTGCGCTATTGCGTTGGTACGGATGCTACTGGCGCTGATACATTAAAATTTTAAAACAAACTTTTTTATCGTATGATGCCAAGTTAGCACAAGGAGAATTTTGCGCTGATCTTCTCTTCCTGTTTGAATTTTTGCCGACTCCGAACGGCATCTGCTGAAAAACCTTCCCATTTTTGAAGAAACTTTTCCAAACCTCTTTTGATGTTACCTGTCCCGGTATTGAAACCATGGACCTTCGGTGTGGTAGGCCACCAAACAAAATTTAATTAAATTTTAACATAACAAATAATAGAACATACATAAGTATAGTGGATAGTAGCATTTTCTTACATATAAAATGTCTAAAAAAAAAATATAAAAAAATTGTATGCTGTAATACAATGGAGCCAGAAACACTACGAGTACACCAATTGGCAACTTCAACTCGATGGCGGTAGTGACGCTAGCAATAACGTCTGCAATGTTATTTCTTTCACTTTGACCTACAAGACGTCACAAAATTTCGAGAGGGTACCGAAATGTGTATTCTGGTCCAAGGAATCATAACCTCCTTTTGAGAAATTAATATAAAAACCCATTTAAAAGTAATTAGTAAAAAACGTTTGAGCAATTTGTTTTTTTTCCATTCCTTTGAATGGGTAAAAAAGTTGTGCTTCGACCTCGGTTTCGATGGTGTCTCCTAAACTTCTTCATTACAGGAACAAACATTGTTTTTCTTGATGTATATTGGAACGATTTTCCGTCATCCCTTGTCAAATTTGGTTTTGTAACAAACCGGTTTCGGCGTTCCGCCGATATTATACCCATGTTTCGTTCTGACGAAACTGTACACTAAGGATGGCGGAACGCCGAAACTGGTTTGACCAACCAAATTTGACAAGTGATGACGGAAAGTCGTTCCAATATACATTAACTTTCCACTCTGTCGGAAAATCAACAAAACAAAATAAATCAATTGTTTTTCTTACTATTTTTAGGTTAGGTTCCGACTACGGATTCCTGATCTTAATATATTTGTATCAGTTTTCGGTGGTGTTTCCTGAACTGCGCCACCAAAATGGTATCAGGATTTATTCTAAGCAAAAACGCTATTGAGCGAGGTCAAAAGAATACTTAACGCAATTGCGTTAACACATTGCGCTGATACCGGCAATGCGCTGGCTTCATGGTATCAGCGCAACAAAATTTGTACCAATAACCAACTTTTACTTCCATCACTTTTGGCACGACGTTGACACAAGGAATTGTAATCAATTATTGACATTCTACGAACCTGAGCTACCAACAAATCACACAGTAGGGTTGCTTTTTTATTTCTGCTCTTACCTGTTTATTGTACCATGGGTGCAGGCATATTGAGCCATAGTTTAGATATTGTGTATTCTACGACAGAGGCGGCATACACGCACTAAATATGACCAGAGGTTTGAAGGACACAATAGAACTTAGATGGCAGTTCATTAACACAGCTTTATTACTGACATTATTCCCATGTTCCTAGCAGTTGTTTTGATGGCGCACAAACTCGTGAAACCTGCTCCAAGTGACACACCACCAAACATAGTAGTTTATGACCTCAAGGCTATTTGGAATCTCCTTTTCAGATAAGCTCTCCATATTTAAAAAACAAAAAAGTGACTCTCTCTCTCGTGATGTATATTTGATTAATTTAGCTTCTTTTTTTTAAATTCCGTTCAAAGATATACCAACTTCTCTAATTGTCCGATAATTTGCAAAGCAAAACCCATCGACTCCTATTTGATTTATTGAATGTTCTGTCTAAAACCAGACATTAACACAGAAAGTGAACAATGGTTGCTATGGAAGTTATGCCCAAAGGTTTGCAAAATATCAGATGTGGTTCTGGCAGAAAGCCTATAACTCTCATTTCCCCATAATTTGGCCAGAGCGCTCCTCGCATTGCACATTAATTGTCACTCTTTGCCTTTCGTTATTTTGTTCAACTAAAACTGTTTGAATGTTCTTCTTAGACTCAGCTAAGGCTATACCTGCTATTTATATCCTGAAGTAACTCTGCTTGTCTTGTACGTTTCAGCTCATCACCCTTCTCTTTACCATCGATTCCTTTTTGGCCCGAACCCAGATAGTGTAGACTGTCGGTTAACGCGCCTGAAAGTTACTTGCAAGCTTACCCTACACTGGAGTTATTATGTGGAGCAGTTTTTGCCTTTATTGCAGTCTGTGTGGCATAAAAGGTATCTGCCTAACCATTTATTTTTCAGCCTTTAAGTGACTTGCAGGTTCACCAAAGCGTAACAGCTTGTGCTTGAGATATACTGCAATGCAAATCTGAGTTACGAAGATATATCCAAGTATTTTCCGGTGCACCTGAGTTCATTTTAGAAAAGTCGCTGTAGCTTCAAATGGTGTTACCATTGCGACCTTGGCCTCGTTCCAATACTTCTTATTTGAATGGAAAGTAATAAAAATTACCTCAAAATTTAGGTTGTAAGGTTAGCAATTTGTTTGATAAAGTTGCACCCAGTGGAAAATGATTAAGGATACAACAATGCTCGTGCTCATATCACAGCTTCCCCAATATAAACCTCGAAATCTTAGAGGGATCTCTGCTAGGAATATTCGACAGAAAAGTTCTTTGGAAGATATATAATAACGCCAAGAGTTTATTGAAAGATATCTAACAATCAGTTGGGCAAATTAGAAATACTTTCCGGCCACAAGGCGTTCTTGTCAACAACCGATTTGGCAGATTTCTGGGCCTCCCTCGGTGTTTCCAAACAGCGTCAATAGTTTCTACAAAGTGATTATTGGATGACTTTTTCGCGGAACCCCTTGGAAACTTGATAAAACTTATTAATGCAGAAACACTAAATTCTAATAACAGTTCTTTGTTCCAAAAACAGAACCCAGGTTTCTTACAGTTGCGAGGAATTCATTTAGCTATTGGTTTCGAAAGGCCTTGTTATGGACCTAGATAAATAACGTCGTGCATGGGAACTAGAGCTTTCGTTGCCAGATGATTTTGACTGAATAAGAATGGGTCTCTGTGATTGGACTATCAAATGAAAACCGACGTGGCTTCCCTTGATGATTCGAATTGGTGTAAGCTATTTTAGGCGTAAGTGGAACTAACTACAAGGTGGCGCAAAAGTAATCCTCCTATCAGAAAATGCTATAAATTTTGCGATTGGCCCCTAAAGTCAGTTCTGTTTTGACATTTGTGTAGTAAACACATGCGAAATACACGTTAATAAACAATGTTACGGTACATTGCTCCAGAACGCGGAATATTGCTGACTATTTATTTGACCAATAATCGGTCGGGGCCAAACGGTTACTGTGAATGGTGAGCGCTACAGAGCAATGATCAACGAGTTCTTTTTGCCGCAACTTGATGAATTGGGATTGGAAAACATGTGGTTCCAACAAGACGGTGCAACAGCACACACTGCACGTGCCACAACCGATATGCTGAACATCGGAAGCTTACTTTTTCGCCACCTTGTAGTTGCCTCTAAAAAAAAAGGACTGTATTTTCTTAGTCATACCTTCATTGCAAAATAAATACGTTTTAGTGCAACGAAACAGATAAATCTCAATTTTAAAGTAATAAAACGTGCACGCACTCACACTCACCTGTTTACCAAATTCACTCCTTTTTTAATTTATTCATACATATCCACTAGAAATTTATATACAAAACATTTTGAATAAATTATGAGCGTTAAACCTGTGAAACAAAAACATATCCCTTCCTTTATATGCTTATAAAGTATAGTTGTTGTGTGCGTGAGGTACTTTTCAATCAAACAATTTTAATTTCATTGTAGTGGATATAGCGCTTCAAGGTTTTTTCTGGAATACTATAGGGATCATACCACCTACTTTCGAAACTGTTAAATGTCCGGTCCCATATATGAAGACAGCTACGCAACTTATAGAGCAAGGTGTTGGTTCTTCGAGAGACGACTTTACTTTCAGTTTCCTTCTCAGTCCGAAGTAGCACTTGTTGACAAGAGCGATTCTCCATTTAATCTAGCGGCTGATAGTATTTTCGCTATTAATTATTACCAGCGAAAATTTCTAATTTTTAGGTATGATCATTTATACGTCGCAATATGTATTAACATCACACATTATTTGTTATTTTTTATTTCTGTTATGAAATTTGCAGAGATTTTACGAGACTAAAAGAAATTTAAAACTTTGAGTTATTTTCGAATCCCCGTGGTGTTTAAAATGAAAATATCTTTTGCTACCCATACAAAGAAAGAGAGAAAAAGGTTTAATCAGATCTGTTAAATAATGATTACTAATTGCAATGATTATCGGTTTGATTAATTATTTTCGGGATAATCTATTGATGAATAATTACCGTTACTTTCACATTTAAATTATTATTTTTCAATTAATAAAAAAAGTGGAAAAAAAATTTTTTTATTTTTTACGATTATTAAAAAATATCAGAAATAATCAAAAAAAAGTTGTTTTGATTACTTTTGATTATTTTTTATTGATTATAATTGTTTTCTTAATTTTTTTTTCGTCTTGTTGTAGATATAAATATACACATTAACAATACTGAACAAATCACAAATAATCAAAAGTAAACAAAAAAAAATCCAAAAAAATCAAAACGAATCAAAAATAATCAAAGCACCTCTTTTTTATAACTTTTGATTTTTTCTGATTTTTATACCTTTCATGAACATGAAATGTTATTATAACTTTGGTCCGATGTTTGTAAGTATGAGAACAAGAAGAGATAGCCCCACCAATAAGTATACCGAAATAACCAGGGCGATGTGCTCAGTCGATTTAGCCATGTCCGTCTGTCTGCTTGTACGCAAACTAGTCCCTCAGTTTTTGAGATATCTTGATGAAATTTGGTATGGAGCCGCCATTTTGAATGAGATTAATCATTTATCCGAATAAGCAAGATAGGAGCAACACAACGCATAGCTCCCAAACAATCGATAGTTTCGATAAGTGGGTTTTGGGGTATAAACTTTTAAGTTAAAAAGCCAGGAACGTAAAATTTAGCAGGTCTAGTAAATATAATATATGTGATGTGTGTTGTGAAAATCACCTAGATCGAACCAACATAACATATAGCTCCCATACAATCGATACTTTCGATAAATGCGTTTTGGGTTATAAATTTTGCAATTAAAAGGCTAGGAATGTAAAATTTTGCAGGTTTGGTACTTATTATGTATGTAATATGTGTAGTTAAAAATCTATTTTTTCTAATCGTGATCAATTAATAATTGCCTTTTCTTGAAAATCAATTTAAATAGTCATTACCAATTAAAAAGCCGTCTAATTAATTGACTACTAATTGCTAATCAAAGTTAAAAAGTCTGGATTTAATACGTAACAAGCGAACGCAGCTGTGAAACAAGGTATTATTTTTCTAGCCCGGGAGCTTAACTTGTCGGCTATCTTATGAGTGCAGCAAATAAGATATGTGCCTTACAATCACCGCGAGAATAGTTGAAGATCGTATTTGGTCTTGAAAGGGCAAAAGACTTTAATACATACTAAATGACTGCAATCGCTAGCACTTATTACTATTCTCAATAATGCAGAGAGTTAGTGCTCTTAAAAGAAACCAGCTATGCTAGGATCTCCTTTGCCTTTAAGAAATCAAGGGTCGATTTATGAAGAACCAGAACATAAAGCATCTCGTTTCAAAGTATGTTTCAATGATTCGGCAACCATGTTAAATATGTCGACTTCGTAGGTAGATGTTATCTTTGCTGACCCGAGAGCCTCAAGACCCACATGGCTGTCGGAGGAATTACATGCATGCCTCCTGGTGAGCATAGATTTCGGATGGAAATATACTGGATGAGTGCAAGAGATTAATCGCTAGGGTCTAAGGTTTAGGTTTGTTAAGATTCTTTACTCCACGGAAGATTTTCCCTGGTCCGTGACAACCTCTTTCCACTGCTTCCTCGAAGGGAAGAGAATATAATTGTTTTTATCAAACACTATCCTGGCGCAGATGTAATCTGTTTCCGCTTTAATATAAAAGTCGTTACTATTCAGAACATACAGCAATGGCCTTTCTCTTGCTCTTTCCAGCGCCCGAACCTTGAAAGCCTTAGTTCAAAGCCTCTATGAGGCATGACTTGATTTCCCCTACTACCAACCGCACGAAAATCTTGGGTGTGGTGTGATGTTTGACAACGGCCTTACCTTCGCCAATCATACCACATCAATAGCCACAAAGGCCCAGGCCCGCAACAAGATCATCAAGTAACTTACCATCACCACTTGGGGAAAAGAAAAGAAACGTTATTTATTTTGTTGTGTTGATCTTCCGACAGGGTAGTAAGCTGATTTTTGTTGGAACGATTTTCCCTCATCCCTTGTCAAGTTTGGTTTTGTGACAAACCGGTTTCGGCGTTCTGCCATTTTCAATGCCTAGTTTCGTTCTGGTCTGTGTCTATCCGCTGAGTTGTTTTTATAGTCCGTGGGTGCTGTGGCAGGTAATGTCAATCTATGTGTTCGTGGTAGGTAACGTTAATATGCGTGTGTGTGTACATCACCTGCCACAGCACCCACGGACTATAAAAACAACGCAGCGGATAGACACAGACCAGAACGAAACTAGGCATTGAAAATGGCAGAACGCCGAAACCGGTTTGTCACAAAACCAAACTTGACAAGGGATGACGGAAAATTGTTCCAACAAAAATCATAAGAAACGTTGCTTGCGACGTATAAGGCTATTGCCATACCAGTTATTTGCTACGATGCGCCGATATGATCACCCAACCTTGCTGACAACAAGTAGGTGAATTTGACAATCTGAAAGTCAAAACAGCACTACCTGAACTGCTACGTTACATCTTCTAATGTGATCTGAATCTCAGATTCATCACGATGCAAAACTGCTCAATGTCATAGAGCCAGCGGAATTACTAAGTAGACAGTTTTCACGGACGTAGTTATCCATACAGACACCTATTTGACGAAGATCCACCGCTAAGGAGAGAGACACATCTCTTTAAGCAGTTTGGTGAGATCCGGCATCACATTAGTTAGGCGTTTGGACCACTGAACCACATTCTGTATGAACCCCATATTGATATCAAACCACCAGAAATAACTGAAGAAGACAGCGTTCTCCCTAGACTAGAGCAACTATGGTACAACATCGATCTGGATACTGTAACAGGTTAAACTCTTACTTGTCCGAACTTAACCCAAGATACCAAACACCCCTTTAACTGCTCAATAGAACATTTTCTTCGTTTAGTCCTTGTCATAGTGATTGTGCCCATTAATCTTATAACAACAACAAAAAGATATGAGAGGGCCTCTTCAACCACCAGTTTTGTCTCAGATTCCTACACTCAACCTTTCAACGAATAAATCGACCGAACGAGAGGGTGGATTGGAGACACGGCCTCTTCAACTATCCAGTTAGCCACACACAAATAATATTTAATAAATTAAATTTATGCTTTCCTCTGTTTTGTTAATTATATTTGTATTTTTATATATTTAATATTGTACTCTGTTTTGTAAGCCCTATTTTATATTTCAATAGTCGACCGCTGTTTTTAGTGTCGACTTAAAATCAATAAATAAAATAAATAAATAAAGTAAATAAATAAATATTGTGCTTTCTTGGCACAGACCACACTTATAAATTGACGGTTTTAGAACTCGGTCAACACTTTGGGAGTTATATATTTTTTTTTTTTGAATTAAAAAACTACAAAAAATGCAAACTGATGCTTTTCAAAAATATTTTGGAATACCTAGTTTTAGATTTTTACGATTATCATTTTACCCATTTTATTTGTCTATCCCCATTTCGATATATATTTCTATTTGTAACGACATCACCATCCTTATTTCGGTTTTCAGCTCCAACTCCATGTCCATCTTAATCTCGATTTCCTTCCCCGCAATTTGTGCTTAACTCTCTTCTCGCTCCTTCTGGTATGTTCCCACAAATAAGCCTTTTAATAAACTCAATATTGAAAACAGTTTTCAACAATTTCTTTCCAATCAACAATTCATAAAGAGCTTTTAGTGGCTAGTAGCACACACAAAGACGACAACTTACAAACTAGCACACATACGGATACGCATACAATCACATAACTATTTCTAAACACTCAAAACTAATAAATTTGCCTTAACTTATTCAAGTTAACAATTTATTGTGCACTTTTTGGGAAGCACAAATTTTTCAAGGTCTGCAGCCTGTAGCATGGGATTTTAGAAAGCAAAAAAGGCAAGGTTGAAAATCTAAAAAGGTACACCTCTTAACAGCCAGCACAAATAACTGATATTTCAAAGTTGTAACCAGTTGAAAGTGTTGTTAACTAAAATTGAAGTGTTGAGATGACCAAGTGACAGCGACAAAAGGACAAATACGAACGCATTCTTACAAGAGCCAACCAAAAAAGCACAAAATAATTTAAGTGGACAGTTGTTGACAACATAAGAAATTCGCTATGGACTCGTAAGCATTTGCTTGCCGTTGTTGTTGTTCTCTGTCATTTTGTTTTGTGAAATTTTTATTTGATTTGCAACATCTTTGTTTTGTGCATAACACTCTTCTCACAATACTTTTTTTCTGCTTTATTTCGCTTTCCTATAAAAATGCATGTGTGTGTGTGTGTAAATGTATGTGCAGCGTGTGAATTTGTGCGCTTTCCCCACATTTTACAACATTTTCAAAGTTTTCCTACAAAATGTTAGATTGCGGACAGGCGATGGCCACAAATTCATATAAAATTCAATGGTGAAAGTATTGCTCGAGTGTGTTGCGCAAGTAACTTAGTGGTGCTTATTTCAGTGAGTTGCACCCTCTAGGGAAATTTTTTGTTTGGAAAAGCTTTTTAAAAATTTTCACGAACGCGTTGTTATTTAATTTGTACATGCCCTATTCATTATATCCCAATTTTCGCTCCTATTGCTTTAATTTCTATATTTAGTAAATCTCAGTTGTTATAAAAAAAAAACTCAAGCTTAACTTTCCCCACAGGGTACTAACTTTGATTTATTTGATTTTATTGTGCACATTTTGGTGGCACTTAGTGTTGTGTAAAGTTTTTCAAAAGTGTTCTTAGCGCAGGTGCAAATAAATAGGTGATGTGTACTTAAAATTACTTCGCCAAAATGAACTAAAAATACGGAAAGTTTTAAATTAAAGTTTCTGGCAGCGCTAACGTATTTCGTTGTTTAGCTGATATATTTTGTGTTATGAAATATTAAAAATTAAATATTTAAGAAGATAATAAAAACCATTTAACAGAATACTCATTTTGCTTGAAAAAAAATAGCCGAAACCTCAGCAGAAGATCATACTCTTTCAATTGCTATTGGACAGTTGGATTGGCTGTCAGTGCTAGGCAGACGATATTGCTGTTTTTCAAAAAGAAAAGTTTGTTAGCAAATTCCAACCAGCGTGTAAAGGTTACATAACTGCCACAAAATGTATGACTTTTATGAATAAATAAATTTATTTGAGCAATCCTCAGTAGCTACGAGGCAGTTTCCACCACTAAGATACGACGAGTTCCTTGACCAGAGTTATGCCTAGGACCTCCACGCTATTTTTTGTAGTTATAAAGAGACTAAGCTCGGTCGTTTCTGGCAGTGATGCACCATTAGGCATGGGTATGAATACAATCATATCATATTTTATTTTATTTCATTTTATTTTATTTTATTTTATTTTATTTTATTTATATTTTTTTAATTTATTTTATTTTATTTTACTTGGTTTTATTTCATTTCATTTTGTTTTGTTTTACTTGATTTTATTTCATTTTATTTTATTTTATTTGACTTTATTTTATTTTATTTTATATTCTTTTATTTTATTTTGTATTATTTTATTTACATCTGCAGCCATTGCCGGGTGCTGCTTCTGGAGCTACAGAGGATGATCCTACTGCATCTGGATCGAGGCTGACTCCACAAGCAACCAACAAATCTTCAACAGCAGCTCAAAACAGACCAAGGCAAGCCACCAACAACGGCCAAAAACAACAACCACTAAAGTCCACTAATATCGATGCTAATAAAAATACAATTCGGCAAAACAGCGTACAAAGTAATAACAACACCAACGCTAAGAAAACGGAATCAAGTCAACGTCCTCAGCATGAGCAAGTACAAAGTGATATTGTTACAAAAGAGATAACTTTGCAGCTGCTCTATGATGAAATTCTGAGTCTGAAAAAACTGAACTCTGATTTCCTTAACATTGTAACGGAGCTTAAAGATGAAAACTTGAAATTGAGCGAGAGAGTGTGCAAACTTGAAAGTGTTTTAAACTGGCGTGAACAGCAACTGCTAAGCAGCGCAGTCGACATTGTTGGTGTGCCAGCACTAACTAGCGAAAATGCGAATGAGTGCGCAAAACAAATTTTAGGCACTGCTTTGAGCGTACCTGTCTCTTCAAAAGAGATAAGCAGATGCTATATTAAAAAATTTAAGCAAACAAGTGTGCTGCGTGTTCACTTTTCTTCAACTGAAGCCAAAGTAAGAGTAATGGTTAAAAAACGTGAGGCAAAGAGAAATTTGACGACTGTGATCTTTGGTGATGCTAGCAATAACAAAAACAACATCTACATAAACGACAGTCTCACTAGCTACAACCGAGCTTTGCTTTCAGCAGCGAAGAAAACAAAAAAAGACAAAGGTTACAAGTTTCTGTGGGTGAAAAATGGAAGAATTCTATTAAAAAAGTCTGATGATGGCGAAGTTGTTTCTCTAAGAACTTTTGACGATTTGTCAAAAGTCAAGTAGACCTTTATAATTAATAATTTAATTTTTTCGTTATGTTTTTTAGAAATTTTTTAGACGAAAACAACTACGCCATAATCAGACCTATTAATGACTCGAATTTTCTCCTTAATTTAAATAACTATTTTATGGTAATTCACCAAAATATACGAAGTCTTCGGCAAAACTTTGATTTATTGCTCTGCAATTTAGAGGTCTTTAAAAACCCTCCGGATTTAATTTTTGTCTCCGAAATCTGGATATACGCTCATGAAACGTATGATTTTACAATACCTGGATATAATTTTTTTGCAAATACTAATGACTCTTATTCAGCAGGTGGTGTTGGAGTTTTTGTGCGTAGCACGTACGAATGTGATTTTGTTAATTATAACGTCACGAGCGCTGATATTTTAAAAGTTACGATAAGTATCTCCAGCAGGCTTTTTAGTTTTATGTGTGTTTATAGACTGCATTCGGTATGTGTTCAAACGTTTTTGGAGGAGTTTTCGGGTCTTCTTTGTAGGGAAAATTCTAGTAATATTGTTATATTAGGAGATTTTAATTTGGATATCCTAAACCTAAATGCTACAACAGATAGCTACCTAACCCTTATGGCTAATCACGGCCTAACATCATTCTTAAGCGAACCTACACGTATTATATCTGGAAGTTGCCTTGACCATATTTTCTGTCGGAGTAATTGCGATACTAGTTTTAACAGCCTTAACATCGATTTAAATATTACAGACCATACCATGACGGGTTTAATAATAAACAATGCTTGTACCAAAAACGATAGTTCGGAAATAGTTAATTCTAACTTAAATAAGATAAATTTTGGTTTGCTTAACGTGCGGTTACGTTTTGAATCCTGGGATGTAGTGTATGCTGAGGAAAATGTATCACAAGCCTACAATATGTTTTTGAACATTTTACAAGGTCACATAAAGGCCGCAAATTTTCCTTATACCCCTAGTAGGAGACAAGCAAAAATTAAACCATGGATTAGCAATGAGCTAGTAAAAAAAACTCGCTTGAAAAATAAATTAGGTAGAAAGAGTCGTAAGCACCCGTCCAATGCGAATCTTCGTAGCCGATATCTAAACCTGTGTAGGAACTTAAGAAAAGAAGTCCGTTTGGCACGTGATACATATTATCGTAACGCGTTAAGGTCCTCGTATGGTAACTCGAAAAAAGAATGGGGCATCATTAACGGTATGCTCAATCGTAAGAGCAAAGCAAATGATAAAGAAATTCGATTGTGTGATAGTGGAGAAATTATCTGTGAGGCCGATGTAATAGCAAATATCTTTAATGACCATTTCTCGTCAGTCGGGCAATCTGATTGTCCCGCACATTCGCATGAATCTTTTTCATCAACATATGCAGCTTCAAATGAAGGTGACAGTTTTTTCTTTGATACTTTTAGTGGCATTGAAGTCCTAAGAGCCATAAACTCGCTGAATAACTCTAGATCCTGTGGTTCGGATGGAATTTCCAATCAAGTCATAAAAAACGGAGCTTTTAACTTAGTAGATGTTTTAACACATCTTTTCAATACAAGTGTCTTGTCTGGAACCTGTCCTGTTGATTTGAAATGTGCTGTTGTGATCCCTTTGTTTAAAAAAGGCGACAAAAAAGATGTGAATAATTACAGGCCAATCTCTCTACTTTCCTCTCTTTCAAAAGTTTTTGAGAAACTTGTTAAATGCAGAATTCTTTCTTTTCTTGAAAATAAGAACTTTTTCAGCCCTATGCAATACGGATTCAGGAATGGGAGGTCAACAGAAGATGCCCTTTTGGATTTTTGTTCGTTTATCTATAGGGAACTTGACAACAAAAAGAATTGTGCTGGTTTGTTTGTTGATATCACGAAAGCCTTTGATATGGTAGATCACAAAATTTTACTCGATAAATTATTTTCCGCTGGCTTCCGTGGGTTCTTCTTTAATTGGTTCGAATCTTACTTATCGGGGAGAGTGCAGCAAGTAAAGGTTGGTAGTAGTTTAAGTAATCCTGTTACAATCAACTTAGGAGTACCTCAAGGATCTGTTTTGGGTCCAATATTATTTCTGGTTTATCTGAACTCCATCTTTTCCTTACCATTTTTTGGAAAAGTGACGGCTTTTGCGGACGACCTTGCTATTGCGTATGGTTCATCGAACTATTTGGATTTGGTAGCAGGCGTAAATAATGATGTACATTTGCTAAGGGCGTGGTTTGCTGCACATAAGCTTATTGTTAGCAAGAAAACTAAGATAATGTATTTCAATCGGCATCCAAAAATCTCACCTGAAATACCCATAGTATTCCATGCCACTGACTGCAAGCGTTACGCTTTAAATGCTATGCTGTGCTCAGGAACATCTTTTTGTTCCGATAAAAACTGTTCTGAAAAGTGTTTCTCTATTGAAGAGGTCAGCGACTTTCAATACCTGGGTGTTTCTGTTGACAATAACCTAAGTTGGTCTACCCATATATCTCGTTTAAAGTCCTACATGCGCTGTACTGTTCGTTATTTTTATAGCTTGAGAAAGATTTGCTCAAACGCAACTCTTAAAACTATTTATTACGCGTTGGTCCACTCAAAACTCGACTATGGTATAAGCTGTTGGGGAGGTGCATCTTATAGTAAAATCCAGCAGCTTTTAATTACTCAAAAATGTGTCATAAGAAAAATATCGAATGTAAACCGTCTTCATCACACCATCGACCTGTTTAGAGATCTGAAAATTCTTCCCGTAAAACATATGTACTACTACAAAGCTTTAAAGATATTTTTCCTTCGCTGTGGTTATTTACATAGCCTGGTCTCGGATAGTTACAATCTAAGACAAAACTCACACGGACTTGTTTATGTTCCCATATATCGCACAACTCACTTCAGTAACTTCTACACTATTGTCTCTTGTAAAACTTTCAATGCGTTACCTGCGTCTATACGTGTCATTAGAAGTTTGCCTAAATTTTTATCAAAGGTTAAATCATTTTTATTAGAACAATCACACAATGACATCAAAGTTTTGCTGAACCCAATAGCTTAGTAAACTTGAACTAAATCTGTAATCTCTTAAGAATGTACACATCTTTTTCATAAACCAACTTAATTAAATTTACTTTACAATGTATAGGTTACACTGAATTTCACCCCACACTCTTTTGATAATGTGCATTTAATTTGTTTTAAGACGGCATTCGATACTAAAATATCAATACTTTTTACAGAATGCCTTACCTTTTCTTTCTTTTAATATTAACAGTCTTAATTTAATTTAAGTTAAAATTGTAATTTGAATACAAATGTTTATTTCAGAAAGAAAAATGAATAAATCAATCAATCAATCAATCAATCAATTTTATTTTATTTTATTTTATATTATTTTATTTTATTTTATATTATTTTATTTTATTTTATATTATTTTATTTTATTTTACTTTCTTTTATTTTATTTTATATTATTTTATTTTATTTTATATTATATTATTTTATTTCATTTTATTTTATTCTATTTTATTTTATTTCATTTTATTTTATTTTATTTTATTTTATTTTATTTTATTTTATTTTATTTTATTTTACTTTATTTTATTTTATTTCATTTTATTTTATTTTGTTTTATTTTATTTTATTTTATTTTAAGTATGTTGAACGAGCCAGCTAAAGTTCAACATACTTATATATAAAAAGGTCGCTAAAAACATTCAGTTTATTTTATTTTATTTTATTTTATTTTATTTTACTTTACTTTATTTTATTTTATTTTATTTTATTTTATTTTACTTTATTTTAATTTTATTTTATTTTATTTTATTTTACTTTGTTTTATTTTATTTTATTTTATTTTATTTTGTTTTATTTTATTTTATTTTATTTTATTTTATTTTATTTTATTTTATTTTACTTTATTTTATTTTATTTTATATAATTTTATTTGATTTTATTTTATTTTATTTTATTTTGTTTTATTTTATTTTATTTTATTTTATTTTATTTTATTTTATTTTATTTTACTTTATTTTATTTTATTTTATTTTATTTTATTTCATTTTATTTTATATTATTTTAATTTATTTTATTTTACTTTACTTTACTTTTTTAAATTTATGATAAATGCAGAGTTGCCTTTGCCTTTTGCCGATTGATAGCATTCCCTGTGTTAAGGCACGATTACCGGCTAATAACAATCCGCAGAGTACTTGCATACTTGAGCAGTCAAGCAAGATTTCAACACACAAGACACAGACAGAAGCACGGTTAAAAGCATTAGCAGAGGAACGCTTACAGGCAGCTAGGGGTAACTTTTAAAGACAGCCCCTATCGAGCGCAAAGATGTTTACACATGAAAAATAAATATTAATTTCTAGGAAAACGTGAGCATACCTAGCAAGTATGGCGACAATTCAGTTCTTAGCCATTCAGTGACATTCTACTGCTGATCTTACCGCTTCAAATACTTTTTGTGCTGGAGCTCAGGTCTACTTTAACACTTCACCTATAAGGCAAGAGCCGATTTTAGGAGTTAGGCGGTAAGTGAAACATTCCACATCGGAAACAAACACACATTTTGTAAAATTCCATACCTGAAAATCTAGGTATTTCAAAAACCACCACTGGGGCATAACAAACTAAACTAATAATCAACATATATGTATATCGTATATGTAATTGAAATATGTCCCCCACAGCAAGTCATAGCAAACATAGTTGCTTTGGAAATTTTTTTTATTATAGAAAGATCAGCAAACCCGCAAAATAAATTGCAAAAATGGCCAATTAGTGGCACATTTGAAAAGCATAAACATTGCTGTGCAAAAACATGCATTAGCTCTCACAGTGCGTGCATTAAACGTTGTTGTACAGTACTTATATGAATATTTGTTTCATTTTGTACAATATTTAAAAGCCCGATTAGCCCTAGGCAGAGATTTTCAATTTGTGCAAAATCTGAAATGGATGCTCTTGGCATAAACGATACCGCTGGTCATGCGATATGTGGAGCATTAGACTGATTCAATTATTATTAAAATATGAGCTCTTTATTATAGTATTAACAATGTGGATGAACTTCAATAGTTTACACACCAAAAGCATGGGAAAAGTTAACTTCACTTCTGTCAATGTAGATAAGTATACATACTTAAAGCAGACGTCTTCATCAATATCTCTTCTGCGCTCATTTCTAATTTATAAAGTGAAAAAGATGCATCACGAGCTTTAATTTTTCTGCTTTTGATACATTATTTTAATGAAAGGAACTTCGCAAAACTCCCCTCCTGGAAGCAAAACTTGGTTTCATTTTTCTCATAATTTTTTTTTAATCAGCCTTATGTTCGAACATATGCTAGTATTTACCTTTGTCTGTCACAAGCATATCCTAGCATTGAACGTGGTAGCAAATGCGATACAAAATACAAAAGTTGACAACGAATATAGAATAAGCAATAGATGGAAAAATGTATAAGCGAAATTGTGGCATGGAAGGAACAGGTGAATTGCCCAACGGCCATATTAGCTAACTCAATTTTATGCTACAACCAATGAATGTAGTCAAAATATGTTAACATGCTGCAATTATTTTTTTTTTTTAGTATAAAAAAAGTCATGGATTCTTCTAACGAATGAATAAAACACATTATTATATAAAATTACATAAATACCTATTTATGTTTGTGTGTCTATACCATTCAATTTACTGTAGTTAAGTGATGTTGAATGAAATGTGGCTTGAAGCAGAAATATTTTTGCCAACCACATTAGCAATTAAAAAGAAGCAAGAAAAAGATGTCCTAGTTATAAAATCAAATAACAATTTTTGCAACTTTTGTACAACTATTTACGTGCCATATTTTATTCTATTAATGCCCATCAAAGCTAATAAACATAAATTTATATGTGAGCCATTTTATAATTAATTTTTACGCTTTTCCAAAATAATATAAAAATTAACGTATTCATAACAATTAATGACCCAAGCATAAGATGGAGGAAACTATGAAAAGTACCACTGATCTTATTTTTAATAATTAATCCCTAAGAGTTTTTTAGGTCATCAGAACACTGGTTTCTCTGTCACCTGTCTATGTAGTTATACCTTATCCACATTGAGTTTTTGACCTCAAACCACCCCCTAAGGGTTTGGAGATTGTTACGTGTATGAGCTAGAGCTGTATAGTTCGCGAACGAACTAGTTAAATTGAAAGGCTCAGTTGAACGAACGAAATATTTTCAATCACGTTCAGTAATTGACCGTGTTGGAGAATTTTTGTTCACGACCCTTTCAAGTGCTGCTGTGGCAGCAAGCAATAACAACAAAAGGTGAACGAAAGTTTGCAATACCAACCCAATATTGGTTTGGAAAAATCAGCATAAGTTATTCCAAATATTGGCTTTAATTACCATAGTAAATTTTACTTACAGACAAGAGAATTCCTAACCGAGTCCTGCACCGTTGTTTGTCTCGCAGCTTTTTTTTTTACTGTGGTCAGGGATATACATCCTGATTCAAGAGAAAAAGTGGTATTGAACGGACGAACGATTGAACGAAGTGAACGCCTTAGTTCACTTTTGAAAAAAAGGAGTGAGGAAAAAGTACTCTTGGAGTTTGATGTGTAAACATATGTATCCTGCAAAAAATTTAATTTCTTTCCCTTCCTTTTATTTTGTTCTACTTTATTTTATTTCATTTCATTTTATTTTATTTTATTCAATTCTATTTTATTTTATTTTATAATTTTTTTTATTGCATTTCATTATATTTCATTTCATTTTATTTTATTTTATTTGATTTTATTTCATCTTGTTTTATTTTACTTTATTTAATTTTAGTTTACTTTATTTTATTTATTTTATTTTATTTTATTTTATTTTATTTTATTTTATTTTATTTTGTTTTACTTTATTTTATTTTATTTTACTTTGTTTTATTTTATTTTATTTTATTTTATTTTATTTTATTTTATTTTATTTTATTTTATTTTATTTTATTTTATTTTATTTCATTTTATTTTACTTTATTTTTTTTTATTTTTTTATTTTATTTCATTTTTATTTCATTTTATTTTTTTATTTAATTTAATTTTATTTTTTTTTATTTTTTTATAACTTTATTTTATTATATTTTATTTTATTTTATTTTATTTTTTTTTTTTAAATTATTTTTTCTTGTTTAATATTTTTTTATTTTATTTTATTTCATTTTATTATATTATACTTTAGTTAATTTAATTTTTTTTTAATTTATTTTATTTTATTTCATTTTATTATATTTTATTTTATATTACTTAATTTTATTTTATTTTATTATATTTTCTTTTATTTTATTTTATTTAATTTTATTTTATTTATTTTAGTTTATTTTATTTTATTTTATTTTATTTTATTTTATTTTATTTTATTTTATTACGAATAATCACTTATTTTGTTTTTGTCTTTTGCCGATTGATAGCATTCATCGTGTTTAGATTCACGATTACCGAATAATAACAACGAGAAAAGCACTTGAATACACACGCACCCTCATTTAATAATAATCTCGTTCCTAAGAGAAATAGTGTACTTTTCAAAGAATCAAGAAAAAGTCTAAAATATATGCACCATAATTTGGTAGCATTACTACCACTTTTGCTGACTGACATTGAGGTGAGCAATAATCCTCTACTCCTAATTCTGATATGTAAGAAACACAAGTACTAAAATTAGCTTAAGTAAAGTTAGTATAATCACAAGCAAAGTTTTTTCATATTATTTATTTTCAACAAAAAACAGAGCAACAAGAGGAAGTTCTTCTGTTTTATAGATAGATTCTTTGATATAGTTACCGATTTTTCAGGAGGTTAGTAAATTGCCCTTAATTCTTAACTAAAATCCGTGTTTATGGTGAAAGATATATGTATATATAGGCCGAACCCATCATGATGTGATTATAAGATTTTTCTTGAAGTAATTATCATTTCCAAAGCACCTATTATAGGTCATCCGATTTTCAGCCAATTCTTAATTTGCACTGCACTTTTAACATAAAGACCACCTTCCTTAACAAGCTCAAAAACAACAAATCGCATGCCAGCACTTAAGTCCAAACTGACGCCATTCATTAGCGCTTTCTCTACAGGGTGGCTAATGAAAGCCGCTACCAAAAAAAAATTAAATAACTTTTTTTCTATTTAATGAATCTGGTTAATTTTTTTTTTATTTTGCAGATTGACTTTTACATTTAACAAAAATGGATAACTGGGACACTGAAACAAGAATTTGGATTGTCCGCCGCTATCACGCACTGGAGTCCGTAGTTTCGGTTCAAAGAGAGTATAGGCGCACGTTTGGCGGCAATCCTCCGAGCAGATGGACCATAATAAGACTTGTAAACAATTTTGCCGAGCATGGGACAGTCAAGAGAAGACCTTACCATCGAAACCCTTCAGTTCGAACGGAGGAAACAATCGCTGCTGTAGCTGCTGCCATACAAAACAATCCACGTGTTTCGACAAGAAGCTTATCTGCTCAAATGGGTGTAAGCAGACAGTCATTACAGTCAATTATGCACAAAGATTTGGACTTATTCCCATATAAAATTCAAATGGCCAACAAACTGAACGCTGCAGACTTGCCGATTCGCTTGGAATTTTGCCAGAAGATGCTTCAAATGGTGGAAGAGGATGGAAACATGTTGAACTGTCTTTTCATGTCTGACGAGGCCCATTTCGATTTAAACGGCAACATAAACAAACAAAATTGTCGAATATGGAGTGCTTCCAACCCACAGATACTCCATGAGACGGAATTGCATCCACTTCGTGTCACAGTGTGGTGTGCAGTTTCATCACGCTGCATTGTCGGGCCCTACTTCTTCGAAGAAAACGGTCACACCGTTACGGTTACTGGAGACCGTTACTTGAGCATGTTGAGAGAGTTTTTCTATCCAGAATTACGCCGAATGAGAATTTCTTTCAACTCTGTGTGGTTTCAGCAAGATGGTATAGCTCCTCATATAGCCCAACCTGTTATGACAGAATTGCGACGAAAATTTCCCAATAAGCTGATATCCAGTAAACTCCACATTCCGTTGGCCACCCAGGTCGCCTGACCTTACTGCACCTGACTTTTTCTTGTGGGGTTATTGCAAACAGGAAGTCTTCAAAGCAAAACCAACAAATTTGAATGAACTAAGGCAATCCATTCGAGAAACAATTGCGGCTATTCCTGTCTCAACTCTCCAAGCAGTAATGAACAACTTTTTGGTAAGATGCCGCACATGCATCGACGAGCAGGGGGGGCATTTAAATTCCATTATTTTTAAAACTAATTAAGCTATATTTAATAAAATTTAATGAGCTTTAACATGAATAAAAGAAAAATGAATTCCATACACTGAAAAAAAATTATTTGAGTTTCTTAATGTAGCAAAATTCATCAGCCACCCTGTACAAGGCCATTGAAATAATGTTGTTGCTGAATAAATTGAACTCAAATGATATAGCGCAGAGTAAAGGTCAAATAATAAAATGTTTGTAACGAAAAAATTTTACAAAGCACAAAAAATATTGCAAAAAAAAAAATAATAATAATTTCATGATATTAACGCTAAATTGAGTACGATATGTGCTTGAGCCTTGTATAATGCCAATTGACTTAACCATGTCTCCGAAAAGTTTAAGTCGCATGGATGTGGAAACGCTTAACACGCCACTGCACAAAATCGTCTTAAACGGAAATTGCAAGTAGCGCACAAAAACCAACAAAAAAACAAATCTGAAATAAGAGGAAAGAATTAAAAACCCATACCGAAAGGTAAGTACAAACGAACAAAAAAAAAAAAACAAGAAACAATTCGGAAATTATTGTGTTTCTAACGTGAAAGCTTAAGAGGAAGCACGCTGCGGCGTAGAGAAGTTCGCCGAAGGACAGGCATGCAGTCAACAAAGCAATGCTTTCAATTGGGAAACAACAACACTTAGTTGTTGTACGCTGTCGGTGGTGATGTGCGCGGGATACTGTGTGCCACGGAAAACGTTTGCTAACAACGGAAACACACAATAAATTGCTTATTTATGGGTCAGCTTTTCGCAATAAGCGTACTTTATTGTTTTTAATCAACTCGCTTGCAATCAATTTGCTTTAGCTCATGATAACCATACCGTCGAAAGGGAGCTGTAGAGACAGGAAACGTGTAAACTTAAGTAATGGTTATTTATAGCTTTGAAATTTTAGATCAACAAAAACGCATATTAGATGTATTTTTGTTAATACTTTTTCATTCGTTCGTGCAACTTGTAGCTTTCCGTTTGTAACGGAAATGAATAACTTTGCAGATTTTGATTTATACAAATAACGAATAAGGAAAAATTATTTATGTGGTTGAAGAAAGTTGTGTGGGTTTTCCCATAAAATATAATACAAGCGAAAAAGTACAGCATGTAGAAGTGAGTGGCAATATATTGGATAACGATTAAAAACGAAACGAAAATAATACGAACAAGCGCACGATTTCTATCACTGATGCGAATGATGTCAAAAATTGTATAAAACGAAGTAAGAGAGTCTAAGTTCGGTTGCAGCCCAACATTATGTTCTCACTTCCTAACTGTTCTTATAGCAAACAAATTTTTCGCAGAGGCTTTTAAAAATCCTAGTACAGGTAACAGCAAAAGTGGGCTAACAAATTTTGTTCAAAACGGGGTCGCCCCTCGGCAGTGGTTTGGCAAACTCTTCGAGTGTATTTCTGCCATGGTCACGCCAATTTGTAGGAAAATAAGAAGCAGCACACCACAAATTGATAGAGAAAACCGGCCTTAAACTCCTCGGAGGCATATATCGCGTATCGCAGCAATTATTTAAAAAACCTTTTATATAAAAGTGGGCGTGGCACTTAACCGATTTTTGTAATAATCCTTGATACGAATTTTTCTATGATTAAGGTTTGGCTTATATTCACGAAAAAAAAGCATAAACGTATGCACTACAGTATTTATAAATAAAAACAGAGTAAATGAGAAGGAACTTTCCGAGGGTTAGTCCCCCGTTGACGTGAAAAAATATTTGTCTTCCTTATTTGTTGATACATGTATATTTGTTGGTATATGTTGATATGCCATAAATTAAGTAGTACATCGGCTCGCCAATATTTCCTGAAATTGATAAAATACAAAAAACACAATTTCAATTTAATGAATAGTATTTAACTAATATATAACTATTTTTATACCCAGCGTGTACTAGTACACAGGGTATTATAGGGTTGGTCATATAACGGTGGGTTATAACGGTACAAAATAATAGAGGTATATACGGAGTTACATATATCAAAAGTTCTTAGAATGGACAGAGGAATTTATTAAGACATGTCCGTCCGTCCGTGGACACGATAACTTGAGTAAAAATTGAGATATTTGAATGAAATTTGGCACACAGGTTGCTTTCCGGCCAAGGTAGGTTGCTATTTTTAGTGCGCGAAATCGAACCATAACCACGCCCCCTTTTTTCGATATCGAAAATTTCGAAAAACGTAACAAATGGGTTAATTCAATAATAAAAACAGCTACAATGATGAAACATGCTAGATTTATTAACTTGGTTGTTCCATTGCAATTTTATCAAAATTTTTGGAGAAGGGGAGTGGCACCGCCCACATATGAGTGAAGAAATTTTCAAACTTTGACTGCTAATAACTTCAGAACCGTTTACGCTAGTATTACGAAATTTCGTAGGGGGCATACTATTGTTGTGGTTAATGCACCCATGGAAAATAAGCGAAATCGCTTACCGACCATGCCTACTTTTTCATAAAAGTTATATGGAAGGAGGTAGAAATTAACTGCCCATATCTACTTAACTGATACAGGTATAATAACATAATTTAGTAGTTACATCAATTTTCTTATTCTTTATATGATTTTTGCAAAATTTTGGAAATTGGGAGTGGCACCGCCCACTTATAAATTAAGCCAATTTCAAATTCGACTGTTAATAACTTCAGAACAATGCAAGATGGAATTACGAAACTTAATACGAGGTTTACTATAAATATGTAGAGCACGCCCACAGAAAATAAGCAAAATGGTTTACCGACCACGCCCACTTTTGGTCCAAAGTTTTCTAAAAGAGAGGTAGGAAACCAGAATATGCCATATCTCATTCCGTGATGCAGACAGAATGCTAGAATTTCGTAGTTTCAATGACCTGTTGATCTTATTAATGATTTTTTTTTTTTAATTTAGGAAAATGGTAGTGGTACCGCCCACATATAAATGAAAAAATGGTCAAATATCAGCTGTTAATACATTCAGAACCGTGTTGAATAAAATTGCGAAACATGAAACGAGGTATACTATCTACGACCACTGAATCCAAGAATCTTCTGTGAAAATTTCATAAACAGCGGTTAAGTATTTTGGACGCCAGACACACAGACACACATTTATTTTTATTTATAAGATTGTCCACATGGTAGTAGAAAAAGCTTAAACCTCTATAGGTCATAACTCCACAACAATTTACACGACCACTTTTACACTGTTGGATATTTAATGTTCGGTTCCACCCGAACTTAGACCTCCTTACTTGTTTATTTTAGACTTTAAACTTAGCACTGGAACTAAGATATCGCTGAATCTTTTGTCTGATGTTATAATAAAAAAGAGATCAATCTCTTTACATTGCAGATACTTAAGAAAATCAATAGGAGGGACCATTATTAAGCCAATAGAAGCCAAATGAACAGTTCTTAGAACTTTTGTCTGCCTGTCTGTATGTTTGGTCGCGCATCACTAAGAAACTGCAGAATGGAATTGAATAGAGCTTTTACCATTTCATGGCAAGATGTTTAACTTAAAACTTAAGATGCCATATCGACCAATATGTGAACCAAGGTGACCCAAAATGTGTTAGTACAATATGGGTATCAAAAGAAAGGTGAAAATGAGTGCTGCAATAAGCGATGTAATTACGTTCCATATCTTATCTGTTATGGGATATAATGAAGAAAATCGGACTCAGTCTATTATTAGTTCTGAGACGCAGCAAAGCGGGCCGGCTTACTAGTCTAGATATATAAAAATTATTCGTGGTTTGTTGTTATTTAGATATATGATATCAATACCGTAATCGCGAAAAGGGGAGTTATGGGGCAGGCACCTGGTACCTCTCATACAAACTTAATTTTTTAGGCTCAAGATCTTTAAAAGATGTCAAGGTATTAACCTGAAAATGGGTTGGAGATATGCGATGTCAATCCCATACTCAATTAATTTAAATTGAATTTATCGGAAAAAGGGCGTGGCACCTCTCATACAAACTTCATTTTTGATGCTGGATATCTTTAAAAGAGATATACGATATCAATACCACACTCACGGAAAACAGATTTAAGTTATCGGAAAAGGTGGCATGGCATTTCCTATACAAACTCAACTGCAGGGTCAGTTAGTATATTATATTATTAAAAAATTTTATATTTCGCTCACTACCTTCATTTAATGACCCAGACCTTCATTTATACCTTTCCAGCGGTAACTCGACGATAACTGACGCCAATTGGAAGGCCCAATAGAGGCCAACTCATCATGCTTGTTCCTTCTCATTCTGGATGTCCCTCTTCTTCTGCTTCATGTTTACTATCAAATGTAATATCCTACTGTCTCATTTCATACAACGCGCTGCCTCAAATTTGCCTAGTTAATTTACTTTTATTGCCACAAATCTTTTGAAAAGCCTTTTTCGATATTTTCAAATGTTTTCGATTGTGACAATTGAGACGTTCAAATACAAATTCATAGCGGCAATGGCTTTAAACTGATGTCGATGGCAATATTTGTACGATTCTGGTGACTAGAGATGCGACGAATACTTATTTGCCCGAACAACGAATATTCGGCGAGACTCTGGGCCGAAGCGCATAATATTCGGCAACCGAATATTTGGCAGCAGATAACAAATTTCAAGGGTTATAAGTTACAGGTCGTCACCTCTACATATAATAAAGTTGTAACAGATCGATGTCCGTACATTGCATATATTTAAAAAAAGGAATACACAAGTGCATTACTTCACGCCCAACTTAAAATTTAAGATATGCCTTATTCGACCGGTTTCGGAGTTATCGACCAATGTATGGTATAATATGGGTATCAAACGAAAGGTGCAAATGAGTGCAGCAAAAATAGAGGTGATTAATTTAAATATCTCTACTCGTTTCGGAAATATCTCCTAGAATGTGAGAGGGAAATGGACAAGGTTGAGTCGATGCGTTTAAATTTGAGCAGGCAAGTTAACGTCAGGCGAGATAACGTCTGCCGAATCTGCTGCTAACTCCCTTCAACAAAATTTTTCAGTGGAACCAAAAACTCAATTGAGTGGAGCTACCAGCTTTTCATAGATTTTTTTTTTACTTAGCAGGTTTCATTGTAAATAAAGTTGAGTGGTTCTGAACGTTAAACAGAGGATTTGGGCGACTTCATTCAATCGAATGATCGAACAAGCTGTTTTTTCATAATTTGCTATTCGGTATTGCAAACTATTCGGCAGAATACCAAATAAGCGGAATATCGAATAGTTGCCTAATATTCGTGGAATCTCTACTGGTGACCATCTTTTCTCTATTACCTACCACCTTTCACTTACTTTCAGGGCAGTGTTTTTTTAACAGCATCGATTAGGTATCGAATCAACGCCGATCGAACATAAGAACGAATACCAAAATGTTGAGAGCAAAGGGATGAATGTACAGGAAAAACCAGTGACATTCAACCCTGTCGCAAAGACATGAAATATTACCCAAAAGACTGTAAGAAAATGGCAAAAAGTGAATTTGTCTGTTAATGTACGCTGATCAAACCAGCTAATGGATGAGACACGGCAACCTAGGGATTTCACTTGTGACAGGTACAACAAGTGGCTGTGCAAACGATGTGCCAGTCGCCAAGCTGAGCTGCTATAGCGAACTGTTTGTAAACTTAAGTTTGCTTGTCTCAAGTCTTGTAATTTTATGTGTAGCGAGGGTTGGAGTAGTTTTAAGAAAATTGAATTTGGAATCTATGCATTGGCAGTGGTAAATTGGAAATTGTAAAAGTCAACATTTTAATAATACCAACAAGCATTTAGGGACATTACCATATGTTTATGTATATAAGAATGTACACGGCAATATAAAAGTCGCTATAAGTATCCTCAATTTCTATGGTACCTGTGTAAAATGCTTGACAGAAGAATATGTAAACGCAGATGGAGTTCGTCTTGGTAAACTACAACGCAGCCATGCACAGTAGTGAAAGTGAGCACAAGGCAGGCATTATTCGTAGGCCAAACCAGACAGCTGCGACATCGACAGCTCCTTTGAAAATGGATCTAAGCTTTGATTTCAGTTACGACAACATAATTTCGATGCAAATACTTTACAAACATTTTTATGTTTATTATATAACGTTTCAAAATTATAGCACTAACAAAATTTAGATTTTCAAAGATGCGCACAAAGTTCAGAATACAGATTTGTAGGTGTGCTATTCGTTGGTTTCGAGGTGGATTCTGGGGATTATCTAGGGACTTTTTCGTCATTAATTGGGAATTCTTCCGGGATAATTTCAGAATTGTTTTAGGGATTATTTAGGTATCGTTTCAGGATCATTACAGGATATTTATTTATTTATTTATTTATACATACTATAAATAAATAATTATATTACGCTATCAAAATTTCATTACAGGATAATTTTCGAAATCATTTCAGAATTGTTTTCGGGACTATTTAGGTACTTCCCTGTATCATTTGGGGATTGTTTTCTTGACAATTTGACAACATTTCAAAATTGTTTTCAGGACTTTTTGTGTAAAATTTTATAATCCTTACATCATTTCCGGATTGCTTTTAACACTTTCTCAGGACCGTTTTCGTGACCTTTTCGGGATCATTTCAGAACTGTTTTCGGAACTTCTGGTGGCGCTTTTTGGGTCTTTTTAGGATAGATTCCTGATAATTTCGATATCATTTCGGGACTCATTAGGGATCCTTTCAGGATCATTTCAGGACTTTTTGACAATTTCGGATTTGTTTTCGGAAATTTTTGGAATAATCTTGGGACTATTTCGGTATCATTTAGGGATCTTTTTGGTACTTTTTCAGGTTAATTTCGAAACTATTTCGCTTCCATTTTAGGATCTTCGCAGAATCTTTCTCGTAAAAATAGTTTTGGGATTGTTTTTGGGATGATTTTACGACTTTTTCAGTTTCATTTCGTAATTGCTTTTGGGACCATGCTGAAATAGCCAAAAAAATATATCGCAAATGGTCCCGAAAAAGTCCTATATCAATCAAGAAATGATCCTGAAATGATCCCTCCCCATAAATGGTCTCGAAAAAGTACCAGAAACAATTCAAAATGATGTAACGATGTCACAACAGCAACTCCGTACTCATTCCGGAAAAGACTCAGAAATGGTCCTGAAATTATCCTGAAGTTACCCAAAAAAAACCCGTAAGAAGTTAATTTTAATTACGTCTGCTGTGCTACACGCTTGATTTTTCGTTCAAATTTGTATATGAAAAAATCTTAAAACCTTTTTAAATGTATAATTCCTTATAGAAGAATTAAATGTATGGCTTTCTGATTTAAAATACTTAACTTTGCTTAAGATGCCCACAACGCCTAGGATTCTATTAGACAAATATTTAAATTTATATGATAATGCTATGGTCAACAGTGATGTAACGAAAATTCGCATTCGCATTCGCAAAAATTTCTGCAATATGTTGCGAATATGAATATAAAAAAACAGCAATTAGAAGATAATACCAGTTTAATAAGACCAAAAACCATTTATTTCCAATTTTTTGTAATGCATGAAAAAGTACAATCAAACTTAAACTATAATCTTCAGCGATAAACAGTAAATATATGTTATCTACACAAATAAACAAAAACTTTTAGACGCTTAAAGAATAGTACTTCTCTCTAAGAAAACGAAACGAACTTCGCTCGAAGAGAGTGCATAGTTTTGTACAATTGCGAATTGCAAATTATTGTTGTTGTAGCAAAGCTTCGACCAAGTAACTTTGAAAGATTTTGATAGAAACGCTTGTTGGAAATAGGAATACTCAGAGACACCTTTTCTTATTCGTAAATAAAATCACTACAACAAAACTATTTCTTCATCCTTAATTTAAAACTAATTAAAATATCTATAACTTCCTATTTGATGAAATTCATTTATCAACATATTTTGATTCAGTTTATAATTGTAAAAATGGGTTTATTTTCTTTTTTATGCCTGCAAAACGTTTGATATGCAAATTAAAATCCCAATTAAGAAATTAATTTATACACTTATATAGCACATACGTAATATCAGGATACATAAAATTCAATTAAAAATCAAATTTCTAAAACTTGCTTAAGGCTAATGTTTTCATTCAAAGAAATTTCAAGAAATAAAAACAACAAACTGCACACTTACAAACACACCGACAAGCATCTCGTTGCTTTTTACGCAATAATTAATTATCATGTTTTTATTAAATTTTCCCTTGTTTCAGCGCTACCAAATTTTATATTATTTTTGTGTTACTATCGTATGCCAACAGATTTACTTTTAGCAGCTTCAGATAATTTTCTCAGTTTTATTATACCCAGCAGTGCAGGTAATTTCTTCATTTAATGATAGATTATAATAGAATTTAGTTTATATATTAGTACACATAACACAAAAAGTCTCGATGTGTGTACATTGCAGATATTAGAGAAAAGTCAGTAGGAGGAAGCATTACTAAGCCAAAAGAATCCCAAGCAACCCTTTTTAGAATTTTTTTCTGTCTGTCTGTATGTTTAGTAATGCATTATTTAAGAACGGCAGAATAGATTTGGACTTAATTTTCCTCGTTGCATTACTAAACGTCTAATTTGGAGTATAATATATCGCTTATTTCGGTTACTTGAACGGAGTTAGGAGTTACCGTTCAATATGTGGACCAGGGTGACCCAATATCTTACAATATGGGTGTCAAACGAAAGGTGTTAATGTGTGTTGCAATAAGCTACAATAAAGTTGCATATTTCAACTAGTTTCGGAGAGATAATGGCTAAAATAAGACTAAGTTTATTACAAATTCTGATACGCAGCAAAAAGGCCAGGTTTTCTTATTTTTAGAAATAAAATCGTCAAAATTACTGGCGTCATAAGAAACCGACTTGAACAACTTTGGGAAAATTCAAACTAAAAATATTATAAAACGCCTTAGCGTATTAGAATTTTCTAGAAAATGATTCGTCGAAAATTTTATATAGGGGAACGGAACTCCCTTATTCCTGTATGAATACCTACTACAAATAATTTAGTGGTATCTTCGCCGTTGTGTTGCTGGAGGTTTATATTGGTATATAGAACTCGTCTTTAATTCCATATAGCATGCATTATTTCAAATTTACCCGACGATTACGTTTTCTGAACACATTGGTATCTATTGAGTGAAATTTTTAAATTAATTTAAAAAAATATATATACGAGGTGTGTTCAAAACGTATCGCGAATTTTGAATTTTCGCTGGTTACGTATATTCGAATTTTGAATTTTTTGTGGCGTTATGTTGGTACTCATGTCTCTCACTTATGCCGACAAGCTTGGCCATTTTGAATGTTCAGTTAATTGTTGACAGCTGCTTTGCTTGCACGTGTTTTGGATCGTCTTCGATTTTTACCTATTCAAAAAAATGGATCAAAGAACCTGTATCAAATTTTGTGTGAAAAACGAAATTAAGTGCGCGGATGCATTCCTAATGTTGACTGTGGCATACGGAGAAGCTACCTTGGACCGAAGCAACGTTTATCGGTGGTACAAAATGTTCTCAGAAGGCCGAGAAGATGTGCAAAGAAGAACAAAAATTGGCTTTTGCACCACGATAATCGTAAATGTAAATGTATGGCGCGATATACAACAGGTATATCATCATAAATCATCATAAGAGATTTTTGCGCCGAGCTTCCCTTCCAGTTTGTGGTGTGCCGTTTGGAATTTTTTCCTACAAATTGGCGTGACCTACAGATTTTTGCCGACTTGGAACGGCATCTACAAAGGAGATGAATTTTTACTGCGAAGCCTTCCGGAGAGTCCCCGTTTTGAAAAATTTAGGTGAAGTAGGCCGGCAAAACTATCGCCTCACTACGGCGCCATTAATCTATTTGTATATAAATAGATTCCCTACCAACAACTGCTAAACACATTTTTTCAAAGTACCAATACATGCACACTTTATGTTTGAAAAATTTGCGTTCAAATAGACAGACATACATTGTTAAAGCGACTCTGCTCATCGTCCTTATTATTTCAGTTTAATTACTGATGGGCACATCTCTTTTTCTTCTCATACTTACAAACCTTTCATGTTCATTAAAGGCTTAAAAATCAAAAAAGGTATATAACTTCCCCATTGCAGTGGGGTATTAACCACTTGCCCGGATATTTTACTTGTGTGCTACCCGCTATTGCTTAATTTTTGGCAGGAGTATACTACATACTATTAAGAAGCAGCTGACCAATTTTTATTGAAATATCTAGTTCAAACTACAAGCACTCGCCTTTGAAAATAGCAAAATTTGTATGCTGAAAAGTGGGCGGTGCCACGCCTACTTCCCCAAAATCCACAAAATTCTTTGCGGTCGAGTTTCGTTTAAAAAGCTTATTATGTGTGCAAGATCTTATTGATATAGCTTGCAAGGTCATAAAAATATCGCGTTTTACATTTTAAAAACAAATTTTTTAGAACTATGTTAAAAAACTGGGTGTGGCCGTTGACCGATTTCGCCCGTTTTTACAACAAACAGTAACCTTTATATATTCAATATTTGCGCCAAATTTCGCTTCGATAAGTTAGTTTATTGCGGAGTTATGGCATATAAAGTTTTGTGGAATAATCCACTATAAAAGGGGCTGGGAAACGCCCATTTTCGAAAATTTTTATTTTTCGACTTTCTTCGTTCACGGACATTTTGAAAGTGAAACGAATTATGTAATAATCACTTTTTTTGTATTTTCGAAAATATTCTATATATAAAAAGTGGGCGTGTCTATTATCCGATTTCGCCCATTTTAAATAGCACTCGGAGATGAGTGCCAAGAAAACTGCATACCAGATTTCATTGACATATCTCAAAATTTTCTCCAGTTATGGTGTTAACAGACGGACGGACGGACGAACATGGCTTAATCAATTTCTTTTTTCCTCCTAAACATTTTGATATACATAAGCTAATATCTATCTCGATCCGTTTGTGCTATTACATACCACCGGTAGGCAACTAAAGTTAATATACCTTGTACTAGATGTAAAAAAGCTCAGATGGAGGCGTTGATTCACAAATATGCCAAGAGTCAACCTTTTTGAAATACTGTTTTTAGAAATATTTATTACACTAAGCCAGTATGCAATTTTTACAGTCATTTATTTGTGTGCATTCTAAGCCACATTTAACTTTTCAGCCCAAACACAAATAAAGAATTTTGCGAAACCTCGCAACGCCACGGCAATCTACTCGTACATTTGTAATTAAAGGTTTATTTGTATTTTGGAAATTTTTCAAATCGTCTTTCTCTCCCTTCCTATGCCTATGCTCTTAACTTCTCTTCTTTTAGTTTTCTCATTCACAATTCCATTATCATACTTCCAAACATTAATATTCGTGAACGTGTGCTTGTGGTCCTTAAATTTCCAAAAAAAGAATAGAAGTGATAATGCTTTGAAATACAGGTGACTTCAACCAATGTAGATTTTTTTAAAAAAATTAACTTTAGGAAATGGACGTGGTTCCGCTTCTTTCCAAGTCCTTATCAGTAGTTGAGTTTCGTTAATTTTTTTAAGTAAAAGAAGTCCTATGCGGATTCACTAAGACTGGACCCGACCTGTACAATATTCTTAATCTTACTGTCTTTGTCCCGAGAGCCTTGACATCAGTCGACAGTCTTTGCTAGAGAAAACTCCTCGTAAAATTTTACTATTTTACTACGTATATATTCAACCCCAGCTTCAACATATCGATGCAGCTATGCAATTCCTTGAATTAAAACCGATTGATCTGATATCTTATTTGCTATGTCTCCACCGTAACTGAATATCTCAAGCTCTAGAACAAAAATGTATCAATGGTTGAAGTTTGTGTGCAAGTCGTGTACATAAAAAAACAAGTTTTATTTTTGTAACAAAAGTTCGTCCCGTCTAAGCTACACGTCTGTTCCAGTGATTGTCATCAATCTCTTCTAAAGGAAGTCTTAAGATACTAGCCTAGCCGTTTCAAGATTGTTGGACCGTACGGAGTTTGCTGTTAGAAAATATCTGCCATCTTTCATAACTAAAGAGATGCTTTTATGACGGTTATACAGTCGTATGGCGTCTTAAATCCCTTACCTGTCAGAAACTGCAAGTGGTTATATAAAACTGTATTTCGCATAAACTTATATATTTTATCTATTTTTTAGCTAATGTTTTTTTATGTTTTAACTTTTTTTATAACCAGAAAATTTAAAATTATTTCCTCTCATTCATGCAACTGACATGTTTTACCTTTTGATTGCCATTCTTGCTTTTGCCCTGCAGCTAAAATGCAAAAAGTACATATCGCATACGCACTCGCTCACAAGTTTAAACATATTTGAACTTTTGACACACCCAAGCCTAAGGGGTTTTCATGCTCAAGCTTGTTTACCAAAATTGAAATTTATGAAATAATTATAAAATTGTTGCAAAGTACAACAAAAGTAAAACAGAAAACGTTAGCACAAAGTGCTCGCGTAAGCACACACAAAACAGGTGAATAAACAAGCAAGCATAATCAACAATAAACAGTAAAAAGTAAACAAAGCAGAATAAGTGCATTACGGCATCAAAACCAAAAACAAAGAAATTGTGCTATTTTATATAAAAACAGACAACTTTTGTTAAAACAAATGGTCAAAACGCCTTAAGCTTTACTACGAGTATGACGTAAAATGTGTATCTAAGGCCACATCAGGCGAAGAAGAACTCATGCAAAAGCGAGTAGAGAAAGCCAGCACTCACACGTAACATCCAAAAATGGCATTTCGCAATGTCAGTTCTTATGAGTTAAAATCCATTCTAAATGCCATTTTATTAACTCTCGGCCTCATGCCATTTCAAGTCTTAACTAACTCATGCATAATACGTGCACTGCAACAACAACAAACACAATAATATTATGTATACACAGTAAGTAAAATAAGTTGTTACTGTTTTGTTTATGGATTTAAACTTTTATAATAAATACAAATAACATTCGGTTATAAGCACTAAATGAGAAAAACTTACATAGTAAGGATTGTATAAGGATGAACGCCGCCTGCCGGGATGCTGTCGGAATGGGCAAGTTTGGTAATCAAGAGTAAGAACCTGCTCGCGATAGGTGAAACAGAGAAGATGTGGCATAACTTGTGTCCTTTACATAATGCTTATGAATCAAATAAACTTGTGAAGAATATGGCATTTGAGGTTAAATAGAAAATTAGTTTTATATTTAATACTCGTATGTATGTAACTATATTGGGGTGTGCTTTATTTGTGTGGATTTAAACTGTTGTTGAACTGAGAAGCAAAACGGCAAATAAAGTGTTGTTAGATCATAGAAACGTGGTATCTCAATTTTTATACCTTTCATGAACGTGAAATGGTATTATAACTTTGGTGCGATGTTTGTAAGGATGAGAAGAAGAAGAGATAGACCCACCAATAAGCATACCGTAATGATTAGGGCGTTTAACTTAGTTGATTTAGCCGTATCCGTCTGTCCGTCCGTCTGTCTGACTGTTTGAACGCAAACTAGTCCCTCAGTTTTTAAGATATTTCGATGAAATTTGGTATGAGACCGCCATTTTGTAATATATCAAACATTTGTCGGAACCAGCTAGAACGGGCCAATACAACACATAGCTCCCATACTATCGATTGTTCCGACCTATAAATTATGCAATTAAATAGCTACGATCGTAAAATTTTGCAGATTTGGTACATATTGCAAGTAAGGGTCGGACACTTAAAACCGTTATGCGTATTAATTAAAGGTATAAAGCCTTAGCCTCAAAACACAGCGGCTTCGCTGGCTAGGCCACGTAGTGCGAATGAGCGAAGATGCTCCAGCCCAGAAGGTATTCTTATCGGCACCCGCCGTTGGAAGCAGAGGGAGACCACCACTCCGGTGGAAGGACCAAGTGGAGACCGATTTGCGATCCCGCGGTGTTTCCAATTGGCACCAGTTGGCGCAACGAAGAAACGACTGGCGAGCTATGGTGGACGGTCAAAATCGCCCAGGCGGCAAAGCCCCTTTATGTAAAGCAAATTAGCTTCAGTACAGTTAGGCATAATAAGCACTTTCTGTTGGAGAATGATGACTTCTGGGATTTACCGATGGTAAAAGTAAAAATTTTCCCTAAATTTCTTATAAAACATTCGGTAATTGTTTCCTTTAGGAGACAACTGCTAAAACACGTCCAAAAATATCGGGAGAGGTATCAAACAACGCGTTTTGACTTCGGTATCAACAAGCCGAAAGCGGATTTTCAATTATTTGTTTGAGTGAAAAGTTATTCGCAAAAAACCCAAAAATGGCCCATGTCCGATCCCAAATAGGGGGCTTGATCCAAGGTATTTATGTGCAGAACACCTTTCTGCGCAGGCGGCCTTCGGCCGCGCTTAAAAAAAATAACCCTTAGCCGGTCCAACACCGGCTGCGCGGTCCACAGTATGTCTGCGCAGAACACACTTTTTGCACTTTTCGGTACACCCTAATCTGTGATTACAACAACCACATGAAAATGACTGAAAATTTTCAACTTTGATGGCAAATATCTCTTCACTGAAACAAAAACTCTTTTGATACCTTTCCCGATAACTTCGGACGTGTTTTAGCAGTTGTCTCCTAAAGGCAACAATTACCAAACATTCGACTATTGTTATAAAACTGAATGGCTGAGAATAATTTTTAATTTTTTTTTATGTATATTTTTCAGTTTCAGTGGAGACAGTTATTTTCTTAAAACGTCTATAAAAAGTTTCGGAACTATTTCTCGCTTAACTAGGAGCCAGAGTTTTGCTTCTTCATAGGCATTTTACTGATCTTCTAGTACCAAGAAATTTTCCATCATCAAGGAACTCAGGTGTGCTTGTCAGAAGTTTTGATTCTGTGTTTGACTAACACAAACGTAAAAGCTCCTAAATGTAGGTTTGTCTAGCCGCCATATGCACCCCCGGCATTATAATCTTAAAATTCTTTAACAGTATAAAATGTAGCTTTTTATTCACTTTTCGGCATTTTACCACTGTTTAGCTAATGAGCGACGTTTTTCCTTTAAATATGTTAACCTAAAGTATGTACAGTTGTGTTCAATATAATAGTAGTGAAATTAAATTGGATATCGTTCGACGAAATAAAATGAAGCTGTGATTTTAATAATTAGCATTTAAAATATTAACTAGCATTTAAAATATTTGCGAATTCCATAACAGAAACCACATAAAAAGAAATTTCAGAGTTGACATAAAGTTCAGGAAAGTTAATTAAACTTTAAAAGATTTTCATCAAAATTTCAATATTTTTGGTCAGAATTTTTAGAAAATTTGGGAGTACGGAATTTTATAGCTCATTTAATTTTAACATAATAATGTGCAAGATAGAAGAACCTCAAAACTTCCCCTAATTTTTAGAACTTTTTTTTTGTCAAGGATGTAGGGTATTTTTTTCCATAAAAAAATTATTTTTCTTCATGCGTTGTACGCCCAATGTGATACCAAAATTGATTGGTCTGCAAAACTGAGTACTCAAAAATTGTCTAGAAATTCTGTTAAAAAATTTGAAGATTTTGATGGCGATCTTTCAAAGTTTAATTACCTTTCCTGAACTTTGTGTAAACTTTGAAATTTCTTTTTATTTGGTTTCTGTTATGGAATTCGCTATATTTTAAATGGATATTGTTAAAAACACAGCGTCTTATTTCGTCAAACGATATACATTTTGAATTCACTTATATTATATTGAACACAGCTGTATATGTGTGCACAAGGAGCCATATGCGCGCTAACCGCTTGTGGCGCATCCTGCCCACTCGTAGTGGCTACTCGCACTGCAAGCGCCGCACATCCACAATGGTAAGCGGAAATGCCGCAGAACACTTCAAGCACACGTCCCTTGCGGAATACTATTTGTATGTAGTCTTTAATATAATGTAAACTTTTTCTGTATTTACTTTGTACATATATGTATGTTTGCGTAAATATCTTTGCATCCATGCGAAACTGTGACAACTGCGGCACAGCAGGTAACCGCAACAGCTGCACGCGGCAGGCATAATCATCATAACGGAAGTGCAACATTAAGGCAAAACAGATTCGCCAACAACAGCAAACAACGCCCAAGTACAATATGTAGACTGCGCGAAAGAAAAATAAATGATTTTCATATTAAAAAAAGTTTTGTAGCGCATTTGCCCAACATAATGCAGCGTTCACACACACACATACACACAGACTTAAGTTGGCTTACGCTTATTATGAAAATAACAGCGAAAGTTGCAGTTTTTTCATCTTTTCTAAAGATGGTCACTACTTCTGCTTTGCGTACTACTTGGCTACCATTTTAGCTTCCGACATTTGGAATGTTTGAAAATGAAACAGATAAATATGCATTATTTCTAAATTAACAGCAAAAATGAAAATGAGTGTTCTAGAAAAAGTATGATATTTGAAAATCTGAAGGAGAATGTGCAAGGGTATGTAATGAATGAGAATTGAGAATGGGTTTATTGCAGCTCCAGCGTGGCATCCATCCTACTTTTCTCTATACTCAGATGTATGATAATTTGTTTTTTAAATGAAAACTTCTGTATATTCGTTGAGCTTATACTGAGATAGGAAATCACCGTAACCGACAGTCATCCTCAGTCTTTAGCCCTTAGTTGACCACCAAAGTTCGTCAGTCTTCACTTTTTAGTGATAGGTTCTACCAATTGACCAAGGCATTTCAAGTTCTACTCCATCTTTTTTTTGCAACTCAATCGTAGAGTTCACTATCCTTTGGTAACGTGTACCTATTTAAATAATAAAATTTCTGTTCCTGGGTTTCTTTGTTTGTACGTTTAACATGATCCAGGCGGAACATCCGTAGGACTTTAATGTTTCTGTTTTTTAAGAAGAGCTTGTAAATCTTATAGTTAAATTTCATACGATATTCACTGTAGGCATAGCGATAGGGACCATAACGCTTGCGGAGAAGTTTTCTCAAAGCGCACCCCGCTTTATTTCCAAATGTCCATAATTACGAGCAATACTTCAGGATTGACTACTGAGTCCAAAGTAGCACATATTGGGTAAAGTGATTCTCCATTGAATTACTCAGCAAATATTACACTGCGTTACTATACGAGCTTCAGTTCTTCCTATGAACTAAATATACTTTTTCGGAAAGGGGAGAAAAAATAAAAATAAACGCGTGTCGGCGATTTTCACGCACACCTCACAATTTTTTTTTAATTGTTTTTTTTTTTTATTTTGTGCAGCGTACTTTATTGTTGACCTTCCATCTAGCATAAATTTCTATATCATTAGTCGCCCACGACTAAAAAAAAAAAATTCTGACATGTACATGAAAATCGCCAATACACGTGTATTTTTCTTTTTTTCTCCCTTTTCCGAAAAAGTATATTTGGTTCATAGGACAGAATGTGTGTAACGCGGTGTTATTTTCAGTATAAACGCTGGTACCCCAGTGGATGCCACCCCACCAAACCAAAGCCAAGCTAGAAAGTGTTTGTTTCGAAATCATCCAATATTTATTGAGCAATAGCTAAGATCCCCATCTGAGTATATATTGCTCTCTCTCTAACGAATTCAGAACTCTTTGACATTTTCTTCAAACCTAAATACCATTTTCTTATTTCTCCTCCATCAAGCACATTTCACTTTGTGCAATTCGAGGAGGAAAAACAAAACAAATAATATCTGCAAGGGATAACCATTTCTCTGTATTTTTCATTTCGAGAAAATTGTAAATTATTGTTAAACAGTCTCAGTTTCTGTCGCTGGTATGCCAAGCAATGATTTCGCGCAGCAAAACAAAAGAGATTCCACTTCCTTCTTTCTTTTTTTTTTCATTTTTTTTTTCATTTTTTCTGCATCTTTTAATGAAATATAAATATGCAAAGGAAAGAAATTCTTACTTTTTCATTAAATGCATCACTCTGAGTTGACAGGCTGCTAGTGAGAGCGTTGGGCAGTGGAGAGTGGCAGTCGCGCGACCAAACCAGTACAACACAAATACATTAACTAGTGAAGTAAGACAACGAGATTTGGATTACAAATAAACAAGAGCTTTATTCCAATGCGGAGCGTCGTATTACCTATTCAAAATGAACACATGGCTTTGGGTAATAGTAAAAAATGAGTCAACGGAATTTTGATGAAAAAATAATAATAATGGTAAGCTAAATAAAGCAACTACTTTAATGGCAAAGTCATTCATTAACATTCTCTTATTATGAGGAAGCTATAATGACAAAAGTTGCTAACAAATTCTTATAGTTTTCAACAAAATAGTTTGCGATTACAGAATTCTTCGAAATTAAGTTAAAAAAATTGTTTATAAGAAATCATTGCATTAGCAGAATTTACTATCTTTTCTAACAACCTTCAAAATCATTAATCAGTGTTTATTCTAATTCTAGCGATTTTAAAATTTAGTGACTATTTTCTGTCGATACTTGTTTTTCTAGGATCGTAATTCGTTGGTATCCGCTCTGTATGAACCCCGCCTAAAAACGTACTTACTATAAGAATCGACAAAATCTGTAATTAAATGTTACCACACATCTGCGCCGCGAAAATAGCCACTGAGCTCCGGATACTAAAAACAATGTTCAGACGTAAGAACCGTTGATAAATGATAAAAAAAAACTGTATGTTTATTGGTAAATTCGTATTTGGGGACTGCAATCTTATATCGAAGAAGAATTTGTGAGTGATGTATGATTGTTGACCTCTAAATAATTAATGTTAGTCGTTATTATCATGGATTCAGTGGATAATTTTCTGGAGAAGCCATTCGTTATCACTCACCATTATTATACCTAGTAGTGCTAGGTAGACAAAGTAGTATATTTTATTTAGCCTAGCGGCATATACATACGAATCGAGATAGATATTGACTTATACGAGGTGTGTTCAAAAAGTATCGCGAATTTTGTGTTTTTTCAAAAATTATTTATTTATTCATGAATATCTATTTTGTCCCCTTCAAAGTAATCCCCATGAGATATTATACACTTGTGCCAACGGTTTTTCCAATCTTCGAAGCACTTCAAAAAATCATTTTTTTGTATCTTGTTCAGCTCCTCCTTCGCTCAGCTATCTCGTCAAGAGAAGCGTAACGTCGCCCTTTCATGGGCCTCTTCAGTTTAGGGAACAAGAAAAAGTCACAGGGTGCCAGATCTGGGGAATACGGTGGCTGCGGCATCATTAGTATGTTGTTTTTGGCCAAAAAGTCGCGCACAAGCAACGATGCGTGAGCAGGGGCGTTATCGTGGTGCAAAAGCCAATTTTTGTTCTTCTTTGCACATCTTCTCGGCCTTCTGAGAACATTTTGTACCACCGATAAACGTTGCTTCGGTCCAAGGTAGCTTCTCCGTATGCCACAGTCAACATTCGGAATGCATCCGCGCACTTAATTTCGTTTTTCACACAAAATTTGATACAGGTTCTTTGATCCATTTTTTTGAATAGGTAAAAATCGAAGACGATCCAAAACACGTGCAAGCAAAGCAGCTGTCAACAATTAACTCAACATTCAAAATGGCCGAGCTTGTCGGCATAAGTGAGAGACATGAGTACCAACATAACGCCACAAAAAATTCGAATATACGTAACCAGCGAAAATTCAAAATTCGCGATACGTTTTGAACACACCTCGTATATATAAAAGTGTTCATGAGGAAAGTAAAAGCGAGAGAGAAAGACTAAGAGCCATGTCCGTCCGTCGATCTGTCTGTAAACGCGAAAACTTGAGCGAATTTTGAGGTGTCTTACTGCAATTTGGTACGCGGGTTCCTTGACAATCATCTTCCATTGCTATTAAAAATCTGCAAAATCGGTTTGATAGCTACGACCACTTACTTTATATGTTATATTTTTGAAAATACAAAAAAAATATTTTTTAGTACGTAATACATCTATAAAGGCGAAATTGCTGTGTACCTTAAAATCTAATACTTCACTTGATTTTTTGGAATTTTTTTTAAAAGCGCGTGGGGCCACCCACTAGTTAGTACAGATATTATTAATCATTTAATCTTCCTTTTAATTATTGCTGTTTCCGACAGGGTAGAAATATGAATTTTTCTGGAACGATTTTCCGTCATCCTTTGTCAATTTCAGTTTGGAGAAAAACCGGTTTCGGCGTTGCGCCTTCTTCAGTGTCTTTCTTCCAGAACGAGGTTTGTTCCAAAAAACCTTTTACGATCATAATTGGAACAAAAATGGATTTGTTGTAACCAAATTTTTTTTAAATATCGATACTATAACGGCTACTGTTTTTTACTGGACGAAACCAGCCCATATCCACGCTCACTTTTTTAATGCGATATATCACTAACAGTATAAGCTATATCAATTAGATTTCGCACGCTGATTAAATCATCAAGCAAACCTTGCCCAGAAAAAAAAATGTTTTCGATTTCGTGGCAGTAGGTGTGGCGCCGCCCACTTGCCACTATGAAAACTCTGCTCTTTGCTATGACAAGTATTCATAATTTCATAAAAATATTTTAATGAAAGTTTGTAAACTCTCTTTTATTAAAAAAAATAAGTGTCTGTAGGAAATTCGTGTTCAAATTGAAGCAAATCGAATAGTGAACAACCAACCAAAATATCCGATGAAGTATGGAGCTTTTATATCTTTTCTGCTATTTCTTTATTTTAAAGAAAAACAGTAGATATAATAATATATCGCTACAGGGTATATAACGCTCAGTTTTAAACGATAATTTTTTTGATTATCGTAAAAAAAACGATTTTGCTTTGGTTTAATTTAATTTTGACTATCATAAATTGTTGGTTTCTGAAAAGAATTAAAATAATCGCTTTAAATTAAAAGAATCATCTATTCCAAATTCTAAATTAACAGGTCTGTAAGTTGCGTTGAGACGATACGACGAAAAAAAATGCTCCCAAAAAACTAAGTCGCCCTGACCGTAGTTCTGAGTATCGAGAAAAAAAGTGATGCATCGACTCCTTATCTGAAAGCTGTATTACAACAATTTGTACCGCACTTAGATAGAGATAGTTTCAGCGCTTGCAGTTCTCCGTAGACACTCAATAAATTGATTTACAATGCACAAAAATGAATTTCGGTTGCCTTCAGTAACAGCCTTCCAGTAGAGCAGACGCATGATCAGACGTACTTCCTTTCTTTTGAAAATTATTGGTATAATTTTGCCTGCTTGTAAGCTCAAAGTTGGCCAAGAAAATTGGGAGCGGTAATGAAGATAACTTCAGCGCAATTAGTTGTCCGAACACGAGACCATATTATGTTTGAATAGAAAATCACCCCTAGCAACTCTCACCGTTTCTTACTAACACATACTCAGTTTTAATTTTAAAGATACCCACTCTTAAGCGGGGATTTCTCAATCACTTAAGCTTGTGGTTCAATTGAACGCTGTAATGAAATTTGTTGTGTCGTTACAGCTTTTTCGATGTTCAACCAAATGATTGTTGGTCGAAGTGAAATAAAATCCGTTCGATTGCCCTAAGAATCATTAACATCTACGGTCTTTTCAACTGCTCATTCCCCCTCTGTTCTTTCTACGGGTGGTAAACAACTTTGCTCGCAGGCATGTACAACAGATCCTGTTGTTGATTCTAGCATAAACCTCATTCACTGGGACATCAAACAGGCGAGCACAGATAATCCCCTCCTCCGCAATCCAGTGACAGTTTCAATACATTTCAATTAGGTTGAAGTTTGGACTATTTACAATCCGACACCTCTGTATTTGTGGTCAACTTTTATAAATAATTCTTGCCTTTCAAAAAGTTTGGACACTAGGAACTTGTACAATAACAAGCACGGCCATAGTCAGAATGTATTGAAGGCAAAACAAAAAATTATGTCGTCAACAACAAGAGTGAAGTATGTTGTTGTTAACAAGATGCATTACAAGCAACCCTATTAAAAACTACAAGGTAATATACCTTCAAGATGACTATGACGAATGTTCATACATAGACGTACATATATATATGAGTACAAGCATACATAATACATGTGCCATAAAACATACGACCGCAATGTAACTGAAAGTAGTAGAACAACATAAAACTTCATTAAAGCCACATTGCCACATGTTTATTAACAAAACAACAGCAAACACGACAAGGAAAAAAACAACGTAGAAAATCTGGTAACAAAAATAGAAACGTTAATGGAGGCTCGCTCTTAAATGGGAACGGAAAATAGCAGAAAAAAATGGTTAAACTCCAACTGAAGTAAATGTCGCAGAGGTTAGCAAAATATTCATCCGAAACCCTTACACGGGCATCAATATATTTTGAAGGCTATTTGTTGTTTTATGAAGGGAGTAATGAATATGAAAGTATAGCAAACATTTTTTAAAACAGCTATTAGTTTGATGGCATAAATTTAAGGAAATGTGGGCCAAGAAGGTGATGGCTATTATGATGGTTGCCGGTTTCACAATGGTTTCTTTGTTTAAGTGACTGCTAAAACTACTCTCCGAAGGTTTAGCGAGTGTTAGAGATTCGGAGGGTAGTGTAATAGATGTGGACAATCGTTGGCGGATATGGATTCTTCTCGTTCTAGTCCTACTGTTTGAATCCGACCTAAGGCACACCTAAATTCTGGTATAGTGTAAGGAGCTAATGCCTAGAGACAATTTCCAATTTGCCGTTATTGAGGTACCACAGAGGACAGTTTCACATAGATTAGGAACAACGAGAAAGCCGGCATAATCTTTTACTAAAGAAAATGATTGAAGTTAACTTCTTAGGCGCGATGAAAAGTTTTTAGAGAGAGTGAAATTTGAATTTCGATATGATTTTCGAATCCTTTTGGGGATAATTTTAGGACCCTTTCGGCATCATTTCATGATCATTTTCGGGACCAATTCGGGACTTGTAGGGGATCAACTCGGGACTCTTTCGGGATCAATCATTATCTTCCGGACTTTTGTGGATTGTCTTTTTAACTTCTTTTGGACTATTTCGGGTGATCATTACATTGTTTTCGGGATCATTTTCTGGACTATTTTTGAGATAAGTTAGGGGCTTTTTAACAAAGAAAAATCCTAAAATGATCTTGGAAACGTGATCCCAAAAACAATCCCGTCACCAAACCATTTCAAAAAGGTCCGGAAACAATTCGGGAATGATCCCGAAATGATCTCGAAGATGTAAGAAATTAATCACATGTATTGTGCTACACCTGGGTTTCTTTTATAACGTTTGCTTCCAAGGTACTAGCACATATACAACGCCGTAGCCGCATAGTTAATCGGCTGTTCGGCTTCTTGGATCAGCAACGATAACGTCGACTCTATTTAAGCATTGTGGTGAGTAGCCAGTCGGATTAGTTAGTATTTTATCATGCAAGATTTGAGTAGCTTCTTTTTTCCTGTATCTTTTCAAAGGTTGTATCTCTCAGCACTGGCCAAAGGAGACTTTGTGTCCTTTATGCTCCGAAGTTCCGATATTCAGCCATTAGTATGATAACTTGAGCAGGTTTAGTGTTGTCCATTTTATGGATAAGATAAGAAGGCAATACCTGACGTCGCTGTTATTGCTCTGTGCTCGTCACTGGTACGAGCAATACTCGACCTAGTCTTATTTGCTGTGAACTATTTAATAGTAAGCATCATTTTTATCTCGGTAAATATCGATATTTCCAACAGCTCCTGCTCGTACTTCTTGACATCATTGAGTATTTCTGAACTGGAAGTGGTGAGTGGTAGGGAATTCACGGTGAGTTCTGCTCCTAAATAAATGGGAAAATACTGGGTTTCCTTTTTAGTTTTAGCGAGCCTCTTTTCGGATCGGAGGCGATCTCCGCAAGTTACTTGATTGACTAAAGCGATTAATCACATAGAGCCGAAGTGTAGTACACGTGGAGTTATGAAGTGGTTAACTGAGCAGCTTTTTTTTCAGTACTAGGTAGTTGGACCTTCGGTGTAGCTTACTCTTCAGGGACCTGTACAAGGTTGAAGTGATCTTATTCAAAACTACATCACTGTAACGCAGTAATTAAAGAAGTATAAAGATAAATTATATTTGCATTGTCCAAGTACGTCTACATATTCACACTAATCCTCTTTTCATAGAACTTCAAAACTCAAGGTAGTAAATAATAAAACTCAGTGGCAGGGACTTAGTGAGACAGAGTTCCTATGATAGGTTCTAAATAATATACATTCTTTAGTCGATAATCGTCTTTGCCCAATTCACGAGTTCTGATATCAAACCAGCAACATCAGTGCTACAAATTGAAGTCAGCGGGGGCTCATCACACCGAGCAACCAACCATACCACTGAAGCGGCCGTGGAAGTGATACAACAACCACAGCCATTACATGTTCTCAGCACGTTAACATAACTCGCATACCACGCCAAGCGGGAGTCATGTCTTTATTAAGTCTTGCCTTAACAAAAAGAAAAAATTCAAATAGCAACAATTCAATAGATGTCTCCCAGTAAACGTGCTATTTCGTAATGGCAAAAAAATGCAGAAGTCAAACGAAATTGTCATCAATAAAATGCACATGTTACCTTTGACAACGGACCAAAAGCCACTGTAGACTGGAGACAACAATTCCTAAACCACTTAGAACGAGCACGGCTACGCACAATCAGCAAACAAAAAACAAAAACAACAATAAGAAATAGCAAACGATGGCATGAAAAAGTGATAGGAATTTATTAAAACCATTTTAGTATCTAAAACACTTATTGTGAGAACTCGTAACCACAACAATCGACACCAAAGCGTTTGTGGCTTGTGGGGCAAGACATTTTTCTATGAAGACATTTCCACGACTGGCTGTGGGAAGTTGGTTGGCGTGACAACAACCTTAATGGTGCAATATAATATTAAGGCTGACCAAAAACAAAAAAAACGCAAAAAAGCCAAGCATACCAAAGCGCAAACAAAAATGAAAGAAAAATACTTAACTTCTAAACAAATGTCACTAATAGAGTAACAAATGTATTTGCCTCTTGTGTTGTGCACGTTTTGTTATCTCCTTGCCATTACCTTTCACCTAAGCTTCGCCCAAGCCTGCTGATTATGTATTTTTCGGTGTCTTAATGTGCAGAAATAACTGAACGGACTGTTAGAAAATCGTTCGGATGGTGGAAATCTACTCCTAAGTAGCACTGAAGGTGTATGAAAGTCATTAAGCTGCTTATGTGGTTCTTACTTTTGAGCTTTTGTGATGTGTTCGTATTAGCATTAATGACTAATAAATTGAAACTTCAAGACGGTTGTGGCGCGCTGATGTACGCCGATTACTCAAACTTGTCTACCTTTGAAGATACTTCAATTGATGTGCGCTACTCGAGGATTATCAATTAAAATAGGCTTATGTGTTTTTGCTAAAAAGGTTTATTCCCAGATAGACTCTTTATCATTCTCTAAGGATTTTAGGCGATTTCGTTCAGGGGTTGATTATGTAAATAAGTCACCCTTACACTTTGCTTCGCAGCCTCGCACTTTCACCTTCACTCGTATGTAATTCCGAACACATAGGAACTTCCATTTATTGACAGTCAGTGAAAGGAATGAACGAATGTATAAAATGAGAATTTGTCTATAAACGAATACAAGTGACTCGTTGAATTTTACATAATGAGCACATTATCTGCTATTCTAGAAGGCGGGTAGGCTACTGAAATTTTTTTACGTTATTCTGTCGCGGGGTAGCACTGCCAGCTGCTAATTTAGATGTGACTTCCTATGGGTCCGAAATTGCCACAAGTAGTCAGAAATAGCCAGAGATTGCTAGAAAGCTATCTCGTACTTTTTAGCGTTACCCTATCGCTCCCAGTAAATTCTAATTTTTGACAGTTTTACTAGTTTTAGGCATAGAGGTATGCAATGGGATTTAAACTCTGTTAGCAATTCGAAAGTGATAATGAAAACTAAAATATGCTAAACCCGGAAAAATATAAGCACGACAATTTACGAGAAATTTTTTTAGCCTAGCGAAGTTACTAATGTTTTCCACAGGTACACTAATCGTATTTTAATTAATTCGCAAAGAACCTAAACTGAAATCCTCCGTAATACGCGTAAATCGTTGCAAAGTTGTATGGACCTATTTATTATTTCAAAGGATCTTTAAAAAATAATAACAATAATTGATATATCCATAGCTCGCCATACAAGCAAGACACCTTCCACTTTCCTTGCGTCTTTACTTACGGTATGTCCATGCACTCAAGTCTAGGAACATCGAGGGTCTTGAGTATGCGCTCTCAGTTTCTCTTAATAATCACAGAAGCGGCAAGAAATGCTCGATTTATTGACATGAGCCCATAATAGTCTATGTGAACACCTATAAGGATCCTAATATTGTTCTTGTATAAAATGATAATAAAGCCTCGCTTAGTGTGGCTTTAGCCTGCCGTAGTGCTACTGTCTAACACCAGTGTTATTTTCTCATATTCGATCCTTCTTCTCTGAGCTCTTTTTTTATGGAGTCTAAACCTATGTATAGAAATGGTTAAGGCCCGATGGCTTTTTCATCTCCAGCATTCTCGCGGCCCCCCAACTCCGTATGACATGGAACCCAGCCTACTGGGACGCTGCTTCTTGACGACGTTTAGCAGTTAGCATTTGGTCTCACTAGCAGATATGTCAATACACCAAACTATACAATAGTACTTCATAATTCATACAGGTTTGAGATTCCTTTGTGTATTGCTGCTTTTGTTAAATATATCTTTTTTTTTAATGGAATAAAATTTAAAAAAAATTAAAAAGCCCCTTCCAAATAAAATCCTAACTACTGCACTGAAGATTTTTACAACTGATTTCAAGGACGAACAATTGCTGGCATTTTCCGATGATATTGACATCACTGGGCTAAAATGAGTACCGCAAGCTCTGCCCTCTGTGGCATTGAAAAAAAAGCGAACAAACTGGATCTTGCGTTGAACGAGGACAGCACGAAGTATTTGGTGTTACCTCCTTTTTAGTAACCAATATGAAACTGTGAGGGACTTTGTTTAACGTCACGCTCTATAAGTTCCTCTTCTAATGAATAACTCGAAATCATCGACAATGACCATGTTTTGAAGTATTCCCGCTGTAAGCAGAATACAGCGGATTAATGCGAATGCAGAAAGAGGAAGATATCACATCCGAAATGGAAAAAATAAATAAACTCTTGGCGGTTAGGCGCTGAAAAAATATGATGTTTCCCAAAAAAAACTTTCAAGAGTACTTTATTGTTAAGAACATAGAAAGACCCACAAGTAAGGAAGTCTAAGTTCGGGTGGAACCGAACATTATATACCTAGTAGTGATCTATTATGGCAATTATAAAGCCAGCTGATTGTTTTCAATAAAAACAATTCTGTTATAAGTTTAGAGGGGAAAATTAATTTATTTGTATATAAATGGCTTCCCTACCAAACACTGCTAACCACATTTTTTCAAAATACCAATACATGCAACTCAGCTCGACTTCCTGATGATTTCCGTATACTTATTTATGGATCGAACTCTTCTTCTTCTCATACTTACAAACATTTCATGTTCATGAAAGGTATGAAAATCTCAACAAAAAAATTCAAACTTATCTATTGCAGTGGGGTATTAACAACTTACCCGGACATTTTGCGTGTGTGTTATCCGATTTGCCTTTTGGTAGGACTACACTATATACTACTAAAAAGCAGCTGATCAATTTTCATTGAAATAACTAGTTGAAACTACAAGCAATCGCCTTTGAAAATATCAGAATTTTTATGTTGAAAAGTGGGCGGTGCCACGCCTACTTCCCCAAAATCCACAAAAGTTGTTTGCGTTCGAGTTCTGCTTAAAAAGCTTATTATGTGTACAAGATCTTATTGATGTAGCTGGCATAGCTATAGAAATATCGCGTTTTACATATTACAAACAAGTTTTCAGAACTATGTTAAAAAACTGGGCTTGGCCGTTGACCGATTTCGCCCATTTTTTCAACCTTTATATATTGAATATTTTCGGCAAATATCGTTTCAATAAATCAATTTTTGCCGGATTTATGGAATAATCCGCTATAAAAGGGGCGTGGCCACGCCCATTTTCAAACATTTATATTTTTCGACTTTCTTCATGGACACTTTCAAAGTGAAATAGAAATGATATCAAGCTATTGTGCGCAAAGTTATTGCCTATTAAATATATCTATGATCCTTTTCAAAATCTTTCGTAAAAACGTGGGCGTGGACCTTAGCCGATGTCGTCCATTTTTTTCCGAAAAATTCCTAGTATTAATATAAATATATTATATATATATTTCGTTTCGATAGCTTTAAACGTTTTTTGAGTTATGATTAATATTATTTCCAAATTTTGACTTAATCAAAAATGGGCGACCCATTTAAAAAAATCGTTTGAAAAATTTATTTTCTGCCAAATTTTATACTTATAAGTGTATTATGTACTGAATAATCCCTTTTTTTGTATTTTCGAAAATATTCTATGTATGTATAAAAAGTAGGCGTGGTTATTATCCGATTTCGCCCTTTTTAAATAGCGCTCGGAGATCTGTGCCAAGAAACCTACATACCAAATTTCATTAAGATATCTCCAAATTCACTCAAGTTATTGTGTTAACAGACGGACGGAAGGACGGACATGGCTTAATCAATTTCTTTTTTCTTCCTGAACATTTTGATATATATAAGTCGATAATCCGTTTATGCAGTTACATACTACCGTTAGGCGACTAAAGTTAGTATACCTTAGCACTACTGGGTATAAATAGTATGGCTCTAGAATCTTAGGTGTAACCCTTGATAAAAAATTCACTTTTAGGCGACTTTATAATATTCTTAGCCTAAATTATCTTTCGAGTTATTTAATACACAGCATTATCTAAAATCGATTTCAGTCTTCCCGTTTATGGCCACTAATCCTTAACAACATACGTGCTTACATATATAGGTCAACAGCCCTTAATAACTGTTTGTTTAACCGTCTAAACGATTTTGACTCCCCAACCAATTAGAAACGCCAAGGGTTCTCCACTTTATCTTTCCATCGGAGTGGGAGCCTCCCTCTTCTTTTGTTTCCATAGGTGGTTTCCGACAAGAATACCTTCCGGGCCGGAGCATGTTCTTCCATTCGTATTAAATGGCCAAGCCAACGTAGCCGCTGAGTCTTGATTCGTTGGACAATGTCGATGTCTACGTAGAGCTCATACAACTCATCATTAAATCTTCTTCGGTAAACACCGTCGGTATCGCTTAGGGTCCAAGGGTCGACTTGTCTGCGGCTGTCATCGTCCATGCTTCTGCTCCATATTGCAGGACGGGTATTATAAGCGACTTGTAGAGCGTGGTTTTTGTTCGTCGAGAGAGGACTTTGCTTCTCAATTGCCTACTCAGTCCAAAATAACATTTATTGGCAAGGGTAATTCTTCGCTGGATTTCTAAGCTGACATTATTGATGGTGTTAAGCAAATGTAATTATAAAGGCTATCGATCTGGCATATAAAAAAGTTCAACTAGTAATACAGAATACGTAGAAGGATTTCGTCAAACAGCCGATCCTTATAAAGCTAATTATAAGTTCTTATACTGTGCTACAGCCGTTTCAAGTTCACTTGGTGGCACAGTAATCATTGGTTCCCTTCGTACATACTACATAGTATCCACTTTGTACTTACTTCTGAAGCTGCCTACACGAAGCAGTGAAATTTGCCCCCAGGAGCTAATTACATCACAGCACAGATAGCAAGTCAACGATTTCGGCGCTTTTAAATGGGAACAACGACGGTGCACTTAATACAAAAGCTGAAAAGTGCAATTTTGAAAATACTGGCAACTTAAAGAGTATGCGAATACCCGGTCACGCGGGAATTAAGTGTCACGAAACAGCTGATGAAAAAGCTAAGTTTACTGCTAAACAACCACTGCACCTAAAAGTCATAAACCAACAAGCTAGTTTAAAATAAGAGCCGTTGGCCCTGGCAGCCAGTGCTTTTACTATTTTTAGTTGTTTATCTTTAAGTAAAATACAAAAAAAATTGTTGTTGGCAAATCTCTATGACAACACATTACTTAGTATTTGAAGTGTATGTTTCTTTCGATTTAGGTATTCAGCAACTCTAACTTGACTTATATGAAACAAAATAGATAACTTTTTAAAAACCTTACATATTATTTATTCAAATGCAGAGAATAATGTTAGATAAAAAGTTCATTACTAAGTTGTTACAGCCTTCCCATAGGATACAAAATTGTTTTTGTGTACTCAAGAAAAAATAAATAAAAATACACTTTGTGAAGTTCAAAGATAAGTCAAACATCCTGTGACCCTCATCAAAAAGGCTGACAGCAGTTATTCTACACTTGGCAACAGCTCGTAAGCAAGGATGACCATGTAAGCAAAAAAAGGAATCCGACCCCTCCAATCAAGAGGATTCATTCAAGCTATTGAAACCTGTAGACATTTGTTAATGCGGTCAATGTGTCAAGCTAAGTAACCACCAGTTGATGTTAAAGGCACAATAAAAAGGATTTATCAAATATTATGTTACGGTTAATATGTCTTTATACCTAGTAGTGCTACGCACACAAGGTATATTAACTTTAGTCGCGTAACGGTGGTATGTAACGGCAAACACGGATCGAGATAGATATTGACTTATGTATATCAAAATGTTCAGGAAAATAAAAAAAATTTATTAAGCCATGTCCGTCCATCCGTCCGTCCGTCTGTTAGCACGATAACTTGAGTAAATTTTTAGATATCTTAATGAAATGCAGGTTCTTTCGCACTCATCTCCGAGTGCTATTTAAAATGGGCGAAGTCGGATGATAGCCACGCCCACTTTTTATACATAGAATATTTTCGAAAATACAAAAAAAGGTATTATTCAGTACATAATACACTAATAAGGATTAAATTTGGTGTGTACATTAGCTTTAAGGCAGAAAATAAGTTTTTCAAACGATTTTTTTAAATGGGTCGCCCATTTTTGATTAAGTCAAAATTTGGAAATAATATTAATCATAACTCAAAAAACGTTTAAAGCTATCGAAACGAAATATATATATAATATATTTATATTAATACTAGGAATTTTCCGGAAAAAAATGGACGACATCGGCTAAGGTCCACGCCCACTTTTTTACGAAAGATTTTGAATTTGCGCACAATAGCTTGATATCATTTCTATTTCACTTTGAAAGTGTCCATGAAGAAAGTCGAAAAATATAAATGTTTGAAAATGGGCGTGGCCACGCCCCTTTTATAGCGGATTATTCCATAAATCCGGCAAAAATTGATTTATTGAAACGATATTTGCCGAAAATATTCAATATATAAAGGTTGAAAAAACGGGCGAAATCGGTCAACGGCCATGCCCAGTTTTTTAACATAGTTCTGAAAATTTGTTTGTAATATGTAAAACGCGATATTTCTATAGCTATGCCAGCTACATCAATAAGATCTTGCACACATAATAAGCTTTTTAAGCAGAACTCGAACGCAAACAACTTTTGTGGATTTTGGGGAAGTAGGCGTGGCACCGCCCACTTTTCAACATAAAAATTCTGATATTTTCAAAGGCAATTGCTTGTAGTTTCAACTTGTTATTTCAATGAAAATTGATCAGTTGCTTCTCAATAGTATGTACTCCTCCCAAAAATTAAGCAAATCGAATATCACACAAGTAAAATATCCAGGCAAGTTTTCCGAACCCCACTGCAATAGGGAAGTTACATACCTTTTTTAATTTCCATGCCTTTAATGAACATGAAATGTTTGTAAGTATGAGAAGAAAAAGAGATGGGGCCATCAATAAGTAAACTGAAATAATAAGGACGATGAGCTGAGTCGATTTAGCAATGTCCTCTCTCCGTCCCACAACGAAGGTCCAAGGTTCAAATCCTGGGACAGGTAACATCAAAAGTGGTTTCGATAAGTTTTTCAAAAGGAGGTCGCCCTTCGGAAGTGGTTTGGCAAACTCTCCGAGTGTCTTTCTGCCATGGAAGGCTTCTCAGTAAAAATTCATCTCCTTTGTAGATGCCGTTCGAAGTCGGCACAAAACTGTAGGTGCCGCCAATTTGTAGGAAAAAATTCTAATTCGAAGGGAAGCTCGGCGCAAAAATCTCTCAGAAGGTTTATGATGATATACATGTTGTATATTGTGCCATACATTTATATTTTTTTTTTATTTATTTACCCCTTAAAACTTATAACAGAATTGTTTTTATTGAAAACAATCAGATGGCTTTATAATACGAACTGAAAAGTATTCAAATAGACTTGCGTAATTTGGTACGCCATAAGAGATCACTACTAGGTATATAATGGTCGGTTCCACCCGAACTTAGACTTCCTTACTTGGTATTTATAAGAGTGCCCACATTGTAGTAGAAAAAGTTTGAACCCTCTATAAGTCATAACTCCACAAAAATTTAGAAATTTACCACGACCACTTTTACACAGCTGGGTATTTAATGTTCGGTTCCACTGGAACTCAGACTTCCTTACTTATAAGTTTTAGATTAAATTTCTGTAGAAAAATTTCAAGATTCCTGTAAAAATTAAACAACGATACTAAAGAATATATGTTACCCAATCGTAAATTTTAAAGCACATCTTACAATATGAATAGCAAAGTGGTAGCGGCGGCTACACTTACTTCTTTCCTTGGCATTTGAACTACTTGCGGTGGACGGCATTGCCATTTTCACTGTTGATCAACTGTTCTCGCTTATCAGCTGTCCTATCTTCATCGCACTGCGGTTCCGTACACTCATGTCAAAATATTACTGCTCAGTTGCCACCTTCGGCCTACGCTCACAGTGTTTAAAGCATTCCTCTTTATAAAGTCAGAGTACAGTGTAATATTAAAGCATACCCAATGATGTCAGCTTTGGACACAGAGGTACTTATTTCTTTATATCGTTTAGTTAGTGTAAGCAGCTTTATAACAAACACTCTCATTCCACGTATTGATGGAATGGAAAAGTGTCAGCGAGTTATTCTAGAGTGAATACCCATAGATTGGGAGATTTTAATTTCCATTATTTAAAGTTTAATTAACTCTCCTGAACTTTGTGTAAATTTTGAAATTTCTTTATATGTGTTTTCTGTTTAAATGAAAATTATAAAAAACTTTTTCTTCTTCTTTTTATTTCTTCGAACGATATCCAAATTAATTTCACTACTATTATATTGAACACAACTGTATATGTAGAGAGATAGATACATTCAACATGTTTGTTGTTATTTCGTGAGAGTGGCTTTAGTGCTTTACTCCGTATTGAATAAGTGATATCTCTGACTTTGGCGACATCCATCGCATAAGCTACAGAACTGAAAAAGTTAGCCTTGCTCAGTAGATCATTCTATCAACTCTCGAATTGGCAGCTTGGGAAGGGGAAGAAAAATTACCTGTTTCTTTGATTCACCCTAGTGTACAAACTTTCAATTAACTACCTAAGGATCTAGCAGAGTACGTTTACCTTCCGAAACAAGAAGCATACTTCCTACAAAGTCGAACATATTTTTCAAGAAAATTTAATTTGCTTGATGTTCACACTACTTTTGAAGTAGTTCACAAAAGGTTGCTTTAAGTGCAGGGTAGCATTAATATGTGGTTGAAGTATCATGGTAGATATCCAAAACAACATGCCGAGCTAAAAAGTTCAGTTGAATTGCGATTAATAGGCAAATCACTGACAAGTAGTCTTAAATAACAACACAAATTGAAATGTACATGTTTACTGAGTGTACGTGGAAAATTTAAGTTGAATCAAAAGCATAGTTTAAAAGTTACACGTAATTTTAGTGTCAAAAGTCTGAGCATGAGGCAAAATTGAAGGCTTTTGTAAAAAGAATATAGTAGGAGCATTTTGGAAAAGTAAGGGCCCAAGCAAGTATTTATTAAAATAGTACAATAAAAGGTAATAATATTTGTTTAAAATATAATAAAGTTTCATTTTATAAATAAAAAATAAATTTACTTAAATTTTCAGCCTAAATTATTACTGACACGTTCTTTCAAGTACAAATATTGCTGTCCGGATAGTGAGAAAATAAGTTTCAATGTCTGGACAGTTAGCATTTTGAACAAACTTTGTTGTTTTTATTGATATTATTATTTAAAGAATGAATGCAGACTTTTAGCACTTTCAGCCCTTCGAGGTTACAAGGTCAAACCAAACAACTCCTAACAGTCGGAGCCTTAATCTGGCGAGCGACAGGATCACAAAATATGTTCCAGCATTACTTGTACAACCTATAAAAACATTATATTGCAGTCTTGCCGTTTTGCGGACAAGAGCTAGGTTGTTAACGACTTGCATACGGCCTCGGAGACTTTGCCATCTCATGTTACTTCTAAGTCGTTTTTACTTGGTGGATCGTTTACAGCTCTTGACTGCTTTTCAATAATCTCAATCTGATGGGAAGTTCTATAGTATACTTTTCAAGAGACTTCCCCTTCTAGGCGAAGATATTATCCCTTTTGCTTCCATCTATGCCCATATGACCCATGACCAAGTATAGATGTACGTTCCCTCCTTGTAAATTTTTCCTAGCGCCTGTTGCACTTCAAGACACTTTTAGTTGTTGTAATTTACTTCCTTGTGGGATTGGTTTAACTTCGGATAAGCACAGTATAAAGCAGATTTGGAGCAATCAGTGTAGATGTGTATGGTACCAACCGAACCTTACGCCAAAACTTCACATCTATCACATCTATTGTAGCTTCAACACCCATTTCGAAGTACGGGCGGGACCATACAGGTGTCTGGAAACTAGAGAAAATCGAACTTTTATGAGTTTTTACTTAAATAATATTAATAACATTATATTTTTAAATTATAAAGACGTCATATTATTGAGCAATATTTATGCTATTATAGACAGTATATCTTTTCGCGGTAGCGTTTATAGTGAGAAAATGAGTCGAAGTCAAAGTTGAGGAAAACATTAAGTGTCCGGAAACCGGATAAATAGGGTAACTTATATAAGCTATACCGAAAGTGTGGAAACAATACTCATTAATTCAGAACTAGTAAAAATATCCTATAAACGGTTTCAGTGGAAACAAAACCTCTACAGAAACTACCCACAGCTATAATTACAAGAAGATAACAGTAACCGAAATCGGAGATATCGAAACAAAACTAATAACTTACCTCAGTAACGAAACTATAACGAAAATTCGGAAGCATTTGAACATTCCAGGTGCAATGCGACATCGCAGACAGTTAATTTTATATGAAAAATAACAAAACTGCGTGGAATTTCTTCTAGCAAAAGTTTAAAAAAGTGATTCGATTAAGTTCTTCGAAAAATTTCGAACAAAAAGCTCTTTTGATATATTTTGATAAAATAATAAATAGTTTCAGAAAAAATTATAATAAATTGGATAAGTACTTTAATGCACAAATTTTTAACACTTTTTTATGGAAACACTTAATGTTTTTTCCGGCTCGAGACCCCACGAGAGTAAAGAGAGCTATTCGCGATTAATACCTTTCATCCACAGTCGGCTTCAATTGATCCCAACTATTTCAATATTGACATGGTTTGTATAAATCAGTTTTAATTTGTGTAGCCTACTTATGGGTGTTGAAAGTAAAGTAGTCCGACCGTACCCGTAGTAAACCAAGGGGATCCCTGCAAAAAAGTGGGCGTCTGACCTCTAAAAAAAATGAGAGTAAGCCGCGATGAATACCTGTCGTCTAGGGTAGACTTCAATTGCATTATAGGCATCGTTGGGATTAGTCGATTTTTATTTGTGTAGCCTACTTATAGGTGTTGATGTAAACTTGTAAAGGGGATCTGTCCGACACTATCCGCTTAGACTTAAAAGGGATCAATTACTATCTTTGTAGGATATGCTGAAACAAAAGTGTATTAGTTCACCCCATATAAAGGGATTTCGACTGTCATTAGTCGGATGCTTCTTTGTGACTCATCCCGGAGTCATCCTAGACTAATCACTTTTTCGATCTGTACAGAGTCAATTTCTTCCTCTTTTTGTTTCACTCAAAAATTTAAAAAAAAAATCCCCCCTAGCTGATATTCGAATATTTACTTTGATAAGACAAGTACAAAATATTTCAAGAAAATTTGAGCCATTTTTTTACAATGTTTCAAGCCTGTTGCTTCAAGCAAACACCTTGATAGCGAAACAATCACACAATTATACAAATACTGACACATTTTTAATCTTCAAACAATACCACACAACAGCCGCTAAGCCAAAACTAAGCACATTCCTTCCATTTCGGTGCACAGATGGCTTGATTTCGACCATATTTCAACTAATCATTCATGAAATTTTCGTATAGTAAAGAATAGAAGCTAAAGGCATTTAGTCAAGCACGTGCATGAGGATGATACATATTTTGAACATAAACCAAAAATCTGTGTGTATGTCTTTGAATATGTGAACCCCCAGCTAAGTTCGTTCGGTGTGTTGTTTTCCTGTAATTCATCTTAAAGGAATTCCCCAGAGGGTATTTCGATCAAAAGGGCGTTCTTAAGCAGCGCAGAGGTATGCAACATATTCTATCAATTGCTTAGCACTGACAACGCTGGCGGGAGCAATTTCAAAAACCTCAAAAGTGATGAAGCCAAATATGGCAAATTCATGTGAAAGAAAAATAGCAACAACTAAGGAAGCATATTTTTCCAAATTTTGATGTTTACACCATAAAACAGCCGCCTCATAGGACATTACCAGCAACTTCCGTCATCGTAAGTTTTGATTGTATGCTCTATTTGCTCTGCCCCATCACTTACGGTGGTATGACGTACGTGAAGGTAGGCAGGTGATGTCTTCTAGCGCATAAAGTAATATTTCATTTGCCTAATACCGGTGTTGGTTTCATAAATTTATTAATGAGCAGAAAATGAAGTTTTCAATTTTCCTTTGTTAAGCTACTCAAACTTTAGTCACAAGTCAAATGTGTAAAATTTTTGGCTTCAGGCTGAAAACTGGGCTACCCGGAACTGCATAAGTGATTGAAGTATGTATTTGGGAGGTATGATATGGCACATAGCCTATACATTGGCTTACAGTGAAAGTGATCCAGTAGGAAAACTTCTTCAAAAAATAAAAATATATCTACACCTTTTCCAGATGTACTTCAGAACTCATCGAATGTACTTCAGAATAGTCAGATGTACTTCAGAAATTGTTAAATTTATTTCAGAATAGTCAATTGTATTTCATAAATCGTAAAATGTAAACTGACTATTTCGAAATACATTTTACATTTTCTGAAATACAAATGACTATTCTGAAATACATTTCACGATTTCTGAAGAACACTTTATGCTTTCTGAAGTACACTTGGAAAAGGTGTAGTTCTTTCATTCAGTGATTTCTAGCTTATGCGAAATTTCTGGAAATTGGAAAAAACGGGCTGAGAAGTTTCAAACAAGAACTGAAACCGAAACCGTAAACGATTCATTTTTCGAAACCGAAACCGATTACTCTCATGTGAAAAAGAACGAAACCGAAAGCATTTCCAAAGGCGGAACCGCATCCAAACGGTTTTAATTTTCGGACAAAAAAAAACAAAAGAATTGATTAGGTCAAACTAGTAATTCACACTTTCTGAAGCGGTTGTTAATATTATTGTCTTATATTAATTTTTTATTTTTATTTTTTTACAACCCCTTTTTAGATTCCGATTTCTCAAAAAGCCTATTATCAAATTCGATGAAATTTTTATGACAGATAGATACAAATCTATAGAATCGACTGAATACCGGTATATAACTTTTTTGCTAAAATTAATCCATACATGGCCTGAACAATATTGATTATTATATTGGAGAAAATCCATGATGCCCAGAGGAAAACATTCTAAAAAAACTGAAAAAGTTTAAACCACTTTAATTTTGTGCCTAAGTCAAAAATTTTGGCTCACAAACTTTTTTTTTTTTCTAACCGAAACTCAAACGAAACCGTAATAAAAGTTGAAGAACGAAACCGGACCGATACCGAAACATTTTACAAAACCGAAAACGAAACCCAAACGTTATTTCAATCGAGCCAACTAAAACTGATTTCTGACTATGAAGTTTTGTAGCCCAATAAATTTTAACCTCACAAAGTGCAAGTCTCAAAACTTTAAAAAATTTGGTTGATTTTTGGCAAATTTTTTTACATGTTCTTCGGTATCTTTTTCCACGTGAACGTGTCATAGTTATTCAAGTTTCTTTACAGTTTTCTTAGCAAAATAATTCAAAAAATTTTGTGGTAAAATATGAACTCTTTAAATACTTCGCTTATCAAGTTCGTATAAAAATTCTAGATAAATTCCTCAAAGACCCCATAAATTTTAAAAAACATAAAGTTAGAGTTGTCCTAAACAAAAAAGGTAAACTCTGAAAAATAGCGTCGACTTAGGAATACCAAATAGGATGAGTTATATGACAGCTTAGAGAGCAAAGAAATTTGTTGAAATAAGTGTAAAAAGTGAAAAGTTAAAATGCTTAGGTTATACCCAGCTGTAGGGATTTTGTAAAATTGTGTATGTGGTATTTCAGTAAAAAATATTAACACTTAAAAGTTGCCTTAGCTCTTTTAATGAGCTCAGGCTTTGTTCCAATCCTTTACCCCTAAGTAGCAATGGGACCTTGAGTCGGGAAAATCGATTACTCAAAAATGGACATGGAAGAAGTCGTTTTTAAAGAAAACTAGCTTATACCCGTCGGTTTCACCCCCCATTTCTATAAAAAAATGTCAGCTGTATGGGAGGTGCCACGCCCCCGTTTTTTTTATCCCCAGTTTTTGTGGAGGTGGTAGGGGTTAACCTCCTATAAACCCTTACCAAATTTCAGTGGTCTAACGTAAATACTTCCAGAAATACGGACTGTTAAGAATTCCCCTTGTATGGAAGGTGCCACGCCCCCTATATATATCAAAATATTTTTTAGCTCATGACCATCCCGGTAAGGTATCCAGTTCGTGTTTCAAATTTGGTTACGATCGGTTTATACGTTTAGGACGCAAGTCGATCTATAGATACATATATAATTTGAATTTTATATATACGTATAGATAATCGATTTTTGTTCATAACTCGTTTTTTATGCAATAAAATGTAAAGTCTATGAACAAGTCAAAATATATTTTGAATATTCAATTTAAGTGAAAGAATTTATGATAAAAAATATTAACCCAATACATCTCCCCCAAAAAAAATTTTTTTTCAAAAATTATGTAAGTTTGTTTTCGGTGACATCCTAAATTAATGAATTTTTGGAAGAAAAACACAAAATTTAAAGATTTTAGTCATAGGCAACTGTGACAGATTGAAAACTTTTATTTTTGTTCTGACAGAAGTAGTCGTCATCTGAGTGCGGAAGTTCCGTTGCCTTTTATTCACTTGCTGACAAACCTGACACTTGCCTTTGATTATCGTTCGATCAGTTTTATCACGGTGCCCGATTTTCGATTCTGATGCGATGGACGGTAACAAGCGAATGTTCAGAACAACCTCTAAAGAGGTACAGACGTGATAATTCTGCAAGATTCGTTGAGCAATTTACGAGCAAGTTCTTTTAGATAAGTTCTTCGGCGGATTTTTACACGACCCGCTACAATTTTGTCCCTATAAATAATGTGTCCAGCTAACTCAATTATATCCATTATAATGAAAAATAAGGCAAATGGCCACCGATACGATTTTCTTTTATATCCATCGTATCGACACTACCTATTGTACGAATGTAGTCCAGAATTATTGCAGGCTCATTTGAGCAATTATCGATTGCTGCAATATTGTGCATGGTAGAGAGCAAAAAAATATGTTTGTTCTTGCAAAAACTGGGGAGCACGAGGAATGCAAACTTCGATTCACCCAAAGTCGAAGACTTCTGAAACTGCAGCTCTCTAGGAATGAAGCGCTTGTTTTTACGGATCGCACCAACTAAAATGACTTTGAAAACCTTTAACACATTGACAACCTGCAATGAAGTGAATTGTTCACCTAAGTTGTTGCCTGTACCTGAATACAATATACTATTCAACGGTTATCTGGTTTCCACATCACATACCCAAAATATATTTTTGGCTCATCTTGCTGGTTTTGACGGGACATATTGCAGGAAAGACACTCTACCATGAAATGGATAAAGTGGTTTATAAATTGTGATATTACTGTAGAGCTGCACCTATACTTCATTAACTGACCTCTTCACCTTGTAGGCAAGAGTTTGAGCTGTTCGCCATGTATTTTGAAACCACGGTTTTCAATCGCGAGCATCTTACACTAATTGAGACCCCATTTTATTGTTCATAGCACTTTCGACGAAATCATATCATGCGTCTATTTCCTCATGACTATCTGGCTCATCCAGTCATCTCATCTCCGCATACAAAGCGATTTTGCCACCTGGATTATACATATTTTCGTTCGAATAACTATGCGCTGCAGTTGGTTATTTTACATGACCCCTAATTTGCAGGAGAGAAGCAGATTACGTGTATCATCGTTAAGATAGATATCAGATTAATCTGGCTTCTCTGGGTTTGTTATACCAGAAGAATGGATGTTCTAACTTTTATTCATATTAGAAACGCTGACGATGTTATCCGAATAGTTAAAATTTTCTCTAGACGGCGAATAACATTAATTCCGAGCAGTATCGCTTAATCTGGAAAGTTAAGATCACTTATAAATCATTTTGAAGCACAACCATATATGTATGTCGAAAAACCATATGATAGCGGACTACCAGATTTTTGAGATAACGTCAAACCTTCTGTTGACCTTTTAAATGTTCTAAAAGTTTTTTTGCCAGGATCACTACATCTGACAAGGGGTGTCATGATTTCAGTTTTTCATGCACTGGATCAAGACCAAATCTCTTAAAATGAATGTAGAACCTGCCCACAGGATCTCACAGTATGTACTAACAAACCCCAGTTCGCTCACAACCCCAGTCCAGAGTATGGATTGTCATTTAGCTTTCAGAATATTAATTGACTTCATCAAAAGCCGCTAAACAGCATGTCATCCACCACATCGTCAGTTTTCCACTACCCTGCCGGGCAATCCGGATGCGCACCAACATATTTGAGTGATCAAAACCCTCCCCAAAGTTTTGGCGAGTGGTGTCGAACTGACAGTCCTTGGCCGGATATGAATCCAATACACTCCGGTACTCCCTTGCGGTACTGCCCAACTGTCATGGTAGCGATTTGGTATGACCAGTGGAGCCTTCTAGGTCATGTCACCCCTCCTTCCGTAAGAAAGGTGAGATGGGTAATGAGAGAAGATAGGCATCATATCCGTAGATCAACCATTGAGTTGCACGTCATTCTCTTTTCTCTTTATGGCGCGATATACAACAGGTATATCATCATAAACCTCCTAAGAGATTTTTGCGCCAAGCTTCTCTTCCAATTTGTGGTGTGCCGATTTGAATTTTCCCTACAAATTGGTGGGACCTACAGTTTTTTGCCGACTCCGAACGGCATCTACAAAGGAGACGAATTTTTGCTGAGAAGCCTGTCATGGCAGAAATACCCTCGGAGAGTTTGCCAAACCACTGCCGAGGGGCGACCCCGTTTTGAAAAACTTTTTTTTTTTTTTCAAATCACTTTTGATGTTACCTGTAACAGGGCTCGAACCATGGACCTTCGGTGTGGTAGGCCGGCAACACTACCTCCACACCACGGCGGCCGCAAGAGTTGCACGTCATTACCTTTGTTCATATTAGTCGCCTCTTACGACCGGTATGCCTACCTCGGGCATATTCTAAACCCCTAACCCACAGGGGGTTGCGCTCCACTTAAAAACTGAGTATCACTGAGCTGGCACTGACCATTAAAATGTCTGTATGCGTTTATGTGCATCGGAATTGTCCGGTACGGTAGGAAAAGGCTGACATACGAGGTGTGTTCAAAACGTATCGCGAATTTTGAATTTTCGCTGGTTACGTATATTCGAATTTCGAATTTTTTGTGGCGTTATGTTGGTACTCATGTCTCTCACTTATGCCGACAAGCTCGGCCATTTTGAATGTTCAGTTAATTGTTGACAGCTGCTTTGCTTGCACGTGTTTTGGATCGTCTTCAATTTTTACCTACTCAAAAAAATGGATCAAAGAACCTGTATCAAATTTTGTGTGAAAAACGAAATTAAGTGCGCGGATGCATTCCGAATGTTGACTGTGGCATACGGAGAAGCTACCTTGGACCGAAGCAACGTTTACCGGTGGTACAAAATGTTCTCGGAAGGCCGAGAAGATGTGCAAAGAAGAACAAAAATTGGCTTTTGCACCACGATAACGCCCCTGCTCACGCATCGTTGCTTGTGCGCGACTTTTTGGCCAAAAACAACACACTAATGATGCCGCAGCCACCGTATTCCCCAGATCTGGCCCCCTGTGATTTTTTCTTGTTCCCTAAACTGAAGAGGCCCATGAAAGGACGACGTTACGCTTCTCTTGACGAGATAAAGACGGCATCGAAGGAGGAGCTGAACAAGATACAAAAATATGATTTTTTGAAGTGCTTCGAAGATTGGAAAAACCGTTGGCACAAGTGTATAATATCTCATGGGGATTACTTTGAAGGGGACAAAATAGATATTCATGAATAAATAAATAATTTTTGAAAAAACACAAAATTCGCGATACTTTTTGAACACATCTCGTAAACAGATAGTCCACTTTTGAGCCTGGTCGAAAATATTTTCAAATAGTCAATTTCTAGCTTGAAAATGGGATACTGGAATCGAAACACGACCTCATTCGAACATAGTTATTAAAGGTGGTGAGCACACGGGAATCCTAGTGTATCAAAAACTTTAGTCGAATAAACGTAAAATTTTGCAGGCTTGGTAAATATTAAATGTAATGTGTGTAGTGAAAACACCCAGATCGGGCCAACATAACATATAGCTCCCATACAATCGATTGTTCCGATAAATGGGGTTTGGGATATGTATCTTTAAATTAACAGTTTTGCAGAGTTTGTACTAATTGTGAGCAAGGATCGGACACTTTTATCTGTGATACGTATTCATGAAAGGTATAAAATCTTTGGCACAGTCGAAAACAGCCCTTTCCTTATTTGTTTCATATAAAATTTTAACGTTAAATAAAGCAAAATGAGTGCAAAAATTTTTTAAATCTGAGATTTTCAACTTGCTTAATGTGTTAATAATTTAAATTAGAAACACACTATATACTTATATTTTTTCTTATTTACATACCAATCACCACGGGGTATAAAAATATCACAAACCAACAAAATACCCACAGCCATAAATATTTTTATATCAGAAAGTCAAAGCTTCAACTCACAATACTTTGCATTGCATATTAAAGAAACACAGAAGCAACAGTTTACAAAGATTCCAGCAGCAAACGTTTGAACACTACAGCCCTTTATAAAGGTAAGTAAAATTGTACGGGTATCTGAGTAAATTACCTTTAAGCTTGCAGGATGAAGTAGGATTGGGTTGCTGAATAACAGAAAACAACGTAACCAAAGGTTAGATACTTACGCGTAAGCAGAGGAGATATGGAATGCGCTTGACATGAGATTACAAAAGTTAACAAACTCTTGTGATTGATAAATATTTAAGGTGCTACCAACAAAGCGAAATAATTGAAATAAGTGAAGCGTACGTAGCAGCAGCAACAGCAAGCACCACCTTACAATATAAGCTGTGGCAGTCGCGCCGAATTCACTCTAACAATATAAGCAGGGACGAGGTGAAAGCCCCCACACTTGTTACCACTTTATAACTCTCTTGACGATTCGCCAGCTGCGTGACACCCCAAAGTTGGCATAAAGCAGGAGCCCGCACGATTTTACGACGCAATGCGTCAGCCAGCAACGATGCGTAACAAGCAATTGAGCTGCTGCATGCTCCACAACATTGCTAATAATTTCGCATGCAGCACACTTTCGACAATCAACCACACATACATACATGTATACTACAAATTTAGTATGTGGCCTGTAGGGAAATTCCTTTGTTGTGAACTAGTGCGCTGCTACCTCTTCCAATTTTGCTTTAGGAAGCATCAAATGTATTTCAGAATAGTTAGTTGTTCTCAGAAACTGCAAAGTGTTCTTCAGAATAATTACTTCAAACGAAAACTTCTACAACGCGTTAAAAGTTTTGAAAATTGAGTATAAATGTCACTCAATTTGATATTTTCATTCATAAAGATTCGACATATCGATCCTACTTCTCCCGATTTCACCCCGTTTTGCGATAATTCTGAAACACTCCATAAAAAAACACGCGCAGCAACTCAAACCTTCTTTCAAGAACTCAAACCCTGTTTTGATTCCACTTAGACAATTTCAATTTAATCATTCTTCTTTAAAGATATTTTTATTTAAATAAAATAGTGAAAACTAGCATTTAAACAGTAAACTTTGCGCATTAAAGGGCATAATAAGGAGCATCATTTTTTTCAAGTCCAATTCGTAATGCTTTCTAGTGTTGACTCAAATGTTAATATGCAAATCTAGTTACTTTCGAACTAGTTTTTATTCACCACTTTAAATTTAGTTATTAACCAGAGCCTTGTCCCACTTGTTTTCAAATTTCCTGCAGGGTACTTATCATATCAATATCTGCCATGTTGCTTTGTAGTCGCATAGGATGAAAACCGTTTCGGCTCATCACTGTTTTCGCCGCCGTACGTTTATTTCAAATTTTGCAGCTTATCGCTGAAGTTAAGCTACTTTAAAATTCCTTCTGAAATACCAAAAGTATGTAGTATACACTGTAGCGTTGAGATGCATTGAAAGGCATTTTTTTAATTGTTCAATCTTTCACCTTTTTTCAAATTGCTTTTTCCTCTTACTTTTAACCTTTCTGCAATGTTTTTCGCGTTGCGTGCACACCGCTGGTTACGAGTGAAGTTCCCTAAGCTTGGTAAGTTTCAATGAACAGCATGGTAGACCTGCTACTGTGAACTACTAATGTGAGTAAAAGCTAATGAACCAGGTTTATGTATCATTATCTGAGTAAACTGATGTTTTAGAAGTCCAGAGGGAAAATGTACGAGAAACTGAATACGTGAGTCTATTTCAATTTTGGGAACCTGATCCATATCGGAAGGTGCTAGGCTTCTTCATTAGAGAAATTTTGGCACGCCTTAAAAACCATAAAGCTAACAATATGCTGGTTTTGATGTCATCTAAACTCCTAATTCTTTTCTTCTTTACCAAAAAAAAGAAACGCTATGGCGGTTGTCTCTAAAAATTTTTCCTACTCTATTCAATTAAACAGCTTTTAATAATTCATTAAAAAATGATTATTAAAAAATAAAAACCATATTAATTATCATAAAAATCAAAATGTGAAAAATTATTATTCTTGGCCTTGAGCTCGTTTCATGAATACTTTACAATAAAACAAAACAAAATACAATAATATAAAATTAAATTAAATTAAAAAATAGAAATAAAAATCTAATAAAATAAGTAAAATAAAACGAAATGGAATAAAATAAAACAAAATAAAATAAAATAATGTAAAACAAAATAAATTATATAAAATAAAATTAAATTTAAAAAAAAGTAAAAAAAAAGGTTTAGTTAAAAAAAATTGGGTAAAATATAATAAAACATAATAAAATAAAATAAATTGAAGTAAAGCAGAATAAAATAAAATAAAATAAAATAAAATAAAATAAAATAAAATAAAATAAAATAACATAAAATAAAATAAAATAAAATAAAAAAAATGTTACTAAAATTAAATTTAATTAAAGTAAATAAAAAAAATAAAATTAAATCAAATAATATAAAATAAAATAAATAAAAATAAAATAAAATAATATAAAATAAAATAAAATAAAATAAATAAAATTAAATAAACTAAAATAAAGTAAAATAAAATTAAATAAAAAAAATAAAATGAAATAATATAAAATAAAAGAAAATAAATAAAATTAAATAAACTAAAACAAAGTAAAATAAAATAAAATAAAATAAAATAAAATAAAATAAAATAAAATAAAATAAAATAAAATAAAATAAAATAAAATTAAATTAAATTAAATAAAAAAAATAAAATAAAATAATATAAAATAAAATAAAATAAAATAAAATAAAATAAAATAAAATAAAATAAAATAAAATAAATTAAATAAAATGAAATAAAATAAAATAAAATAAAATAAAATAAAAAAATTAAATAAAATGAAATGAAATAAGTTAAAAAAAAGTATGTAAAATAAAATAAAATAAGACAAAATAAAATAGAATAAACTAAAATAAAATAAAACAAAATAAAATAAAATAAAATAAAGTAAAATTGAATAAAAATGGAAACTTTATTGGTAAATTCCAAAGAAAGAAAAGGAAAGGAAAAGAAAGGGGGCAAGTAAACTAAGGAAATTATTGGAAACGGATTATTATGTCGAAAAAAAAGGCAACATCAAGAAAAGAAAACTGTAAGAAACGGAAAAATCAAATAAAATAAAAGTGCAAAATGTATTATAAAATGGTGTAGAAATGAGAAGGGAAAGTATATTAAAGGCAAGGATCGGAAACAAAGGTAGAGAAAAATAAAAACAAGTAAGAAGTGCACAGCCGAAGACTTTATACCTTTTATAAATAAGCATCAGGGTTTTTAGTGCACGATTCTTATTAAGAATAAGCACAGCCTGCGCTTAATTTTGTGGGGTCAACCTATTAATTTAAAGACATATATTCCAAAATTCTTTTATCTGAACAGTCGATTGTATGGGAACTATGTGTTGTATTGGTCCGATCTTATTGGTTCCGATAAATGAGATATCGCAAAAACTGAGGGACTAATTTTTGTTCAAACAGACAGACGGACAGACGGACATTTCTAAATCGGCTTATCTCATCACCCTGACCATTGGTCAAACTCCAGTAATAATTAAACCCCAGCTTCCTTTTCAGCCTGTTGTTGCAACTTGTCTAGGCCTATTGTTTTAAATAACAAACGGCAGAAGAATTTTCATTAAGAAAATTTTCAGCGTAAAGTAAATTGGCCATCATTGGGTCCTCTAGACTCTCACATTCATGCTGATGTTAAAAATCAAGGCGCAGAGGATCTGTCGGAGGATGGGTCCGTGTGCAGAAGTCCACGCAAGTGGAGAAAGTTTCTGATCGCCATTCACCTGGGAATGGCCAGAGCGATTCTTTTGCATGCGGTTCAAGCAGCTCACTACTTCCGGGCTTTGCGCCCAAGTATCCTCTGGGTAACCACCGAACACCCGTTTGGTGGTGAGCTAAACGTGAGAAGGCGACAACCTGGTAAGGCCACTCCGACATAATCGGTTTAAGGGCTTGCTGGGGGGTTCAAACAGCAGCGTCTGATCACCATGTGGTGCGGCTGCAAGCGGGCGTCTGTCTTGGATCAAGCGGCTCGCTATACAAACGTGTAATAGAATTCAACTCGGATATGAGAACCCCTTTTTTAGATGACAACACCCGCAAACGAAATAAGGATTATGAAATAAGGGCATGTACCCGGAATGTCCGGTCCCTTAATGGGGAAGGTGCCGCTGCCCGGCTGGTTGAGGTCCGGAGGAAAGCAAAAGCTGACATCACCGCCATACAAGAGATGCGATGGACGGGGCGAGGAAATACGATCAGAACACCTTGTAACATCTACTGGAGTGGGCATGAAGACAAGCGCAGATTCGGCGTGGGATTTGTGGTGGGAGAGAGACTCCGTCACCGAGTACTGTCGTTCACACCCGTGAACGAGCGTCTCGCTGCAATCCGCATAAAAGTACGATTTTTCACCATATCGTTTATCTGCGCTCATGCACCGACGGAAGAGAAGGACGACGTGGAAAAGGATGCATTCTACGAGCGCCTGGAAGAAGCATACGAGCGCTGCCCCCGTCATGATATCAAAGTCGTGCTTGGCGACTTTAACGCCAAGGTGGGTAAGGAGGGTGTATTTGGCCCCACTGTCGGGAAGTTCAGTCTCCACGATCAGACTTCGCCAAATGGATTCAGGCTGATCGACTTCGCCGGTGCCCGAAACATGGTCATATCCCGCACTAGGCTTATGCACAAGAAGATCCATCAAGCTACATGGCTGTCCCCCGATCGAAAAACACGCAACCAGATCGACCACGTTGTGATAGACGGACGGCATGCTTCCAGCGTTTTAGATGTTCGCACAATACGAGGACCTAACATCGACTCTGATCACTACCTAGTAGCAGCCAAGATTCGTACCCGCCTCTGTACGACAAAACAGGTGCAACAAAAAACGCAGGGAAAGCTGGACGTCGAAAAGCTGCAATCGCAACAGACCGCCAATTATTTCGCAGATCGCCTCTCACACCTGCTCTCCGAGAGCACAATTCAACCTAGTGGAATGTATGAGCAGTGGGATCATATCTCAGGAGCACTCCGTACCGCAGCCGAAGGAGTAATTGGATTCCGGCGAACGCGAAGAAACAACTGGTATGATGATGAAGAGTGCCGCGCTGCAACGAAAAGAAAGGACGAAGCCTACAAGGCAACGCTGAGATCGAATGCAACGAGGAGTGTGTGTGAACACTACCGCGAGTTGAAGAGGGAAGCGAGGCGGCTTTTCCGGGCGAAAAAAGAGAGGCAGAAAAGCGTGAAATAAAGGAGCTTGAGATGCTGGCCAAAGGGAATAATGCCCGAAAATTCTATCAAAAAATTCGGCGAATGACAGAAGGTTTTAAACCCGGGGCAAACTCCTGTAAGAATGAGAACGGCGACCTGGTGGCCGATGTTCAGAGAGCACTCAGAATATGGAGGGATCACTTCTCTGCCCTTTTAAATGGAGAAACTGAGCAAGAAACCAGAGAAGATGCCGAACCCGAGCCCACAATCGAAGATGATGGAATTGACGTTCCACAACCCGACTATAATGAGGTGCGAATAGCAATATCCCGATTGAAAAACAATAAAGCAGCTGGCGCTGATGGTTTGCCTGCTGAGCTATTCAAACACGGAGGCGAGGAGCTGGTAAGGCGCATGCATCAGCTTCTATGCAGAATATGGTCGGATGAATGCATGCCTGAAGATTGGAATCTAAGTGTTCTCTGCCCAATCCACAAGAAGGGCGATCCTGCAAACTGCGCCAACTATCGAGGAATGAGCCTTTTGAATATCGCATATAAGGTCCTATCAAGCGTATTGTGCGAAAGACTGAAGCCTGATGTGAACAGACTGATTGGACCTTATCAGTGTGGCTTCAGACCTGGTAAATCTACCATCGACCAAATTTTTACAATACGCCAAATCTTGGAAAAAACCCGTGTAAAGAGAATCGACACACATCATCTCTTTGTTGATTTTAAAGCCGCTTTCGATAGCAGGAAAAGGAGCTGTCTATATGCCGCTATGTCTGATTTTGGTTTCCCCGCAAAACTTATACGGCTATGCAAAATGACCTTGAGCAACACCGCCAGCTCGGTCAAAATTGGGAAGTACCTCTCCGAGCCGTTCGAAACTAAACGAGGTTTCAGACAGGGTGACCCCCTATCGTGCGATTTCTTTAATTTAATGCTGGAGAAAATAATACAAGCTGCAGAACTTAACCGCGCTGGAACAATATTTTATAAAAGCGTCCAACTGTTGGCATATGCTGACGATATTGATATCATTGGCCTTAACAACCGCGCCGTAACTTCTGCTTACTCCAAATTAGAAAAAGAAGCGGAGAAAATGGGATTGGTGGTGAACGAGGGCAAAACGAAGTACCTTCTGTCATCATGCAAAGATTCAGCGCATTCGCGCCTTGGCAACCAAGCCACTGTTGGCAGCAATAATTTCGAAATAGTAAAGGACTTCGTTTACCTGGGAACCAGCATTAACACCAACAATAATGTTAGCCTAGAAATCCGACGAAGAATTACTCTTGCAAACAAATGCTACTTCGGACTGAGTAGGCAATTGAAAAGTAAAGTCCTCTCTCGACGAACGAAAATAACACTCTACAAGTCACTCATCGCACCCGTCCTGCTATATGGTGCAGAAGCGTGGACACTAACAACATCTGATGAGGCGGCTCTGGGAGTATTCGAGAGAAAGGTTCTTCGAAAGATTTGTGGACCTCTACGCGTTGGCGACGGCGAGTACCGAAGAAGTACTTTACGCAGACGCCGACATAGTTCAGCGAATTAAAACACAGCGGCTTCGCTGGCTAGGCCACGTAGTGCGAATGAGCGAAGATGCTCCAGCCCAGAAGGTATTCTTATCGGCACCCGCCGGTGGAAGCAGAGGAAGAGGGAGACCACCACTCCGATGGAAGGACCAAGTGGAGACCGATTTGCGATCCCGCGGTGTTTCCAATTGGCGCCAGTTGGCGCAACGAAGAAACGACTGGCGAGCTATGTTGGACGGTCAAAATCGCCCAGGCGGTTAGATGACCATTTAAAGAAGAAGAAGAGGATCTGTCATCACTTCACTGATTAATAAAACTACCCTTATGGCTTTTAAAACCCTTAACTTAACCCACTATGCGGATATATTGCGAAAAACAAAAAGGGTAGAAATTGTAGTCGGTGAAAGTGTCATTTGCCGCTGTTTTCACAGCCATCTCCCGCTCTTTCGTAACTTGCTAGTTACCTTTCGTCTCACTGACATTGCTCCTTTAGCAGACGTGTACTATTAAAATTATGTTTAGTCTTGGCTAGCCATTTCACCCTCACTCTCTAAGTGCTTTCGTTTCGTCTTTTTTTTCTTATCTTCAATGCTTTTCACTTTCGATTTTCCGTCAATGTAAGCACCATGTTGAGATGCAGTCAACCGCAATCAGTTGTGACGCTATCATACTTTCTAAGTGCGACATGCCATCCTTCTCATAACATGAACTGGAATTAGCTACATCCTTCGTTGAAAATAAAACTTTTTGCACTTCAATTTTTGTTGTGGCTGAGTCTCCTCTATTCCTTGAGGTTGTTCTTTTTCTCTGTTTGCAGTCTTATCTAAGGCAGGAAATTCGTGTCTTTCATATTGATAAAATCAATTACTTTTATTTTGGCTGCTTTCCGTTTCGCTATTAAGTGTTTTTCCAATTGTTTGCACGCTTTTCCAGATCAATTATCTTACATTTGTCGTTATTGTTTTACATGACTTTACAAATTGCTATTAGAAAAGATGTTTGCATAGAATTATATTGGCTGACAAATGAGCGATATAGTTTTGCAAGCTGATGAAGCCTTTAATTGAGGGTATATAGGTATACGATCACAAAAAATTAAAACAATAACCGTTGTTGGTAGGTTCTGAATAATTCTAGAGGTTCTTAAAAGAGAAAAAAATTCTACAAAATAATAGCAAAGAAATTAGTTTTCAATATTTTGTAAGCCAAATTCCAGTTGCATACACCATATGCAAAGCCGGTATTCGAAAACTGTGGCATTCAAATAGCTCTAGAGTCCCTGAGAAGGTAGAAAAAAGTTCTGCACACTTACACAAATGGTTTGTTTGTTTAAATGATCCATGATTTTATCACAATTTATATACAAAGTTCTTCCTCAAGAAACTCCCACCCAAAGATGTACACTTTGTATAAGCATTATTTTATTTCATCAAAACTGCTACAATATAAGACACAAGGCCTGAACAATTTCCGAAGGCCGGTGGAAAAACTTCGACCTTTTTTTTTTTTGGTTAATTAAAAAAATGTTTTCAAGTCCAATTGTGCAGAATTTTTTTTCTCTTAAGAGCTCTAGAGCTATTTAGATGCTACCCAGAATAGTTTGAGAAAGTCTGAGTTCATATTTGTTGCAAATTTTTATTTTTTGGTCAATTTTGATAAGTTTTTAAGGTCCAATTGTGAAGAACTAATTTGTTCTTCTCATGAACTCTAGAACTACTTGGGTTCTAACAAGAGTAGTTGTAAAATGCCTGATTTAAGACCTTTTTGATAATTTTAACTGCTTCCATGAATTTCGAAATTAAAACTTTATAAGAAAATATTTTTCTTATTCTCCGGAACCCTAAAATTACTTGGATGCGGTACAGAACAGTTTTCGAATAACCTTTTTTTGACATCGTTTTCATGCCCCCTAGAACTATTTTGAATATACGCCAACTTCAAAGACATTAATTAATCAGCAACAAAAATTCAAAATAAATTAGTAAAAGGTTCATAACTTTCCTTGATTCTACAGAGGTTTTCTACTATAAGCCAAATCGAATCTCAAGGTTTTAATAAAAATACTTCACAATCTCCAAATATTTTGCAAAACTCACTGATCGCAGGCCGCCAGAATTTGACAGGATATAACAACTCTGTGGTCCCGCCAATTTGTAGGAAAAAATATAAGCAAAATACCATAAATTGGTAAAGAAGTTCAGCCTTAATCCCCTCGGAGGTATACATCGCTACAATTATTTATTTATTTTCATGACAACTCTGTTAATATCTGCATAGGAGACGAGCGAAGCATGTATCTTTACAACTTTTGTTGATATTATAACTAGGAAGTGAGCTAAAATTTGTCTTCCGTGATTTGTGAAATGTAGTCACTGGAAGAGTTCATTATAAAAAGAATGCAAAACGATTTTCTTGACATATTTTACGAACAAATTAATGTAGTCGATATCGTTTATTCATTACCAAGGTAAATATCTGGTAATAAGTCGATATGTCCAGGGCTTTTACTCACTTGAAATATATAATATATAACATATATTATATAAAATATTGCCTTTGGCAACTTTAAACCTCCCACTCTCCAATACCAAAATGCATTTACGTAAACGTAGTGAAATTTTCCACACATTAAGCACACTCTCAATATAATACCACAACGGATGCATTTACATCGACAAAACTACCTCAAGCAATAGCCCCTACCTTTTATTTATATACTCGTATGTACATATGGAAGTGAGCCCTACTAGTATATTCTAATATAAAAATTTACCCTGTAAGTAAAAAAATTCATTCTATACTGGGAGATTATTGTGCATTCGGAACCGGAACTACTTCGTCATAAACCTTTTTTACATGCTAACATCTAGTGAGTGTAAGGCGACGATGTCTTGGAAATTCGAAATTATACAAACTTTATAACTTTTTTATAATTGCAAAAAAATTAAAGTTTTAATTTGTGTAGTTCATTTTTCGATAATGTTATAAAACGAAAAAATAATTACATTTTTCTTAAACTGGTGGGTAGCTATTTACCATATACCTAGTTACTGTAAATCACTGCAAACCGGATCTCTGCAGGGTAAGCAGCTACACACGTACGTAAAAATATAAGTACGACATCCGGCACAAATAAATATTTTACGAAATGCCTGTAGTTATCAAAGCATCGCCGTAATTATACCGTAATTAAAATTTGAAATTTACAAGCTCACATAAGCCAAAAAGCAAAAAGGAAATAAAAATGGGCTTTAAATAAGGAATGCAACAAAAGGAAATATAACAGAAATTACAAGTAAATAAAATATTAAATAGCATGAAAAACGGTGAAATTGCCTAGCAAAATTAAGAAAATGTAAATAAGTGAAAAGTCAAAAACCCGTAAAGAATTTAAATTGGGGGAACTAGGCAAGCAAACAAATTTTAAACACATGCAAGTACACTGGTGGCTAGAAGGTTAGTTTGTAGGTATATTATAGTTTTGACAGTTGTCATGTTTATTTATAGAGCTAGCGTCATTTCTACAAAAATCCATTTTTTCCTGCTTAAAGAAGTTATTGTTTTCTGTAAAATGTTAAATTATAATACCAAGATCCCCATAAATAAGTATAACTTGCTTAACACACATAGGGTCTATGAGGAAGTTTACTGCTTTAATAACAAGCGTACCCCCAAGGCCTATGGCGAAATTTAACTTTGTAGGAACTTTTGCAATATGAAGTGCGCTATCATAAATGTTCCTTAAAGTTCCCACAACTGCTTTATTATGTCCAATGTCCTTATTCTTGGCGGGCCAAAACGTTTTTTTTTTGCAATTTTTGTACTAAAATGAAAAACGTATGAAAAAATCACTTGATTTGTGGGGGACAAACCTTAAGTTGTAGGTCTACGTAGTTCTTTCCAACATACGTTTCTCCTTTTTTTAGCAATCTTTCAAAGAAACAGTGCGAAGTATATTACATTTCATAACTCAAACACTCCGCATGACATGTTTTAGCTTTTTATACACTATCACATGAATTTGAATATTTTTATATTAGAATTATAAATTTATAGTATGAAAAATCTGCATTGTAACCTGTGTTCGCATCTTAAAAAACTTCAAAAAAGTTTTAAAACCTTTTTGAAAAATGTTTAAATATTTTATATCAGAAAACTGAAAATATGCTTTTGCACCCCATTAAATTTTAGCACCAAAAAATTATAAATTTTAAGTTTTATAAGCCGCGTTGAGTTTCTAGAAGTATTTATCTGAAATCTTCTACCAGATTTTACAATTTTTTTCACGGTTTTTCATGCGTTATGGGGAGAAAAATGAGATTTTAAAAATTTCCAAAAATTCAGGGCGATTTTTAAATAATTTTAATTTGCACATTATTATAATGGATTTTGAACTAAGCTGCCTTTTCTGGTTCCTGGTTTAAAATATGTATGTTTTTTCATAACTATAGCATAGTCTGAGCTGACATGTTTTAATCATTTGTGTAATATTAATTCACGTCTTCGAAAGTCACCCGCTCTGCCGCTCAACCTATACTTATTGCTGGTAGCTCCACGGCAGGAGTGGTCCCCGATACCATCTTGTCTTCACTACTCTCTCAGCTTGTCTTCTCACTCTCCAGATATGGCAAGCTGCTATCCTCTTAAGGCCTGAGGGAGGCGTTTGTGTGTTCGATAATAACACACAAACATCCCGTGCAAAAATGCGATCAGTCGAGGTTGAATCCAGGATGAGTCGCAAGGGAGTTAAGCTGATAACTTGTGTTTGAACATAACCCATGAAGAGACTAATTGGTCCCTCCGGTACTAGCACCTTCTTGTACCAGTCCAACTGGCACGAGACGATTTTTTTTATTTTTTTATATTTCATCCCGAGTGAACCTTCAGGTCGTGGAATTTAGTTAGCTTTTCCGACACGCATGCATAAGCGAAAATTCTTATTTTTTGCCAACACTGTATTATACATATCACACGTTTTGATCACGATGCACTCGCTGCACACGAAAGTGCACGGCTTATGTTGTATTTTATCGGATCTGCAGCAATTGTATGTAGCCAGCACAGCAAATGATTAAGTTTTTTTAATTCATTTTTTATTGTTTATTTTAAAATTTCCAACAACAATTGTTGCTTCTAATGCTAGGATTTCTATTGCATGTTAACAATCAAAGCTGGCAAGTGTATCCTGGTTTAACTCTTTCCACCGCAACAAGTAAGTAATGTAAGCCAAATGACATTCAGGCATATTTACATAGAAGAATATTTACTGAGTTGGAAAAATAAATCACTAACTCGAACACTAGCACATTGACAATTACCGCTAAGCTTAGGTATGAGAGCGCTTAGCATGCGTGAAATTGTACGTGATTAAAATACATTTAAAATGCGGAAAACGCGGTCAATGCAATGGCACATGCCCAAGGAGAGTTCAACGAAAAAAAAATTTGTTTTTTTTACTCAAAAAGCAAATACATATTATATTACTTACTTAATTACTGATTCTTGGTGAAAAAAGCCCAATGTTGCACTAAAAAATCGCGGCAGCAGACCTGCAGTTCGGCCAGGAGCTTTGTTAGCGCGCTCAACCAAAATTTTAGCGCGTCCAGTTAACTTTGCTTTTTAGTTTGCGCTTTTACTTTTTCTTGGTGCTGCTGTAGTTGACGTACAGCGATTTGTGCCCTTTTGAAAAGTGAAAGGTTTTACATGATTTATACCGGCCACGTTGAATTAACTCGTGCTGCAGTGTAATTAATCTCATGCAAATATGGCCCACTCTGCAGTTGAGGGTGTGGGTATGCGCTCTGAATTTTACGAGTTTACTTGTAGCGGCTAGCGAACCGTTGTATCAATCAATAGAATAGGGGAGTGTGGCCACATATAAACTGGGTTGCATATTTCTTACTACTTAGCTAATGCAGAAAAGTTCACACAAAATGATAGATTTAGTCAAAAGCAATGTATCCTTATGCGATTAACAGAGCGATAATATAACCTATGCATGTAAATTTAAGTTTCGCATATGGTAGACATCAATCTTCGATACATCCACCGGAGACCGAAAAACATCCAGGCCAAGGAGACGCGATGATTCTACCTCGTCATCTGGTCAATGACTTTATTTGCAAATTTTTTTGGACTTATTTTCTCTATTAAAAAGAAAAATTACGTCAATTGGGGTTATTTCCATTACAATAAGAAAGAAAGTCAATTGACGTTATTTCGTTGACCTTGTTACCTGTCGGCCGTCATCATTCAAGCAACTCAAGCGCCAGTCACCATGGAGAGATGGACCTCAGGGAACTCTCCATCGCTCCAGTAGTCGCGTGGCGTTGACAACAAGCCAGAAAAACCTCTCGACCTGCAAGAGGTGGTATCAGCATAGGGCTTACACAGCTGATTCGTGGCCCACCGGTCCAGAAGTAGACTTCAGGAAGCGAGTGGAGCTTTCACTTTCGAGATTCAGGCACTGCCGGTCTGGCCAAAAGATCGCATGGCAATTTTCAGAACTGTAAGACAGATAATTTTTATCTTTAAATAGTTAGAGGCAACCATGAGCGCCCTAACTGCCGCTTGGCTCTCCGAGTAAATGTTTACTCATTGACAGTAACTGCTGATTCCGAGCTCCTGACAGAAAACACCTCCCTCCCAAATCTCCAATCCAGCTTTGAGGCATCCGTAAATACGTTCGCCTGACCTCTACTCCAGATTTCCCCGTTTTCAAAGTTTGCCAATGGCTTCCTACGGCAACCGCAGAATTTTTAGCTCCATCCTCTATATTGAGTTTCCATGGCAGATTCGTAGCAAGAATAATTTCGAGGTAGTTAAACCTGTCAGATACCACCAACTGTCTTCTCCATTAGAGCGTAGTTCAAATGCAGGAATCTTGTACCTTCTCGTGAAGAGAACTAGCTTCCTTTTACTTGGGTTGATAGCTAGTCCTCAAGATGCATATCACTTACTCACAATACCCAGATATCTTTTGCAGAACGTCCCCTAGTATGTTTGGAAACTTTCCCCTGAAAAGGATAGCTAGGTGATCAGCATAGGCCACCACTTGACAGCCTCTAATTCCGAGGTCTTGCAGCAAGTCGCTAACTAATACGACCTACAGGAGGGAAGAACGACCACCTCCTTGAAACGTGACCATTCTCACCCTTCTCTGAGCTCCAGCGCACCCCACTCAGTCATGACAATGCTGTCACTCTCAAACTTACCAAGCCTTTTAAGACATTGTTAAAAAATGCCTTGATGTGAAAAACGGTCCAGGGTACAAATACTTTGTGAAGTAGGGACCCCTCTGTAAGGTATACAACCGAATGGAGAGCCAGTTTAGTGGATCTGCCTTTGTAGTAAGCATGCAGCGAAGCCGAAAACCACTCCCGAAGAATTTTTCTGCACATATGGAGATCAAACAGGCTTTCCAACATTTGTAAGAGAAACGAGGACAGACTGATTAGCCTGCAGTCCTTTGAAGATACATGAGAGCATTTTATTGCTTTTGGAATAAAGGTAACTTGGAAAATTTTTCAATAATTTGGGATATAGCCGGGCCCGTCGAGAGGGGGGAGGTTCTCGAAGGGGCCCGTATTTAAAAAAAATTTAGTGAATAGTTAAATTATAATGCTTTTGATAGTCGATTAATTCAAACATTTGGATTTCCAGATTATTATCGACGCATTCGCTGCCGCCAAAGCTCGAAAATCTCACTTCTAAGTTCCAACTAATTTAAGATTGGAGGATTTTAAACTGCATGTTCCAAAAGACTGTTTTTGATTAACCAGATCGATAAATAATTGTTTGACCAAGATGTTTCTGTGTTCTTATTAACTGTCAAGGCCTGCTATCCCTATATTCGTATATTTCGCTCTCTCTCTCTATGGCGCGATATACAACAGGTATATCATCATAAACCTCCTAAGAGATTTTTGCGCCAAGCTTCTCTTCCAATTTGTGGTGTGCCGTTTTGAATTTTCTCTACAAATTGGTGGGACCTACAGTTTTTTGCCGACTCCGAACGGCATCTACAAAGGAGACGAATTTTTGCTGAGAAGCCTGTCATGGCAGAAATACACTCGGAGAGTTTGCCAAACCACAGCCGAGGGGCGAGCCCGTTTTGAAAAACTTTTTTCAAATCACTTTTGATGTTACCTGTACCAGGGCTCGAACCATGGACCTTCGGTGTGGTAGGGCGGCAACACTACCTTCACACCACGGCGGTCGCTCTAATCTGAATAAATATTTCTAACCAAAAGTCTATATATATGAACTGATTAATACATTCTATTGATTTTCAAAATCGTATAAAAAAAAATTTGTTTTACCCAACATCAACTATAAAGCAAATTCAATACAGATTTGATGAACTGATGAGACCAAAAAACGTCGTATTTGACTTATTCTTTAAAAACATTGAAGTAGTAAGTAGAAAGATAGTTGATGAAATTGATGCAGTATTCGAAACTTTTATGTAGGAAGCGGGCCCCACCTTTTTACCCCTGGGCCCGGATTTCCTCTCGGCGAGTCCAAACTCAGGGGCAGCAAGCTCGGGAAATCCCTAGAGATCTCCTTCCTTTCACAGGCCATGAGGCCCCAGTAACTTGTAGGTCCCAAAGGGCCATTCACCTTTACATACTTCGAAAATCTCGCAAGTTCTGAGCTTGTTACAAATCTAGACCCCTCAAACTAAATAGATCCATTCAGATAAAAACGCTGTCCAAAAAAAGAACAACATAAAAGGGTAAAACTTCTTATTATATTTATTACAACTACAGAGCAAGTGCAAATAACCCACACACTTGTGCATCCAATCGCACATAAATTTTTCCCCGCTCACCTTAGGGACCTACATGTGTCACAATAATTTACGAAAATTGCATTAATTTGCCATGAACTTTTGAACTGAACACTATCTAATTAACTACATAGGAGTTTAAAGCAAAACGAACATACAAACATTTCAGCATGCAGATATTTCAAAGCACCTCATCGCTAAGGATTAAGCTTTTGTTGGTGTAGTGTCAGCAGATGGTGTTAGCGCATGTTAATGACAGATGTGCGCTGTAGTGACTTTTGGTTTTTAGTTGTAACAAAGTAAACGCACGCATAAACGTATACAGCTGTGTTCAATAAAATAGTAGTGAAATTAAAATGGATTTCGTACAACGAAATAAGAAAAAGCTGTGATTTTATTAATATTCATTTAAATATAGCGAATAGCATAACACAAGCGACATAAAAAGAAATGTCAAAGTTTACGCAAACTTCCAAAAATGGACATCAAAATTTTAAAATTTTTTGGCAGAATTTCTAGAAAATTCTTGAGTACGCACTTTTGTAGATCAATCAATTTTAGGTCAAGTTAGAACTCGCTCAGAAATTTCACTGAATTTTCAGATAATTTTTCGTCAAAGGTGTTGAGTGATTTCTTCCATACAACGCATAAGGAAAATTAATTTTGTATGGAAAAAAATACCCAACATCCTTGAAAAAAATTCAAAAAATTCAGGGGAAATTTTAGGTACTTAGAACTTGCACATTATTGTGCTAAAATCGAATGAGCTCTAAACTGCTTACTCAAAAATTTTCTAATAACTCTGCCCAAAAACATTGAAATTTTTATGTCAGTTTTTAAAAGTTTAATTAAATTTACTGAACTTTGTGTAAACTTTGAAAATTCGTTTTATTTAGTTCTGTTATGGAATTTGCTATATTTTAAATGAAAATTTTTTAAATCACAGTTTATTTTTATTTCGTCGAACAATATCCAATTAAATTTCACTAATATTATATTGAACACAACTGTATATAAACTAACACACGCCAGCAGAAAAGCAGCAGTAAACTTAATGAAAGGTTTTGTAGAAGGATTTTCCAAAAGCACTGACACTGGCACAGAGGATTAAAGGACTTATTATGTGACTGTCAGTGTCAGCTGTTTTGAGAGTAAGTTGTATTCAACAAACAGAATTTGTGTATGTGAAAAATATAACACAAACTTATGTATATATGCATGTATGCAATTTTCAAAAACCGTACAGTCAAAACAACTAGTTGCAAACTGTTCCAAAGAAGAATGAACAGCAAGCCGATTAGTCCGACTTAAATCCACATATTAATCGCATCGCTTATTACTCTTTAACACCTTTCGTTTGATGCCCAAGTTAGAACGCCTTGGCCTACACATTGGCCGATAACTCTGAAACTCTGGTCTAGTTATCGAAATAAGGGTTATCTAGGGGTTTGAGTTAGATGGCAAGTAAAGCAACTGTGAAAGTTGCATTCAATTTTATTTAGCATTTTTTGAGTGATACGCGCTCACACATACAGACAGAGCACAAAAATTCTAAAAACTGTTGCTTGAGATTCTATTGGCTCAATAATAATGTCAGCTCTAAATTTTTCTGGAATATCCGAAATGTACGAGTATCGAATTGCTACATTTTTTTTTAATTCGAGATAAGGAGTTGTTATTTTGAACATGGCGACATCTTAAAAGTTTTCAGATTTCAGACAGATACAAACCTATCTCAAACTATTTCAAAATAGTTAAAAAGAATTTAGTTCAATTTTAGAATTTCGGTTTTTCGAACTCTGAACGTCTAAGCAGTTTGCTTCACTTTAAACTTTTGCTGGTGACAGTTTAGTTCTTTTCGGCCTAGTTCGATTCTGGGCAGGAGATTCTAGTTTCCTGCCTACATTTTTGCCTAACTGCAGGGTATATATGTACATATGTTAGTGTGGGTAATTTTTTTTCTTGTTTAGCAGTGTAAAGAATTTGAAAATTAAGTTGTTCTCAAAAAGATTAGTTTTTGAAATTTTTTTTTTTTCAAATTTTTTTTTTGCGAATTGCAAAAAAATTAAACTAATATTGACTTTATAAAAAAAAATTAAGTTCTGAAAAAATGTATTTTACAAAAATTTTCTTTTTTAAAATTGCAAAGTAAATATAACAAATTTTTGGGTTTTTTTTAACGCTATATCCATCCACTAAAAAATAAAATGCATTTTTTCTAACTTTTAACTTAAATCAGAAAAATATATATAAAAAAAATAGTTTTCAACTTTAAATTAAATTTTAATACACTCTAAAAAAAATTTATTACTCTACAGTTCGATATGGCCCATCGATTGAAAAAAAAAATTTATCAATTTTATGGAAGTTTTCTAAAATCAATAAGATTTTCCCTAGAAAATAAATGGTATGTTTAGCGCCAGGAACCTGCATACCAAATTTCATTACTCAAGTTATCGTCAACGGTCTCACAAACGGACCGAACGGAAGCTGGAAACATTTTTTTTCTCTTGAGCACTTTGATGTATGCATATCCTGCAAAAAATCGCACGAGTTATCTGTAAAGCGAGTGATTCGCGATCAATATTTTCGTCTACAGGGGTATAGATTCCTAATATTCAGTTATAGACATAGTTGTGTAACCTACTTTCAAGTGTTGAAAATTCGACACTATATAAAGAGATCAAAACTGGTATTAGTCTCATCCTCCTTCAAAACTCCTCGCCTAGTTTTGCTAGACTAATCGCTTTTTTGCGGAATAAGTTTCGAATAACACAAATATGTTTTGTGACCCATGACCGGTTGAGTATATAAAAACACTTAAATTTGGGAAGTTTAGTTTGGGTTATTTTTGAAAAATTTTACCCAAATGCTTGCTGGGTATGTGACACAAACACAACTACTTTGTAAATGTTTATTCATCTGCATGCAGTAGCAGCAAACAACTCAGAATTAGTTACTAGTCAACTTTATAAATAATAAACACTAACATTCACATACTCACATACACACACACACTTTCAGGTACATGAATATATTACCCGCAGTAAGCTTCATTTAACTGGATAAACACAAAGTAGAAAAAATAATTTAGATTTAATTAGTTTTAGTTTCAGCAAGGTAAAGCGTTCATATAATCCTTCAATTCCAAACTTTTACACTTTTCATTTGTTCGCATTTTATTTTGTTTTATGACAAGCGATTTATTTGTAATTAAGCTTTCTACCCTTGCTACTACTATATGATACATAAAACTCTCATTGAAAATTAAAGAATTTTCCAATAGACGGTTAATTGAGCAGATGAGCAACATCAGAATGAAACAGAACGACAGAAATGTAGTTCATTAAGATTGGAAGGGTTGATTAGAGAAACCCGTATAATTTTTCATTGATTAATAAAGAGGGGTGTGGTTTATGATAGAGCTTAAGGGTTAATTGATTACTAAAAGAAATCCAAATAAACTTGGTGACCGGCTTCTAAAGGAATGAAGCTTTTCGAAATAACCCCTCAACTAAATCAAGGTTAACTTGCTATAGTAAGCGTAATATAATCGTTTTCAAGATAAATTTATTGTGCTCTAAACAATTTGTATACACTTCGATAAAAAGGCAAAAGTGTCATTGAGGCATGGTCAGCGATCGTTTAGAGTGCCAAAATCGGTCTCAAGTAAAACCGCATTCTCGTTTTCGCGAAATATCGAGCTTTAACCCTTCTGATGCTCAGTAAGTGGATACATTTTGCCATGAAACTTTTTTTTTTTGCTTAGTAGGTTTGTGCTGTTGCTATCACTGATATTTATTTCTAAGAATGGCACTATAAATTAAATAATTCATTTATATTTCAGACATTTATCACACTGCATATGAATCACACTGTATAAGTTATGTAACTACAACAAATCTATATGCTTCTTTAAGGATTTTTCACGCTGAACTCGAAGCAGTGGTCAAAAATGCAGAGATTGAAAATAATTACTATTTTTAAGGAAACTACTACTACAATAAAAAAATAAACATTGGCATATTCAAAGGTACAAAAACAAGTATTTTGAAACTAAAAATTTTAATTTCTTATTTTAGAAAATTTTTTATTTTTCGAAATCGGAAATATTAAAGTTTTCAACCAAATTTTGGAATTAAACTTTTTTGTATTATATCTATGGTATATCTTGAAATTTGCAGAAGGGTGTTATTTGCTTTTTCAAAAATTTGAATTTTTGAATTTTGAATAAAAAATTTTAAAATTTTTTTTTAGCATTCTAGTCGCTTTCAATTAGTTAAATACAGAATACTGAAATTTTTTTCATGCCAGCATATGAAAACCACAGTATATAGCAGACCAGATAAGCAAAACAAAATAATGTAAATATGCCTATTTGACAAATTTGTTTATTTCTGGCTTAAAGGTGTAATTTGCCTTAACCCAAAATAAGTAAATATTTATGAACTTTTTATTAATGTTTTAAACTTTTAGCTGCTTCCCTATAAAATATTATAGAAAAAGACAAATTCCAAATGATTCGTAATTCTTGAATAAGAATGCTAAATGCTCGGTGTACGGCAAGACGAATATATGCAAAAGCAGTGAGAATTCGCATGTGTGACATAATTAAAGGAAAATACCTATACAAGGTGTGTTTAAAAAGTATCGCGAATTTTGAATTTGCGCTGGTTACGTATATTCGAATTTCGAATTTTTTGTGGCGTTATGTTGGTACTCATGTCTCTCACTTATGCCGACAAGCTCGGCCATTTTTAATATTCAGTTAATTGTTGACAGCTGCTTTGCTTGCACGTGTTTTGGATCGTCTTCGATTTTTACCTATTTTTTTACCAAAATTGCTCAATTGTGACCAAAAACAGCATCGCATGAACATTGCTAATGAGATGTTAAACTCTGTCCACGACGACCCAAATTTGCTCCAGAGGGTCATAACTGGTGACGAATCGTGGGTTTATGGTTATGACGTGGAAACCAAAGCTCAATCATCTCAATGGAAGCTGCCGCACGAACCAAGACCGAAAAAAGCGCGCCAAGTTCGGTCGAATGTGAAAGTTTTGCTGACAGTTTTCTTCGATTGCAGGGGCGTGGTGCATCATGAGTTCTTGCCACAGGGAAGAACGGTCAATAAGGAATATTACCTGCAAGTTATGCGCAATTTGCGCGAAGCAATCCGCCAGAAACGCCCGGATTTGTGGAAGAACAAAAATTGGCTTTTGCACCACGATAACGCCCCTGCTCACGCATCGTTGCTTGTGCGCGACTTTTTGGCCAAAAACAACACACTAATGATGCCGCAGCCACCGTATTCCCCAGATCTGGCCCCCTGTGACTTTTTCTTGTTCCCTAAGCTGAAGAGGCCCATGAAAGGACGACGTTACGCTTCTCTTGACGACATAAAGACGGCATCGAAGGAGGAGCTGAACAAGATACAAACAAATGATTTTTTGAAGTGCTTCGAAGATTGGAAAACCCGTTGGCACAAGTGTATAATATCTCATGGGGATTACTTTCAAGGGGACAAAATAGATATTCATGAATAAATAAATAATTTTTGAAAAAACACAAAATTCGCGATACTTTTTGAACACACCTCGTATACTGATGCATTCAAAAAGCAACGATCAACGATGACCCATTCAAAAAGCAACGATCAAACACAACAGAATTAGATTCGTTTATATTTATCAAGCAGGGCTGCGCATTCAAATACGACCGTCCGGTTAATTTCATAAAATGGTTTATTTTCGTAACCACCGGATAGTATCGAAACCAATTGACAGTATATACCTATTTATTTGCAATATATTAGTATCCGGATACTTCGTATTTTTGTGCTATCAAAGATGAGAAGCATCATCCAATAACTACTTAGAAACAGTCGATTAATGCAACCTTTTGCTTCAAAATTCATGTAAAAATTATTTGTGTACTTTTATACCGGCGGGTTGCAATGGGTTAATAACTAAATATGTACACATTTTTCACGTATTAATTTTCAAATAAGCATAGACGTCAGTATCTGGTCTACTGCATACTGTGGTAAAAACAAAAAATTTAAATAATGGCGAACTTGAATTTTTCCGGTTTCGAAAAACTTTAAATTTTCTTTTTTTTAAATCAGAAATAAAAATGTTTTATTTTGTACCGCGATGTACCCAGGTTTATTATGAATGTGCCAAAGTTTATTTTTACCTCAAATAGTTTCCAAAATATCGAAAAAATAAACTTTGCAAAAGAAGAAAAATGTAAAGAAAGTGAAATTTTGAATTTGCATAACTTTGAAAAAAAAAACATATAAGTTTTTTGTTTTTTGGCAGAACTTCGTTATATCATAAAACTCCCTCCTAAATTTCATTTAAATCGGAAAGGTTCCATTCCAACTATTTGACGATTGGACATGAAACGACCCAATTGTGTTATTGTTATTATCATATTGTTACTAATAATTGCATTACGTGTGCATCTAACACGTCATTTTGTTACTTTATATGTTGTAATTTTGCTATGATTAAAATTTTAATACAAGACACAAAATAAAAAAGGCATTATTTAGGGAATGTTTTACATTTTTTTCAGGTTAATTTTAAAATATCATTAAATAAATCGCTTAGAAATGTCTTTAAGAACTCTGCCAGATTTTTATTTAAGAAATTACGCTAAAAATTCTTTAAAATAATCCAAAAAAAAGTGTTTAGTTGTTTTGATTAGTTTTGGTTATTTTTAATAATGCTTGATTTTTTTAAATATTTTTTTTTTTTTTAATTTTTGATTTTTTTCATAAACAATACTGAAAATATCATAAATAATCAAAAACAATTAAAAAAAAGTAAAAAAAAATAATCAAAAAAAGACACTTGGGTTCGTATCCCAGAAGGGGTCTGATGAGAAGTTGGGCACTTCGAAACATATCATCCCATACCATCGCTGTGCATAACGTTGTAATTTTTCTCTAATATCAATCAACAAAAAAATTTTGTGTGATTACTTTTGACATTTCTGGTTTTTTTTTTGTTTTTTTTTTTTATTATTTTGTATTTTTATCAGATTTGTTGTAGAAGCACGTCAATATACACATCAACAATACGGAAAAAAATCAAAAATAATCTAAAAAACCCAAAAAATTTTCAAAAAATCGAGAATAATCAAAAATAATCAAAAGTAATCAAAACTTTTTCTTTATTATTTTTTATTTTGTTTTTTAATAATCGTAAAACCATGATTTTTTATAATTTTTTTAATTAATTGGAAAATTATCATTAGATATTGAAACTAATTTTAATCAATCATTAAATGAATTCTCAAGAAGATAATTAATCAAACCGGTAATCATTACGATTAGTAATCATTTATTAACAGGTCGAAAAAAGTCGTTAACAGATTCGGATGTGGTGGTTATACACTAAGCTTAAGATGAGTAACACGGGTGAAGGCAATTTTTTTCCGCCTAGCCCGACCATCGCGTTATCGCTTTGTTTGCTCCCTCGAAGCTTCGAAACGAATGATCTGGCTATCTGTTGTTTAAAAATATGGGATTTTTTATTTAACAATATTTTCGATGTACAGAGCGTATGTTGTACCGATCTTAGCAAAAGGCACATAGTATGGGAGAAAGCAGTAAAGATGCACTAAGTGGATAATATGATTGTGTCAACTACAGTTGGCAACCTAACCGTGAAATGACAGGCGAAACAATAGAGAGAGATGAGAATTAACAAACGAAGACTCAAATCGAGCAGCCGAAGCGAACTGTGGCATGTCGACGTAGATTTTGCTATTTAAAATACTATTACTTTTCAACATTTATTATCCGTGTAACATTTAATATTCATCAAATACTTATTTACTTAAATTAAATAAGAGTTTATTAATTTATTCTGCATCCACGACAATTGGTTAAATGCAGAAAGCATCATGCGTTGCGATGACAACGCCGATTCGATCAAGATCTGCAATGATTCTGAATGTAAAATGTGTCACGCCATAGTCGATATTCATCATCGAAACGTAGCACATAAGTGCGGTAAGGCTTAGGGAGCTGGGACTATAGAGAGTGCATATGTATAACCCGGAAGCAACTGATCCTCACATGCATGTTATTCGAGATTTTGGTTAAAAAACGAATATTCATTGCTTAATCCACTTAGCCTATTAACTCAAAAACGTAAAATTTCTACTTGAATGCTTTTGGCTAGAGAGGTACAACATACGCTTCACTATAATTAACGCCTTCGACTCATTGCAGTTGCATGTGAAACGACAATCTTTATAATTAATTTAATTCCATTATATTTTCATCTACGCGCATACATGTCAAATGCCAAAGCCAAACCTTCGCGAATGTATTTAGTACACCCTTCACTGTTCATAGCAATCTGGCAATACCTGTCGGTGCATGCTGGTGCCAGTTTCATTCACTGCAATGCGCAGTTGAATAGAAGAAAAAACTAAACTAAAATGAAATTCCTTATAAATGAATCTTTGGCCTCAACTAGCTAGTATTTTAACGTTAAGTTTGAAGAAAATGTTGTTGTTTTCAATTGTTTTTTTTTTTTGGTTCTACTATTTCTTGTAAAGTTTTGCTTGCTCCGTATGTAGTCGGTAATTTCAATTTGATTTTTTTCACTTGGGCATTGTTGTGCTTAAAGGCTGCCACCCGCAGAATGCTATAATCGCACAGTGCCACTGCCTTGAACTTCCGACCCGTTAATTTTGTGTGAAAGGATTGTCTTAGCTGTTTCTTCGTACTCACCCTTAGGTGTGTTTGTGTATGTTGGATAACATGGTGCTCTGTTTAATTGCGCTTTATTAGCTTCCTGTTTTCTTTTGAAACATTGCACGCTTACTTCGCTCACGTCTCTGGCATAGAGCTGAAACAAGCATGCGAATGCCAAAAAAAATAGCTACCAATGTGACTTTAGTAGGAATGGCAATCCCGAGTCCCGAGTCGATGTGTAAACATCTTTGGGCTCGGTAGGGGCTGTCCCCTAAAGTTACGCGTCGCTGCCTGTAAACGTGCCTCGCCACTGCTTACAATTCTGTCTGTGTTTTGTTGATGCAAAGTTTGCAACGTGTGACATGTGCCTGTGCCTGTTGTTGATGTTGGCTCTATGCAAGTCTGAGTTGTTAGTGAAATTTGGCTTAGTATGCGTGTATAGAATGTATGTGATGTTCTGCTTCCCTGTAAAAAACGTTGGAGCATCAGAGTACTCCAACACTTATCCTCATTCATATAAAAAAGGTGGTCCAATTTACATAGCGATGTCCGGTGACTGGATCACCTAATCCTATTCGGAGTACCATTTACTTTGCTTCTGAATAATCTATAGAGCACCTACGTTGGAGTACTTTGAAAATGCTGCCAAAAGATTACTCTATAGAGTACTCTAGACGAAAGCGAGAAGGGAGTATGTATGTCCGCTCTCGCTTTGCTGTTGAATACTCTATAGAGTAATCCCATGGGAGTATTTTGAGAGTACTCTCACGTAGGTGGTCTATAGAGTATTCAAAAGCAAAGAAACGGAGTACTCCGATATGGATTAGGTGATCCAATCACCGGACATTGCCATGTAAATTGGACCACCTTTTTTATATGAATGAGGATATGTGTTGGAGTACTCTGATACTCCTATAGGAGTATTCTATGGAGTATGAAACGGAGTATTTCCGTTTTTTGCAGGGTTATTATGGCTGTATGCAAGTGCTTTGCTGATTATTATTATTCGGTAATCGTGGCTAAACACGTTGATTGCTTTCAATCGGCAAAAGACGAAGGCAACTTCGTTTATCATTAATATTCAATGTGTTTACAAAAACAAAATAAGTGATTGTTCATGTTAAATTTATTTTAGCTCAGAATACTCAAGACGGTAGTTAATTGGTTTTGTTTGTGTAATCTTTGTGGTTATACTTACGGGATGAAACGCAAAAAAATTAACTGATATAAAATAAAGTAAAATGAAATAAAAAACATTTAATTAAATTAAATTTGATTAAATTAAATTAATAAAAAGGAATTATTATAACGGGAAAGAAATTAAATGAAAGGAAATGAAGGAAAAGGAAAGTAAAGGAAAGGGAATGAAAGGAAAAGAAATTAAAGAGGCGGAAAGGAAAGGAAAGAAAGCAAGCAAAAAAACAATAAAATATAATAAATTAAAAATAGAGACTGTTAAAAGAAGCGAAAAGCAAATAAAATAAAAATATATTAAAGTAAAGGAACAGCATAGAAGTCAAAGAAGGTCAAGAAAGGAGTTGCTAATAACTAAAATAAAATAAAGTTTTTTGATTGAAATTCATCCACTGGGCGAGGTCTAATTAAATTAAATTTATGTACAAGATACATATATTTACACATCAAACTCCATGAGCACTGGGTACTCGCGCTTTTTTTTTTGTTTTGTTGCAGTAAATCTCAGGATGTCTGTTTTACGAAATCCGGATTTTCGGGATTCTAAATATTACGCGTGATTTATTAATGAATTATTATTAATTAATAATAATTACCCGGTCTAATCCCACGGTTGCAAATTTTGAAAATTAAAAAATTCTAAAAAATGTGCATCCCTATACTTTAGACAACAACAAAAAAAAGCACAGTTAACATACCACAAGCTCATTAACCCATAAGATATGTGAACGTTGTTACACAATTTATTTTCGTTTTTTCTTTTTTTTTTTGGTAGAATTCTCTATTTTACTATCTTTAATCGCCAACGCGTAACTGCTGACATTTACTGCTGCCACAGCGATGTCCCACCGAAAAAAAAACTATTTCTTCTATTTCCTTTATCCCTCGCTGCTCTGTATTTTTACTAAGAAAATACCTTTCACCCTCCCGCCCACTAATCGTCTGTTGCACATCGCCAAATTACTATCCTGCCACATGAGGAACGTCCTGCCACTATCAACAATAATAATAACAACAAAATATCTGTTAACTCGTCGCTAATTGCTAAAGTTTGCTCTGCATTTTGCACCTCAGCCCGTTTCAGTTTCCATCCTCCGCATGTTGGTGGCGAAAATGCTCGTATCTACCAATTATTCGTTTTATTTCATTTTTCCGCAGTTATTTTCGTTCTCACCGTATTATACTGTTATCTTGATTTTTGTTGTCTACCACATTTGCTTCGTGTACGTTTTTGTTGTGTTAGCTTAACTGTAATCGTTGTTTTGGCTCACATGCAATGCTCATTTGCTCGGTGTGCAGTAAATTAATTCCATTTAATTCGCTACTTATGGTTTTTCTTTGGTTTTGATGTATTTGGTGTTGTTTTATGATTTTACCAAAGCTGCTCACTGAAAGTCATCAAATTTAGTTGGCAGAGTCAGCTGTTGAATGAATAATAGAATTTCTACGGTGAAAATATTTACAAAGGTGTACTGGTGAGGTAGTTTGATAGTTAACAAGAGCATATGGGGTATGGTCCACATTTCTTAGCATCATACAAAGCAATCGACGATTTCTGACCTCGGACTTCGGAATTAAATTTCTAGAATTGAACAAGTGAGTTGATAATTAACTCGATTTAGACCTTCCAGTCAATCAATAATTTTCTTCCATTTATTGCTAGGTTGAAAAAGCATCCTTAACGAAATCGAAATAACTTTAACTATGAAACGAATCCAAACCTGAAAGCGGAATGAAACCGTTCTTTCGACTAAGTTAAGGACAAGCAAATTGGAATGAAACCCAAATTAATTAGAAACCGCATCTCGAACTAAACCAAAACAAATTTTGACAAGCTCAATCGGATGAAATTTAAAAGAAAGGAAAATTAACTAAGCCTTCAAAATTTTGCAGATCAAACCAGGAATAAATATGAAATTAATTTGAAAAAACTAAACCGAACTTGAAGCAGAACTGGCATAAAATCGAACAAATTTTTGAAACCGAGAATAAACGAAAATTAAACTAATTTGGCGAACATAAGCGGAACTAAAAACAAGCTATTTTGAAAGAAGAGAGAAACCGAAATAAATTTGAAGAACGTAGCCGGAGCAAAATCGAAAAAATATTTGGGAACGAACCCAAAATTAATTTGAAGAATATATTCGGAAATGAACCAAACTATTTTTGAAGAGCGAAACTGGAATAGAACCGGACAAATTTCACAGAACAGAGAGTGAAGGAAGCCTAAACAAAACGAATAAAGCCGAAATTTATTTGAAGAATGTAACCGGAAGTAAACGGAAACCATTTCTTGGAGCGAAACAGAAATTAATTTGAAGAACGAGACTTGAAAATATTTCTAAAAGAAAAGCAGGCACTAAGCCCACATTACTTGGAAGCACATCTTTCAAACTAAACTGAAAGTATGAATGGACGGAAAATACAAATATTGAGGAAAAAAGTCGAAACGAAACCAAAACAATTTAAAGAACGCAACCTGTTTAGGTCGAGACAATTTCAAAGTACGAGGGAGGAACAATACCAAAAAACTGTTCAAAAAGGAATCCGGCAAAAAAATCCTAATCATTTTGATCAAACAAAACAGAACGGAACCGAAATTATTTCGAAAAACAGAACAGAAACGAAACCTCAAAATTGCGTGCCTTATTTATAGATCTTCGCCCTACTTAGTCAGCGCGTCCACTCATAAAGGAGGAATAATAAGATTTTACTGAACTAACCGCCTTTTCTCTCTCTCTCTCTATGGCGCGATATACAACAGGTATATCATCATAAACCTCCTAAGAGATTTTTGCGCCAAGCTTCTCTTCCAATTTGTGGTGTGCCGATTTGAATTTTCCCTACAAATTGGTGGGACCTACAGTTTTTTGCCGACTCCGAACGGCATCTACAAAGGAGACGAATTTTTGCTGAGAAGCCTGTCATGGCAGAAATACACTCGGAGAGTTTGCCAAACCACTGCCGAGGGGCGACCCCGTTTTGAAAAACTTTTTTCAAATCACTTTTGATGTTACCTGTACCAGGGCTCGAACCATGGACCTTCGGTGTGGTAGGCCGGCAACACTACCTTCACACCACTAACCGCCTTTTATAAAGTAAAAAAACGTCTCATTTCGGCACTTCGAGTTGGCTGTAAAGCAAATGCTCTAACGGGATATTCCAACTGCCAACTGCTTGAAGGAAAACAGTATCCGACATGAAAAAGTAGACACGAACATGATGGGCAAAATGATAAAATCCGATAATGGATAAAATACCCATTTGATCAGACGAGTTGCAGCAGGGGCCCTTAGCATCATTCACAAGAAGTTTCACCAGACGGTACCATGACAAAATCGGCAGTGGTATTAACCCAAGCAAAAAAAAATAATAAAAAAAAATAACGGTTAACGAAAGATTAAAAAACTAATCTTCAAAAAACTAAAAATAGATCCTCCAATTTTTCCCGATTTTCTATGTTCAAAGGTGACCCAATTGGATCTATGGCACCTCTTCATGCAGTATCAAAATTTCAACTTTTTTACTTGAGGTTATATCACATGGGATTATGTCATGGCTATCCACCTTTAGCTTTGACAACTTCCATTTGGTTAATGCTGTAATCGAAGCCCAACCACAACCCACTGGAAATAATGTGAACAACAAAGCCGTTCCATCCCACTTCTTTGTTAACCAAAGAAAAATGTTTGGAGTGAATTTAAAGATATTTATAATGATTGATTTAAAAGTTGATTTCTGCTTCGTAAACTACAAAAAAAAATTTTAGAAGGCAGAGCATTAAAAATCATTAAAAAAACTGCAAAAAACGCATTGAGTCAAACACTTACTCGCATGAAAGTTTTGATTCTCTAAATCCCTTTTTCAATTAGGTTTAAGTACTCCAACTCATGATTGAGTTTTAGCTAATACATCTTGCGTTGCAAGGAAAATAATCAAAATACTAATACGCAAACATATTGATATGAAAATTTTAGAAAATACTAACGCAAAAACAAAAGCCGCTTAAACTTAGACAACAAACTCGATCAAGTGAGCAAAAGCAGTGAATAATGTTGAACAAGTAATTAACACTCTGTGAAGAAGTATTGAACAATAACAACAACAATGCATGTGTGATAGATAGAAATTTTGTAAATAAAGTAACAGTAACAAAAAACATTCACCAGCAACTATACATATTTACAAGAACAAGAACAAAACCGTGAAAGTGCTAAGGAAAGAGTTTAGAAAATGCATACTTCAATTAGCATTAAGTACTGCCATGGTAAGTAAGTAATCATCAATATGTAGTGTGTGTCTGTATATGTGCGTGTACACTTGTAAGTACCCAGCAAAAAATGATGATCCAAGGGCAGATGGCATCGGTGACATGAAACAAACCCCAGTAAAAAATTGGGATTACGACACAAGATTACTTCAGTAAATTTTGAGATATCTTAATGAAATTTGGTATGTAGGTTCCTTGGCACTAATCTCCGAGCGCTATTTAAAATTGGCGAAATCGGATGATAGCCACACACACTTTTTGTATATAGAATATTTTCGAAAATACAAAAAAGGTGATTATTTAATACATAATGCACCCAAAGGATAAAATTTGGTGTGTACATTAAAGTTAAGGCAGAAAATAAATGTTTGAAGAAATTTTTTAAAATGGGTGTGGCGCCGCCCACTTTTGGTTAACTCAAATTTAGAAATATTATTAATCATAAATCAAAAACTGTTCAAAACAAAATTCAGCGCACGGATTTCCATGAATACAAGGAATATTCGGGAAAAACTGGCCGAAATCGGTTATGGTCCACACCCACTTTTATATGAAAGATTTTGAAAAGAATCATAGATATATTTAATAGGCAATAACTTTGCGTAAAATCGCTTTGCCCTTTGCATTTCACTTTCAAAGTGTCCTTGATCGAAGAAATTCCAAACACAAATACGTCGATTTATTTGTTTGAGTGCTGATAAAAACATTAACCGAAGGTCCTGTGATGTGTTGCCTATGTGACAGTCCTTTGCCGAACATAAACCCGGTACGCTAGTATTTAACATCTTACGGCACTATCCCGATTATCGTACGAGCGATTTGGTATGACCTGTGCCACTTTCTTGGTCTTGACACACCTCCTTCCGTAAAGAAGGAGAAGGTGGGTAAGGTATCATATCCATAGGTCAACCATCAAGTTGGACATCATTAGGTTTGTGAATTTAAGTCACATCTTATGCCTCCCTCGGGCATATTCTAACCGCAGCGGTCTACGTCGATTTATCGTTCCGAGTACGAAAACACAGCAGCAGTTTCAAGCAGAGGTCTTTGAAATATCTAGAGCTTTTTGGTGACGAATCCCTGGAAAAAGATAATTTAATTTTAAGCCATAGTCGGAATCTGATAAAACGAGCGGATTCTTCCGGAGGGCTGGGGTGACTTGGCGGATGGGAAACAATTCGTATGCCTCCTTAATGGGTACAGCACATCGACCTTTATTACGGTTTTAACAGAGCACTTCTTTGTTACCAGCCATGCAGAGGTGCCTTAAGAGTTGTGGGGAATTGGAGGCACTGATAAAACCTGCATTTGTGAAAACTTAGGGCCGGTTTCACCAACTCGACTAAGACTAAAACTAAGTTGTGACTTAAGTTAGCACAAATTCGAGACTAACTTAATTTTGGGTTTCACCAACTGAGCGACTTAAATAATTGTGAACACAACAACCCGTTCCGCTGTTTTATGCACAGTAGTATTTTTTCATACCAGACAACTCTGCGCATCCCAATACCCCAGAGCGAAATGGACATGTATGGCCATACAGGAAGAAATGTATTGATCTTACACCCATTTCTCTTTAGTTGGAAGGTACTAAATTTAGCGCTTAATTGAAAACGAGTTTCATAATGGTTGCATGCTAGAAAACAAGCGTTCACATGCATCTACGCATATGACGTTAAAGTCATGCTTGACGAATTTTCCGGCTGGGACATTGTACAAAACAAATTAGGAGCATTACTGACATTTAGGTTTTGAACGACAACAACACTGACTTAGGCGAGAATAAGTCAGCTGGCAGGCTGACTAAGTTCTGACTTAGTTAAGTTAGATGGTGAAACTGAAAAAACTAAAAACCCAACTTAACTTAGTTAAGTCGAGCTGGTGAAACCGGCCCTTAGCACCCGCGTATACTTTTGAGACAGTTTTAGTCAACTGGGAAATGAGGAAGTGTATTATCTAATGAGCTTCACTAGACTTTCTGATTGGGTCAAAGAGGAGAACGGTGTTTGTATTGGCATAATACCCCTTTCTCCACTTGTACAAGTGTGTCGCTAATTGAAGCAAGCCACTTCTACTTCTCTGCTTAGTACTCCTTTCAAATCTCTGGTCGCAATATATAAGCCTTTTGAGCAAGCACTATATAAGATGTAAATTTTTTAGTGTTTAGAATAGAATTGGTAAGCTGAATTACCCTGTAAAAAACGATGGAGCATCAGAGTACTCCAACACTTATCCCCATTCATTTAAAAAAGGTGGTCCAATTTACATAGCGATGTCCGGTGATTGGATCACCTAATCCTACTCGGAGTACCATTTACTTTGCTTCCGAATAGTCTATAGAGCACCTAGGTTCGAGTACTTTGAAAATGCTGCCAAAAGATTACTCTATAGAATATTCTAGACAAAAGCGAGAAGGGAGTATGTGTTCTTTTGAGGACCACCTACTCCCACTCTCGGTTTGCTGTTGCATACTCCGTAGAGTAATCCCATGGCAGTATTTTGAGAGTACTCTCACTTAGGTGGTCTATAGGGTATTCAAAAGCAAAGAAACGGAGTACTCCGAGATGGATTAGGTGATCCAATCAGCGGACATTGCCATGTAAATTGGACCATCTTTTTTATATGAATGAGGATATGTGTTGGAGTACTCTGATACTCCTTTAGGAGTATTCTTTGGAGTATGAAACGGTATTTCCGTTTTTTGCAGGGTAGTATGTGCTATATATTCTTAAACAAGTTGATAACGCGGCAAATTTTGCTAGTAAATTACAAGCACATTTGAGGATACTGTGCATGTATGTTATTGTAAAGTTAGCATGTTGCATTCATCATACAACAACCAACTACATACCAAGCGCACATGCAACATAATTAACCCCAAAACTAAAGACCCAATCTCGAGTATTTAAGTAACTACTTTATATGTATGAAGATATTTGTATGTAAATGCAAATCAATGCAAGCAAAGGACAAGTAACTGGAATAAATGATTAAGAGGGGGAAAGGGGAATTGCAAGTTGTACAACAAAGAAACAAAAAAAATTTTATCAAAATAAAGGCAACATATATAAAGTTTGAGCCGTAGGACATGCAATGCAATGGGAAGGCAAGACGAGGCATTGCCATGAATGTGAGAACGGATGAGGCAATGAACGGTACTTAATGAGAAATTGCAACTGTAGTACCTACTCTGCTCAATAGCTCAAAGTGTAGATATTGATGTGAATATATATTAATACAAACATGGACATTAGACTGTGCATATAGGGGAGTGTGTTGACTCATTCTTAACAGGCCTTAACCAATGTTTAAGTTTTTTAAGGTTGGTTGGTTACAGACCTGTTATGTAATGATTAGTAATGGTAATGATTACCGGCTTGATTGATTACCCATAATTTTCGGTTTTCAATAATTATTTTGAAAAACAATCAAAAATTATTAAAAAAAAATTATGAAAAATCTAAAAAATTTAAATTTTAATTTAAAATTTAATTAAAAAATGGAAAAGTTATTTTGATTACTTTTGATGATTTTTGTTTATTTTTAATTGTTTGATTACTTTTGATAATTTTTTTGTACTTGATTACTTTCTGGTATTTTTTCAGACAAACATAAGCATATGCGGCAAAATTATCAATTATTTTTGATTTTTTTTAAATAGTTATTAATTAGTAATTGCGCTTTTTGAAAAGCATTAAAATAATCATTATTGATTGAAAGAGCCATCCAATCAATTAATTCCTCAATTTTGATTGGTATATAACAGGTCTGGTTGATTAAATCAATACAAGTAATCAGATCCGGTCACTTTTTTACTCAACTTCAATAGTAAATAACTTTTAGTAAGGTAACTTTATAAAAAGCTGTTGAGAATTATTCTCTATTGCTTTTTCCGTTTTTGGCAAGTTTACAAATTAAACTCGTGAAACATAAAAATTAATAAAAATGTTTAAAGTCAAATTACACGGAAACTCGGCCCTGATGAGAACTTTCATTTAGCAGTTTTTAACGAGAATATTTATTTCTGAGAAAACTGTACACAATTAAATATTTTTACTTACAGTTTGAAAGAAATAATTAGACACAAATAAGTCTAAATCTCAACATGATAGTTCTCTTAACATTAATAATTAGATCTAAGATTTTATTTTTGTTTTTGTTTTTTTGCCACAGTCTAGTGCAAATAAGATATTGTATATACTTGCATACTTGAAAAACTTCCCAAAGCCAGGAAATTTGTAAAGTGGCACAAGTTCGCTCTTCTTTCCTTTCGCAATTCAAGCGATTTTGTATACCAAAAATATTTACTTTTATTACAAACATTTTAAAGGAGAGGCATCGAATTGCAAAGAGTTCAATTGCTATTGGGCTACATTCCCGCAGCGATAAGGTGTAAGCCAGTATATTACATCTTATATTATATATCAGTAGATGGATAGGATTTTGCTGAGTTGAGTGAAATGAACGAGCATAACAGTCAGCGAGCATTCAGAATGATGATATATTTTTTTCTTACGTACTTTATTTGTATAAAAATTATAATGTCCGATAGTGCATAGCAAAAAATTTAGTTAATATTGAGATGGATGTGGCTAATTGTTATTTTTATAGTTACACAAAATTAAAGAAACCAAGTGAAAGCGTATTAGCTTCATTTTCATTAAATAGTTACGTTACTAATATGCCCCCGGCAGGGAGACAGACATATAGTACATATTGTAGTATGATATGGAAACTTTATATGTATCATCCGTATGCCAAATTTTTGTTCCGAAGCGAATGGTGTTCGTTTTACAATTTCGTGGCAGAAGCCATTGAAATTGGGTGGTGTTGTGAAGCTTACTACTATGCACTGCTATGAACACAGCCAGAGCTTTAAGCTCTTCTATACAAATCATAAGCTTTCCTTCAATCTGACAGCATAAAAAAATGTATGAAAAATTTTAAAGGAAATACGAAAAAAAATTTACAAAAAAATTAACCCTCCAATTGAAATCAATTCTATGCATACAAGGAGCATGCATGCTACATGTATGAAAAAGAATGTAAAATAAGCAATTTTCAAGTTGAGAACATATTTGTTCACAAATGAAGTATGCAGTCTGAATGGATTATAGTCTGCCTGAGGAATGCGTGCTGTGTCGGTGAAAATTCATGTAATTTGAAAAAAGTACACCTTACATAATTGAATGCTCTTTGCTTTTTCTTAATTGTCTTGGAAAAATTGATTCACATATGGTCAATTTTTTCCACTGCCTCGCTACGTTCGTATACTATTTTTGCTCATATCTCTAAAACTACTTAACTTAAGTTGTTCTTGCTGAGCACCTTTAAGGATGATTAAAATGAGCCTCATAAATTGCATAAGTACTACTACGGCCGATTATCGCTTTTAAAGTTAAGCCGGATTTTCTTGCCCTGCCACGCTACACAATTTTGTAAGTTTTTTTTGAACTCAGTTCGCATTTTTTGAAAATCTGCGAATCTGTCTAGCTTATATTATTAGCTTTCCTGTACCACGCAGAAAAAATATCAAGCCAACGCTAGAGATCTCCTGTATATCTTACGGCAGTATTTCTGAGCACTGCCATGCTACTTGTGCGAATAGCAAGGACTCTTTTTGAGCAAATACTAGTACGCAGTTTGGATTTGGATTTAATGAAACAATAAATTTTCAGATATGTTTGTGCTGATAACAATATATTACTCCATTAAATTTTTAACAATGTATAAATTTATTATAATTAATAATAATAAGGTAACATATATTCACTAGTTATATCCCTGTTTTGAGATACAAAAAGTAACAATTTTTTTCTCACGCGTTTGTATTTGGTGGGTGCTGGATATTTTAGGTATCGGTTTCGAGTTTGCAAATAGCTCAATAGTTTTCGATTCCGCGTTTATCATATCAATTTGTTTCCCCGTTACCTCTTCAACCAGAATTTTTGATGGAGTCATGAGGACTGCCCGCACAAAGTCAGAAGCATCATTAACAATAATGTCACGTGCCCTTATGTGTTTGCGAACAATTTTTTTTACTGTTGCACCTGTCCCATCTACACTGCCCTTTCCATGGGAGGTTGCAAAATAGTTCCAAACAATTTTAATTTGAAATATGTTTTCAAAGTGAACAACTAAAGATGCAATATATTTGTTTTTGAATGGCGAGGATGTTCCGTCACTCCAAATTTTTAAAATTCTGATAGTCCGAGGTAGCTTTTTGAATAACACCCACAAATATGTAAATATCGACTCTTTAGTATGGGATAAATTGTTGGATACGAGCACTTTGGCTTCGAAACATTCATTATAATATAGTCCACTAGTGAAAACTGTGAGCTGCCGCTGATTCCAGTGTGCGTTTTGTACCTCATCCTCATTTGCGCAAACGAAATTTTCTGCAAAATCAACTTGCATGAGTCCTTCCACGGCATAGTCTATATTGAGAGCTCATGAAAGATCATGCAAATTGAACGTTTCGGACTGCTCTCGTGTATTGAAGCTGTGTATCAAAAATTTCGTTGACATAGCAGCTATATGCGAAAGAAGATCAGTAATTTTTCCAGTTTGCCGACGTCTTTCAGTTCGATTCATATCACTACATTTTTTCCATTCCATCCATGATACTTTGATACCGAGATACCCAGCACCCACCAAGTCAGTCAACTTCGAAATAGTTATACCGGAACACTGGTTACATTGCCCATACCAACAGTCAATTGTAGAACCATCACACAAGAATTGTTGAATAAAACCATTTTTGTAGTCTGGTACTTTGCTTACAAATGTATGTAAAGCGGAGACAGCATCTATGAAATTGGAGTGGTAAGAGCATAAGCACATATTATGCGGCAATTCACCTATTAGCTTAATGTGGTCCGGCCGATGTTGATTAAAAAAAGTAGTTCCACAAGTACCTATGTAGAAGGGTCAAAGAAATAGTTGAAACATCTATATTTGTACTAAGAATAGAATGTGTAAGAAGCACAAAACTTACCATTACCCAACTTTTCCTGCTCCTCGTTAAAGAGTGTATATGCTTCTTTACATGTCACTATCATATGCCTAGTGGGTATTAAGATTTTCTTCCCAGTTTCGCATATATATTCATTCACATCTCGAATCCTGGGTGACACACGAGAAACATCATCACGCGCATAAAACTCCCGCACAGCTTTTGTGACCTTTAGTACATCTGGGATAGCCTTTTTTTTTGGTGGTGGTGGTGCCAGGATAACAGTTCTTAAATCTATTTGATCCGCCTCACTCATATTGCAAAAAATGTTGGCTATCACAGCTTTCTTTGTAGTTGGTGATTTTGGAAATGCACGATCTGCTTTACGCACTGCTTTGCCGAGCGTTTGTATAGACCTATACCCGCGTGCGACTCCAGTCAAGCTGGAGATGTTCTCCGTTAACTTCGCCGCCTTTGTGGCCCGGCCTTTCTGGGTTCTTTCGAGAGTTTCTCGACGTCGTTTCACGATAACATTAATTTTCTTTTTTAGTGGCATTTTACTTTCCTCGGGTTTCTTCCTTTCTCTATATAATTTAGCTTTAGCAGCTCTGTTCTTTTTATACTCCTCGTATTTACCCGCTGCTTTAAGCTTAGCCACATAAAACTTATTTTGCTGGGCCTTACTTATGCGAACCTGTAGATTTATAATTTCTTAAAAAATTATATCAAATAATTATTATAAAATCACTGCCTCGCTACACATGTTTGGCCAGTTTAAGTCCATCTTATCTGCGTTTTTTTTTAATGTTATTTTTACAATTACCGAAAGTTCCTCAACTATATTAATAAACATTACGAAGGCATTATCAAGAAATCGCTAAATTTCGCAAAAAAGAAAAAAAAACGGTTTTTTCACTGCCTCGCTACATAAAAGTTGCAGCCTAAATCCTTGTACCCAAACATGCATACCGAGGACATATCAATTATTTGGTAATTGGTATTAGATAAATTAGACAATTTTCTTTATATTAAACATTTTCGCAAACGAAAAATATTTTACAAAAAAAATTTATTTACCTTGTTTTCCGGTGCTGAATTTTTTTCCATCTTCCCACTTCAAAGTTAATTTTTCAAAAGGGCGATATATCAAACTTAGACACTTTTAATTCACTGACACATAATGTTACTAGATATTTTATGAAATAATTTTTCATATCAAGTAGTTTTTACACAGTATTCGTAAAAAAAAAAAACTTTGGTTTACTTTATCACGATTTTGGCCATATATGAAAAGAAATGTAAAGGGAAAAATTCCAATTTCGGATGGATTTTCTGGGAAAGCTTTGTAGGATTTTTGTTAGTGATAGGGACAAATTGATTCATGATGGCACAACTTGGAACCAATGGAAAATGCTTCCAACGGTTTGGCCTCACCATTCCTCACCCATAAAACAGCATTGCAATGACTTGGTAAGATAAAATCTATTAGGTAATATTGGTGAAGAGCTTAATAGTCAGTATTCTCTATATTGATGGCTCAATGCTGTGCAGTCTGTTGTCATTATGCATCTGTGAGATATATGAATACTAATATTATTTATTTATGAAAACCTCATGGTATTTCATCCATGCAGCATAATTGATTTTGTACGTATAAATCATGTGTGCGCCTAATACTTCTGTATGCTTTCAAAATTAATACAGATGCATGCATACAGAAGTAGTACAAAAGCAGGGAAGGAGTGAGATACTTGTACTGATGCCGCATGCATATATTTTCAACTGTGTCGAAAGTGTCCTTATCAAAAAAAAGAGAACTAGTTTGCCTACAACTACGAAACCTGCCTATATCTTGCATGGGATCATGAGGTTGCATCCAGATTTTTGCTAAATATTTATTCTTTTTTATTTGAATGTCAATTTTAATGTTAATATCATAGAATACTACATGCTTTCCTGAGTTTTTATTGCAGTACACATTGTAATGAGGAAGCTTTTCTATCCAAGTTATTATAAACGCCACCCAGTCATTCTTATTTTCCCATAAATATTAGTTTTTCCTTTTCAGAGGAGAACGCTTTGGAAGCCCAAAAGTTACCGTCAGTACTACCCATTTTCTGCCAACCCTATATTTACCTTTGGTAGCAGCAAACAACCTTGATCATGTAAGTATGTGTTGAACAGACCTGTTAAATTTGATTAGTAACTAGATTAATCAGACGGCTTTTTTTAATTTTTAATGACTATTTTAATTGCTTTTCAAGAAAAGGCAATTATTAATTGATTACGATTACAAGTAATCAAAGAAAATCAAAAGTAATCAAAACAGCTTTTTTTTTTGATTATTTTAGATTTTTTTTAATAATCGTGAAAAATCATGATTATTTTTTTAATTGATTGGAAAATAATCATAAAAAAGTTTAAGTAATTGTAATCGATCATGAAATGGGTCCTCAAGAAAATAATTAATCAAACCAGTAATCATAACGATTAGTAATCATTATTTAACTGGTCTGGTTTAGAATAAGGTTCTCAAATGTGGGTCGTTAATAGAAACCCTCGGACAGGGTTAGTCTTGCCAGCGAAAGTGAGCGCAATGGAATACTGAAATCCCAAGATACATTTTGAGGCAAAATAAATGGAACAAAATGAAGTTTCAGTTTCGATTTTTTAATAAAAGTTATGGAAATTGAGAAAATAACTATTGGGGCGATATACAACAAGTATCTCATCATAAACCTCAGACGAAATTTTCGCGCCGAGCCTCCCTAAAACAAAATTTCAAATAAATTACTTTATATAAGTAAATTTTAACTAACCGTAGCACAACTATTAGTCATATAAATTGAATTTTTACTAAAAAAAACTTTGTTTTATTCGCACCCCACATAAATAGATCAGACCAGCTTATTATATATACTAAAAAAATGTGTTTCTCTGATTTAGCATAAGCTATTGTCATCAAGTGCACTTGAAAACATGACATTAAATCCTTGTATTTGGCGCTTCTGATAAACGATTTATTTAATATAAAACGTTTATTTTCGAGTACTGCCCACTTGTAATTTAATTGCTTTTGTCAAACGAAATGCCATAAAAAAGCCTATTAACACTAAATGAACTGCGTTTTAAAGTATCGAATGTCTGTAAGGCCACACATTTTCAGTTAACTCATTACACACAGGTTTTATATAATAATCTGAAAAAGGTTGTATGTAAGCAAGATAATAGAATGAGCTTGTAACTCTAAACTCCGAGTCTGGGGCGTTGCGATGTTTCGAGAACGATTTCATTTTTTTATCTGTAAGCATTTCCTATTTTAATTTTGCAAATCGAGATTAATAGCGCTGATTGCAGTTAGGTATACCACAATTAATTTCACTAAACAAATTTAGCTAGATATGTATGCAAACACTTAAAAAAATAATTAAACCCCACTTCAACTATGCATTATATAATTCGTACACACGTTTCTTAATAAATAAATATATTTCATATTAATTATTTGCAAATATTTGCACACACACTCGCAACCGCAAGCGTAATCTGAGCACAACACTCGCGGCCATTTAAATTTTAAAAACCTGATGAATTTATGTAATGCCTTATTAACATATACATATATATGTACATACACACAAGTGCATGTATTTAAAAGCAAATAACTAAATAAAATAAAATTAATTAATGCAAACAATGATTGAAACTCAACAATCACACAACCATATCAATCGTCCTATATGTAGATATGTATAGTTTTATGTAGAAATAAAATATACTGATACCGCCCTGTACTCGATAAATGTAGATTCCCGAAAAGTATCGAGGGAAAGTACTCGATAACTACTGGTATCGTATTCATTCAAAGACCTGTGAAAACGAATTCTAAGCCTAGGATCACACTGCCACAAACTGCTCTCGCCAAGAATAATAATTTGTATTTTAATATTTTGAATTAATAATGAGACATTTTAATATCTTACATATCCATTTCGGAAACTGCTACACTTCTTCATTCGATCATTTAAGAGAATTTACAGGCCATAAAAATCAACAAACCAATTGAATTTTTGGTATACAAAATAAGCAAAAACCCACATCTATCAAGAGCAATGCCATATGCCGCCAGATGGCGATGCATGCGGCGAATGGTATGACGCAACCAAACGTACTGTTAGTCTAATGGTATATCTTACAAGGAAAGCTATGGCGGTTGTCGCTAAACTTCCCCCTTCTGTTCAAATAAAAAAAGTTTTAATAACTTATTAAAAAACAATAATATTTATCATAAAAACTAATATTATTGGCCTTAAATTACTTTTAAGTAATGAACTTTTAAAAAAAAAATTAACCGAATTTTACACTATCGTCAAATATTTGAGCTTTACAACAATTTTTAATTTGTCGCTTGAGCTTAATATCTAGCCAAAATATTGGGTTATAAAACAAGTATCCTCAAAATATCCTACAGTATGACGTTTACCAGTTTAGTTCCGATGACTCGGAATAATGTTTTAAACCTCATTTGAGCTCTACAATGACTCTAGTTATGATTTGTCTATATTGGAGAATACTTTTTATAATCCTAAGTTTTAAAGAAGATCGCTTAATCAGTTCACATGTGACGTTCCAAAAATAATATGTCCATCGCATGTCATCTCTCTTCCTCCTGCTGAAAATTGTACTTGTCATGCGTTAAATTGAAAAAGTTTCATAACATATACTAAAAAATTTTCAATAATAAAATTAAAAAATATATGCTAAAAAAATGTCAAATAAAGCATTGTTCGCCTAAAATCTTAACTCTTGTTCCATACTTCCAAAAACTTTTATTTACAACGAAAAATGGCATACAAATTTTCCTCTCACATTTTTTAGATTCTACAATTATTTTTCGGCTCTTAGCCATACTTTCTCGTTGCATGCCACTAATTTGTGCGACTTCAAAAGATTCCAATGAAATTTTCTACATGGAAAATTTTTTGATTTATACACAATCTGGACACTCGTTGACAGTACAATAAATCTTCTTTGCTCTATGCAGTGTCACACACTTACAGAGTCTTAAATACACAGCAAAAAATGTTGTAAGTGGTTGTATGGAATAACCCAGCAAACCAGCCTCGGAGCGCTCTGGAATCTGATCTCTAATATGCGCTTTTGTTTGAGTGTTTCTAAATGTGTACAAATAAACCATTAATTAAATTTATAAATTAAAAAATAATAAATTAAAATTAAAATAATTTATTAATATTCAATTTAAAAAAAAAAAAACTTTAAAAATAGTTAATAATTCTCAAATTTTTTAATTGTCTATTTATAGAATTTATGTTCTAGTTATAATTTACATCTTAAATATAATAATATACACTAATAAAAAATAAAATTAAGGATGAACATTTTTGCAGAAGGATTTAATATCTATATCAATAACAATTTGTACGCTCTTTGCAAAAATTCAAAAATTTTTAAATTATCAATTTATTTTCACTTGTCATATATTACTATGTTGCTAGATTTTTGTTTACAAATTGAAATACGTTTTTATAAGGAATTTTCAATGTAGGCAAATTGTGCTGAGTTTATAACAAATATATAATATATATGCGCGAATAAAAATAAAAACCAACACCCAAGCAAGTAGGAGAACGACCAGGAAGGCGGAAAAGGACTTTTTAAAGTTCGAATTACAAAGCCTATACGCTAAGAAAGACAAGATAAACACCGAACTACTGAGGATACATCTGCAATTGTCCGGACTCTTGCCCACGACTGCATTGATGGACTGCTTCGACCACATAAAGACGGGAATCAAACGCGAACTACAACGCAAATATGAAAAACTGAACCGAAAATTGGACCAGTTAACGGGCCGACGCGATCACAGTAACAGTCAACAAACACACGAATTTAACAAAAGGTTCGTAAACCTAACAACAGTGGCCATTAGCAACGAAGAAGCGCAACTTCTAGGGAAGGGCCTGAAGCACAACATCGCGGATAACAATGAAGCAAAAAGAACTGAGCAAGCGATAGTAGATGCAGAGGTTGCAATATCGCTTCTTCCATATGAGGAACAGGAGCACGCAAGGCACATGTGCAGAGAAATCATAAGCAAGGAAGTAAGAGCCCAGGAAGCACAAAAAGGAAATAAGGAGCTGAAAATATTGAAAAGGCTACAACGAAAGCTAAAAAATAACAACATCGTCACAACGAAGGCAGACAAAGGAAACACAACGGTGCTAATCAGTAAGGATGAATATATAGCAAAGACAGAGAAGCTCATCGAGGAAATGAAATGCCGCATTATTAGGGATAACCCCACGGATAAATACCAGACCGAAGTTAAAGAGGTTATAAAAAATGCTACCAAAATAATAGACGAGAGGATGGCATATACCCTAACACAAATGAATCCATCTGCTCCTCCACTCATTGCGTTACCTAAAATCCACAAGCAGGATACGCCGATGAGACCTATAATTAATTTTAAGCCCGCGCCGGGTTATAAACTATCGAAACATCTAAAAACGATTTTAAAGGACACTCTGAAACTGGGGCACGAATACACAATAAGCAATACGATAGAACTACTACAAAGACTTGAGACCGTTAAACTCACAAGGAGCAGTAAACTCGTATCCTTTGACATAAAGGACTTATACCCGTCAATACCACTAACAGATACAATGGATATAGTCAACAAAACACTACTGGACAAAACTGAAGATAAGGTAAAAACTGCGCAAATTACCAACGCGCTAAGAACAACGCTGCGGCAAAACTATTTCCGGTTCAACAACAAAATATATAGACAGACAAACGGACTAGGAATGGGTAACCCAACATCGGCCATTCTCATGGAAACATTCATGCAAAACTTGAAGGAAAATATATACAGCAGTTAAAAACCAAGTTAGGCGTGGCATTCTACGCTAGATACGTGGATGACATCATCTGCATCCTAAATGACGATAACGAAGAGCAAATACTAGAGTTCCTCAACAGGCAACATAGCAACATAGAGTTCACAATGGAAGTAGAAAAAGATGGAATAATGAACTACCTGGACCTAACTATAGGGATTGACAAAATAACAAATAGGTTCAACTACGGCATTTATAGAAAACCGACTGCCACGGACACCATTATACACTCTACATCAAACCATCCGCAACAGCACAAAAATGCAGCATTGAGGCACTTAGTGGATAGGCTTCAGAGAACGCCGCTCACACAGGAAGCATACTGGAGAGAGCTTAATACAATATATAACATAGCGGCAAATAATGGATACAAGAAAGCACTTGTGTATAAACTCAGAAGTAGCCATGGAACACAAAAAAGAGTAAACGTAGAGGAAAATCCAATGGTTTGGACGGCAATGACATACACTGGAAAATCGACGTACAAATTAGCAAAGTTCTTTAAAAGATATAACATTAACACAGCATTCAGAACATCGAACAACGTCGGACAAAAACTAAGAACCGACACTAATTCTGATGACCCATTCAACAGACACGGAGTGTATAGGCTTACTTGTGAATGTCAATACATCTACATAGGACAAACAGGAAGGAAAATAAGCACAAGATTCCGAGAGCATATCAGGGACTACAACAAAAAAACACGAAAACCCACCATAATACCAGAATCTAATTTCGCGAACCACATGTTTGAAAACAACTGCACCCCAGCTAACATAAAAACAACGGCTCGAATACTTCACGTACAAGGAAAACGCCGGCGGCTCAATGTACTTGAGAACATGGAGATATACAAGTTAAAAACATTTGACGGCAGGATCATAAACGAACAAACCAACACTATCTCTGACGAAATATTTGAACCCTTAAAACTAGTTTACAAAAAACAGCACAAGCCAGCAGGTACAGCAACCAAACACGTAACAATGAACAAGCAAAAACGAAATATGAACCAAACTGCAAAAATCACCGATTTCTACCTACATCAACCTACCGCTTAGCTAACAAGCGGTATGTCTACATACCTACAAAAACAACCCTTGGGACAGATAACAATTCGGACGTATCAATACCGCGCACACACACACACATATTAACGTTACCTACCACGAAAACATAGACTGACATTACCTGCCACAGCACCCACGGACTATAAAAACAACGCAGCGGATAGACACAGACCAGAACGAAGCTAGGCATTGAAAATGGCAGAACGCCAAAACCGGTTTGTCACAAAACCAAACTTGACAAGGGATGACGGAAAATCGTTCCAACAAAAATCAGCTTACTACCCTGTCGGAAGATCAACACAACAAAATAAATCAAATATATAATACTTAATAAAATTAAAATAATTATATTTTTTATATTTAATATACTAATACAATAAACATAAATAATAAGTCACTTTTAATAAAATCAATAATTTTTGAAATAGTTTTAATTTTTAGAAATGGCTGCTATCTGTTAAAATATATGTTTCTATAGCCTTTGGGCTATAATTGGATTTTTCCTAAATGGTGTTAATATTTCGTGTCAGTAAATAAAATATTAAAGAAACAGCAAGAGAAAGAGAAAAGAAAATGAAAAAGGAAAGGAAAATTAAGAGGAAAAGTGGAGGAAAAAACTAAAAAATGAGGAAGAAAAAGAAAAAGTAAAATAAAATAAAGGAAAAAGAAAAAAAATTGCAAAAAGATAAAAAAAAAGTATATTAAAATAGAAGAATGAGAGAAAAAAAGGAAAGATGGGAACAAAATATCGAAAAAGAAAAGGAAAAAGAAAAAAATAAAATAACGTAAAAAGAAATATAAATATAATAAATAAAAATTTTTAAAAATTATATTAAAATAGCAGAATGAAAGAGAAAAAGAAAAAAAACAATGGGAACAAAATATCGAAAAAGAAATAGAAAAAAGGACAGAGAAAGGAAAAGAAACAGGAAATGAAAAAAGAAAAAGAAAAGCGGAAGTAAAAAATGAAAACAAAAATAGCAAAAAGAAAAATTCAGAAAAAAACGAAGAAACCGAAGAATGAGAGGGAAAACAGGAAAACGAGAACAAAAGAACGAATGAACTTAAAAGATATTGAAAAACTGTTGGTTTTCTGGGACTATTTTATGCTCTCTCTTAAGAGCTCTTAATGCATACAAAAGGCTATATAGAAAACACTATTTTAAGAGCTCTTATTAAATACGCATCACAGTTTTAAGTGTCCAATCCTTACTTACAATAAGTGCAAACTGTGCAAAATTTGATAGCCCCATACCAAATTTCATCTAGATATCTCAAAAACTTAAATACTAGTTTGCGTTCAAACAGACAGACGGACAGACCGGCACACCATTTTCTCTTCTGTTTCTACTTCCCTTTTCTCTATCTACTTTTCTTATTCTTCTTACTCTTTTTTTTCGCTCTCTCCACTCTAAGTTTCATACAACTGAGGCTTCCATTGCAGATGTTACTCCTTATATTATAAACTTGCAGCCCAAAAAAAATAAGCCTTATAAGAGGCGCACAGTTTTTGGCGGGTATATCCCATTTATATATATAGCTCATATAACAACAAATGCATAACATAAAATGTGCAGTTAGGCAGACAAATTGTGAACAGTGGACATGTCAAGGCGAAAACTAAATTTGAGAGCCAAGTGAAGCGAAATGTGCTGCAAATGCTATAAAAAGAGATATTTTTTCCTAGCAAAGCCATAAAAATTGAAATAGATAAAATAAATTAAAAAAAAAAGAGATATCGATTCAAAAAATGTTTCATGCGTGAATTCGGTTTGGTAGGAAAACCAAAAAAAAAAAATTTATATGCTTCCAGTGCAGTTGGTATCTTGCTTTTTTCTACGCTAACAAACCGCAAGTAATTTTATTGGTCAAGTGTTCATTTAAAATGTATGTAAATTGGTTTAATTTTATTTGTAAGTTTATTAGTATTTACGTGTAAAAATATATATATATATATATTTCAATTTTGAAAACAAACACGAAACAAAGATACCACCAACCACACCAACTACTCTTTATAGATGCATCCTGAAATATGTATATATACGAGTACAGTGGTGGCAAAGGCAGCTCATTCAGGTAACTCATTTCTGCATCAGCCTACTAAAGAGTTCTTCAGAGCCCATCTGACGATGACGGAGCATATCCAGTGTGAAGTTTTCGCTGAAAGAGAATAAAATTCAGATTACATAAAGAGTGTGATATATTGAATGTTAGACCACTTAAGCAACTGAATATCAACAGGACTTATCAAATTCTCTTCACAAAATGTTGCCTTAAAGCACTATGAATAGGAGTGAAATTCCTAAGTACAGATAAAAAAGATACTCTGAAAGAGATATTAGTAAAATAAACAAACCTTTTGAAATGAATTGAGCTGACTTTTTAAAAAGTAAAGATTGCACTTTAGGGCAGCCAAGAAGTAGAAAAGGAACCGAGATGCGAATGTATGTGGTCAAGCTAAAATATTAGATCACAGTGTTAAACCGAAAGATATTTTTTAGAAGTTACACACATTTATGGTAAGGTTGAAGTAACTAGGCTATTCGACGTAATCAAATCAAGCCTGGTGGCAAAATATATTTTTAAAAATTAAAAATTTCATAAATAATATTTTTTATTTAAAATGTTTTTATAATTGCTTAACCAGTAACTCAAATGCTAGCCCAGTTGGACCACAAATGCGATTTTTGCAATTACAGCGACCCACGCGCTACCTTTCGGAAGGTGAAAATTTCAAGACCCCAGCTTTACGGCAAGTTAGTTTAGAAGGGAATATAAAATCCCCGCGGATTTAGTTTTTTTTTTTAAAATATACCCTGCAGTCAACTGCCAAACTAGTAAGTAAACATTCTAGTTCATTTACTAGAATTTCGTGGGCTTATTCATACCAGTTTGAGCGACTGTAACGTTTCCGCTAAAACAAGTAGCAACAACCCTCTAAAATTGTCGATACACGAATATACGAGCGAAAAAGAAAACAATTCAGGGCCCTCACTCTGTCGAAACAAAATTTGTTCGCTTTCGAGTGATTCGTACTCTAAAAGAAATTTTCGAGTAGAACGCATTCGTTGTTCGAGTTCCATTCTGTTCCCTTCGGATTTGATTTATCCCTCTTTCTATTGTAGAAACTTTGGTACTCACTACTTTGAAAACATATGCCACAATGGTCGAAAGTTAGAAAATTCTATTCGACAACAATTTAGCAAACGGAAATCCACAAAAATGTATTTTCTTATGATTATAATAAAACAATTAGTTTTTTTTTTCATCAAGAAGTAATTTTTATAGCAGAAAGAGTTAAGCAATCGTTGTTGAGAGAAAATAATTAAAGAATTCTAGGTAAAAGTTTAGAAAAGTTTAACCAAAGAAATTTTTGGGATAAGATTATTTAAAAAAAATTAATTTTATTTAATAAAAATTAAATAAAAATTACTTGCACAAGGACTTACGTTCGAACCAGCAACCACACGCGTGGTAGTCGAGATTCTTATCACCTACGCTACCGCGACATGTAAAACCGCGCTGCCTAATACCGCACTTGAGACTTAAGCAAAGTGTTTTTGTAATTTGCTTTGCGCTTGAAATTTGTGAAACAGTGATGCCTACCTTTATGGATTATTTTCTAAATTCTAACGAACTACAGAGTGCCTATGTGTATTAGAATCGCTTTTGCCTTTCGAATAGAACTACAGAGTAAAGGCCCAGTATTCGGGCCGCAATCGTTAAGTTAACAATGCCGTCCTACATTTTAAATTTGTATTCAAATAATATTCTGAGTTTTTATATATTCATTTAATTAAATTAAATATAAAACTTTCTCGTAAATAATAGTTCTTATAGTAAAAGCGCAATGCTTTTGAGAATTTCGTGGTTTAAACAGTGCATTTGGGTTGCAGATCATGTACGAACGTCCTTATGTTTGCCACGTCGCTACTGCAATAACGGCGCAGCAGCGAATCAACAACGAATAAGAAATGGTGAAGAAGAAAAGTGAAAACGATACGATCATTTGTCAAATCCATTGTGTAAGTAAATAATATTTCTTTTTGGAATAATTTAAGTAATGTTTTTCTAATAAAAAAGTTCTCAAAACATTCACAAAATAAATATTGAATTGTTGTTATTTTTCAGGGTTGACTTATTGTGATTGTGAAATGCAGTTTTCATAAAAAAAGTGACAGTGAATCTTCAACGGAATCGTTTAAAAGTTTAAACAACGAAATTGGCGAGCACATACAATAACAAGGTGGTTGAAATAGCACTTTTTAAAAAATTTAGTTTCTAAAAACTTGCACATTATGTACTAAGATTTAGAATTTCATAAGCAAGTTATCTGCATGGTTAATTGCTAAGAACTCGGAAACTTAAAATTTTCACCATAAAAAGCTAATTGTCCTTGAATTTCCTTAATTTTGTATAAATATACAAGTATGGATTAGATTCTATCTAAGATTAATATTTAAATTATAAAATATTCAAAAAAATGTTTTAAGAAAATTTAGAGATTTATGCCTGTGAAATCAATTATCAAATTCAATGAAAAAATTAATATTATTAAAAAGAAGAAAATTGCTTTCTACAATTGTTTTCCAAGGGTAAAATTGCTATGAGTAGCGGCTATATTTTTATGGAAATTGGTTTCATTTGTTTAATTTAATGATAGATATATTTTTATATCTGATGACATATATTTTATATCTGATGACTTACTTTTTAATAAATTGGTTTGTAATGTAATTTTAAATTTTCGTGTATTTTTCAACACAAAATGGACTAAACTACTATGATTTGGTACAGTAATTGATATGGTACTGATGCATAGGCTGACTAGTATGACGGCTGGTATGATTCTGGTGTATGTACAGACTAGTATTTTGAATGCTAGACATTTATGAATATAATGACTAGTATGTCAACTGGTATATTGCTGATGCAGGCAATTGCCATCTCGTAGGACATCGCCGTGCTACAAATACCAATTGCTAATATGGAAAAACTACAGAACTCGAACTAGTTGAGACGGTTTAGCAAACTAGTATAAAACTAGTCAAATTGACTGAAGGGTAGCGACCCGTCCGCCATGAGAATTTCATCATTGTAATAGACCTAGCGCGTCTAAGTTTTTTAACTTTTGGATACTAATCAGGTAATACACACTCTAAATATCAGCCAAATCGGTTCAAAAATATGATTCTAAGTTCTCACTATGCTGATCACAATATCACCTACCGACATTTTTTCAAATCTAAATCGGACCATAAATGCGCCACATATCGGAATCCTTCACCCTAACAAAAACATTTAATTACATTTAATCACTCTTGCACTAGCTAACCTTTTTTAATTTTATCTGTCCCAGTTTGTACTTAAATCTAATACCTTCGGTATGGTAGCAGATATGTTATTTTCCAGCTACAGGCCAAGCCACTTTATATGACACCTTAAATTAAAAAGAAACAGTTAAGTGGAACTTTGAACATTTGGCACCCCTTTTAGTGAATATCATATCTAGTGATAGTTATTTTCCTATTCCCAATAAAAATAAATACAAATATAAAACCAAAACTAGTCAAGCCGGTCTGAGAGCTATGTATGTTATTAACAGCATGTTGACAACGAAATTTCTGAACGGGTCGCAACGCTTTTTATGGAAATAATTTTTGTACTCATTATTGGAATGGAAGATTCCTTCTATACGATTTTTCAAATTTAAAAAACAAAGAAATTATATACAGAATTGTAGGTGGGCATCAAGAATATCTTACTACACTAACCTTACTAACTTCTAGATTTTGATTCTGTTATGTATAGTCGACTTTATTCAGTTTGATATCAGGCAGGAACTGCGACTTTTATTCCTTTTTAAATAAAATTCCAAAGAAAACAATTATTTTTGAGACTTTATCTAGTTCGGACAACAGTGATAGCTCCACTAGGTCTTTTATTTTTTCTCGCCAAGTTTATTTTTGGCGAGTAATTTTTCTAGGCCAGAATAAAAGTCGTTTTCAAAACTAACAGGCCGCTTATCTAATTTATGAATTGCTGCCAAACAGATTTATTTTAGATAAAAGGTTATTTAGTTATTGAGAATGACTTTTATTCTTCTTCTTCTTTAAATGGTCATCTAACCGCCTGGGCGATTTTGACCGTTCAACATAGCTCGCCAGTCGTTTCTTCGTTGCGCCAACTGGCGCCAATTGGAAACACCGCGGGATCGCAAATCGGTCTCCACTTGGTCCTTCCATCGGAGTGGTGGTCTCCCTCTTCCTCTGCTTCCACCGGCGGGTGCCGATAAGAATACCTTCTGGGCTGGAGCATTTTCGCTCATTCGCACTACGTGGCCTAGCCAGCGAAGCCGCTGTGTTTTTGTGGAATGACTTTTATTGCTGGGGCGAAAAAAAAGGTCCAGATTTGTAAGCAATACTAACATATGTAAGTCTTTTTATTTTTGGCCACTACTGTAGCCTAATTGAATTGTCTTAGTTATTCTATAAAAACATTTGTTTGCTGCTTACGTTGCGTCCTTCCCACACTTGCGTTTACACCCCTCAAACCTTTATTTACTTTCACTTTCACATTCATACATTTACCACTTTTGTGCTTGACTGCGTTTTTATGCAAAATGTTAAGAATTTCAAAAATTCCTTTTACTTTGGTTTCTTGTTGTTTGTAACGTATGTTATTTAATGAAATTTTATTATTATGAACACGCCCATGAAAGTTTATTACGTGCGGCAAGTTAACTTCGACTGCTTGAAAATACACAAACACACTTACATATACTCATATATGTATTTATATATAGACAAATAACGGACAGCAAATTACTGAACCAACCATGTAAAAGTGTACTGTAGCAACGAGGCGAGGAGTAAACGAATCTTCCTCTAACCTTGCAGCGGTAACCCTGTAAAAACTTTGGAGCATCAGAGTACTCCAACACTTATCCTCATTCATATAAAAAAGGTGGACCAATTTACATGGCAATGTCCGGTGATTGGATCACCTAATCCTACTCGGAGTACCCTTTACTTTGCTTCCGAATAGTCTATAGAGCACCTACGTTATAGTACTTTGAAAATGCTGCCAAAAGATTACTCTATAGAGTACTCTAGACGAAAGCGAGAAGGGAGTATGTGTTCTTTTGAGGACCACCTACTCCCACTCTCGCTTTGCTGTTGAATACCCCATAGAGTCCATAGAGTCATCCCATGGGAGTATTTTGAGAGTACTCTCACGTAGGTGGTCTATAGAGTATTCAAAAGCAAAGAAACGGAGTACTCCAAGATGGATTAGGGGATCCAATCTCCGGACATTGCCATGTAAATTGGACCACCTTTTTTATATGAATGAGGATATGTGTTGGAGTACTCTGATACTCATTTAGGAGTATTCTTTGGAGTATGAAACGGAGTATTTCCGTTTTTTGCAGAGGAGAAGGCTTTTGTTGTATGTGTGAGTGGCTGTGTGTGCAAGCAAGTGTGATACATTTTTGCATATGTGGTTGGCTGCAAACCAGGCTTGTGCACAATTGTATGAGAGAAATATTTCTTATTTGTTTGAGCCTAGAATTCTCTAAACAATTTTTGTTTTATTTTATTACTGTTGTTGTTGTACTTACATACTTCTCACATACTTGGGTTGCGGTTGACTATGAATGAAGTGTAAAAATGTTTTAGCTTAATGTCCAAACACTTTGCGATCGCAAATTTTTAGTCAAAACTTTGTTCGGTTTTTCATTTTACTTTCAAAAGTCTTTGAACACTTACTTTAGCCGTAATTTCAAGTGTTTGGTATTGGTTTGGGGTCGTATAACATTTTTGTTGTACATTTTGTATATGTGGGACTAATTGACTTAAAAATACTTTAAGTTCAATGCGGAAAATTGATAACTTCGCAATTTTTCAAAGGGTCTTGTTGTTGCTTTTGAGATTTTGATCGTAATTAGTGGTGAGAGTTTATAGACATTAGGCTGGTTTGCATCAGAGGCGTTCCATGGCTGGAAGAACTTTTGAATCTCAGATTTTGTTCATACTTGGTCAATTTGTTGTGGTTAGGATGCTTTTGAAGAACACCCAAAAGTTTTGCAAAATTTCAATTATTTTGCAAGATATTGCAAATTTAATTTTTTAGCAACTTTTTTTTCAAAATTTTTTAACTCATCATCTATTAATCGTAGAAAAAAAAGTGGGGAAAATATTGACGTTTACTTCGAAGATTTGTAAAATAAAAAAAAAATTTTTTTTGGACTAATTTGTTAAAAAAAATATTTTTTGTTGTTGTTTTTTTAATAGAAAGCGAGCACCGATTTAAAAAAAATATATATATATTTTATAGCTTTTACTATCCTCTAAAGATTTTGAAAAAATTGGGAAGGTGTTTTTTGATTTTCTCGAGAAATTCGTTTTTTAGTTTTGGGTTGTAGGATACGGGCAACGGAATTTTCGTCGCAGCATTACACAGCCCTCCATAATCGACCTTAAAAGTATTTTTAATGATTCGCCAGCATTAAGAATACTTTTTGTAATTTATGAACTTTGTTACTTTCTACTTTACATTTATGTATAAATATTACAGCAGCAAGCTTTTGTTTGTATCAGAAATATAGAAAATTGTATGGCAAAATTTTTCACTTGAAATAAATTTTTGCTGAAGCAACATCGCAATAATTGCAAACTGAAAACATTTTTTGTGAAGTGATTATGTCGCGAAAGGCTTGCTGCAGACAGCTAAGGCGTTCAAGGAAAACTATTCGTATTTTGGCAAATATATTTGCATGTCCTGCAAATTATTGCTATGCAAGGGAAAGCAGCCATTGGAATATACCTCTGAAAGTACTAATTTAACCAGTGATGAAAAACCTGATGATATTGCTCCAGATGAGAAAGCTTTTGTTGATAGTTCAGAAACTTCTTTTTCGTCTGGCACTGATGAGGATTATGTAGAAGGTGATGTTGGCGCAGAGATGATATTTTTAGTTAAAGAAAAAGTTAACTCGGCAATTAATTTTAGGGAAAAAATCCATTGGTTGACTGTAACGCCATTATCTTGGAGCATTGTAAAATAAAAAAATGAATTTAAAAAAGGGTATAACCAGCGAAATACGCCAAAAGGATTCAAAATATTTATGGTTTCGGGTCATATCCTCCCGATAAAAATTCTCAAGTTTTTCCTTCTGATTATATTGAAAAAATCGTTAGTTTCTATCTTTCCGAAGAAATAAGTCGTGTTATGCCCGGACTAAAAGATTGGCTTTCTGTTTCACAAGATGATGGGAAAAAAATTAAATTACAGAAACATTTAATTCTTTGTAACTTAAAAGAAGCTTACGTCAAATTCAAATCTTTATATCCGGAAATAAAAGTAGGTTTTAGCAAATTTGCGAATCTACGTCCGAAGCAATACGTTCTAGCCGATAGTTGCGGAACACATACCGTCTGTGTTTGTAAAATCCATCAAAATTTTAAATTAATGTTAAACGGCTTGAAAAGTATTTTTGATTATGTATCGGTAAATAGTTATGAAGAGATTTTAAATTCTATGATTTGCAGTGAACCTAGTATAAACTGTTATTTCAAGGAATGTAACATTTGTCCTGGTTTTAGCGAAATTGCTACCGAAATAAAAGAAGAATATTATCAATATTAATTATAAACAATGGACCAATACCGATCGTACTACCATAGAATCAGTGACTAAAGAAACGGAAACCTTTGTCCAGGAGATGAGTAAAGAAGCATACGTTCTCCTAGTCCACAATTTCATTGCTAAAGAACAGAGTCAATTTTTAAAAAACCTTAAAGCAAACTTAAAAGAAGGAGAATTAATTGTACAGGGTGTTTTTTTTACAGGTTTGTTTTTCGAATAGAGATAAAACTGGCATTTTGTGGTCAAATCTGGCAACTCTAATGTCATTTATGTTCAGTTTGGTTTGCCATTTCATCATGAACAGGTTGACAAAAGAACAACGCTTGCAAATCGTGCAAATTTATTTCGAAAATAATGGTTCAGTTCGCGAAGTTTACCGTGAGCTCCGTCCATTTTATGGTCGACATAATCGTCCATCAGAACAATTAATTCGGTTAACCATGGGTCGTTTTCGCACTACGTTTACTCTATGTGATAATACGCATCCGCAGAGACGTCGAACAGTGCGCACCGAAGAAACAATTGCCGCTGTAGAGCAAAGTGTTGAAGAGGACCCGAATGAATCGATTCGCCACCGTGCACAGCAATTGGAGCTTTGTCCATCAACTTTATGGAAGATTTTGCGCAAAGATCTTGGCTTGCGACCTTACAAGATCCAGCTTGTGCAAGAATTAAAGCCGCGAGACCATGCAATGCGTCGTGATTTTGGTGTATGGGCCGAAAATGAGATTGATTTCGATGCTGATTTTCATCGCAAAATTTTGTTCAGTGATGAGGCTCATTTTTGGTTGAATGGCTACGTCAACAAGCAAAATTGCCGCATTTGGAGTGAAGAGAATCCACATGAGACCCTTGAAACGCCATTACATCCACAAAAACTGACTGTTTGGTGTGCTCTATGGGCTGGTGGAGTCATTGGGCCATACTTCTTCCGCAATAATGCTGGAGAGGCAGCTACCGTTAATGGAGACCGGTATAGAGCCATGATAACCGACTATTTTGTTCCCGAATTGGATGGCATGAATGTGGATGAGTTGTGGTTCCAACAAGACGGCGCTACATGCCACACAGCGCACGTCACAATCGATTTATTGAAGGAAACATTCGATGAGCGCATAATTTCGCGGAATGGACCTGTCAATTGGCCACCAAGGTCGTGTGATTTGACACCATTGGATTATTTTCTTTGGGGATATGTGAAGTCGCTCGTCTACACCAACAAACCAGAAACGTTAGGGGAATTGGAAGCCAACATTCGTGGCGTTATTGCCGACATACGGCCCCATATGCTCGAAAAAGTGGTTGAAAATTGGACCTGTAGAATTGGCTTTATTCGAGACAGCCGCGGCGGCCACATGCCCGAAATCATATTTAAATATTAATGGCATAAAATTATCCTTCCAATAAAGCCAAATTGATGGACCTTAAAACGATTTTCTTGTGTTTTATTTCAATTCGAAGTTCTATACCCCTAAAAAAAACACCCTTTAGTTGGAGATTTTTCTGAAAATTTTTAATTTATAATTAAAAATGCCATACAAAGTCATCATTGGAATAATAGTCAAACTACAATTCACCCTTTTGTAATTTATCGATCCGACCCAGATGATAATAACAATTTAAAATTTGAAAGTTTTGTTTTAATTTCGGAAGAAACTGAACATAATACAGAAGCGGTTTATCTTTTTCAAAAAAAAATTAATTACCTGGTTAAAAGCAAAGTATAACTCTCACAAAATCAATAAAATTTTTTATTTTTCGGATGGAACAGCATCTCAGTACAAGAATAAAAAAAAATTTATAAATTTGGTTTATCATTATGAAGATTTTGGAATAAGAGCCGAGTGGTATGATTTTGCAACCTCTCATGGAAAAAATGCTTGCGCCGCAATTGGTGGCACAATAAGAAGGTATGTTAGACGTGAAAGTTTACGAAGACCTGATACAGTGCCGATTTCTTCCCCTCAAGCATTTTTTGAACTAGTGAAGAACAAATTTGACACGATTACTTTTGACTTTTGTACCAAAGATGAGCATAAAGAAGTAAAACTGTTCTTATCGAAACGATTCGCAAAATGCAAAACGGTTTCGGGTACACGAGGTTTTCATTCCATTATTCCAATTGAAAATAACAAAATTCAATGTAAGAAAGCTGCTACTCTTGACGAAAGTTCTTCCTTTCAGTTTAAAATGTTTTAATTTAATATTAAAATAAAATATATCTTTTTTTTGTAACTTCATTTTTCCTTTTTTTTGAGCAAAATCAACGTGTGAGCTTGTGGATTAGGCCTAGGCTTGTGAAAATGCGCCAAATACACTCTACCCCTTGGGTGGTGAGGAAATGGGTATAAAATAAAAGTGTTAATACATTTTTAAAATGTTTTCAAATAGAAAACAATTACAAAAAGTATTCTTAATGCTGGCGAAGTATTAAAAATACTTTTAAGGTCGATTATGGAGGGCTTTGTAACGCTGCGACGAAAATTGCGTTGCCCGTATCCTACAACCCAAAACTAAAAAATTAATTTCTCGAGAAAATCAAAAAACACCTTCCCAATATTTTCAAAATCTTTAGAGGATAGTATAAGCCATAAAATATATATTTTTTTTTAAAAATCGGTGCTCGCTTTCTATTAAAAAAACCACAACAAAAAATATTTTTTTTAACAAATTAGTCCAAAAAAAATTTTTATTTTTTTTTATTTTAAAAATTTTCCAAGTAAACTTCATTATTTTCCCTACAATTTTTGCATACAACTTTTTTTCTACGATTAATAGATGACGAGATACAAATTTTTGTAAAAAAAGTTGCTAAAAAATTAGATTTGCAATATCTTGCAAAATAATTGAAATTTTGCAAAACTTTTGGGTGTACTTCAAAAGCATCCTAACCACAACAAATTGATCAAGTATGAACAAAATCTGAGATTCAAAAGTTCTTCCAGCCATGGAACGCCTCATCACACAGAGCTAACTGAAGAAAACTCACTAAAGTCGTACAAAGTTTTTCGCTAGTGGACCCAGCTATGAAACTTTAAATTCTACTCCGAATTTAAGGCTCAAAAGAACATATTTCAGCCAAAGGATAGAATAAGTATTAATCGGTATTTTACTCACAAAATTAAGCCAGTATGCATCTAAGTCGCTCTCCTACAATGAAATATAGAATTTAACCATTCTGAGGGTGAATAGAAGGGACCTATTCCGAATAGTTGCTGTGCTCGCTAGGCATTGTATTCTTGGGGTGCATGTGACATGGATGTTTCTGGAGCAAAATACCTCTAACCGCAGCTGCAACCTACCATGCCCGGAAGAGACGACTGCTCACCTGCAGTGTCATCGTTCAGTACATTGCCGTATCAGAATAAGATTTCTATAGAATCCTTACTTCGTTAGCTTCTCTGAACCAAATGTTTTTAATCCCGGGAACTTCTAAGATTTTTTAACTTAGCGGGACGGATACAGTGTGCCAAGTTTCCCACCATGGCCCTTGAGCTTTTGTCAGTTTTCTTAAAATACCTTTGCTTGGTGAATTAGGAAAGTGAGTAATTAGTAAAATTACGCCGTGGTGTGGAGGTAGTGTTGCCGGCCTACCACACCGAAGGTCCATGGTTCGAGCCCTGGTACAGCTAACATCAAAAGTGATTTGAAAAAAGTTTTTCAAAACGGGGTCGCCCCTCGGCAGTGGTTTGGCAAACTCTCCGAGTGTATTTCTGCCATGACAGGCTTCTCAGCAAAAATTCGTCTCCTTTGTAGATGCCGTTCGGAGTCGGCAAAAAACTGTAGGTCCCACCAATTTGTAGGGAAAATTCAAATCGGCACACCACAAATTGGAAGAGAAGCTTGGCGCAAAAATCTCTTAGGAGGTTTATGATGATATACCTGTTGTATATCGCGCCATAAAGAGAAAAGACATCACCTCGTATGGGAATACATATTTTGGAATGTGTTTTGGGTTCGGCCAACTCCATTCACGTTAAGAAGCGAGCAGGTGAAAATGATACTAGATAGCCACAACGATGGGTATCGTTTGCCAACCATTTCAAAGTCTTGGATTAACGTTTGATACTATCATCACCTGTGCAGCTCATATAACCACTTGGTGGTGTCCAACGTATAAAGCCTAAGCAAAATCTCAAGTTGGCCGGGAACTGGGCAAAAGATACTGTAACACTACTACAAGGCAGCCCGCCAGCCGAGCTAAGCTCTGGATGACTCCTTACGACGCCGGAACATCACTTACATTATGAGGTTCAAATGATCTATCGGCAGTTCCAACAAGGTTCCACGATCGGCTGTCTACAACATTCTAAGAGAGTTGGTAGATTCCTTTGTGATCATACATCGAGTGAATCTCGTCATATAAAAAACAGAAAATCATGTAGCTGTAGAGGAACACGATTTTTACAAGTGACTCAGTTTCGATCTTTTATAATAGGATAAGAGCTGAGTTCACCTCAGGACTAACAAAGGTGGAAGTTTCTCCTTGTTCAAGCTCTGATATATGGCTTGGAAACATGAATGCTGTCAAAAGTAGATGGGGATCCTTGGATTGTTCAAAATATGTTTTAGATAGTTAACCCGCATCGCCGAGTATCGAATATAAGAGTCGAATAAAAGTCCACTGCTGGCTAAGTCATGTCATTCGTATGCACTTAGGAAGATGATAAGCAGTGGGCAAATAACTATAATATAAATGTAGCCTACTTTTGGGGTAGTCTGTGTTATTGTAGTAACTCGCCGTGTATACCCATCACCTCCACTAACGAATGTGGATTAAATATGGTTATACTGAAAATGCCCCCAATTAAAACCCGAGTCATTTCCGTACGTAGCCCCGGCTGTCGTCGTCTCCATATTCATTTGTAACTCGATAAATACGCGAAATAGTTTAGTTCGTCGCTTTTATGTACCGCAATATGTTGGCTACAACAACAGCAAAATGTTTATTTGATGGTAGAAAAATTAGCTGCAAAATAAAATGTTTACCCATCACTGATATACTCTTTTGACGCTTTTATTACAAATTCATAAAAGTAAATTGTCTTTTAGCAACTTAAAGCTAAAAAACTAATTAAAATCCTTATTTTATTCACGTAAATGGCAAAGAAAAGTCAAATATTTATGAATTTCTCAGCAGAATATGAATCTTGAATGACTTCCTCTTCAATAAGGTAATTTGATAATTTACTGAAAAGAGAAAAATAAAAGCAAAACAATTAGAAAAATTATGAACTCAGATAACATAGATAGAAATGTACACAGCACACTCGAGAAGAATTAGGCTTATTATATATATATGTATATGCATATATGTGCGTAAATATAACAAAAGGTTGAAATTAATCGTAATCAAAGAAGCAGAAAAAAGGAAAGTTAGGTCGGTAATGTTTCAATTTCACGCTTAAAATAACATTTAATATCTTGGAAATTACCACCAGCATATAAACACAAAATTTCGCTCACACCACACTCAATAAATAAACAATTAAACTGAAACTGAGTGCTTGTTGCTACACTGAACATCTCTGTTGAAATATTATTAGCCTTATCAAATTTACAAAATCATAAAACAAAACTTTTCAACTTTTTGACATAAGACTGAACTGAAGAAGAGCATAAGATGCTTTACTGAATACAACATATATATATATATTTACAAGTATAAACCCAACAAGCAAAGCAAACGTTAAGTAAATTTAAAAGCTTATTGGAAAAAAAAAACTCACATATACTCGTACTCTGAACTTTACGTTGGTAAGTAGCTAATTGTGCAAACCTTTAAAAAACAGGTAAAATAAAACTATAAAAATAAAAAATCATATATTGAATAATATAGTTAAAAAAAATTTTAAAAAATTAATTTTCTGTATATTTTTAGCATTTGCTTTCACATGTAAAATTAAATGATTTATAAAATTTCGTTCATGAAGATTTAAAAAAAGTTCACTTTAGACCTTTTAGTAAATTAATATTTAAACTGCTTAAATATTTCTTATTACAGCAAATGTATATATCAATTGTTCCAGACTGTCTAATTTATTCATTTACTATATCCCCCACGTGATTCGCGGCATAATAGGTTATTTATTGAGGCAACTCATAGAACTAATTATGCAATGAATGAACCAGTAGCCAGATCAATACAATTTGCAACTCGATGTAGTAGCGTTCTTAATTGTAATAATAGTTTCTATAAATTCAAATTGGAATTATTTTATATTTTTAATTAATTAGTCTGTAAAAACCCGTATACTTTTTAGACCGAATTAAATAAATAAACAAATTTACTTTTACTTATTTTTCAAAGAATTTACAAAAGTGTTTGTTGGGTATTTATATATGTGTATCTGTGGGTATACAAATAACCAATTGCGGTCTTCTGTTCTACACACAGATCCATCAACTGGCAGTCAAAAGCGTCATTCCACACTCTGCCTTTAATAATTTCAACAGCACTTGTTTGACGCTAATCGACAGACAAAACAAAGCCCTTCTATAAAAATCAAAACTTACTACCAGTATACAGTGGGATATTTTCAATAAAATATAATGAAATAAAATAAACTTAAATTAAATTAAAAAAATTTAATTGAATCAAATTAAATTAAATTGAACTAAATTAAATCAAATTAAACTAAATTAATATAAATTAAATTAAATTAAATTAAATTAAATTAAATTAAATAAACTAAAATAAAATAAATTAAAACAAAATAAAATTAAATTATATGGAGGGCGAGTAGTTTTTTTGTAAGTTAATGTTAATGTATTATTTTATTATTTGTTCAGAGAGTAGAACGGGGGGTGCGGAGCACTTTTTTCATAGGTGTAACCTTTGAGTATTATTAAATTATATGTTTTAATTTAACTTGTTCTATATAGAACGGGGGGCGGGCACCTGTTACACCTTGTATTTATTAATAGGGTGCGAGCACTATTGGCTGTGAGGCATTGCATGCAATGCAACTTATGTCGTTTAAACAATAATAAAATAAAATTAAATTAAATAAAATAAAACTAAAAAAAAATCTGATGAGTGAAGTCTAGCAGCTTCCGAAATGGATCTATAAGAAAAGCTATGGCAGTTGTCTCTAAACATTTTTCCTACTCTATTCAATCCAAAAACTTTTAATAATTAATTAAAAATGATTATTAATAAATAAAAACAATAATAATTTTCATAAAAATTCCAAAAGTGAAAAATTATTATTCTTGGCCTTGAGCTCGTTTCATGAATACTTGAAAATGTACAGGCCGTAAATCAACAAAAATTGTTTGTATAAAAAAGCAATTTAAAAAAAATATATAAAAAAATAGAGTAAATTAAAATAAAATCAAATAAAAGAAAGTAATATAAAATTTAAAAATTTATTAAAAATCGGTTAACGATAATGCTCAATTTTATTGGTTTTTTTTAAAGGCTATGGACGAATATAATAGGCAATATATCTGCTGAAAATATATTTGTATCAATTTTACTTTACTATCGCATTATAAAAATAAATTTGTTTGAAATGGCACTATCACTCTTTTCGAAATACCCCCCTGTAGCATGCTTTCGTACAATCGCCATCATAAGTCAAATGAAATTTTTGAGTTCACCGTCTTTCACTTGCAAATAGAGGTCATTATAAATTTTCTCCCTTCTCTACTCTTAAGTACTTGCTTCAGTGTTCAGTTGGCTACTCAATCGGGTTTTTGGTATGAAAGAGAATACTTTTTGTTGTCAAGCTGTCAGTTCGCTTGACTTGCCACTAACAAATACCGGAAATTGTTGTCAAGATAATGATGGCTATTTGTTTTAGTGCTGCAGCACAGACTTTAGATACATCAACAGCCACAAGCCGAATTATTACCACCGCACCCAAAAAAGTATGCACATTAAGCTTCCATCAGATTTCTGTTCAAACTCGAATTTTCTTATCGAGCTTAGTCGACCACAAAGCGGCCTAAATTGATGTTATACTTGAAATCAACCTGCCGTCTTTGGGAGAATACTACAATAATCTTCCTACCTTGTACATCATTTACACTCCATTTAGTTTACCGCGTAGGAAATATATATGTACGAGGTGTGTTCAAAAAGTATCGCGAATTTTGTGTTTTTTCAAAAATTATTTATTTATTCATGAATATCTATTTTGTCCCCTTCAAAGTAATCCCCATGAGATATTATACACTTGTGCCAACGGTTTTTCCAGTCTTCGAAGCACTTCAAAAAATCATTTTTTTGTATCTTGTTCAGCTCCTCCTTCGATGCCGTCTTTATCTTGTCAAGAGAAGCGTAACGTCGTCCTTTCATGGGCCTCTTCAGTTTAGGGAACAAGAAAAAGTCACAGGGGGCCAGATCTGGGGAATACGGTGGCTGCGGCATCATTAGTGTGTTGTTTTTGGCCAAAAAGTCGCGCACAAGCAACGATGCGTGAACAGGGGCGTTATCGTGGTGCAAAAGCCAATTTTTGTTCTTCCACAAATCCGGGCGTTTCTGGCGGATTGCTTCGCGCAAATTGCGCATAACTTGCAGGTAATATTCCGTATTGACTGTTCTTCTCTGTGGCAAGAACTCATGATGCACCACGCCCTTGCAATCGAAGAAAACTGTCAGCAAAACTTTCACATTCGACCGAACTTGGCGCGCTTTTTTCGGTCTTGGTTCGTGCGGCAGCTTCCATTGAGATGATTGAGCTTTGGTTTCCACGTCATAACCATAAACCCACGATTCGTCACCAGTTATGACCCTCTGGAGTAAATTTGGGTCGTCGCGGACAAAGTTTAACATCTCATTAGCAATGTTCATGCGATGCTGTTTTTGGTCACAATTGAGCAATTTTGGTAAAAAAATAGGTAAAAATCGAAGACGATCCAAAACACGTGCAAGCAAACAACAATTAACTGAACATTTAAAATGGCCGAGCTTGTCGGCATAAGTGAGAGACATGAGTACCAACATAACGCCACAAAAAATTCGAATATACGTAACCAGCGAAAATTCAAAATTCGCGATACTTTTTGAACACACCTCGTATGTTTGGAATGCCTGTATGAGTGTGCGGTTTCATTGCGGTAAGTTCCATAAAATTCTGTTTGCTTGAGTATTGCATTTTTAAGCTCATAGGAATTACCGGCGGAAGTCGTTAATGTCGAAACGCTTAGAATAAATATTTGGCCGAACTAAATTATTTATGGTAGACAGATATCCTGTAATCGACAATTTTGGTAGCAAATGAGACTTAGAAGCTTGTGAACTGCAATTAACAGTGTTCGAAAATGATATTTAAATAATCTTTTAATAGAAATTATTTGCTGAATAAAGCTTTCTCATTTATTTTTTTTTACGCAAACAAGGTATATTAACTTTAGTCGCCTAACGGCAGTACGTAACGGCATAAACGGCTCGAGATAGATATTGGCTTATGTATATCAAAATGTTCAGGACGAAAAAAGAAATTGATTAAGCCGTCCGTCCGTCTGTGAACACGATAACTTGAGTAAATTTTGAGATATCTTAATGAAATTTGATATGCAGGTTCCTTGGCACTCATCTCCGAGCGCTATTTAAAGTGGGCGAAATCGGATGATAGCCACGCACACTTTTTATATAACTATAGAATATTTTCGAAAACACATGTATTATACTCCTGCCAAAAAAATATTCGGGAACGTATTAATAGCCCACTGCAATTGCGAAGTTATATATCTTTTTTGATTTTCATACCTTTCAAGTATGTATGTAAGTATGAGAAGAAGAAGAGGAAAGGTCAGTAAAATGATCAGCACGATGAGCGGAGTCGATTTAGCCATGTCCGTCTCTCCGTCCGTCTGTATGTCTGTCCGTCTGTCTATTTGAACGCAAACTAGTCTCTCAGTTTTACAAAAGAATGCTGAAATTCCTTGAAATTCGCTGTTTGCTTTCGCCATTTTATAATATACTAGCAAACCCGGTAGACGTTGCTTTGACGTTTTGATATATAGAACACATCTATATATAAAATGTCATTAACTTGAACCAAATAAACTCCTAGCTATACCGAACTGCAGCTTTACATAACTTAGGGGTTTTTCCAAAATCTATATACAGACTGTGTCGTACCCAGCGAACTCCTGAACCTATCGCGAAGAAAACACAAAATATGTGGGCGTAGCGCCGCCCACTTTTGGAAAATTATGTAGATATTGACTAAGTGACACATATATCCAAATTTCATTAATTTAGACCAAGAAAGTTCGGAGTTATGACGAATTGAAACTTTATGTAGCCTGGGGGGAAGCTCCGCCCACATTTCCAAAACTATATATTGTCTATGCTGTACCCAGTGAACCCAAGTATATATTTTGAAAATTTCATAAAGATCGGTTGAGTTCTTTGGCGGCTATAAAAGACACAAATTTTTTATACCCTGCTGTACTTGTACACAGGGATAAATTTGTTTGGATAACGGTTGGCTGTACAGGTATAAAGTAATCGAGATAGATATAGACTTCCATATATCAAAATGTAATCGAAAAAAAATTTGATTGAGCCATGTCCCTCCGTCTGTCCGTCCGTCCGTATGTCCGTTAACACGATAACTTGAGAAAATATTGAGATATCTGCACCAAATTCGGCATGCGGGCTTATTTAAGCTCAGAATAGATTGGTATTGAAAATGAGCAAAATCGGACTATAACCACGCCCCCTTTTCCTATATCGAAAATATCGAAAAATTTTAAAAATTAGATAATTCGAAAACGAATACCACGAAATTAATGAAATTTGGTAGGTGGATTGATTTTATAACGCAAAACACAAGTTCAGTAAAATTTTGGAATATGAGCGTGGTATATCCCCTGCTCATCCCTTTCATTTGATGACCATATTCCACAAATACATAAATGCCGTACTTAGTTCCACATTTAAGTCAATATCTCCGAAACAAAACGATTTCCTTAAAGTAGTTAATAGCATCCTATATTTATGCACTCGCCAATGCAATAGGTGTCAAACGCCTATATAGTATAAACACATTCTAGGATCCAAATTTAGGTCAATATCCCCAAACCTAAGTGGGTTTTTGAAATAATAACCCTCCCATATTGATACCGTTGGATTCATGTTAACTTTATCACTGCGATTATTAAATCTTATTACAAAAGTCAACTTTTGTAATCACTAGTACATAGTTTTTCCTTCAGTATATATCAATTTAAGCTTTATTTTGATTAATAAGTTTATATGTATTTACTTAAAACTAAGGCTTCTATTATTTGCATAGATGCATAATATTTATAATATAATACTTCTTAAGAATCAAATAAATATGTACTAAATTAGTTACACGGCGGCCGCCGTGGTGTGAAGGTAGTGTTGCCGGCCTACCACACCGAAAGTCCATGGTTCGAGCCCTGGTACAGGTAACATCAAAAGTGATTTGAAAAAAGTTTTTCAAAACGGGGTCGCCCCTCGGCAGTGGTTTGGCAAACTCTCCGAGTGTATTTCTGCCATGACAGGCTTCTCAGCAAAAAATTCGTCTCCTTTGTAGATGCCGTTCGGAGTCGGCAAAAAACTGTAGGTCCCACCAATTTGTAGGGAAAATTCAAATCGGCACACCACAAATTGGAAGAGAAGCTTGGCGCAAAAATCTCTTAGGAGGTTTATGATGATATACCTGTTGTATATCGCGCCATAGATAGATAGATATAAATATTTTAATCTACCTTAGTTAGTGTCACTATTTTCATAAAAAGAGGCGCAAATGCTATCGTGGTAAATATATACTGTTTCATAGGTTATAGCCTGAACATGGGTAGTGTCAATATTTGAAAATGCCCAGTCAATTTGGGTACCAGCAGGTGTGGTGAAATATTGGGGGTCTAGCAGTGAATTGAAATTATAATCTCTAAGCAGATGTTCGATTCTATTATTCCTAGACTTAAAGTCACCCACAATTAAAACCTTTTCTTCACGCAGATCTGTAGTAAGAATTTCTCGCAGCTCTGATTCAAAATGCCTGATGCGGAATGCGGTATTCCTATAAAGCACCAATATGTAATAATCTTTGCATTTGAATACAACGAATTCAAAAAACCTTGGGAACAGAACAAATTTTTTTTAACTTACATAATTCGATTGCGGAAGCAAAGTTAGGTCTCGAATACACTAAAACGCCTCGCCTATTTCTGTTTTCCATTTCGGTGCTGATTATCCGTAAAGCATTTAGTGAAACCCAGGAATTTCAAAATGTTCATATGGATAACTCCATGTCTCGACAAAGCACAGGATATCTGAGGATAGCATCAGGATGTCATTATTTATATCATTTATGTGGGCATGAAGACTCTGAACATTATGAAATATTTATTTATTTATTTATTTATTTACGTGAAATAAAATTATAAATAATTATATTACATAAAAAGGCAACAATCAACATGAGCTATCGGCCTGCTATTATGAAATATAATTTCAAGGCTCGATGTTCGAGAAAGCATAAAGTTAAATGTTGGAGCCAAAGCTTTTGTTGTGGTCAAATCATTCAACTGCCTAAATACAGGATCAGATTCACAAAAAGGATTAGGTGGAATGAAATTGCCTAATATAAATAGATCATCAGCACTGGTAGCTCGACTGCAGGCTACATATGAACATGATCTTGGCATTCTAGGTCGGGTGTGAACAACCACTTTGTTATACGTAGCACCCTGACTTTTGTGATTGGTTATTGCCTCAGCAGGGTTTCTTTCAATTGATATCTGCTCATTTCTCTTATATTGAAAGGCCCTAACAGTCTTCTCCATCATCAAACGAACAGAAGGCTCTAAAAATTTCATCCACAGTGTTATTGGAACCGATGAATCTAAATTTATCTGCATAAGCTGGCCCGTTGCACCATTTACCAAACCGTCGCCTGTGTTGATATTCACTGTCATCATATATTTGACCGTGGTTTGACATTCTGAAGGTTTGAATAGTCTGACCCGTTCTAAGATATTAGCATTTTGGCCACTGACGGCAATTCCTTTAACCACGTCTTTCGCAATTGAGAAAACTGCTGTAGAAGGAATTTGACTCAGGTTAAGGGAATTATAGTTGGCAGATTCCTCGTTTGACCAAAATAAGTGAATTGCTTCGTCGGGAACCTGGTCAGAGTTAACGACTCTATTTGCAATCAAAGATATGTCTTCACTGGTCATAACCCCGGAGGCAATATTATTCAAAGCAATAGCAAACAGTTGATCCCCACGCTGTCTCATTATTTCATTCAATTTATAGCATTTAAAGAGCTCCCACAATGGCGAGCCGACTTAAACGCTGTAAGCAGCTCTTGGATTTGTTGAAAAAATCCATCTATCATCTACAGGAGACAATTGTTTCAAGTCGCCAAAAACAATAACAGGTATACAACCAAATAGAATATTATTCTTGAAAATCTGCTTTAGTCTGGCGTCAATATAACTAAGCATTCGAGTGCCAACCATTGAAATTTCGCCTATAATTATCAACTTCAAATCACATAATCTAGTATAGATTGGGTTGGCAATATCGTTGCTAAGCGGCCGTAATTCCTTATTGGACTGATTCGCAGGTAGTGATAATATAGAATGCAGTGTCAAACCGCCTATCCCAACGCTGCTTTTCCCGTAGGAGCACAAAGATATATTGATGATATTAGGCGGCATTTTCCAACGCCAGCCCCACCACCTGCAAAGTCATAAAAGGGCTGATCTCTTTGGTTTATTTATTGATGGTTTATTAAATTTATGTCAGGGTTTATTTCGGGAAGCGCCAGTACCCTGAACTCATTGTCAAACATATCGGGTCTATCTATTTCAACTGGTATGAAAATTTTCCCCTCCCTTAATCTGTTCAGAACATTTGCGAGCTCCCTCTATCATATTTTTTTCGACTTTTCTCTATAGCAATTCGTTTTTCTACGCAGGTTTGCTCATTATTATTATCTATAATATCCCGTTGTTCATCCCGCCACGGTTATTAGAGCATTACTATTTCTCTGAAATAATCGTCCCTAGCCGTGTCTGGACTAAACCTTCTTGACCGAACTACACACGGTTTGGTACTTTTCTTTACATAACCACTACCATCCCTCAATGGAATTGCTACTCCCCGAACTAAGGAAATTTCGCCTTCTATATCTTCTTCATTATCGGAGTTACCTTGTACCGTTCTAGCTGATTTTACAAAAGTAAACAAAGCTGCAAAATCAGCTAGACAAGCATATCGGTAGAACCTTAAGCTGGATTCTGAAGTTTTGCTCTGTGTTTTAACATCCGCACTCGTTCTTCAGGACGAGAGGTATTAATATATAATAATAATAATAATAATCCCAACGGATTACCCACCATATCCCGCCCGACCGGCGCGAGGGGCGCATCCGCATAACGCGCGGATTATTCGTTCGTGCCGAGTCGTTGAAAGGCTTTGGTTTGTTAATCGTCGAGATCTAAAACTGCTCAGCTACAGAGAAAACCTCATCAGCTAAGTAAAGTAGATATAAGATAGATTATACATTAAGAAATAACTAGTTAACAGAATAAAACTATTGTTAGAAGTTAATATAGAAGTCAAAGAATAAGAAACAATTAGTAGCTATGAATTTAGAATACAAAGAATTGATTTTTTTATGCTGAAAAGCGAGTCTGAAATACCAAATCTACCAGAAAGAGAGTTATAATATTGACACAAACAGCGAAAAGGCTCATTTAACTGAAAATTGTTTCGGCACTGTTTTAAGACTAGAGGTTTAAAATGCCTCGAAGGACGAGACGGTACGTTGAAGTTCACTTCACTTAGAAGAAATGGGCTGGATAGTGAACCATTTAGCAATTTAATCATAAAAATAATTCCAAGTATTTCCCTCCAACTAGAAAGTGTGTGCGATTCGTATAGGGTGGCAGATTGTACAAGGGATCCCAATGAAAATCTCTTAAGGCAAATAGTAAAAATTGCTTTTGAACTGATTCAAGGCGATCTACATGAACCTGGTAACGCGGGTTCCAAACTATAGAACCATATTCAAGTATCGGTCTGACTAATGTAGTGAAGAGGGCTTTAGTTACATAAGGGTCGCTAAATTCTTTAGACCATCGTTTAACGAATGCTAGGACACCTCTAGCCTTATTGACTGTTGTGTTAATATGGCGGTTGAAACTGAGTTTATAGTCCATAGTAACCCCCAGGTCAACAAAATCATACACTTGCTCAAGACTATAATTTTTAATTGTATAGGAAGCAGAAACCTTATGTGACGCAAAAAGAAACCGTATATGACGCAAGAAGAAACCTTATATGACGCAAGAAGAAACTTTATATAAGGAGACTAATTCTGGGAAAAACGGAATCGGCTTTCTTGTATATTGGGCAGAACACACTTAAGTTCTTATCTAGAGGCATCCACTCGTCCGACCATACTTAAGCGTTGATGAGTGCTTTCCAACAGCTCGATTGGTGGTCCCTTCTTCCCAGGTGCTTTATTACTTTAGAGCCGGAATAGATAGATGTAGCCATCCTCACTTTATCACAGTCGGGGGTGGGACTTTTTTCCATCGTCAAGGAGTTGTTGTTTTGGCAACAGCATACATGTACCGCTGGGTCCAATAAAAAAAGTAATACATACTTTTCTGGAATCAGATATCAGACAGAATATCACATATATATATCTTTAAAGAAGTCATGTAGTGAGGTTAGTCAAAGTTCTACATTTGGAACACCTTATAACTGATATACAGTGAGTCCCGAAATATTGGAGCAACTGTAAGTACTAGGGTCTTCAAGTGAAGAACACAACTAACTTTATAACATGCTGCTACGTTGATCCACTTTTAATGTTTTCATTGGAAATTATTATTACATTTCCAAACAGTAAACCTAAAACACCCTGTGGGGAATACTGTGGCCGACTACTGCACTAGCTAACTTTTAGTCGTCCTATTGTGTCTAGCTATTAGTTGGTTTCAAAGTCATTCAGTATTCAATCGAAAAATTGTATCTGAAATTTTTTTAAACACTTGAGTATCAGATAAAAATATTTGCTAACAAAAAAACTCAATTGTATTTCTTTATGGGTCACTTTTTTCATTAGAATCAATATATTTTCAGTTTATTTTTCTATTTCATTGAAAATGTGCATGCCTCAACATAGTTATGGCTTAAGACATTGGTTCCTGACCATGTTTTGAAAGCAGGACATCCATGATGCATGATACACATAATATGTAAGTAATTAAAATATATATATTAACAAGTAAGGAAGTCTAAGTTCGGGTGGAACCGAACATTATATACCTAGTAGGGATCTATTATGTCATCCCAATTTATTCAGGTCTATTTCAATACTTCCAGTTGGTATTTGCGTTCAAATAGACAGACGGATAGACAGATAGATGTATCGAGTGATGGACATGGATACATCGACACAGCTCATCCTCCTGATCATTTCAGTATACGTACAAACATTTCATATTCATGAAAGGTATGAATATCAAAAAAGATATACAACTTCGTTTTTGCAGTGGGCTATTAACTACGTGCCCGAACATTTTGCTGACCAATTTTCATTGAAATATCAAGATTGAATTATAAGCGATAGCCTTTGGAAATAGCATAAATTATGCTGAAAAGTGGGCGGCGCCACGCCTACTTCTTCAAAATTGACCAAATTTTTTTTCGGCCGAGCTTTTCTTAAAAAGCTTATTATGTGTGCAAAATCTGATCACAGAAGGACATTGCTTAATCAATTTCTCTTTTCGTCCTGAACATTTTGATATACATAAGTCAATATCTATCTCGATCCGTTTTTGCCGTTACGTACTGCCGCTAGGCGACTAAAGTTAATATACCTTGTGTGCGTAGCACTACTAGGTATAATTAACTAATAAGTACAGGAATGAAAAGTCCCAAAAAAGTGTCTAGTATTGAGCTGGGTACAAGTCAACATAAAAGTAGTCAACTTGTAGTCATCTGAAAACCCCCTCACTTTTTCGGCGCCATCGCCATGTAAAAGTAGTCAGCTAAAAGCAATGTAAAGTAGTTGAGGGGAAGACAAAGCTAGCTGAAAAATAGTGAACTAATAGTCGACTTATAGTTAACTGATTTGCCCACAGGGCAACGACTCTTCTCATATACCAACACATCACACTTATTTCTATACAAAGAACCAGAAATACCCAGCTTTCGTATGCATAAAAGGTGCTTAAAATTGACTGTAAAAACAAAGGAAAATAAAGTTAATACCACGTTTTAACCTAACTCCTCCTGCCACCCTTAGCCAATCTCAAGCATTCACTTTCACGTACCAACTCCACAATTGAGTACGACGGCGCCATGAACTCATTCGCTTTGAAACTGTCACTGTCCAAAAAATTAACCGAAAGAAGAAAAAATGGCCAACTGGAGTGGCTGTCAGGATATGCAAAATAGCACAAGCCCCTTTTCAACTTTTTGCCATTTTTGCCCTACAGTTCTTTGCCTAGGTTGCTTGTTCCTAATGCTTTATGTAGTTAACCAAGCTGCAGTGAACTAAACATAGCACTCGTTTGTGGTGTAAAATGGCTGCTAAATGAAATCTTCGCTCCTTCTGTCCGAAACAGACAATATCGCCAGGGCAGGGCGGGCTAGCAAAAACCGAGCACTAATTATATGAAAATGAGCAAACATACACACATATGTATACACGGTGCATAGTGTAATCACCCAGTAAACAAACTAACTAATTACCAACTAGTTGTGAACTACCTCAAAACTAGTATGAACACCAAACCAAGTAGTTATCCAAACGCGACATTCCACGACATCTCAATTGTCAAATTTCGGATATAAATATAACAGGCTCAACTAGTTCCAAATTGGCCCAAAAAAGCATAGTTCAATTTAAGTGTAAAATAATTTGAATGCATAGTGGATAAGCACTAGGTCGTATGACGGTGTATGGGGAAAAAAAGTTGAAAATGTTCTTCCAAGTTGAAGTTGCCAAAAAACTAAATCAAATTTTTGTCACCCTGTAACAAGAGCGAAGTTCGGTTTTTTCTATAATTGATATATATTACGTTCAATTTTCCATTTCTAACTTGGATAATGTTGCGTATATCATATTTATGCCTATATTTCCATTGTTGTTAATTTTTCTTTAATACACCCTGTGATTTTAAATAAATTTTAATAAAAGTAAAGGTTGAGGGAAAAGATTAGTGGCGTATATAGAGGAAATGCGACACGTCCTCATAAATAATCCAAAATATATCGCTCTTTCAAATTAACGATCAAATGGAAAAATTATAAGGAAAAAAATAATTTCGTTGTTGTATAGGGTGATTAAAAAAAAAAATTTTGTTTTGAATTCACCAACAAGAAATAAGCTAGAAAAAAAAAGGTGACAATGTTCCTATTCTGTTTGAACACATGTTTGATTTTCAAAAATATAAAAAAAATTTTGGGCACCCTTTAAAAATATCGAAATTCGTTTTTTCTCTATAATTTCTATATCTTATTGTCGAGTTTGAAAGTGATAATATAATTATGTGGCAATTTTTCACTCAGATAATGTTGATAAATTATTTTAATGCTACATTTACATTATTCTTTATTTTTTTAAATTAGTATAGGGTGTTTATTAAATAAGTAGAAAACTTTAAAAGCTAAAGTGATAAGTTAATGGCATATAAAAACAAAACCTGGCATATGCTTTCACCTTTACAACAATATATCGGCTATTGGAATCAAAGTTTTAAAGATAATACTAATTCAGCTGTTTTACACAGGGTGCTACATATTTTTTTGTTTTTTTTTTTTAATAATAAACCAGTAAACATTCGTGCCAGGGGGCAACATTTTCAACTTTGAAACTTAAATCGATAATAAGCACTCGTTCCACATGTGAAGAGATCACAGATTTGAGATCTGATTCTGGAAATATCACATTTTAAAAATAACTTCTACTGGGATTTCTTCAACTCTGTGCACTCCTCTAATCTTTCAAAATGTGAATTTTTGTTTCTAAAAATAGATTTCAACTTTTTTGGACAACTTTGAGACTAGTTAACAAACTCTTTCTGTAAACTAGTATTTTTTCTGAATAATTTGATGCTTCCTGCACGCCTCGCACACCTCGGGTACATGTGTGTTTGTGACTTATGCAATAAGCACCTTTTTGCATTTTTGAAATTTCACTCCTCTACGTTCCATCCGTCGTCTTTGTCTTATTTTTGTTCTCATTGCTAATGTATGTTAATTACAGGGGATTTCATGCGGAGGATTTGCATTTTTATTTATGGTACTTCAATGAAAACAAAAAAAAAAATTGGAAGGAAAAGCCAACGTTTTGCGCTTTAAAATTTTCCAAAAAGTTGTAGTTTGGTATTAAAAACTGCATTTTAAGCGGTAAGCCATGTTGTATGTCCATTCACGCTGATGTACCAATGGCGCGAGGGGAACAAGGGTTAAACAACAGCGTTTTTGTGTTTCATTTGATGTTCTCGAAGGTGTTTTATATTAGTAAACGCGAAAAAGAGCAATAAGGTCAGCACGGCATCAAATAGACCTCCCTCGCCCATGCTAGCCTGTCTGGGATTGAAATTAAAAAAAAAAAATTACGATGAAAATTTGTACAAAGAATTTGTGATAAAATCAAAATTTGCCAAGAACTTTACAGCAGTGGCGGATTATTGGTAATCTGAAAAAAAGCTATACTTTAGCCATATTTATATCAGTGTAAGTTAGAAGTTAAACAATGTATGTTTGTGGTAATTCAAGCACTGTAGCTAGATTTTCACGAATGGAGATAGATGTGGAAAGTCATTGGGATATTAATGCAATGAATTAGGCCGTGTACTCCAACACGATAAGTCGAGTTGCTTAAAATGGCAAAAAATCGAAATTTTTATCCTCCCTCCTCGATAAAGACCTGTCTCACTTTTGAGGCGTTGCATTGGTTTTTTCTTCATCTCTTTATGCCAATCTTTCTAAACTTCCATCTCTGAATCCTACCTTCACTATTTCTTCCTTTTCCTTTTTCTCACAAATTTTTCCTCAGTTTTCTGCTCTATATCATAGTGATTGAAGTTCAACCACAAAAACTTACAGAATAACTTTTCTTTGAACCTTGATATTCAAATATGTTTACCACTAGGAGAAAACATGGCCACGCTACTCTGGACATCAGAACATAAAAAACACTAAGTCTGCTTTTGTTCATTAGTAATGGAACTTAATCATATCGTTTATTGCAGCACTTTTCGTTTGCTATCCACATTGTACCTATACAAGTAGGGTCACACTGGTCCACATCAGTGTCCTTTCTTTTCTTAGCTGCGCCTTTCCTGAAATTTTCTTCCATTTAATTTTATTTTACTTTTTCCATTTATTTTGTTTTACTTTTTTTCGATTTATTTTATTTTGTTTTGTTTTATTTGATTTGGTTCTATTTTATTTGATTCTATTTTATTTTATTTTGTTTTATTTCATTTTATTTTGGGTTATTTTATTTTATTTTAATTTATTTTATTTTATTTTATTTTATTTTTTTTTTTAATTTGATTTGATTTTCTGATTTTTTTGACAGATCTGTTTTATCAGCAGAACTGCCTTTCCGTGTGCTCTCGGTTTTGTTATTGCTTTTTTATACCAACTGTTTTTGTTGATTTACGGTCTGTACATTTTCAGGTATTCATGAAACGAGCTCAAGGCCAAGAATTGTAATTTTTCACTTTTTGATTTTTTATGAAAATTATTATTGTTTTTATTTTTTAATAATCATTTAATTAATTTTTAAAAGTTTTTTAATTGAGCTGTATGAATTTCACGCAGACACCGACATAGTTCAGCGAATTAAAACACAGCGGCTTCGCTTGCTAGGCCACGTAGTGCGAATGAGCGAAGATGCTCCAGCCCAGAAGGTATTCTTATCGGCACCCGCCGGTGGAAGCAGAGGAAGAGGGAGACCACCACTCCGATGGAAGGACCAAGTGGAGACCGATTTGCGATCCCGCGGTGTTTCCAATTGGCGCCAGTTGGCGCAACGAAGAAACGACTGGCGAGCTATGTTGGACGGTCAAAATCGCCCGTGCGGTTAGATGACCATTTAAAGAGGAAAAATGTTTAGAGTCAACCGCCATAGCTTTTCTTATAGATCCATTTCGGTAGCAGCTAAGCTTATTCATCAGAGAAATTTTGGCACGCATTGTTGGTATAAAGAAGCAATAACAAAACCGAGAGCACACGGAAAGGCAGTTCTGCTGATAAAACAGATCTGTCAAAAAAATCCATCATGATCACACTACTAACTGTCAAATGGCGGAAGTGGTTCATGCATATGGTAAATAATAATAGAACTAGGAGTTTAGATGACATCAAAACCAGCGTATTGTTAGCTTAATGGTTAGCAATGCGTGCCAAAATTTCTCTGATGAAGAAGCTTAGCAGCTTCCGAAATGGATCTATAAGAAAATCTATGGCGGTTGTCTCTAAACATTTTTCCTACTCTACTCAATTAAAAAACTTTTAATAATTAATTAAATGATTATTAAAAAATAAAAACAATAATAATTTTCATAAAAATTCGAAAAGTGAAAAATTACTGTTCTTGGCCTTGAGGTCGTTTCATGAATATTTTATTTTATTTTATCTAACTCTCTTTTATTTTTTTATATTTTATTTTATTTTATTTATATATTATTTTATTTTTTTTAATTTAATTTTATTTTATTTTATTTTGCTTTATTTTATTTTATTTTATTTTATTTTATTTTATTTAACTCTCTTTTATTTTTTTATGTTTTATTTTATTTTATTTATATATTATTTTATTTTATTTTATTTTATTTTATTTTATTTTATTTTATTTTATTTTGCTTTATTTTACATATTTTTGTAAGTATAACGAGCTCAAGACCAGTTGATAATAATTCTTAGTTAATTATTATTATTTTTGATTAGAGGAAAAATTTAAAGCAACAAACATATACAGGCTATAGTTATAGTACTATTTCGAAAACAGCCACGATTTCTCGTCAGACTAATTCGTATAGTTTTGCTATTTCAGAGGATCTTGTGGAGAATCGAACCCACTCACTCTGATTGCCAGCGCAGCTGCCTAACCCATAGGCTATGCTGCGTGTAGTTTTTGCAAGCTGCTTAATTCACGTTTTCCTCTAACCGTTGGCAAGATAACAAACAACAAAAACATATGTTTTTTTTTTTTTGTCAAATATTAATTTTTTTCGAGAACACAACGGAAATTGCATTCCACTATATCTTGCTTCCTTTACTTAAATGGTGGTGAGCCTGTATGACTCCGTATTGTTAGTTTAGTTGCAGGCTCTTATTTTGTTACAAAAACCACCGAGTTTTTAAATCATAACAGACATTTAGCAAATATCATAGGCTGATTAAAAATTAGGAGTTCATGCAAAAGCAAATTTAATAAACCAAACGATATGTAGCACATGTTTGTTGTAGACACATCTATTAGATAGACATTCAAGCGTTAACTTATGATAGGCTATTTGAAGTTTTTGTTCTTTTCACACAAAATTACATTGCCATGGTACTGGCAAATTTCCCTCCAAATTTGTTGAGATCCATGTGGCATGCAATTTATATTGAGCACACTTTAGCCTTAAGGATAATCGCTTTAATATAGTCTTCATATAAGAAATTCAGATGAAATACAGGAAGTTAAGCAACAAATCACATACATTCACAGATGTTATCTTTATATAAATAGTACATACATAAATACAAGCATGTGCATGAAATGCTATGATATGAGCATACATTAGTACATACATATAGGCAACTATGTACGTGTATTTGTTAGGGCTGGTAGTTTCCAGTAAATTGTATGTCGTTCTTTCATGCCTTTGTCGTTTAATTAACTAAAAAATTGCTTTCTTAAATAGTTTATTACAGTTTGTGATGCTCGAATAAATTCTCATTCCAGAATTTGGCCAAAAGGCATTGAGGAAATAAATTATAAATTGTAATATTTACTTGTTTGAGATAAAAGAAACTTTGAATGACAACGAAGTCAGTCCCAAATTCACCCTGCAGGAAACTCAGTAATTTAGGTGACAAAATTTCTGGTTCAGCGCTTGCACTAGTGGCTAGATTTTCTCTAGTTAAACACTAGCAGTTAAGTAAGTGTGAGTAACCATCGCAAATAATTTTGAATTTATTTTGGGAAAAAAAAAAATTTTCTTAAAATTAATTTACTTAAAAGGTAAACAATAATGCAATTTTCTCATTCTAGAAAGCATAGAAAAAGTAGAAAATTTTCAATCTGTTTATATAAAAATGAAATGTCTTTCGTATGACCACGATGGATGTCTAAACGGGTAAACCGATTTTCATTATGTAAAAAGTACTTTCTTGGACCTTTTCTGTGGAGGATTTTTCTATAAAAAAACAGATTTGGTTCATATTTGGAACATGTGTTGTTGCTTTGGGGAACGTTTCTATCAAAAATTTACTCGATAGATGGGGCTGGAGAAGGTGTTGATAAGATATAGGTGTCAAATGAAAGGTAATTTTGAGTAATTCAAAAAGGAATACTTCTCGGCCCACAGAGAACTCTTTTCTGAGTTAGGTACCAAACTGTGAACCAGGTGTGGCCCTAGAAGGTGTTTCTACAACATTGGCATCAAATGAAAGGTGATAATGAGGGTTTTAACAAGGAGAGGTCTTAGTCCCATGTGAGACCACGTTTTCGAGATAGTGATAGTGATAGTGATAGTGATAGGGATAGTGATAGTGATAGTGATATTGATAGTGATAGCGATAGTTATAGTGATAGTGGTAGTAATAGTGATAGTGGGAGTGATAGTGATGGTAATAGTGATAGTGATAGTGATAGTAATAGTGATAGGGATAGTGATAGTGATAGTGATAGTGATAGTGATAGTAATAGTGATAGGGATAGTGATAGTGATAGTGATAGTGATAGTGATAGTGATAGTGATAGTCATAGTAATAGTAATAGAGATAGTGTAAGTTGAATAAGACATAAACGATATGAAAAAGGAAGGTGAGCAATGAGAAGAATATGGATCTAATGAGAAGGGAAAGTCAAGTCAAATTTTTAGAGTTGCTAGTTTTACCATACAAATTTTTGTACACCAAACAACAAAATACACATGGAAACAATTTTCTCTGGTTTCTACTTTTTCTACCACAAAATGATATAAAGAAAGATTTATAAGTTTGACAAGAATACTGAAAACAGTATTATAATTTTTTATTTATATTTTTTTTTCATTCTATGAAGAATGCGTTTTCTGAGTATTAGAAAATGTTTTTCTTCTAAATACTCCATGGAGCACCTATTTGAGAGTACTTTCAAAATGCTGCCAAACGATTACTAAATGGAGTATTCAACACCACAGCGAGAGAGGGTGTAATTTTGACTGTGTAATTTTGACACCCTCTATTGCTGTGACGTTGGATACTCCGAGAGTAATCTCACGTAGGTGCCCCATGGAGTATTCAGAAGCAAAGAAATGTAGTACGCCGAGATGGAGTAGTTGATCCAATTAGCGGACATAGCCATATAAATTGGACCACATTTTTTTTATTAACTAGGATAAGTGTTGGAGTACTCTGATACTTTGTTCAAACTAGACTAAAATAAAATTGATTTATTCCAACTATGCCCGTATAGAAAGAGTTGCGATCGATTGGAGTGGCAATAAAGGAACTAGATGAAAACTGTAGAATAATTTTCCACTTCGGAATTATAAGCAAGGTAATTCAGCGGGCAGAACTTAAACCGGTAAAGCTTGTTAAATTCACCAATTGATTAAAAGTGATGATTAAGAAAAGATTGAGGAGGACCCAGTAGTGATTCCGACGCTAGAGGTGCACCAGTTGAGAACTATAGATTTTCCCTACAGGGTATACATTCACTGAGGCAGTGTGTGTGGCTTCAATTTTAGAGTTTTTGTGTAGGAGTTTCCTACTCAAGCATAGTAAGCTTTAGGCTTTTTTGCAAAATTTTATAATTATTTCACATATTTCATCTTTTATACGATTTTGTATTTTGCAAATTGAATTCAGCAGAACTTTAATATTTAAAAAAAACTTGCATACGTTTGAAATTTTATCTCTACATCGAACTATATCAGTGGGTTTTGGTAAGAAGTCTTGCATCACAGACATAGACTTGTGTCTTTTGCGATGTTTTCGTGGAATTTGTCAACTTAATATAACATTTTCTTCTGGAAACGGAGAGGTGCTGCTTGTGAGCTCGGTCTAAGACATGATAAGTCAGACCAGTGGTGGAATTTTCGAGATTTTAATTTACGATTTTGTATCCTGCATTATCGACTGTGCTATTCACGAACTTAGCTATAACGATTCAGGGTTACAATTCCTCTTCCCACGATAAAACGTTCGCTAAGTACTCAAAGCCATTTGTTATACCTTTCATGAATATGAAATGGTATATTAACTTTGGTCCGCTGTTTGTAACGTTTAGAAATATAAGAGAAGGACCCACCATTAAGTATACCAAATTGATCAGGACGATGAACTGAGTTGATACAGCCATGTCCGTCTGTCGGTCCGTCTGTTTGAATGCAAACTAGTCCCTCAATTTTTGAGATATCTCGATGAAATTTGGCACACGGATGTATTTTTGTATTATATTAGACATTTGTCGGATCCGGTATAATCGGGTCACTATAGCATATATCTCCCATACAACCAATCGTTCAAATAAGAGGATTATGACCATTTCTCCCTCATTTTTAAAGATTAAAACTTGAAACTTGGTGAGATATTTTCTTACGGATAGCAAAAGATTTCGTAAAAAAATCACCAAGATCGGAGCTATATATATATCCCGTACAACCGATCGTTCAGATAAGAGGATTATGGCCATTTCTCCTTCATTTTAAAAGATTAAAACTTGAAACTTGGTGAGATATTTGCTTATAGATGGTAAAAGAAAATTAAATGTATTGCTGACAAAGTTTTAGAGAACTTTAAACAATACGTATTTAAGTTTGCACGTATTCATGAAAGGTATAAAGCCTTCGGCAGAGCCGAAGACAGCGCCGTCCTTACTTGTTTGATAATAATATTGATATAATAGTAATATTATTTCGATTTTCGCTAAAAACTTGAAATTATGTGTTGTTTACTTAACGACACAGCTGATCGTTACTTAGATAGTTAGTGAATACCGAGATCGTTATAAATATCGTTACGCCAAAATATCGATTGCGAATGTCGTTATAGAAGTTAGTGAATTCCATTACAGACTTCTACAAACTGCCAAATACTAGAAAATTTACCCGGTAATAGACAAATCATCTACTTCAAATAAGATTTTGACAGCGCTTGAACAAACTACGTGTATGTTTGACATCTCTACACCATCGTCAGTTTTTTGAAGGTCATTCGAGATCAAACTGCGTTTCAGACAAGTCCTATACCTACATAGTGGATTCTTTAAACTTATGCTGGAAAACACACTTGCCCTTAAAAGAAAGAACTGTGTGCTCTAACTTGGATAAACAGGCAATAATATAATATAGAATATGTGAAGGATCTCATCTAATTGGAAACCTGCGGGAACAGCGAAAATAATATCAGCCGAGAAATGCAATGAAGAACCAATCGTACCAACTATAACAAAGTGCAGGAAAAAATTGCAGCGGCTTCGTGGTATAGATTATATTATGAGAATGAACGAGCATGCTCCGGTCAGTGGTTATACCTGTCGCCTCATAGCGTATTAAAGGACTGGGTGTTCCCAATTGCCGTCAGCTATCATTAAGCTGAGACGGGTGGCATGCTGCTTTTTGAAACGGCCAAAATCCACTAAATGATGAATACTTCGGAACCACCTGAGATTTTCGAAATCGAGAACCTTTAGACATGCCTTAATCTGACATTCAGTAGTATCCCTAAGACATCATTTTATTTTTTCTATAAAATATCATAACAATATTCGATTCATTGCTTGTCACATTGAGCGTATATCCATTAAGTTAAATAAATCAATTGGAGTTTCTGGTAAATTTATGGTTAACGTGGATTTAGTTAGGTTTGTGAAAAACTACACACACATTTGTTTATTTACATAGTAAAAAGAATGGCATGGTATCGCTATTGCTATCATTTTCGAGAGGCTTCCTTCCCTTTTCATGATATTCGTGATTGTCATTTGATTACACTGGTGGCCAATTTTTCGGGTAGTTTAAATTGCAGCGTGTAAATAAAATAAATGCAGCAAATGCAATTTTCGTTGCGCTTGTCAAATATGTGCAACATAACACTAACAAACAAAACATCGAATCGATTGCTTGAAAAATACATGCCAAATGACTGCTTGGAGTTGCGCACATTCGCCACCTAGTTTTTTAAGCCTTGACTATAAATGTATTAGGGTGGGTTGAAAAAATACCATAGAAAAGAAAAAATATAAAACATGTTCTAGAATCTATAAAGTGTACGTTGAATATCGAAGGTAAATCAGAAGCTAAAACAGCCCAGACATAAAAAACTGCAGCACATACCAAAAAAAAAATAAACTTCTTAGACTCTTACCTTTTTAATTTTGTAAAATAAAGGAAAATACGCAGAAGAAGCATCAAAACCAAAACTGGTAAGAGAAGAAGATTAAAAAAAGACCTGTTAAATTCGATTCGTAATAGTAACCTATTAGTTAGACGGCTTTTTTAATAGGTAATGATTATTTTAATTCTTTTTCAAGAAAATCCATTTTTTAAAAGACAATCAAAAAATAAAAATAAAAAATTATCAAAGAAAATCAAAAAAAATTGTTTTGATTACTTTTGAATATTTAAAATTTTTTTTTTTTTGTTTTTCAGTATTGTTGATGTGTATATTTATGCGCCTATATAACAAGCCTACAAATAAAAAAAAAATTATAAAAAACAGAAAAAATCAAAACTAGTCAAAAAAAAATCTGTTTTTATTACTTTAGATTTGGTTTTTTTGCTCCAGTTTTATTGTAGAAGCGCATAAATATATAGATATAAATATCGTAAGAAATCATAATTTTATTGATTATTTTTTTAATTAGTTGGCAAATAATCATTAACAATTTTAAATAATGGTAATCAATCATTAAATGAATTATCAAGAAAATAATTAATCAAACCGGTAATCATTACGATTAGTTATCACTATTTAACAGGTCTGAAATCAATACATTTTTATTATAATGAAATAGAATTATTATTTACTCATAAACCTCAAATGTTAAGTTAAAATTGTTTGTAGTTTAAGTACCCCAGCGCTAATGATAATCATCATCATATATATTATTTCTGTAAGGTCTTTTTGTGTTAGTTCCTAATTTTCTGCTCTCATTGGGAACCAATATTAATAAATAAGGTATAGTTTTAAAGTTGGGGGTTAGCTCTACATGCAAAACCATGTTTTAATTAGTGGAGTGCTTTTGTTTAAGCGTATTTTATAAAAATGAATTCTTTAAAATAAACGATTGTGAATGCACAGAAAAATCAATTTGTACTGCAACGCTATTGTGACTGTGACATTCACATGCCTCGTGACATCTACATTTGAATAATAAGACTGAACAGTGCTAGAATAATTAAAGGCATTGCGAATATCACAGCGCTCAACCCACTGCGAGCGCGCCATCTACACTGTAACATTGCCAAAACAAGTGAATAAGACTGCGTTCACATTGGGTCATAAACTCGAGTTAAAGGGCCATTGATTGAGTTAATTCATACTTATGTTGTCAATCAACTCAAGTTTATGGCTCAATGTGAATGTACTATAAGTGGTGGAATTTCAAAAAGCTGTTTGCGCATATTTGTACAATTTTTTGTGGTCTCACAACAAGTGTAGCAGAAAATCTTTTTTTATAATTTGAGAAAAAGGTTTGAAAAATCCTGGACCTGGACTAATAAAAGGCTTTAAACCATTTTTGTTTTTTTTTTTTTGCGCAAGGCGCGCACGGGTCCACCTAGTGTATGTATATTGAAATGTAAATTTTTTGCATTTCAACAATCCCAGGATTTTCGGGATAATATTTTACAGTTCTGGGATTTGAGTATTCACGAGATTCAAGAAATTCTATGAGAAATTATCTGACTCAAAATTATTAAACCAATAATTGTATTAAAATAGATTTTTGTACTTAAACGAAAGTTATTTCCTTAATATTCTTAACAAATCCAAATTGCATATATGTAATATATGCCCACAAACGTTTTTTTTATATTTTGAATTTTTGAAGCAATTTATTAGAGGATCCTTTTACACAATTTGAATACATCACATTGGTAAATATAAATTTTACAGTTCTGTAACAATTTGAACGCCAGGTGTTACCGTTAACTTCGCTTAACACAATTTTTAACGCTTTTCCCTATTCACTAACTTTTAATCACACGAAAAGTGTTAGCTAATTGCGTTAATCGATTTACAAGTGTTTTAGCGTTTGGAAAAAGTAAAAAAATTAGTTTTGAGTTTTTTGCATGTAATTTAGTGCAAAATACGGCGAAAAGAGATGTACTTCCATATTTTATCACCATCAAGAATCAGCTGTTTAGCGGCGTTAAAGGAGAGTTACAGAATAGCATTTTCGTTAAAAACAAACGCCAAAATTTGGCGATAAGCTTAACGCTCGGCGCGTGGTTAAAAGTTACAGAATCGGGCTACAGGAGAGAAAAAGGCACTTTTGTTAAGTTTAAGAGAAGTATAAAGTAAGTTTTTGCTTATAATATTCTACAATGAAATAAAATATATCAAATATAATTTCTTGTTAGCTGCTAGAAAATCCGAGAGTACCTTAAGTAGCACAACAAAAAAAAGTTACATATACTTCATGAATAAATCACACATACTACGTTCTTAGTAACATATTTCTAATCCCGGAAGACCTCCGACTTTAAAAAAGAAATCCTGGGATCCCAAAATTACCATATCTAATGTTTATACTAATCTACTTACATTTCTGATTCCGGGATCTCGTGCTTTTTTAAAGCCCGGCCGCTGGTGTACTCAAACTGCAATAATAAAATAAAGAAACTGTTCCAAGTGAATTAGCTAAATTATTCATACACTTAACTCAAAGTAAACGTAAAAGTTATTTTTGGTATGTAAGTGTAATTAAGAGAATAGAAGGCATTGAAGAAAGCAATAACAACACTAATTAGTCCATGCTGTTAAAGGGGTTGATCAAGAACGCAGGAGTGCAGGTTCGAATCCTCCCTGCAAAAGCCTTTGAATAGATTTATCGGGTACGTAGTCGTTATTTTGGAATATTTTATTTTTACTAACAATGCACCTCCACATACATACATATACATCACACTTCCATATACATATACATCACACTTCCAGCAAAACAGGGGTAAGAGATTATAATAAACCCGCAGACTTGGAAAGACAGCTTTTGTATAATTAACTTACCTGCATTTTTTTTTCTTTTCCTTCCATTTCATGTTGTTGTTGTTGTGGCATTATTTTGTAATTCTTTTTCCGTACTAACGCTGGTTCCCAAATACCCGATGTCCCTCACAATTCCAAATTTGAACCTATCAATAGTCAATTTACAACCCTGTGCTTGAACTATAACAAAATTCAACTCAATCACAATTATAATTGTGAGACTAGATATGTTTAGGTATGCTTGAAAAAATTCAAAATTTCTTTTCATATCAATAGTCATTATTTTTGTTATGATATATTGAGAATGCGACAATGCTGAAAGACATATTTTTTTCAAAGAAGATGTACGATCGAGGTGAGCCTCTGGAAGCATCCCAAACTTGTAGCTAGTGAGACCACAGCAAATCTGTGGAAAGGCGTTGTCATCCAACCATTGTTCTGGATCTGTACGATGTACAGAACTCTAAAAGATGTTCCGCGATGCTCAGTCTGCTCTTCATCACCACCACCACCGGTGGAACACCGCCGTCATGTCCTGGTCTATGCTTCTTACGCACTCCGCATGGTATTTCAATCTGAAATCCACGCTTATAATGAAGTACAATTTTAACCATTTTCATAAGGAATTAAAGGGACAAAATAGATAATATGAAAATTAAACTGCCGATGAGCTTGCTCAGCTTTTGATGTCTCGGAAGCAAAAGAGGTCCTAATAAGTACAATTATTTGAAAGGCAGTTGTGTCGATGAGTCTGTTTTCCTACCTTCTCCGTAAGTATTTTGGAAAAATAAAAAATGGACTAAACTTACATACACGTTTAACAATTTATTTCCGATTCATTTTTTATAAATGAATACAATTTTTAAAGCTATTTTGACAATTTAGAGTGACAAAATTGTGTCCATTGAAGTATAGCAATTGTTAGGTATGACAAAATTGGAATAGATCTGTAAATTTTAAAAAATTTCGTGTTTTGCTCGGGCTAGTACATGCAAAATCATGCCACATTAAAATACATGAATTTGTCTCATTCTATTTTTCGTCAATTTGTTGTTATTGCTATAGTAAATTGTCGCTTTGCCATGTTATGTGCATAGATGTAAAGTTCAAATCGAATTGACAATGTGTTAGTGATGGATATCATCCAACATTTTATTCTTGTTGTTGCAATTTTAAATTGTAATTGATGCAATTTTCGTGGTTTTTAGTGCTGTTATTGCTTGCGCATTGTTGTTGCTCCTGGTTTCATGTTGTTGTTGCTATTAGCAAACTTGAACTTATTGTTATCTTTCTATTGTAAATGCACTGTTTTTTTAACATTGCTTGTTCAGCACTTGTTGTTATTGTTGTATTAGCTATCGTTAGTTTCTATTATGTTTGTGCATTCTGCTCTCAAATTCGTTGCTAAATCAAATCAAATTGCCGGGTCGATTGGCTTGAAAATTGCCGTTTCATGATTAAATAATATTTTGTCAGAAAATTTGTCCTGCTGCTATATGCTGATCCCTGTAAAATAAATTAAACTATCTCTATACCAAATATTGCATAACTCGTAGATATAGTTGTGGAGTAATATTAATTCAGGCGGTAAGAGGCAAAGAGGCGTAAGTGCAGGTCTTATGATATTGAGAAAAGTAGGTTAGAAGTATAAGCTATGTAAAAGAATTGTCTCCAAGTACGTTGAAGATATTGATCAGTACCTTTTCTTTCAGCGCAGTGATTACGCTACTAGAAAATAATTTATGTACAGAGAAACCCCTCCTAACGGACACCTCTATTAGATGGACACCTCCTTTGGGCCGACATTTTCTTATGCACCAAATACAATTTTTAGAACAAATTTCCCTTCCTTAGGCGCACTCTCTCTTGAACGGACGCGGACAGTCATTTGCTATGAAACTGGACCAAAAAGCCTCTATTGAGCGGACGCGAGCCTCTTGTCAAACCTGAACTTAAAAGATAAAATTGAGATGATACACGCGAGTGAGGAAAACAATTTGTCTGTACGCGCATTAGACGAGAGGTAATCGTGAAACATATGTTACTTAAATTTATTTTCCGTGTGTTAACTTATTTTCTAGCGAATAAAAATGGACTTAATTATGTATGTAAAGTTAAGGGAAAATTAATCCGATTTCTGTTATCAGGTTTAAAATTGGGAAAACGCAGGCAGCGCTCATTGTTAAAAATAAAGAAGATGTCTAAAAGCAATGTTGAAAGTAAAAAGTCCTTCATGAAATTAGATGAAAAGGAAATTGACGAAATGTGTTTCGAGTGGCTCTACAAGGCGCGAAGCCAAAGTATTCCCATACCCTAATCGTAAAAGAAAAGGCTAAAGAAATCGCTTTTAAACTCGGTGTCAATGATTTTGTGGCTTCTAACGGAATAACATAAGTTTTCGGTACATTTGCGGTGAAAGTGCTTTGACGGCTGTTTCTAATTTGAAAAGATTATGCAGCGAAGACCTTATTGCGTTTGAATTGTTGCAAAAATTGGAGAATCATATGCAAAATAGTTTTCTTTAAAAAAAAACAAAAAAATTTACGTCAATCGACAATTTCCCAGTTTTTTAAGTGACCAATCATACATTTCTAGTTTTATGTAATTTATTCTCCGAAGTACAATTTTTATTTTTGTTATTAATGTTTGTAAATGAGATGTGCATATGTATATAATATATACATATCTGGTTTGATCAATGTTATATAAGTACATTTTATTTAAATGAAAAAAGGGTGACCATTAAAAGATTTATAAAATACCTACCCACTCCCTTATGCGGACACCTCTATTGGGCGGACATAAATTTACTGCCGTTGAGTGTCCGCCCAAGGGAGGTTTCCCTGTATGTCCTTTTTCAACCAAATGAAGTTGTGTTTTAATAATGTGATTGTGCACTTAACTCGTTTGTTGTGAAAAAGTCTCTTACACTGTTTTTCTTCTGATCGCCCCTATTTATATTATATCACAAGAAGTCGCGTCTCCTCCTTCCAATTTTCAGTGTTCTACCATTAATATTTGCAAAGAAATGCTATAAGAAAAATACCTTTTATATGAGAGGAGCCACGCTCATTATTTTCTCCATCCTTTTTTCTTGAGGTGTTAGAGATTGGCCTCATTTAACTCTCTACACGTTTTTAATATTATACCATGAATACTTCCAGTACGAAACATTCCATATAAATGCCACGCCCCCTTTCTCCCTCATAATACATCATCTAGTGTTCCGGATTTTAAATCTAAACCTCAACTCGGTTTGAATACACAAACAAAATATCGTCAATAGTGGAAAAATGTTACCTCTTTTAAGGCCAAACTATAAGTCTATGGTATAAACATATATATCTGTGTCGTTTTATCATAACAACTTAAGTCTACTCAAGAAATTAGACCAATCGAAACTTTTTCTGGCGATTTCAAATAACAAAACTGCTTCAGAACTTAGCCAAGCCAGTAAGATTCAATCGTTTATAAGCAAAATAATATAAGACCGATAAAAGTCTTGCAAACTTACACGATTTTCTTATTCAAAATCGCCAGAAAAAGTTTTGATTGGTCTAATTTCTTAAGTCGACTTAAGTTGTTATGATAAAACGACACAGATATATATGTAGAGTTGATGTTTAATAAAACGCGTGTTTTCTACTGCGTGATCGGATGAGAAGTGTTTTTTGCTGCTAATCTACTATGCTACTCTACCTATAACTCGCGTTATTTGCAAAGTTAACCGGTAACTGCAAAACACTCTCATCTTCGTTTGTTTATGTAACTGGAATTAAAAGTAAAACAAAACACAAGATCTTATTCTTACAATGGCCAAAGAAGAGCTTAAAATAAAGAGAAAGAGTAAAGAATGATAATAGTGAATAGAGAATGTTAAAGTTGTCCCAGTGGTGCGAAGGCACCACAGTACTCCGCGTTTAGAGAAAACGTACGGGTTTGCGTATATTGCGTGTTGGCCTGCCGTTTGTTGTTGCTGTTTGTTGGTTGGGTTCGGATTGCGGTTGGCAGTTTTGCGTTTCCTCCACTGGTGATTTGGCCGGTACATCCTCGAGCCAAATGTATGCCGGTTTTAAACGGTCGATGCTAATGTTAGCCTGTTTTCCTCGAATTAATACTGTAAAAAATTTTGTTTGCCGCTGCAGTACCTCGAATGGGCCCTCGTACGGGGCCGTAAGTGACGGGTGAATGCTGTCAGTGCGGACCATGACATGGGAGCATTTCGATAAATCTGGGTGGACAAAGCGTGTGGCTGAAGCATGAAATTCGGTTTTCGTCGGTCGTAATTTATTCATCTGGTATCGTAAGTTTTGCAGAAATTCGTATGGTGTTATTTCGTAGTCGGAATATTCGATAAATTCGCCTGGTATTTTAATGGTTGACCCATATAACAGTTCTGCAGATGAAGCTTTCAATTCCTTAGACCTAAAAGTATAAGAGGTAAGTTGTCTGTCCATTGACCTTTCCCGGTAGCCAAAATTGATGCTTTGAAGGTCCTATGCCAACGTTCGATCATACCATTTGCCTGCGGGTGGTATGGCGTGGTCCTAATGCGCTTGGTTCCCAACATCTTACATAGTTCTTTCATGAGGTGAGATTCGAACTGTCGTCCTTGATCGGTTGTTATGTACTGTGGGCAACCATATCTAGCAACCCATGTTGTTACGAACGCGCGAGCAACAGTATCGGCTGTCATGTCGGGGATCGGAATGGCTTCTGGCCACCGAGTGAACCGATCGATTATGGTTAGGCAGTACCGCTGGTCATTGTGGGGTGGGAACGGTCCAATTATGTCTACGTTGACGTGGGCCAAACGACGATCTGGCAAGTCGTACCTTTGGATTGGCGATTTGGTGTGTCGGTGCACTTTTGATTTTTGACACTGAATACAATTACGTACGAAGAGCGCTGTTTGCCTGCGTATTCCTGGCCACACGAAACGTTCGGTGACTAACCGGACCGTTGCTTTTGTGCCTGGATGCGCCATGCCATGTATGTTACTTATTATTAGTGACCGAAAACGTTTTGGTATGTAAGGTCGGATGATTTTTGTGGATACGTCGCACCAAAGCTCTTCATCGCAAGCCATTTTAATTTGTTTTAGGTTTAGCGGAGTAGTTTCGCTTTTCCGCAGTTTCTCTAGTTCGCAGTCGGTCAGTTGTTCTTTCGCAATTTCGGTGAAATCAATCTGTGATTCGATAGCTAGGATCCTTGATAATAAATCCGCCATGTTGTTGGTGGAGCCCTGTATATGGCGCAGATCTGTTGAAAACTGGCCTATGTAGTCCAGGTGACGTTGTTGTCGTGGTGATGCTTTTTCGTTACTTTGTTGAAAGGCGTAAGTAAGTGGTTTGTGGTCGGTCAATATATAAAATTGTCGACCTTCCAGCATATATCTGAAGTGCTTTATCGCTTTGTATACGGCCAGTAACTCACGGTCGTATGTGCTGTACTTCCTCTCTGTGTTGGTAAGTTTTTTAGAAAAATATCCAAGGGGTTGCGGCCCATCTGCGGTCATTTGGTTGAGGGCGGCGCCCATCGCGACATCAGATGCGTCGGTGGTTAGGAACAACATGGCTTCCGCGCGTGGATGTGCGAGTATTGCTGCCGATGCAAGTTCGTGTTTACATTTTTCGAAAGCGCTTGTTTGTTCGTCGGTCCATGACAGTTTTGTCTTATCGTTTCGCTTGTTGCCTGGTATCATTTCTGTTAGGATGCGCTGGTATTCTGCAGCTTTGGGTAGGAATTTACGGTAGAAGTTAATTGTTGCAATAAACTTTTTTAGTTGATGTGCCTCTAGGGGTTTTTCGAATTTTCTTACAGCTTCTACGCGTTCCGCCAATGGTTGAATACCGGATGCTGTGATTAGGTGGCCAAGGTACTTAATTTTCCTTACGCCGAATTCGCATTTGGCAGGGTTTATGACGAGGCCGTACTCCTTTAAACGTGTTAATACGGCGCGGATATGTTTCCGGTGCTCCTCGTCGTCTTGTGATGCGACGAGTATGTCATCTATGTAAGCGAAAACGGAGTTTAAACCGCGAAGAGCTTCGTGAATCCATCTTTGGAACGATTGGGCCGCGTTTCGCAACCCAAACGGCATATACAAATATTCATAAAGGCCGAATGGTGTCGTTATAGCGGTTTTGTGGACGTCATCGGGATGTATCGGCAATTGGTGATACGCCTTTTGTAGGTCAATTTTGCTAAATATAGTTTTTCCTGCTAATATCGCTGTGCAATCCTGCAAGTACGGTATTGGATACCTATCGGGTGTTGTCTGAGCGTTAAGCCTGCGGTAATCGCCGCACGGTCGCCATGATCCATCTGATTTTTTAACCATGTGTAACGGACTGGCATAGTTGCTGTTGGATGGCCGTATGATACCTTGGCGCATTAGGAGCTCGAATTCGGCTTTTGCTATACTCAGTTTGTTGGGCTCCAAACGTCGCGCTCGAGCAAAAACTGGTTGTCCCGTCGTCTCGATTCGGTGTTGCGTCAAAAGACTTCTGGGCGGACGTGCTGATGTTAGGGTTGTGATATCTTTGAACTCATTCAATATCTCTGCGAAGATGTCTGTGCTGTCGAATGTGCGGATTATTGATTCGGTTACCTGTTTCGGATAGCACTTAGTTTTAATCTTCGTTAAGTCGTCAATTAAGTTGTTGTTTTTCAGGTCGATGAGAAGCCCATGGTGGCGTATGAAGTCGGCGCCTATTATTGGAGTACGAACGTCTGCGATGATAAAAGGCCAATCGAAAGTTCGTCGTAGGCCAAGATCGAGACTAAGGTTTCGTTGGCCATACGTGGCGATTGGGGTGCCGTTTGCTGCGTATAATTGTACGGTTGATTTGGTGCTTGCCGTTGAATATTTCCGAGGCAGTACTGATACATCTGCTCCCGTGTCGATCAAAAAGGAGATGACGGATTTTTTGTCGTTAATCGTTAGGCGGTTAACACTGGCGACCGCCATGTACTTTGCGCCAGTGACCACGCATATTCATTTTTTTTCATGGTCGTTGTTATTGGGTTTGTGGTACTTACATGGTTCTCGGCATTTTCTGCTTTCAGAGCCGAATTTCCTGTGGTACCAACATTCGTCGGGATAGGCGGGTGTATTGCTCCGAGTTCGCTCGGTGGATCGTTGCCGAGATCGTTGGCGGGCTCGGTCGAGTTGTCTGTCACGTGCGCTGTACATGCGGTCGAATCTCTTTGATAGTTGATTTATGGCACTGCGCAGATCCTCGTATTCCCCTTTTGGATCCTTTACTGGAGCTGGCGGTGTCGTATGTTGGTTACCCGAGGGGCCTTGTAGCGCCGTTGTGCTATTGATTTGGAGACTTATGGTATCCATAATAGCGTCGGCTATTTTGAGATATTCTTCCGGTGGGCCTGTGCACGCGGCGACTGCTGCTTGAGCATAGATCGGTAAACGTTTTGCCCAAATGTTCTTGACTGCAGTCTTATGCATGGTGTCGCCTGCTAACCTCATCATTTCGGAAAATAATTGACTCGGCTTTTGGTCCCCTAGCTGGGTTTCATTTAGCATCTGGTTCAGTCGCTTTTGCTGGCTATCGGCACAGAATGTTATTAGTCGTGTTTTTATGTATTCGTATTTTCCTTGGTCAGGGATTTGGCCTGCCGTGGCTAAAAAGTCTTGCAACATTCGGGGTCCTAAGGCTGCCATGACGGTGTTGAACTTTTGAACGTCACTTTTGATACCCATTGCTGGAAACCAATAGTCCAAACTCAGGAACCATCCTTCGATATTCCTACGGTCGATTGTTGGCATGTCAATTTTTACAGAAACCCTGTTCACATCTTGAGTTGTAGTGCACATTTTCTGATTGCTCGTTCCTGATGATTGGATGTCGCCTGCCATTTCACTTTTTTCCTCGCTCGAGTTGCCGCCCTTGTTATCCGGTGTTGATGGTGTCATTCTGCTAAATGTACTCGAATGATTTACTGAAGAGTGTCGTGTTGTTTTTTCACTGGGGTCACCAATGTAGAGTTGATGTTTAATAAAACGCGTGTTTTCTACTGCGTGATCGGATGAGAAGTGTTTTTTGCTGCTAATCTACTATGCTACTCTACCTATAACTCGCGTTATTTGCAAAGTTAACCGGTAACTGCAAAACACTCTCATCTTCGTTTATTTATGTAACTGGAATTAAAAGTAAAACAAAACACAAGATCTTATTCTTACAATGGCCAAAGAAGAGCTTAAAATAAAGAGAAAGAGTAAAGAATGATAATAGTGAATAGAGAATGTTAAAGTTGTCCCAGTGGTGCGAAGGCACCACATATACATGATAGGTCTGCTCGAGCTGCCTTGACACCCATAAAAATAAAATTTTAGAAAATCAATTATGAGTTGATGTTGTTGTATTAATCGCTGATATTTTGCTCAATTAAAACTCTTAAATCCTGCATGAAAAATAAGCTCAAAAACCGAGTTGTATAATTAATTTTTAAAAATTGGGGTGCAAATAGTTTATTCCAAAAAATATTTTTTTTAATCTTATAACTTTAAACGAGCTATTCTTGCATATTTGTATATTCAGACTATCTCGCTCAACTGATTTGGAGAAATTTGGTATGTACATGGTGTGTATATGTACATGGAGGTGTTGCCTCATAGGATTTTTGCGGGGTTGCCACCTATCTGCAATTTTTTTAAATGAAATTAAATATGCCAATATGGGTATCCTGCGTGTTTAAAAAAGCACATTTCTCGGTAGGGTTGTTACTTTTTGTTGCCACCTGAGCTTGTCACGTAAGTGCTAAACTATAGTTGTCGCCCTGAAAAATTCATTGCACAACTTCAGTCGCATATTAGTAACCGTCTCCATGTAATGGTGTTGAGATATCAACAATGCTTTCTGAGGTGAAAAGTTCAATCAGCTGCTCAAATTAGTGAAATCAAATTTTGACATTGAACGGATGTACTTTAAGCAGTAAAATAGTATTGTTATTTGAAAAAAAAATAAAATTGTGATATTTAAAAAAAAAATGGAGCTCTTGAAAGTGTATATATGTACATTTTTCCATCTATTGCTTATTCTATATTCGTTGTCAACTTTTGTATTTTGTATCGCATTTGCTACCACGTTCAATGCTGGGACATGCTTGTGACAGACATAGGTAAATACTAGCATATGTTCGAACATAAGGCTGATTAAAAAAAAGGTATGAGAAAAATGAAACCAAGTTTTGCTTCCAGGAGGGGAGTTTTGCGAAGTTCCTTTCATTAAAATAATGTATCAAAAGCAGAAAAATTAAAGCTCGTGATGCATCTTTTTCACTTTATAAATTAGAAATGAGCGCAGAAGAGATATTGATGAAGACGTCTGCTTTAAGTATGTATACTTATCTACATTGACAGAAGTGAAGTTAACTTTTCCCATGCTTTTGGTGTGTAAACTATTGAAGTTCATCCACATTGTTAATACTATAATAAAGAGCTCATATTTTAATAATAATTGAATCAGTCTAATGCTCCACATATCGCATGACCAGCGGTATCGTTTATGCCAAGAGCATCCATTTCAGATTTTGCACAAATTGAAAATCTCTGCCTAGGGCTAATCGGGCTTTTAAATATTGTACAAAATGAAACAAATATTCATATAAGTACTGTACAACAACGTTTAATGCACGCACTGTGAGAGCTAATGCATGTTTTTGCACAGCAATGTTTATGCTTTTCAAATGTGCCACTAATTGGCCATTTTTGCAATTTATTTTGCGGGTTTGCTGATCTTTCTATAATAAAAAAAATTTCCAAACCAACTATGTTTGCTATGACTTGCTGTGGGGGACATATTTCAATTACATATACGATATACATATATGTTGATTATTAGTTTAGTTTGTTATGCCCCAGTGGTGGTTTTTGAAATACCTAGATTTTCAGGTATGGAATTTTACAAAATGTGTGTTTGTTTCCGATGTGGAATGTTTCACTTACCGCCTAACTCCTAAAATCGGCTCTTGCCTTATAGGTGAAGTGTTAAAGTAGACCTGAGCTCCAGCACAAAAAGTATTTGAAGCGGTAAGATCAGCAGCAGAATGTCACTGAATGGCTAAGAACTGAATTGTCGCCATACTTGCTAGGTATGCTCACGTTTTCCTAGAAATTAATATTTATTTTTCATGTGTAAACATCTTTGCGCTCGATAGGGGCTGTCTTTAAAAGTTACCCCTCGCTGCCTGTAAGCGTTCCTCTGCTAATGCTTTTAACCGTGCTTCTGTCTGTGTCTTGTGTGTTGAAATCTTGCTTGACTGCTCAAGTATGCAAGTACTCTGCGGATTGTTATTAGCCGGTAATCGTGCCTTAGCACAGGGAATGCTATCAATCGCCAAAAGGCAAAGGCAACTCTGCATTTATCATAAATTTAAAAAAGTAAAGTAAAGTAAAATAAAATAAATTAAAATAATATAAAATAAAATGAAATAAAATAAAATAAAATAAAATAAAATAAAGTAAAATAAAATAAAATAAAATAAAATAAAATAAAATAAAATAAAATAAAATAAAACAAAATAAAATAAAATAAAATCAAATAAAATTATATAAAATAAAATAAAATAAAATAAAGTAAAATAAAATAAAATAAAATAAAATAAAATAAAATAAAATAAAATAAAATAAAATAAAATAAAACAAAATAAAATAAAATAAAATAAAATAAAATAAAATAAAACAAAGTAAAATAAAATAAAATAAAATAAAATTAAAATAAAGTAAAATAAAATAAAATAAAATAAAATAAAATAAAATAAAATAAAGTAAAGTAAAATAAAATAAAATAAAATAAAATAAAATAAAATAAAATAAAACAAAATAAAATAAAATAAAATAAAATAAAATAAAATAAAATAAAATAAAATAAAACAAAATAAAATAAAATGAAATAAAATAAAATAAAGTAAAATAAAATAAAATAAAATAAAATAAAATAAAATAAAATAAAATAAAATAAAATAAAATAAAATAAAATAAAATAAAAGAAAATTAAATAAAATAAAATAAAATAAAGTAAAATAAAATAAAAAAATTAAAAAATAAAATAAAATAAAATAAAATGAATAAAGTAAATCAAAATAAAATAAAGTTAAATAAAATAAAATAAAATAAAATAAAATAAAGTAAAATAAAATAAAATAAAATAAAATAAAATAAAATAAAATAAAATAAAATAATATAAAATAAAATAAAATAAAATAATACAAAATAAAATAAAAGAATATAAAATAAAATAAAATAAAGTCAAATAAAATAAAATAAAATGAAATAAAATCAAGTAAAACAAAACAAAATGAAATACACAAACAAAATATCGTCAATAGTGGAAAAATGTTACCTCTTTTAAGGCCAAACTATAAGTCTATGGTATAAACATATATATATACATGATAGGTCTGCTCGAGCTGCCTTGACACCCATAAAAATAAAATTTTAGAAAATCAATTATGAGTTGATGTTGTTGTATTAATCGCTGATATTTTGCTCAATTAAAACTCTTAAATCCTGCATGAAAAATAAGCTCAAAAACCGAGTTGTATAATTAATTTTTAAAAATTGGGGTGCAAATAGTTTATTCCAAAAAATATTTTTTTTAATCTTATAACTTTAAACGAGCTATTCTTGCATATTTGTATATTCAGACTATCTCGCTCAACTGATTTGGAGAAATTTGGTATGTATTTACATGGTGTGTATATGTACATGGAGGTGTTGCCTCATAGGATTTTTGCGGGGTTGCCACCTATCTGCAATTTTTTTAAATGAAATTAAATATGCCAATATGGGTATCCTGCGTGTTTAAAAAAGCACATTTCTCGGTAGGGTTGTTACTTTTTGTTGCCACCTGAGCTTGTCACGTAAGTGCTAAACTATAGTTGTCGCCCTGAAAAATTCATTGCACAACTTCAGTCGCATATTAGTAACCGTCTCCATGTAATGGTGTTGAGATATCAACAATGCTTTCTGAGGTGAAAAGTTCAATCAGCTGCTCAAATTAGTGAAATCAAATTTTGACATTGAACGGATGTACTTTAAACAGTAAAATAGTATTGTTATTTGAAAAAAAAATAAAATTGTGATATTTAAAAAAAAAATTGAGCTCTTGAAAGTGTATATACGAGTATCTAAAAAAGTGTCTGAAGTTAATAAAAATTCGAGTGGAGATGTTTGGAAAGTATATATAAGCGAAGAAGGGTCGCATAATTTAAATTTTGTTCAACAACAAAAATCCGGCAAAGAAGTATATATACCGAAAATCACACTCATCCAAGGGCCACTAGGATGTACCATGCAACGGCATCAATTTCCATTGGGGACATTATTCGACATGACTGTGCACAAAGCTCAGGAAAAATCTTTTGAGTTTGCATAGTATGTTATATGTGGCGTTTTCAAGAGTTAAGCGACCAAATAAGTGAAAAAAAATGCTTCCGAAAGAAAATCCGGTCAAAAATAAAAAGTTATGGATAATGTTATCTTGAAAAATAATGAAAAAATCTAAAAATGTTGAACGATATAGAGAGAACTAACCGACAAATAAAGTATACCCATGTGACCCTATTCTTTCTCGATTATTTTATAACAACTCACAGATTCTAACCATACAATTCAGCAAGAAATCTGTGTAAAGACTTGTCCAAAATATGGAGAAAACTTTTTTTATCAGCCACCAAGAAGTAATTATGAGTATTCAAATTTTGTTACCAATAAAAACCAAAATTAAACATCTTTCTACTATCAAGAAATCTCTGTTCGTTGTTACTGCAATATATGTTTTTAAAATTTTTGAAAACCTCTAAAGCAAAATAATTGTATGGCAACCTATGCAAATGCCAAGCAAAGCTGAGTCGCCCAGGTACTTTTTTTAAATACCTAAAAAAACAATTTTTTTTATTTTTTTAATTAATATAATTGAAAAGTAAAATCAATCAATATACGAAAAAGCAAAAGGTTTAATGTGTACACAAAAAAATTTCGACTTACTTGTGACAAAATATGATCTGAGTTCGTATATTTCAGTTCATTTGAAAATCGTAGATGAAATGAACGCTACTTTTTCTATCAGAGAAACTAAAAATTTAGAAAAGAGAGCTAATATATTCCCCATAAATTGCGCTACCAATTCAGAGAAATAATGAAACATTACCAATTATTTGACTAAGAAACCTTTGCCCACATATGGGGACGTTATCACTGAAGAGGTTAAGGGGCTCTCACTTGAGAAGAAATCGGCTCTCACGCATGAGGAAATATGTAAACTTCATTGATGTAACAAACACGAAATAAGTGATTATTCAAGTTCAACTTATTAAAGCAACTTAAGCGTTTACTTCACATATACATTTAATTCTAATCTATATGTTATATCGACTTAGGTTAAAATTGCAAGTAGCGAATATACCCACCTGACGAGACAAGTCCCTGCAAATGTAATTTGCTACAATTGCGAATTCGGCGCTTATTCTCTTGCTAATAACTTTTCTATAAATTTGGAAAAAGAATAAATGTTGGGCATATATGATAGGGCTCTTAAAATTATTCGAATAGCTCGAATAATCGAAGCTTCGATTGTCGTTTTTTTTTTGCTACTGAAAACCGAATGTTACTATTCGAATATTTAAAGAGCTGGTATTGTGTGAGTTTGGTCTGGGCATATTTTCGGAAGAGCTCGGATGGTATAGAAGCCACGTGTTCTATTTGTGGTAGGATTTTATGTTACCAGAACTCCACTACACCCGTACCCACTTATCATCATTCAATCTTCAATATTCGTACACGTCTACGCACATGCGTTTGTTAGTTAAAAAATAAAAAAATTCAATATTTTACAAAAATTGTTTTTGTTTACTATTAAAAAATATTCGAATAATCGAACAAAAACGAATATTCGAATAGGATCGAGTACTCGACGACGAACGATTATTCGAATATTGGTATTCGAATTTCTGCCTTATTCGAATAGTTCGAGTATTCGAATAGTTCGAGTATTCGAATATATGAATATCAAGAGCTCTGATATATGAGCAGTAGCATCCTTAATTCAAAATGAGCTAAACTCGGCTTATACTATTTTTTAAGGAGACCACAGATATAAACATATAATATCATTTGAACTTTAATATTTTTGACATATTTTTCTCATTTAAGAGTTTGCTAAATTTTATGCGCATCTTTAAAAACCTAAGTTTTGTGATTGCTACTATAATTATTTGATGCTATATTTTAAAGATTATTTTATTTACAAACCAGTAAAAGTGGTACGATTACTTCTGGCAATACAGAGGCAATTTTTCCATTTTTTTTTTAAATTCATACACAAGTTATTTATAACATGGGCGTGTAAAAAGTAATCGAACTGCACTTAGCCTTCGGCATTTTATTTATTTCTTTTTGTGGATTCAGCTATAACAACAACAACTCGCATCCGATATGCATTCACTTAAACCAAAACATTTTAATCGGTGCAAAGGAATCAGAAAATACTTGTCCACTACACTTTTTTGGAGTCTTATTTAGTACCCATCAAAAATCCTAATTTTTTATGAAGATTCACGGAGCCTTGTTGAGCGGATAAACTGCAAGGCTCAATTAAACGAATGATTTAGAGAATTTTCTGATCGTTTTTGTTGTACGCGTAAAGAGAATTGTGAGAAAAAATAAACGTTGGAAAACGGCACGCAACGTTTAATTATATGTTTAATGATAAGTTCCAATATAAACCTTTATTAATAAATTTATACTTTCAATTGCACTTGTACAAATATTTTTGGTAAAATTTTTTTTCTGATTAGTAAGACACAGATATGAACATGAATCCAAAACTTAGCCAAAAATCTTAAAAATTTAGTAAAAAAATGTGTCTAAAAATAGTCAAAAAATACTCAAAATAAGCTTCAGAAAAGCCTCAACAAAATGATCCAAAAAGGATTCGAAAGAGATTCCAAAACCCATTAAAAAAAAAGTGCCTTAAAAGAGCCAAGAAAGACTTCAAAAAGCTTCAGAAAAGTATCAATAAAGGCTCCATAAAGAGTCCAAAAAGACTCCGAAGTTCATTTGAAAAGGGTCACAAAACGCTTCAAATTCATAGGATTCAGAGTCATTTTGGATTCTTTTTTATGACTCCATTTAGGGTGCCCTCGTAGATAGATTTTAACTCCTTTTGAGCTCCGAAAAGAGCTAATTTCTGAGGGTAAAGTTTCGAGAAATGTGCTTTTTATGGCTCCTATGAATGGAGTATTTTTTTCTACTTCTTATTATCGGGGTAGTCAGGAAACATACCAGTAAACAACTAGATTTCTCTGTATGGTACCGAAACAGTTGAAAAATATATAAAATATAGAGTTGGGAAATTCCGAAAAAAGCCCCTTACATAAATTTCACTTTTTACCTCACTGAGACTCGATGCTGATGTACGAATATGTGTATTTACACTGTAAATACAAGGTTACTTCCAATTCTTTGAATTGAGTGTATTTCAGTTTATTCTTCTGTGTATATCCCTTCAAATAGCTATGCATACAAATAAATTGTTGAGTAAAATAAACGAAATAACTTTATTTAACAATTTTTTTTCTTTCTCTCCTGTGTCCACTGAACCATTTTGTGGGTGTCACAATGTGGTCAGTCAAATGTGCCATTTGTGCAAAACGATTTTATTATTTTTCAGTCGGCATTTTCCGATGCCCAAACGGAATTTCTCGCTTTTGAACTAAAATAACAACACGAATAATAAGTGTAAAAATAAAGAGCCACAAGCAGCAATAAATATGTATGTAGTAGTACTACCATAACACTTGCTATATGCCTGTTAGCAGCTGTACACATTGGACCCCAACAGCAGTTTCAACAAAAGTAAAGCACCGAAAGGAAAAAAATCATAACAACCACAACAACAATGCAGTGAAAGCTCGTTGAGGGCAATAGCTGCTGCAACAACAACATGACTTGATGCCATTTCGTTGTTCGGAGACGCGGTGATGCGGATAGAATATGCAGCTGCTGTGGTGGTACCATTTAAAATATTTTATTTTATTCACTCTTCATACACTTGACAAAATGCCCACATATGTATGTCGGTACAACTAAAACGAAAAAGAGGTTAAGCTGCGGTATAACCAACGAGTTGTAAACTAACGCGCAACTAGTAAGTGTTTGAAGACGAAATATTCTAATTCATGGCATACGCCTCAATGTTAGAATCTTACAAATAAAATGAAGAATTGGAGCGATATACCACCGAAGACATTAAGGATGACTGTTCTACTAATGAACGGTGTGCTGCTTCTTATTTTTTCTACAAATACGAGGGACCAATATGTTTTTATGTAGACTCCGAAGGATATCTGCAAATGAATTTTACTGAGAAACTTTTTCCGACCACTGCCGAGGGGCAACCGCTTTTTAGAAGAAAACTTTTTCCAAAAATGTTTGATGTTAACTGTCCCGTCACTAGAGTCTGGGACCATCGGAGTTGTGGGCCACAAACACTATCCTTACACCACGGCGGCCGCTACGGCTTAGATTCTTTTTTATTCCAACACTGACATGAACTACTTCAAGAAAAGTTTACCTTCACGAAGCTCTTAAAGCTGCATAGAAAGAATCACTGTTGCAATAGCGATTCTTGTAATTCGTCGGAAAGGTAGAGAGCTGAACGCTATCAGTAAGTGGTTAACCAGACAGCCTAGTTGAATATTCCACCACTACTGTGATCTGTTAGAACATCTCACAGAATTCTCGAAAGTACTATCAGCTTTCCAAGGATAGAGTGGCGCTGGTACCGAGAGCATATTTACCCGGCTTTCATGAAAAAAGAGAGAGCACAGGATTGTAAAGGACATGTCAAGAGAAACGAAATAAGGTAATAGGAAATGCGATTCAATATCTTTAACGGAACTAAGCCTACGTTTAATTGGCGTCGATAATGTAAGTATTATTGGTTTTAACACTAGCGTTGCTTTTGATTTCGTAGCATTACTTTGTTCCGTCTAATCCAAGTCATCGAATTTCCATCAAGATCCTTCAACGGCAGTCCTCTAATATCGTAACTTCATAAGAGTTGAACCAAAAGCCAGATGACGTTGAGAAATACCAACAGCTCCATTGGGATAGAAAAGGCTGCCCTTTGAACTAATTTTCAGATAAGGCGTAAGTTCTGCATCCTATAGTCTTTCTAAGCAAACGAAGGAAGTACGCCTTGTAATGAACAAGGGCAAGGGAATTATTTGATGTCTTCAGAAAAGGAACCGCCGCCTTTGCGCCTTGGCCGCCACCTAATTGTTCATAGTTTTGTATTTACAAATTTTGAAATTGTGAGGGTTTCGTCCATTTGGTACTAGATTACCCTTGATGTATTCGAAAGAAAACTTCCTCTGAATGTGACGCCCAACGCTATGTATCCAAGAAATTTTACATGAGCTTACGAGAAATAATACTCAAAAGCTCCCTTGGATGATTCATGTTATGCTAATAAATAACGAAGTACAGGCCTAAAAGGTAAGGTTTCACGACATCCGAATCCAGAAGCAGAGAAAGAAAGTAACCTATACTGATTCGAGATGGTTGCATAGCTCTGATACGCAATGACCAAAAGCGCTTAATCAGCTTCTTAGTCCGTCGTCCTTCCTTCTAAACAAATGGATGATTCAACTGTTGTAGGATTTCAGCAACTGGTTGCCAAGCTTTTTGTCCTTTTTCAATATTGGAATTTTGCGCCTCGCTCTGTAAGTGCTGCTCTCTCGTCATGAGGAGATACAATGTAACCATTCCGAGAGGTTCCCTTGGTATAATTGCAAGATCGTGCAAATGGGGTTATGTTGCTACCAAATTTGTTTCACTCTTTCCCGAAGTATTTCGGTTAGCTCGACGTGGACATCTGATGGAGCGCTCATCCGAATTCTCCAAGTCGTGAATAGGGTGGGCTTGTGTTAACTGATGATATTGCCAAATTACTCGAGATGTTGTTGTTGTTTGCGCGATGCTTCTCCCTGTCAAGTCGTGCCTGTATTTACCTAGCATTGTTATCTATATTTTCTAGGTCCCAGGAATCTAGCGGCTTTAGTAGGGTTGGAAATTGGTGTTAGATAAGTCTGCTATGTCGAGCAGGTGAACAGACAGACGGTTGTTGTCATGAGGAGACACATCGCATGTTGGCTAAACATTTAGCGTGTCAGGGTTCAGTCTGGTTAGATAAGAGTTGAATCTGTTAGAGTATCCAGGTCGAAGTTGGGCCAGAGTGACTCTTGTATTCGGCAAAAGTGGAGCTTGAGCCTAAATGACACTATTCACCAGACCAGAGCTGACAAAGGAGTTTAGAGACCTTGTGTGGATGTTTTTGAGGGCCTGTCGCTGCACTTTTGGATCCAACGGTGATATTATGCCATGCCAGATTTCATCAATATACTTTCAGGCCAAGCGGACTTTTTTTTTCAATACTCGTCCTTATGGGCTTATTTCAGCTTGAGTCAGAAAGCTTTGTATAACTCATCATTTAGGTTTTTATCAGGCACTGCGATATTCTTCAAAGGTTTGTGTCTGTGGTTGGTCCAGCTGTGCTCTTTTGAGACTACTGCGATCTTGGTCAAACCATTTTATTTGTAAACTAGTTTTTTCTGGAAAGCTCCGCTTTAGGGTAGTTATAAATACACATACATACTCGTACAATACACTGTCAACGGTGAATGTAACTATGATACTATCCACCCATTCATTGGACTATTTATTTTACAAATGCATGCAACAACTACTCATTCAAAAATAACAATAGCCCAAACTGATACAACAATATGTATGTATGAACATATTAGTGTATGTGTGTGTAGTAACAATAGCAATTGTTATAACAATAGGTATTACCGCATCGGTAAATAACAAATAGTTTTCCAAGTTAAAAGCGAAATATTGTACTCGTAAAAAGTTCACACTTGGAAGTTGACTATTTTTGGTCATTTACTAAGTGGCTACTGCCCGTAGGCAGATGAGCAATCGAAATAAATAAATAGATATGTTTGGGTGTATGTTTTTATTCACACCATTTACCTACACATATTCCTTTGGGCAGATATCGAGCTATCAGCAATATTCAAATTTAAAATTTGATAGCACTTGTACTCAAGTTTTATTAGTTTCGAAATATGTTGCTTTTCCAATTTAAATATTAAAGAAAAACTGTCAACTGGGTTTGGAGAATGTACACAGAGTGACATTTCAAGGATTCAAGTCTACATTTAGTAGAAATACTTTAAAAATTTCTATTAAATTAAAGTCAAACTCAACCAGCTTAACGGATTCAATAGACCTTTGAGCTAAGACGAGGTCGGCAATATGATGTGCGCCTAAAACGCTGCAATGGTTAATTGTGTTATTCTATCGCTGCCAGCCAACACTGTTGCCAGTTGATGACAAAAAGTGAGACTAATAGGTGCATTCTGTAGGCAGTATCTAGTCACTAAAAGGAACATTTTGTGGTCAATTTAAATTTTGATACAATTTGGAATTCAGTAAGATGTCTCTGGTCTCAAAAAAGAGTCACTAATTAAACCTGTCATGAACATGAAATGGTATTATAACTTTGGTCCGATGTTTGTAAGGATGAGAAGAAGAAGAGATAGACCCGAGTCGATTTAGCCATGTCCGTCTCTCCGTCCGTTCGTCTGTCCGTCTGTCTGTTTGTACGCAAACTAGTGCCTCATGAAATTTGGTATGGATGCGCCATTTTGCATGAGATTAATCGGTTGTCGGAATCAGCAAGATCGGAGCAACACAACGCATAGCTCCCATACAATCGATAGTTTCTCTAAATGGGTTTTGGGCTATAAATTTTGCAATTAAGAAGCTAGGAACGTAAAGTTTAACAGGTTTGGTACTTATTATGTATGTAATGTGTGTAGTGAAAATCAGCCAGATCGGACCTACATAACATATAGCTCCCATACAATCGATTGTTCCCATAAATGGGGTTTGGGCTATGTATCTTTAAATTAAATTAAATTAAAGTTTTGCAGAGATTTTACTAATTGTGAGTAAGGATCGGACACTTAAAACCGTGATGCGTATTCATGAAAGGTAGAAAGTCTTCGGCACAGTCGAAGACAGCCCTTTCCTTACTTGTTTTTAATTGTTTTCGCATGGTTTTCCAACTTTTTAAAAGCATTGTAATATTAAAGAGAAATTTGAAATGAATCAAATTTTAACTTTAAAACCGGCCCAGTATCTTTACATATAATAAAATTGTAACAGGTCGATGTCTGTACATTGAAGATATTCAAGAAAAACTGATAGGAGAGGTCGTTATTGGACCAGCGGAGCCCAAATCACCAATTTTTAGAATTTTTCTCTGTCTGTCTGTCTGTCTGTCCGTCTGTATGATTGTGCGCGTATCACGCAAAAACTATTGAAAAGAATTGCATGAAACTTTCACCATTCTATCACTTAACGTCTAGCTTAAAATTTAGGATATCTCATCCAGTTCCCGAGTTATTGACCAAAATGTGGGAACAATGTGACCAAAAATGTGGTTTTTTTACCATAACGCCCGCGTCACACAAAAACGACTGCATAGAAATGAATGAAACTTTCAATTTAAGGTATCTTTCACCTCGATATTTACCCGGGTCCCAATTTATTGACCTAAATGTGGACCCAGGGTGACTGTATGATTTGTGCTTTTAAGGCGGAACAAAGTTCGGCGGGTCAGCTAGTATAAAAATAAATTTCTCTACCTAAAAGACTAACCAAATATATTTACTTAGTCTGATGAATCAGAAGAGCCTGAGTCTTTGAGTTTATGTACTTACCATAGAGATCAAGAGAAATTTCAAAATCACTCTAAGAAGCGAATTAAGCTGAGTAAAAGAGGCTAAAAAAGCCAGTAAGCTAGACCGAAAATTACAAAGCTAAAGGACAAAAAAGTTAAATCTAGCTTAGATAATATTAACCTGGTCACACCACCAGCCAGGCCTAAAGCACTATATACGTGTGAGTCCTTTATCGAGCTTTCTCACATACGCTCCTAGAAGATTTTACAATAAATAATATCGATTGTTTAAAATATTTTTAAGACGACGCGCAGCTTTACAGCCGGGATTTTGTGTCTTGTTCCTTAATTAATTAACCTTTTTCCTTACTGCTAATATGAAGGCCGGTGCGTTAAAAACCAAAACTTAAAACCGTTGACCTTTTGACCGTTCTAAAAAAATGAAATGGAGCTTTTACAGCATGAACATTTTGTAAAGGTATGTAAGTGGCGTTCAATGTTTTAGACACACGACCTTTTTATAATCCAGTAGTGGAGCTCCATAACTTTTAACTATGTGATTTCTCGAGAGCTGAGTAGCAGTGGATCATAGGTCGGAGGACGTGAAACTCGGGAAATACTGGTTAACAGGAATTGTTTCCAAAAATTCAAGCAAATATCCTGGCAGCTTATGGACATTTTTAAAGGCTTGTTAAATTTCTGCAGAAACAATTCAGCTTCCGCCGCTATATCTGCATTTGACTTCCAAGCAGAACTTATAAGGCAATGATAAATGAACTTGATAAATACTAATAGCTTCTTCGGGTTTGGACGAACTCAGGTCGCCTATTGAGAGTTCTTTAAAATAGAACTATATATCGATTCCAGGGGAACAATGGCAGGTACAAGATGGCATCAAATAAAACATCAGAGCACATATTTCGGACCCACACGGGACTCATAAGCTTTCTGCTGGAATTTTTTTCACCATTTTTCCAATCAAAGGTCTATCGCATCAGGCAAGAAACATATCTTATTCAGCACTAAAGTCTGTTAAGAGACTAAATTAATTCAAAGACATCATAGAATATTTCTAGAGATTTAAATACAAAGATTACCACGTGCCGATGAAACCGTGAGGATAAGGTCATTGGGTTTAAAAAAAAAAATATAAATTTTGTTTTTTTTGGATATTTATAAATGGAAATCGACTTCCCTTTCCTCACTTTTATCTTTTTATCAAGCAAGTTGTCACGAAAATCGTCCAAATGCAAAACCGTAATTGGAACAAGCGTGAAATTATTACAAATGCGAAGTGGCGCATAAGCAGAACAACAAAGAACAACTTATGAAATGTCAGGTCATAAATGCGCCGAGGCCAAGTTTGAATCAAATGAACACATAATAATAGCAATCGAAAGGAAAAGAATTTTAGATTTTCAAATACTTACTTAAAAATGCGGAACAGTTGAAATATCAAATAAACACAAATAAAATTGGCATTTGTGGCTAACAGACGCGGCCACCATAAAGCCGCTAAAATATTGGTAAAGAGTGACAATTACAGTGAATAAGCGCTGGGCTGCATAAGCCACAAAAGAACAGTGGTTCGAAACTAGAGATAAAGGTATAATCTCAACAAAATTACAGCTAAATGGATTATAGTGGTAAGTAGAGAATGTGGGTCCCGCCAATTTGTATGGGAAATAATAGTAAGTAGTACACTATTAGCGAGAAGGGCCGATCTTCAGCTTAGTTTGTCGTCCCAATTATTTTTGTACACCTGCTGAGCCTATCTCTGTTGCTTCTTACAAACATCGCATCAAAGTTCAGACAAGACGGTTGGGTTTTTATCACACACAGAGCTGTTATTTTTGGAATAATAATTTTAATGTTTAATATGTACCCATGAGTGGATGTGCCGAAAAGAGAGAAGCACTGGTAAGGTTAAGCTTCATGTAGTGTTCTGAAAAAATCGGAAAAAGGCGAAGAGTTTAAAAGCTGAGTCAAGCAAGGCGGCAGGTGAGCACTGGCATTCTATGCTCTGAGAGAATTTCAAGATTATGAAGGAAACACTTTTCGTCACTGAAAACAGAGAAAGCTAAAAAATATTTATGGGAAATTGTAAACTCAGCACACAATCGAAGGGGACGGAATCATTGTTTCCAGCCCGACAACACGAGAATCGATTCCGAATACTCAGTTTAAAAGCAACAAAGCAGTGGACTTCACTATTGTGCTCTGGGCGACTTGACCTAAATCCATGAGTGGAAATGCCGAACTTTGGTGTCAAGAGAGAACTTACTTGATGAGGAAGCACTTCTTTTCACTTCAAAAAGCAAAACCAAACCCCTGAGAAAAAAATTATAGTTACTAATCCTAACCAATAATCAAAGGTGGTAGAGCAACAAACCCACGAGCGCTAACAGCTTGACCAATTAGCCCTTCAATAACGATGCGAGAAGTTGGCACATTATCACCATTCTCAATACACAATGTAGGCGGAAGGGTAGTGTAAGCTTCGCAAAGTAGAACGCTTACAGAAACCGCCGAACTGAGAAACCCATTGACATCACCACCACAGAGCTTAAGAAGGCCATATGTCCAGAAAATATTCTTTATGCTGAAACTAAAACTCCGTTGCAGTGGGGTTATTTAATCGCCATCTTTAATCTGTCGATGTCCACCTTTTTCATTCTTTAAATATGCGAAGAGACAAGGGTGGTACCGCTGTTCAAGCCTGGGTTAGCGAGGGTGCCATAATCATTCCCCGTGGTTTTGAACTTTCCAAAGACTTTTGACGTATTTGATGACACCACTCTGCCCTAAGCCTAAAAACATAAACAATTATCTGACTGTTCGGCAATCGTCTGCGGAAAACGAAAACTCAAGATTCCGTAGGAGTAAACAAGAAATGTCACAGGGTGGGTCGCTACGATTCATTTCTACAATTCGAAAATCTCTTCTTCAGCAGAAGGTGTTTCTATAAAGGGCCCTTCCATCGATGAGATTTGATGCAAATCCAGCGACTACTTATGTTACGTTCTTATGTGGTTTTCTCATTTTTCGGAACTTGAAATCGTCATAACAATAGCATCAGCGACCTTGTACCAACTGTCAACTACCCGAAAATCTTGGATGTGAAGTTTGGTAACAGTCACCGTTTAACCGCTCATTCAACTGCGATTCCCGCTACTGGCTAGCAGTACATGGAAAAAAGGACAGAGTTGCTGTTGGCAACGTACAAGATAGTGGGTGAGCACGGTCAGAGCTACGTATCCCCAATAAAGTTACCGGGCTTAGTAGTTACACACTGAAGGAAGTTGTACACCTGGCAACAATATGGTCCAACACTTTTGATCTTGGTGGTTTTCTAAGGCTTCCGTTAGAAGAAATTGATGGAAATTAATTTAATTTGTTAATGGAAGTGACGATTTGACAGGGCGAAGTATTGCTAAACCAACAAAAGCAACATCGCGGTTTATCTCCAAGAAAGAATTGCAGAAGACTTCGGAGTAAGCGCAAGATATTTAAGACAGCGTTTAGCTTCATTTATTTGACCAATCTATCAAACAATCAACCCGCAACGCGAGCTCTGGCACTACAGCGCTATTGACACGTTTATAACAATAGTTTAGGGATCAAGTCATAAATTCAGCAAAACACGAGAACGTTTAGGTGCACTTGAGATTGTCTCCATTTCCATACCACCGTGCACAAGGCTGCCTTTTGTGTTATGCCGGCTTTGCCCAGTGTTGGATTGAGACGTGACTTTATTTGCTTATGCAGAAAGTGTAGCAACAACAACAATAAAAAGCTGTGTCGAAGGTTTTTGTTAAAAATCTAAAGAATACTTCTTGGCCTTTGTCATATTTGCGCCACATGCCACAAACAAGCGGTTGTACGGCACGCGCAACAAATATCTATCGACAAATCCAAAAAAAGAAAGCCAGCAGATGTACTGAACAGTTGCAAATTATGAAATTTAGACGAAACGTGCGCGATTTTCATGTGCCAGCTCATATGTATGTATGCGTGTGTGGTTTTAGAAAAATTGCTTACTCTCTTTTACAATTCAAACTCACGCGCAGTGAACTTTCTTAATATTTTTATCCTTTTATAATCTAGATAGTCGGCGACACCGACGCCATGAACAAAATAAACGTATTACAATTTTATTTATTTCCATTTATTTTATATTTTACCTTTCAATATAAGAGTGAATGAACATCCCTAGTTGCATTGACTGAGCGTAAAATTGCATCTACCCTAGACGATTGTTCAAATAGTCAATAAATTATCGTTAGTTGAAAGGATGGTCGAAAACCACCGATAGTTTCAACGATAGTCAAACATTGATCGATAGCGACATCGATAGTTTCCAACCACTACCGTTTATGTAACGCGTTAAATAATTTGAAGTGTGACAACAGAATTTCTTTACTGTCACATTGTACTTTGTATCAGTTGCCACATAGGGCATCAATGATGCAACACGACAAATGCACATAAATCTGTTATGCCACAAACGCATTCAAATGTTTTACATCACTTTTACAAAATAATCTGCCGATGATACATTTTTGTTGGTATTACGTATATCTTCGTTGAAGTTACATGAATTCTTATTTTTCTTTTATATAATTATGTGGCATTAGTAATATTTTATACCCAGCTGTACAAGTGCAAATTTTATAACAGTAGTTCAGACTGCAATCACACTAATGCCTCTGTAAGGATTGGTCAATTGATGATGAAGCGCCCTAAGTAAAACCGAATTTTACTTATGGAAGATGATTAATTCCGGCTCACCAAATTTAGCTTATAACTGAAATATATTAAAAACCGACCTGATCATTTTTTAAATTTGTATCCATATAGAAACCGTTAATTGTTTGCAACTTCCGCCAGGTGCTCAATACACAATCAAGACCTCACTTAATCCCTTATGAAGCTTCACAAAAGTATACATTGGATTCTTATGGGAAAACCAATATCTAAACAAATAAGGAAAGCGCTGTCTTCGGCTGTGCGTAAGGCTTTATAATTTTCATGTATAGGCATCACTTACAATAAGTACAAAATCTGCAAAATTTGAGGGTCTTCATACCTACAAACATCGGACCTTTCATGTTCATGAAAGGTATAATTAGTAAATAAGATTTAAGGTGCTGATATATGCTTTAAATAACTGTCACAGGAGAAAATATGGTTTATTATGTTAGCAGCATGGTGAGTTAACCCTTCTTTGCCTGCTTGATTTTTCAAAGGCTTTTCATCTACTCCACCAGATACTGACGTCTATGCTTATTTGAAAATTAATACATGAAAAATGTGTATGTATTGGTGCTTTAAATCATTTACCCATTTGAACCGACCGGTACAAAAGCACACAGATAATTTTTTATATGAATTTTAAAGCAAAAGGCTGTATTAATGCACTGTTTGTTGTTATTAGATAATAGAATACCCGGATATCAATATGTGTACATATATGAGTCTAGATAAATGGAAGAGGGTGCAAATAAATAAGTAGATACTATTCGGTAGTGAGGAAAATAAACCATTCTATCATATTAACCGGACATTCGTATTTAGATGCTCAACCCTGCCTTATAAATATAAACCGATCTTACTCTGTTTGTGTTTGAGCGTTGCTTTCTGAGTTCTGTCCTGAATGTATTTTTTGGATGTGGGAAACGAACTTAAGCCACGACCAAAACAACCACATAATCTTCACTTCAACGAGTAAACTTTCTTGTCACCTGAAACTTGTTCACGGCATTTGGTCCCTACGTACATATATTTTCAAGAACCCGCTAAATTTGAAAGACAGTTATTGCCAAGTGTCACACATGGGTCGTCTTGGTCAGGGCATAGGCGTTTCCAGTGCATGTGTGAAGAAGAAAACTAGTTTGGACTAACATTTTTTTAGCAAATATGTGATGTGGGTGGTAATGATGCAACTTCCAACAGGTTTTTCATATATACAATAACATACTCAGAGAATTTAGCATTCTTATATAAGAAACACGAATTATTGGCATTTGTCTTTTTCTATACTATTAAAAGTTTATAACATTCACGGAAATTTTATAAAAATTTATTTATTTTGGGTTAATACAAATTACACCTTTTACACAGAAATGAAATAAATTTGTCAAATAAGTGGTCTACTGTATACAGTGAATTTAGTCAATCATAACTTATTATGCAAAAACTCAGACATATGTGTGGTTTCTCGGAGAGCTCAGTCAGGCTGGCATCTAGTTAGCTTGTGTGGCGATCGCAGAAGGTAAAAATAGAGATCTATCCTCTTCCGAGACTTATATTACTTCCGGCGTCCCTCAAGGGTCTGTGGTTGGACCATTATTGTTCAATATGTTTGTCAATAATGTATTTACTGTGTGTCGATATGTAAATATGCATGCGTATGCTGATGATATTCAGCTATACTTGAATTAATAGATACTAGAATTAATAGTGATTTGCCTGCGATATTGAAGAGGGCTGGTGATAACTATTTGTGTTTAAATGCTTTAAAGTAGTTCGGCTTAAGTGTGATTAATCTGAACGATATCCCCGAACTGGTTATTGGTAACAGTGCCCTGTCGGTTACCAAGAAGATTAAAAATCTTGGATTTGTCCTTAATTCTAAGTGTAACTGTTCTGACCAGTAATGTATATGCAGTATTGCGTCGCCTTAGAATTTCTTCGTCTTTTACACCACAAAATACCAGACTCAAATTGGCAAAGCAACTACTCTGAAATTGTATATAGTAATATTGACTCGATATCGTCCCACAAAATTAATGTTGTCTTCAACAATGTAACTCGTTATGTATATGGACTAAAGAAGTATGATCACATTTCCCTGTGGAGGAATAAAGTTCTGGGATGCAATGTTGACAGCTATCTTTCTGCAACAAACTGCATTTTCTTATATAAATTGATGCAGATGCAATCTCCGAAATATTTATACCAGAAGTTACAACGTACTAAGTCCAGTAGACACCATAATTTACTTATTCCTAAGTTTACGTATTTGACATCGTCTATATTGTTTTTCATTAACGCTGTGAGGCTCTGGAACGCGATTCCAATTACAGTAAAAACAAGTTAAATGCCAGTAACTAGAGGGCAGAAATATACAAACATAAATCTTTTTTTTTTTGTTTTTTTTTCTCTTTCTTTTTGTTTCTATTACTTTCTTAAGCTCTGCTACATCTCTTAATAATATTTCTGTTTTCCTCCGCTTTCAGTAAATCCTGTATTTTAGTACCTTTATTTATTGATAGTTTTAAATTATATGTAGATAGTCTTAAGTTATTTTTTTATATATATACTAATGCGCTGTGAAAAGATATAGTCTTATAAGTGTAACACATTGTTTTAAAAAATAAACAAAAGTTTTCTTGTTGTTTATAAATGATATTTCTACAAAAATAAAATTTTCAAAAATGTTAATGTATGCTAACGACGTAAAGCTTTTCATGTCATTCGCGTCATTTGAAGATAGAAATAAGCTACAAGGTGGCGCAAAAGTAAGCTTCCGATGTTCAGCATATCGGTTGTGGCACGTGCAGTGTGTGCTGTTGCACCGTCTTGTTGGAACCACATGTTTTCCAATCCCAATTCATCAAGTTGCGGCAAAAAGAACTCGTTGATCATTGCTCTGTAGCGCTCACCATTCACAGTAACCGTTTGGCCCCGACCGATTATTGGTCAAATAAATAGTCAGCAATATTCCGCGTTCTGGAGCAGTGTAGCGTAACATTGTTAATTAACGTGTATTTCGCATGTGTTTACTACACAAATGTCAAAACAGAACTGACTTTAGGGGCCAATCGCAAAATTTATAGCATTTTCTGATAAGAGGATTACTTTTGCGCCACCCTGTACAATCAGATCTAGATACACTAGATCTAGATAATTTTGTTGACCTGGGGGTTACTATGGACTATAAAATCAGTTTCACGCGCCATATTAACACAACAGTCAATAAGGTTAGAGGTGTCCTAGCATTCGTTAAACGATGGTCTAAAGAATTTAGCGACCCTTATGTAACTCTTCACTACATTAGTCAGACCGATACTTGAATAGGCTTCTATAATTTTGAACCCGCGTTACCAGGTTCATGTAGATCGCCTAGAATCAGTTCAAAAACAATTTTTACTATTTGCCTTAAGAGATTTTCATTGGGATCCCTTGTATAAGCTGCCACCCTATACGAATCGTATAAAACTCTTTAATCTGCACACACTTTTAAGTCGGCGGGAAATGCTTGGAATTGTTTTTATGATTAAATTGCTAAATGGTTCACTCTCCAGCTCATTTCTTCTAAGTGAAGTGAACTTCAACGTACCGTCTCGTCCTTCAAAGCATTTTAAACCTCTAGTCTTAAAACAGTGCCGAACCAATTTTAAGTTAAATGAGCCTTTTCGCTGTTTGTGTCAAGATTATAACTCTCTTTCTAGTAGATTTGATATTTCAGACTCGCTTTCTATCCTAAATACATAGCTACTAATTGTTCCTTATTCTTTGACTTCTATATTAACTTGTAACTATAATTTTATTCTGTTAACTAGTTATTTCTTAATGTATAATCTCTCTTATATCTACTTTACTTGGCTGATGAGGTTTTCCCTGTAGCTGAGCAGTTTTCGATCGCGACGATTAACAAACCAAAGCCTTTCAACGACTCGGTACGAACGAATAATCCGCGCGTTGTGCGGATGCGCCCCTCGCGCCGGTCGAGCGGGATATGGTGGGTAATTCGTTTGGAAATTATTATTATTATTATTAAAAATAAATAAATATTTCGTTCCCTTGGTTTCATGGCCTTCAATAGTGAGCCAGTTTACGTAGTCAATCAGAGTAATGGCGCCTAACTCTCTAGAGTATTTTGTTGCTCCGGCAGTAGCACCTCGTTCTAGCCTCATTGCTCACATCCTAAATATAACAAATACGATGTACCCTATATGGAACCGTCAAGAGTTTTTAATCTCTTTCGTTCTCAAAGCAGTTTAAATTTTAGGGTGGGTGACAGTCGGTAGCTCAATGACATCAACATATATGTCTAACTATTCTCTCATTTGCGCATTACATGACGTAAATAGTGTAAGCGTCGACTTAGTCGGTGATAGTGTCAGATTTCGCTAGATGAGAAACCTGGAAAGTGTTGAATCTTCCACAGAGCACATAAGTGAAGAAGCCCTTCCCCGTTGCCATAATCGTACAACGTTGTCCTCAGGTGCAGGGGAAGCCTCGATAAGTAGAAATTAAGAGAATGAGGGATAGGACACAACCCTGTGGGATCCACTGTTTAATTCGTCTATGTTTTGATGTTACATTCCTAAAAATAACCGACGCTTTTCGCCCTTTTAGATAATAGCGGCCCACCTTTTTAGTCTATCCCAGAGCGGTGATTCCTGTAGATGCGTGTGGCCTTTTCCTTTAATATGTCAAGTGTCCCGTGCACAGTCCTATAGTTAGGTGTGTATTGGTTCAGAACGGTATTTATCTGTGTAGTGATGGCGTTTAGAACGCTGGTGGTGCTATGCAAATTGAGGAATTCATAGTGATGGCTAACCATCGGCAGGTTTCCGGTAAAATAATGAAGTAGTATTATTTCAGGAGTAATCCCAACCTGCGCCATTAGCGATATCGGCGGTTATGAGTCTCACTCGCCGACAACTCTTGGGGAAAAGGCAAAGAAACTTAGCTGTCCACATATAAGCTTATTTGCGGGCAGGAAATAGATAACGCGTTGCTATATGGGCCGCGAACGTAAGCGACTCCAACTAATGGGATTTACAAGTCTGCCTGAGCTGCTACGTGAGTCTCACTTCCACCGAGAGGTTAAATTTACTCAATGTTAGTGAGCACATGGAAATGCTTAGCAGTCAGTTTCTGCTGAACTGTGATAAACCTAGACAACGAAACAGATATCTTTGGATGCTGATCCACCACACAGGGACATAAGGAAACATTTCCCTAAGCACTATAATGAGCAAGGTCCCCACATTACCTAGCCGTTGGATCAGCGAAACCATAGGCGGGCTTTAAACGACATCCACGCCAAGTCGGTAGATGCCTCTTTTAGGTATCGTCCTGTGAACGTCGTTAATAAGGAAATAATAAGCAATATAATAGCTACCGCGTTTTGAAGTTACAACATCCATATCAACATATATACAAAAATAATTGTTGATATGAAATTTTGGGTAGCTATATCCTTTTGTCAGGCTTCATAAGGGTTATAGTGAGTTTAGGTTAAAATGTATTATTATACTCTTGGTGTTCACAGAGAAGCGACGATATATTTCTTCAGTATATATACTCAGATTTTAAAAGAAGAAGCGTTACATATCAAAGATGGCACATCTTTTCAAATCCTATTTGGTTGTAGCATGTGTGGTACACTAGCTGCCTTACGTGGCAGGCAGCACATAACTATTAATATATCATGTGAAAACATTTTTTCACAACAACAACTAAATATGCAAGTGTGGGCAATTCATGTCAACAACAGGCATCAACGCGAAAATAAATATTTTGCCGACTGTGTGACAACTGTGTTTAGCCACAAATATACCGCATACAAACAACACAGCTTCGAAATACCCTGCAAAAAATGCGATTGGTCTAGAATGCATTCAGGATGAGTCGCAAAGGAGGATGCACCTAATATCAGCTTTGATCACTTTGTATGGATTGAAGTGATCTCATTTGATTGAGCATGTCCTAAGAAGAGACTAATTGTACCCATTTGTACCCGAACATGTACTAAAGGACTAATCCACTTTATACCCAAACGCGTACATTTAACTCCTATAAGTATGCTACAAAAACTAAAATTGACGTACACCTCTATGAGTATCCCTGTAAAAAATCATGCGACTCATCTCTAAGAGAGTGATCCGCGATCGTTTACAGTGGGCTACAATTGATACCCACTATTCCGTTAAGACATAGTTGGGGTAAGTCGAGTTTAATTTCTGTAACCTACTTTCAGGTGTTGAAATCTGTTCGACACTACCCGTTTGAGCATGAAAGGGACCAATTACCCTCTTCATAGGACATGCTCAAACAAAAGGAAACACTCCAACCCATACAAAGAGATCAAAACTGCCATTGGTCGCATGCTCCTTTCGGATTCATCCCGGATCCCTCCTAGACAAATTGCATTTTTTGCAGGGATGCTACACAACGAAAAATTTACTTATGTATATTGAATTATAGCCACTCTGCAAATAAAGCGATTAGTCTAGAATGAATCCGGAATGAGTCGCAAAGAAGCATGAGACCAATGCCAGTTTTGATCTCTTTGTATGGGTTGAAATGATCTCTTTTGATTGAGCATGTCCTATGAACAGACTAATTCGTCCCTTTCATGCCCAAACGGGTAGTGTCGAACAGATTCCCTTTGTTGCCCTGGGGGTACGGTTGGACAGGTTTACTTCAACACCTAAAAGTAGGCTACAGAAATTAAAATCGACTTATAGTTGGGATCAATTGTTACCCACTATAGACTTAAGGGATTAATCGCGGTTTACTCTTTTTAGAGATAAATCACAAGATTTTTGCAGGGTAGCATCACACGGGCTCACTCTGTCACTGCAACTTTTATATTATGCATTAGTTCATGTTTTTTTTGTGTATTGATGTTATAAATAATTTAAATGTCAACGATTTGAAAACCTCAACACCTGTCAATGCGGTAAGTAAATGTAAACAAATGCACAAGCTTGGATTTCTAAATATATGCATACAAATATTTATGTAGTGAAACAATATCTAGATTCAAAACTTTAAAAATTTTTAATTGCAGTTAAATATTTGTTTAAATTTTTGCCATAAATACATAGAGTTTGTTTTGAGAAAAATCACTCATTAGTATGTGGGGACCCAACAAGTTTCCAGGACACCTTTTTTGCAAAAATTGTGTATCAACTGCGCAGGTGTGGAGCAACAGGAACTATGAAGTTCCGCCGACGTTACATGGAATTATTGCGGTAGTGTTTTATAACAATCACAACAGTACTCTTTCATTTTCATAGATCTAATTTTGTTAGTACAGGGTGTTTTTTTTACAGGTTTGTTTTTCGAATAGAGATAAAACTGGCATTTTGTGGTCAAATCTGGCAACTCTAATGTCATTTATGTTCAGTTTGGTTTGCCATTTCATCATGAACAGGTTGACAAAAGAACAACGCTTGCAAATCGTGCAAATTTATTTCGAAAATAATGGTTCAGTTCGCGAAGTTTACCGTGAGCTCCGTCCATTTTATGGTCGACATAATCGTCCATCAGAGCAATTAATTCGGTTAACCATGGATCGTTTTCGCACTACGTTTACTCTATGTGATAATACGCATCCGCAGAGACGTCGAACAGTGCGCACCGAAGAAACAATTGCCGCTGTAGAGCAAAGTGTTGAAGAGGACCCGAATGAATCGATTCGCCACCGTGCACAGCAATTGGAGCTTTGTCCATCAACTTTATGGAAGATTTTGCGCAAAGATCTTGGCTTGCGACCTTACAAGATCCAGCTTGTGCAAGAATTAAAGCCGCGAGACCATGCAATGCGTCGTGATTTTGGTGTATGGGCCGAAAATGAGATTGATTTCGATGCTGATTTTCATCGCAAAATTTTGTTCAGTGATGAGGCTCATTTTTGGTTGAATGGCTACGTCAACAAGCAAAATTGCCGCATTTGGAGTGAAGAGAATCCACATGAGACCCTTGAAACGCTATTACATCCACAAAAACTGACTGTTTGGTGTGCTCTATGGGCTGGTGGAGTCATTGGGCCATACTTCTTCCGCAATAATGCTGGAGAGGCAGCTACCGTTAATGGAGACCGGTATAGAGCCGTGATAACCGACTATTTTGTTCCCGAATTGGATGGCATGAATGTGGATGAGTTGTGGTTCCAACAAGACGGCGCTACATGCCACACAGCGCACGTCACAATCGATTTATTGAAGGAAACATTCGATGAGCGCATAATTTCGCGGAATGGACCTGTCAATTGGCCACCAAGGTCGTGTGATTTGACACCATTGGATTATTTTCTTTGGGGATATGTGAAGTCGCTCGTCTACACCAACAAACCAGAAACGTTAGGGGAATTGGAAGCCAACATTCGTGGCGTTATTGCCGACATACGGCCCCATATGCTCGAAAAAGTGGTTGAAAATTGGACCTGTAGAATTGGCTTTATTCGAGCTAGCCGCGGCGGCCACATGCCCGAAATCATATTTAAACAAGAATGGCATAAAATTATCCTTCCAATAAAGCCAAATTGATGGACCTTAAAACGATTTTCTTGTGTTTTATTTCAATTCGAAGTTCTATACCCCTAAAAAAACACCCTTTACTATGCTGGTAAGACCCCTATGGAAGCTGACAAGACCGCTCTGTTGAAGAAATTATTTCTGCTCAGAAGCTTTGAATTTGGGAAATAGACAAGAAGAGTGCCAGTTTTATCGTAGTGCAAACTTCTTTATTCGCGTTTAACATTTTTCGAGACCTTAAATTCTTTAAGGAATTGCTTGCCTAAGTTTGAAAACGTGCACTCGACCTTTATATTTTCAAATCTTAGGCATTGATTACAATTCTAAAATTAAAGTTTACCTAACCCGTCACAGATGTATGTAGTTCAACAAATAAAAAAATTTAAGCACAGCGGCTTAGTTGGTTAAGTCATGTTGCGCGAATGAATTAAGATGCTCTGGTCCAGAAGGAAAGACCAAGTGGAGACCGATTTGCGAGAAGATGTCCAAAATCTTTGACAAGAAAGACATCGTCTCGAGTCGCTTATAAGCCATATAGATTCCGCTTTCGATTTTGATTTGGTCTCATGACCGCTTTATTTAATTGAGAAGTGTTACTTTGAGAAATCAAAGGGATAGTTAAGGTACATCCAAGCTGCCGATAAAACGATTTTTATATTGAAATAACTTTTTTATTGGTCATTTGATACTATAGCTCTAGATACCCGGGTATCGAGTACTTCGAATTTTGTAAATATCTCTATCGGTATGCCATCTAGCGGAATTTTTTTTCACATATTGCATTTTGATCAAATATTGCATAGTCTTCGGGTTCTGAATTATACAATAAGTTGTTGTCTCTAATAAGTCTCTACCTCTCCTTGAAGTTACTCAGAAAAAGGAAAGCAAAATTCCCTTCTGCTTTTCAAGAATTTTAAATTATCTCGATCTCGGCGCCATCTAGCGTAATTTCTTATATGCGTATGAATTTTTTATGTGTTTATCCATGTACCAATTGGCAATGCTATAGCTTTCCGGGAAGTTAATTAAGAATGGATCGCAAGATGACAAATGAATTTTCCATATATCTCGATCCATGCGCCATCTTACGAGTTTTTTCAATTGCATTGCATTGACACGGAGCTCTTCACTATGTTCCAAGTTTCAAGTACGTAGTTCAGTGTAAAGTTACCGAAAAGACTTTGAAAATAGTAGTAAAAAGTGACTATCGACGGTTGGGCACAAAACATTCTATCTCAAAATTTGGTTGAAGAACATTATATGTTAGTGGAAATTCAGTACATTTTCAAATGTGATTGTTGAAAAATATTCCTAAATAGCGTAACATCTCACTCAGCCCTTGATATATATGTAAATGTTTTTGCTTTTTTTTTTTAACTAACTTGTTTACTTTATTTTATTTTAAAACTTTATTTATTTATTACTAGTAAGCCGGGCCACGCTTCGCGGCGTCTCAGGTTTTATAACATATTGAGTCTAATTTTTATCATTATATCTTTGAAAGCAGTTGAGTTATAAAACTTATTATTATCGCTTATTGCGGCACTCATAATCACCTTTCTTTTGACACCCAAATTGTACTAACACATTTTGGGTCACCTTGTTCCACATATTTGTCGATCCCTCCGAAACTGGTTGATAAGAGATATCTTAAGTTTTAAGTTGAACGTCTAGTAGAGAAAGTGAAAGTATCATTTCTCATTCTGTTCATCAGTTTTTGAGTGATGCGCGCCCAAAAATATACAGACTAACAGACAGACACACAAAAATTCTAAAAACTGTTGATTTGGCTTTTATTGGCTAAGTAATGATCCCACCATCAATTTTTCGGGAATATCTGCAATGTACCGACATCGACCTGTTACAATTTTATTATATGTATAGATTGATTATTATTTCTGTGGCAATAAGGACAAACTACAAAAGTCAATTTTTCAGCAAAAGCCGTACAAATATTGTGTGATAAGAGATTTGTGTACGGCGAACACAATGGTGGTACTATCTCGTTTTCGACCAAACTTGACTTTGGTAGTTTGTCCTATTGCCACAGATTTATTATTACATTTTTGTTACTATTGTTAAGGAAATATAATTAAGAAATGTTTTTTCTAAAATTTACATTAAAATATAAACAAATAAATTACTCACCCTTATTTCATTTTCAAATTTTAACAAAATACGTCTCTGAAAAGTTCTAAAAATTGACTTCGGCATTTATTGCTTGCAGCCATAGAAATATCATTACCTAAAATATTGTAGTAAAAATATTGCATACTTTTAGGCATTCGAAAATACTGAAAACCCACCCATCTTCCAGCGAACGTTGTTAGAAAGCAACGTAAATAAGAGCAGCACAGCACTCAAAGAGTAATCGATTTGCAAAGAGAAATTATACAAAGCAGCAACGAAGAACTCTGTAAACATTCAATAAGCAAATCAAAAACTTATTTATGTGACAGTGTTGAATAACCAAAGGAAATAACTGTAACTAAAAAAAAATAAGTCCATACTTTGGTATGACGTAATATTTGCCGATGCGTAACACTTATAGCAGTGAAGAAGTACAAAGCGTTCGTTAAAAGATTGGTGTAGATCTTTCGTTAGAGAAATATGTGCCGTTGTGAGATTAGCTGTGTTCGGCGACAAAACTTGCAAAGAAGTGTTAGTAAAGCGAAAATGACGGAAAACTCTCTCGAAACGCAAAAAGTTTCCACCGAACAGGAATCAGTAAAAATTCGCAAGCAAAACAGCTGTTGCTTTTTTGGTTGGTTAATAACTCAAATTTTTAAGATTTTGCTGTTGCTTTCCTATGTCACGATTTTACTCTCTCTCCCAATGAAATGTCAAAGTGTGCGCTCTCTTTGCAAATGCTTTATGTCACCGTCAGTAAAAATTGTATCCTCTATTCGCTATTATTAACACGAAGTAACTAGAATGCTATGTATATTTTATTGTACCATGTTGTAGCGAAATTTGGAAACATTATACGCATATATCTAATACTACATTACATATATGGTTATACGCATGATCCAATAATACAGGTCGTATTAATAGACCAGCTGATTTTTACTTTTGGCTCGAATTTTGACATTACACTCATTTCCCGGTACGATTTTGACGTTAAACTCACAAATTACAAAAACAAAATGCATGGAAAATTTTTGTGTTTCTTTATGTTTGTCGAGCTGCTACGACCTGTTGTAGTTTGATCAAGGTTATACGTTATTAATGAGTACATTGTATTAATTCACCAATTTCTATGTTTGTATGCATGTGAAGTGATTCCTGTATGGAGCGAGAATACACTAATGTATCAAGTAACCAAAATATAAAGTCTTTGATGAACATAATGGTAGCCACTTCTAAACACCAAAAAAAAAATACTGAAAATAAATCGAAACTAAAGCAGATTACTTTATTATGCAAATAAAGCGGAGGCAATGGAAAGTTTCTGTAGAATTTCAAGCACAAAATGTAAATATTGGCTCAACACACAACCTGGTGAGCGTCGTACAGAGTTATTAACACTAGAAAGACGGGTGCTTAGTGTACGTATACCTATATTGCCGAAAGCAGTCAAAATGACTGCTTTGTGAAAAATAACTAATAATAAAATAACTAATGTCATATATTTCTTATACTATTTACAGTTATATAGCAAGTTATTAGTAAGTATTAACAGTAATAAAAATTCACTTGATTAATAATAATTGCATAGAGCAGGCCGATCAAAAGTAAAACGTACGCAGTAACAGACACTACGAACAGTTATTCTCCTGAATTACGTTATCAAGGGAAATAACGTGCGTGGGCAGGCCTGGCATAAAGATTCGAATGGCAGGAAACTAAGGGTGTGTAACGCCGCGCGGCTTCACGGAATTGCGCTGATACCGGTGTTGGCGTCACTGGCGCTGATACCTTTATTTGTGATTCCGTAACGCCATGACGCCAGTAGCCCCAGAAACACTAAACTACTACAAAACACCGCTTTGAGTTTAAGGTGTTTCTGGCGCTGCCGTCGCCATTGAGTTTATGTTTTGCTGTGGTATCGCTACACTGAAGTGGCGCCATTGAGTTGAAGGTGTTTCTGGCGTTGCTGGCATCATTGATTTTATGTTTTGCTCTGGTCTCGCTACACTGAAGTGGCGCCATTAAGTTGAAATTGTTTCTGACGCTGCTGGCGTCATGGCGTTATGGTATGACAAATAATGGTATCAGCGCCAGTGAGGCCAACATCCGCGCTACAGCTACCAAAAATGTTGAGAGGGATACCCAAAGGCGCGTTTGGATCAGAAATCACAATCCGAGTGCGGAAAATTGAGATTTGAAACAATTCAAAAGTTATTCACAAAAAAATATTGAATAATTTGCCTTTTGTTCATTACTTTTGAACGGGTAAAAAAGGATACACTCCGCCTTCGGATTCTTCATCAAGGCATGGATACGTGGGTGTAGATACCCCATCGGACCGTTTTCGTTCAGTACTCGATGGTGTCTCCCAAACTATATTATTACCGGAGCAAACTATTTTTGCTCATTATTTTTGAACGGGTAAAAAAAGTTAGACTCCGCCTTCGGATTCTTTATCCTTGCATGAATACGTGTCTCTAGATACCCCCTCCAAACGCTTTGTATTAATTTTCGGTGATATCTCATAAGCTGCGCTCCAAGCAATATGGTATCATTGTGCCAAAAAAGCACTTAACGCAATTGCGTTAACGCACTGCGCTGATACCGGCTATGGCGCTGCAAGCAAGTGACGCTAATCAAAAAATATATATGTATATCAAATTAAGCGAAATTTATTCAATTCAATAATAAAAGTCACTTGACTATTTTAAGTTTTCCAAGTAGTCAAAATGACTGCTTTTGGGCAATACAGGTATACCATATACAGGGTGGCTGATGAATTTTGCTACATTAAGAAACTCAAATAATTTTTTTTTTTTCAGTGTATGGAATTCATTGTTCTTTTATTCATGTTAAAGCTCATTAAATTTTATTAAATATAGCTTAATTAGTTTTAAAAATAATGGAATTTAAATGGATTGCCTTAGTTCATTCAAATTTGTTGGTTTTGCTTTGAAGACTTCCTGTTTGCAATAACCCCACAAGAAAAAGTCAGGTGCAGTAAGGTCAGGCGACCTGGGTGGCCAACGGAATGTGGAGTTTCTGGATATCAGCTTATTGGGAAATTTTCGTCGCAATTCTGTCATAACAGGTTGGGCTACATGAGGAGCTGCACCATCTTGCTGAAACCACACAGAGTTGAAAGAAATTCTCATTCGGCGTAATTCTGGATAGAAAAACTCTCTCAACATGCTCAAGTAACGGTCCCCAGTAACCGTAACGGTGTGACCGTTTTCTTCGAAGAAGTGGGGCCCGACAATGCAGCGTGATGAAACTGCACACCACACTGTGACACGAAGTGGATGCAATTCCGTCTCATGGAGTATCTGTGGGTTGGAAGCACTCCATATTCGACAATTTTGTTTGTTTATGTTGCCGTTTAAATCGAAATGGGCCTCGTCAGACATGAAAAGACAGTTCAACATGTTTCCATCCTCTTCCACCATTTGAAGCATCCTCTGGCAAAATTCCAAGCGAATCGGCAAGTCTGCAGCGTTCAGTTTGTTGGCCATTTGAATTTTATATGGGAATAAGTCCAAATCTTTGTGCATAATTGACTGTAATGACTGTCTGCTTACACCCATTTGAGCAGATAAGCTTCTTGTCGAAACACGTGGATTGTTTTGTATGGCAGCAACTACAGCAGCGATTGTTTCCTCCGTTCGAACTGAAGGGTTTCGATGGTAAGGTCTTCTGTTGACTGTCCCATGCTCGGCAAAATTGTTTACAAGTCTTATTATGGTCGATCTGCTCGGAGGATTGCCGCCAAACGTGCGCCTATGCTCTCTTTGAACCGAAACTACGGACTCCAGTGCGTGATAGCGGCGGACAATCCAAATTCTTGTTTCAGTGTCCCAGTTATCCATTTTTGTTAAATGTAAAAGTCAATCTGCAAAATAAAAAAAAAATTAACCAGATTTATTAAACAGAAAAAAAGTTATTTAATTTTTTTTTGGTAGCGGCTTTCATCAGCCACCCTGTATACCAGAAATGAAAGGCGAAGGGCGGCAACTACAACTAAACGCATTTATATGTTGTACAAAAAGTCACAAAATTCTAAGAAGCTGAGTCATTATATACACAATTATTTTTCTAACTGAAATTGAAAAGCAGTCAAGCGGCAAGTTTTTTAGTCAAAAAAATACAAGTTTACAACTACAATGGCCTAACTCGTTTTAAACTATTCCAAAAAAAACCCGAATCTCTAAACCAAACGAAACCTCAAATATTTGAAACTATTGCAGCGGAATTCCAGATATAGCCATCACCTAAATGCTAATATCCCAAAGAAAATTAACTGTCGGAATTTTAGATTTCGCTTAGTTGCGATTATGAAACGCAAGTAGCTGGCCGAGGGGGGCCGTAGTATGAAACAATGCCAGCTGGTAATTCAATTGTGATTCCATACAATAATAAATAATAATAATAATAGACCCAACGGATTACCCACTATTCCCACCCAACCTACACAACGGGCGCATAACGCGCGGATTCAATTTGCCGAGTGTTTGAAAGGCGGAGGTTTGTTAAGCGTCGAGATCTCAAACTGCTCGGTTACAGAAAAAAAGTTCATAAATTAAACTACATAAATACTACAATATAAGTAATTTGTTATGAGAGGATAGAACAGTTTTTTGTTGTAAAAAGCGAGTCAGAGATATCAAAAGTGCCTGCATGAGAGGTCAATAGGTCGCATAGACACTGGAAGGGCTCGTATAATTTAAAATTTGTTCTATGCTGCTTCAGAAGCATAGGTTTGAAATGTGTTGAAGGTCGGGAGGAAATATGGTAAGCTTCGTTCAACAGATATTTGATGTAAATTTATCCATTTAACCCGCCGTTACTCGCGCGGGGTGTAAATTGCACCCCAACACTATTAATTACCGTCATACATTTATTACTTGCTAAGAAGGCGAAAATCAGTTAATTTTTCACTCAGTTGAGGGTTTTTATAAAATGAAATTTTTTTTCTTAATTTTTCGTACCTTGTTTTATGTCTAAAATTGTTCAATAAAAATCAATCTCTCTCTCTCTATGGCGCCTCCTAAGAGATTTTTGCGCCAAGCTTCTCTTCCAATTTGTGGTGTGCCGATTTGAAATTTCCCTACAAATTGGTGGGACCTACAGTTTTTTGCCGACTCCGAACGGCATCTACAAAGGAGACGAATTTTTGCTGAGAAGCCTGTCATGGCAGAAATACACTCGGAGAGTTTGCCAAACCACTGCCGAGGGGCGACCCCGTTTTGAAAAACTTTTTTCAAATCACTTTTGATGTTACCTGTACCAGCAACACTATCTTCACACCACGGCGGCCGCAATAAAAATCAATACTTATTTATTAAAAACATATTAATTCGTATTTTCGTGACCTTATATACAACATGTATTAGTTATCGATTCGTAAGTTTCCACAATTCCAAAAAATAATACATTTTAGCTTGGGGTGTATATGCCACCCCGCGAGTAACGACGTCCTAAAATAAGTGCGCGAGTAACTGCGGGTTAAGAATTTAGAAATAAATGTTACACCAAGCATTTCCCTATGACTTGCCAGGGTTGGGAGATTTATAAGTTTCAAACGATTAGTATGAAGATTTCTCAAGACAAAAAGTAAAAATTGTGTTTGAATCGATTCTTACCTATCAACATAAACTTGATAACGCGGATTTGAATACTTTACAGTCGTACAAATATCATTTGTGAACAGCAAAAACATAATCGGGCCAAGATGGTCGCACACCTGAGGTCACATTAATGGCATTAGAAAAAAAAAAAAACATTTTTCAAAGTTACTCTTTGTATTCTACCAATTAGATAAGAGGTGATCCAATGAGTAAAATCAGGTTGAAAGCGAATCAAATCCAGTTTATGTATGAGTAAAGAGTGACAAACTTTGTTCAATGCTTTACTAAAGTCGCTGTATATAACGTCGGTGGGGAGATAATCTCTAATCCCATTCGAGACGTGGGTAGTGAATTCGAGTAAATTGCTTGTTGTATTACCCTTACAAAATCCATGCTGAGAACTTGCAATAAATGTTGAGATAGAAAATGTTATGTGGCTGGTAACGATTGCTTCAAATAACTTGGAAATAGCGGATAGCTCTGCTAGTTTTCTATAGACGACTTACTACCACTATGAGCCAGAAATTGTTAAGAGTTGTCAGAGGTTACTAGAAGTCCATCTCATTCGTTTAAGTGTTACCCTATCGCTCTCAGTAATATTTAGCTTTTGAAGGTTTTACTAGTTTTAGTCAGAGAAGTTCGGGATTGGACCTAAAAACAGTTAGCGTTTCGAAAGTAAAGAAAAAAAAATATAGAGAAAAACGAACAGATAATTACTGACATTTTTAATTTACCGAAATCACGAGTGGCCTCAGAAAATGTGCTATTCGTATTTCAATTTATGAGCAAACATTTTAAGAGATAGCCTCTGCAATAAGAATAAATCATCGCGTAATTATATTGATCCCATTATCATTTTAAAAGATCAGTTAATATTAAAAATGATAGATTGACATAGTGCACGGCTCTTCGAAGATCTTTCGTGTCCTTATATGTCTATAGCACGTTATACAAGTCACACCTTCCAAAAGTTATTTCGGATTTAGCGAACGTGTGCCCCTAGTCTAGAAGGTACGAGACCTTTGTGGAAGTGTTCGAAAGTTTCCGAACACCTATTAGGCTCTTAATATTGTTTTTGAATATGCTGCCAATTGCTTTAGCCTGACGTAGTTCAGGCTGTCTGACGCCTGTCCTCTTATCTCTGCATACAGGCTTATAGAGACTACCTAGGTTGGAAAGATTCAAAGCGGTGTGGACATATTGGTGCCGGGGCAAATACTCTATTTCCAATTCCTTGAGCGGTTTTGAGGTCATACGTGTACCACACTTTTTATGCGTCGCAGGTGACTTTTTCTCTTCCCAAGGCTGATGATACTGAGTCGTCCCCCGAAAGCTCGCAATTTGGGAATTAATTAAAATGCGCCGTGGGACGAGATGGCTTTTTCTCAACGAAGTAAGTAAGACACCAAATTAGTTTTTGTTTAGGAGAAAAACAGCTGACTCACTTTACCTGGCTCGTTCGTGCTCTTTGTGAAAAAATCCCAAAATAATCCAAGAATGTAGATTTTTATAGATTGTGAATCACTGGAATCACAAAGTCGCCAAAAGTTGCTAAAATCCACATAGAGATTTTAGAGTCAACATTAAGCTTTGGCGACATCAAGAGTTGTGCTACACAGTTCTAAAAATAAAAGTAGAACTTACTTTTTTTTAATTCAATGTTTTCAGTACCAGATATCTACGATACCTCCCATGTATACTGAGTATTTATCCACCATGCCTAGAGGCATTTAAATTATTATCACTTAACAGTTGACACTAAACTTGACTTATGATATTAAAAATGTTATTTGCTTTTAGAGAAAAACACAGTAGGCTGCCTAGTTAGACTTGCTGTTCATACAAGTTTTGAAATAATTTCTAACTCTGTATTCGGTTTTACTGCAGGGTTCGGCTGCCTGATATGTTGAAATGTATATCTCAACGCTTTTCCCGCTCTTTTCAGAAAATCTTTTGTGCAATGACACATGTACCAAGGCAAATTCAATATTAGGTGGAAGCAAGGCGAATTACAAACATACAGACACACATGTATTTTGTTTTTGTAATTAATGGATCAAATGTCAAAATCGTGCCGCGGTGAAATTTGTTGTGTCAAAAGTCGAGAAAAAAGTAGCTATGAGCTGATTCGATAATGCCACCTTGTACTGAATTCGCCTTGACGTGTACTTTCATATCCATCTGCATTCCAATATAGAGCAAATCGTTGAGAAGAAATGCTGACATTTACATACCTACGTACAAGCAAACGTACCCTGCAGGAAACAGTAACTTCTTTCTGGTTCAGAACTAAATCTTAAATGCCAAATAAAAACTAGTTTGATAGTAGCTAGAAGCTCCCTAGTGCAAAACGGCAGTTGAGTAAGCATCACAAACCTTTGAAACTGTATTTGAAAAAGTTAAATTCTTCTCACAACGTCCATTTATATTGTTTCAATTTGAGTTTCTCATATTTTACAATAGATAGTTTAAGCTTTGAACAAATAAAATAAAAATATAAACTTAACGGGTCAATTCTATGCATAACCGGTAATTCTGTACCTGGAAGATTATCTAACCGAAAATCGTAACAGTTGGCAATGCAGTTCATGTAACCGAATGCTGTTACCACACTAGAATTAGGGCCTTAGTGTAATGTTCTTTAAAATAGAAATAGTTTTTTCTTAAAATAAATTATTAATTATAATTATATAATTTTAGTCAGAATCGGATGCAGTAAAATGTTACCAATATATAAGGATCATCTGCAGAACATAAAACTAGTTCGGAGCTATAGAAAAGGTAGTGCAGCTGGAACAGTTTATACCGCGCAAAACACCGCAATGTTATATTCACCAGTTTACTGCATGTCAAAGAGGTTGAGTAGAAATTGGCAGTGAGCCTGAATGCTCTAGTTGCCCACCAGTTCAAAATTTGAAATTTTTCCTACAGGCTACAAACATATTTACATAGCTTAGTACCCATATACCTACTAGGAAAAAAACTCATTTGTGTATAACAACCCAAGGTGTTTACCTAATTAAATTTGATAATAGCACTTATTTTTTAAAATCAAAAAAGTTCATCCTCTAAACAAAACATTTACAAGAAATACTAAAATTTCTGAAATTTCAATAGAAAATTACACTTATGCCGTTTTAAAAAAATTGTCTTCTGCATTGCTTTCGTACCGTTTGCTTTGAATGTCAAACGTGGGTTTGCAATCAACAGGCAGCTGAGAGATGAACATTACAAAGAGCTAACTCTCACAGAACATGTATTTGAGAGATACAAAAGAAATAATGCTCCGTGAGTCATATCACAAGAAATCAGCTGGGTACTGTACCTACATACATCCTAACACGTGTATCTACTTAAGCACGTTACCAAAGTCTACATGGAAACGAATAAGCAAACCACCATGCAGTAGATGGGTATAGCTTTGTATATAGATTTGTATACCTACACAAAATATTGCGTTATGATCTCACTCATACAGGGGTGGCACATTAATATATTTTTGTTTTTAAAAGTATTCAAGCATATAAGCAGATATCAAATATTTTTGGTATTTTATTGATTTGTTCACAAAACAGAGCCTACGTCATTGTAAAGGGTGTTTTTTTCAGGGGTATAGAACTTCGAATTGAAATAAAACACAAGAAAATCGTTTTAAGGTCCATCAATTTGGCTTTATTGGAAGGATAATTTTATGCCATTAATGTTTAAATATGATTTCGGGCATGTGGCCGCCGCGGCTGGCTCGAATAAAGCCAATTCTACAGGTCCAATTTTCAACCACTTTTTCGAGCATATGGGGCCGTATGTCGGCAATAACGCCACGAATGTTGGCTTCCAATTCCCCTAACGTTTCTGGTTTGTTGGTGTAGACGAGCGACTTCACATATCCCCAAAGAAAATAATCCAATGGTGTCAAACCACACGACCTTGGTGGCCAATTGACAGGTCCATTCCGCGAAATTATGCGCTCATCGAATGTTTCCTTCAATAAATCGATTGTGACGTGCGCTGTGTGGCATGTAGCGCCGTCTTGTTGGAACCACAACTCATCCACATTCATGCCATCCAATTCGGGAACAAAATAGTCGGTTATCATGGCTCTATACCGGTCTCCATTAACGGTAGCTGCCTCTCCAGCATTATTGCGGAAGAAGTATGGCCCAATGACTCCACCAGCCCATAGAGCACACCAAACAGTCAGTTTTTGTGGATGTAATGGCGTTTCAAGGGTCTCATGTGGATTCTCTTCACTCCAAATGCGGCAATTTTGCTTGTTGACGTAGCCATTCAACCAAAAATGAGCCTCATCACTGAACAAAATTTTGCGATGAAAATCAGCATCGAAATCAATCTCATTTTCGGCCCATACACCAAAATCACGACGCATTGCATGGTCTCGCGGCTTTAATTCTTGCACAAGCTGGATCTTGTAAGGTCGCAAGCCAAGATCTTTGCGCAAAATCTTCCATAAAGTTGATGGACAAAGCTCCAATTGCTGTGCACGGTGGCGAATCGATTCATTCGGGTCCACTTCAACACTTTGCTCTACAGCGGCAATTGTTTCTTCGGTGCGCACTGTTCGACGTCTCTGCGGATGCGTATTATCACATAGAGTAAACGTAGTGCAAAAACGATCCATGGTTAACCGAATTAATTGCTCTGATGGACGATTATGTCGACCATAAAATGGACGGAGCTCACGGTAAACTTCGCGAACTGAACCATTATTTTCGAAATAAATTTGCACGATTTGCAAGCGTTGTTCTTTTGTCAACCTGTTCATGATGAAATGGCAAACCAAACTGAACATAAATGACATTAGAGTTGCCAGATTTGACCACAAAATGCCAGTTTTATCTCTATTCGAAAAACAAACCTGTAAAAAAAACACCCTGTATATGCCTACTAGTACCCTGTAAAAAACGATGGAGCACCAGAGTACTCCCACACTTATCCTCATTCATATAAAAAAGGGGGTCCAATTTACATAGCGATGTCCGGTGATTGGATCACCTAATCCTACTCGGAGTACCATTTACTTTGCTTCCGAATAGTCTATAGAGCACCTACGTTGGAGTACTTTGAAAATGCTGTCAAAAGATTACTCTATAGAGTATTCTAGACGAAAGCGAAAAGGGAGTATGTGTTCTTTTGAGGACCACCTACTCCCGCTCTCGCTTTGCTGTTGAATACTCTATAGAGTAATCCCATGGCAGTATTTGAGAGTACTCTCACGTATGTGGTCTATAGAGTCCTCAAAAGCAAAGAAAGGGAGTACTCCCAGATGGATGAGGTGATCCAATCACCCGACATTGCCATGTAAATTGGACCACCTTTTTTGAATGAATGAGGATAAGTGTTGGAGTACTGTGATACTCCTTTAGGAGTATTCTTTGGAGTATGAAACGGAGTATTTCCCTTTTATGCAGGGTAGCGCAACTTACTCCGAATCTGCACACACACACAAACCACACAGGATGCTTTGTATTCAATAATAAAACAATCAACTTTAAATACTGCAAAATTGAACGTGAAAACATAAAACACCAAAATTATTGAATATAAAGCAGTTACAACACCTAATCAGCTCCTAGGCAATGTAAATTATAGTTCAAATTTAAATTTTTAGTTGTAGTTTTTAGTGTAAAACAACTCTGAACGCAATTTTCTTCATTACACTCTCTCGGAGTACCTTCATCCACTACCTTCCACTCCGATTCGCAAAAGAACAATGCCTATGTGTTACACACGAAACGATAAATTTTAAATTTTAAAATCATTTAAAATACTTTCGGAGAGAAATATACATTTGGGATACGAACACTAAAACTTTAAAAGCAACAATATTCTAGGACTAATAGCTTATTTTATCACGAAATAGTATTTTGCCTCTCTTTGAACGTTTAGATGCTACCATTTAAGACGTTGCTTTTGTCCGATGTTAGTCCGGTCCGGTCCCATAACCTTCTATCATCTTCTAGTACAAACTGTAAGATTTTCTCACCTGTTTATATGTTTTTCAAAAGAATTTTGGCTTTAACGGTGGCTATATATGCACGAAATCAGGTAATTGAAAGTAATCGGTGAAAGCTCAGGCCAAAAATAATGTGTTGAGGCTTGCAAGAACATACCTCTTCGTAAAACAATTAAAATAACATTTTAAGGCAAAGGCCTCTCCAACCGTCCAAATTGCAGAAGCAGCTCGATAAATATCGCTAAATAAGAGATTAAACATTACAGCATTACACGAATAAGGCACGGAATGGAGACAAAGCCTCTCCAACCGGTCAGACAGTGACATAATGGTGATGGCCTACTTGACCTGTGCCAGATCGACATCCGGATTGGATACCCGGCCTCTTCAACTGAATTTTACTGTAATGGAAGCAATTGTACGTGTGATTGATGGAAACATACGTAAGTATTATAGATGCGGATTGGAGACAAAATCATTCCAACCGCCCAGTTTCTAACGAACTAATCAGACAAATGAAAGAGTAGATATAGTTGGCTGATTTCGTGCGTATGTAGTTAAATTTATACATTTGTTTTGGATATTTTAGTTGAACAAGGCCTAACTTTTTCAATCAACACCCCAGACTACTAGAATAAAAATGTAGCAAAAGATCCTCAGTTAAGAGCTGAAACGGAAATACAATAACGCTGACCAACAGCAGTTGAGACTAGGGCTCAAACTAGCTCCCTTTGGAATATTTAACGGTAGCACCGTTCCTCCTCTCAAAAAAAAAACACTTCAAATGGTGTCTTGAAGGTCACTAAGGTTAAAGTGATCCGAAAATTATTTAACGGTAAATTATCTAGTCCACTAGAGGTCACAGAAAGTAAAAAATTTACTTCGTCCCAAATGCAGACCTTTCTCCAGAGCTAGTGCAGTAGGTAGCTCACCTAAGTAGCTGTTTGAAGGTGTTCTTCTGCCTTGGGAGAAGATCTATGCTGCAATAAGCCAGATTTGTTAACAAAATCAAGAATATTTCAAATTCCTCACTAATAAATGATTTTCTAGAAACAGGCTTCCAAAGGTTCTTAGCTCACATCTAGCTAGAGCCAAGCACTTGCACAGAAAGTTCTCCACAGTCTTTGTCCAAATAGAATCTTGAGATGGTCAACCTGGCTACTGCTAAGGGTGTGCATACTACGACGCTGGGTATGACATAGTATTCATAAAACACTCAGATGGTCATACACATACAATTTGATAGTGTACAAAACGTTTGAGATTTTACTATATAGGTATTGGTCTACTAGCGTAGGTTCCATCACCGATAGTGAGCTCAAAACTTATGTCCATCTTTTTTTACCGAAAACATTTTGCTTGTGCGGCTGTCTCGGGTTTGCCGAGTTTTCCGAACTTTCTTTGAAAATTATCGATTTTGGCATGGGTTGTTTGCCTCCCGTTTCGCGCTAAAATAATTTTTTTTACAAAAACCTTTTTCAATGTCATACATATCTACAAAAATAGTGATACTGTTTCTTCTTCTTTAAATGGCCGTCCAACATATCTTCCAAGTCGTTTCTTCTGCCTGCCAGCTGGAAACACCACGGCATCGCAAATCGGCCTCCACTTGGTCCTTCCATCGCAGTGGTGGTCTCCCTCTTCCTCTGCTTCCAACCGCAGCTACCGATATGAATATATTCTGGACCGCAACATCTTCATTCGTTCGCACAACATGGCCTAGCCAGCAAAGCTGCTGGGTTTTAATTCGTTGGACTATGTCTTCGTTATTTATAAGTTAAAATATAGCAGAACCTACGAAGGCGAAAGGGGCATGGATGGGGAAGATTGAGATGGATTTGAAGATGAAGATGGAGTTGGCGGTACACTTCAAGTTAAGTTTCTTGTTTCTTAAATTGGCCCCTATGTATATCCTTTGTAACACAATACCGGCCTGGAAATAAGTATGCTTTGTTTCCACAACGTTTTCGTAACTACCTATGATAAAACCCCAAGCTATGAGCCACCCTGTATTTATGTATCTGTACACATATTTCCATTGTGTTTCTGGTACATACATATATAAATCACATTATATATCTTTAAACTACAGCACGCGAAGTCGATATATCACACGCTGATCGTGCTCATTTTGTTCTCTTTTAGTGAATTTTTGTGTAATCTTATCAAACGGGTAGTACACTAGTGCATGTAAATATATGACCAAATAGAGGCAAAGAGTGCAGTAACACATAAAAATAGTGAGAAGCAGAGAGGCACAATCGAGCCTAGAGCTCAGTAGCGGACTTACGCAAAATTATTTGGGTGAATATTTTGATTTTATTCAGCTACTATTTTCATTTATGGATAATAATGTGCCTCAAAACACCACATGCTGGCCTATGAAAAATTAATGCTGCCAGTCAAGTTTAGAAGTATATTTTGGCTAATTCTGGTAACTTAGATTTCAAAATATCATGGCTTCTTTGTAATCATGGTACTATAGATTTTGGTCTCACACATAGTATTTAATGGTTAATCTATGTATATACCTAACTAACTTAAAATCGGAAAAATTTCATATTTCCTAGAGAGTGACGATGTATACATTTTTTAAAGAGCAACCCAGGTAATCTTGTTGGACGGTTTCACTAACTTTTATTTTAAAATATCATATTTATACCACACAATAAATAATAAAAATGTAATGGGAAGATTTAAAAGTGGAGGAAAAGGATGAGAAAGATGAGAAATTAAGAAAAGAGAAAAAGGAAATGAAAGGGGTAGAACCAGCTTATTAAGTAGGAATAGAAAAATTAGTACAAGAAGAGAAGTAAGGACAGAAGAATAGAAAGTATGAGATAGTAAAAAGAGATCTGTTCGTTTGCAAAGATTTATATAATCCAATACTAAGCGCAAAGATGTTCAATTGTTCTCTTCCTAGATACAACTAAATCTAATTATACGCACCAACCGGTTTGAAACTTTAAATGTAATCTGGTGGGAGTCCTCGGAGCGACTAAAATCTCAACTAAAAGAGCGCATAGTGAATTGTCTAAGCCGGCAGTAAGGTTCTGTCACAGTTCACCTGTGAAAAAAAGGCGTCATGGTGTAATCGAGTACATAACCACATTTGTTCATGGGAAGGTCCATCTGGAGTATTTCATTAGGCTGTGGTTCAAACTCAAATTAAGTAGAACGCGAGTACTTATGATGTTGCGAAGCGTGAAAGTGGCGTTAACTGTGAGAAAATATGACGTTACTCAAGCGATTTATTACTGCAAAGTATAATATTGGCATGATTGGAAGGCCACAATTGGATTGAAAGATAACAATCATATGAATAATGTTGGGAAGTAAACTTAGAAGAAAGTAGAAAGCACATGGTATGTAGAACTAGATCAATAGGACGGCAGAAAGTTAGATTAACCTATCCAAGCTTACTTGTGCGTCGAATGCTCTCTTCAACTGGTACCAAAGTCTGTTTCTATTAGCCGCTGCTGAAAAGTACTATTTGATCATTGTGTGTTTAAGCAGAAAACAGCAGATATCTACCTAAAATCGAACAATTGTTGGTAATAATAAAATGTCTTTCAATAATCTTTATATACCCTTTTACAGCAAAAAAGAGGTTTACCAAATGTATGTGTTTCCTTTGGCGGATCTACACAATTAAAAACAGATCCATCAAACTTACCATTTTGAGCAGTTTCTGATTACCCCCTCATAGATGTTAGTGGGAATATAAATTATGTCTGTCTAGCTAATAACTTAACAAAGTTAATCCACTGAAGGACAAATATATATTGAGCACAGCCTTACCAGCAATGTTTGGGTTATGACACCTTCTGGTACTATCCCGACTGATCGATTGGTTTAGCAACGTTTGCACCCTTTTATTTTACCTTTCCTCTAAAAGATTTGTGGAGTGTCACCTATCCTCTGTGGATTAGGGGATTATGCCCGAGGTAGGCATACCGGTCGTAAGAGGCGACTAAAATGCGCAAAGGTAATGACAAGTAACTCGATGGTTGATCTACGGATATGATGCCTCTCATTACCTATCTTCTCCTTCCTTACGGAAGTAGTGGTGGCTACGACGACAGTCGTGCAGCACCGCAAGGGAGTACAGGAACGCACCGGCTGCATATCCGGCCAAGGACTGTAAATTTGACAGTATTTGGTGAGTTTTTTTGTCGTTATAAACAACAAGAACAAAGTGGATTGATAGCGGAGTTTACCCATCGCACAACTTTTTGTTGTTTTATTGGGCTTCCCTTTAAGCAGGTAACAACAGATTTCAAATGCTCCCTTCCTACTGAAATCATGGCCCTTTTTCTTCACGCAAACATATTCCGCCCTGTATTTATAACACTAACCCGATATTTATAAAACCTCTCGCTATAGCTCATATAGAATTCTCCTCTTGTTTTACCTTGTAAACTCGTCCGTTATGCCATGAAACATATATTCACTATGTACACACTATTTATGCTCTTACCTTTCCTCTCATTGCCTGTCACCGTCCTCCGTTCATTGCCCACACTTCAATTAATACTATGCTTGTCGACAATTCATTGAGAATTTCAGTTCAGTAGTTGGTCGCATCTTCGAGATACTCGTTCGTTTAGTTATACGCTCCATACATATAGTATTCATATATATACGTTCAAACATACACTCATACATATATATAGCAAAATTTTTTGTTTTTGCACTTACGATTTATTTGTGAGTTTGTAAGTTTGTTTGTGACGACGACAAGTGAACGCGTGACGCGCAAGTGGCCCCAATTCACTAAACAAAAAGTTGTAGATAGGTTGAATAAAAAGCCTATTTTGTTGTTACAACAAAAGCTAAAAAAAAAGAAGAATTAACTGCATTCAATTTGTGTTTTTGTGATCTTTGATTTATTTAATTATTTGGTGAAAAGTGTGTCTCTAGTGTAAAACTAAACAAAAACAACAGGAAAAATGAGGGAAATCGTTCACTTGCAAGTTGGTCAATGCGGTAATCAAATTGGATCAAAGGTAAGGGGCGTTGCATTTTAAAATAACAGAAAATAGTTGTATATTTGCATATGAGCAATGGACCGGTTTGAAAACTCTAAAGTTTGGTGCACACATCTAAATATAACTTCACTAGCAGGGTCGTGCGCAGGGGACTGTTCGGAGGGAAGCTATTGAACTTTTGCATGCTCTGAGAATATTATGATCTGAGTCTATGAAAATCGCACTTATGAAAAACTGAAAGCAAATGTACCTATCTTACACGTTTCTGCGAGGTCCGAGAGGAAAATGACTATGGTCGCCTGTAGCAGAATTTTGAAAACTACGCAGGCACACGTCCAGTCTTTAGCGCTGTCAAGGAGAGAATGATACAAGTCGCAGCCTGTAGCTGCCTGCTTATGTCGGAGTGGGAGTGTAACTGCATTATTCCACTTTAGGCCCCTTCCACAATTGGGAAATTCCACGCACGCGCACTTTAAGACGATTATACACAATATTAAAACCTGAAAACCAGTTTTCATCAAAAATTCAGTCGGTAAACCCCCTTTGGGGGGTTGAACCCCCGTGCTCACGGGCCTATTCACTAGTAAAACACGAAAAGAAGTCGCTATGACCGAATTTGACTTCACCGAAAAGCTGATGCGGCTATGACGCATGATATTGACAAAAGCGCCTACTGTGGGAAGTACTTATACCACACTGTGTAAGCAAACAAGGCTTCAGACAAGGGGCTTCCTTCTCTTGTGATTTCTTCAAGTCGATGCTGGAGAAGAGTATACAAGCAGAAAATCTTAACAGCACTGATGCAATCTATTACAACAGCTTGCGATGGCTTCGAAGAGGTTTATATGAGAGACGGATCTGCATAATGTCGGACAGGGAGCCTTGCAGTCTTACACAGCTACTATTAAACTTGTTTGTGATTGTACAAGGTGGCGCAAAAGTAAGCTTCCGATGTTCAGCATATCGGCTGTAGCACGTGCAGTGTGTGCTGTTGCACCGTCTTGTTGGAACCACATGTTTTCCAATCCCAATTCATCAAGTTGCGGCAAAAAGAACTCGTTGATCATTGCTCTGTAGCGCTCACCATTCACAGTAACCGTTTGACCCCGACCGATTATTGGTCAAATAAATAGTCAGTAATATTCCGCGTTCTGGAGCAGTGTAGCGTAACATTGTTTATTAACGTGTATTTCGCATGTGTTTACTACACAAATGTCAAAACATAACTGACTTTAGGGGCCAATCGCAAAATTTATAGCATTTTCTGATAGGAGGATTACTTTTGCCCCACCTTGTATATAGGCTCCCTTTAAAATCAGTTTCAGACAAACTCGCTAATTTAGGCCAAGCGGACTTATGAACTCTCACTGAGTAGTATGTGGGTCAAGTCTACACTAAGTAATCTAGGTCTCTTAAGCATTCCAACCTTTCGCCTTTGTGAACTGTACACTACAAAAAGACTCCACATACAGCAATAAGCTGGAAGGTCAAGAAAATCAAGTTTAATAAAGGTATGAGTCATTATAACTGGTCGGATGTTCGGCTCGAAATCATTGACAGTGTCGGTTGGATTATGCAAAAGAAAAATTAGCCGCAAGATTCTTGGTCTCTCCCGGTATGCCAATGTGGGCATCGCATGGCCCGCTTTCAAGCCCTATTTTTGGCAGGATATGAAGAAAGATGCATTTCTGAGTTGGCAAAAATAGGTGGATGACGACTTGGCCTCCGCTTGTGTTTTCAAATGGCGTCAGTTATCGCTAAGACAACATAAGCTGACGTAAAACTGTAAACAAAATGCGATCGATAGAAGAAAAAATCTGACGAGGAACCTCTGAAAACTTTTAACTACTATAAATCGTTTGCCAGCTTTTGTCGAAAAACTTTTTTCAGATTTTTTTAATGTAAATAAATTTTTTTTAATAATTTATTATAATTATCCCTTAGGCCAAAGAACTTTCTAAATAAATTTTGCACCATTTTACCACTTAAACAACTGACGTGCATTTCACACTCTGTTCTCTTTATCTCTCTACACTTCCCACTATACAAACAAAAAAACTCATATAATTAGACATTCAGAAATGTTAAGCATCTATTTATAAACAAAAACAAATGAAAATTTTGAAATTCTTCACAATTCGCTTTTATGTACTCGGAATTCCCACAATATACCTACAAGTAGTACATACAAACATGCTTAGGTCATTTGCCGCACACTGTAAGCGGTTTTCTTAACCTCAAAAATTAATTATGAAATTACAAAAAAAAAGTTGCCACCAAAACAAAGTGCGCGATGAGCGAAAAACAAAAAGCAAAGATGACTAGATGCGAGACTCTCCCGCTCTCTCATTTCAGTCCTCGATTATGCAGTGTTGCCAACTCAGAAACACATGAAATAGTTGGCTATACTGCCTAATCGACGAGGACCGTCTGGCATGAGATACATAAACAATGAGGAGCCAGAAGCAAAAAACGTGCCAAAATAAGTTGCATAAATCACTGATATTTCAATTGTTGCGATTGCGGGTGTGAAAAAGCAGTGGACTGAAAAAAACCTCGTCAATTCGAACAAATTATAGTATATATATATATGAACTTTGACTAAAGGCGGTAAGAACATTATTAATAAGTGATTAAAATGGGGAAAGTAAAGAACTGTATCGTGGCGTGTGCTGGTGGCCAGCATCTTATATATAAATAGACAAGATGAATGAAATGTAGAACCGTTTTCTGCTAAACTATAATTCTAAGGTATACAAATTATATATGCATAGATAGGAAATTTTGAGGTGTTCTTTTATCAGTAAATAAAAAAAATTTAAAAAATCGTTTTAATATAAAAAATTTAACATAAAAGTCACACTACTACACATTCGCTTATTCACACTATAGCCACGCTGTGTGTGTGCTTGCTTTTTGTGTACTATGCTGAATCGTGAGCATGGTCGAGGAGTTGCTTTGTAGGAAAAAATTAAGAGCCGTAGTAGTGTGAGTAGACTTGCCATGCATGTTTTTGTGTTATTCGTGTGGTCGGCTCTCACTGTGAGTGCGAAGAGTTGGTAGTGGACCAATGAAAAATAAGTATTCGCACTATAGATACACTGTTGGGTCATGCATTTTTGCTTTAGTTGTTGGGAAGGGAAGGGAATGGAAAGGAAGGAAAATTAAAGGAAAGAAAGGAATGGTAGGGAAATGAAAGGAAGGGAAAGGGAATTAAAGGAAAGGTAAGAAAATGAATTGGAAAGAAAGAAAATAAAAGGAAGGGAAAGGAAAAGAAGTTTGAGGAAAGTAAAAAATAAAATAAGAGAGTAAAAAAAGAAATCAAGGAAAATAAAAATATGTTAGAGGAAAGGAACGACATAGAAAGGAAGAAAAAAAGGCAGATAAAACATACCTACAGCAAAAAAAAAAATAAAATAAAGTTTATTGGTTGAATTTCAACCACTGGGCGAACTCTAGTTTTCATAAATTCCCTAGCAAGCAGAAGGATAAATCTAGGTGATTATAAAACTTTGCACGTATTTCGATCCCAAATTGAGTATTTACTTCAAAATAAAATAGTTTAACTGGCCGAAACTGTGAAAGCTCAATTTTTGGATTCCTTACTAAGTTTATAGAACTTTTTAAAATAAATACATTTTTAACTTATATATTTCGTATAGTTATCAGATTTTTTTTGGAAGTGAACTTCGATAAACTTAAAAAATAGTACCATTCGGTAACGCGCCTTTTGCATACCTCGTGGTGGTGTGGAAACTGCAAAATACCCAAAAATCTGCTCAAAATGCCCATATTTTGTTTTCACCCTACTGGCACCATTGAGAAATGTTATAAAAAAATGACCACTTTTAGAGCGCTCTTAGAGAGCGCGAAGCTTTGCAATTCTTGCTGTCAAATCTACGCGTTCGTAAGTCAAAGTAAAAACTGAAGATAAGAGTACACAAATCGCAATACCAGCAAATCTTTGCATGTTGTAGCCAGTGTGACCAGGTTAGCCTTTTCGAGGCTAGATTTAGTCTTTTTTTTTTGTCGTTTAGCCTCATAATTTTGGTTTTAGCTTCGTGGCGTTTTTCTTCCTTTTTTTTACTCCAAACCTTTTTTGGTCTCAACACCATATTTTTCATATAAGACCATATTTAAGACTAGTTATAATATATAAATATTATATTTTTGTTGTAGTCCCTGATGATGATTTCCGTTGGAAATCGAAATATATTGGAGAAAAAACTAAAACAGCGTGTTTTTAATACAACTGACCTAGAGCCAGCTTCAACAACAAATGATTATATATAGTCAAAAAGGTCGCAAAAAGTCTAAAATTTATTTCGAGGAATATATAAAGCTAAAGTCGAATGAAGGAAGTATTGATGACGAAACACAGAAAATTATTCGTAAAAATGGTCAACTATTTTTAATGGAGATGATAACCCAATTGCGACATCGCCTACCTGATAATAGGCGTGTTCCAATCAGGAGTGATCCAGATGCAGATAGAAATTTTGTATGTAAATGCAACAACGTTGTGATCTTGATATTTATCTGGATCTGTTCGTTTAGTTTTATGTAGTAAATTTTTTGACAGCCAACACTTATTTGCTTGGTAGCACAGACATACATACATAAACACACCCATATACACAAACAACTCTCACACAACTGATCCGTATCGTTCCGTAGCTGATTGGAAAGCAACTAATATGAACTCTTTACAAAAGATACTTTTTTCAGAAGACTGATAACATAAAAATGCATTAAATGAACCTTTTTTTTCCGATTTAGTTTCTTTGTTTTCTATCACCTGGTTACACTGGTTTTAGCGCTGTGTTTCTCTCCCTCACTCACTACGCCTAATTTGCCACACATTTGCATGTAATACAATTAACACGTGTAACAGCAAAGTAAGAAACAAAAGAGAATCAGAAATAAATATTTCAAGAGTTGCTGCGTAGAAAATAGCCAAATGAAAAATAAAAAAACTGTTCTTCTCTGTAGAATGTTGCTCTCTTCTCATATAAATACTACTGTTTTACGTTTATTGCCCTCACGAAGAGTGGAATGCCAACACGGAAGAAATGAGTCAAAAAAGAAATATGCATTTGTATGTTATCATTCAATTTTGCTTTGCTATTTATGCGTCAAATGAGGAAAAGAATCACAAAGTCATTGCTTAATTCAGCTGGTATCTATAGATAATTTCAACTAAATACGTACGTGTGTATGTATGTATCTGCATGGCTACTACCCAAAGACATTTTTATGTCTCTTTTCTTGTACAAATTATGTGTTGATCATGTGTCGATTTTGACAGCATTGTTAACGCCCTTTTTTGCGCTTGGGTATCTGACGTCATATTGTGGTGCATGTTTATCACAAGAGGTGTCGTTTTTGAAAAGTTAATAACATAGCAGATCATTAGATCTGATTACATTCAAGACGGCGACTGCAAAGCGCCATCTGTTATATTATTTTTACACACGTTCTTATGTTACGCATTATGTTAAGCGCGTCATAGCTACACGGCTACCAACCACGAATGTCGCTGTCGCCAGATTAAATCTATTTATATTTTTACAAGCGTGGCGTTTTCTTCTTATCAATAAAAGCGAAAGGAAGAGTGAATAACTTGTAATATAAGTTTTATTTATTAAGGTATATGTATCTTTCACACAATTTGTACTTTTTTCCATAATTCTTTCCTACTTTTTAAGATAATTCACACCTGTCGCTGCTGCTTTCATTGTAATCAAGTAGCCAATGCTTGACTACAGTTGTCGAAAAGTTTTTTTTTATTGTAGCTGTGGTTTGCAGCCACCGTATTCAATGTGTTCAGCCCTATTGACAGTAGATTTGATTGTGGGAACAGGGGATATCGAGAGGAACAGGAAAGAGAGTGATAGACGTAGGGATAAGGATAAGCATGGTGGGGATATGACGATGGTGAACAATTTTCGTAGCTTAGATAGCCCAGTTTATAGTTAGAACAACCTCTACCGGATCTGCTAGTGCATATTCAATTATTCTTTTTACAGATAGGTACTATGTAACTTAAATTAAATATTGCAAATTACTGTAAATGTATGTTACCTTAACAACTTAATCAATTTTGCTGACATCAGCCTTAATAATTTGTTTCGCACACATGTTATTTCTTTTATATACATATACTACAATTCGGATTTGCTGAGAGCAACGATTGACTTGATTTTAGTTATCGAAATATAAGGCGCAACATGAATGCTCAGGCGCAATTTGGTTTCGAAAAAATTATATTCTTCGCTTGGGCTATATTTCGATGGATGAGTGAAAGACCACGCTATTTTAAAATATTTTTTAATAACGCCCTATTTCAAAATTTGGTTCAAAAACGCCCTATCTCAGAATGAGTTTCAAAAACGCCCTTTTTCAAAAAGTAATCAAAAACGCCCTATATCAGCTGAAAATATATTGAATATTCATTGGGATAGGGCGTTTTTGGCAACTCATTCAGATATAGGGCGTTCTTAAACCAAATTTTTAAGTACTGCGTTATTGAAAAAAAATCTGAGATAGGAAGTTTTTGAAAAAAAATTCTGAAATAGACTATTACTGAAAGATATTTTTAAGTAGGGTGATGTTCCACTTAGCCGTCGATTTAAAGAAACATTTTTCTACTTTCGTCTTTGAAATACATGAGTCCTTTACTTAAGAGACATGGTAAATTTTTAAAAGAGCATCATTCGCTTTGATTTTTATAGGTCTTGTAGGCTCCCTTCGTTTATTCGACTTTGATATAATTTCGTGGAAAACTTGTGCACAAATCAGGTTGCATTTATCTAGAGCTTACTGTAGCGCATTCATATTTGTTTATTTTTAAAGAATATCGGACATGTTTGTATACACTTTTTATATGTCAACCCATAATTTCACAATAGTAGACTGCAAAGATCGTTCTATTATAATAAAAGTATTTTTATGACATAGATATGCTTTGTTCGCTGCCATAGAACGTGTAATTTTAGCTGATGTGGATATATGCATGTTAGTTGTATATAACCCTGACTCCAACTCAAGCTTGGTTTTAGGTATCGCAGCCCGCTTGCCAGAAGAATCAATATGCTAAAAAAAATGTTGGAAAATCAAGTTTTAAAGTTGATTGTTTTTGAAAAATCCGTAGATTTTCGTTGATTAAGAATAGTATGGCTCCCTTTTAAGTATGGCACTCGCGATTTTGGTCAAATATCGAAGTAAGCCCGTTAACCCAAACTCGCAAATTTGGCACATCAATGCTTCTGCCATGAAGGCAATCATATAGAAAAGTGCTTAACAGAAACATGATACATTACGTAATACATTCTTATTAATTTTTAATTTTTTTTTTTAATTTTATAAGTCGCCTATATATATACTTTTTTTGTATGTTATGTTTTGCTTTAACATTTTCGATAGCAGGAATTATTAACACTATGCAACAAAAAAAAAATTGTTTTCAAACCGTTCGGAAGTTTGTAGTGATCAAGTCGATATTAAAAAACAAGTAAGAGAGTTTAAGTTCGAGTGGAACCGAAAATTAAATGCCCAGCTATTCAGGGGTGGGCATGGTCAATTGCTAAACTGCTGTTGAGTTATCACCTGTACAGTTTTGAATCTTTTTCCACTACCACATCGGCAGTGCTATATCCATTCTCTTCAGCTAAACTTTCTTATTTAGCAAAATCAGTTACTTAACTATCTGCCTTTATGCGTTTAAAGTGGAAATATTTATTACTTGATACAAATATGCGGTACAGTTGCCCGTCAAGTAAATTTTACCGTCACCACCTCAGAATCAAGTGGGGGGAAAAATCGACAAAATTTCAGTTTTTTTTTAAATATAGAAAAAGTGAGTGTGACATCATTATGAAGTCAAATCGACTATAGTTTCGAGACGATCGATCGAATAAAGTTACAGAAACGGGCACAGGAAGTAAAATGTAACGTCTTTATATAATTTGAGCAAGTATTAGACGAATTCTTTTGACAACGCTCAATTTCATAAATCAATATATTATCTTGTAATGTAAAAAAATATCACTTTGGAAATAATATAATAAGGGCCGTTTTCTCAAGTAAACTTTAAAATTTTTTTGCCAGGAAAACACAAATTTTCTATACAAAAATGAACAAAATCATCCGGGGCTTTTGCGTGTTTTCACTGTCCATATTTTCCACAGCAAAAATATGCCTTGTACCAAGGCTCTTCATTCTATCATAAACGATTCTGAAGTTATTAACTGTTTAAATTTTATGATTTGTTTATTCATAAGTGGGCGGTGTCACACTTATATAAAAAAAAATTGCAAAATCTTGAAAAGAAAGACTATATCAATTCAGCTAAAGAGTTTAATCATTATATCTACATCAGTGATCTGGCTATTGCATGTTCTGTGTTTCCACCTACCTTTTGGAAAATTTTTCAAAAGTAAATGCGCGTGGTCGTCAATCGATGCAGCTTATTTTCATTGGGACTTCTCTACATCAACAAAGCATTCCTCGTATCAAGTTTTGTCGTTTTTGCATATACGGTTCCGAATTTACTAACAGTCGAATTTAAAAACTTAAGTAGGCGGGCCACGCCCATTTCGAAAAATTTTTGCAAATAGTGTATATAAAATGACGAAGTTGAAATAAATGCCACAATTTTAACATTCTACCTGAATCATTCGTTGAGATATGCCATACTCATGTACTTCTACCTCGTTTTCCAAAAACTATTTCGAAATTTTCGATATCAAAAAATCGACATTTCATTCAAATATCTAAATTTTTACTAAAGTTATGGTGTGCACTAAAGTTATGATTCCTCTATTCATTCTAATATAGAACTCTATATCTATCTCGTTTATTTCATTTCATTTACAACCCCAGTTATATGGACAAAACTATAATATCCTGTGCCTTAATACATTCAGTGAGTGTTCTTGAGTTTTTCTGAGTAAAAGAGAAAAAGAGCTATTAAAGAATAAAATTATACTTTTAGTTGAGAGCAGCATAACTTTTTTTAATATAAAATTCGTCTTCAATCTTGTGTACAAAAGATATCGCTGTTGTTAAATGTTTGGGAATGGGTAGGGTGCTAAACGAAGCTTGAAACATATTTTTGTCGAATTATTCAAGAAATGGCAATAACAAAAATCATTATTAAAGTGAATAAATTGACACCTTTCCGTTTTTCGATATTACATCCATACACTCGGCCGCCGTGGTAAAGTGCTACCCCCATATTCATAAACATTATTTTATAAAGTTTTTTAAAAAGACATTACTTGTTATGAATATGGCGGGTAGTGTGCTGGCGAACCATATAGAAGATTTTTCAAAAAGCTGTTGCCCCTAAGGAGTCGGCACAAAAATATGTTGGTGCTCCTGAAATTGGAAGAGAATCTCGGCGTTAATCTCCTTGAATGTATACAGCTCTAAAATATTATAACAAATAACACGGAAGTGTTGATATGCATAAAAGCCCTTCTGTATCTAAAACTGTTCTATGAACGCGCCTAAAAATATTTCCACTTTCCTTGAGTTGACATATAAAATATATGTACCAAAGAATGTATAAAAGGAATAAGCAAATGGCACATTAGAGGACAAATGCATCGTGACGCTACAGGGCATCATAGCTTAGTTGTTAGAGTACTCTAACAGCGGCTTTGGTGCAGACACTTGGGTTCATATCTCAGTGTCCGAGAAGGGGTCTGATGAGAAGTTGGGCACTTCGAAACATGTCATCCCATACCATCGCTGTGCATAACGTTGTAAATTTTCCTCTAATATCAATTAACAAACAAACATAAAAATTCGAGCTTTGCTCCAACAACAATCACCATAACTAAAATATTATTGTTATTGTTGTATCTCTACAAACATCACAAAAACCGGTTAACTGAAAGTAAACCCCAGATCATTTTATATTCCAAATTTATGAATTAAAAGATAAGATTTGCAAATTAGCTCATTTTTATTATGTAAGCTTAAAATTTATTAAAAATATTCCGTATTAGCATGTGGAGCTTTATTTTTACATCATTCACATAGCACTACTTCTTTATACATATGTATGTATGTACCTTAGATTGTTTTATTGTCAGATAATTTTTTTTTTTTTTGCCTGAAGAACTGGTTTGTTACAAAAAAAATTTATAAAAAAACCAAACTAGAAAAGGGCATTTGCTTGTATCTTATTTGTAATAAATTCCATGCTTTTAATAACGGAGCACTCTTTTGATTTTAAGAATTTTTTTGATACAGACCATTTGCATGAAAATGGAACTTTGATTGAGTTCAGCCTAAAAAATACTCAAAGTTCTTTTCTATTTCCTTTTTGCTATAACAAATCAGATACTAAAGTCATCTGAAAATGGTACACTCTAATGTACGTATTGCAAAGCGAACGAGCTTTTATCATATCAAACTCTAAACAAAGAAGCCGCTTAGAGGTCGGCTATTAAAAATTTAATGAAATTAATATCTATGAACCGTACAAACAATTGCGTGCTATCCAGATGAAAACTCTTGAAGCCACAACATTTGTAATTGTTTTGAAGAGCTTCTATTTTGTTACTTAATTAAAAGCTAGCAATTTTTATTCATACCAAGTTCTGCTTCTATATGGATTAAGCTCTATTTAGCTGGCGAGCTCAATTAGTACACGCAAGCATCACTCAAATCTCAGTAGGAGAGAATGTTTATATGAAATGTGTACCTAGAACTGCTTTCAATTCAATTAAATAGGCAATAAATCCAACCAGTCCCCGGAGTTAAAGCAATTATTTTATTTATAAAATTTTATTAATTTTTTTTTTACTTTGTGGTATCTTCAGTACAACATTTTAGTATTGCTCTAGACTCACCTTGCCTATGTATACATATTTTGGTTCCATATCACTTTTACGAAGCCTAGGTTAGTAGTGAAACTTTAATTGGTTCACAAATCGTTTTGATAGTCTTCAAGTTGATATTTTTGTCTTAGCTTGCTTTGAATATATTTACACATAGAATGTGATTCATATCGGGCTAAGATATTTAGTTTGCTAAATTATTTGTTTGCGTGTAGCATCTACCTCTACAATTGTTGGTGTAGCAATTTTGCCCTACAGACAAAAAAAACAAACCCTATTTCAAAATACTTTTAAAAATCACACTTTTCAATAAAAAAGACCTGTTCAAGAATTTGGTTGAAGAGCACCCTGTCTAATTTTTCTTTTTTTTTATACAACGCTTTATCTCATCATTTGTTTTCAAAACATCACATCTCACTTAAATTTATATTGAATTCTCGTTGAGATAATGTGTTTTTAAAATTTATTTTAAGATAAGACCTTCATTAAATAAATTTGCAAATAGGAAATTTTTGATGAAACTTTCCGAACCAGTTCGTTATACAAACATATTCTGAGATGTTTTTTAAAAATATTTTGAAATAGTGGAATGTTCCACTTAGCTATATTCCACAACAGAAAGTTCGTTAATAGTTGAGTACACGAATCCACTCTGAAAACCGAAGGCGATGACGTGGTAATTAATGAAGCAATAATGAGAAAATTATTATAATAATTATTATATTATTATTTTTACTGTTGGTTTTTTTTTAAAATCGATTTTATCGATTGTGTGACGAATTCGATGACTCTTTGATTATCAATCCTGGGTTCGATCACTATAAAGTTAAATAAACACACGCACAGATATTGTAACTAAAAGCTAGTTTTATTTACTAGTAATAAACGCAATACAAGTTTAACAGTTTGGTAACTTCACAGTAGTTCATTGTTCAACGCTTGAAAATAAACTGATCAACATGCCTTGTTTGGTCACTGCCTTATATAGTCCGACAGGGTGCTACCCCACGCACCTAGAAGTTTCTTGGTTGTTCGCTCTTCGTGTTCTGGAAGGGTCGGTGTTATTTATTGGCATCTCCTCTTTGCATCGTATTCGCAAACACTCGCGCCATCTCTCTTCCTCTTGCTTGATACATGCTTGCATGCATAAGCGTAGCCATCGTTATCGCTGTTGTGTTTAACTAGTGGTGGGAGTGTTATTGAGTTAGGGATGGTCCATACGTGAGAATAATCGCCACAATAGTAAACATCGATTTTTTATTAATCGATTATTAGAATTATACATTTCAAATAGTGCTGTCTTTGCCACGGATAAAAATGGTTTAAACTATGTACACACTATAATTGAAAACGCATAGTTACGTATAGATCACATCTAGGCAATCTTCATCATAGTCAAATGTTAGTTGACACTAAATTTTTATATTAGGTTTGTTAATTAAACTCCAAAATTGAATAAAAATGTATTATTATTATTATTAATAATTAATTACATAGTTACATTAGCACATTACGACTAGATATTTTATCACGTAATACAAGCAGAAGTATTAAATGAAAGTAACTTATTTATGCAAAACAATGTATGTAAAGTAAAATATAATGAATATAAAAATTACAAAAATTGAATAAAAATAAAAATTAAATAGTAAAGATATATATATAAAAAATATTAAAAATATCAAATAAAGTATAGCCAGATAGGAAATTATAATCAGCTCATTATGCAATTTCGTTAGTGAAAAAATCAAAAATAAGTTTTTTAAAATTATTTTCCCGCAAAAAAAGTCGATTATTGCGTGTTTGCTATTTCCAACTTGAAGTCATATCTTTAAGTTTGAAATGACAAGCCATTATCCACCTGTTACATCCAATACTCCCAGGGTCATCTCCATTGCTTGCTGGTAACAAAGATTCTACTTTGCATTTCTAATCTGACATTATTGGCGAAGTTCTTCACAATTTTTAATTTATATCTGATACCAGACTATGGTTATTTCGGTTTGTTCTTGTGCCACAAGACTAACCTTTTTAGCCTTTTTATTTACTGCAGTGAAGACCGCATTGACAGCTCTTTTGCTCAGGCATTTTAAAATAATTTTGCGTTTGCTGTGGTTTGATTTTTTGCCACTCGCTGACAAAAGATTGCAACTATAGTTTATATTACTTCTAAAAATTTTCCACTTGAAGCAACACCAAAAATCTGGCCAAATATACCAACTGCTTTATCAAATATGGGCTTCCAAATTATTAGTCAGCTAACAACTTACCAATTGAGCATTACCAAATCAGTAAACAAAAAACAAGCTTCTATAAGCTCCTCACTCGCATAGGTGACCTCATTTTGACAAACATATTTGTAAACTTTTTTCTAATGTTTTTTGTTTATGTCTTATTCGATTGTAAACAATTTATTACTTTTCAGTTTCTCCTTTTCGTCATTATTTATACCTTTAAAATTATTACACATAAAAAAGTATAAACTCAACTCATGGGATGGCAATCCTTAATTTTAATTTGTGGATTTGAATATTTGTGATTAATTTCTGAAAATTATGTTAACAATTGCCCATAGTCATAGTCAAATTAAAATAGAGTTTTATCTACTTAAACATGATTCTAAATAAGCATCATTTCATGTTTGTCATAGTCAACTTAAAATACATGTTGGCCCATAATCATAGTTGTTGCTTAACACACGTTTTAATTAAAATCTGTACTTAACTTAAAAAGACATTTAAAATGTTGGTCAATCATAGTCATATTAAACAAAGATTTTAGCTAAAATTAAATGTGTTTTGCAAGGTCACTCTGTGCCAGCTATTTTATTCACAAACCACAGTAAACTATGGTATGACATGGTACAAGTCTTGGAGTAAGCAATGTCACAAACATACTGTGATTTTAAAATGTTGAAATAACGTTTTCGTCATTTTAAAATTAAAACTCCGTTTTAGATACAAAATGTATTTTAAGTTGACTATGACAGACATGGAATGATGTTTATTTCAGAATCATGTTTAAGTAGATAAAACTCTATTTTAATTTGACTATGACTACGGGCCTTTATGTCTACGACCGAGTTTTAATTTTAAAATGACCAACTAAATTTTTTTTCATAAGGGGACCCTGTTACATTTCATTTTAGCTAAACTCGCTTAATATTTTTAATGTCTTTTTAAGTTAAGTAAAGATTTTAAATTAAACGCGTGTTAAGCAACGACTATGATTAAGGGCCAATATATTTTAAATTTTAAATTTTCTTTTTTTCTTAGCAATTAACAAGAAACTTGGTTATTTTGTAATCTTCTATAGCGAAAAAAATCGTTAACAAGAACTTTGAGCTATACAAAAAATTTTAATTTTACGGGCCTGAAAACACAAACTTTTTTCAAGATGATCTATTCACTTCCTAAAATTTTGCTTCAAAATTCAAGACTTTTGGGAAAAAAAGGCGTGAGTATCAAGTGCTAGTGGAGCTTGATGTGTAAACATGTGTATCCTGTACATAAATTTAGTTAAATTAGACCTCGGCCAGTGGATAAATTTTAAGCACAAAACTTTATTTTATTTTAGTAATTAGCTATTCCTTTCTTGGCCTTCTTTCCCTTCTCTTCTATGCTGTTCCTTTACTTTAATCGATTTTTATTTTATTTGCTTTTCTCTTCTTTCAACAGTCCTATTGTCAATTTATTTTATTGTATTATATTTTGTTGTTTCCTTTTCTTGGTTCCTTTCCTCTCCTTTTTTTCCTTTCCTTTACTTTCTCTTCATTTAATTTTTTTCCCGTTATCATAGTTCCTTTTAATTAATTTAATTTAATTTTACTTTAGTTTATTGTGGTTTGGTTTGTTTTGTTTTATTTTTATTTATTTCATTTTATTTTATTTTATTTTGCTTTATTTTATTATTATTTTATTTATTTTATTTTATTTTATTTTGTTTTATTTTATTATTATTTTATTTATTTCATTTTATATTAGTTATTTTTTTTGCATTTCACTCCATAAATATAACCACAAAGATTACACAAACAAAACAAATGAACTAAAGTCTTGAGTATTCTGAGCTAAAATAAGTTTAACATGAATAATAACTTATTTTGTTTTTGACAATACTGTATATATTTATCATAAACACAGTTGCCTTCGTCTTTTGCCGATTGATAGCATTCATCGTGTTTAGTCACGGTTACCGATTATTAACAATCAGCAAAGCACTTGCATACACACTAACCCACATAAGCAGAGCGTCACATACATATCAGCAAAGCAATCCCTGTGGGAAGTCAGAAACTAGTGAGAATAATTTCTGGTTCAGAACTAGAGATAAAGTGGCTAATAAGAACTAGTGAGATAGTAACTAGATTTTCACTAGTTCGACACCGGCAATTGTGTAATCATTAAAATTTAATAAAATTTAGATTTGTTTTTGGAAAAATGTATTGTTCTTGTAACGTTCTTTAAAGAAAGGTTATAATTTGAAATCATGAATAAAAAAAAAAATTTATCAGTTGGTAGGATTCGAAACGACGCGTTCCGCATCAGAGCCGAGTGCTGTTGTTGTTGTTAACAGTGCTTCGCCCTGCCCAATGGGCTCGATCACTCTAAATTGTCATCAGGCTCTTCTAACGGAAGTCCGAGGAAACGCGTAGTTTCCACAGGGTTGGACCAGAGTGATGTAGGTGTTAGAGTGTGCAACTCAGCTACGGCACACGCATCAATAGTGTGAGAGTAGTCCTCCTATCAGAAAATGCTATAAATTTTGCGATTGGCCCCTAAAGTCAGTTCTGTTTTGACATTTGTGTAGTAAACACATGCGAAATACACGTTAATAAACAATGTTACGCTACACTGCTCTAGAACGCGGAATATTGCTGACTATTTATTTGACCAATAATCGGTCGGGGCCAAACGGTTACTGTGAATGGTGAGCGCTACAGAGCAATGATCAACGAGTTCTTTTTGCCGCAACTTGATGAATTGGGATTGGAAAACATGTGGTTCCAACAAGACGGTGCAACAGCACACCCTGCACGTGCCACAACCGATATGCTGAACATCGGAAGCTTACTTTTGCGCCACCTTGTAGAATGGCTTAAAATATAGGCTCAAATTATTAGCCGTGCATAAACTAACCGCAATGGTGTGGCGGTAGTGTTGCAGGACTATTACACCGAGGGTCCAAGGTTCGAGTTCTGGGAAAGGTAACATCAAAAGTAGTTTGAAAAAGTGTTTCAAAACGGAGGTGGCGACCGTAGGCAGTCATTTGGCAAAAAGTCTCCGAGTGTAGTTCTCTACCATTCAATCCTTCTCCAAATATTTCTTTTTTAATTCTAAACTAACTACATCCAAACTGAAGAACTTGGAAATAGTTCAGAACTAGCAATGTTAGCAATAGACGAACTACATCCCAACTCTCGAATTTTTAACTAGTTTGGAACTGTCGAAAAGGTAATGCAGCGGGGGAAAATGTCCACCGCCTAGGACATCGCCATGTTAAATTCGCCAGTTGATTACATGTGAAATAGATTGAAGGCGAACTAATTGTGCTTCGAAACGCACTAGATGCGCACCAGTTCAGAACTAGCGATTTTCCCCACAGGGAGTCAAACAAGATTCTATACAAGCATACTAAGCCAAATTTCACTTACAACTCAGATATGCACAGAAACAACATCATTATTAATGAAATAACTTCAAGGTTTTATAGTTTCCATACTGCTGCATAATAGCGAACTTTTCGATCCCGAGACTAATCACAGTATTGTAAGAATCCAAAAAATTTGCATTCCTAGTAAACACTGCAACGCTGATAGCGACTGAATGAAAACCTTAATAAAGGGCGACTCCGTAGTACTTTAAAACAAGTCTGAATAATGACTCATCGCAGAATTTCGACTGCTGAGTTAAAGATCAACTTATTTCACAATATTATTTAAACAGCCTTAATCGGCACAGTGCGATTCACAAAGCGTGTAGCTCAAGACTTTCTCTCGTTTACTGCAGGGAATTTTATATTTTGACACAAGACGCCGCTGCTCAGCTGCTCCAATCTAAAACTTTTTTTAAAAAAATTTCAAAAACTTGCTATTTGAACGCATTTTCAATACAAATTTAGCTGACAGAAGGCGTTTTTGAATCAAATTTTTAAATAGGTCGCTGTTCAAAATAATTCTGAGGTATGGCGTTTTCCAAAAATATTTCATTTATATACTCTTCTAACTAATCATTTTTGTTCATGTTTAAGAACTAGTTTTCTTTATTACCAAAACATTATTTGTTCTTTTTCGTGCCTGCAATTTGTTGAAGGTCCAGCACTAGGTTTGTTTTGTTTAAAGTAAGTTAAATGAATATCGTTAAAAATTTTTTAATGATTCCATTAGTTTTCGAGCAATAACCAAACCAGAAGGTGAATTACATAGCGGTCAAGATAAAACTCACCCTGCGATATAATTCACCCAAGTGGCGTTTTCAATTGTGTGAAGGTAAAATAAAAAGAAGTTCGTTAATAACTGGAGTTAACAGCTTCCGAAGTGGACCTTGGTTCTAATTTTGTCTACATTTTCTATTTATAATATAAAATTAAATAAAACTGTGAAAATAGCCATTTTTCAAAAATAACAAAAGCCGGTCATGAACTTGAAAAATGGTTTAAATTAAAATTATCTGCAGCGAAGGAGTGGGTGGAAAGTGCAGTTAATGGTGGTAGCTATCTGACTGGGTTATTAATGAGACCGATCAAGCTTTCTGCTGCTTAAAGTGAATGGCTTTCAAGCAAATGGTGCAAAGTTTCAAATACCAATGCCCTCCACGCGGCAAACTAATCAAAAGATCTTCTGGATCGGAGAGTTATTACCGAAAGTATTCTCTGAGTTTGTGAATACTTGTCAGAGTTCACATTAAAATACCTCAAAACTATGCAACTAAGTTGAAAAATAAGAAAAACCCGCTTAAAAGCAAAGCCATAGCTTAGCACATTATGAAGTATTGTATCGTATTATCTTGAAATCTTTGTTGATGCAAAACTTACTCCCGAACAAGGTTAAATTCCCAGATGTTAGAAAAACACACCGCATTGACATTTTCCATTGTAATTCTCATATGTAAACATGCAGTTAAGCCCTAACACATTTAATGTTTATACAGTATTACAAGACTTAAGTTAGTGGGATATAATTATACTACAGAAATCCAACAATAGTTAATCGGCTTGTATTTAAATAGTTTCGCACTATAGCTACTTTTTGATTATACAAACATAATTTTGCACAAAATATACACACATACAGGCCGTATTGAAAATTCAAAAGTTTACCCGGCAGGCGGCTCAAATACAGCGCTTAATTATTTTCAGTGAAAAAAAAATATCTTCTCAAAGAAAAAAACACTAGGATTTTACGAATATGGATGAAGATTTTAAGTGGTTTAAAAGAATACGGAAAATAAGATGAGAAAGAAAACGAAGAAACAGTTAGCAATGATATCGTTTGCATATACGGTTATTGGGATGGACGATTACAGTTACGGTTATGGCTACGGATACGGTCACAGTTAAGATTACCGTTCTAATTATCATTACCTTTAAGTGTACGGCGGTTTTTTTAGTTATACGGTCTAATTTACATTTTCATTTTGTGACAAGAGACAAGTGCAGAATTGTGACGTATTTAAATAGTAACAATTAATACGCTTTCTGAAAAAACGTAGCTGTAAATGTAAAGAATAGCAATTGTAAATGGAGTACAAACGTGTAATTTTACCATATAATTTTAATGCGGCTAATTCTGGCTTTTCTGTTCACTCAGAAAAAATGTACAAAGGGTATTACTGTAAACACTTCGAGTATGGAACAGCTGTTTTATTGTCTCCATAGAGCTTTAAAAGAAATAAGCTTCGTTTTTGCACTTCAACATGATTTTATGCAGAAGCTGTAGGTAGGTAGGTAAAATGGCTGCGACCGAGGTCGCCCAAGTAGCTTAAGAAGCCGTTTTGATTCCATGAAGACTCGTCGAATGCAGAAGCTGTGCATGCATACAATTTGTTTCGGATACCAAGAACAGATAAATCGTTGGAATGTTAGCGTAAAATGTAACCAAATATCTATCATTTGCCTTCTCGAGGTAACCTACGGATTTATTATGTAAACCGCAGGTAGTTACTTGTTCTACTTTCAAGCCAAAATCGTGTGATTGACAATAATTTATATAGGGACGAATGTTAGGCAAATCTGAAAATCCCTATGCAGCTGATGCTTAAAAACGTTAAAAATAGTTAATTTGAAATCATTGAAACAGATTGTGAAAATTATACGAAATACATTTGACAAGAATTCAAAGATTATAGGATGTCTCAGTGGTAACTTCAGAAGAAGTGTGTTTTAATATTTTTGCTGATTCTGATTTGAAAGCGTTATGAAATAAGATTTGCGCCCATCCAGTCTCCTCCAGAACAGCATTTATTGAGTAAAAATTACCTATCTGTAAAGATTTTATGCGCTTGTAGTTTTTTAAGCATGCTTTATTTTTAGATTCCCTCATTTTTTTAGAAGCGTGAATACTAAATACGGATGAAACTATGTGTGATTACGGTCGTACAAAATATTATGGGTTCACTTTAAACCCAGAGGCTACGCTGGCTAGGCCATGTTGGATGAAAACGATAAGGTTTTAAAGGTATTCTCTTCGTAACCCGCCTGTGGGAGCAAAGAAAGAGGAAAGCCCCCGCTCAGCTGGAAGGACCAAGTGGAGAACGATTTGAGATCCCTTGGAGTTTCCAACTGGCATCAGCTGAGGATAAGAAGAAACAGTTTTTCTTTGAAGGGTACAGTTCCTGTTGTGGTTAAAGTTGTAGTAACCCTGCAAAAAATTGTGCGATTAGTCTTTAAAGAGAGTTGTCCACGATTATTAACTTTCGTCCAGAGTGGCGTCCAAACTCTTCTGATAGTTCGGATAGATCAATTTTAATTTGTGTAGCCTTATTATAGGCGTTGGAAGTAGACTTGACCGACTATATCCGTAGGGGAAAAACAAGGAATCACTTCAACCCATATAAAGGGATCTTAACTGCCATTAGTCGCATGTTCTTTTGCGCCTCATCCCGGATTCATCGTAGACTAATCGCGTTTTTTGCAGTGAATAGTTTCGGTTACTGCTGATTACGTTCTACGTCTATGTCTACATCTTTATCTATTCCTCAACATTATCATCAAAAATACAAAATTATAAGCAGCTAAATATTTTTACCTGAACAGTTTTGCCAGTATTGAAGCAAAAATGTGATCAGTCCTACAAAATCAAGGCCAGCATTGATAGACGTCTAAAAACTAATATTAAGATCTTTTTTACATTGCTTTTTTGTACCAATAATTTTTGTTGATTTGCTTTAGCCATTATGAAATCGCGCCCTATTATGGCATCGGCCATTTCGCAGTCAACAAAATATTCTTTTTCGTTAATCTCCCCCTAATGAGAAGCAAAAATTTGCTCAAAGTAGCCTTCATCCGGTCGTCGTGATCCTGAGCCAGATAAAAAAATTTACACGTAAATGCAACAACAATGATTTGAGCCACATAGATGTCTGGTTCAATTTGTGAGCCAGATATTTGGATTGTTTCTTATCTTTAGTATGGATACAGGACCTTTCGATAAATCAAATTTTAAATAACAGATGCAGCTGGTGTGCTATAATTAACATGCTTTTGCGCGGAGTGTTCAGATTGTAGTTTTATTTTGGATTTCGTGTTAAAAGCATTAATATTTTTACAGTTATTTCGTTCCCATGAACATGAGATTTCTTTTATTTCTATATTATTAACTGGAATATATATATATATTATTTAAATTATCATATTACCATCCTACCCTTAAAACGAATTTTATGATTTTTATTACCAAACAAAAATATATGGGGTATTTTTTTTTTAATATTATGGATGCTCTGGCTCTTTTTGAAATGAGAAGCACGAGCGCTGCCCTCTGCTTCTGAAGTCTACTAATGATACGGAGTATTTTCGTTAGAATTGAGGGCGATACGAAACTCTATAACCCACAAGATGAAAGCTAGTGTTGAGTACTTTCCGGAATGAAGTAGAATTTCAATTAAATTTTGTTGGTGTTCACAGATACGTTAAGATCCGTTTTATGGCATCCACTTTGCTGATATCCTTGTCATAAATTCGAATAACTCTATAATTTAGAAAGCAAAAACTCGCCGAAATAATGTGAGATTTAATTTTATTAATTACAACCATGATAATGTATCATCAATATGTAAATAAAAATGAGTGAATAACGCAATGCAACTGACACCAAACCAACGTGACCCCGAAAAAAACCTTATCTATTTTCGAAACCCTAAACATCGGTAATTTTGGTTAAAGTGGATAGTTGTGATACATTTTTCTATCTTATATATTTGCATCTACTTTAAATTAATTGCATTCATAAATTTGTATAACAAAATACATATATATGTACGAGTATGTATATATTACAATATAGTTTAACAGCAAAACAACATTTAAAACTTTTTTAATAATCATTAAACTTTATGCTTACATAAATTTTGTTGTAAAATAATATTCTTAGGTTTGTAGCAGTACACAAAACTATACTAGTATTTGGGGTTCATATTAAACAAGAGTATCGAATTTAAAAATATTGATGAACTTCAAATAAATATTTCGTGGCAACAAGTAATAACAGGTAAAGTGAAAATTTACCACTTTTGAGGAGATCGTTTTTAAAGTTATAAAAACATTTGATAAGTGAAAGGAAAAAGAAATCTTTGGAAGAGAATTGAAAAGGGCGATCATTATTGAGCCAATAGAACTACAAGCGAAAGTTTTTAGAATCTTTGTCCGTCAGTCTGCATGTTTGTGCGCGTATCACTTAAAAACTGCTTAATAAAATTGAATGCAACTTTCACCGTTGCATTACTAGACGTCTAACTTAAAGGTAAAGATATCCCTTCTTTCGAAACCTTGAACGGTTTCTGAGTTACCGCCCAATATGTGAAGCAGTGCGGCCCTAAACGTGTTAGTACAATAACGAAAGGTGATAATGAGTGCTGCGATAAGCTATATGACTAAGTACCATATCTCAACTGGTTACGGAGATATAATGATTAATATAGGACACAGTGTTTTATATGTTTTGATATGCAGCGGAGTCTGGCCGAGTTTTCTAGTTTTTAATACAAAGCAATATAAAATTATTTTTAATAACATACGTTGTTTCTCTCAACCAATATTGAGTTAGGTTGTTTTTGCGAATGCAAGCAAGTAGAGAACTTGTTTTGGCTGTTCAGTTTTTGCTCAACATATAGAATTTCTTTAACAAAGGTCAACAAAATCAATTTTTTTGTTGTTTAACATTAACTGTTTTTCTCAGCTAATATTGAGTAAGGCTGTTATTGCATTCAAGCAATCAGCTGCTTTACATTTGCCCAAAAACCTCAAAATCCATGAAAACTAGCGTACTACTTATAATAAATCGCAATAGTGAGAACCCAGTGCTGCCGATAACACAATTTAGCCAAACTTGACTTTGGCTGTTATTGCTTGTTGCCACGTATTTTAAAATGCTTGAAAAAAAGTTTAAAAAATATAAATAGTTGTTTTAATTTGCATTGTTATTATTTTTTTAACTCGCCATTTTTTATTTATAAGCAAACCACCAATTTGTTGCTGAGCATTGTTTTACGTCATTAATATCGCATTGCGCAGATCAACAACATTTTTCATAATTTTTTTTTTGTGTTTGCATTTTCCGCTACTTGATTAAGTGTGTGTATGTATCTGAATGCATGCAAATATACATATATTGTATTTATGACACCTTTTTTTATAATAAAATTCCAATTTGAATTTTCGCAATTTATATTATGATTTCCATAAATAATTTGTAATTTGACGTGGCATATTTCTTTTATTTTTTTGATAGTTGCCGCAGAAAATTTTTTTCTGTAGCTGAAGCTTTTGCTGACGCATACGCGGACATACATATCAATTTTTCTTTATCTTTGGAGCGTAAAAATGTTTTCATATGCGTATGTTTGCATGCTTTTTGTTATTATCTTTAGTATTATGATTATGCTTAAAATGTAATTAATGAGGTATTTTGTACTCTCTTAGTGAAAACACATAAACCAAAACTTTTGCAAATTATGTTCTCAAGTGTTCTCACAATTGAATAAAGGGACTTTATGGATAATTTCACGTATCGCAAGGGAATTACGTTCCCTACAGAGCATAGTTTGAGTGTGAAACATAAATTTAATATTTTTTTAAAGCTATTTAAGTTTAACATATTTATCAAATCATTTTCATCATCATTTTCAATATATTTTTATATTTAAAACGAAATTAAAAGCAGATAATTTTAACTTGTTTAATAATTAGTAATCAATTAATTAGACGGTTTTTGAATTGGTAATGATTATTTTAATTTTTTTCCAAGAAAAGGCAATTATTAATTGATTACGATTAGAAAAAGTCAAAAATAATCAAAAAAAATTGTGTTGATTACTTTCGACTATTTTTGATAATTTTTTTTTATTTTTATTGATTTTTTTTTTTAATTATTTTTGATTCTTTCAGTATTGTTGTAGAAGTACATAAATATACTTATCATCAATACTGAAAAAATCAAACATAATAAAAAAATCAAAAATAACCCCAAATTATCAAAAGTAATCAAAGCAACTTTTTTTGATTATTTTTGATTTTTTTTATTACCCGTAAAAAATCATGATCTTTCTTATTATTTTTATATTTAATTGGAAAGTAATCATTAAAAATTTTAAGTAATGGTAATCAATCATTAAATCGATTCTTAAGAAAATTATTAATCAAACCGGTAATCATTACCATTAGTAATCATTATTTAACAGGTTAAAAGTTATTTCACTAATAACAAAGCAAACCCAAATAGACATCCAAATTGTTTTTTAAAAAGTTTGACTTTTTCTAACAAATTTTCGAATTGTAAAACGAGCATTCCAAAACTTTTTTACGAACGGATCGTCTTTGATGACTTTTGTATACCTTTCATGAACATGAAATGGTATAATAATTTTGGTCCGATGCTTGAAAAGAAGGAGAGACAATGAGCTGAATCAATTTAGCCATATCCGCCTATTCATGCCTCCGCCGTCTATCTGTTTCAACAATAACTAGTCTGTAAGTTTCAGATATATCTATATAATATATTAATTATTTATCGGAACCAATCAGATCAAACCACTATAACACATAGCTCACATACAGCCGATTGTTGCGAAAAACAGGGTCGTATTTAGAGACTCAACAGCTAATCAAAAAATAATTAGATAGGGAGTGCCACGTTGTGGTGTCCTATCCCCCATTTTCTTGAATTTCTACATATCGAGGATTATCCCTCCACTTGAGGGAATGTCAACTGTACTCTTATGGCTACGGGCAAGCCCCCTCCACTAACTCGCTCTGTACGAGGATCAATAGCTATCTCCAGCTTTTTCACCTAGCGAAATTTTACACTATCTTCGACTAAATCGACGGCGATTGTCTCTACAACGTGGAATGCATATATGAGGCAAGATTTAAACTTCCAGTAGATGGCGCAACGCTACCTACTACGACCATAAAATCTTAGGTGTGACGTTTGACAACGGTAATGAGATCCTCAAGTCCGATGCTGGCAACAATTGGGGAAAATACAAAGAAACGTTGCTTGCTACTTGTAATGCTACTGGCCGTCCGACCATTGACTACGCTGTGCCCAATATTACTGAAACCAACTGGAAAATATCGCTATCAGAACTACTACGGGATATCTTCTTATTATATAGTCTCATCTTCATCAAGAAACAAAAATGCTCAATGTTAGAGAGCAAGCGGAATAACTAAGTAATCAGTTTCTACTGAACTGTCATAAACATCGTTATCGAAAGCGCCACCTATTGGATGAAGATCCGCGTGCCTACCGACATAGGTAAACAACTTCGTAAGCACTTTAATGAGATGCGGTATCAGATGTGTGCTCTGCATAACCACAAGCGGGCTCTAAATAACCTCCACACCGAGTGAGTAAATACCTCCCTCCAATATCGGCCTGGGAACACCGTTATTGACACCCAACTATCTGCAAAAGCTGAAGAGGAGAGCATCCTTCCGATGGAAACTAGAGTCACACCAGCACAACTCCGATCTGGATACAGTATTAGGTTAAACTCTTATTATTGCACTCAACCCCACCACCATACCAAATACTTTCCCTGTATACTATTTATATTTTATATTTTTGTCTTTTATTTAAATAAGTCTGGGCCTGAGGTATATCGCTCTCCTTACTTGTTTTAAAGTATTTTTAGAGTTTTAATATATATTCACTTGAAGCTGGTATTTCAAAAAACATAATGCTTTTTTGTGATGCTCTCCTTCTCAACAACAATACAAATTTTAGTAAGCAGAAAGTTGACTTTGGTTTTTTTGTTTTAGTAAAAAAATATTTGTTCATCCATCCGAAAAAAATTAACATGATAAAAAAAATAATATATGGTTCATCAATATTTTGATTTGTTCAGGCAGTTACAGCCAATCTACCAATATCTTGTGTGATAATCACAAGTATATGGCTCACTGGGATATTAACTAGGTAATTTATTTAAGTTTGTCGTTAAAACAAAAAACCATAATTTGTTTCATTCTATAGCCTGAATTAATATTGTTTTAATCATTTTCAAATGAGGTTATACTTAAAGTGTTTAATTTGTGTGACTTTGTATTAATTGAATGTTAAATAAACTTTCATTTTTTTTACAAAATTTAAAAGCTTTAATAAAAATACCGTAAGCGACTTCTTTAGAACAGAATATTATTAGGAGACGGGAGCAAATATTTTGATCGAACTCAAGAAACAACTATCAAAAAGGGTGGAATGAAATGCCCGTGCTAGAATTACAGTAGCTTTCCAGGGAAAAAATACTTTATCATATAAGCGTTTTGCCCTGGTTCTTCAAAGCACGCCAATCATTTTTAGATAACTGACCTTAGCTTTAAATACAAAAGCTTGAAAGCCTTTTTCGTTTCTCTGCTTTAACTAAAGAATGTCGAGAGAATCATTTTTGCATAACATGTCCTAGAAGGTGCATCGTAAGTCTCGTACATCACACAACTTTTTGATGGCCTAGGCGACTTGGCATTCTTGCAAAAAATCACGCCAATTATCTCCCTCTAGCGACAACTGGCGCCATTGGAAAACATCAAGGGAGCCCACTCTAACTTTTACTTGTTTTTTGACTTTCTTTTCTGCCAAATTCGGATATAGCCAAGACTATTTTCTGGCAAAGAGCTTATTAATGCATACAACTGTGCCAAGACAGATAAGCTTCTATTCGCTAGACTATGTTTAAATCTGCCACAAGCGCACTATAATGCATAACAGGTAGGATCAAAAATCTTACTGAGAATTTCCTCTCGAATACTCCATAGGTCGCATAATGCTCTTTTAATTCCAAGCCATTTATTGAGTCATGATGCGAAATTTGTCATTATTGTTTCTGAAGTTTCTTTCTTGGTAATGAGGCGTGTTTTCCTCTTCATATCACGACAACTATCACCATCAACGAGAATCCAAGAGATCAGGATTGGGCGTAAGAGCACCACTGCTGCCGCCCACACAGAATAACAACCAACCTCTATAACAAACATAGCTGCATTGGCACGACAGGCGGTTCAATAGCTTTTATTTCTATATAGGCCAGTTGGTTTGAGATAGCTGATCTGTAAAACAACATCCACGGATAAAACCGAATCTAGTGCATTTTTATAAAATGTTTTATAAATCAAGTCCGCTATACCAAAGTTGTAAGTTCAAGAAGAAGAAGTGATATACCTTCCAATAAGCATAGGGAAACTATAGCAGTGCATTGACCGCTTGTTGGCTATTTGCAGGAAGGCAGTCTTAACTTAATTTTTTGCTAAGTGGAAGGTGCTGAGTTTTGCTGATTGAGAGATTTATTCAAAGTCTTAAAATTGCATATCGCCTACTTAAGTTTGCTTGCATTTATTTTAAAGTTGAAAGGAACCTGATTTTAGGAGTTTGATTTTAGTGCCTTTTATATATTGGACTAATTTGCAACCAGGAGGTTTAGCATACCGGCTATTTTGTGACGCTGCCTCTTAAACATCGTTTCACCTTGGGGAGTAACACTGGCCTCACCATATGATGGGGCTTCACCGCGACGAGCAGGATAAGTTTCTCTTTTCAAACAGATTTAAGCATAGTCTTTGACCACTGGGCTCACCATACCGAACAAACGGGAGGACGAACCATACAATCATATCACAAAAGAAACCAGTGCATACATCTTCAAACCGCAGCGCACTTACTCTAGACGGTTTTTGAATATATTTCATATTTTATGTTTTTAGTTTTTTTAGAATGAAGTAAAACTTTATATGCACATAAAACAAGTAAAAAAGAAACAACATTAAAATAAATAAAACAAATTATTAATTAGTTCACAACAAGCATATAAGATAACCCAAACTTTGAGAGCAGATGTAGAAAATATCGAAATGGATGGGAGAACAGAAAAAACACATTTTTATCTAATTAATAGCGGCCTAAAAGCTCTTTGAATAGAAACTAGTATACGTAAATATTCTACAATTAAATATTGAAATAGGTTTTTAATAAATAATTTTTTTATTTTTCCAATTGTTTCAGTTATCAAAAGAATTCAATGTAGATTTAATTAAAAATTCATGCTTTTTATACATTTTGAGATGTTGAATTCGAATATCGTACAAAAATGTTCACTTCTACAAAATGTTTAATTAAAAACGCAAACAAAACCTTCAGTGCAATTCAAATGAGCGTAGAAGCAGACAACGAAATATTCCCATTTTTTTCGAAACACATGTTAGACCAAGTATTTAAAAAAAGAACAAGTATAATACTTTAAAGTTTGCTCTAATCTTCCAAATGGTTTTATGCACCAGGCAAAAATTCTGACGTGTACATGAAAATTGCCGATACGTGTGTATTTTTATTTTTTCTCCCCTTTCCGAAAAAGTATATTTGGTTCATAGGACAGAATGTGTGTAACGCGGTGTTATGATAATGTGTATTATTTATATAAGAAAAACTGTTTTGATATTTATTAAAAAAGTTGATTAATTATATTAATTAAAGTTGATGATTATATTCTTAAAATCGTTTCTAGCTAGTGACAATTGTGAGCCAACTACATTTGTGTTCAATATAATAGTAGTGAAATTAAATTGGATATCTTTCGACGAAACAAAAAGAATCTGTGTTTTTATTCAGTTTCATTTGAAATATAGCAAATTCCATAACAGAAACCACATAAAAAAAAGTTTCAAAGTTTACAAAAAGTTTGGGAAAGTTAATTAAACGTTTAAAAATTTTCATCAAAATTTAAATATTTTTGGGCAGAGTTTTTAAAAAGTTTTTGAGCACCCAGTTTTGTATCTAGCAAGTTAGAGATACCACAAAATTTTTTCTAAATTTTTAGAATTTTTTTTGTTGGGGGTGTTTTTTTTTTATACAAAATTAATTTTTCTTTATGCGTTGTATGGAAGAAATCACTCAAAACCCTTGACGAAAACAAATTCTGAAAATTCAGGGAAATTTTAGAGCAAGTTCTAACTTGCACAATTTTATACTTAAATTGATTGGCCTACAAAACTGCGTACTCAAAATTTTTTTTTTAATTCTGCCGAAAATTTTTAAAATTTTGATGACCATTTTTTAAAGTTAAATGAACGTTCCTGAACTTTGTGTAAACTTTTAAATTTTTTTATATGGCTTCTGTTATGGAATACGCTATATTGTAAAAGAAATCATTAAAATCACAGCTTCTTCTTATTTCGTCGAACGATATCCATTTCCATCTCTCTACTATTATATGGTATGTATTACTTAAAATAAAAAAAATTCTTGAAAATTTATTTTGTCCCAGATTACCAGATTATAACAAAATCGTTTCAGATAAATCTGTTCTTTAATTGTAAAACTGATATGGAACAACCCATATGCAACTCACCACCAGTGGACACAAAAAATCACTCATACGCCTGGTCGTTCCTCACAATAAATACATGTTTCTGACTGCTAACGATCAGAATAGCAACGATTTTTTCTTCAAATTTTATGCTGACCAATGAATACTAATATATCGCATACATTCACCATTTATTACTTGCAATTCGAAAGGTTCAATGAAACACATTTCTCATCGAATTTCACTTGACTCAAAAGTATGTAAATTTTTCAACTAACAAAGGAAAGCAATAACAAAATCGTGTGAAATAGAAAACCTCGTTACTTTATCAATACATATTTCATACAAATAGAAAAAGGATAAATATATGAGCGGAAAAATTAATATTTAAAAAAAAAAAGTGAATTACAACAACACAGAAATGCGCGCGACAACAATAAAAAATGCAAAATGCAGGGTTTGATGACAAAAGCTTTGGACGCGCGGCCGCAACATAAAAATCCTATAAGGCAAAAGCAATTTCCATATTTATGACATGCGATTTTTTTTCCTTTTTTTTTTATTTTGCTAGGTATAGATTTTCCCCACTTTTTTTTTACATTATCCAAACAGCAATGGTTCCATTCTCTCGTACATATTGAGCGTATTACTGTAAAAATTTCTGTACAAAACAATGGCAAGCGGAGTGCAAGCGGAATAGGAGCCGAAGAGCCGGAATGAGGACAGGCAACAAGCGTACGCTTAATTTGCATATTTATGTATGTAGATTTTCGTTATCGTTTTGCGTGCATACGATCCAGCGCCATAGAACAGTATGTTCAGCAACACAAATACACATACATGTACATTAAACCGGATCGAAAAAAATAATTGGAAAAGTCTGCTCCAAATTTTAAAGCTTGTTTTGAAAAAGTTTTGGTGCAATTTTTTATGTTTTTTATCCTTACAAAAATATACGAAATAGCTTTTTATTTCTAACTTTGTTATTTAACCTTCCATAACCGCTTTGCTTATAACTTTAGTCAATCGGTTTAAAGGCGATAATGTCTAAGTTTTAAAGCGCTTTCGTTTGTTGAAACACAATGGATATTTTAAGGACGAACAACTCGGTTACCTGAAAAAACTATGTGAAAACGACTTCAAAGGCCAAACAAAAATGGAAATAAAGAGCTCGAAACTTAAATTTAAAAATTTTTTAAATCGGATGTCAAATAACAAATATACAATACAAAAAAACCATTTGAGCTGTTTTTGTATGGATCAAAAAAATAAAACCAAAACCCTTTCAACACAAGCTTCAAATTTAGTGCCGCAATTTTGCAACTTTTATTTCGACCCAGTCTAATGTATGTACATACAAACATATAAACGTGTGCAAAATCTGGTACGCTTGTATGTATGCCATCGATGAAAAATCCAAATCCAAATCTAAACTGTACCAAATAGCATTTGAGTTTAGCGAAATAACAAAAAAAAAGTGCATACAAGCGTATGTACAGGACATGCAAGGACAATGCATCCATTGTCTGCCACATTCACATTGCACCAATATGTAATGCATCAATTGCCAGCCGCCTCCTAAGGGAAAATGGCCATTGTAGAATTTTAACTACAAACAAAAATAATAATTGATGGGCAGATATTTGAAAGTGGAAAAGTATGTTGTTGTTTTTATTTTTTTCTTTCAAACAACAACACCAACAACTATAAACGTAAGTGCGTTGTATGTAGATATAGTGGTGTTTTATGTTGAGCCGCTCGCCACAATTGCCATTGCCAATGGCGCGTTGCACTCAATTCAACAGCAAATTTATCAAAATGCAAATTTTCGTTTGGAAACTTTTTTAACTAATTTTCTTTGCTACGTCTACCATTTTAAAAGAAGCAAATCAATTGCAGCGAGTTAAATAAAAATGCAAGGTAGTGAGATTTTATGATCAAGGGTTCGCTGAGCTTACTGGGTAAACAAAAAAAAGCGCTAAGAAAAAGTATTGGTTTAACTAAGAAATAGATTTGATACAACAAATGAACCTCTTCCTCACCATCTCCTTTTTTCTCTCTCTTACCCTCTCTTTTTCCTCTCACATATAACATTCCCCTTCTTCCTTCTCGCTCATCCTCTGCATCTTCAACATCCTCTTTCTTTAGAATTCCCATTCTTATTCTGATATAAATTCATCTTACGATTCCTCCGCCTACTCTTCTTCCTTTTCAAGTTCCAAGTTTTTACTCTCCCACAGAGTATTTCTTTTTCTCCTACAACCTAGTTGGAATACTGGTGCGGGAACATTAAACATACTTTAGAAACCTTGTTTTTGAAAACTGGGCCGCTTTCGACAGTGATCGGCAACATGGATAGAAAGCTATCGATAATATTTACTATCGATATATACTGAGAGTATTTGTTAACACTTTCTATATCTCAATATTATCACCATCAAAACCTATTTAATAAAATATTTCTAATGCGTTTATTTGTTTAAGTAACGACAAAAAACTGTCCCCTTAGATTTTGGGAAAGTGTTTTCTAAATACAAAAATCATCAAAAATATTTAAAGACTTCCTTTATATTTATATCGCCAAAAATCAGCATCAAAATTGTTCTCAAACAAAGACATGTTACCTGTGAGTTTTGATTTTGAAATTTTAATCATACCAATTCTAATCAATTTCCGAAATTTAAAAATATAGAGCCAAATTTGTTTCAATAAATATTGCATTGTCACCGGGTTCTGAAGCAAGTGCCCAGTTTCAAGTCTCAACCTCACCGCGAATTTACTCAAAACTCGATCGCAAGATTGGCCCCATTTTTCAGCGATTTGCAGTTATCACGATAAGCGCGCCACCCAGTGCAATTTTAATTTCTAAAAATTTTGTTGTCATAGTGTCCTGAACTATGTGGTAAGTTTTAAGCCCCTAAGTCACCAGGAAGTTAGTTACGAATTAATCGCAACATTCAAAATTTCAAAAGAATTTTCAAAATAGGTAGATCCGTGCGCCACCTATCGAATTTTTTATGAAATATTGTATTGTCACCGGGTTCTGAACGATGTGACAAGTTTCGAGTATCTCATCGGAAAATAACTCTAAAACGGTCGAAAGTCCTCCCTATTTTTCAGCGATTCTCATTTGCTTAGATCAGAGCGCCATCTAGCGGAATTTAGTGTACAGGGTATTGCATGGCATTTCACTGCTGATCCGTGTGTTAAATTTCAATGCTTTAACTTACCGGGAACTTACTTAAAAATCAATCGTAGAAGGAACTATGTAACAAGCTTCAAGACTTTGCAAGTTTCCGAAAATTCGTATGGAAATAAGCAGACAAACAAGCAAGGGTCTTAAAATAAAGGGAGTAATAAAAATAAGTAAAAAAGTGTCTTCTGCCAAAGAACGTTGAAACAGTATGAAGGTCCAACGCTAAACATCGCACGCTATCAATTCACGGGTAGGGAATTCAACACGTGGTAAGAAAATACGACTCCGTAAGAATTACATTGGTTCAACTTTTCTTGGACCTTCTTATTGTTTCCACGTTCTTTAGTACTGCTTATCCTTCTTATTTGCTGCTTTTTGCTGCCGACCTATTCTACATTTGGTGTCGTCATATGGATTTTGGAATTCTATGTCATTCAGATAAATTCTATGATGATGGTGAATATTATTAAGATGGTGAATAGCCTGCGCATGAGGCATAAGAAACGAATAATAAGGGGACGGGTGAAATATTATCTAAATGAGAGAAAGCCAATTTCCAGTCAGAACTTCTGCAGGGTCTGCTACTATAATATAATAACAAGATCTCACAGAGTAATAGCCTGATCAGAAAAGCATACTTTATCAACTACCATCCTCGTTACAACAGTGAGCCGGCCAATAAAGACATATTGAAAGTAATCACTTCATAACTTTTTGGAAGAGGGAACAGCTCAAAGAGGAAATAATTGAGACAAAAAAGGTCCATGTCAACATTTTTTGTTCTATTCTCTGTGACTTTCTCTTTCTTTGAATTTGGCTTCCTGCCTATTCGTGGTCTATGATCTTGTTAAACACCGCTTGAGTCAATTAACAACAAACTTACTTTTCCAATGAAATTTTCTTTAAACAAGAGAAATCCAAAATTTTCTGCATAAAAGTGCTTCGTTTTTTATTTTCTTACCAGGAGTCGATGCCGGAGTGGGCTTAAACTATTTGTTTATTCCACGCTGGCCACTGTGCTCACTCAAAATGGCTTGAATGTTGATTTATTTGGTTATTGCACATATTGGTCTTGAAGAGGCTACTTCAAGGGCTTCACATTTTGTTACTATGTATATACATATGTACCTATATCATCAAACATACTTTCTTCTCACTCATCGATATGTATAACTGATTTAATTAAACATAGATAAATGGCTTGTCAAAAACATAAAATTAACCCTTGTAGAGTCAATGATCGGCCTTACGCGCTTTTCGAACATCAAAATGTGTCTTCTGAATGTTTTAGTTTGTGTAGATCTTAGCCGGGCAGTTTAAATTGATTGCTGGGTGATTTTACAAAACGTATACTCAACGTACATTTTTTACAAATTTTTTCTTATTTATTTTGTTGTCCCCGATATACTCGTATAAGCTGGCGCTCTAAAAAATGAATTTGCATATTAAAATATCCACACTCAAGCCTGGCTGAAACACATAGAATGTATGGTACGTGCACATTCCCAGCGTCAACAAATTCAATTACCATGTAACTTAGTACATACTACGTATATATATTCATATAATGTTGCAACGAGAAATCAATTTCCAACGCTGTACATTGTAATCATAAGTGAATTATATACATTCTAGCAGCATAGTTGTCGTATTTTATCCTTGTCCACTGTTAAAATGTCTGCAAATTCTGTCATGGCAGCAACAATGCTCGTAACTCAATATGATGCTGTTATTTGAAAGTATGTTAATAGAAATTTGGAAGGGTTTTTATTTTAATGTGAAATATTTAGTAATATCAAGCAAGGCGAGTAGAGTTTTGAATATGCACTGCAAAACTTTTTTTTTCTGTGTAAATTAGATATATTGACATTAATATTCAGAATAGCGAAGAAAATCTGTACAATTTTAAGAACTTAATAATAAATTTTAAAAGTCAGCCCTTGCTAGTTTTGCTTTTTTAACAGTTATGCTTAATAATGGCAAACCATTTAGTTAAAAAAATATTAAGAGCTGATGAGATGGCCAGGAACGGCTCCGAAATGGATATACACGAGGCAGACAACTCCGTGCGAACGCCATTGGAAAATCTGCTAAGCAAAATCGATGTGCATTCTTTTACAACAACGAATTTACTATGCACCAACCAGGATGACTGCGAAGTCTTAAGGTCCATATGGGCATGTTTAGGCAGAAAAAGAACTAGCTTTCTTCGCAAACTAAACAAATCTGCCGTAATGGTACCTACAGGTGTAATCACAGGACATTGTGCTATCGCCACTAGTGCTTCCACGATGGCGTATGCCAACAAGTTACCTTTGTATAAGCTGTCAGAAAGAGGAGGAAGAGGAGTCGATTCATCACTTTGTGGAAAATGTCCACGACTACAGTCAAGGCGTCTCATATTTCTGGGCGCACGCTTTTTCGACATTTTCTCCTTCTCAAGCTCATATGGGCGAGTAAATGGTTTAAATAGGATTAAGTGAGTAATACCTGGTTGGACGGATGTGCCCTCACCCGGAACGTAATGAGAGCATTCGCAATGGACATAAGTGAATTCCGAGTGGAAGCTTGGGATATCCCATGCACACTCTCTTTAACCTAAAAAAATTTTGCTTCGTATAGTTTTCAAGGATATTAAATACCTCCCAAAAAAGTTTTAAAATTTAATTTGTGTCAAGCGGTCCATTTCCGATTAATCAAGCTTTAAACAGAAATCAATATGTCTTGAGCTACAACCATCGTTAACCGTTCTGTACCAGTTACAAAAGTGATAGTTTAAAGACTTTGAAATATTGTATATGGATAATACAAGCAGAACTACCTCTGACCTAGCCGATATGAACTAGCCAAAGAGAAGATTTTTGAGAAATGGACGAATAGAAACCGGTTAGGAACGAGTGGCCGAGCAATGCACTCAGGATTTCGACCGTCAATGAAAATGCCATGTAAAAGTGGATGTTTAAAGCACTGCCCGAGTGTTGAGCTGGCACAGGTATTGTCATCAAATGGTTTCGCTCTTTGATAGTTCTGAGCTAATCTAATTTGCTGCATAGTTTCTTTCATTTGACTAAAATAGCTTACAAAAGAATAATACAATTTGAAGTAAGAGCTTCAATTGAAAAGATAAGTCTTCTCCAGACGAGCAAAAATAAGGGGCTAGTTATGTAAGTCACCGTGACAATTTGCATTGCAGTCACTCACATTCACCTTCGCCCGTATATAATACCAAACAAATTTGCATAGCAATTCCCATTTACTGAAAGTGACTGAGGGGAATGAACGACTTTTTATGATAAGAATTTTTCTTTAAACGAGAAGAAATTACTCATTGCGATTAACATAATGACACTGTTATATTTTAAAAGTCACTTATCGAACAAGTATTGATGAACTGTTAAGAAATCTTTCTGCTGAAAGCATCTGAGGCGGTGTTTTGAGTTTTCTAAAGAAGGCTCTTTGGAAGCGTGCATGGGCTTCTACACGTCAAAACGGTTTAAGGAGTCAAGCGCCAATTAGAGAAATCGCTGAGAGACGTCCTCCATACCTCACGCCAACTTACTCCTCAATTGATTACTCAATCGAAAGAACCGTGGTGTGCAAAATAGATGATGTAAGGTCTTAACCTTTTGTTACGAGCTCTAGGGTTCCACAAGGAAGTGTCCTGGGGTCGCTCTTGCTTGTCGTGTTTGTCAACAATATCAGTACAATCATGCTTTCATTCAAATTCCTTTCCCCATTAACAGCTTTTATTATTATTTTGTGATGAAAATCTATATTGACGTTGAGCATAAATAAATGTTTCCATCTTACCTTTGCTAAATGAAGTAATATCACTCTGACTCCTTACCAAGTCGCTTGTCGCCCCTTCGACCTGTCTGCGAGTTTACTGACCCATATACTCGTACGCTAAAATTACTCCGTATTGAGTTTGTTCGTTCTAGGTTCGATTATGAGTACTTTATTCGGTATCCTTACTTCGAAGGCCATATCACAAGGATTTAGCGTATTCAAAAGGTATTTCTACGTTTGCGCTTTAAGACCTATCCTTTCCGAATATATGAAATCGAGATAACGTCTGACCAAAATGGGTCAACCATGCATGGCTAGGTGAGTGTATATTCGCTTAAAAAGCGTCAACAATAGCACAACTCACATTTTTTAGTAATTTATAAAGTATCATTTGAACTTCAATATGTCTCTCTAAAAATTCTAATTAAGGACTAGTATGAATCTATAATATAAATTTGTTGTATATCTTAAAAAAGTTCAAAATATTTTGTGAATTAAAAAAAAATGTATCCTCTAAACAGTGTTGGGCGTTAATCAATTAAAGTTTTAATTTATTGAATAATTGATTAAGAAAGTAATTGCAATTAAATCAAAAACTGCAATTAAATAAATTGATTTAAAATTAATTGCAATTAAAATTTTAAATGCTTGTTGCAATTAATTTATTTAAAATTAAATTGATTACAATTGAAAAAATTTGAATTAATTTTTAATTGTATTATGAAGCAATTAATAATAATTAACCATTTTTTACAATTAACCGGGTAATTCTTGATTGATTTCATTCAAATAATCAATACAATTTATCAGGGGCACAGAATTTTCAGAAAAGTGATATTTGAACGAAATCAAGCAATTTTTTCCTATATATGTAACCTACATGTTCTTGCAGTAGAAGTTTGTCGCAATAAAACACCACAGTACCCGGCTAATAATATACTAGATAGCGTCCGGGAAGCGTGTTTATTGTTAAATTCATAAAACAATTGTAATTAACAAATTGTTAATTATAAAGAAATACAGTTAATTGTTAATTGCGAGCGTTGCAATTAATTAATTGTACATTTTTGCAATTGCAATTAAAAATTGTTAATTGTAGAAGTTGCCATTAACGATTAAAAATTGTTAATTGTAGAAGTTACAATTAACGGTTAGAAATTGTTAATTGTAGAAGTTGCAATTAACAATTAATTAAGTGTTTCAACGACTATAATTTGCCCAACACTGCTTCTAAAGCAGAAAACGGAAAATTATTTTCTAATTATAAATTTTACATCGTCTTGAAATTTTCTGAAGTTATCTTCCGTTTTCAAATGTTTTACATTCATTGTATATAGAAAAAGGTGGTGAAATATTCTAGTGAATCAAAGAGGTTTTAGGAATATTTAAACAAGCACCTCATTCTAGACTTTTATAAGTAACAGTTTTTGCAGTTTCTTGCTTCAAAATATGTATTTCGTTTCACAATTATAGCACACTCAGAATTGACATGTTTTAGTCGTTAATATATTAACATAATTTGAATTTCAAGAGCATTGGTGTAGAGTGATTTCGCAGATTACCGATCATCTTATATAAGACGAATAAGTCTCTTAATCCTTGATCTGTCATCCGAACTGTCTGAGTTCCTACAAACACGTTATGATAATTTGCTTGATTGTTTCTTATTGCTTGTACTCTTGCCATGCCATTACACATATGTAACTGATAATCTCATGCATTTCAAGCACTTAACACACATTTACCTACATACACACACGTATCCTTACTAGCATTTTTGCACACGCACACACGCATAGATATGCTCCACTTTATTATAGACTCTCACAGTTTTTGCATTTCGAATCACCACAACAAAACAATTTGTTTCTTTTTATTTTTTGTTTTGTTTTTATAATGCAAAAGTATGCAGTTGCAGTGGGAATTACATTGTATCGCCTGCTTAACCACATTGATGGTACGTTAAGTGTTTCCTTTTTGCACAATTTTATTTATTTATGTAATTTTAAAAAGCATTCCGTTTGCTCATTAATTTCTCATAATGCTTTTTAAAATTTCAACCAACAACAATCAAGACTTTTGCCAACTTTAACTAGCTGAAATGCTCGTTAAAATTTTGTATTCGGATGCAGGCATGCATACGTATGTGTGTGTGTGTGTGTGTGTGAATACAATACATTTAATTACTTCACATATTTGTTGTTTGAATTGTTAGAGTTGTAGCTGGTATTTGTTGTATTTTGTTAACTTGATATTACCATAATTTTAATAAAGATATTGTTATTAAAAAAAAAAGTGTTGCTCACGCGGTTTCTGATTTTCAATGCAAATTGAATTAGTGGCAAGAGTTCATGCACTCACACTTTTACATATACCAATATATGACGGTATATCGATATACATTAATATATAATTTTGTAGATTTTATTCATTGTTTTTTCAATTTTTAATTTTTACTCTGAATACATATGTTGACTATCTGCGAAATGGTTAGCTGTGCTGTTTTGCCGTGTTGTAAGCACACACCCAATACACTAAGCTAGCGCCAGTCGATGAGCGTGAACGTCTGTTCTTTGTTGTATTTGCGAATTTTAAATGAAAGTATTACGTACTTTGCGGTTAAGCTGGGTTGTAATGCGCTTGGCGTGAATGCTATAAAAAGCTTAATATTTTTTTATGGGCGCTTGCGCTTTATTTTAGCCATTTAAAATATTCATTAGTGGAAAATTCATTTAAGTGCCCAAATAATTGTGTACATTAGACTGTAACCAAAAAAAAAAAGAGTCATCACTGACCCCTTGAGAATGAATTATTTTAAAATTATATTGGTACATCATACTTTAAGATCGGATTACAAATTGTCAACAAAACATAGTAAATTATAAGGTGACCATAATTTTTTCCATGTTTAGGGTCACCAAACAATTTTTTATTTCTTATTTTAACAATTGTACTTCCGACCGTGCTGATAATTCTATTTCTCTTCCTCTACCTCTTCATGTCACTTTTTCTCACCACCTTAATCTCGCATTCTCGTATATTTCTGTTCCTCTCTCACTGCCGCCTTCTCCCTCTCCCCTCTATCTCTCTATACCTCTATATATATATTGCTCACTCTATCTCCCTCTTTTTCTGTCTCTCCCTCTCACTCTTACTTCCACACAACTACTTCTTCAATTTCTAAAAGCTAATATAAGATATTTGACATTATTAGCGGTAGTTAAACTTTTTCCAAATATATGTCCCGAAGATACCGCTTGAGCCGTTCCATGGCTGGAAGAACTTTTGAATCTCAGATTTTGTTCATACTTGGTCAATTTGTTGTGGTTAGGATGCTTTTGAAGTACACCCAAAAGTTTTGCAAAATTTCAATTATTTTGCAAGATATTGCAAATTTAATTTTTTAGCAACTTTTTTTTCAAAAATTTTTATCTCGTTATCTATTAATCGTAGAAAAAAAAGTTGTATGCAAAAATTGTAGGGAAAATATTGAAGTTTATTTGGAAAATTCTTAAAATAAAAAAAAAAAATTTTTTGGCTAATTTGTTAAAAAAAATATGTTTTGTTGTTGTTTTCTTTAATAGAAAGCGAGCACCGATTTTAAAAAAAAAATATATATTTTATAGCTTATACTATCCTCTAAAGATTTTGAAAAAATTGGGAAGGTGTTTTTTGATTTTCTCGAGAAATTAATTTTTTAGTTTTGGGTTGTAGGATACGGGCAACGCAATTTTCGTCGCAGCGTTACACAGCCCTCCATAATCGACCTTAAAAGTATTTTTAATGCTTCGCCAGCATTAAGAATAATTTCTGTAATTGTTTTCTATTTGAAAACATTTTAAAAATGTACTAACACTTTTATTTTATACCCATTTCCTCACCACCCAAGGGGTAGAGTGCATTTGGCGCATTTAGTTTTATGTGGTATCCCCAGTAGGCCTAATCCACAAGCTCACAAGTTGATTTTGCTCAAAAAAAAAGTAAAAATAAAGTTACAAAAAAAATATATTTTATTTTAATATTAAATTAAAATATTTTAAACTGAAAGGAAGAACTTTCGTCAAGAGTAGCAGCTTTCTTACATTGAATTTTGTTATTTTCAATTGGAATAATGGAATGAAAACTTCGTGTACCCGAAACCGTTTTGCATTTTGCGAATCGTTTCGATAAGAACAGTTTTACTTCTTTATGCTCATCTTTGGTACAAAAGCCAAAAGTAATCGTGTCAAATTTGTTCTTCACTAGTTCAAAAAATGCTTGAGGGGAAGAAATCGGCACTGTATCAGGTCTTCGTAAACTTTCACGTTTAACATACCTTTTTATTGTGCCACCAATTGCGTCGCAAGCATTTTTTCCATGAGAGGTGGCAAAAAAATACCACTCGGCTTTTATTCCAAAATCTTCATAATGATAAACCAAATTTATAAAATATTTTTTATTCTTGTACTGAGATGCTGCTCCATCCGAAAAATAAAAAATTTTATTGATTTTGTGAGAGTTATACTTTGCTTTTAACCAGGTAATTAATTTTTTTTGAAAAAGATAAACCGCTTCTGTATTAAAACAAAACTTTCAAATTTTAAATTGTTATTATCATCTGGGTCGGATCGATAAATTACAAAAGGGTGAATTGTAGTTTGACTATTATTCCAATGATGACTTTGTATGGCACTTTGAATTATAAATTAAAAATTTTTAGAAAAATCTCCAACTACAATTAATTCTCCTTCTTTTAAATTTGCTTTAAGGTTTTTAAAAATTGACTCTGTTCTTTAGCAATGAAATTGTGGACTAGGAGAATGTATGCTTCTTTACTCATCTCCTGGACAAAGGTTTCTGCTTCTTTAGTCACTGATCCTATGGTAGTACGATCGGTATTGGTCCATTGTTAATAATTAATATTGATAATATTCTTCTTGTTGAGAGCTTCTTTTATTTCGGTAGCAATTTCGCTAAAACCAGGACAAATGTTACATTCCTTGAAATAACAGTTTATACTAGGTTCACTGCAAATCATAGAATTTCTGATACAAACAAAAGCTTGCTGCTATAATATTTATACATAAATGTAAAGTAGAAAGTAACAAAGTTTATAAATTGCTTGGGTGGTGAGGAAATGGGTATAAAATAAAAGTGTTAATACATTTTTAAAATGTCTTCAAATAGAAAACAATTACAAAAAGTATTCTTAATGCTGGCGAAGCATTAAAAACACTTTTAAGGTCGATTAAGGAGGGCTGTGGAACGCTGCGACGAAAATTGCGTTGCCCGTATCCTACAACCCAAAATTAAAAAATGTATTTCTCGAGAAAATCAAAAAACACCTTCCCAATTTTTTCAAAATCTTTAGAGGATAGCATAAGCTATAAAATATATATTTTTTTTTAAAAATCGGTGCTCGCTTTCTATAAAAAAAACAACAATAAAAAATATTTTTTTTAACAAATTAGTCAAAAAAATTTTTCTTTTTATTTTAAAAATTTTCCAAGTAAACTTCAATATTTTCTCTACAGTTTTTGCATACAACACTTTTTTCTACGATTAATAGATAACGAGATAAAAATTTTTGAAAAAAAAGTTGCTAAAAAATTAAATTTGCAATATCTTGCAAAATAATTGAAATTTTGCAAAACTTTTGGACGCCCTTCAAAAGCATCCTAACCACAACAAATTCACCAAGTACGAACAAAATCTGAGATTCAAAAGTTCTTCCAGCCATGGAACGCCTCGCTTTTCTATACCCACACCCAGGTGGATAACGGTTTCTTTTCTGATCGAAACCTTTGCAAAAATCGTTGGAGAACGTGTTGCTTTTTAGTCATATAAGAGTTATTTTGAAGATCATCTACTTCATTTCTCGCTTTGCTTTTGAGTACTCCGTGGAGCAATTTTTTGAGAGTTTATGGAAATTATTCTCGCGCAGTTGCGCCATGAAGTAATATGTTACCCTCTCCTAGGAAATCGCAATGTAAATTTAATCACGTTTTTTATATGTAAGAGGATCTGGAGTACTCTTATACTCTTTAAGAAGTATTCCTGACGTGAGTACTCTCGGTTTTTGCAGGGTAAGAACAAACGTAGAAGAGCTTTCCCCGTGATTACAAACACAATGTGCTTCGATTTATGCACTCCAAAGTGGGCACGGAAACTTGCTTTTTATTTGGTTCTACCTTGTTTTCACTTGACAAAAAAGAAACTAAATCCAACGAGTCTTGATTTACAATGCATGAAGTTCGAAGTGGAAAAGCTTTTTCTACAACAGAGATTGCAACTTTCCTAAATTTAGCTCAGTATCTCTGTAGAAACTTTGGGATTTCCGCGGACTCGATAAGATATCCTCAAATTAATAGAGAAGAAAACTATTATGGATACGATATCCCAATCGAAGTAGATGGAATTTGCTTTCCTCCTACTTGACGAATTACGTGATAAGTCAATAACAAGACGACGTACCATCATGCAACGAGTCACCGTATTTCTATATTGGTATCTGCTTGACGGTTTATATTCAAGATTGCTATCTTAGAATGGCTTAGATCAAAAGTATTCGGCAAAGGAGAGCTTCAAAAATATAAGTTGTGTGGTAGGAGTACCTGCTGCCTATTAACCTTATACTTTGACCAGTTGAGAAAGGCCCCTTATGCTATCAGAATCTGTATACTCCTTCTTTTTAAATCAGCAAGAGAGTGTATTGTTATCATGCTATCACAGCGTCCTTACCAATACACCTTTACTTACAATTTCCCGACCTTTGCATTAAATCATCGGTATCTTATTCTTCTCTCAAAGAGAAGGTACTCAAGAATTTCACCTCCTACTCGAACGCCTCGTCTCACAACGTGCCTACCAATCAGACAGACCCCCATCAATATCGCAAACACACCGAAAATGTTTTCCGTCTTGGCACGTAAATATTTGAGAATTCAGTTCTCGATTGGCAAAGTTGGCCTTGCTCTCCGCCAAGTTGAGTTTTTGCCTTACAAACTCATCTGGTGATATGCACTCTATTCTGTTTGGCCGTCCACTAGATAACATTGGTAGTCCCGTACGACATTTGGATGAAATGAAAAAGCGAAAACTAAACAATCTCATCCCATAGTTTCGTCACTATTATGCTCTGTAACTACTGCCTTTTCATCTCATTTCCTATGCAAGTCATTATTCGGTACTTATGATAAGAGAGAGAGATTAACGCACCAGCTAATTCCCTATTTATTTGAAGAAGAAGCTCACAGTAGTGTCTTCTTGCCATTAACTGTAGCCACTTTTTAACTTCAACAGAAGCCAAGTTCTTCTTCGCAGATTTCCTCCAACAGTTCACATAAAGAGATATTTTCAACCTTTATAACTTAACATTGCTGTTATATGAATAAAATTTAATTTTTTAATATATCTCTATATTCTTCGGACAGTCTAATATGCGTGTACGCACACATAATACATTTATATTATTTAGTGGAATATATAATGGCTTTTATCAGTAATGAATTTAAATGAACTTTTAACATTCAATCGGATTTGCTCCGTTAATGAGCCTACACATGTATATTATACAAGTGTGTGCATATATATATATGTAACATTGATACTTGTGGAATAATTTAATTATTTGGAGAAAAGCGATTTTGCAATCCTTACTCACTTTTTTTTAAGTACCTACATATTTAAAGATTTAAAAAAAAAACTGTTTTATAATAATAGATACAATAATCTGGTGTCCATTTCAGCTTCGTAAGGTATGGGTTCGTAATAAATTTGTAGCAAATTTAATTATATTCTTTGTTAATTTTTCATTTTTAAATTAAGTTCTTAAATGCTTTCGTGAGTTTATGTTAATTAAATTTTTAAATTATAACTTTATAATAAATTTTATAAATAAGATAGGAGAACTTTCTGGCTTCTTCTGGCACATTTTAAACTAAAATTTTAAAATTTTGAATTGGGCTACTGCTGGCAACGTTCTTATTAAATTAAGTGGCTCGGTTCATGCCGAACACTCTATGCTATATTCTAGGGGCAGCTGACGTTCAAGGGAAAAGGTCATAAAAGAGCTTTCTGGAAATATTTTCTGGATGTATTCTCTCTATTTAGCTGGAGAATGAAGGCAACCATAACAAAAACAAACCCAAACGTTTTGGGCAGTGTTGTCGAAATAACAATCCTCGGCCGGATTTGAACCCGGTACGCTCCGGTACTCCCGTGAGGTACTGCCCGACTGTCGTTGTAGCGATTTATGACCAGTGAAACCTTAACTTACCGCTGACCTATAGATTTTCGAAAATCATACCATTGAATATTTTAAATTCATAGATAGCTATTATATATTTTTTCTTGTTGAACCAACGTTGACCGCAATGGACTCTGAAACGACTGAACCGGTTTCGCTCAAATTTGGTATCGACTGAAAAGATTGTTTAACTTAAAAATAGGATACTTTTTATTTCAACACATTCACTAAGCCGATCATTTCTTTGATTCTGCATATCTTTGGAAGTATTCATAATAGAAAGTTGACATTCGGTGAGGAATTAAATGAGATTAGTCGTTAATATATCCCTAAAACTGAACGAAAACAGTTTTATAAGGTTAATCTCTCACACCTTAAGGGGAATGGGGGGTATAGAAAAAGGAGCGTGGCATCTCCCATACAAATGAGATTGCCACCAAAAAGGTCCGATCAGCACTCAGGGCTTGTATCCCTCGCAGAGTATGCTTGATTGAACCCTTTATGTTGGCGCGGATTTAGAGATCGACCATCTTATGAATTAGTGGAGTACATTTAAGTATGCCCTCCATAATTTAAAGATGTCGTGGGTGTCAGAATTTAGTTGAAAAACGTACTATTTTAGAACGTTTTTCGCCAACGCCATATCTCAGCTGAAAATGTATTGAGTTTTCGCTCAGATACGGAATTTTTGAAACTCATTCTGAAGTAGGCCATTCCAAATTTGAAATAATGCGTTGCCGAAAACAATGTTGAGACATTTTTCAAAAAAAAATTCTGAGATGTGGCGTTGTTGAAAAATACTTGAAATAGAGTGGTTTTTCACTCATCTGTCGATATAATGACGAATGGTTCTTAAAATCAAGGAAACAATTTTTTTTAATCTCCCCTCCATGGTCAAAGAGATCCCATTCGAGTTTTGGTCTCCATGGTTAAGGGATGTCACACAGGAGTCAAAGTTCAGAGTAACCTATGAAGACTCAAAAAATTCAAATTAATCCTTGGTGTAGATGTTGGATAAAAAAAAGGAATTTAATTTTTTTTATTTAGTTTTCATAGGGTGCCCTGAAATTTAATTAATGTGCGACACCTCTTAACTGTCTCCAATCGGGACCAAACTTAATATGCGATTTCTTCGGCTATATTAATATCGACGTAGGTGTGGAGGCTATAGAAATGTCGTTTGTCTCCCTATATTTAAAGACCACCCAAATATTCACTTTCTTGCAAACTTATGGGGTAAGCCCGTACTTATCTCTTCTCTACATATAATAAAATTGTAACAGGTAGATGTCTGATCATTATTAAGCCAATAGAAGCCAAATCAACAGTTTTTAGAATTTTTGTCCGTCTGTTTGTATGTTTGTTCGCGCATCACTTAAAAACTGCTTGATATAATTGAATGGAGCTCTCACCTTGCAATTACTAGACGTTTAGTCTAAAATTTAAGCTATAACTTGTTCCGAAAGCCCAACCAGTTTCTGAGATATCGACCGATATGTGGATCAAGGTGACCCAAAATGTGTTATAACAATATGGGTATCAAACGAAAGGTGATAATTAGTGCTGCAAAAAGCGATGTAATACAGTTCCATATCTTATCTGGTATAGAATATAATGATTAAAACCGGACTGTAAATAAAGATCTGACACTGAAACCGGTGATGCATTTTCATGAAAACAGCGCTTATCTTACATTTTATTTCTTCACTAAACCATCGTTCTTCGCTACCTATCAAGAGACGGGTTTCCTTATGGTACTAGTTGTTACTAGAGCCCTGTCTTCACTATCAATAAAAGGGGAGTGAGAAATTTTCTTCCACTGCTGGATAGTTGCAAAGTCTGGCTATAAATTCTAAAGTTGTAAACAAATTCTGTTTAATATTCATGGTTTAGTGTAAGCATATTATTGTAGAAATAATTAATGTTGTTAATTAATTTCTCTCTCAAACTAAAAGTATATTTAAAAAAAAGAGGTGCGTGTTTAACTTTTACGCAAAGTAAATATTACATAAATAAAATATTAACTAATATTTTCAAAACCAACTACCTTTAACTATTAAATACAAATTAATTTGTATACAATGAGCTGCTGAGCTTGATCTGTGCATAAAAACGTGCAAGTATTAGTTTAATTAACCCAACACTATGCCACAAATTCCGTAGACTATCAGTAGCAAAGGAAATTGTATATTAAATTTAATGCCAGTTGTTCTAACGAAGGGGCATTCTCCCCCAACTAATGGAAAAAATTTCAGGTAAACATAATAAAATAACTTTTGCGGTTTTTCAAACACGCATACACATGTATATTTACAAATAGACGAGGCTGTATGGAAATTGTATGTTGCTTTTCAACTCTCTACAATTGTTTACATTAAATATTTCATACAAACATATACGCATATATTTGAGAAAAAATGTGAAACGCCCCAGGGTTAACAGCTGCACACTGCGTTTTATGTTGCACCGGTAACAGTAATTTTTTATGATGGAAAAGCAAATTATTATTTTACCGTGCTATCGAAGGTTTTTCACAGTTTCAAGCTAACCAACAAAATGGGTAAACATTTTTTATTTTTTTTGAATTTTTCCCCTGCTCTGGAACCAAAAGAATTACACTTGTATATGTTTTATTACACATACACATTTGTGGCAGGACACAATGATGCGAGGGTATTACAAGCTTCATCTTCATTCCATTCATGGGGACGAACATGAATATGTATGTTTAAGAGATGTTTCGGCTGTTTGAATTTGTAATCGGCGACCGCCTGTGCTTGGACGAGGGAAACGCGCCTGTTAAAAATTCTTTGGAAAACGTTTTTGTTGATTTTTTAGATTCGTTGCATTTCCTACAGGAAATATGTGTCCTTTCTGAGAAACTGAACAGACAACAACAATAATTTCAGCCTAGATATAGTAATACAAAGCATACTTCTTCCGGCAGGCAATTGAGAAGTAACTTACACTCTATGAAAACGAAAATCGCCCTATATAAGTCTTGCTATATAGTGCCGAAACCTGGACGCTGACAGCATCTGATGAGGCCGCTCTGGCGTGCTCGGTATAAAGGCTTTTTTAATGGATATGGATCGCTACTTCTTAACTAAAGTGAGTAACGCAGAATATTTGAGGACGAGCGGTATGAGTTGTACATCAAACTAATCATATTTAGAAAATTATTGAAGACAACTAAACGACGCTCGCTTAGCGCGTCTCAGAACTAATAATAGACTGAGTACCATTTAAATCATTATATCCCATACCATACAATATAGAATTTAATTACATCCCTTATGGCAGCACTCATTATAACCTTTCGTTTGATACCCATATCGTACTAACACATTTTGGGACACGTTGATCCACATATCGGTCGATATCTCAGAAACGGGTTGGGCTTTCGGAACAAGTAATATCTTATATCTTAAACTAAACCTTTGATAATACAACGGTAAAAGTTCCATTCAATTCCATTAAGTTGTTTTTGAGTGAAGCGCGTCCAAATATATCGACGGACAGACAGACAAAAATTCTAAAAACCGTTTATCTTGATCCCTGCTATCAATTTTTCTTCAATATCTGCAATGTACAGGCATCGACCTTGTACAATTTTATTATATGTAGAGATTATCCGGCTCTGATAGTATTCTTATTGGAACATATCGGTGGAAGCACCCAATTGACAAACGAATTGAGTCCCCTTCATATTTCCAGTTGGCATCCGAGTTCGCATCTTTTCATCATCATCTTTTATTGGGGCTTAACCGGATAGGTAATTCTGGCCATTCCGTATCAAAGCACGCCAGTCATCGCTTTTAATTGATATCTGACGCCAATTGTAAACATCAAGGGGATTGAAGTCATCCTCGAATTTTTTTTTCAACTCAGTCAAGGTCTATCCCTTTCTCTGCTGCAGAATTCGGGTGTCGATAGGCACCCTGCGCTGAAGCTTCTTTATCTGGATGTACGCATATCCTTTGATACTCGCCTTTGGCATCACGGGAACCACAATAAATCTTCGGTAGAACTTTTCTCTCGAATCTTTGAAATCGACAAAGAGATGGTGCGTGTCGATTTTCTTATCATTGGTCAATTCAAGGATTTGGCGTATCGTGAAGGTCAGATCAATGGTAGACCCACTAGGTCTGAGACCACACTGATAGGCTTCAATCAGCTTGTGTACGATGAACTGCGGTCTTTCAGTCTTTGGCACATTACACTGAGCCTTATATGCGATGTTACGAAGGCTGATTCCGCGTTGGTTGGTGCGGTTAACGGGATCGACTTTCTTGTGGATTGGGCAAAGCACACTTTAATTCCAATCTGGAGGTATGCACTCGCCTGACTATATTCTGCATAATTGTGGATGCATGCTTTTCAACAGCTCTTCTGTTCTGTGTTTAAACAGCTCGGCGAATAGGCCACTCGTTCCAGGCGCTTCATCATAGTTGGGTGGTGGGACGTTTTTCCGTTCAATCGTTAATAATCCTTTACGTCCTTTTAAGGTTAAATTTCCACATTCGTTACGTCCCTAGTTGTATGTAAATGTATCCTTGATTGGCATGAGGAGCAAAAAACGTACTGGAGGAATGAATATTGGAGGGCAGCAAAAAAATGTATATACTGTACATTCACAGGCACTTGCATCCAATTATGCATAAGCACATATTGACCACGAATACATGGAACCTACTTTCCTCCGATTGCAAACCGTCTATCTTAAAATTTCCAATTTGATAGAATAACTCCGCCGATGTGTATATTGCACAACTATTAAGAAATACGATTGAATATCAGTTTAAATATTCAAGGCTGGATAAATACTATTAGAACTCTATTGAGTCAGTTTTGATGTTTTAAATATCGTTTACTTAGTTCCATTTTGGTCTAACCAGTGCAATTAATACCGAACATTCAGATCGCCCAAAAGTAGTAGCATGCCAGTTATCAAAGCTCAATGAAAGACAATGGAAGATCAGAAAATTAAAGCTTGTTCTGACACCATAGACATTACCACTGATCGCATAAATCACATACTAACAAAACAAAAAAATTCCTACTTTAAGGGTCTTGAAAATCCTATAATTTAGAGGGAATACAGAAACTGCAAAAACGGAGGAATAAATTTATTGAGCTTAACGCAGATTAAACTGAAAAATAAAATCTTTGTTTTTTTTTTTTTAAGAAAAAATTGAAATTGTAACTCTGAAAACTTGGACGTAAATGGTTTCTCTTGATAGGCCGCGCCCGAACCAGAACTGAATGAAAAGTCGCACTCTATACCATTGCCTATTCGGTTTGCACTGATTCGTAGAAAAACTAGGTTGTTAATACGCAGCCTGTAGGAAAAGTCTCAATTCGGGACCACAACTAGGACTTTGACGTGTTAAATTATCCAGTTGATTGCTTAAAAAAGAGATTTAGGCCGAGGTATGTTGTTGTTTCTTCTTGTCATCCCTTCCAGCTGTATTATTTATTTTATTATTTATATCTAGAATAAAAAAATAGTCGGGATAAACAAATGAAGAGGCTAGAAGTCCGACATTGATTTGAGATATTCAAGTTGAAAGTTGATTATTCATTGTAAATTCTATGTAAATTCTGGGTAGTGCGTTTATTGGCCGGCTAATAGATGCCACTAAAATGTCTAAAATTAATTGGTTTCCTTTGTCAACAAATAAACACTATATTTAACTATAGAAATATGAATACTCAAATTTAAAAAAAAATTGCACTTAGATCCTTTTGCTTCTAACCACTTCAGTTACAAATATATAAATATACAAGAATAGCTCGTTTAAAATTATAAGATCTAGAAAACCTGGCACGCTTCGCTGGGTCTCAGAATTTATAATATAATTGGCGGCCGCCGTGGTGTGAAGGTAGTGTTGCCGGCCTACCACACCGAAGGTCCATGGTTCGAGCCCTGGTACAGGTAACATCAAAAGTGATTTGAAAAAAGTTTTTCAAAACGGGGTCGCCCCTCGGCAGTGGTTTGGCAAACTCTCCGAGTGTATTTCTGCCATGACAGGCTTCTCAGCAAAAATTCGTCTCCTTTGTAGATGCCGTTCGGAGTCGGCAAAAAACTGTAGGTCCCACCAATTTGTAGGGAAAATTCAAATCGGCACACCACAAATTGGAAGAGAAGCTTGGCGCAAAAATCTCTTAGGAGGTTTATGATGATATACCTGTTGTATATCGCGCCATAGAGAGAGAGAGAGAATAGACTGAGAACGATTTTAATCATTATATGTACGAAATCAGTTGAGTAAGTAAGTAGGTATAGCAGTATTTCGCCCTGGTTAGTCGGCACATCCATTCGTGGTATGGGACCTGACGGACCAAACCAGGTTATACTGTTGTTGGCAGTCCTTTGCCTACGCTCCGGAACTTGAATCTTGTGGTACTAACCCAACTGCCACGTATCCGGGTTCGATTTGGATTTTAGTGGCCTCTTACGATGGGTATACATACTTTGCGCATGTTCTAAATCCCTACCCCTTATGGTTAACTTAGTCGTTGTTGCGCTCATTAGCAGCTTTGGTTTGCTTCTCTGATCAATATATACCTGATAGTAGACTTGTTAGTAGTAATCAATTAATTACACGGCTTTTTTAATTGGTAATGATTATTTTAATTATTTTTCAAGAAAAGAAAATTATTAATTGATCGCGATTAGAAAAAATCAAAAAAAGTTGTTTCGATTATCTTTGATTATTTATGACTATTTTTGAGTTTTTTTTGATTAATTCTGGTTTTTTTTTAATAATCGTAAAAAATCATGATTTTTTTTCTTATTTTTTTAATCAATTGGAAAATAATCATTAAAAATTGCTAATCAATTATTAAATCGATTCTCAAGAAAGTAATCATTATGATCCATTATGGTATCCCACTTTATACAGAACTATCGTTTTACGTTAAAAGAAAAAAGTAGCAAAAAAAATATATGTACTAGTTCCATTTTGTTGTTGTTGTTGTTGTTGTTAACAGTGCTTCGCCCTGCCCCAGATTGGACAGGGTTACACTGAAATAACAGCCCTTGGCCGGGTGAAAAAACCCGGGTCATTCCGGTGCGATAGAACCGGCTGTTGTGGGAATGAGTTCCATTTTGTAGTGGGTACTAACTACACGACCACATATTCTGGTTGTTTGCTATCCGGTTTTTTTTTAATTTTTTCAAGAATATCCTATGAGAACGAGTTACAAATTTTCTTTGAAATAAATAGCATTACGAGTAATTGCCTACGAAAATAACATACATTTTTTCAGATAAATTGGGCAGCGATTTCTTCCCCAAAAATTTAATTGAAATCGAGTGCATGCCAAATCTTTTTGATGTTGCCCAGTTACAGAAACATAAAAGTTGGCGTGATCCTAAGTCGATTTCGTCGATTTTCCACCTTAAAATACCTGCAACGCGAATTGCTGGTGTGCAAAATAAATCAAACCGAAAGGCGCAACCGGGGTGTCAAAAATAGATACATGAAAAATAGATACAAAACTAGCAATGCTATACGCCACCAGATGGCGTTGCTTGCGCAATGTTATGATAACAAATAGAAATAGGAATTTAGCTGACAAAAAAACCGTGTTCTGTTAGCCTAGTAGTTAACAGAGTATAAAAAAAATGTCTCTGATGTTGGACCTATAAGAAAAGCTATGCTGGTTGTTTCAAACTTTTACTAATTAATTTAAAAAATAGTTATTAATACTTTTAAAAATTCAAAAAAAAATAAAGTGGGCCTTTTCGCAAATTTAGAAATATATTTATTAAGTGTCACAATTTCAATCCACACACTTAATTTGTTCAACGCGGGTATATTGCACCCTGTAGTATAGTAGCTTATTTTGTTGATTTTCAATATATTCCATAATAAAAAATTCGGCGTGTTTATCATTCGATTTTACGCAATTTAAGAAGGGGTTCCTGAATACCAATTGTCAATAAGATATCTTAAAGTTTGCTTTAAAGCCGGCTGGACCGACGGACTTGGTTTATACTTCTTTTTTCCCTGCGAGCATTAATATATTGATTTGTTTATGCTTTTAAACCCTACAAAATACAACAACAAAATACAAAATAACATATCGAAATATCTTAAAATAGCAAAAAAATGTATGTATATCTACTTCGTTTTTTACAATTTTTTTTATTCATTATCTAAAACATATTATTTATTCTATAAGATAACATTAAATATACCACTGAATAATTTATTATGGTAATTATTTTAATATTAGCTTAGATAAACCGAGAACAATATGCATTTAATTATTTACACATTCTTTTTGCTAGAATAAATTATTTTAGTGTTATCTAAGTGATTTGAATATTTGATTGCAAAAATTGCATATACCTAAAAATTTTTTTTCTCTTTGTTCTTTTTTCAGGTAACCACAAACACATTTCAAGCAATATGTGAATATGAATATAAGTAGCCCACAAACACATATGCGCAATAGAAATAAATGAAACATATATTAAAAAGTGGCTGCGGTAAATTGTTTAATGAATTTTTTACTTGTAATTAAAAACTATTGCCGTAAGTTAATGGCATGAAAAAATATGAAAAATTTGAAAATGCAATATTCGGTAAACTACTCAAAAAAAACCAATGATATATGTATTTAATTAAAAAAAAATAATGTTGTTAAATAAATTATTCTTATCTACACTAGCAGTGACAGAATGCAAAAGTGATTACAAGTTCCATTATAGGTTTTTTTAAATCATAATGCAAAAATATGTTGGTTCTTCTTGGTAAAAGGGGGGTCTCAAAGAAAAGGTAATAAATTAAATCATTCTTTTTTTTCTATCATTTCTTCAACTCATAACGGAATTTTGATTTATTGATCATCGCGAACCACTTCGCTCTTTCCCTGCTCTACCACACCGAAGGTCCAAAGTTCGAGTCCTGGGACAGGTATCATCAAGAAAAGTGGTTTAAAAGTTTTTTCAAAACGGGGTCGGCCCTCTGTAGTAATTTGGCAAACTCTCCGAGTGTATTTCTGCCATAGAAGGCTTCTCAAAATATGCCGTTCGGAGTCGGCAAAAAACTCTAGGTCCTGCCAATTTGTAGGAATAATTAGAATCAACACGCCCAAATTTTTAGAGAATCTCAACCTTAATCTTCTCGTATGTATTTCGCGCCAAATATTTATTTTATGTTTGTTCTCAAATTATATTTACAAGTGTTCTGCAACTTTTTGTGAGTCTACCTTAGCAATCAATCTATATGTTTAATTTGCATATTTCGATTAACTTTTTTCTAGTTTATTTGTAAAAAAACCTCGTTACAACTAAAAACACCTCTAAAAATTGCTAATACAAATCGTAAAAAATGGCGCTAGAAAAGAGAAAAAAAATTTACTAACACACTTCCTTTATAAAAACATGAGGCTATACAATCAACAGCCTTTTTATACTCATTGCTGCTGACAAAATTTATTAATACAGAAATCTGGAACTAAATTGATGTTTCGATTAAGTGAATGGGTAGCTTTTTTACATAAATATGTATATAAGTATGAAGCAAAAGTGGAAAGGAATATTTTAAAATTGTTTTCTATTCCTAATAAGTAAATAATTCAAATATTTAATTTTTTTTCAAATTACAAAAGTAATCCGAACACATTTTTCTTAACTTTTTTTACACACGCAAATGTAGATTTATTTCTAATATATAATATTCAGATTCTACTTACTCGTACATACAATTTCTAAACACAACAGTACTAGTAAACAGGTTTTTTACAAATTCATATAAGGTCTTGAACGGCTAGTAGGCGGCAATTGACATAGATATAGAGATCCATGTATCAGACTTCTTTCAGTCCAATTCGAAGTTTTTTAAATCATGTCCCTTCCCTGCCACACAGATTACTACCTAAAAATCAAACACAACAATTTGTTACGCATACGCCATGTCAACCAGTGGTCATTTGAAAGTAATAAATTTCTGTTTTATTTTTTTATTATATTCTATTTTATTTTGTTTTATTTTATTTTTATACCTTTCATGCACATGAAATGGTATTATAACTTTGGTCCGCTGTTTGTAAGTATGAGAAGAAGAAGAGATAGACGCACCAAGTTGCTCGCCCCTGCGGGTTAGGGGTTTAGAATATGTCGTTACCACAACAACAACAACAACAACAACATGAGCTGAGTCGATTTAGCCATGTCTGTCTGTCTGTACGCAAACTACTCCCTCAGTTGCATAAGATTAATCATTTGTCGGAATCAGCAAGATCGGATACAACGCATAGCTCCCATACAATCGATTTTTCCGATAAATGGAGTTTGGGTTATGTATGTATCTTTAAATTAACAGTTTTGCAGAGTTTGTGGTAATTGTGAGTAAGGAACGGACACTTAAAACCGTGATGCGTATTCACGAAAGGTATAAAATTATGCACATGGATATGACAGCCCTTTGCTTATATGTTTTTGTTTTGTTTTGTTTTGTTTTGTTTTGTTTTGTTTTGTTTTGTTTTGTTTTGTTTTGTTTTGTTTTGTTTTGTTTTGTTTTGTTTTGTTTTGTTTTGTTTTGTTTTGTTTTGTTTTGTTTTGTTTTGTTTTGTTTTGTTTTGTTTTGTTTTGTTTTGGTTTGTTTTGTTTTTTTTGGTTTTGTTTTATTTTATTTTATTTTATTCTATTTCATTTAATTTAATTTTATTTTATTTTATGCTGGATATTCTCTGTTGCAATTTCCTACTGTGTTTTTGTTTTTTCAATTCAATTGTTGAAATCATAATTTTTTGCAGTACCGGGCTTTGACCATACGAGTATACCAATTTTGGTAAAAAGAGCATTACAACTGTTCAACTGAACATATGTTACATTATATTTTAGCCTCAGCATTCCGTTGCATTTATTTATTACTTAATTTTGTTCCATGCATCACATTTTAACACATAACCATGTGCATAACTAAACACGGACGTATGAAGCCAAGCGTTTATACCACTGCTGACTTGTTGTCAGTAATTTTAATTACAACGTGAATTTTATTATTTTAATTTCATTGCAATTAGGTGTGAATTTGGTTTACCAAAGTGATGTAATGTTTTGCTTCATTACTTGCAAAAGCGGATGGTATTTAGTGAAACAAAAACCAGGATACGCTTCATTGTATTTACTGAGAATATTATGCTAGATAGCGCAGCATCGTTATAGTAAAATTCGAACAAACATTTAACTGGAGTTTTTAAAACAAATAAGCATATAAGTGAGACATTAAGTTATAATATAGAGCTTTGTAACATGTTTGATGTAGACAAGAAGCACCACCCTTTGTTAAAGTGTGCATTCTATTACATTCGAAATTTCTTTTAGAATATATACTTACAGTATTGTTAATAAAGCAGATAAAGCAAACCCGTAAAGCTCAAAATTTTCCACAATAGCAAATGTATAAAAAAAAAACAATAAAATAAAATAGAACTAAATAAAATAAAATTAAATAAATTAAAATTATTGCTTTTTTATACCAACAATTTTTGTTGATTTACGGCCTGTACATTTTCAAGTATTCATGAAAAGAGCTCACGGCCAAGAATAATAATTTTTTACTTTTAGAATTTTTTTTATCAAAATTATTATTGTTTTTATTTTTTTAATAATCATTTTTAATTATTTTTTAAAGTTTTTTAATTGAATAGAGTAGGAAAAATGTCCATCATGCTCACACTACCAACTGTCAAATGGCGGAAGTGGTTAATGCATATGGTAAAGAGGAATAGAACTAGGAGTTTAAATGACATCAAAACCAGCATACTGTTAGCTTAATGGTTAGCAATGCGTGCCAAAATGTCTCTGATGAAAAGCTTATCAGCTTCCGAAATGGATCTATAAGTGAAACCTATGGCGATTGTCTCTAAACATTTTTCCTACTCTATTGAATTAAAAAACTTTTAATAATTAATAATAGTTTTCATAAAAAAATTCAAAAAGTGAAAAATTATTATTCTTGGCCTTGAGCTCTAAACATTTTTCCTACTCTATTGAATTAAAAAACTTTTAATAATTAATAAGTTTTCATAAAAAAATTCAAAAAGTGAAAAATTATTATTCTTGGCCTTGAGTTTCATGAATACTTAAATTAAAATAAAATAAAATGAAATAAAGTAAGATAGAATAAAATAAAATAGCACAGAATAAAATGAAATAAAACAAAATAATATAAAATAAAATAAAACCAAATAAAACAAAATAATACAAAATAAAATAAATTAAGGTAAAATAAAATAAAACAAAATAATATAAAATAAAATAAAACCAAATAAAACAAAATAATACAAAATGAAATAAATTAAGGTAAAAAAAATAAAACAAAATAAACCAAAATAAAACAAAATATAATAAAATAAAATAAATTAAGGTAAAATAAAATAAAACAAAATAATATAAAATAAAATTAATTAAGGTAAAATAAAATAAAACAAACTAAAATAAAATAAAATAAACTAAAATAAAACAAAATAAAATAAAGTAAATTAAAATAAAATAATATAAAACAAAATAAGGTATAATAAAATGAAATAAAATAAACAGAAATAAAATTTAAAAAAACATTATAAAATAATATAAAATAAAATAAATTCAGGTAAAATAAAATAAAACAAAATAATATAAAATAAAATAAATTAGGGTAAAATAAAATAAAACAAAATAAAACAACATAATATAAAATAAAATAAAACAAAATAATATAAAATAAAATAATATAAAATAAAATAAGGTAAGGTAAAATAAAATAAAACAAAATAATATAAAATAAAATAAAATAAATTAAAGTAAAATAAAATAAAATAAAATAAAACAAAATAAAATAAAATGAAATAAAATAACATAAAACAAAACAAAATAAAATAAATTAAAATGAAATAAAATAACATAAAACAAAACAAAATATAATAAAATGAAATGAAATAAAATAAAATGAAATAAAGTAATTTGAGGTCTACCTTGAAATGTAGACCACATTTTTCCACTTTTGCTGTAAAAATATTTTACCCGGAGGAAGCCTCGTAAAATCAGCTAAATATGTATATTCAATACACTTTATTTTGTTTGCAGGTACTACACAGATTTTCCATTTTCAAGTACGCTTTTGATAATTATTTTCATATACAAATTAATTAAACTGTGCTAATGATATGAAGAAATGAGTGTGTCAAACCCACTTAAACCAAAGAAGGAATTAACTGTATTTAGCTTTTTATATGTTAAATTAAATTTTTCCCAACAATAACGCGCACGAACAAATCGCAAACAATTTTCCAACAATTAGCGCACAATAATGTTTTGATTAGAACAGACGATGAATAATTTTGTGGTTTTATTGATTTATAAGCTGGAAAAGATTGGTGCGTGCATTTTCACTATAAAATAATTATACCCGAATGTTTGCCAAAATGTTTTACCACAAATTTTATAAAACAATATAATTTATTAAGTGTTTGGATGTACCTTTTTTGTATTTTATTGCATTGAATATTGTTATTAGTGAACTCATAGATAATACACATTTCCATTATGCACACAGGCACACAGACGCACACACTTGTTTGAATAAATATCTAATTTTTATGGTAAGTGAACTGCCGCAAATTAGTAAAGCGCCATTCAACAAAATTAAAATTGTTCGAAATAAAACAAAACAAAAATTGCACAAAAGATTTATTTCAATTGCTAAACAATTTAATGCTGGTGTTGCAAATAAATTTAACGCTCATACGCCGTGGTGGGCAATAAAATCGCTTGGTTACACATAAGAACACATAGAAACATAGCACTTGAGAATAGTTTTAGTTGTTGTATCATGCATACTAATTTCCAAAAACAGCATATGTATTTGTGTGCTCGAATTTTGTGCTAATACCACGTCGTAATTACCCTGTAGGCAAAATCTCTAGCTCATCATTGGTGCGTTTGTAGTGCATCCGGGCGGCTTACTAGGTCGTCATAACAATTTAAGATATTGACGAAAAATTGATACGCGACAGTCTTAGCAAGCGAGCAGTTTTTAAAGTTTTCGCGTATCTGTCTATATGTTTGTTCTCGCATCAATCAAAATGGCGTCAATGGAATAGAATGCCATTCTTTCTAAAGTATTGTTAGATGTCTGACTTAAAGTCCAAAATTCCTTATATCGTAGGAAATTGTTTTGTTGCAAATTTACGGAGGAAATACTGGTTACTTAAAAATATGGAATTTTTTTCATTCATTTCGAAAAAAAAAGTTCTGCACAATTATTATTTTGGCCTCCCGATTTTTTTTTTTTTAATAAGTTTTCGTTTTATTTAAAGATACTAAATCGGTTAACGACCACGCCCACTTTTATGTAAAGGATTTTCAAAAGTGGTATAGAATAATAATAAGAAATACCTCCTCAAAAAATACTTATATATCAATTTTATTTTACTTCCAAATTATCGTTGTGTACAAAAATGCAAATAAATATAAATTTTCCAAAATAGGCGTGGTACCGCCCCTTTTCTACCAATATACATGCAGATATTTGGTGGTCGTGGTGTTGAACATTTTATGAAAACCTTGGTGGGGTAAGGCAGTAGAACTGTCTCAAATATCTTCGATGGTTTCCCAAGCTTTAAAGAGCTGATAAAGAGCTGACTACCGCACAGCCGAGCAATTATAGGATCAGTTGCTTATAGCCAATGAGTTTCGAACTCATACCCTTACTGATAGCCTCCTCAACCATTCAAATTGGATAACTAGTTTTGCAGTACGAGCTGGCTTCAAGATTGTCTCAAGGTAGCGAGCAGAGTCCAAATCAATGAAGCTATGGGAAAGGTCCCCCTTCTCGTGCATCCTTCGGAATGGGATGTATAATAATAATTATTATTTATTGCAATGTAACTTCAAGGAGATTAGCGCCGAGCGGTTCTTCCTACTTGGGGTGTGCTCCTTCTAATTTTCCATACGAATATGAGGTTTTTTATGCCGGCTCCGAACTGTATCTACCAAGACAGATGGATTATTACTGCGAAACTTTTTTTGGCAGAAATACAATCCGACGACTGTCGAATGGTGACGCTGTTCTAAGAAAAAACGGTGTAGCAAGGCAAAGCACTATAACTATAGTACGGTGGTCCACAAAAGTATAAGCCTGTTTAATTCGACACTTTTTAGTAGAAAAGAGCAGTTGCTCCTATGTAAAGACAGTTTTTGAACTAGTTGCTAGCTCATTAGTTTTGAGTTAGTTTAGAACTAATTCTTTTAACTGCAGCGTATGTTTCTGCATGTTTTAATCAGCTTTTCGTTGTGGTAGTGTTATACAAATTTCGTTGATAGATTATTGCAATAAAAATATATTTCGATTTCTACAATTCTAATTTATTATCGATATATATTTTGGTATATGCATATAACAAAACCAAGCAAGCGGCCAGGCGATTGTGTTGATATACGTTAATCTATTTCCATTGAAAAATGTTTTATTCTATTTATTTTTTGTTGTTGTAGTTAAATACATATTTTATTGCACAACAGTGCATTGCAAATTGCGCGATATGTTTTGTTTGTGCCATGGTTTTTAGTTTGTGGCAGTGGATTTGCTACCGCACAAGAAAGCCCTGCATCCAACCAAAAAAAACAAAACTAAATTTCAAAATAATTTGAAAACAAATTTTCGATGTTAAATGTGGAAGTGTTGATGTTACGAGAGTATCACCTTTTTTTTATATAATTCGTACCTGCATGCATAAATAATTGACCAAATTAATGGATTTGTTTCGGTAACAACAGAACAGCCAGTGTCATATTGGGCGAAGGGCTCAAGCCGCATGTGACAGCAATATTTTCATCTAGTTTAGTTTTAACAATTTGGCTAATTATATAGACAGTGACAAATTAATGCGATGCAAAGGCAGCTAATGAGAAATCGATAGGATTTCACAGTTCTCGTTGCAAAAGGAGGGGTCCTGGATGTCATTTTGTCCCATATCCATATTCATCAAATTCACCTTTTTTAGATTAAATTAATAATTCTTGATATAGTGGGAAGCGCAAATACCTATCAATGCGAAGGTCCCAAGTTTTCGAGAGCAACCTTTCAATGCGATGCCTTTGACTTTTTTAGCTTCAGTCAGATGATTGCAAGGATCATTATTGTGGGCTCGAAGATTGTGATATCCTTAACCAAAGATTCCATTCATATCCATTTTAATTGTCGTAAAATAATCTGGTTTCGATGCTGGTAGTCTTCGGATGATCTACCATACGCTCTTCTCTTCTTCCTATTGAAAATCCAATCGCACTGTCGCGTTTCGTTGGAAGTAGGCATCGCTGGACCTGGCAGTCTTCACACCTTGCGTGACCTCTCATACAGTCGGAAGCGTTAGCCTCAATACGCATGTATTCAAATTATAGACCGGGTTTTTTTGCAGTGTTATTCATCGAAACAGACTAAATTTATTGAAGAAATTAAATCCTCTTCCAAACAGCAACAATCTCGTTTCTACCAATGTTTCATATAACTAAAGCAGTTAAGAGGGTTTCACACCGAAACTACAATATAATAGACCTTTAAAAAACATGACAATATTAGAGGTACTATAGTGAATTTACGCACTTTGTAGTAACTATTACTTCAAAGTCGCATATTGTTAATTACCAAGTTTCAATTACTCCAAAGTAGTTATTTTGAAGGGATTAACTTTTTGAGGTCAACCTTAAATTATTGGTTTTGAGTAAGTAATGAATGGATATCCCTTAAAAAATATTTTGCAACTGCTTGCAGAAAACTGCATTTACCAAAGTTTAGCCTTCCATACACTCAAAGCCACATAAAATGCCACACTGAGGACTGGATACCTTTGTTAACATTATCCTTACGAAACTCGCACTTCTCAGTTGAGCTGAATTATTGACCACCTCATTTCCTCCTCAAAAGAATTCTTTAAGCAATGCTTCCAACTTGTATTTTCTTTGTCATGGGTTTCATTAATGTTGTTCATTTACACTACACGAAGACACTTACCTTTTCTTCATATTTCTTTTTGTGCGCTTACATTCTTCAAAGGCGCGGCTTCTTTGTTCAAATATCACTAGAATCTTTCTGTTTTAACAGTTACTTGATATTACTGTTGCACTCAACGAATCGATGAAAAGGAAATATTTCGCGTTGACAAAGTGCAAGTGTCCTTACAAATTGTACAATTGAACACCTTTCAACTTCGAATTGTTTTGTGATAGTTTTGTTGCAAACGAAATACAGCCATACATACTAAGGTGGGTTGAAAAGATTTTTCACTGCTTATCATCGACTATACTCAAAAGTTTTCCGTGGTGTCGATTTTTAAATAAATATATAACCATGTCAAGGGATATCGGTATAGGGCAGTCCACCAAAGTTAGGAGTAACAATATGTAAAATGTGCCTGAGTATATTGTTGTTGATGTTGGTTCTACGCATACCTGAGTTGTAAGTAAGATTTGGCTTAGTATGGGTGTATAGAATTCTTGCTTGACTGCCTTCTGATGTGTGCCGCTCTGCTTATGTATGTGTGTATGTATACTAATGTTTTGCAGGCGCTGATTGTATTTTATTATTCAGTAATCGTGCGTAAACAACGAATTCGCTCATATGGTAGAGTTAAAATCCAAACTGCGTTTACGGTAAACATATACAAGGCTTACAAAAACGAAAACTCTTGATTATACGAGTATATGCTTACTTTGCGGTTAGTGTAAGATAAGGTAAAACTAAACAAAATAAAATAAAATAAAAAATTTTTTATTAAATTAAATTAAATAAAATACAAATAAATAAAATAAAATAAAATGAATAAAAATAGTATAAAATAAAATAAAATGAAAAAAAAATTAAATTAAATTAAATTAAATTAAATAAAGTAAAATAAATTAAATTAAAAATAAATAAAAAAATAGAATAAAATAAGATAAATGAAAAAAAAAATAAAATAAATTAAATAAAAATAAAATAAAAATAAATAAAAAAATAAAATAAAATAAAATAAATAAAAATAAAAACTAGTTCTCAACCCACCCTATTACTCACACACGAAAGTAAAAATATGGGGCTGTACGGGATGCTAGCAATATTTCGATGTTGTAGCATACACAACCAGCAGAGGTACTTTGCAGGTAATGCCATTATATATGTAAGTATTTGTACATACAAACAGTTACATTAAGAGCAGGCAACGCTCGGAAGAGAGCACAGCGTTTTGTCATAACGAAGTGGCATTGTAGCTAGTGTTGGCGAGTGACCACTACCCTGTAAAAAACGTTGGAGCATCAGAGTACTCCAACACTTATCCTCATTCATATAAAAAAGGTGGTCCAATTTACATAGCGATGTCCTGTGATTGGAGCACCTAATCCTACTCGGAGTACTATTTACTTTGCTTCCGAGTAGTCTATAGAGCACCTACGTTGGAGTACTTTGAAAATGCTGCCAAAAGATTACTCTATAGAGTATTCTAGACGAAAGCGAGAAGGGAGTATGTGTTCCTTTGAGGACCACTTACTCCCACTCTCGCTTTGCTGTTGAATACTCCATAGAGTAATCCCATGGGAGTATTTTGAGAGTACTCTCACGTAGGTGGTGTATAGAGTATTCAAGAGCAAAGAAACGGAATACTGCGAGATGGATTAGGTGATCCAATCACCGGACATTGCCATCTAAATTGGATCACCTTTTTTATATGAAAGAGGATATGTGTTGGAGTACTCTGATACTCCTTTAGGAGTATGAAACGGAGTATTTCCGTTTTTTGCATGGTATTGTGCGTGTGTGTGTGAGTGCATTACTGTGACCAACAAACAAGCATTGAAATGCTTCTGCTCAATGTTGCAAGTCTTTCGCAAATATTTTCATAGCATCACTGCAACAGCAAAGCATTTAATTTCAAAGGCGATCACTGCCTCCCTGCCTCTCAGCCGATTTGCAAACAGCGCAACGTTGAGTATTCAATGTTTTGTGCGTATGCTGATGACCGTTGTTTATTGTTATTGTACATATGTAGTTGTATAATGGCCTTTCGATGGGATATTGTAATATTTTGTGTGAGAGTGACTGACTTTTGGATATTGATACGATTGTGGATGGACTTACTGTAAGCATTAGGGTGCATCAAAATGCAAGGGGGAGAGGATGGAAAATGCAAAACTCAGTGACTAAACTAAACTATCACCAAATGATGACATGCAAATCAGTTGGACAGTTGTGCATTATCAGTAAAAATCTATTAAATAAAAGTTTTATTGATGAATGAAATGAAATTTCAGTCACAAACTGCATTTTTTTCTTTATGACTGAAACATTGGTTTTTTATTTATTTGTTTTAGTGAAACTATTCTCCTGTTACTTACAACATTAGTTTTAAGTCGATTTTTGCTTTATTTATAACTTAGTTTTTCCTCCTTATTAAAATTTTTGTGATCATCCACTCATATGTATATTACGTGAAGATTTTTTTGCGTCGCCATTATTGGAAGCACACACATTCCATTCAAACCGTAATGAAATGAAATTTATTTCCACTCAAGCTTATTGAGGAGCTTGGATGCCTTTTTTTATTATTTTTTATTAAAAATTTATAGTTTAATGGAAATACCCTTCCATGAGCATTCAACATTTCAATGCAAATTTATGTCAGCTTCCACTCAGATTTATATTTAGTGGAGATTTGCTTGCATCAGCATTAATGGAAATTTACACTAATTTTCATTCAACCCTATTTTATGGATTCAATAATTCGAATGCTTAAAGTTTTTTCCCCTTTTTTTACTGATTTGATGTTCCAATTGGGGAATCCATTAAAAAACTTAAACTGAAGATGCAGGCATTTCCATTAAAGTCAATGCAGATAAGTCACCACTTAATAAAAAGCTGATTGTAAGATGTGGATGCAGTTTCATTAAAAATATGTTCTAGTGATGAAAGAATGCGAGTTTCACTAATTTAAAATTTTTAGTGGTAAGGAAAATGAAGTTGCAATCAAATAAAGCTTGTGGTGTTGTTAGAGATAATATCATTTTATTTGATGCTATTATAGGACATGATTTCAGAAATATTTGATACAATTTCTGAGTAATTTCGGAAGCTTTGTCCACTGAAAATCTTTAAAATAATCTTGAAATTATCCTTATGTCATACCGTACTCGTAAAATTATTCCCGATGGCATAACCTAGAAAATGCGACAGAAGACCCAGGCATTTCTTTGATAAATATGGTATTTGCGGGGTGCTTTCAGACTCATTCTAGGACTAGTTAGAAAGCATACCAGTTATCCCTTCGACAACTGAAGCCAGTTAGTACCATTAAGGGATGTCCAATCGTTCTCGTTTTACCCATTCCAACTCAATGTAGGACACCGCTTTCCTTAGTAGATTTTAAGAAACATGCAGAGATAAGTCATAACTTATTAATTCACTGAACTTTTATCAGCTCTACCAAATATTTGAGCTCATAAAGCAGGTAATATTGCGCATTCGTAAAGCTTCTTGCCGTATGTCGCACGGCTCGTCTCATCTCCTGTCGTCAACGTCCAGCCTGGGTCATAAATCCGAAAGCAAAAAGAAAAATTGTCAATTCTGTGGAAAAAATTGTTTTATTTTTCCACCGCCTTAATAATACAATGTGACATTGTCACAAGTATTATGATAATTTCCCGTGATTTAAGTTTAATTACAATACTTTCATGCAACCAGTAATTGTAAATAAATACGATGATATTATTTACTTTGTGGGCCTTAAGCGCAGGGCATTTGTGAATTAATTATTTGTGAGTAAGCAAATTTCTTTTCTTCTTGGAGTTGCGCGTGAAGGCTCTTTTGTCATGTTTGTTTCTGTCAATGAGCTATCATTAGAATGTCGAGATACATTGTAACCAAGGAAAACCAAGTTAGATAATAACAGCAAGGTGACAAAACATTGAAGGAGTGTATTATAATGATTTTCAGGCATCAAGTTTGACCATTTATCATTTTATATGAGTAGCTCAAGGCAATAAGTTAAGACTCTAGACAATACATGAAGTGTCCCTTGTGCAGTAGTTAATGCGAAATATAGTACAGCATTTAGTACTCCATGACCCAAGATACGTCTACAACCGCCCACACAAAAAAAAAAAAAATATGGCAAATGAGGCATCTAAGCGAACACGTGCAAGGACAAAATGGCGACCTAGTGAGCAGACGGATTGCCGGCTGAGCTATTCACGTAAGGCGGCGAGGAGCTGCTAAAGTGCATGCAAGAGGTGCTATGGTCGGCAGCATGCATGCCTGGCGATTGGAATCTAAGTGCCCTTTGCCCAATCTACAGGAAAGGGTATCCTACAAACGGCACCCGTTATCGTGGAATCATATCGTATAAAGGGCCTATCAAGCGTATTGTGCGAAAGACTTAAGTCTGACGTGAACAGACTGATTGGACCTTATCAGTGCGGGTTCAGACCTGGTAAATCTACCGTCGACCAGAGTTTTTTACTATGCCCCAAATCTTGGAAAAAACCCACCAGCAAAGAATCGACACGCATCACCTCTTTGTTGATTTTAAAGCCGCTATGTCTGAATTTGGTTTCACAGCAAAACTTATACGGCTGTGCAAAATGACGTTGAGTAACACCATTAGCTTGGCCAGAATTGGGAAGGACCTCTCCGAGCCGTTCGAAACTAAACGCAGTTTCAGACAGAGTGACCCTCTATCGTGCGATTTCTTTAATTTGATGCTGGAGAAAATAAAACAAGCCGCAGAACTACACCGCTCAGGAACCATATATTACAAGAGTGTGCAATTCCTGGCGTATGCCTCTATGACATTGACATCATTGGTAAGTTCTGCCTACTCCAAATTGGAGAAAGAAGCGAAAAAAGTGGGTGTGGAGGTGAAAGAGGGCAAAACGAGGTACCTTCTGTCATCATGCAAAGAGTCAGCGCATTCGCGCCTTGGCACCCACGCCACTGTTGGTAGCCATAAATTTAAAACAGTAAAGGACTTCGCTTACTTGGGAGCCAGCATTAACAACAACAATAATGTCAACTTAGAAATCCAGCAAAGAATTACCCTTGCCAATAAATGTTACTTTAAACTGAGTAGGCAATTGAGAAGCAAAGCCCTCTCTCGACGAACAAAAACTACGCTCTACAGGTCGCTCATAATACCCGTCCTGCAATATAGAGCAGAAGCGTGAGCGATGGCAGCCGCAGATGAGTCGGCCCTGGAAGTATTCGAGAGAAAGGTTTTTCGAAGGATTTATGGACCCCTACGCGATGCCGACGGGGTTTACCTAAGAAGATTTAATGATGAGTTGTATGAGGTCTACGCAGACCTCGGCATTGCCCAATGAATTAAAACCCAGCGGCTACGTTGGATTGGCCATGTAATGCGAATGGTAGAAGATGCTCCGGCCCGTAAGGCATTCTTGGCGGAACCCACCTGAGGAAGAAGAGGAAGAGGGAGGCCTCTACTCCGTTGGAAAGACCAAATGTAGAACGATCTGCGATCCCTTGGCGTTTCTAATTGGTGTTAACTGGCGAAAGATAGAGTCAGGTGGCTTTGTTGGAAGGTCAAAATCGTTTAGACGGTTAAACAAACAGCTCTTAAGGGCTGTTGACCTATATATAGTACATCCGTTCAATGTCAAAATTTGATTTCACTAATTTGAACAGCTGATTGAACTTTTCACCTCAGAAAGCATTGTTGATAGCTCAACACCATTACATGGAGACGGTTGCTAAGAGGCTACTGAAGTTGTGCCAAGAATTTTTCAGGGCGACAACTATAGTTTAGCACCTACGCGACATGCTCAGGTGGCAACAAAAAGTGACAACCCTACTTAGAAATGTGTTTTTTTTAAACACGTAGGAAAATACCTTTCGTTTGATACCCATATTGGCATATTTCAGTTCATTAAAAAAATTCTTTGCCGGCTGAGCTATTCAAGTAAGGCGGCGAGGAGCTGCTAAAGTGCATGCAAGAGGTGCTATGGTCGGCAGCATGCATGCCTGGCGATTGGAATCTAAGTGCCCTTTGCCCAATCTACAGGAAAGGGGATCCTACAAACGGCACCCATTATCGTGGAATCATATCGTATAAAGGGCCTATCAAGCGTATTGTGCGAAAGACTTAAGTCTGACGTGAACAGACTGATTGGACCTTATCAGTGCGGGTTCAGACCTGGTAAATCTACCATCGACCAGAGTTTTTTACTATGCCCCAAATCTTGGAAAAAACCCACCAGCAAAGAATCGACACGCATCACCTCTTTGTTGATTTTAAAGCCGCTATGTCTGAATTTGGTTTCACAGCAAAACTTATACGGCTGTGCAAAATGACGTTGAGTAACACCATTAGCTTGGTCAGAATCAGGAAGGACCTCTCCGAGCCGTTCGAAACTAAGCGAGGTTTCAGACAGAGTGACCCTCTATCGTGCGATTTCTTTAATTTGATGCTGGAGAAAATAAAACAAGCCGCAGAACTACACCCCTCAGGAACCATATATTACAAGAGTGTGCAATTCCTGGCGTATGCCTATGACATTGACATCATTGGTAAGTTCTGCCTACTCCAAATTGGAGAAAGAAGCGAAAAAAGTGGGTGTGGAGGTGAAAGAGGGCAAAACGAAGTACCTTCTGTCATCATGCAAAGAGTCAGCGCATTCGCGCCTTGGCACCCACGCCACTGTTGGTAGCCATAAATTTAAAACAGTAAAGGACTTCGTTTACTTGGGAGCCAGCATTAACAACAACAATAATGTCAGCTTAGAAATCCAGCAAAGAATTACCCTTGCCAATAAATGTTACTTTAGACTGAGTAGGCAATTGGGAAGCAAAGCCCTCTCTCGACGAACAAAAACCACGCTCTACAGGTCGCTCATAATACCCGTCCTGCAATATAGAGCAGAAGCGTGAGCGATGGCAGCCGCAGATGAGTCGGCCCTGGAAGTATTCGAGAGAAAGGTTTTTCGAAAGATTTATGGACCCCTACGCGATGCCGACGGGGTTTACCTAAGAAGATTTAATGATGAGTTGTATGAGGTCTACGCAGACATCGGCATTGTCCAATGAATTAAAACCCAGCGGCTACGTTGGCTTGGCCATGTAATGCGAATGGAAGAAGATGCTCCGGCCCGGAAGGCATTATTGGCGGAACACACCTGAGGAAGAAGAGGAAGAGGGAGGCCTCTACTCCGTTGGAAAGACCAAATGTAGAAAGATCTGCGATCCCTTGGCGTTTCTAATTGGCGTTAACAGGCGAAGAATAGAGTCAGGTGGCGCGCTTTGTTGGAAGGTCAAAATCGTTTAGACGGTTAAACAAACAGCTATTAAGGGCTGTTGACCTATATATATATATGTATGTACTGTACTACTCCAATGAAGGTAGAATCTTGAAAACTCTTAATTCTCTTCTATCTGAAATCAAAAGGGTTTCAAAGCTCCCAAGTGAAGTAATCGGTCTTAAAGTACACGTCTTTAATTGGTCCTGCATAGGGTGAATATCAAAAATTCTTTCATAAGACTTTTTGTTGAAACAAGAGGAAATATTTCTAGTCCACGAACGTTTACTCGACCGTTACTATTCGGTGTTTTTCGTACACTAGTACCTCACTGAATAGTGCTTAGGGATCTAGTTGAATGGCAAAACGTTAAAACTGTTAAAACATTTTGAAATAGTATTTCCTGATTTCCTTTGATTAAATTTGAGTAAAATTCTACCACGAAATAGTTATTTTTAGTAAATCTTTCAGACTTCTACAGAGCATCCAACCTCGTTTAACGGCTAAATCAAGGAAAGAAACCATTGTTTCAAGTGTTTCGAAATATATCGGCGTGGTTGTTGCGGCCCACGTGTACAGCGATTTTATGGTTTTTACAACATATTTAAAAAAAAAAACAAGGTCTACTTTGATTTTTGCAATTAATTTTTTTTAATAAACCATGAAACCAGTTTTTTGTTTCACATTTCAAATAACTAATATGTGGCCTTTATCAGTGAAAACAAACACAAAATTTAAAACCTGCACATAGAATTTTATTTAATCATGTTTAGCAGAGGGACCTTTGGTGCTCTAGTTTTGTTGTACAATGTATGTATGGACTTTATGTGTGTACCTAGGTATCCAAGCCTACTTACATTAAGAACATTAAAAATTGCGACAACACCTATATTACAAACCCCAAAGTTGTCATTTTAGTAGCCACCGACACAGAGGACTAAATAAAAATGGCAATCTATAAAATGACAACAAGTCACACACGCGCAACGGCATATATATTTGCATTGGTGTACGAGTTTGGGTTTATATGTGCACATGTGTTCATAAATATTTAATGCAACGTTACATTTTAAAGTTCTTTTTTATTAACAACTCGCATATTTATATATTTATGTACGTTAGGGCATGTACCTTATATTTTGAGGATTTGAAAAAAAATTTATTAGAATAAGACAATCCGTAGACTAATGCCTGTTGTCATCATTCACTAGTACACGGACTAAACAATCTACTCTCACGGGCTCATTATGTAAAACACAATGCGGCGCAACGAGTTATTTTCTCTTGTTTAAAGAAATATTCTTATTAATAAAGGCGTTCACTCCCTTTAGTGACTCTCAGTAAATGCTTTGTGAATTTGTGTTACATTACATACAGATGAAGGTGAGTGTGATTGACTTTTCGTCGGCAAAGTGTCACGGTGTCTTACATAATCAGCCCCTCAATTTTCAACTTTTTTGGGCAACACAGTGTATGTCGAATCCAAATTTGGGGTATGAAAGGGTTTCAATTTTGAACCAAAAATGTCTCAACATATGTTGTATCTGTTGGCAGGACTGAACCGACGTGCTCCGCAGCAGAGTCGACTGCTCTCGCCGCTGAGCTACGGCACACACAAAAATTCAATGACTTGAAAAAATTTTCAGTCAAAAAAAAATATTCTAAATTATAGACGGTTTTTTTTCAGGGGGCTCAGCTGCAAGAAATTAAGATTGGTGTTGGTAATTGAAAGGTTTCGAATTTACTACAAAAAAGTTTAAAAAAGTTGCTAACTTGCCAAATGGCTTCAAATTTCGGCCCATATTTTTTGCCGTGTACAAAACTACTTTTTCTTGATAGAACCTACTAAGTAGGTCGATTCCTTATTTTTGATCGTTTAATTTTTTTTTTATTACCATACTTAAGTTCCTCTATTAGACATGTGCATCCAGATTAACAGAACGAAGAGTCGACTGGTGCTGTTTAACGGACTGTAAAAGCAGTTAAAGTAGATTACTTTAGATGTGCGCTTAATCCTTTAACTTCAGTACCGGATTAATCAACGAATTGTCATTACCGATTAATCAAAATTAATCGATTTTCGATTAATACAATTTTGATAAATTTTTGTGTCATTAAATTGATTATTCAAAAATGTACGAAAACATAGCCTGATTAATCAAAAAATTGAAATCTTCAGTAATTTTCCTGCTTATCAAACACACCACGCGCCGAATTTTATCAATGTAGCAAATATGTGCTAGTCTTAAATTCATTGATATCTTTGTTCAGTCAGTTAGAACTTTTTTGAGTAAACAGTTATAAGACGATTTTTTTCCGTCAGCACTTAGCGACTTGCAAATAAAATAGCAAAATAAAATTTTCCTTTTAAAAATTTGAAATTGGCCTTAAAATTCAAGTGTGAACTACTAGCCTTCGAAATAACAACCGAAATTGTGGGCGGCTACAATTTTTTTTTGCTTATTTTTTTGTTGTTTTCAATTCAAAAATTATTTAGGCAAGCAGAAAAAATTGTATCTAGCTTGGAAACGAGGAACGGCTTTGATTATTTAAAAAGAGAATTCATTAAAAATTGTATTTAATCGATTAATAGCTCATCCCAAATTTTACTGGGTACTGAACAAGATGTATCCCCTTAATTTTAAATTCTCAAACGTATTCTTACGAGGGGAGTTTCCGTATTTTTTTTGTGAAACACTCCAATGTTTACACATAATATGCATAAGTGTATTTTATGCGTCCTTGGATGAGCGTATATTGGGTTGTGGGTGTAGGTTTTTAAAAGTCCTATAAAACTCACCATTGGTGTAACGGGCAATCCCTATTCAATTTTTTATTTTTAAGTTTGTTATTTTAAAATGTGTAAGTGTTGTTTTATTGGAGCTTTACGCAGCTTTACATCACTAAGAAGCCCATTACAATGAGACAGTTGTTTCTCTACAGCGATATCTTACTAAATTATTTACTACTTCTAAAACATGAAAAGTGACATAGGAAGCAAATTAGAGAATTTAAAAAACAAGAACGGTTATATTACCCACTTGCTTGTTTTTGGTTCGAAATTTAATTTTTTTTCATGCGTTTCTTCTTGTAAGAAAGTTGTAATGCATTCCCCACTTTCCCTAAATATATTTTTGATAAAAGTATATATTTCAATGTTGCGCCGTCGAAAACTAAGTATTTAATGTTCAGAATCGCTACGATTTACAAAAAAAAAATCGAGGATGCGGCTAATGCCAGTTTTGATCTCTTTACAAGGGTTGAAGGGATCCCTTTTCTTTGAGCATGTTCTATGAAGAGACTTATTGTACCCTTTTATGACTGAATGGATAGCGTCGGATAGATCCCCTTTCCCCATTTTTTAAAATTGTATAAGTAGCTTTTACCGCCGAGACGACGATATATAATGCTTACGTTTTATATTTATAATTTTCAAAGTGCGGCGCTCTGTAATCGGCATTAATAAGTTAACAATTTTGTTCCCCTAGTTTCATATCGGAAACAAACTAATATTTTTCTGAAACTAAGTAATTTAAGTTAAAGTCGGAAGATAGTTTTAGGTCGCTTTTTAGTAACTGAGTAAAAAACATGTAAGCTATTACATTTGCAATTTTAATAAAATTTGTAGGACGGTCATGAAATTTAGGTACCTAATATTTCATAAAAAACTTTATAAGCAATTTAATTTTGGGCACAGTTGGGTATATAATATTAAATTTAGCTAGAGCTTTCAGTATTTATGACACTTTTTCTGCTCCTTTTAACTCTTACCGCACTGCCACATCTTTCAAATACCCCTACTACGCTCAACATTGAAGTACGTTTTTGTTGTTGTTAGCTAGAACACCACAAAATTTGGCATATTACTTTTTATATAAGGTCGCACGAGACTCTTCTAAACTATAGTGTGAGGCTGTATGGCGTCAATGGAATGAATTATCAACACGGTAGAGCATGGAGCAGCCGCAGTTTATAAAATGAACTGGCGCCAAGCGTCACTGTTAACATTAAGCGATCACTTGCGTTTTTACTAAACAAACAAACCTAAAGGTGAACTTCACAACATTCCACTCATACGTACGTAAAAAAAAAGTAGCTCACAATACGGTTAAAATTCCAAAAACGACTGTTAAGCCCAAGCGGTCTAGTGTATACCCTGAAAAAAATACGATTAGTATAGGATCAGTCCGGGCTGAGTCACAAAAGAGCATACGGTTAATGCCAGTTCTGGTATCTTTACATGGTTTAAACTGTTCACATTTGTTTGAGCATGTTCTATGGAGAAATCAGTGTGCCCATTTATACCCGAACGGCTACGAAAGAACTAATCCTCTCTAAGCAAACATTTCATTTCAAAGTGACATTTCATATTAGGGTTACCAGATCTTTAAGTATAACTAGTATTAGTATTGATTTTATTTTTCAAAAATTCAATCGGCTAATCGATCAGAAGAATCAATTTGGCCGATAATTAGCTTATGGGAGAACATTACGCCTTAAATTCTTCGATTTTCCTGAGAAGTAAAACTAATGAGGAGAAGCCTATTACTATATGGAGGCAGGTGAATATTTGGGTTCCAATTAAGACCCCGCAAAGCAAAAATCAAGAACTGCTTTCGTACTGACTCAATCCGCTTTATATGATATTGATACACAGGGCACCAAACACACGAGCAATACTCAAGTATTGGACGGACCAGCGATGTGTAAAGGACTTTTGTGAAATACGGAGCATCAAATTCCTTAGCCCAACTTTTAACAAACCCAAGCACATCCACGGCCTTGTTGGCGATGGAGGAAATTTGCATATTAAAATTTAGTTTAGGATCAAATAGAACACCCAGATCAATTACAACAGAAATACGTTCCAAACGGGTACGGTCGGTGGAAAGTCATAAGCTTGCATTTAGAGCAGTTTAAATGAATAAATTGACTGCTCACCAGCCTTGAAATGAGTCCAAGTCGGCCTGAAGAAGATCCCAACTGGATGGTTTCGACGATGAAAATGAGAAACAGAGTTCCACATCATCCGCATACATAAGAGTTCGGGAATTAGAGATAATTTGAGGAAGATCATTGATGAACAGGGTAAAATGTAAATGATCCAAGTGACTACCCTGAGCCACACCAGAGGTTACATCAATCGAATAGTATGTATATAACACGGTCCAAGATGTTATTCAACTCCTATAAGTATGCTAAACAAACGAAAAATGTATTTTTACCTCTGTGACTATGGTACGAAAATTAAAATTGACTCGAAAGGAATTATAGCCAACTGCAGGCTAAAGAGATTAATGCCGACCACTCTCCTAGGAAATTAATCACACGATTTTTTTAAGAGTAGTTCTAGCTTTAGGACGTTGCTTGTGTGTGGTGGGCTAGTCGTGTGTGTATGTGTGATATGGACACATCTGCAACACGCACTAAAGCCCTGTAGGGGGTTGTGTGGCATTGATTGCTGACATATGTGGCTTTATCCTCCATCCTCTCCAGCAACCATGCACACAGCACCGAAGCAAAAAACCCCATTTTAAGTAAAGCGTCCACCCAGAAAGGTGTGCAATATTTGTTTATTTATTATTTTTGTTGTTATTCATTCTATTCAACGACTAAGCCACACGAAAAGCGCGTCCATAAAATAAATTTTGTTTTCATTTTCATTTCTTTCGTACACATGAATATTTTATTCGCACAAATACACCACGACTTTTGGTTTAGGTGTTAATAAAAATGCGCACTTTATTTATGTTCGAATTGGCAGCTTCAATGTGCATATGTGTGCGCGTGCAATGTCGAAATTTCTACTTATTTATTAGAAGCGAAGTCTACTACCGTTCAACTTGATGCATTGCCAAAGTCACACTATTGGCGCTCATAGGCCAATATTTCAATCGGAAAACTCTTTATGGTTATTCGAGAAAATGGCGCGAAAGATAGCAAATGCAAAAGGGTTTATGTTTTAAAATAAAAGTGAAATATTACTCACATTTCATATTTCAATTACGAAATTGCAACTGCATATTGCACTTTTCTCAACGGACATATTTTTCTTAATTATTTTAGAAACATCAAAAGGAACATGCATAGTATTACTGCAAGAAATGCGATTAGTTTAGGATGTGTCGGAAAGAAGTTTGCGACGAACGCCAGCTTTGATCTCTTTCATTTGAGCCAGTCCTATGAAGGACTAATTGTAGCCTTTATGCCTGAACCTCTTTGTTTTCCTACGGGTACGGTCGGACAAGTATACTTTCAACTTTTATAAGTAGGCTACACAAATTAAAATCGACTTATCCCAACTATGCCTTCAACGAAATAGTTGGAAACAATTACAGCCCACTGTAGACGAAAGGTATTGATCGCAGATCACTCTATTTAGAGATCAGTCGTACGATTTTTTGCAGGGCTGTTACAAAATTTTCCATCCTTTTATTGATGATACTTGTGATTTTGAATACGAAACCTTGTCTTAAATTTTTTCATTCGAATTCTTCACAATATTAATTCATCAAATAAAGAAATCCGCTTATTCTATGCCCGTTGTTAAAACAGCTGATTTCGAAAATTCGAAATTCATCTACTCCAGTTATTCTTCTCCTGAGGAGGATGTGATTAGAGGAATTTTTCCGCTGGAATAAAAAAATGTGTGAGTATTAGATGAGAATATTTAGAATTGGGCTGTATATTTTTTTCACAATCTTTATTTTTTTCCGAATTTGGAAATTAATTCTTTTATCGAATTCGGGGACTAATTTATTCGCTGATGAAACTATTGGTGGTTGTGAATAAAATTAATTATTCTGACGAAACCTTTTTATGATTAATAAAGCGTATGGTGTCACGACTCCGGCTACAAAAAATGTCAATTCGTCATACCTCTGAATGTATTTGGTCTAAATTAATGATATTTATATATATTTGCCACGCCCACATATTTTTGTGTCTTGTTTGTTCTGCACTCATATCCAAAGTTTATTGTCGATATCTATGAAACTTTCACAGTGGGTTTAGGAGTATGTTAGGTAGGACACAGGCCATGATTTATGGAAAAGCCCCCAAGCTATATAAAATTGCGATTCGGAATAGCTAGGAATTTATTTGGTGAATTTAAAGATATTTTTTTATATATACGTGCTCTATATATCTAAGAAAACCTTATAAAAAGTAAGCGGTACCATTCTGGATAGTTCGCTATATCTTCGAAACTATATAAAGGGTGTTTTTTTTAGGGGTATAGAACTTCGAATTGAAATTAAACACAAGAAAATCGTTTTAAGGTCCATCAATTTGGCTTTATTGGAAGGATAATTTTATGCCATTAATGTTTAAATATGATTTCGGGCATGTGGCCGCCGCGGCTGGCTCGAATAAAGCCAATTCTACAGGTCCAATTTTCAACCACTTTTTCGAGCATATGGGGCCGTATGTCGGCAATAACGCCACGAATGTTGGCTTCCAATTCCCCTAACGTTTCTGGTTTGTTGGTGTAGACGAGCGACTTCACATATCCCCAAAGAAAATAATCCAATGGTGTCAAATCACACGACCTTGGTGGCCAATTGACAGGTCCATTCCGCGAAATTATGCGCTCATCGAATGTTTCCTTCAATAAATCGATTGTGACGTGCGCTGTGTGGCATGTAGCGCCGTCTTGTTGGAACCACAACTCATCCACATTCATGCCATCCAATTCGGGAACAAAATAGTCGGTTATCATGGCTCTATACCGGTCTCCATTAACGGTAGCTGCCTCTCCAGCATTATTGCGGAAGAAGTATGGCCCAATGACTCCACCAGCCCATAGAGCACACCAAACAGTCAGTTTTTGTGGATGTAATGGCGTTTCAAGGGTCTCATGTGGATTCTCTTCACTCCAAATGCGGCAATTTTGCTTGTTGACGTAGCCATTCAACCAAAAATGAGCCTCATCACTGAACAAAATTTTGCGATGAAAATCAGCATCGAAATCAATCTCATTTTCGGCCCATACACCAAAATCACGACGCATTGCATGGTCTCGCGGCTTTAATTCTTGCACAAGCTGGATCTTGTAAGGTCGCAAGCCAAGATCTTTGCGCAAAATCTTCCATAAAGTTGATGGACAAAGCTCCAATTGCTGTGCACGGTGGCGAATCGATTCATTCGGGTCCTCTTCAACACTTTGCTCTACAGCGGCAATTGTTTCTTCGGTGCGCACTGTTCGACGTCTCTGCGGATGCGTATTATCACATAGAGTAAACGTAGTGCGAAAACGATCCATGGTTAACCGAATTAATTGCTCTGATGGACGATTATGTCGACCATAAAATGGACGGAGCTCACGGTAAACTTCGCGAACTGAACCATTATTTTCGAAATAAATTTGCACGATTTGCAAGCGTTATTCTTTTGTCAACATAAATGACATTAGAGTTGCCAGATTTGACCACAAAATGCCAGTTTTATCTCTATTCGAAAAACAAACCTGTAAAAAAAACACCCTGTACTATAAGGAAAGAGGAGGATATAGAATGAAGAAGAAGCGCCAAGTGGGGAGGGGAAACTCCACCGATTAGTTCACTATTAGTGTGTTTATCAAACAGATCACCATCATCTTCATATATTTAGGCTGCTGAGTATCACAGAACGTCAGTTATCTCTTTCTAGCAACCACTGACAATAGTTGGAAACAACAAGGGAGGTCTACTCAAGGTGGAAAATAATCTCTTTATTAAGGTATCATATATTGCTCGGTAGCATAATAATACAAAGAAATCGGAGCTTTGAGCTTGCATCTAAGAAAGAACAATTAATCTTCCTGATTGCTTTTCTCTCCAACACTTTACTTCTAAGGTTAAAGAAATCGCTCTATAGGCAGTTCCCCTACCTGAAGTCTTGTTTAATTTAGAATAGCTCGAAGAGGTTCTTTCCAATCATTCATTGTCCTTGCCGGTAAGTCAAATTATTTTTCGCGCTGCCTGTCTGTCGATTCTCTTATCATTGTTCTTCGCCAGGAACACCGGTGTCCTTAAGATTTGGTTTGAGGGGAGATTTAAGTTTAAGTTTAAGTTTCAATCTTCACGGATAGAGTTCAATCAGCGTTTGTTTTGTGTATAATGCCATTCCCACTGCATTATAGTGGATTTTTTTCTGTTGTCTAGGATTGGGCTATCGAGTTCGTCTTCTCCCTTTTTCTTCCAGACCTAAAGTACAGGCTGACTTTGTTGTCCTGCAGGAACTTGGTCTTGAAACAATCCGACATCTGAGAATCTTTTTGTAGAATTTTGAGTAATAAAATTAGAATTTAACAGTGGCTGTCAGACTAGTACCACAAGATGCTAGTTCCAGAGCGTTCCGAATTCATACCCGACAAAGGACTGCCGATATCTGTATAAGTTTGTTAGGCTCGTCACGTCCCATTCCATGATTGGATGCGTCGACTAAGTGGGGTGCTGCTACTGCAACAACAACACCAACATAAGCTTGCTTGCCTGTGAGCGATCCTTTCCTCAATCAAGTCGAAGTTTTGTTTTTTCAAATGCTGCTCGGAAATTTTTACCCAATAATTGTTACCAAAATGCAAAAACAAACTCCAAAAAAAAAGAATTTGCACAGATTTCTATGGATATACAGCTGTGTGCTGTATAATAGCAGTGAAATTAAAATAAGCTGCGTTTTTAATAATTTTCATATAAAATTCAACGAATTCCATAACAGAAACCACATAAATAGTAATTTCAAAGTTTACACAAAGCTCAGGAAAGTTAATTAAACTTTTAAAAATTTAAAAAAAATACCCAACATCCTTCACGAAAAAAATTCGGAAAATACAGGGGAAATTTTGAGGTACCTCTAAATCACATATTATTATTGTAAAATGGAATGAGCTATAAAACTGCGTACTCAAAAATTTTCTAAAAACCCTGCCCAAAAGCGTTGCATATTTGATGTAATTTTTTAAATGTTTAATTAACTTTCATGAACTTGTGTAAACTTTTAAATTTCTTTTTATTTGCTTTTTGCTGTAGCATTCGCTATATTTTGAATGAAAATCATTTGAAACACAGCTTTTTTTTTCGTCGAACGATATCCACTTTAATTTCACTACTATTATATTGAACGCAACTATACATCTAGGTGGTAAATTAAAAGTAAACAAAAATCACTGTTGCATACAAAATGAACTGAAATTAAGGCAAACCGCTCATTTGCTGTGCTTCACTAAATCCTGTTGCTGCGTTAATGTTGCCACGAGCAAATATCCTTGGCTAAAACCACCACAATTAAATTGGTCGGTATGAAGATGCGGCACACAGTTTGTTATTATTCGAGTTTTTGGTTTTTAATTTAGTATGAAATTTCGAAATTAAAATTTCTCAAGCATGCAAGAGTTAAAAGTTAAACTTTTCGATCTTTTCACATTAAATGTCTTTTTACTTATTTTTCACTTTTTTCTGGTTACTTTTTGAAAGTCGTAGCTTTTGTAATTTTTTCATTGTTTTCCTTGGCCAACGGCAATGTTTTAAGAGTTCGCATAAATTAATTGTGGTTGAAAGGCACACAAAGAAAAAAAAAAGACCAACTCACACGCGCATAAAACCTTACATTGCTTGACTTTTCTTTACTTAGGAGTTTGTGGATGTGCCCATTAGCCTTGCGCGTAGTGTATTCAATGCGTTGACAATAAACTTTTACAATTTTTTGCTTGTTTAACGCAGTTGAAATACGCAAAGTAATAGCAATTTGGAGGAGAAGTGGACAAAAAAGATTGTACTTTCTATTGTACTGTGATCCTATGTAAGTATGTAGTGGTGAAAGGAGAGTAATTGCTTTGCCATGGGCTATAAAGCCTCTAACCACTTTCGATGTTGGAAAAGCTAAACCAAAACGTTTTTGGAGAGAAGTGTAGGAAATGCTGGCAGCAAATGGTAGAGAAGTATATTTCATGTGAAATGCACCCAGTTACACCTCTGAAGGGAATTTTCCCCCCTCAAATAACGTTAAAAGTACTCTCGAATTATGGCCTCGGAAAGGAAGGATGCTGCTTACAGTGTGACATTGTATGCAGGCGCACCCCGAGATACCCCGAAGTGAGTCCAATCACGAGGTGAAGATACACTAGCGGGTTATGACGTGCAACGTGATAGTTGATCTATGGATATGATGCCTCCCACCTCTCGTTACCAACCTTCTTCATCCTATTCGAAGGTTCTATTCGAAGGTTCTACTGGTCATACACGGGAGCACCGGAGCGTACCGGGTTCATATCCAATAAAGGATTGCCACTTTTGACTACACTTTCCAAAACCTTCAGGGAGTGTTTTTGTCAAACAAACTACGAGGCTAAGAGGGTACAGTGACGTCTAGTAAGACAAATTAGACTAAAATCGTAACCATAAGTGGGCTCTAATCGACCTCCATACCTAGTCGGTAGACAGGTCCCTCAGGCCTCGACCTGTGAACCCCGTAATTGACATCTAACCACCTGAAATAGCTGATAAGAAACGTGTTCCTCCGGGGGAGACTGGAATCATTCCAAAACGTATAAACCTCTGGCAAATTCAAGCAAAGCGATCAGCTTGGAAGGCGCGAAATATCCTCTGGAGGTAAATTCAGCAAAACATTTAACGAGAAGATAAGCTGATACCTACCAGAGAACTTCGCTGGGCAAATTCTAATATTTTAAAGACGGTAGCTATGTCCAGTGCATTCCACCAAGCAAAAACTCCATAGAAGAGTATACCTGGCTACTGTCTTGGAGAGCCAGTGTTTTACTCCTGCAGTGAAGCACAGACGAGAGCAATCTAACGGCATAGATCTTACATCTACTTGTGCAGAGAACGAGTTTCCTTTGCCCGCCAGCTGGCAGCATGTCTGCTCATCTAGTTAACATATTCTGATAACACTGTATAAAATCGCGGATAGCTTTCCGGAATTTATCACTGACCAGGAATGTCATCAGTCTATTACTCGGTAGCCAGCAGGTCAATCAAAATTTCGTTTACTAAGACAGCCAGAGTCTCTGTCTTAGCCTTTAAAATCTTTTCGGATTTGAATGAGGACTTTTTCATTAGTTTCGAGCATGACGTCATTGAACACCATCACGACATCGAGAAAGACGTCAACAGGAAGTTGCTTGTGCTCTAGCCAGCCCTCTATTTGTTTCATCATCGAGTGGAGAACAGTTTCGGTCTGCTTGGCTTTACAATAGGCATGCTGCGATGCCGATAATGAACCCCGAGGAATCTTATACGTTATGTACAGATCAATCAAGCACTCCAGCCGTTTTAGAAGAAAGGACTAGAGCTTAATTGGTTTAAAGGCCTTGACTAACCACTACAGGTTATCTGTTGCAAACTTCGAACTAATTTAATGTACGAGGTGTGTTCAAAACGTATCGCGAATTTTGAATTTTCGCTGGTTACGTATATTCGAATTTCGAATTTTTTGTGGCGTTATGTTGGTACTCATGTCTCTCACTTATGCCGACAAGCTCGGCCATTTTGAATGTTCAGTTAATTGTTGACAGCTGCTTTGCTTGCACGTGTTTTGGATCGTCTTCGATTTTTACCTATTCAAAAAAATGGATCAAAGAACCTGTATCAAATTTTGTGTGAAAAACGAAATTAAGTGCCCGGATGCATTCCGAATGTTGACTGTGGCATACGGAGAAGCTACCTTGGACCGAAGCAACGTTTATCGGTGGTACAAAATGTTCTCAGAAGGCCGAGAAGATGTGCAAAGAAGAACAAAAATTGGCTGTTGCACCACGATAACGCCCCTGCTCACGCATCGTTGCGACTTTTTGGCCAAAAACAACACACTAATGATGCCGCAGCCACCGTATTCCCCAGATCTGGCCCCCTGTAACTTTTTCCTGTTCCCTAAACTGAAGAGGCCCATGAAAGGACGACGTTACGCTTCTCTTGACGAGATAAAGACGGCATCGAAGGAGGAGCTGACCAAGATACAAAAAAATGATTTTTTGAAGTGCTTCGAAGATTGGAAAAACCGTTGGCACAAGTGTATAATATCTCATGGGGATTACTTTGAAGGGGACAAAATAGATATTCATGAATAAATAAATAATTTTTGAAAAAACACAAAATTCGCGATACTTTTTGAACACACCTCGTACTTATAATTATTTGCTCTTCCGGCTAGCATTTTAGCCTTTTGTAACTAGCGCTCTTCTCACCCAATAAAAAATTAAACCCATTTCGTTCATTATTTTAAAGTTTCTTTACATTTGTTAACAAGTAATGCATTTATGAGAGACAAGAAAAAGATCCTTAAGAACAGCATAAAAAAAGTTCACAAAGGCTAAAATAGCTCGTTTAACAAGCAGAATCTAATAACTTAAGCGCGAGAAGCTTTTACCTATTATGTCGCTGACTTTTTCTGCTTAGAAAATACATACATACATACATACATTAAAATATAAAACATAAATTCTTTCTCAGCTTTTAAAGGCGCCGACATGGCAAAAAGGCACTCTTGGTATTATCCTTTGTCTATTTAAATGCATTTGGTGCTCATATAAGAACTTTGTTCCTAACTAAAAAGTGTTGCAAATCACAATAGCACTTTAATAGTATGAGTTGGTATGCGTTGGTCACTTTTTTGTTTAAATACCCTGCAGGGAACTTACAAGCTGGTGAAACAAATTTCTAGTTCAGAAAAAAATTTTATTTCCAAAGAAAGGTAGTAAGAACTAGTTTGATATTTACCAGATAGATTATATTTTAACTGTATTTCGTTAGTTTTTTTTACATAGCTTGCCCGTTTTCACAAACTATGTGACTATCTCTTTTGCGTAAAAAAATAGCATAAAATACAAGAAAAAAACGTAGTGTCATACGGACATTAGCGTTGAAGCGAAATTATAGATAATATCGGAAAACAATCATCACTTTTGATTATTTTCGATAAGTTTTTTTTGTGGATTTTTCTCGATTTTTTTTTCAGTGTCAATATATGAGCTACAGTGTACTACAAAAGTGAAGCACGAAAAGTCCCTCTGCTAAATATGATTAAATGAAATTTTATGTTCAGTACTTTTAACATTGTTCATGTCCGTATTTAGGGTACGGCAAACGCTTTTTCAATCAACTGGCTAAAAACACCGAATAGTAACGATTGGCAACGATTCATACGTAACCTAAAAATATTTTTTTCGTAAAAGAATTTGAGTCATCTAACCTTTTGTAGGACCATTTAAAGACGTGATCTTTAAGCCCATTTATTTACGGTGTTTGAGACCCCTTTGATAGACCTCTCTCCGGTTATGAAGTGGATCCAACTCATACGATCGTTTTATGCACAAAGAGATACCATTAAGGTGGATCTAGATTTGCTTCAAGTAATAGTTTAGGGCTAGCAAATTTGGAGTGTTACCGTGGCCCGTGTTATTCAACCAAACATACAATCTATGGAAAATAATGTATCTTAAAAATCCGGGGTAAAATGGCAGCAACAAAGACTCTCTATTCGGGCAAGCTGAATTGGCGTGGAAAAATATTTCTTAAGATACGTACTCAATGTCATGATTGTGTGAACCTGCTATAAAGTGCCACCGACATGCAACGAAATAACGAAAAAACTGGGTTCGTTCTAAAAACACTTTAGCTTTGTCGCTAGGAAACTATTTTTAATTTTTCGAGTTTCTAATACCAAAAAATGTATTCTTTCTGAACAAGAACGACTAAACATTATACAACTTTTACTTATGAGTTTTTCTAAAGGAAATTTCGGTGCTTTAGTTTTGTCGCACACTGTAGATCTAACCTGTAGAATTTTAAACTAGCTCGGAACTACAGAAAAGGGCACCTTGCACTTGTCGCGAGATATGCCTTTTATGCCTTTGTCTTTTTCCTACAATTTTTTAGATCTAATAATGCACATGTATGTAAGTGACCCTTTATGTTATGGTTTGGTTAAAAAATCTCATTCTCATTAGTGCTTTGTTTTTCGCTCCAATCTTGTTGGAGACGTTTTAACACCATTGCGGTTAGTGGCTTTTTGCAGTGAAGACCATATTTTGCACCGCTAAAGGAAAGAAAATAGTTGGACTGCGTACAGTTTCGAAGCTTTGTGGTTTTTTCTTAAAGACGATTTATGCAAATTAGTGTTAAAGCGTGCCTTTTAGTGGACAATATATGTATGTTTATATGTATGTAATGGTAATTAAACTTAAGGTTTGTTGAAGTTGGGATTTTTTTTAAATCAAATGTTGTGAAAAATATTCTCCAATTCTTATTTATAAGAATCATACAAAACCACAAATCAATCCAGGAATTATTAAGGTCTGATACCAAGAGTACAAATCTAAGTAGTTTTTCATGGCATCCGTCTGCTTGCCATACCTGTCCTTATGCTATATGGCATCTTACCAAAGACATGGTCAACATCAAATGAGATGACGCGTGCAGACTTCGAACGAAAAGGTTTTTTAGTATGGGAGAATGTAAAGGAAAAGGGGAAAGATCCCCGAATGGGCCTTGCCAATTCCTTGTATGGGTAGATTATACCCTCAAAATACGTTATTCCTTATTAACCTACAACGATACTAAGCAAGTGTTTGGGATTCTGGACACTCTGCCTCCAAAAGAGCTTGTGTTCTTTTTAGTGGTCTAAACGGATGGCGAAGTTCTGGACTTAGTAGGCTAATGCGCGGGCTGATCCAGAAATGAGGGATATCTAAGCTTTCGACTTTACATTTAGGTAGCCGGCGGAGTGATGTGCTGAAATGCAATAACACGCACCAATTTACACAAATAGATTGAGTATTTTATGTTCTTGGTTGGAGGGCACCTCCGCTACTCGCCGCCCCTCGGCCACTATCACTGTAGGTGTTTGAATGTGGGACCGATTTCGGGTGAAGAGGAGGTTACATAGTGCTTAAAGCATCAGAGCTAAGTGAAAAGTCAGTACGCTAGCAAAGCAAAGCACCCTTCCTTCTCGCGGCACCTTATTTTACATGTTCAGCATTTTTTTCCTCCTTTTTTTTACACTTTCAACTGGTTAGACCTTACAAAAAGTCATTTAAACGCATTCTTTGCAACAATTAAAATAAAATTTCACATTATTAAAATTACAAAGGCTAAGCAGAAAGGATGTGTAGGAGAATTCAAAATTAAATAGCAATTTAGCACTCCTTTGTGGCTTAAATGCGTTTTTAAATGTGGCTAGCAGGGTATTTTTCTTTCATGCGTAATAATATGGGAGCGGCTTTGATTCTGCTAAAAACTCATTTCTAGATTTATTACTGCTATTAGTTAGAGAGTTCCGAATAAAAATTCAATAATCACAAAATCCTTTCTCAAATCTCTTATGCAAAATTTGCTATTATCATATTCAAGCGCTATTCTCTGCAGCGCCATAAAATATCCATTGATAAGTGCTACTTTTCAACTTGTCAATAATTCACAAACGTGATAAAAGTGAAAAGTTACGCTACAAAAGCTAGCAAAAAGTCAAACAAGACTGTTAACAACAAATATGTGCATAAATTCATACATACAAGTAATTGCATACACATTTACTAATTGGGTTATTCCACTGTAATTGGTTCCAAGAACAAAATAAATAACGGTTTTTAACGTTTTGTTTGCAGTAAGTGCAAGTAGAGAGATCTAGGTATAAGCCCGGTAGCTGAGAGCTTAGGAAAATATCTTAACGCCAGTTGCTTTTATGCTCAGCTGTACAGAATGGGGTGGGTTGATAGAATTTTGTTTTTTTTAATGTGAGTAGAATTTGTTCTTTAAACAATTAATCTCCTTTGGAACCACTCAATTTGATCAATTATTTTCTTGAAAATGTTGAAAAAAATTTGTTAATTCTTCTTCTTTTTTTTTGGGTACAAATTCTAGTACAGATTTTATTATAACTGTGTCAGCATCATGGGATCTTGGACTAGCATTAGTGATACGAGATAGATTTACAAGTCCAAATATCGCAGAATAGAGAAATCGATTGAGGCATGTCCACGATAACTTTAGTAAAAATTTAAATATTTCCATGAATTAATTAATTAATAAATCTGATTGATTTTTGTTGGAACGATTTTCCGTCAAATCTGATTGACTGACCTGGTGCTGGAAAAAAAAAAATTTAAAACGTGCGAGGTAACGCTCAGATATGAGTGAAGAAAATTTTAAATTGTGACTTCAGAGCAGTTTACGGTAGATGGACGTGGTACAAGGTGCACGCAGTGAATTTGAACGAAATCTCGTGGCGATTGGAAAGATGGTAGAAGAACAAGAAAAACTTATCTTATCTTTATTATTTATAAGTTATGTTTTTGTGACCAGTCCTGCATTTATGGTTACGTTTACGGTTAAAGCTACGGAAAGCCTAAGGTAACGTTAAGAGTTAAAGTCATGGTAAAGGCTAGAGTAACGTTAAGAGTTCAGATCATTGTTATGGCTAGAGTTACATTAACGGTTACGGTAGCGCTTACTCCTACAGTCATGGCCACGGTTACGTTAAAAGTTTTATTAATCGGTACTTAATGGTTACCACTTTTGTTGCATTTATAGTGAAAGTTAGCTTAATAGTAGAATTAAGGTTTCCGTTAAGTTTCAGCTATGGCAACAGTTGCAATTACGGCTGTTTACGGTCTTCGTTTTTGAGACATGAGATAATCTTGGAAATAATGTTAGTTACATATTATGTAGGTAGAATGGCTGCTACTTAGGTCATCCAAAAAGTAATTTAAAGGTCCTTTTGATGGCGTGTAAATACCTCGAAAATACTAAAGGAAGATACCAACCAGAGTTGTTAATGAGAATTTCTTCATTCCAGTTCAATTTCCGTCAAAGTCATAGATTAGCCGCTAAAACCTTATATAAAATAGTTCTTGAAGTAATATAAGAATTTGAATTTAAGAATATAAGTTGAATTGTCGCACCCGGCACTGTGGAATGAACCATACGTAATATTGATAACAAATAAAAAACTTTTTCAAACAAAAAGAGCAAAAAATGTTGTCGCTCATATTTGTTTGCGCTTGAGAAGTTTTCAGATAAAGCAGCTTCCCTTCACTTAGACGCATTGAATTATGAATGAGCAAACTTAAGTTGAAGCTGCACGCATGCATATGTTTTTATTTTCATATTTTAAATATTTTTATTTAAATATGTACATATGTATGTATGTATATACGCATGCTCAAATGTTGATAAAAGCATGGCGTCAAAGTGGCAGTCAATTGGTCACTTGTGCACTTAACTAACAATAAAGCAAATTTGCATATGCACCAGTGCGAGTATATCAAAAAACATACATTCATACGTACATCACATTCATGGGTATCCTTGCTTGAGTGGGGGTGTGCGTATAATCTGTGCAGAGATTCATATACATATGATCCTTTTGGTTCGAAAACTCACGCGCTACGCCGAGATAAGACGAAAAGTTTGAAAAGTTTGAAAAGTTTTCAGCTCTCCCAAAACGAAGGCCAACAACAATCTAGCTAAGTACGCAAGCAATTTTTAGGAAAAATAGTTTTTTGTTGTTTTTTTTTACTTTTTTTATGGTTCGTGAAAGGGGGATATCCTTTAGGCACTGACTGGTTTAAGCCTTCTTTACTACATCCCTTCTTAATTCAAAGGACGACCCACTTAAACCTAACCTTATAAAGCCCGTGGCAATGAAAAATTGGTTCTATAAAGTGTCCATTCTGGAAGAGTTTGGGAATTAACGTCATTCTTAAATCTCAAACGTTGCTTCTCAAATAAATCTCTAACCATTTTTTATTAGATTTCAGCCCGTTTTTTAGATTCAATCATAAAATCTCAAATGTCGTTTTTGCTTTTAAACTTTACATAATTATTATCACTTATTTTGTTTAATTGAATCTATTTTTCTTTGATAATATTACATATTTGTCGTAACTTAATTTACTTTTTTTGTACCAACATTTTTTGTTGATTTTACGCCCTGTACATTATAATTCTTATGAAAATTATTATAGTTTTTTATTTTTTAATAATCATTTTTTAATTAATTATTAAAAGTTGTTTTAAATGAATAGAGTAGGAAAAATTTATTTTAGAGGCAACCGCCATAGCTTTTCTTATAGATCCATTTCGGAAGGTGCTAGGTTAGTGACGGATTTTTTGACAGATCTGCTTTATCATCATCGGCAGAACTGCCTTACCGCGTGCTCTCGCATTATTTTATTTTATTTTTGTTTATTTTATTTTTATTTTTTTTATTACTTTCTTATTTCATTTTATTTTATTTTTTTATTTTGTTTTATTTTCTTTCACTTTATTTTATTTATTATTTTATGTTTTTTATTTTATGTTATTTTATTTTATTTTACTTGATTTTATTTTATTTTATTATTTTATGTTTTTTTATTTTATTGCCTTTCAGTCCTGAAGATGATTTCAGTCTGAAATCGAAATATAATAAACTCGACAAATATATAATTTATATGTAAACTAAGCATTTTTGGTGTTTCAATTTACATATATATGGCCTAGAGCTCGGAAAAAGTTTTTATAAAAATTTACAAATAAAGGCCGGAATAGAATAAAAGTAATTTTATTTTATTTTATATTATTTTATTTTATTTCATTTAATTTATTTTATTTTACTTTGTTTTATTTATATATATCCTTTTATTTTGTTATTTTGTTTTATTTTATTTTATTTTTTATTTCTTTCTTATTCCTTTTTTTATTTTATTTTATTTTATTTTATTTTACTTTATTTTTGTTTATTTTTTTTTTTTATTTCTTTCTTATTTCTTTTTAATTTTTATTTTGTTTTATTCTCTTGCACTTTATTTTATTCTATATTTTTTATTATTTAATTTTTTTTATTTTATTTTATTTTATTTTTGTTTATTTTATTTTATTTTATTTCTTTTTATTTTGTTTAATTTTCTTTCATTTTATTTTATTTAATTTTTTGAATTTTTTTTTATTATTTTATTATAATTTTTATTTTATTTTTTTTATGCTATTTTATTTTATTTTATTATATTTTGCTTTATTTAATTTTTTTTATTTTACTCTATTTTGTTTTATTTTCTTTATTTTATTTCATTTTATTTAAATTATGCTATTTTATTTTAAATTTTGAGAATTTGCCGTATGCTACTTTGTGCGTGGGGATGCATATTCATATACTCATTCATTCACAGCAGGATGGGTGAATTTTTTTTCGCTCAGCACAAGAAGTTTCTAATTTAGTTTAGAAAAGCTTGTATTCAACATTTTGAGGTGCTCCACTCGATTTTTCAATAAATAAATATTATTCTAAAACATTTTTTTTTTTTTGGTTTTTAAAAAGTAGTAAATAACATGACACATTATCTCATCTGATTTTTTTTATCCTCTTGCATTCTAATATAAATACAGTGTGTTTAACTTTTTGCATTTGTACTTGAATTCTATTTGGCTTTCGAGTATATACCCTACATATTCCAGAAAAACTTGAAAATTAGTTTTTTCTTTGCAACTAATCCAAAAATGGTGAGTCTCTTCGATACTTCGAGTAAACAATTTAATAATTTTTTTTTTTTAATTCAAATTCTGCCGCCATGCTGATAAATTGTTTTTCAACCCAACCTAATAGACGTTTTTGTTTTCTAATACTAGCGCACACATATCAAAGTTTGTTTTGCCATAGATTTCATATGCTTCAAATTTCTATGTGTTCCCTTTGGTCATAGTTTGCTAAGAGTTTCATTGAATGAGCTGAGGTAGAATGGGTGAGACTAATGTTCGGTGACAAGAATAAAATGTGCGTGAAAACATGTGAATATGAATAATTTGTGAATACTTAATGAAACTTTTGAACAATTTTGTAAACACTTAAAACTCAACTCTTTTCGTATTTTGACAGTTTAATTTTACGATGGAAAGGCACATATATATAAGGAGCACTAACAGTGATTTTAGTGTAACCATCAAAAATAAAATTTTACAGGATAAGGGTTTTAGTTTAAAATGTTACTTACTCGTACATCATAATTGTCTTTGCTTTATTTTTGTAATTGTACATACCACAGTAATACTTTTATTGGAATTTAAAATGCATTTAGAAATGACGAAATATGTCTAGGAATAACACAACGCAAGATTACATAAAACTACATAACACGACATTAGATAAAGATAAAATAAGATAACATAAAAAAATAGAAAAAATAGAAGAAGCATAACATAAAATAACAAGACACAACATTATGTCTATCCTAAGGGTCACACGGCTTCAGAAAACCCGAGACAAACATGATTGAATAACAGGTCATAATATAACATAACCTATAAACATAACCTCATAAATTATATAACAAAACAGCATATCTCATAATAAAACTGTAGGTCCCTCCAATTTGTAGGAAAAAATTATATACAGCACACTACAATTTGGTAGAGAAGTTCTGCCTTAATCTCCTCGAAGGGGTATTATTTATTTATTTTTTTTTTATATATCATAAATTCTGAGCATATTAAATAAGTTACGCATTTGTGTTGACCAAAGTTGAAAGCAATTGAAGTAGGAAAAACAAGAGAAGTAACAGTCCTTTCCGCTTTATAGTTATGCGATCGCTAACAATTATTACAAACTCTCATATCTTATTCCTTCAAGATTTTTGGTTTTTCAGTCCATTCTTTAAATAGTCATCTACCTCCCTGGGCGATTTTGACCGTCCAACATGGCTCGCCAGTCATTTTTTCGTTGGGCCAAGTGCCCACAATTGGAAACACCATTATCCTTTCAAATATATTATTAATGTGTAATTTTCCCAACGGCTTCGATGCGCTTAGTTGAAGGGATAAATATCTTTTGCGCCGCATCGTTGAATATCGCTTCAGGTTAGTAAACATTAAAAAAATAAATAAATCATCCACCTTAGAGCAGCTTGCTCTTTTCTCATGATTAACATTGTTTCTCTTAAACGAAATTAAAGAAAACAATAGCCCAAAACATGTTGCTCTAAAATCAACAACAATTGCATGGATTAGAAAAAATGAAAAAAAAATGAAGGAATTGTTTAAAACATTAACAAGAACAAAATGTTGGTAACAGATGTTCAGTTACATAAAAGTTAGGCACTCATGCAGAAAATAATTATTAATATATTCGGTAAAAATCTGAAAGTCATAATAAAATCCAAACAAAGGTTTTCTAAAAAGAAATAACAATAACATAACCACGAAAATTATACAACGGCCGAAAAAAATAAAATTTTCTGATTGCGAATGAGTTAAGCATTGACCCCCATACTCACAAAAAATAAAAAAAAGGTTTATAAAGCTTTTAAAATTCAAGATTTTTATGGACATTCGACCAACTCGAATGAATAGAAAAGACTAAAGATTAAAAAAAAACGGATTCAAGTTTAAAGCTTAAAGATTAAAGGTTAAAGATTAAAGATTAAATATTGAAGACTAAAAATCGAAGATTAGAGGTTAAAGATTAAAGACTAAATATTAAAGCTTAAAGATTGAAGACTAAAGATTAAAGATTTAAAAGTAAAGACTGAATATTGAAGACTAAAAATTAAAGATTGAAGAAAAAAGTTCAAAGATTAAATATTAAAGATTAAAGTTTAAAGATTAAAAATCAAATATTAAAAATTAAAGACTTAAAATTAAAGATTAAAGTTTAAAGATTATAGAGTAAAGATTGAAGCTCAAAGATTAAAGATCTAAGTTTAAAGATTAAAGATTGAAGACTAAAGAATAAAGATTAAAGAAAAAAGTTCAAAGATTAAATATTAAAGATTAAAGTTTAGAGATTAAAAAATCAAATATTAAAAATTAAAGATTAAATATTGAAGATTAAAGATTATAGGGTAAAGATTAAAGATCTAAGTTTGAAAATTAAACATTGAAGATTAAAGACTAAAGATAAAAGATCAAAGATTAAAGATAAAAGATCAAATATTAGGGATTAAAGTTTAAATTTCAAAAATTAAAGACTAATTATTAATGATTAGTGATTTAAGATAAAAGTTTAAAGATCAAAGATTGGATACTGAAGATGAAACTTTAAAATAAAATTTTAAAGATAACAGATTAAATGATGAAAACTAAAGGCTATGGGTTAAAAGTTAAATATATTAAACTACTTAAATATATTAAGATTGAAGCTCAAAGATTAAAGTATAAGTATTAAAGACTAAGGAGTAAGGATGAAGGTCAGTGACAAAAGATTAAAGGTTAGTGATAAGCGATAACGGATAAAATATTCAGTATTCAAGGTTTAAGATAAACAATTAAGAATGAAGATTAATGTTCAGAGGTTGTTGTTGTTGTTGTGGTAACGACAAACACACTCCCCGAAGGTTTTGAGAGGTGAGAGGCATCATATCCGTAGATCAACCATCGAGTTGCACGTCATTACCTTTGTGCATATTAGTCGCCTCTTACGACCGGTATGCCTACCTCGGGCATATTCTAAACCCCTAACCCGCAGGGGCAAAGTTCAGAGGTACAAGGTTCGGGATTCATAATTTAAGATTCAAAGTTAAATGTTAAATAATGAATAAGAAAGATTTAGAAGTAACAGTAGTAATAAAGGTTGATGATGAATGATTAAACATCAAAGATTAAACCCTAATTAAACTAATTAAATATTACATACTAAATAATAATTGCTGAATTGTGAAGATTAAAAAGTAAATTGAAACATTTCAGTTTCATGATTTCCACGTTCTTCAACTCTTAGTAAATGAATGCATTGAAAATCCTAACTTATATTTTCATTCCATTTTAATCGAGTGCCAGCCAAATCATTATTGAGGTTAGTGGGAGAAGCTCGAATTTGCAAAATCCTAATCTAGCCTTATGCCACATACATTTGGAGGCACAATACACGTATAGCGATATTTTTAATTCATTATTCACACGGAAACCATTGCAACAATGCCCTTCACTTGTAACCAAACGTGTATCAAGTGAAGGATATTTTTCTCATTCCCTCATTTGCATGCGATGATATCCACCGCTGTATAGTAACGAATAATTTTCTTCTTTTTTGCTTGGATGTCATAAATAAAAGTTAAAAAACAACAATTTGAAATCGAATGAAAAAATTATTTGAGGAAAATGCCGAAAGGTACAATAGCAAAATTGATTTCGAATTCTTGCAACGATTTGAGTATAAATTGCTACACCACCTAAATATGTGTGTGAGTATGTGTGCATGCACCGCCTTTTAACATTGCGGACTAGAATCCCCACGATTTGAGCGCGCAAAAAAATGAAACATAAAAAACGTAAGAGCACAGCTGCATGACAATACAGACACACGAGAAAGAAGAAGCATATGTGAAATGGTAAGTGTAGAAATACTCTTGCACCTAATGAAATGTAAATGCTGCCAGCAAAACTGCTTTAGAGCGGGCTTCTAACAGCTCCACCTATCTATGGACTGGGTCTGATACTATGTAGCTGCAAAATTCAAAATGAAAATTTTATATAAATGAATTGATCTGTTGCTGTATGTGTGTTTTTGTATATTTTTGTTTTTTGTATAATGCTTTTGCATAGTTTTTGAGTTGGTATTTTTTAGCTTTTTCTTTTCGATTTCATTGTTTGCTACCTGGCAATTATAATGAATGCCGTTGGCAGTGGAATTTTTTAAATTTTGCAAGGATATGAATTTCTGCTGCTCTAAATAATTATTCCAAGCATTTTCTGATCTATGTTTTTATGTTGTTGTTTTTGTTTCCATATTATTTGTGCAACAATTGAATTACATGCTCGTACAGTTAGAGAGTGTTTCAATAAGCGTGGTTTGATCTTGAAGTGCAGTAAAATCAGGCAGAAGATCGATTGATACATTTATAATATTCAGTCTGGGAATCCAAAATTCTCAAATAGCCTTTCCACATTATTCGTGATTGCCTCTGGATTTTCCTGATCAGGTGTAAAAAAACGGACAAAAGTTATCCTTCTACGAAAGTAAATCTGTCGCTACCTGATCTGTGACACTGATATGTACGGGGTTCGAAACTCTGAATTTTTCTGGAAAAAAAAAATTTTAGTAAGTACCAGCAGGTCCGGCAGACGTTGTCCTGCCCAAAATTTTACTTGCCTACATTTAACAAACTGTACTTTTTCCCTCCCTACTTTTCACTTATTCTACATTTATCCTTATCTCCTCCTTTTCCTTTCAACTTTTGCTTTTCCCCATCCCTCTAACACCTCCTCTAGTCCTCCAATTTTCTATTCGTACTCCCCTTCTGCTCCCTTTTCCTCTGCGGGTACTGATATGTACATAGCTATGAGGATACAGTGGTTTAACTGTTTTTGGTCTTGGTACTTGAACCAAATAAATTCCTAGCTATGCCGAATTGCTACTTTAAATAGCCTGGAGGCTTTGCCAAAAACTATATATGGCGTGGGACGTCTCACAGAGATCGATTATAAACTTTGGACATTAATGAAGAATAAACAAAACACAAAAAATGTGGGCGTGGCACGGCCCACTTTCCAAAATTATGTAAATCTTGACTAAAGGACACATAATACCAAATATCATTGATTTAGACCTAATAAGTTCAGAGTTATGACGAATTGAAATTTTATATAGCCTAGGGCGTGGGACCGCCCACTTTTCCAAAACTATATATAGCCTATGCTTTAACCAGTGATCCCAAAAATATGCTGTGAAAATTTCATAAAAATCGGTGGAGTACTTTGGACGCCTATAGAGGACACACAGACACACATTCATTTTTATTTATAAGATAACCACTACAAACAGATTTGATTCGATGTTGATCTCAACAAGTTTGCCTCAATTTTAAAATCAAAAAATCACCAGGACACAGTAGCTCCCAGAAAGCGCTAAACGCATGGGTTTCAATGTGAAACCCTAAAACCCAAGAAATATGTTTTTAGTGAAGTGCAAGTTATCGAGCTAAAAATCATATATCCATAATGGCCAGTCTCTAAAGAGTTTTCATAGTTGCAGGTCTAAACAGGCATATGCTGGAATTGGGGCTTCCACTGAAACGTATAGCAATTAGCAAGTATAGTAGCTGGATAAATTTTAGGACTTTAAAGTTATTTCTCACTACTGAAATAAAGTGACTTCAAAGTAATTGAAACTTTATACCAATGGCGACAACTGTCAAAATGGGACTTTGTAGTAATATTAACTACATATTTCCGATTTCCACTAAGCTACCGCTAAAAATTTTCTGTCTCATGTTGACGGATACAACAAATTTTCGTATGTATAGCAAATCCTTTTGAAGTGTTTTTCCCCAAGAATAGCCACTTCGAAGTACTTGGGACTTTATGATAGTGACTACAACTGTAAGTATGGGACTTTGTGGTAATACTAAAACTTTCATGTTTCATATCGACACATGTTTTTATAATAAAATGCTTACGCTATGGCAAATAATTTTTAAGTATTATTCAACAAAATTAAAAACTACAAAGTAATTTTTACTTAATGATAGTGCCGACAACTGACAATATGGAACTTTGTAGTACTAGTAACTTCAAATTGCTGAATTCCAACCAGTTTTAGCCCAATTCTAGTAGTATGGTAGAATATGAAAGCTCATACATTTCCTTTTAACTGGTGCCAGTTGGCTGCTAGGGCAAAACGAAGTACCTTCTGTCATCATGCAAAGAGTCAGCGCATTCGCGCCTTGGCAACCAAGCCACTGTTGGCAGCAATAATTTCGAAATAGTAAAGGACTTCGTTTACCTGGGAACCAGCATTAACACCAACAATAATGTTAGCCTAGAAATCCGACGAAGAATTACTCTTGCAAACAAATGCTACTTCGGACTGAGTAGGCAATTGAAAAGTAAAGTCCTCTCTCGACGAACGAAAATAACACTCTACAAGTCACTCATCACACCCGTCCTGCTATATGGTGCAGAAGCGTGGACACTAACAACATCTGATGAGGCGGCTCTGGGAGTATTCGAGAGAAAGGTTCTTCGAAAGATTTGTGGACCTCTACGCGTTGGCGACGGCGAGTACCGCAGAAGATTTAATGATGAGCTGTATGAACTTTACGCAGACGCCGACATAGTTCAGCGAATTAAAACACAGCGGCTTCGCTGGCTAGGCCACGTAGTGCGAATGAGCGAAGATGCTCCAGCCCAGAAGGTATTCTTATCGGCACCCGCCGGTGGAAGCAGAGGAAGAGGGAGACCACCACTCCGATGGAAGGACCAAGTGGAGACCGATTTGCGATCCCGCGGTGTTTCCAATTGGCGCCAGTTGGCGCAACGAAGAAACGACTGGCGAGCTATGTTGGACGGTCAAAATCGCCCAGGCGGTTAGATGACCATTTAAAGAAGAAGAAGAGTTGGCTGCGAGAAGCAGTCAAAAAATCCGACACATAGTTTCATTTTCTAGGAGCAGTGGGATTAGTTAACCAGTTATGTTGGGACAGGGACTTGGTACTTAAATTTGTTTATGTTATCGCTGGTCTATTTTTGTCTCCATTTCAGTTACTTTGCTGCAACTGTCATACCAATTGGAAGCCCCTCCTCAGTTATAAGTATGTATTTTAAGCACTGAAAAGAATTTATGATTCCCATGATTTTTGCTTTGCATCAAGTGTGTTGACATTATTCGTGTATTGAATATTCAAAATTTGATATTTCTCTTTTCATTGTAATGCAAAACGATTTAAGTTGCGCTATAAATATTAATTAATCCGCTGAATTTTTTCTCAAATACTTTTTACTTAGTAATATGAAAAAATGAATCGTACAGCTGTTGGTTTATTGAGGTATGAACTAACAAGCAAAAATGTAATATACAATTGCAATTCAATGGATGAAGAAAACATTAAAAAAATTTTAATTTTTTAAACAAAAAGAGAAACTATGTTACTCACTACACAACAACTGCATTTCCTTATATTTTTCTTTACACTTGCTTTTCTTTATATTTGCAGTTTTGGGAAATAATCTCCGATGAGCATGGGATCGACCCGAATGGCATGTACCATGGTGAGAACAATTTACAATTGGAACGCATCGATGTGTACTACAATGAGGCCAGCAGTGGTAAATATGTGCCACGTGCTGTACTCATCGACTTGGAGCCAGGCACAATGGATGCTGTACGCCAATCGCCAATGGGTATGCTATTCAAGCCAGATAGCTTCGTTTTTGGACAATCTGGTGCAGGTAAATGTCACTTTCAGCTCTACCAATTCACTCTTTTCAGAAGCTTATACATTTATTTAAAATATTTTCTGTGTTCTCTTCTTTTAATTTTACTAGGCAATAACTGGGCAAAAGGCCATTACACAGAGGGCGCTGAGCTTATTGACTCTGTACTGGATGTGTTACGTAAAGAATCTGAAGGATGTGATTGTCTGCAAGGTTTTCAATTAGCACACTCGCTGGGTGGCGGCACTGGTTCTGGTTTGGGTACTTTGCTGATTTCAAAAATACGTGAAGAGTATCCGGATAGGATAATGAATACATTTTCGGTGTTTCCATCACCTAAGGTGCGTACAAAAAATTTAAAACAAAAATTTACCCATTTAGTAAGTAATAAACAAATGTGAATTTTAGAAAATCTATATTAGATTGTTATAAGAGTTCAGGAAATTATTGCTTTACTAACAATTTGTTTAGGAAAACATGTTTTAAAACTAAAACATTAAACAAGTATTTACAAATATTATACCCAGGCGCACAAAATTCAATTGAAGCAAGTTCAGATTAGGTTTAAGTCTAGAGATAGGTGAAGGGGATGGGGAGGTATGAAGGCAGAGAAGGAGAGAAAAAAATTATATACAGATTAACTAAGTAAAGAGAGAGGATACAAATTAGACGAAAGATAAGAAAACAATGAAATTGGCGACGAAGAGTGAAGAAAGAGATCGTAATTAGAGTATATAAAGGGAGGGCGAACATCCCGAGAAGAGGTGAAGACATAAAGCAGGAAAGCAAGAAACGTAGTAGTTACACAAAGGAGGGGAAATTGATCGAGAGAAAGTGAGGCAGTTCAGGGAGCACGATTGAGGAAAAGAGAGTGATAAAGATTGAGATGCAAATCAAGCAAAAAATGTTGCTCATACGTCATGGTGTATCAACACAATGTAGCTAATACACATCAACCAGTCGCAATCACTCGCTAAAATGTACTTGCACGAGTCGGAATATATCAAAAAAATCCGGTTGGATAATGAAATCTATTGACCCATATCCTGTCGTCCACTTGTGGATCTGTCTGTCCGTCCTTCCATACGTTCGATAACTTGAGCAGGTATTGGAGCCTAATACCCAAATCGGGGTGGACATCAACCAACTGCTCAGGCGTTTCGACGACGGACCGGTCAATCTTTCGACGACGGACCGGAGGTAAGCAGATCATCAATGATTAGTATAAAGGGAGCTTTGAAAACCACCCCTTAAACCTACTGGCCAGGAAAATAGCGTTACGAATTGTAAAGAGGTTAAATGCCTCGGGGCAACTTGAACGCAGACCGTGCGGTCATAGTACTATATCGTCATCTAATACTAAACGGACTTGGAAAGAGGTCTTGCAGATATTATAAAGTTGGATGGTTACCGTAAAGGTACGTAAATGATGGCCAGCACCATACACGTGTACAGCGATGGTTCCAAATTAAATTTGGGGCCTGCTGTGTATTGTGCTGATCCGGAGGAAGTTATAGCCGTAACTAAGGCAGGATTAATTTCTACATTGACAGCCAGGCGTCTGTTAATACGATAATATCGCACACCATAACAACCAACAGTGTCCTAAAGTGCAAACAGAGGTTAGGAAGATAATGTCGGAATAGACGGAAATGGAAAGGCGTTTTGACAAAAAAAGGGTCCGGCGCTTGACGAGTATACCGAAGAAGTCCCAATCAGACTGGGAGATTTGAAACGAAGACAAGAGTTGAAAATGAACGACCAAGCCAACTTGGAATCTAGCGCGGGGTTATTAAGTATCCAATGATCATGAGCAAGGCGTATTATAGGAGGTCTTTAGTTGCTGTTATCCCTAAAAAGCGAGGACTGCAGGCTCATGATGGGTTTACTTACAGGCCACTGGCTTTTGGCATGGTATGAATAAGCCATCGTCAGTGACATTAGATGCAGGAAGTGCGGGCTGCAAGAGGAGAGGGTTGAGCATGTTTTGTGTTCCTCTCCTGTGCTCGCTAGGAAATCTCAAAGCATCAAGTAGAGTGGGTCCCAGAAATCCTCTGGTATTTGCCAAGAGGACAGAGCTGTTGTTTGAAGTGGATCCTAGGTTTGATAGGGTTTTCGCTTCTATCCTAACAAACTAATGGTTAGACTATGAACATTTTCAGTCTATGTGGGGTCAGTTCAACCTATCTTCACCTAGTACATGAATTTCCGTCACTTGAATCATTGCACTAAGAATATTCAGAATTAATATTTTTTTTTTTTTTCAAAGAATTTTAACCTTCTATTTCGGTTTATAAATATAAGTGTGAGACAGAAGGCATTCTGAGAAACAATAACAAATCCAAGCAGCTCATGGTGCTTAAGCAACGGTTAAGCCACCAGTGAAGAGATGTTGCGTTCTATCATCGAAAATGCTGTCGGTTTGTCCACACGTTGAACGTTGTTATTATTTTTGTCTCAAAAATGTAATTAATAATATTTTTGTATTTTATTTATTCTAGTCTCTTACAAATGAAAATTATTTGCCCTTTTTATATTAAAAATTATTATAAAAAAAAATCAGCAACAAACTAGCTACACCATGTCTCTATAATTTTTTTTTCTGTTCAACAAAAAATATTTTTTGGTATATGATTGAAACCCCAAGATAATTATTTTGCAAAACAAATAATACAAATTAACTTTGCCTATCCAATATACTTATTTTAATTAATATTTATTTTAATACTAATACGAGACTAATTCAAACGCTTTTTTTCTAAATTCTATTGTATAATGTTAATATGTCAAATTATCAATAATTAACAATAAATATTTATATAACTTCAATAAATATGTCGAAATGAAAATAAAAAATTAATTTTCTTCTAACTAATGACGTACAAAAATAAATTTGAAAAGCATTAGCAGTATTGCATACGCTCATAAATATAATTGACAGCAATAAAATATAATAGATAATTTTTCACAGCTAATTATGTATTGCAGAAAATACGCGCATACAAACTATATAACATACACATGCATACATAATATCTAATGCTTATTAATTTTTGTTCAATTCTTTTGACAAATTTACCTAATTTATTGACGTTTGCGCTGGCTGTCAAGCCAAAATCAACCCACAGGCTACTTTAGCTGTCCATTGAAGCGGCAGCAATCAGCAATGCTAATATTTGTAAATCGCTTAGCCATTAGTGTGTAAACAATTGGCAAAAATATATGCAAACATAAAGGTGTATGTATATTTATGTGTGCGTGAAATGTCAGCTGGTCACGCAGCAGCAAATTGTCAAATGCACCACAAATGTCAAATGGCGTGAATTAGTTTTACAAAAATTTTGTTAACGCCAACAAATAATAAACGTAACAAGCTAGCTTAAGCTACACACACACACAAGCACATACTTATTCACAAAATGATTAGCGCGACATGCCTATGCGCCTACAAATATGTATTAAATATTTTCTATGAAGCAATTGACTAGCAAAGCAGAAAATAAATTCAATTAAATGCAAAACCACAATTTGTCAACGAATACGTAAACATTTCGCTACAATATTTGTATGTGTGCTTTTATGTTTCGCATATGTGTGTAGGTGTGTAGATACATACAAATTTATGTAAAATACCAATAAACTATTATAATCCGCGTAATTGAAATTAATTACATATGCATTTATACTAATATATACACCGGCATACCTCTATTCATATTAATATTCGTACACCGCCAACCTCCTGGCTAGTTGATTTAAATTCACTCAAAAATACATTATAGATACAGCTGTGAACAATATAATAGTAGTGAAATTAAAACCGATATCGTTCTACGTAATAAGAACCTGTGATTTTAATAATTTTCATTTAAAACATAGCGTATTCCATAACAGAAATCCCATAAAAAGGAATTTCAAAGATTACACAAAGTTCAGAAAAGTTAATTAAATTTTAAAAAGTGGACATAAAAATCTCAAAAATTTTTGGCAGAATTTCTAGAAAAATTTTGAGTATGTAGTTTTGTAGACCAATAAATTTTAGTGCAATATTGTGCAAGTTAAAATTCACTCAAAAGTTTTCCTGAATTTTCAGCATTTTTCTCGTCAAAGGTGTTAAGTGATTTCTTTCATACAACGCATAAAGAAAAATGAATTTTGTATGGAAGAAAATACCCAACATCCTCGACAAAAAAAATCTGAAAACTAAGGGGAAATTTTGAGCTACTGCTAACTTGGACATTGTTTTGCTAAAACTAAATGGGATATAAAACTGCTCGCTCAAAACTTTTCTAAAAACTCTGACCAAAAATATTGAAATTTTGATATAAATTTTTAAAAGTTTAATTAACTTTCCTGAACTTAGTGTATACTTTGAAAATTCTTTTTATGTGGTTTCTGTTATAAAATTTGCTATATTTTAAACGAAAATTAAGAAGAAGCTGTGGTTTCTTTTTATTTCGTCGAATTATATCCAATTTAATTTCACTACTACTATATAGAACACAACTGTATATATTATGGTGACTCAAAAAAACAACATTTTTCCGCCGGTATTATTCCATTTGTTTTATTAAAAACCTCCATTATATATGTATTACCAAAACACCGACTCAAACAGATTCTCACCAGATAAGGAAAAATTAGCAAAACCACCCAACCAGCATCAAAGTAATAATAACGGAGACCTTTGTGTGTACTGATTAGGTAACTGCCACAAAAAGTATGACTTCGATTAATACGTGAGTTTCTTTGAGGAATTCGCAGTCGCTGCTGGGAAAACTGGGAAACATGAGGTGGCAGCAAAAACTTTAATTACGCCTTTAAAGTGACATTTGGTACTTTGAAGTGTATAAACATTTAAAGTTAAATGTTTTGAGTTGACAACACAATGGTCAATTGTTAATTGCTTTGAAGTTGTACCTTGCAGTGAACATTTTACATTATTGCTTTGTAAGCAAAACGTTAATGGAACGTTGCGGCTCCCAACAAATTATTTCCCATTTTGGTTGTAATCACGTAATAGATATGTTCCTATTACGTGCCCGTGGCTAGTGGCTCAACACTATAAAGTCACAACAATGGTCGCAGTTCCGTTTCAGCGACTATTCGTGCCAGCTGAGGTTGTGAAATTCTAAGTTGTAGTGGTTTATCACCAGCATGAATAAGTCGCCGTTACCAGGATTCACAACCTCATGGTATCTTTGAAACAGGCGTTAGTGTAGTAACGCCTTCCTTAATACCGGTATTGCTACTTCGTAGCCACATAATTTGAAAGTGCCGCTTTTGTGGTAGACGGGCCGGCTCCCAAAGGCTATTCAAACGAAGTAACTTATTCACACAGGTAGCCGTCTTCTTTTCTCTTACTTTTGTGCTAGGTAATTGGACATTCCCATTCATGCTACAACTAGTAATCGTGTGCCATCAAAAGACATCTCCCGTTATTTTATAAGGTGGGCCAACCCGTTGCTATGTATATCACGGTGGCTACCCACATCACATGTAGTCATATCTTGTAAAAAAGCAATAGTTTGCGTAGATATAATATGACCGATTCACCATTGTTAGCTGTCTTTCGGAGACTCCTCAAGAGAATCATGCCGATTGTATATGGTAGTTTTCTCTATGCATTTCGGCAAAGACAGACAAATAATAGAGCATAACAGAAGCCAAAACAACAGTTTTTGAAATTTGTGTCTGTCTGTCCGTATGTTTGTTAGCGCAGAAGTCCAAGTTCCAGTATAAGATCCATATTGTTACATACAACAACAACAACATCCATATTACCGCGCGACATTATTTTATTTGCAAAAGGGGGGTGGGGGGGAGGTGGGGGGGTGAAATATTTTGAAACGGGACGACGTCTGTATATAATAGATATTATTATTGTTCGTGATGTATTTATTTACGTTTATTTTCATACAGGGTGGCTGATGAATTTTGCTACATTAAGAAACTCAAATAATTTTTTTTTCAGTGTATGGAATTCATTTTTCTTTTATTCATGTTAAAGCTCATTAAATTTTATTAAATATAGCTTAATTAGTTTTAAAAACATTGGAATTTAAATGCCCCCCCTGCTCGTCGATGCATGTGCGGCATCTTACCAAAAAGTTGTTCATTATTGCTTGGAGAGTTGAGACAGGAATAGCCGCAATTGTTTCTCGAATGGATTGCCTTAGTTCATTCAAATTTGTTGGTTTTGCTTTGAAGACTTCCTGTTTGCAATAACCCCACAAGAAAAAGTCAGGTGCAGTAAGGTCAGGCGACCTGGGTGGCCAACGGAATGTGGAGTTTCTGGATATCAGCTTATTGGGAAATTTTCGTCGCAATTCTGTCATAACAGGTTGGGCTATATGGGGAGCTGCACCATCTTGCTGAAACCACACAGAGTTGAAAGAAATTCTCATTCGGCGTAATTCTGGATAGAAAAACTCTCTCAACATGCTCAAGTAACGGTCTCCAGTAACCGTAACGGGGTGACCGTTTTCTTCGAAGAAGTAGGGCCCGACAATGCAGCGTGATGAAACTGCACACCACACTGTGACACGAAGTGGATGCAATTCCGTCTCATGGAGTATCTGTGGGTTGGAAGCACTCCATATTCGACAATTTTGTTTGTTTATGTTGCCGTTTAAATCGAAATGGGCCTCGTCAGACATGAAAAGACAGTTCAACATGTTTCCATCCTCTTCCACCATTTGAAGCATCTTCTGGCAAAATTCCAAGCGAATCGGCAAGTCTGCAGCGTTCAGTTTGTTGGCCATTTGAATTTTATATGGGAATAAGTCCAAATCTTTGTGCATAATTGACTGTAATGACTGTCTGCTTACACCCATTTGAGCAGATAAGCTTCTTGTCGAAACACGTGGATTGTTTTGTATGGCAGCAGCTACAGCAGCGATTGTTTCCTCCGTTCGAACTGAAGGGTTTCGATGGTAAGGTCTTCTGTTGACTGTCCCATGCTCGGCAAAATTGTTTACAAGTCTTATTATGGTCCATCTGCTCGGAGGATTGCCGCCAAACGTGCGCCTATACTCTCTTTGAACCGAAACTACGGACTCCAGTGCGTGATAGCGGCGGACAATCCAAATTCTTGTTTCAGTGTCTCAGTTATCCATTTTTGTTAAATGTAAAAGTCAATCTGCAAAATAAAAAAAAATTTACCAGATTCATTAAATAGAAAAAAAGTTATTTAATTTTTTTTTGGTAGCGGCTTTCATCAGCCACCCTGTATGTAGAGCCGTGGTGTGGAGGTAGTGTTGCCGGCCTACCACACCGAAGGTCCATGGTTCGAGCCCTGGTACAGGTAACATCAAAAGTGATTTGAAAAAAGTTTTTCAAAACGGGGTCGCCCCTCGGCAGTGGTTTGGCAAACTCTCCGAGTGTATTTCTGCCATGACAGGCTTCTCAGCAAAAATTCGTCTCCTTTGTAGATGCCGTTCGGAGTCGGCAAAAAACTGTAGGTCCCACCAATTTGTAGGGAAAATTCAAATCGGCACACCACAAATTGGAAGAGAAGCTTGGCGCAAAAATCTCTTAGGAGGTTTATGATGATATACCTGTTGTATATCGCGCCATAAAGAGAGAGAGAGAGCATATTTTTCCGTTGGTACTGAGTGGAAAATAACAATACTTTTAAAAATCGCCCTATTTCAGTTTTTTCCAATAACGCCCTACCTCAGCTGAAAATGTATGGTAGTTTCGTTCAGATAGAGCCTTCTTGAATTTCATTTTGAGATAAGGCGTTCTTCAACCAAATTTGGAAACAGTTTTTTTATGAAAAATTTTTTAGGTATCGCTGTGTTGAAACAAATTCTGCGATAGGGCGCCTTTTAAAAATATTTTGAAATAGGATGACGTTTCACTTAGCCGCCGATATTTCTTAGTTGCGTACTTGGCGATTTCACACCCAACCACAGGTTTCTACAACTATATCCAGAATACCTTATGTGCTAGCTACAACGACAAGGTAATAAAAGTGTACGGAGTTTCTTTTTGCTTAGAAATTGAAGCAGTCTAATGCGCTGACAGATTTGTTGGTATTTTTTGATGTTTCTGGCTACTTTCGGCGTAATTTAATTAAGGCTTGCACATTAGCTTTAACCTTAATTTATCTTTTGATTGATTGAAGTATGCGTGTATGCATTCTTATGCACAAACACACACACACGCACTCATTTACGGTAGTGCACTTCGTGGAATAATAATATTCATATTTAATATTACGTATACGCACCGCCCTACGCACTTACCACGAGGGCACATGTTGCTTGTTTCCTTTTAAAGCATTTAATTGAAACTAATTAGCCAGTTAATGAACAGAGGCATGCTGTTTTCATAATTAAATGGAATTTCGTCACATAGTAACGCACATGCTTTCATAGCTCTTTTCTTCAGTTATTGTTAGAAGAAATTGTCTAGATATAGAAACTGTAATCCGATTTTAGACAAAAGTAGGGAGGAAGGTATTTTCATTGTGGCCACTTCAATACTTTCGACTTGAGAATTCACTGCAGTGCGACATCGCGAAGAGAAGCGATTATATTGTGATCAGGAGACTATCTGAATAGGAATGTTAGGTTGAGATAGCGCAGTGATACCCAAAGCATTTTGTAACTTAATTGAATAGTATAAAAGTCATCACCATTCCTTAGCTCTCAACCGTCGGGACGATATCAGAAGCTGCGTATCAAAGCACTCCACTCATCAGTTTTTAACGATAACTGACTTCAGTTCATAAAATCAAGAGACATCAAGTCATGGACTTTGTTGGTCCAAAGCAGTGGAGGCCTCGCCTTAATCTGGTGCTTAGATCGGGTGATAGGGTCACCTTATGTGTCGGATCGGCATTTATCAATGGTTTTACATGACGTTGCCAGCAAATCCGTTGATATTTAGTTCACTGCACTATGCTCTCCCTTCCTTCTTTGACATTCCACATTATACCAGTTGTTCGATGTAGTATAGGAATAGTCGAAAGTGATCATCTTCGTGAGGGCATCTTTGTGCTCACTCTCTTCGATGTATATAAGTATGTACTTTTCTTCGGAGCAACAAAGTGAATCTCTTTGTCCATATTGGGTTATCAGAAAGTACACATGTCCAGGACACTTCTGACGGAGTTTATGATGTTTTATGTGCGGCTTAAGGGTAGGTCAACTTGTCTACTAAGGAAACAATACCAGTGCTAGTAGTTGAGGTAGCTAAGTTCCAATTTGGAAACATATGTTTATCCGACTGTAATTTGACATGCATACATAACTCTCCACCACCTTCCTTGAAGAAGTTGGTTAATAGTCCGTCATGTCCTTTCAGGTTTTAAAAACAATTAAAACAACCACTTTTCTTAACTTAATGGTATTCACGGAAGTCTGTTTGAATATCGTTGAAAGCCGCTGCACCGCTCTCAGCACTTCATTCTAAGACGATCTCTCTTAGCTGAAATTTAATTGAATTTTCATTGAAATATGTAGTTTTTTCAAACTTATTCTGAGACAGGGCTTTCTCAAATCGAAAACTAAAATAGAACGTAGTTGAAAACAATTCTGAGATGGTATTTTTAAGACAAAATTCTGAGATAGTGGCGCTTTTGAGAAATACTTTGAAATATAATAAATTTGTAGCCGAAGATATAATAAAATTGCAGCAGATCGATGTCTGTTAATTATAGATATTAAAAAAAAAATGCATTCATCGAGTCTTAATTAACGCAATAAAAGCCAAAACAACAGTTTTACTATTTTTTTTTGTTTGTCTGTTTGCTTGTTTGAGCATCACTCAAAAATTGCTGCATGGAATTGAATGGTTTTCTTCCCGAAATATCACCAGATTTCAAATTTAAATTTTAAGCTCCATTTTACCGCTTGAGAATATTTTGTTTCCGATACACACAGTGATGGCGTTAAAAGTTGGGACAAAATAAGTGTAAACATATGAAATTGGAACAAGGTGAGGTCCCCACAGAATAGATAATACGTAAAATTGATTTGAGGTAGCCCTAGTTAGAACAAAGGAAGTCTAAGGAAAAACTTTTTTTTTAACTCTGATGTGTATTTGTATGTATGTTTGTACGCACATCACTAAATAACTACCCCATGGAGTTGAATGTTTTCTTTACCGGTGTATCGCTGAAGGTCCATCTTTAAATATAGAAAACATTCCTCCTTTCCTGCTTTATATACTGTTTTTAGTTGAATGTTGAAATTTTTAAACATGGTGAAATATGGTGAAAATGTAGAACTTCACCTACCGGATCAGTTATTTCCAAAGCAAATGCGCTGAAGCGACCACCAAAATGAACAAAGTTCTGATCGCTAAGAGCTCCTTTTTCCAACGTTATCCGTCCAAAAAATTGAAAAACATTAACTAAAATTCTTAAAAATCATATTAAATCATTTAAAAATTAACTCTTCTCCAGCTTAAATTGTATGTTTTCCAATTTTGTAGGATATAAAGAAAAAGTTATCTCTTCACGCATTCCCACAACAGCCGGTTCTATCGCACCGGAATGACCCGGGTTTTTTCACCCGGCCAAGGCCTGTTATTTCAGTGTAACCCTGTCCAATCTGGGGCAGGGCGAAGCACTGTTAACAACAACAACAACAACATTATCTCTTCACGCTTCATTTCTTCGTGTCATAATTTTAGTTTTTTTAATTTTTTAATATTTGTTTAACATCTGAACTTTAGCCATTTATTTTTTAATTATGTTCACAAATGAAGCAATTTATTTCATTTTGTACCGTTTTTCTGTAGTGAGCTAACTATTGTTTTTAACAATAGGCTTTAGTTATCATTTAATGCAAATGTATAAATGTAATTAAAACAAATACATATTTAAGTATGTATGAGTGTTGACGCACGTTTCAATTTTAATTATGATTTGACATTTTATTAAATATACAAAAATACATATCCACATTGACACTTCACTTAAAAAATATTATACTCTTCCTTTTGTATAGTTGAAGTTTTTTATTAATTACCCATGTCATTGAAGGATTGAACAATGTGTTGCAATTAAATGAAGTTTTTTTTTTGCTATATTTGGGGGTATTAACAAAAGTTCGCTTTAGACTGAAAATTTTTATTTAAAAACCTAGAAACATAAAATTCTTTGCAAATGCAAAGCTTAGAAATCTATATTTTAAATATAAAATTAAGCTGAAATTTTCGTAACATCAAGTTAGCCAACTTGCTGCGCCGATTTTAATAATACAAATTTAAGGATGAGATATTCGTGCTACCCAAGGACATAGAATAATTTTTAAAGTGAAATGTTAATAACGAATTTGTTTAACTAACGTATAGAATTTAAAAATAATTATATACTCGTACATTTCTAATTATCCCTCAAAAGATTGTGCTTAGAGAGCAGTAACAAACCACTCATTACGCTCTGATGGCTCCCTCTTTTTACTCTTGACTAGTACAGCATCAAAAATATTAGCTTTTTAATCTTATATATATATAAAGCTCAAATTTTTTGTATATGTATGTAGGGTTGGTTCAAGTTGAGTCCTAAACGGATTGACCGATCTGGAACTGGAAACCTTCTAGGTCAACGGCCAGAAAGGGACAGAAATGGAAAGACGATATGATAAAGGTAGTTAAGATTGGAAAAGGTAGAGAAAAGTGAAGAATGGAGATATTAATGGGCATAAGACTACAGTCTGCCTGGTGTGCTAGTATAATATAAAGTCTTAATGATACTTTTATATATAAAAATATGCATGAGGCTACCTGTTTGTCGCGTGGTCAGAAAACGCAAGACCAAATTCATCCCACCACCCGACTATGCTATAATGAAATTGACAAATATCCGGGATAAAATAAATAAGGTTGAAAGAATTTATTAATTGCCAACCTATTTAAGCATGCGGATAAAGTAAAAATCGTAAGACATATTGTGGGAGCAGAAGCTGTGATCAAACAAACTTCAAGTGAGATGACTCTGGATATTAGTGAGGAAGGTCCGCTGGAATTTGTATCCAATAAATTGTGCCTTTGGATTATTTTGGTTTTTACTAAAATTCAAAAGAATTTTAAATGAAACGTCTTTAACGGTAAATTGGTACTAAATGATACGGCTGAGCTTAACTGGGCTATTTCGAGAAGTGGATCTACAACTTTTGAAGATGCATTGAAGATAATAGTGCTTATATAGTAAAATAATAAAATGAAAAAATAATTTTCTTTGTCCCGAACTAATCGAACACTTTTTAGTACCCCGAAAAATTTCCTACTATTTTCATTAAGTCCAAATTATTTTCTATAGTTAAAGGCATTCGAGCAATAAATGTCAAAGCAATGAAAATTAAATGAAAAATTTCATAGAAACTAAGAAATAAATCTTTCAAAAAAGGGTTTCTCTCCCTTACCAGAGGGGTTTTTGGATAACGATCGCAAAGCGTTCCATAAAAGCAATTCCATCTCGTCTATGAGGCATCTACGAAATTATCTCTACAGAGATTAAAGACATCATAACTTCGTCAACCTAATAATAATATAATAATTTGGCACGATATTCCTCCGAGCAGTAACTGCTAAGGCACATAAAATTGTATTGAGAAGGTTTTTCATGGCAGAACTACACTCTGCGGGTTGCTGACCACTTCCGAGGAGCAATCCGCTCTTGGGAAAACTTTTTCCTATCCCGAGGGCCTTTTATTATAGTGGGCCATCGCACAACCCTTATAATACTGCGACACGGTGACTTAGCCATAAGATAATAAAAAGTTCATTCTTATCTTTCTATGTGTGACCGGCATGAAAAATTTAACCATGAAACCTCTATGTCAGGACATCTATCACTGCAGCTTCTTTCACGCGAAAATTAAGGTGACTATGGAAACAGCGCTGACAACAAGGGATTTTCTGTTAAAAGGGCATTTTCAATTAAACAGTTCTAAAGCTGTCATGACGGAAATAGGCAAGCGTTTGAGCTACAGCAATATGCAGGCCGAAGTCGTGCAAGAGTGACTCGTTCCTCTCTGGGAAGATCACATTTTTCTGTACCTGTAGTTTATGATTTAGACTGGATTACATAAATGAAGTATGTGGTGTTGGATGTTATTGCAATGCTCACAGAAATGTTTCCTTGTTTGCAGTGGAGGCGGCTCAGGTGCAAGAAGCTCATAAGTAACTACCTGTTAGCATCTTATTATGTCTATTGTGTAAACAATGTACCATCCAGGGGCCGAAAATGAAAGCTGATTTTTAGATTTTATAAAAGTACGCAGCTATATAGTGTTCCTGAAGAAAATTATTAACTTGTCTGTCATCCCAGCACTTCGACCAGGCCACAATTAATTATTCTTACTTTTTTAAATCGGAGCCCAGTAGTCCGAAGACAAAAGTAACATTTGCTTTTACTGTCAGGCGTCCATCTGGGACACAGGTAAGTCATGTCAGCTCGTTAACAAATCACCGAGCTACTAGGTGGCAACCATCATCTTGGAGAAAATTACCTACAGTGATAGCCAAGCTGCAACAAAATCTTTGGGATCTCCCTTTCAACGTCGGGGGCGGGGCCTTCTGCGAAGAGATGGCTGCTATTAAAGATGCAGTGGATGAAATGCTACCCAGTGCCACTACTGTTAAAGAATTCAATGTTTACTCGGATAGACAATCGGCTAAAAGGGCGCTGGGGTCGGCTATAGTGCGATCGAGGGTTGTCAAGGAGTGCTTGACCTCGCTGGCTGCGATTTATTTTACGATTAAGATTATATGGTGCCGGGGCACAAGGAGATCCCTGGAAACTGCATGGCGGATTTCCTGCTCCGAGACGGCACGTGCGAGCCCGAGGTGGCTACCGGCAGGGTTTATGGGATTCCCCTGGCTACTTACAGTCCGCTTCTGGACTGATGGGTCTCGGATCAGCTAAGCAAGCGCTGGGCTGACACAAACTCTTGTCTGGTGTCGAGGTACTTCTGGCCAGTAATAGACTAAGCGGTCGGCGGAACTGTTCAGATTCTCCAAGTCACACCTGTCTATGGTGATTGGAGTGCTGACTGGGCACTGCCCGATGGGGTTGCATGCAGTTTGGCTGAACATCTTAGAGAATCCCAGCTGTGTCAGCTGCATGGAGGTTGACGAGGTTAAAACACCAAGCCACTTTATGCTGAGTTGCCCAGCTTTTGCTAGGACAAGGCGCAAATACTTCGGTCGGGATGTACTTGACTATCCGGAGGAGCTCTCCGGGATTGAAGTGAACCTTATCCGGAACTATATCGCTGCCACGCAGCGGCTCGTGAAATAAATAGGTAACAAATCGGTTCACCGTTAGCCCAAGTGGTATCACAATAGACAGTGGAAGTGTCCAAGTGGGCTGCCCCTTTGGGCGACCGCTACCGTACCTAACGTAACCTAGCCCTTTCAACTGTAAGCGCCACCTTGATTTATCTCTAACGGATAACGCTCATATACTTTCCATAAAAAAGAGCTAAGACAACACTGTCGTGAGGATACAGAGGGTACCCTTCTACCTACTTTTTCGTCTATCGAAGAATAAAATATTTTTGCAATTGCAAATTGCATTCGATATTTACCAGCTGCATTTATTAAGCTACTTTCGAAGCCGCAAATCAGTGGTTGAAAGTAAAAAAAATGTGACATCCTTCATGCTTCGATTGTAGAATAATAAATGCAATCAAAGGCGCACACACATACAGACACACACACACAAACCCACAATGAAGAAAACTAGAGCAGTATGAAACTTACTCATACGCAAATGACTATTTGCACTCAATTTATTGTGGAGAATAAAAAATTATAATAACAGTAATTTTCTTTTTATGATAAAATCGGATGATTCGCCTATTTTCAGTGATTGCACAACGCGCACACACACATATGTACTTAAACACATATACAATCGGCATTCTAGCCTTTGTGGCCGTGTTACATTTGCTGCAAGACATATCATGTTTTCAAACAAATTCGAGATTTTTAGTATATGGGTAATTCCACATGTAATCGACAAAGGTTTAATGTAGGGGATTTCCTCTGCCTATGTTGGTTGCCAATAATAAATCCTAATAGGTTGTAAGACTTGTGTTAGATGGCCTACCGAACTTTGGGTTTAAATTCACTGAAGTATAATCAAGTCTTCATAAAGTTCAAAGAGCTAATCATTAAACTTTATCGATGCTCACCGGGATAGAAACACCTTTTGGCATTTTCGCTTACAAGTACTAAATATTACTTCAAAGTTCCATGTTATCAGTTGTAATTACTTGAAAGTTTGGGGAGTTATTTATCACAGCCTATGTAATTTTTCTATAAAAAAAAGGCGTGAGTGCCAAGTACTCTTGGAGTTTGATGTGTAAACATATGCATCCTGTACATAATATTTATTAAATTAGACCTCGCCCAGTGGTTGAATTTCAACCACAAAACTTTATTTTATTTTAGTTATTAGCTGCTCCTTTCCTGGCCTTCCTTCCCTTCTCTTCTATGCTGTTACTTTACTTTAATATATTTTTAATTTATTTGCTTTCCTCTTCTTTCAACAGTCTCTATTTTTAATTTATGAAATTGTATTATATTTTACTGTTTCTTTTTCTTGCTTCCTTTCCTTTCCTTTACTTTCCTTTTCTTTCCTTTCCTTTCCTTTCCTTTCATTTCCTGTCTACATTACATTCTACATTTATGTTCGGTTTTCGGGAACTTATGATGCTCATTAATAACCCATTGAGCTGATACGTGGCAGGTCAAAAACAGAAAAATACTTGGTTCCAAATGGAATCAAATTAAACAAGTAAGGAAGTCTAAGTTCAGATGGAGCCGAACATTATATACCTAGTAGTGATCTATTATGGCATACCAAACTACGCAAGTCTATTTTAATACCATTTAGTTCGTATTATAAAGGCAGCTGATTGTTTTTAATAAAACCACTTCTGTTATGAGTTTTGAGGGGTAAATTAATTTAAAAACAAGTAAGGAAAGGGCTGTCTTCGACTGTTTCGAAGACTTTATACCTTTATACCTTTCATGAATACGTATCACGGTTCTAAGTGTCCGATCCTTACTCACAATTAGTACAAACTCTGCAAAACTGATCATATATAGATACATAGACCCCATTTATCGAAACTATCGATTGTATGGGAGCTATATGTTATGTTGGCCCCATCTTGGTGATTTTCGCTACACACATTACATATATAATAAATACTAAACCTGCAAAACTTTACGTTCCTAGCTTTTTAATTGCAAAACTTAAAGCCCAAAACCCATTTCTCGAAACTATCGATTGTATGGGAGCTATATGTTATGTGGCTGATTTTCACTACACACATTACGTGCATAATAAGTACCAAAGCTGCAAAACTTTACGTTCCTAGCTTTTTAATTGCAAAACTTATAGGCCAAAACCCATTTATCGAAAATATCGATTGTCCTATCTTGCTGATTCCGACGAAGGATTAATCTCATGCAAAATGGCGGCTCCATACCAAATTTCATCAAGATATCTCAAAACTGAAGGACTAGTTTTCGTACAAACAGAGAGACTGACAGGCGGACAGACAGGCATGGCTAAATCGACTCAACTCATCGCCCTGATCATTTCTGTATACTTATTGGTGGGTCTATTTCTTCTTCTTCTCATACTTAGAAACATCGGACCAAAGTTATAATACCATTTCATATTCATGAAAGGTATAAAAATATAAATGTATGGCACGATATACAACAGGTATATCATCATAAAGCTCCTAATAGATTTTGCACCAAGCTTCCCTTCCAATTTGTCATGTGCCGTTTTGATTTTTTCCTACAAATTGGCGAGACAAAGGAGATGCATTTTTGCTGAAAAGCCTTCCATGGCAGAAAGACACTCAGAGAGTTTTCCAAACCAAACCACTCATTCCAGCTCATCGTCCTCATTATTTCAGTTTACTTATTGATGGGCCCATCTCTTCTTCTTCTCATACTTACAACCCTTTCATGTTCATTAAAAGTATGAAATGAAAAAAGATATGTAACTTCGCTATTGCAGTGGCGTATTAAGAACTTCCCCGGATATTTTACTTGTATGTTATCCGATTTGCTTAATTTGGCAGGGCTACATAGTATTGGGAAGCTACTAACCAATTTTGATTGAAATATCTAGTTCAAACTACAAGCAATCGCCTTTAAAAATAGTAGAACTTGTATGCTTTTTTTCGATTGAGTTGATACTGCTTGCATGGCTATAAAAATAAAGCGTTTTACATTTTACAAACAAATTTTCAGAACTATGTTAAAAAACTGGGCGTGGCCGTTGACCGATTTCGCCCGTTTTTTCAACCTTTATATATTGAATATTTTCGGCAAATATCGTTTCAATAAATCAATTTTTGCCGGATTTATGGATTAAAAAGTTGTGTGGAATAATCCGCTATAAAAGGGGCGTGTCCACGCCCATTTTCCAAAATTTATATTGGACACTTTCAAAGTGAAATAGAAATGATATAAAGCTTTTGTACGCAAAGTTATTGCCTATTAAATATATATAGAATCCTTTTCAAAATCTTTCGTATAAAAGTGGGCGGTGACACGCCCATTTACAAAAATTTCTTAAAAATTTTATTTTCTGCTTTAACTTTAATGTACACACCAAATTTTATTCTTATAAAAGTATTATGTACTGAATAATCACTTTTTCTGTATTTTCGAAAATATTCTATATTTAAAAAGAAGACGTGGCTATCATCCAATTTCGCCCATTTTAGATATGATATCGGATATAAGTACCAAGGGACCGGCATACCAAATTTCATTAAGTTATCTTTAAATTTACTCAAGTTATCGTGCTAACAGACGGGCGGACGGACGGACATGGCTTAATCAATTCCTTTTTTCCTTCTGAACATTTTGATATATACGAGTATAAGTAAATATCTATCTCGATCCATTTATGCCGTTACATACCACCGTTACGCGGCTAAAGTTAATATACCTTGTGTGCGTAGCAATACTAGGTATAAACAAGTAACATTAGAAGTAGTCACCTATTTAAAAAAAAATCAATTTAATGAAAATAAACTGTACCAGATCTCTAGAATACTTTACTTAAGATGCATTCAGAAAACTTTATTTACTTATTATTGATAAATTAAGCATTATTTGGTGAATATGATAGGCGTAGGCAATACCCATAGATCTATACTGTCATATCTGTATACATTTTATTGGAATTTATGCATGCTTAATATAAGAAATAGGCTAGCAATTGATTGTATGGGAAAAGTGTTAGCGTATTAATGTATAGATTATAACGTAATAACTTGGAGTGGTATACTTCCGAGAAGATTAAGGGCTAGCTACCTGTGTGCTGCTTCTAACCTTTCCCACAAATTCTCGCTCGTTTTTATGCCGACTATGAACGGCAGAAAAATTTTTCCCTGCCTGGAATTATTCGTACATTGCAAGCACTATGACTCTAATCATATCTGAGTTTGCCATGAAATTACCCATTCATATGTATGTATTAAAATAAATGCGTGCTTATTTAAGAGAATATTGAAAATCAAGCAAATAAACTCTTATTTACAAGTTGGTATGCATTTGCAATTCGTAATTTGCATTGACCAGCAGTTCAATTGGAAATCATATCGACGAATATTGTTAATATGCACACAATGGCAATTTGTAAATTATTGCTTTAAGATATTAATAAAATGAATGAATGCAAACAAATAAGCAATGGCAGCAATGACAGCTGAAAAGCTACAATAAAACCAACAACTAAGAAGTTGCCATTAACTTTTGTGTGAGCGCTGTGTGTGTTAGCGCTAAAGTAATTGATGTGTGAATTTAAACAACAGCACACACACACACAACTATATTCCCACTTAGATTGCAAACTGAAAACCAAAAAAAAAAATCTCAAAAACACACAAACGTCAACCGCACATGGACACTTGGACATTGGAATGCTGCAACCGCTGCGTTGCGATTAAAAACTGTCCTTCAATATAATTTGTTGAGCTCTGGCGCTTATCGCAAATGATTTACGTGCGATGCGCAACATAAGTGTATACATTTGTGTGTGTGTGTGTGTTCGACATTATACATCACATTAGCCATGCATGCACAGTTACACATCGCTGAGTTTGGCATGGCATTTTATGCGGTGCAAATGTGTCATAGCGCACAGGAATTTAAATGAGAGTGTAATTGTAATTACGTGGATTAAGTAGGATTTCTCATGAGCATTAAAAAATAAATTGACTTATTGTTATTGTCGTTGTTGTTTGTTTAATTTAATTTTATTTCTCTTTAATGCTAGTTTTAATTAAATTTTAAAGCGTTATGGCAATAAAGTTATTATAAATGCGCTTTAAAGTACTCGAGATCATTGAAAAGCCGTTTTCAGCAGATTTTCATATTTACGTATAGATCACCAAATCTGAAGAGATCTGATTTAACAAGCACTCCAAGAGATTTCTCAATTCAATGCCACGCATCTGTTTCCCTTGTCGGAACTCAAAATAAATCGTGCAGAAGACAGCACTTCGTCGGTGACACTGCAATACGCGTAACGCACAAATGCAAAACCGCGTAAGTGATATCTCAGTGTGGCTGTTTTTCCTCTACAAATTCCTTATTTTTTCGACTAATATTCACTTTATGGAAAAAGTTCACATCAGTATCGATTCTTTTAATTATTTTCCAAACCCACTCTTTAGAATAAATCAGTAGTTCTTGATGACAGGGGCCTATAAAAGTTTTTGACACAAATGTCACTTAAGCGGTTTTGCAGTGTCACCGACGACTTAGTCTCATATCGTCCATTCTCATGTTTTCTTGTTACTCTTAATCTATTCTAAGCAAATACTGAAACTGAATCAGACACTGTTACCTTTGTTTGATCTGAAAAAAAAACGAAACCAAAACCGAAACCTTTTGCTGAAAGCGAAACCAGTTTCAAGCGGTTTTGACTTTTTTATAATATTTTACATAATTTTTTAGACATATTTTTTTTACAAAATTGTACTCTAGCTAATTTTCATCGAAGTTTACTGAGAAAGGTTACAAAAGGCGCGTTTTCACCTCAGTTTAAAAAAATGAAGAGGCAAATTTAATTTTTGAACTCTTTTCAGAGGTATTTGTATAGGGTTATTTTTGATTGATATTCTGCCGAAAACTTTTATGGATTACTATTTACAGAAATAAAAAAAAATAATTTCCATTTATACATGGCATTAATATTTCGTGTTATATTGGAGAAAATCAATGATGTCCACAGGAAAAAAATTCAACAAATCAGGCCAGGAAGCCACTTGAATTTTTTAGCTGAGTAATAACCTTAATAAATTTCAATGGTCATAAATATTGAAGAACGATTCCGGAACCGAAACCCAAACATGTTACGAAACCGAAATAAATGTTGAAGAACGATTCGGGAACCGAAACTGGAACATGTTACAAAACCGAAATCGAAATAAATTTTGAGGAACCATTCCTGAACCGAAACCGAAACATGTCACAAAACCGAAACCGAAACCGGAGAGTTACTTTTATCGGTTTTCATACCCTGATTTTAAATCTACCCAATTTACGAATAAATCAAAGTAGATTTATAGCCGTTATAGAGCTCAGGTGTTAGTTAACACCTCATAAGTGATCCTAATGTAGGCGCGGTAGAGGCAAAAAAAATGCTTAGCCGTCTCATCATCATCCTCCATACATAAAAATCAGGTTTGATCGTCGTGTATTTTGTTCCTAGTCATGTGCTTATACCATGTAAATTGGCGTGTTAGCAATCTCATAAGTGTCTCTAGTCTCGTCAGCAATTATACATTCTGAGATTGATGGCATCACGAGTTTTGTTCACCTATAGCCCATCGGTGCTTTCCATTCTGGACTTAAGACATGCAAAATTTCTGAGCATGGCTTTGATAGTTGAAGAAGAAAGTGCTAGAACTGGTTGTGAGTTAAGGAATGTGTCTTCAAGCCCAGTCTTCTGGCAGCTAAAGAATTAAGCCGTTAATTACATAGCCTAACCAGTTGTGAAGAAGTTAGAGGGCTAGCAAAATGTCTGTAACGCAGCTTTGCTATCACTGCAAATGAGCTTACTCATTCTCAGGCTCTTTAGAATATAGTCAATTTGCCTGAGAATCGCAGGTACCTCAGTTATGTAGATTGAAGCTTAAGGCCTCCTTGGCTTAAACAATAACCCCAGCGCCTCCAGCAAAGTTAGGCGCGCGTGGCCCCATCCATCTATTTTAATCCTGAAGATGGCGGCGGAAGCAGAAAAAGAGGGATACCGCCACTTCGTTGGAAGTTGGGTGTTAGCAACCATGTCACTCTTCACAGTTCCACCCTTAAACCCTTGGAAGACTGTGCTTATTTAGGCATGAGCATTAACCAAAAAAAATAATGACAGCTTACGAAATAAGAATTACTTCTTACAAGACTTAATGAACTGAGATCGCGCTTAGAACTATATAATCATGGTGCCACTTGGAGTATTCGAGAAAAAGTTTTCCGAAATGTTTACTGACTTGTGTGCCTGGCTGCCGGAAGGAGACTTTGCGAAGAGCTGAGAGATCTGTATATTGACATTTAGATTTTCTCTACAAATTGGACTGTCTCCAATCAACAGTTTTTAAGGCAAGAGAGAGAGACTGAGAAATTTGTATAGCAAAATAGCTGAAATGTTTTGCGGTTACGTGAACCTATAAAACTGGAGTTAAAAGGAGTCTACTCCGTGGAAAGTAAAGTCTGTGCCCTGCGTCAGGTATTCTTTCAGACATCATTTTTTTTTTTTATTTAATTCAGTAGGTCGATTCTGTAACTCTTTTAACGCCAGGTGTTAGCGTTAACTTCGCTTAGCAACATTTTTAACGCTTTTCCCTATTCACTAACTTTTAACACGTTTTGTGTGGTTAGCTGTCGCGAATTATTTTCGAGGTGTTAACAATAGCGTTAATATATTTACAAGTGTTTCAGCGTTTGGAGAAAGTAAAAAAATTTGTTTTGAGTTTTTTGCATGTAATTTATGGCGAAACACGGCGAAAAAGAAGTATTATCCCCATCAAGAGTCAGCTGTTTAGCGGCGTTAAAGGAGAGCTACAGAATCGCATTTTCGTTAAGAACAAACGCCAAAATTTGGCGATAAGCTTAACGCTCGGCGCGTGGTTAAAAGTTACAGAATCGGGCTACAGGAATTTCTAATTTCACATAATAATTGATCTTTTGTGAATATATGATTTAGTGTAGCCAAAACACACTTCCAAGAACCATGACGAATCCTCCTATGTTTGCTATTAGTACACAATGCAAAGCGATTAGCATATGAAGATAACAACACGATACCAACCAAAGTTCCATAAATAAATAGATCATTAACCAGGCTCATATCAGTAGACACACCGATGCAACTGTATATGACATAATATTGTTTGTACCCAACAAGCATTTCTGTAAATGGTTTTAGAAACGGCTAAACAAATACTATTACTTAGTTCCAGTTAAGAATTCAAAATACGAGTGTGTCTCAAGATAAGTTTTTTTCACTCATGTAACATTTAAAATATTGTGAATAGTCTTCTAACTTATTAGTAGTAGTCACTATTAAAATGAGGAAAAGACGGATCGGTTTGTCTTCAGTTGAAGGATGATGCCAGCAATAAAATAAAATTATGACTTATCTTGACTTAGGCTGCTTTGAATAAGGGCACAGGTATATAGAGATAGATTTAGAAAACATTTTTAAAACTTTTCTTTGAAAATTTTATGTAAGTTTACATTTAAAGCCAGTAATCAACATGCCGCTTCGATTACCAAACGCTTATCTTCAGATGCTTAGTAAACGAAAGTTCAGCTGTTGTAAGCTAAAGGTTTATTCCAAAAAGCTTTTCGATTTGCTTTGCTTTGTTTGTTTGATATATTCGGATGACCATAGCGAAAAACAGACCTGTCAACTAATGATTAAAAACTGTAATGATTATTAATTATATTGTGCCGACCTCAGAAAATTGTTTAATCATTAATTTCTAGTAGCTGCACCCTTTTAATGGTTGATACTTAATTAATTAAAAAATTGCTTTTTGGTACCAACAATTTTTGTTGATTTTACGGCCTGTACATTTTCAAGTATTCATGAAACGAGCCCAAGGCCAAAAATTATGATTTTTCACTTTTTAATTTTTATGAAAATTATTATTTTTATTTTTTAATAATTAATTTAATTAATATAAAATTTTTTATTATTTTTGGTTATTTTAAATTACGTTTAATGCATTTTTGATATGATTATTTGATTAATGTCAATTAGTTTTGATTATTTTTAATTATGTGATTAATATGATTAATGTAATTAAATTATTATTTTTGACTAATTTTATTTATCTGCTGCGTTTTTTCCATCTAAAAAAACATTTAGCAAAGAAAAGAGTACATTGCAACGCCCTTTAAATGTGAACTGGACCAACCCAGTAACATAAGGGAAATACGTATACATATACATACCTCCATGAGAAAAGCGTAAAGATAGTTATATTTGTCTTGCCTTAGTGCAAAGCTTCATTCATTTAAAACTCAACTGGAAATAATTAAATAATTGAAAATAATCCAATAATTAAGTTTGACTATTTAATTGTTTAATTAATTTAAATTGATTGATTAATTATAATTATTTCATTAAATTTAATTGTTTGATTACTTTTAAATACTTGATTGTTTTTAATCATATGATTGTTTTTAATTAGAAATAATGGGCAATTTTTTCAATTATTTTTGATGACCATTAATAATAATTATTTTTTATTATTTTCTTTATTAATTAATTATTTATGATTAAGACCCACATAATTAATTAATCATTAAAATTAAAAAAAAGCAAAGAGTTAATCGTTATTAATGTTAATGGGAATTCAACAAGTTTGGAGAAAATTTGCGCTTTAAGTATAGTAATAATGAGACAGATTTTCCTAGGGCGTAATATTTTCCAATATGTGCGTGTGTTACAACAATGCAATCATTCAAATAGCAACTCATACAAATTCGACCGCATGCAATAACGCCTTTAACTGACACCTTCATGAACATGAAATAGCTAGGTGAGAGATAGTGACACCACAGAGCTGCACACATATCTACACATACAACGACATCAGCTTAAAAGCTTTGAAACAACAACTATTACAACTTTCTAGAATAGATTTGGTGGTGTGGGTAACACGTCACTTGATGCGCTTGAAAAGCATAATGCCAATTGAAGCATGCAAACGACTTAGCCGATCAAGCGAATCGGCAATAAATTTTCAATGATTTTAAACAAAAAAGAATTCACGCTGAACTGAAAGTTATGTAGCATATGTATCAATGCATGTATCATATGTACATGTTCATATGCAGATTTTCATGTTCGCGTGAAAAATCAAACAGGCGTATAACCACAAGTGTATGATAATAACGCCTTTAAGTGCGGTTGTATATTTCTGTGCTTATGTATGCGTGGATGGGTAAATGTATTGGAGATTTGTGTGATTAGTTGTCAGGTTCAATTGGCAATCATTTCGTTGCTAATTTCACGCTTCATCGCACATACATACAAAGAAAATGTCAAATGAAGTAATCGAAAATCTAATTTTAGTTATTGAAACGTATATACTCGTATGTATATCCTGCAGGCATCCCTGCAGAAAACCTGGCAGCTTCCCTGCAAAGAATGTTATCAGTCTAGGATGTAACCGGAATAAGTCGCAAAGGAGGATGAGAATAATGTAATCTCTTTATATGGGTTGAAGTAATCCCTTGCGTCGGCCGGATAAGTCTCTTTCAACACTTATAAGTCGGCCACACAAATTAAAATCAATTTATCCCAACTATGCCTATAACGGAATAGTTAAATTAATTTCCCCTGAATTTTTAGAATTTTTTAGTCAAGGATGTTGGGTATTTTTTTTTTATACCAAATTAATTTTTCTTCATGAGTTGTATGGTAAAAATCAGTAACTCCATCTGTCGGTCGGTGACAGATCTTTTGATACTCGGGTCTGAGGTAGTGTATCGTCAAAATTCGAATAAGATTCCTATGGCGCTTGTGAAAACTGATCACAACATTCCTGTACATGTGAATTTGCATCTCTTAATCCTGATATCTGATGCCGCTCTACATTACAACTGAGTATGAGATGATTTCTCACTGATCAAACAGATGCCTTGATGTGTTCAGGCGCAATTACACTTACTAAATTTAATCAAGGGTATCCCCTCCCAACCAACAATGGATAAAAACCTGAAAACCTCCTTGTAGGTATGCTGTCTAAAAAGCTGCATACTTTTAGGCAGCTCAACAGAAGTGATTAGCCATGTTTGGTTGGGTCCCTACAGTGAAGCATTAAACTAGTCAAAAAAATTACTAATTTGAAACTAGAATTTATTTAAATGCTTTAAAACTAGAAAAAACCCAAACTTAACAAAACAGAAATTCAATGTTTTGAAGAATAATGGAATATTAATTGTTAGAGTAACCCAATGCCATATTCCATGTGAGCTGCTTACTTATCACCTATGCCCGGATGTATCTGAATTATTCTAACCTAAGTTATTCAAGGTCAAAAGTGGATCAATTTCTTAAACACTTAGGCTTGGTTAAAATTTATAAAGCGTACTAAAAAAATTATATTATCAAATGAAAGCAGGAGAAAGCTATATCTTCCTGTATCCTCACTCAGGCATTCGTAGGTATGGGCAATTGGCATACTGGTGATGATTACCTTACTATATCTCCGTTTCTTGCCGCATTACCCCTTTATGTGGCACACTACTAACTGACGGTATGCAACGCACAACAGCGGTTATTTAGTATATGTTATGTTCAAGCTTATGTTCAAACTTCCAAGCAAAAATCCAATAAAAAATTATGTAACTAATGGTTTAGTTTTTTTACAGTATTCCGAAGGGCCTTTAAATTAATTTGGATCATACCCAAAAGTTAGTAATCCCAAATTCATTATTAATCAGACTATTTTAATATATAACAATTTCCATTGAATGATTTATTTGTTATGAAAAGACTCAGATTTCAAAAAAATTGTTTAAAGAGTAGTTACTTGAAGTAATGATTACTAATCGTATTGATTACCGGTTTGATTGATTAGTTTTGGGAAAAGCCTACTAACGATTGATTGCCCATTGTTTTAAGTTTTTTATGATTACTTTATTGACTATTTTAAAGAAAAATCAAGAAAATCAATTATCAAAAAAATCAATAAAAGTGAAAAATAATCAAAAAGATTAACAAAAAAAAAGTTTCATTGTTTTTGTTTGTTTTTAAATTGTTTGATTACTTTTGATTTTTTTGGCAATTTTTAATTTTTTCTTATTCTAATCACAATTGATTACTCGATTCTAATGGGATTTAACGGGGCTAGATCGGATATGTCAGAATCTGAGTAATAAACAGCTTTGATTAATCAAAAAAATTATTTATTAAATTTTTATTTAACGGAATAATCACAAATCTCTAATCTGAATACATACCCAATAAACAATGAAGTAAGCTAGTTTATTAAACAATATTTTGCAAACGTTGAAATCAATGTTTTCTAAACGAGTTTGTAACTAAACAATTTCACAAGAGTTGAAATATGTTTTCACAATTGTATGGTAGCTTTGGGGAATTAACTTGAGCTGAACTTTCTACGAGGTGAAAAGTTTGGCAGTTTTCAAAAGTAATGCTAACTATTTTACCTACTTGATTTAGATGAACTTTATTATATGGCCGACGTGGTGAGCGGTAGTGTTGCTGGCCTACCACACCGAAAGGCCCAAGGTTCGAGTCCTGGGACAGATAACATCAAAAGTGGTTTGAAAAAGGTTTTTTAAAACGGGGTTCGAGGGTATTTCTGTCATGAAAGGCGTCTAGCAAAAATGCTTCTGCTTTGCTTAGCAGATGACGTTGGGAGTCGGCAAAAAACAGTAGCTCCCGCCAATTTGTATAAAATTGGAAGCAGCACGCCACAAATTAATAAAAAAGCTTGCGCTGAATATTTTTTAAATTTTTTTTTATTATACTTTAATTGTCAAAAAATGTAATAAATGGAACTGAAATAACTATAATACATATTTTAAAATAATTATAATAATTTATTTAATAAAAAAATTTTAGTAAATTGTCGGGACTCGAACCAGCAACCTTCGGAGCAAAGGTCTAGCACATATTCATTAGGCTACTCTCCCGTTTTCACCATCGTTGCCTTAATTGGAGCTTTATGAATCAGTTCTCAACAGAACCTTACTGTACGTTGAATAAAACGTTAATTAAAAATTGTTTTCCAAACCTCAATCGCAATTGTTTAAAAAGGGGTCACTTTCGTTGATTCGATAATTTTTTTAAAACGTTTAACAGTGATTATAGTAAACGTTTTTCAAACGCAAAGCTTGCTAAAGTAAGTTTATTGTAAGCTTATAGTAAACGTATTTTGCTTATTGGGTATTGTTATAAAGAAAAAAATGTGAAAAATTTTACCTCCAAACAAAATTCAAATTCCTTAAAGACAGACGCTTTTCTATTACCTTTTGTCAGTGGCGTTATTGCACTGCAACGATTTTTCAAAGTGATCCCCGATCAATACCTTTAGTCTACAATGAGCTAAAATTTCTCCCAACTATTCCATTATAGGCATAGTTGGAATAGGTCGATTTTAATTTCTGTAGCCTACATATAGGTGTTAAAAGTAAACTTGTCCGCAATACCCTTTCAGTCATAATAGGGACAAATTGGTCTCTTCATAGGACATGCTCAAACAAAAGGGACCACGCCAACGTATACAAAGATATCAAAACTGGCTAATTGCATTTTTTGCATGGTATACATAAATAAATTTTTAATTGTGTAGCATACTCATAGGAATATAAAACAATTTTAGTTTTTGTAGCATACCCATAGGGGTTAAAACTACCCAATTGGGTAGAAAGTGGATTAGTCCTTTCTTACCCGTTCGGGTGTAAATCGATACTTTTTGTCTCTCCATAGGACATACCCAAACAAATGTGAACAGTTCAACCCATACAAAGTGATCAGACTGTCATTATTCGCATTCTCCTTTGCGACCCATTCCGGATGCACCCTAGAGTAATTGCATTTCTTGCAAGGTAGCTACAGCAGTATAGAAAAGTGAGGTTTTAGTTTTAAGTAAAGTGAGTTATAATCAAAGGAATTTAGTCTTATATAAGATACACATTTTTTGGGCGGAATGCACGCATTTTTATATTCCCACAAGCTTGCAGTAAATTCAAACAAGCAGCGTTGTGGTGTTGGCGACTCTGCGGATGAGTGTTTCTATTTGTCGTGCATTTTGAATTCGTGTATACCCTTGTGGGTATGTTTGCATTATGCCAACAACAAACGGCCGACTATACTGATCTGCTCTACATTTGTAAATCTTCATCAAAACCTGCTACGCTCCAATGCAAACAGCTCGCGCACCCCCAATTCTTCGTTTCTGCATTTTACAGCGGGTCAAACGTTGATACTTTTGTGTTGCCTTTGTTTTTGTATATAATATATTGTTGATGATGATGGTGTTAGTTGGGTTGTTTTCCGTATTCATGTTGATGTTGGGTTTTATTCTCCAGTGGTGATCAGTTAATAGCATTGAGTTGTTGTTGCCATTATTGGCGTTGGTTTTTGAGGCGCTGTATTTGCTTTTGGTTAAATTGCTATTGTTGTTGTTACATGGGTTATGCGCTTCTGCTCGCTGTGGTGCCAGGCTGCGGTTTATCGCACATGTCCAAATCAATCGGTTTGGTTTGTTGGTCAATTGCTTAAGCTGTAGCGTTGATGCATTTGCATTTTGGGTAGTCGGTCGTCATATTTGCATAGTGGGCAAAGCGGTGGGTATGTGGTGATATAGGAAACTTTCAACTTTAAGTGAAATTCATGCATACATATACACTTACGTATGAAAAGCACATAGTTAGAGGGAAATGGCCGTCATAGGATTGAAATTTGTGTACCTACAGATAACTTAATTATAACTAAGCGAGTGGAAAAATGGCGGCTGCGTTTTTAATGGCTGGTTGTAGGATATGTCAGGCCTCGGCATGAAGGTAGTTATCCTTCGTTAATTACTGAAATTACTTTACCCAGCATGGTTTACGATTTGGGCTTGAATTGCTATACTTTATGGCTACAGCTCTCCATTACCTTATTAACGCTCGGAAATGGATTTCGGATTAATTCTGGGATTATCAGCCTTATGAAGAGCCTGTCGAAGTCCTGCGAAACCAGAAGGGACTTTAGATAGGGCTACCTCCAATCTTGCGATTTTTCTAACTTGATACCGGAGAAGGCTATCCAAGCAGCAAATCTAAACAGCAATGGTGCAATCTTTTACAAAAGGAGTTGCTGGTGTATGCTGATTATATTAATATCATATATATCTGGTATGGACCGAAACGCATGTAAAGTGCGTAATGTGTTGAACTCTGACAAGACAAAGATAGTTAAAACTTTTAAACTGTGAGGGAAGTCGTCTGTCTATTTGAAAACCACCGTCTGCCAAAAAATTCAACGTAGAATCACTCTTGATAATAGAAGCTACTTGAGCTGAGAAGTGAAGAAGTAAATTCATCTCTCGACGCAGAAAGATCAAGTTCTATAAGTCTCTCGTCATACCTATCCTGATGCACGGCTCCGAACCATTGATGATGTCGAAAGACGATGAGTTGGCCCTTGAAGTATTAGGAAGAAAAGTCCTCCGGAAGATTTATACAACTTCCCGTGCTGCTAGCGGCAGTTATCGTAAGAAAGTGAACGATGAGCTGTACGCAGATGTGACCATAATGCAGCGAATCAAAGCCCAAAGGCTCAATTGGCTAGCTAATGTTATGTGCATAGACAAAGAAGCCCCGGCAAAAAGTTGTTCTTATCGACTACCGGATTCGGCCGCAGTAAAAAAAGGAGAACACCAATGGTATGGCAGAAATAGGTTGAGAACGGCTTCAGTTCCCTAAAAGTTCTTCCTAAAAAGGGATTTCTAGCGTCCTTCAATCCGTTACGGCTAAAACGGCGTAGACGGTAATACGTCACTAAATGATGATGGTCTGCGGCCCACTTTTTTGGTTGGTTGTATGACCCTCACGAACCTTCGCGTGGAGAATTTTAGAATTGTAGTAGTTCTAGGCCCCTAACTTGCAAGGTTTATCTCGCTTAAGTGGTTTTACTTTTAGATTTTCATTTCCACATTAGAAGCTGGAGCGAAGCTTCGACTTATGCGGTGACTCAAAAGGTATTTCTCACACCTCAACGGCACATAATGGATCGCATTTCTGCGGCGTAACTACAACGTCAGAAAAACGTAACCCTTTTTTTTCGAATATACATCCGTTACGTGTCCATGAGTAATGACAAATCACTTCAGATTGAGTCCATTAACTTAGTTAAAATTATTCCTGATTCCAGCAAGTGGGCAACAACTTAAAACTGAACTTCTACAAACTTTGAAGTAAGCACTGTCATAAATTCATAATTTATAAACTCACGTAACTTAGTACACAAAAGAATATTCATAAAAGTACAAATCGAAAGAAGCTTAAATTTGTTGCAGAAATGAATTTATTGTTTTGTTTGTTTAGAAAGCACACAATTTTTAGTACGACGCAGGGTGTGGTTGGGCAACTTGCCTATTTACAATGCAACCAAAAGCAATCACGTGTATGAATAAATATTAGAAGGTAAATGCGTAAACCGTAATCCGCACACTCGCTTGGCCTTAAATATGGTAAACACAAATTAGTGCAGTGCAAATCATGCATCCAACAGGGACATATGAGTAACATTCATTGCGACTGGGGGCGAATGGTCAAAAGCCATACGCATATTTACGAATAATAAGCAAATATGAATACGTTTTCATGCATATGTTACTCGTACTTATATTAATATCTGCTTACATGAAAATGTTGGAGGGGTGCGTGTGTGAATGTATAAATATATAAGTGTATTGGGGTGGTGTCAAAAAGAAATATTTTTCCTTCGTGTACGACTATGCTTTTAGGTGCAATCAATGTTACTTTTATTATTAAGAACTTTAATTTAGTGAATGTCAATATTGTTTTATGTTTTTTGTTCAATAAACCAAACTCCCTGAGAAAGGTGCAAAATAGCACCGAAACATGTAGGAGAAAAAAGAAGACAGCGTTTTTTGCTTTTATCCGAACGGCCGAAAAGCTCTTGACTATCCCAATAAGCAAAAAAAAGATTGGCCCTACAAAAAATCAACATAAATATTTAAATTTTGTAATATACAACAAACTGTATTCAGTTACGGGTACGGTTATGTTTTCAACTACTGCTTCGGACAAGTTAAGGCTTTTGGTACTGTTAAGGTTGCAATTTTAGATACGGTCCCGGTTGTGATTAGATATACTCGTAAATACGAGTATAAACATACACACAAAGCTACAATTATTTTTTTTTTATTTTATTTTATTTAATTTTTTTTATTTATTTTATTTTACTTTACTTTATTTTAATTTTTTTTATTTTTTAATTTTATTTTGTTATATTTTTTTAATTTTATTTCATTTCATTTTATTTTATTTTATTTTGTTTATTTTATTTTATTTCATTTTATTTTATTCAATTTTTTTAAATTTATTTCATTTTATTTTATTTCATTTTTTTTTATTCTATTTTTTATTATTTTTTTATTTTCGCCTACCCCGATTTAAGCGTTCGACCATGTTTGCAAAATACAAAAAAAAAAAAGACTTCTTTGTGTCACCCTAATGTATATACTTGTAATGGAAGATGTATGTTGTTTGATTTATTGCTAATACTTTCCTTACCTGCATTCAACTTATTATTGTTGCTTTGTTTGGTGTCCATTTCCCTATTCCATTTCCCATTACCATTACCAATTCCATTTGCACATGCACTATTATCTGTTATGGTATACCGTAGCATAATCATGCCACAATATTGCAAGCTATTATGCATATGCAAACCTACTAAAGGGTGTTTTTTTTACAGGTTTGTTTTTCGAATAGAGATAAAACTGGCATTTTGTGGTCAAATCTGGCAACTCTAATGTCATTTATGTTCAGTTTGGTTTGCCATTTCATCATGAACAGGTTGACAAAAGAACAACGCTTGCAAATCGTGCAAATTTATTTCGAAAATAATGGTTCAGTTCGCGAAGTTTACCGTGAGCTCCGTCCATTTTATGGTCGACATAATCGTCCATCAGAGCAATTAATTCGGTTAACCATGGATCGTTTTCGCACTACGTTTACTCTATGTGATAATACGCATCCGCAGAGACGTCGAACAGTGCGCACCGAAGAAACAATTGCCGCTGTAGAGCAAAGTGTTGAAGAGGACCCGAATGAATCGATTCGCCACCGTGCACAGCAATTGGAGCTTTGTCCATCAACTTTATGGAAGATTTTGCGCAAAGATCTTGGCTTGCGACATTACAAGATCCAGCTTGTGCAAGAATTAAAGCCGCGAGACCATGCAATGCGTCGTGATTTTGGTGTATGGGCCGAAAATGAGATTGATTTCGATGCTGATTTTCATCGCAAAATTTTGTTCAGTGATGAGGCTCATTTTTGGTTGAATGACTACGTCAACAAGCAAAATTGCCGCATTTGGAGTGAAGAGAATCCACATGAGACCCTTGAAACGCCATTACATCCACAAAAACTGACTGTTTGGTGTGCTCTATGGGCTGGTGGAGTCATTGGGCCATACTTCTTCCGCAATAATGCTGGAGAGGCAGCTACCGTTAATGGAGACCGGTATAGAGCCATGATAACCGACTATTTTGTTCCCGAATTGGATGGCATGAATGTGGATGAGTTGTGGTTCCAACAAGACGGCGCTACATGCCACACAGCGCACGTCACAATCGATTTATTGAAGGAAACATTCGATGAGCGCATAATTTCGCGGAATGGACCTATCAATTGGCCACCAAGGTCGTGTGATTTGACACCATTGGATTATTTTCTTTGGGGATATGTGAAGTCGCTCGTCTACACCAACAAACCAGAAACGTTAGGGGAATTGGAAGCCAACATTCGTGGCGTTATTGCCGACATACGGCCCCATATGCTCGAAAAAGTGGTTGAAAATTAGACCTGTAGAATTGGCTTTATTCGAGCCAGCCGCGGCGGCCACATGCCCGAAATCATATTTAAACATTAATGGCATAAAATTATCCTTCCAATAAAGCTAAATTGATGGACCTTAAAACGATTTTCTTGTGTTTTATTTCAATTCGAAGTTCTACACCCCTAAAAAAAACACCCTATAGTTGTATACTAGTTGTGTACTAGTTTAATACTAGTTGGCCCAGACAGTCCAACCACTCGAAGTTCTCTCTTATTTCCATATTAGCAACTATACGGTATCATACCAGTTGACATACTAGTCAGCCTATGCGGCGAAATCATACCAGTTGACATACTAGTCAGCCTATGCGTCGAAATCATACCAGTTGACATACCAGCCGTCATAGTACTCAGCCTACGCATCAGTATCATACTAATTACTGTACCACTTCATAGTAGGTTAGTTTAATTTTGGTTGAAAAATACATTAAAATTCAGTAATCAGATATAAAATATGTGTCTATCAAAATAAATATTACTTTACTATATTGAACAATTGAAACAAATTTTGATAAAATCATAGTGTCTATTCATAGCGATTTTACCCTTGGAAAACATTTGTAAAAAGTAATTTTCTTTTTTTTAATAATAGTCTTTTTGAAGGGATTTTATAATTGATTTGACAGACATAAATCTTAAAATTTTCTTGAAAAATTTTATGGAAAGTTTTAAAATTTAAATAAATAAACATTAATATCAGATAGAATCTTACCCGTACCTGTAAAAATATCCTGATTTGAAATTAAGAAAATTCAAGAAAAATTAGCTTTTTATGGTGAATAAAGTTTCGGAGTTCTTTGCAAATATCCATGTAGATAACTCGCTTATGAAATTCTAGTACATAATGTGCAAGTTCTTAGTAACAACATTTTTTAAAAAGTGCAATTTTTAACCACCTTGCAATCGTATGTGTCTCTGCTACCCATTTTCGTTGTTGCAGCTTCTAAACGATTCCGTTGAAGATTCACTCTTACTTTACTTATAAAAAACTGCATTTTGCAATCACAATTAGTCAACCCTGAAAAATAACAACAATTCAATAGTTCTTTCATGCATTTGTTGAAAACTTTTTCTTTATAAAAAGGTTACTTTAATTATTCCAAAAAGAAATTTTATTTACTTACACAATTGATTTTACAAATGATCGATTTGTTTTCATTTGAGCACTGCTTACTTGTTGTTGCGTCCCTGCTCCGCCGCTATTGCAGTAGCGACGTCGTAAAACATATGGGTAATTTTGTTGACATGCCTGTACGTACATGATACCTGCAAATGAGCTATTTGTAGTATGAAATTATCTAGTGTAATCCACTTAAAACTTCACTATAAAACTATTATTTACCAGAAAGTTTTATCTTTAATTTAATTGTATGAATATTTAATAACTCTAAATATCAGTTGCAGAGAAAATTAAAATGTAAGATGGCGTTGTTACGATTGCTGCCCGAATACTGAATTGTTTTCTTCTTCGCTCGTTTATGTATATATGTATCGGCAGTCCTGAAGGGTTGTTGATACCTATGATAGTGGAAGCGTTGCAGTCGCTCAGACTGGTATGAATAAGCCCACAAAATTCTAGTAAATGAACTAGAATGTTTACTTTCTAGTTTGGCGGTTGACTGCAGGGTACATATACATACGTACCGGGCGTACACAAATCTATCATAATTTGTAAACGTTATGATACACACGTCATTAGAAATGAATTTCATACACAATAATAGTTGGGTGCACAATTTAACCTCTTGCATAAGTCCTAATAGAAAATTCGTATACTTGTAAATATTTATATTGACATACATACATATGTACACTCATAAATGCCCATGCACGATTTTATAATTCAAAGAGGCTGCATGTTTCGAGCAACACAATAAGCATTTTTGTTGGAATTAGATTTGAATCTCATTTGAGATAAAATCCGTTTTCCAATTTCCAACATTGATTTTTCACTTGTGGTCAATTAAAGAACGAGTCTATTCTCGAGAAAAGGGAACATTTTTGATATGAGAATATTCTTATTTCTCCACTTGAAAAAATATTTTATTTCGACTTGAATTCCATCAATATTTTCCAACTAAATTAAACTTCAAATTTTACTCTTTTGCTAGACATTTAACTAATTTATAAAACACTATATACGAGTATATACTATTATAAATAGCACATTTTGTCACACAAATATATATCTTTTTTTTAATGTTTTACCAAACATTTTGGCTAATTTTTCGTTCGCTTACTGGTTTTGCTTAATTTTTGATGTCTGATATAACAGCAAATAGGATTGGTGCCATCTGTGAAAACTACTGTCAAATCCAATGGCTCTCAAACTGAAATCAAACTTTGGACAAAAAGCATAGATATATAAAAATGTTCAACCTCAAGTGGAGAAACATGTTGAAAATCACTTAGAAAATTTAAACATTTCGCAAACATCGAAAAAAATTGTATTTATGCATATTGGGGAAGCTTTTGTCCATTTGAGTATTTATTTAAAAAAGCTCTTTGCTCAATTAATGTATTTCGTCCCCACCAATCCTTATCATCCAAGGATATTAGAATGCTTCATTCTTTATATAACATAACATACAAATAAATCGCGAGAAGGGTATTTTGAAGATCAAATGAACCACATCACGCTGTACCATAGTAATCAGTTAGGTCAGCGTCTGCCGCGCCGTCATGCTTTTTTCTAATAACTTACTTGAAATGGAAATGCCAGGTATGGTTAAGCCATTACCCAACTGTTTCTTCCATCACAATGGAGGCCTCGCTTTTCCTTTTCTGCCGAATTATAAAGGATTGCACAGAGCATTACCCTAGTAGTCCCTTCACTTTCAAACTTAAATAATTGTCCCTGCTTTTGAAAGTGCAAGACGGAAATACTTTTTGTTGGGTTGCATTGAAACTCCGAAAGACTTATTCATAGTCCGATCTCTCTTGTCGCGTTGTGTTTGTTATTTGATCTGTTTATACATCTTCCCATTGGTACATTCTCTTATTCTTCAACTTATTACATACCTAAATTCATTTACCCACTCATCATTTGGGTGATTGTATACCCTCTATACATAATTGGGAAATGAATCTTATATGCAGTAGTTTGCTGTTTACCTTGCTTACATATAGATCTACTCTTGATGGAAGGATAGCAAAGGTGGCTGCTTTTAACGATACAGTGGATGAGATCGAGCTTTGTTAGGTAGTACTTGGCCTAGCTCCTAGTTGCTTCGGGCTTCTTTAAATGTTCTTCGTTAAATGTATTAGGGTTGGGGCACTGCTCTATTGGCCCGATCTAGCACTAGCGAACCAGGCGTTTCTGCTTATATGTACTTTGTGGTTTTGTTTTTTACTTGTGGTCTTCTGGACAGATGGGGCTCGAGTTATCTAAGCAAGTGCTAGGCTGACACCTTCTCTTGGCAAGTAGCGAGGTCATTATGGCCTCCTGTTAATGCGTACCGCTTAGCGGAACTACTAGGGTTCAATGGGGATAGCAGTGTTGACACAGCACTGTCCCATTGGAGTGCTTGTGGTGGCTCTGAACATAATGGGCATCAACAGCTGCGTTAACTGTATAGATCGGTACGAGAGTCAGCTAGTCACAACATGCTTAGCTGTCCAGGTTTTGTATATGTAAGGTTGAGGTGTGCTTTTTCCGGCCGCCGTGGTGTGAAGGTAGTGTTGCCGGCCTACCACACCAAAGGTCCTAGTCCGAGCCCTGGTACAGGTAACATCAAAAGTGATTTGAAAAAAGTTTTTTCAAAACGGGGTCGCCCCTCGGCAGTGGTTTGGCAAACTCTCCGAGTGTATTTCTGCCATGACAGGCTTCTCAGCAAAAATTCGTCTCCTTTGTAGATGCCGTTCGGAGTCGGCAAAAAACTGTAGGTCCCACCAATTTGTAGGGAAAATTCAAATCGGCACACCACAAATTGGAAGAGAAGCTTGGCGCAAAAATCTTTTAGGAGGTTTAAAATGATATACCTGTTGTATATGGCGCCATAGAGATAGAGATAGGATAAATGAAAGCCAGTATCACCGTTAGCTTGTGTGGTATCAAAAAAACCTAACCGACCCCTACATATATATCCATTTATTTGAGCCTTTGTGTTTCAATTACTCTAACCAACCGTTTATTCACGCTATATTCAGTTGTTCCATGATAGTTTTGTTTGTGTATGTATGCGTTCAAGCATCCATCTTTTTAGCCTTCTTTGAATATAAAAATACTTCCAGCAAGATGTGTGGTCAAATGTCCATATTCTAGTGCTATATATATATGTATCTAGTGCGATCGTTAAGTCGCATGACATGCTAGTGGTAGGTATCCTAAGCCTACCTTGTGACTACTCATTTAAATTTGTTTGTAGCTGCTTCATAGCCGTGGGAATTTTACGCAGCACATTAAGCGTCTAAGTTACTATCCTGAAGCTCATTTTAATGTCTTCTCTCTTAATATGCAATGTTAGTATGTGCTATTAGATAAATATTCTCAAAGTGCAAAAGTATGGAGGGATATGTGTAGATACGAATGAATGTTCACGTTTATTTTTAATGGAATATTTGCTTAGTTAGCTTCACCTGAACTCATGAAAACTTTGCTAAGTTGATAATGCCCAGAGCGCACCGTACACTAATGCACATTTCAATTTCATTTTACCTTTGTCACGCTCTTTTAGCTGCTTATTTGTTTATTTATGTTGTGTTACGCATAAATTAGCTAGTAGATTTGCAATTTCATACTGGCTCACACACATATGTGAAATAATCCAAGAAGATTTGTTGTTGTTGCTTCAAAGAAATGTATAATGGCACGTGTTGTTGCTTCTTAATGGGGCGTCTGACAATCAAAGGGAATATATTATATTGTTTCCCCAAATACTTGACGTTATGCTTTTTGCATTTATATGCATTTATTAATCAACTAGATGAGCGAGGCTTCGCCCCATACCCAGAAGAAGCAAGTCAAAAACGAACATAAATTTGATTATTATTAAGGCTGGGAAGAAGAGCTGATCTATTGAAGCCGCGAGGTTTCTTGGACTTCCGTTAGAAGAGCCTGATGACAATGTTGGATGGGGGGTGACATCCTAGGCAGGTTAAGTAGTCGCTACAACAACAACAACAACAAACACATTTACGAATCTAATTTCGAAACAACTCTTCCAACTTTTCTTTTTTGTTAATTTAAATTTTTTCTCAGAATTTGGAAACGAATTTTTCAAATTACTGTCCGTTTTGCGTTAGTCTGCACAATACCTGCCAGAGTAACTAGCGCTAGTCTTCATCGTTCGCGCTCTAAACAAGATAATGTTTCTGGGCTTGCTCGTTTGGCAAGGCAATTTCAACGCTTTAAGCTTGAAACACAATAAGAAAACGCTGTGAACATCGCCTTGTCAAAATAGAAACCGTTTAATTACATGAAATTGAACACAATCAAAATCAAGCCGAATAATCGCCCGACGGCATTTTGCGACGATAGATTTATTTCTGTCGTTGCCGCCGGGGATGACGGCATTCATGTTAAAGGTGCCCGCATATTTTTTTTTTTTTCAAGTTCAAAAAACTTAAATTTTTCTTGTTTAAATTTTGGGTAATATTTTACATTTTTCGTCAACTGTTAAAACGCTTCAAAAATGTCGCGAGGAGAGTAAAAAGACGCTTCGCGATTTTACATGTACGCGGTTAAAAATTTTAACCTAAATTTTAAACTTTTCCGGGCTACATATATGTCCAAACCAAATTTGGTTTAAAATTGAAATTGTGTAAGTTTTCGAGAAAATGACCTTGGAGAAGAGTTTAAATTTTAAACCAGAAATGTCTTAACAGTTTAAAAACATAAAAATCATTTGTATCAGTTGGCAGGATTCAAACCGATGCTCCTCCATCAGAGTCGTCTGATCTACTGCCTGAGCTACGGCGCACACAAAACTGTAATGACAAAAATTCAATGAATTGAAAAAGCTTTCAGAAATAAATAAAAAAAAAAGTTGAAAAATTTTAAACGTTTTTTTCAGTTCAGTTTTAAATCTAAACCGCAATAAATTGAAATTTGGTGTAGGTTATTTAACGGTTTGGAATTTATTACAAAAACGTTTAAAAAATTGCTTAAACCGACGAATGGTTTAAAGTTTAGGCTGAAGTTTTTAGCCATGTACCACTCTTTTTTACTTTGTATTAGTGCTATTAAACGCATATGGGCGTCGGGATTATTACAAAATATAAATGGAGTGGCAACACTGTTAGTAATTGTTTACTGTTTTTGTAGCATCTGTGGAACTTTAATAACTTCTTCAATAACAAAATTAATTCCATTGTAGATTAATATTTATCGAATTATTTAATAAATTCCTTGAGAACAAATTTAATTAAATTATGTAAATGTTTAATCAATGATTTAATTAGTTTTTACAGGGAAATGATAACAACAAAATGTTGCTTAAGTTTTTTTGGTATAGATTTTTAATAATTGGTAATGATTCCTGGAACCAAGACGCGTCTTTTAACACCCCTCCTGACATTTTCGGAAGCGGTTAAGCAGTTGACGTAGGACGGAAAGAATTACATAAAATTTCCACACAAAAAAAATATTTCAGTTTTATGCTCTAGAAAATGCATATACACAAATTTCGCAAGCCCCGTATTAGAATAAAGTTTTGCAAGATCATTTCCTAGCTCCACAAAAGTAAACGTATAAAGTTTTCATTATCTTTCTCTTTTTTTTTTGTTTCATATGGCCACTCTAATTAAAAATCAATAATGTAAGAAAATAAAAATGTCAAAAAATTTCGCTCCCGTTAGTTGAGCGTAATTTGAGAAACGACATCGCCAGGCGGTTATTCGCGGCGTTTATTTCGCAGCATTTTCGCATTGTGTTTCAGGCTTTATCGTTTTGGGCATGCGAATTAATATAAACTTATTTTGAGAATTAACGTCATTGATTAATTTTGTTCATTTCATTACTTGAAATTTATTTAGTAAATTAATTAATTCAAATAATTAAAATTTGTAATATTTTTTAACAAATCACAAATGTATCACATACAATTTTTTTGCTTTAACATAGTATTATTAATTTTTTATTTCAAATTTTCGTTTACGCAGCTTTTTTCAATAAACTCCAAATCAGTGAAAAATACATACAATTATGAAATTCGGCCCAGTTTATCAGAAGTTGCTGATTTTTGATATAAAACGCACAAATATTTTCAATTTGCGATAAAACAGGATGATTTCAAAAATCGAAGATAGGCATTTGTTTGTATTTTCAATAGCCACTAAATAATACTATTATTGATCAAAAATTAATTTTCACAATTTTAAGTGATTCGTTTCAGAAATTCTTACGAACAATATTGAAAAAGAATGTCAGGAATTGTCAAACTTATAAAATTTTTGTCATGGCATTTAGTCTAGAAAAGTAGACTTTTGTATTTTGCTGTTGCGTGTAGGGAAATTTTGAAAGTAAAGTTGAAAGCTTTCTAAGTTTTCTATGCTTTCGAGACAGAGAGAATTGCTCAACATTTTGTGATTGTTTTTTTTGTTTTTGTTATAAAATAAAAATTTGGAATAAAAATTGCTTCATTTTTTTAGCATATTACAAATTCTTGTGGGCAAAATTTTGTGGAAAAAATTGTCTGGCCGATCCGGCATAGGCTTGATGGGGCTCGTCAATGTCAATTGACTTTAATTCTCTTTGAACATGACAATTTATGTCAGTGACATTAATTCCATTGACATATGACACGTCACCATTGTATTAAACCCATGTAGAACATTTAAATAAGAAAAAATTACTGCTCCTTATCCTGAATATATTCACAGTAAAAAACTCAATGTGGCTGACCTCACATTACTTCCGACGACCTCTTCAAACACAACCACCAATTTTCTGACTTGAAAGTGATTTGTCACTAATATACATATTCATTACGTGGCTGCTATCACTCTCTGCCAACCAGCAATGGACAAAAATCTGAATAAACATTAAGTCGCGCGTACCAAAAAAGTGGATAAAAAAGTGGGAATTTTGTTCGGCGAGGTTCACTTTTTAACCATGTTGAAAATGTTTTTTTCGTGTAGGTGTGAGTGCATACTTTTAGGCGATTGCAAGTCATCAAAAAAAGCCAGATTAGACACAGTCCCTACCAACCATGGCTAACCGTGGTGAAACTCTGATACCACAAATTCACAAATTTTTAGTAACAACAACGCATATTTTTGGAATTTGTATGGAAATGTTGAATTGTGGTAGATTAAGGAATTGTGCACCTGTACCCATAAATCTTCTTTATTTATCTGAAAAATGGTGATACTATATTTATTTACTTTTCTTTACGATGGATATCGTATATATAAGAGCGTGCCAAGGTGTATGGAGAAAAAACTTTAAAAAGGGACCCTCTGATGGAATTGAAAATATAAAAAAAATCAACAAAACCTCTTTGAATCTCTTTAACTAAATAAACCTTATACATTTTCCTAAACCGGTATACATTTTTCAAGAAAAAACTATTTATTTTTCTGTCCTAACTTAAGCTACTTTTTCTGAAGGGCCATTATTAAAAAAAAAAACATCCAAACAGCGAAAAAAATTACCAAATGGCCAAAAACGTTTTAAAGTGAGAAAAATCACCAATTTTGGTGAAAACAGCCAGAACGGCAACACTGATCATAACCAGTGATCAATACAATAACAAGCACTAAAGCAAAAATGAATGGCAAGTTTCCTCAAACAACGCACAGTGAAAGTCTATCATACGAGTAATTTAATAACATGCATGGCATGTCTACTCATAACGGGTGTTTTTTTTACAGGTTTGTTTTTCGAATAGAGATAAAACTGGCATTTTGTGGTCAAGTCTGGCAACTCTAATGTCATTTATGTTCAGTTTGGTTTGCCATTTCATCACGAACAGGTTGACAAAAGAACAACGCTTGCAAATCGTGCAAATTTATTTCGAAAATAATGGTTCAGTTCGCGAAGTTTACCGTGAGCTCCGTCCATTTTATGGTCGACATAATCGTCCATCAGAGCAATTAATTCGGTGAACCATGGATCGTTTTCGCTATGTGATAATACGCATCCGCAGAGACGTCGAACAGTGCGCACCGAAGAAACAATTGCCGCTGTAGAGCAAAGTGTTGAAGAGGACCCGAATGAATCGATTCGCCCCCGTGCACAGCAATTGGAGCTTTGTCCATCAACTTTATGGAAGATTTTGCGCAAAGATCTTGGCTTGCGACCTTACAAGATCCAGCTTGTGCAAGAATTAAAGCCGCGAGACCATGCAATGCGTCGTGATTTTGGTGTATGGGCCGAAAATGAGATTGATTTCGATGCTGATTTTTATCGCAAAATTTTGTTCAGTGATGAGGCTCATTTTTGGTTGAATGGCTACGTCAACAAGCAAAATTGCCGCATTTGGAGTGAAGAGAATCCACATGAGACCCTTGAAACGCCATTACATCCACAAAAACTGACTGTTTGGTGTGCTCTATGGGCTGGTGGAGTCATTGGGCCATACTTCTTCCGCAATAATGCTGGAGAGGCAGCTACCGTTAATGGAGACCGGTATAGAGCCATGATAACCGACTATTTTGTTCCCGAATTGGATGGCATGAATGTGGATGAGTTGTGGTTCCAACAAGACGGCACTACATGCCACACAGCGCACGTCACAATCGATTTATTGAAGGAAACATTCGATGAGCGCATAATTTCGCGGAATGGACCTGTCAATTGGCCACCAAGGTCGTGTGATTTGACACCATTGGATTATTTTCTTTGGGGATATGTGAAGTCGCTCGTCTACACCAACAAACCAGAAACGTTAGGGGAATTGGAAGCCAACATTCGTGGCGTTATTGCCGACATACGGCCCCATATGCTCGAAAAAGTGGTTGAAAATTGGACCTGTAGAATTGGCTTTATTCGAGCCAGCCGCTGCGGCCACATGCCCGAAATCATATTTAAACATTAATGGCATAAAATTATCCTTCCAATAAAGCCAAATTGATGGACCTTAAAACGATTTTCTTGTGTTTTATTTCAATTCGAAGTTCTATACCCCTAAAAAAACACCCTTTACAAGAACAGCTTTATAGAGTGAATTCATGTTTGGCATTTGTAGTGGTGTTATTTTCAAACTCATTTTTCTCTATTATAATAAATTTTTATTTTTTTATTTTTTTTTTTTGATTGACTGCACTGCTGCTTGGATAGACCTATCCATACACATAAAATTGCTTATACCTTAGAGGTATAGTTTGGCCGTAAGGCGGGACAAACTCTCTCAACTTGAACATTTATATTATAGATTTATATATTTCTATGTATAAACTAGTATTAATGCCTAAGTAATTGTTGCTTAATTACCATATATCTTATTTCGTATTTTTCTTTCTTTTATGTCAACTTGCCTACCACCACGCTGTGCTGCTTACATGCTGATTATGCATACAATTATTGTTGTGAAAATACGCTTCCTAACACTCGCATTATTTACCTGCTCATTTACGCTTGCGGTCTGTTGCACCACAATATGCTACTATAACAACAACAATGCATGCTGCCTTGCCCTAAAACGTTTACTATGACGATGCTGCCGTTATCGCTGATCCTTCCACTGCTGGGATTGCTGTTTCTAAAATACCACAAACTACAAAAACAACAAAAATAAAACGCATTGCTCACAAATAACGACAAATCATCAAACCAACCAACAATGCGTTGTGCTACAACTCATTGCCTCAACAACTGTGGCACATCAAACCAAACGGATTACTGCAATGACCCCGTACGATGGCCTGACTGCCCGCTTGCTGCTGCAAACGCCGTCATGCTTCCTGGCTTTTGCTCGCTTTTACCATATTGTGCTTATTCATTTGGTGCTTTATAGGTTTCCGATACCGTCGTGGAACCATACAACGCCACATTGTCCATACATCAACTTGTCGAGAATACCGATGAGACATTCTGCATTGACAACGAAGCTTTATACGACATCTGCTTCCGCACACTGAAGCTGACATCGCCCACCTATGGCGATTTGAATCATCTTGTATCCGTAAGTTGACCAATATACCAAGCAATACTAATGGATTCTCTCTTGTTTCCTTTCCATTCTCTTTTCCGCTCTACGAATCCCTATACCCTTCATCTAACCTATATCAACGGCAACAATTGATGATCCTGTGTTGCATGGCTGAACGACAATTCCGATTGCTTGGCATTTACCACAATACGATTGCACTTATACTGTTATACAATTGCTTTGAATTTGTATTTGTATGTATGTGTTTACTTGTGGCCACACACACACTTACAAACAGGTATCGGAGGTAATTGTTGAGCCCTACAATGCCACACTGTCGGTACATCAATTGTGCGAGAACACCGATGAAACATTTTGCATTGATAATGAGGCATTGTATGACATTTGTTATCACAAACTACGTTTACTGTGTCCCACCTATGAAGATTTAAATCATTTGGTGTCCGTAAGTAGAATTTGTTGTTGTGTTGTGTTGCCAGCCGCAAGAAAAAAACGGTTAGAAAATGTTGCAAAGTTAAATTGTGCTACAGCTGCTTCATAACTTCGCATACAATAAAAAGAGTAGAAGGCCGATGTTTGTAAATTATAGATATTAAAGACGCGAAATATTTGTGAGAGAAAACTACAGTTTTTAGAGTTTTGGTTTGTCTGTCCATATGTTTGTTCGCCCATCACTCAACAGCCGCTGCATATAATTGAATGCAATTTTTACCGATATATTGCTAGGTTCCAACTTAAATTTTAGTATCCATTTTACTGCATGGAATCATTTTTTCGTATAGAATACCGTGGTGGCAATGAAAATGAACCGGAGGTTTTTTATACATATAGTGAAATTGTAACAAGCCAATGTCTGCAATGTAGTCTTTGGTAGCGCAACGGCAGCCAAAGAAGTAATTCTTTTAAGTTTTGCCTGCGTCTCTGTATGTATGTTTGTACGTGCATCACTACGTATCTACTAGCAATTGAATTGTTTACGCACCGATGTTTTGCTGGTTGTCTATCTTGAAATTTAGAATACATTTTACCTTTTCTTCTGTACATTTTCATTTTTATGCTTGACGAAGCCTCGCATGACCACAGGCATTTAGTACCAAATAAATTCACATAGCAAGTCTCATTTATTGTCAATCACTGTTAGTGAACACTCTTAACTATGTGAAAATTAATTCAAACTAGAAAAAGTGTCTCCATTGTTCAGCGTATTACATAATAAAGCCATAAATTTAAACGTTTGATTGTAACTCTCGCATTTGAAATGATAGCTAACCCGATTTCGTTCAAAAGTTACTAATAAAATGTAAAACAAAGCCCCAAGATCGGTGATACATATAACATACATATATTAAAGGCTAGCTAATATATTTTTGAACGAGGACGGAAAATAAAAGTAATTTTTTTTTCGCTTTTATAAAAGCTCGGAGTAAAATAGTGTGCCTGAAAAAATGATTAACTTTTCTATCATAGCAGGACTTTCAGGATCAAAATCCTGCTCACAATTAATTTTTCAGATTTTTTTGAAAACAATCCGATTATAACCTAAACATTCAGACTTTTATTTTTACTCGACAGCAATTAAAGTTAAATAGGTAATAGTACTTCTCAATAACTAACAAACCGCTAATCTTAGTTAAGTAAATTTGGTTTCAATTAATAGTTTAGATTATCGGTCTGTTAGTTATTGAAAAGGACTTTTATTATGTCCCTAAAAAATATCTCGCCATATATAACTTTTATTGTTGGCCTAATAAAATTATGTTCCAGAAATAAAATCGTTCCTCTGGCTGTTATTTTAAGAGGAATAAAAGTCCCGGTCCCTGTTTTTGAAGGTTGTATTATGAGCAGCTAGCCTTGCACGCTGTGTTTGACCAAAATGTATTTATCTGAAAGATATACCTTAGAACTTGCATAAGAAAAAGAATGTAATTGTTTAGGTTCTGGTAACAAATGGCTTTAGTAATTTTCATTTTATGAGCTTAGTACGTTTTCCACAGTAATTAAGAAATTTTAAAACTAATTTCTGCTTATTTATTGCTCTACTTAAGCCGAACTGACACTTGCTTTTTGCCATTCGAAATACACGTCCAAGTCGCTTTCTTCTTTTCCTTTCGCTTAAAAAAATTTTAGTATCCCTACAGCAATATTTCACTATTTTCCCAAGGCAATAATTCCATGAGCTTTCTTTATGCATACCAATTTAGACGATGAGCACCTGCTTTTTTTTTTTTTTAATAAAGCACCACTGCTATTAATTTTTCAAGTGCCCTTGTGTGACATCAATGAGTTTTTCGTAATTAAAATTTCAGCTTTATTCTCGCCATTTTAATATGTACAGCATGCTTTTTACATTTATTTAGTTATTATTTACATTTCATTCAATTTTGTGCTTTTGAATGCTTGAAATTTTAGTTGCATAGAGCTAACGTTGCTCACGTTTTTATGCAAATTATTGCAAAATTGGTTTAGATGATGCGTTGAGTTATAATATTTAAATATTATTTTGATCCTTTTTGGAAGATTTTTGTTGACACAAATTTTAACAAAATATTAGATATCTATCTTTTTGCTTACATCGGCCACGGCGTATACGTAACATTTTAACATTGAAATTTGTAGATGTAGAGAGGCAGATGACCTATACCATTTTGAACAACTAGTAGGGTGGGCTTAATTTTTTTTTCGCCTAATATGGGAATGGAATTTGTACTTCATAAAAAAAGAAAATTAGCAAATAAATTTACTCAACATTTTGAGGTAGCACACACGCCTTTTAAACGCTTGGAAAAATTTTATTTTTTAAGAAATAGGATGTCCCTTGGCAGCCAAGAAGTAAAGTTGCCAAAAATATATAATGGTTGTAATGTAAGTAAACAAAATGTAATGCACTTAATTTCAGTGAAAGTGAACTAAAAATGACATTCGACAGTTTTTGGATATTTTTTTGATTTTGAAGCAAAACAAACAATTTTCGTTGGAACTATCGCTTATCTATTTTAAGATTGAGTTGAGTAAATATAAAAATTTTGACTGTGGAAGCTTTTAAAAAGTTTTTTAATTGAATAGAAAAGGAAAATTTTGAAGACAACCGCCATAGCTTTTCTTATAGATCCATTTCGGAAGCTGCTGGACTTCTTTATCAAAGACTAGCTAACGGAAAACCAGCGCTCTGTTGGCTTAATAATTAGCAGAGCATGCCAAAATATCTCTAGCGAAGAAGTCTAGCAGTTTCCGAAATGGATCTTTAGCAAAAGCTATGGCGGTTGTCTATAAAATTTTTTCTTTTGTATTAAATTAACAAACTTATAATAATTCGTTAAACTATTAAAAAAATAAACCAATACTAATTTTTGTTAAAAATTTTTCTTAAAAATTATTATTCTTGGCCTTGCGCTTTTTTAGAGTCATGGATACTTTAAAAATGTACAGGCCATAAAAGCAACACAAAATTAAAATTTTTCTGATTTTCATTTTTATGAACTACAAACTCCCCATGCAAAGCGAAAAAAGCTGTTTAAGCAGGCCCTTTTTTTCCAAGACATGCCATAGTTTGCTCTTACTTAACTCACTGTTGAATATTATGTCATTCAAACTGATCACTCAGTCTATGGATAACCCCCTTTCTTCTTTCTCTTGAGCATATTCTAACTCCCCAAAATAATTGTGCAATCACCATTACCCCTCCCGCCTTGTCGTATACGCAAGTTTTGCCTAGCCACGCTTTAAAATAGCAAATTACCAATTGAATTACTTTTATTAATATTTTCATTTTACTTTTTTTTTTTTGCTCTCAAATCATCAATAACTCAAATAGGTCACAATGTCTGGTGTAACAACTTGTCTACGTTTTCCCGGTCAACTTAATGCTGACTTACGTAAACTGGCTGTGAATATGGTACCGTTCCCACGTTTACACTTCTTTATGCCGGGTTTTGCGCCACTCACCGCCAAAGGCTCACAGCAATATCGCGCTTTGACGGTTTCCGAGTTGACACAACAAATGTTCGATGCAAAAAATATGATGACAGCGTGTGATCCACGTCATGGACGTTATTTGACTGTGGCGTGTATATTTAGAGGTAAGTAACATAAATATTTTATACCGATTAAAACTTTGAAAGGTCGAATGCTGGATTATATACAATCGAGCTCAAAATATTTGTACATTTTATATATTATTCGAATTAAAGGTCATGTTCCTACAGACACCGAACTCTTGTATAATAGGAAAGCGGTGGCCTTCCCTGAGTTGGAAAACAAAGCCTCAAACTAACCCTGTTTGTTGTTTGCAGTCGCTAAGAAGTAATGACTTGCTTGATTTTTTGGTAAAGGAAAAATCATCTAGGCGGGTCAACGCTAATTATTGATTGTCGCCACGAATGCGCTTTTGGAGCAAGCCATTCTCGAAATATTTCTTTCATTTCAGTCGAAGTCGTACGCTTACTATGCTGCCGAATTCAGATGTCAGTAGGAAGACCTTCTGGGAAAAGCAGCATTTTGGGTTTTAATTCACTCACTTTGTAAAACTACTCGTAGTACATCTCATCGTTAAATTTCTTCTAACTCCTTTCCTTTCGACACTGTCCATGATTCCTAGCCGTCGTTCAGGACAGGTACGATGCGAAATTTATGGATCATGTTGACTCTACTTCTCACTTTAGCCATCGATTAAGCTCTGCTGCTCGAATTCGAGTGGCTCGTAGAGGCAGCATACAGGCAATTCCTTTTCGCTCTGCTGCCTTGAAAACATAAATGATGTGTGTATATTATATTATCATGGGTCTTCTCCAGGATCTAGCGTAACGTGAAGTTCTGGTCTTTGGTAGACATACCAAGGTTTAACTCGCACTGAAACGGTCGAATTTACTTGTCACCTTATCATAATCCGACATTGGTACCTTTTTACCATCATCAAGTATTGAGGCATGTTGTTGTTGCAGCAGTGCTTTTCGTTGCCTTATCGACACGTCCATTAACGAGCATCATTAATCTTCTCTAAAAAACTCCCTCAGAAAAGAGAACGTATGAATACGACGGTTTGACCAGTTTTAGAGTCAGATCAGTTGAGCCGATAAAAAGATCATTTGTGATAGGGACATCAGTATTATCATATTCCTCGCAATTTAGGATTAAGGAAATGTTTTCTCGCAACGGCTTAATTAAGCACTGTACATCGGCTACCAGATCATCATTGTCATCCTTGCAGAATTTCACCTCGCCATTGAAACCAAATCTTTTGGTCAGCCAGCCAAGAGCGATACGGTTTTTTCTGAAATGAAATTTACCAGAAACAATTTTAGCCAGGAGGTAACGCCAAGCTCTGCGGAAAACTCTAAATCCTCACGATTTCGCATCTGTCTATGGAGCTTTATAGGACAAATCAAGGCAAAACTTCCTACGGTTACTTCCTTTCGAAAGTCGATAATGTAACAGCAGACTCGGGGAAGATAAAATAAAATATTCGCGTCACTCTCCGCTCAGGAATCTTGCTTTTGAAGTTCTAAATATGCGTGGCTTATCGACTTTAAGGATTCACTTTTCCAGTAAAATTTTCGCACTTCTATAAATCTTCAGCTTCCAATTTTATTAGAAAAAGGTTCTTATCTCTTTGCCCACATTTTCAACGCCAGCATAACTTTGTTATTGCCATGCAAATCCTTCACAACTGACACCAGCTTATCAACGTGTCATTCGGTTTGTTGGAGCGACGTTTTAATGCCTGCCACGCATATTTGTGCAATTCATTCCAAATGATTAATTAACGTTTTGTAGCTGGCAATTGCCTTATGCTGTTTTCCGCTAAATATTTGCCAATTTAATACCTTTTTGGGGAAGACGGCTCACAATTAACCAAAGACGCCTCAAACGTTCGCGTACAATTTGTTGCCATATAATTAGCATGGCATAAGGGTATTTACGAGTATTTGTTTGTATTTTTGCCTTGCTTACATTGCCACCCCCCATTTTTTAACCCACGTTTTTTCCTGTTTGGAAGTCATGCTGCTAATTCAAATATATTTTTTACAAAGAAAAATCATCTTCATTATCAAGAAAACGCCTGTTGCGCACACAGAATGTTTAATGCTCGTCCTAAATTATTGGGATATCTTTAGTTGTGGCGCCTGCCAACAGCTGATTAGCACGTGTTTAGCTGGGTAATTTGTCAAAGTGTTGATCTTTTCTGACTTTTCTGACTTTATTGGATTTTTTGTTGTATCTAAAATTATTCTCAGTTGGTTTTTAGTTTTCTTTGTTTTTAGAAGTGAAACTTCTCTAAGCTTGTATGTCGTATGTATGGCTTTCCACGATGCCTCCATCCACTTCCTAAGGATGAACACTTCGTGTGTCGCGTTATCAGGTGTTTCAATGTCCATAGCACATTGGATGGAACTCCAACTGTGGCACTTGAAGAGACATCCTCTTGATTGTCTGTTTAATAGATATTACTTATTTTTCAGAACCAAGAGGTTGACATAAATAAGAAGGAAGGAAAACTTCTACCAAGTTCCCAGATATTGCACTTAGTCCTAGCATAAAAATATTCTAATAGTCTGGTAAGCCCAAGCTCCTCATACTCTCTTGTTTCGACTTCATGTTAATTTTTTTGTAACAAACTGTCCCATTTCCTCCATCTCAGGATAGCACTCCAGCATCGACTTAAAGAAGTCACACGAAAGGTCGTCACCCTGTCTGAAACCTCGATAACTCTCGAATGGCTAGAAGTTATCAATCTTGACGGGTTGCGAACTTGTCAGCTCCTTTCGCAATTATCCTATCATAAGTACCATAGGATTTTGAATATTGTTCATATTTGGTCAGTTCTAACATGTCTATCCTGGATAGGGAAGTAAAAAAGTGGGTGAAGATATTATTTTTCGCCTAATCAGACAATTCGCTATTGATAGTTAAAAAAATTCTGCGGTCAGGGACTTCATATTTTTATGAACCAGCTCTTTTGTGCTATTTTGGACAGAATAGGCAAATGAGAAGTAAAGTCCTATGTCGAAAAAAAAGATCAAACCCTTCGAGGCTCTTTTCAAAGCTGTCTTAATGTTTAACTCAAAGTCATGGGTACTGTTGCTGGCCTTTGAAGTTTTCGGGAGAAAAGTTCTTCTGAGTTCTTCCGACGGATGAGAAGCAAATAGGGAGCATACAACTACGCTATGACAACCAAATTACTTTCAGTGCTGTGTTATGTGCCTTTGAGGAATAAGAGCAAATCAGAGTACTCGTCAATAAAATTATAATGACCAAATAGGCCTAGTTGCACTGCCGAAACTCTTGGTAACACATGTAATGGGTAAAAAGTTTCACTTCCAATTGGGCGCAGATTCCACAAGCAATTCTTTTTTCACTGTCCAACATTAACGCTTCTTTCTTCTGGTTGATGCTTCTAAGTGGAAAGTGTGTGCTCTGCGTTTATGTGAGATATCCTCTCTGCAAACAAACGAAAATTACGCAGCACATTAAGCTTTCCCATTGCTTATCCTTGTGCATTTCCATTTCGTATTAATTTTTAACTCTTTGGTAATTTTTTATGCCGCTGTGTCGCTGATAAGAAGTGCTACTTAAAATGGTTGCCCACAAAGATTAATACCTACAAAAAAGATCCATATAAAAACAATAAAAGAAATTTGTGCCCAAAAAAAAAAGAATAATAGTTTTTTAACAACAACATATAAACAAGTCGTTAAATTTTTTTTTTTTTTATTTACTTTCCTTTATTTTTATGTAATTTTTCCTTCGACACCGCTTATGCCCGATATCAGCCTAAAAGTAGGCAATCTTATAATAATGGGCCAAATGAAAACTTCGCCACTTTGTCATTCCGTTTAGCACTTACTCTCCATTGAGCAAACAACAAACATACTTAAATGGCGAGTATAAATAATAGCGGCAATAGAGTGTCTAATTCCACAGTCACGTTTCGACGTTGACAGCCGAACAAAGCAGCCAGAAAGGCAAAGCCTACTTATAGGGGCGCCAACTAAAAATGATTAATGAATTTGAGAATTTTTAACAAACTTACACCATGGCCTCCTCCACACAGCTTGGCACCCCGCACGACTTGGCAAGCATACAGTTTAACAGTCCAGGGCATACCATCACACAGTCCCCGCTCGCACTGTTTCGAATGTAATCATTTAACGTCGTTGAAACATTTGAAATTGGTTTAGCCCCAACTTGTTTTGTTTTGTTTTTTTTTTTTGTGTTTACAATGAATTACCGTTGGTGACTAAAAGTAAAAAAAGTTTGGAGTGAGTTCACATTAAAGTGTTCGCCTGTTTACTAAGCCTAACAAGCATATACTTCTTCTTCTCACACCACCTCCTTTGGCTTGCAGACTAATCCAAAAAATAAAAGAAACGAAAATTGAAAGCGGGAATGAAATAATTAATAATGTGCTGTTAAAAAGGTGTTACGCACTTGAGTGCGAAGTTATTTCATTTTTCCGTTCTTGGTACATTTATTGTTGCATATTTTTAGGCGCCAGTTGGCAAGCAACTGGATTAATATGACAAAATTGTGTGCTCAGGTAGTAAACAAATTAATGAATTGGCGAAATTAATTAACATACTCGTTGCGATGAATTTCCATTTGGGGTTAAGGTATTGCAGAGCTTCGCATTCTCCTTTGAGGTATGTTCTTTAATCCATGTAACCACGAAGAGATGAATAGACAAGTAAGACGGGATAAAACATTAAAGATTTGTCGCCTAATACCAGTATGCGATGACGATATGATTAATTTCAAAAAGTATTTGCATTTACAGCCGTGGTATATGGTGGTCGCCATGGTATAGGGAAAAGTGCTTTTCTGCGATGCTGAAGGTTTGAGGTTGAAATCCCGGGACACGTCAAGTCAATACTTTTTCCAATACGTTGTTGCCCCTCTGCAGTGGGCTGAAACCCTTCAAGTGTATTTGAGCCACGAAAACCTCAACAGCAAAATCTCACATGCTTTAGCAGATGCGGTTTGGAGTAGGCGTTGTAGGTTTAGGTCCCGCTTCGGTAGCTTCCGATAAGTCATAAGCCCAGAGGGCAGTCCTGTGTTGGGGCTTATTTAGAAATCATGAAGATATTCGACACCTCAGCATTCACGGACGAAATCAAAGTGGCCTGTGGAGTAGGAGCTGGAGAAGCTGGCATTTTTTCAGCACACTCGGGCTTGTCGCTAACATGCCTCTCCCAGACATATCGAGTGTATTTCAACCCGAGATCGCCGCTATTCAGGAGGTCATAGGACAGCAATTTTCTCTGAAAGCCTCTTGGCTTTTCGGCGTCTCGTGTCAACAACCATTACATCGTGCCTGGTTGGTCAGTGTATTATGAGAATGGCAAGTCGTATATTTAATAAGGGTGCAGAGGCATCGTTATATACAAGGAAACGAGATGGCCGACGAGATGACACAGCGTGGGTGGACTCTGGATGTCTCAGAGGTGAAGAAGGTCCTTATACGCCTGGGACTTATCTAGGGCGACATCTCTCAGCTCTGTCTTATAATAGGTTTGCAGTCCTGCAGAGTGTGAAGGGGTATGTGGCAATCCTACAACGGAACACAATCTTCGACCCTTCTGAGTGTGAATAGAAGGCACCTTTTCAGATTAGTTGTTGTGCTTACTGTGTTTTGGACTTTTGGGGCCAACGCGGCATGGATGGGTGTGAAAATCAATATGTGGTATCGCAGTTGCAACCTTCCGGGGCAGGAGAGACGGTCCAGCGCACTACCGGAGAAGAGTGAAATTTCTGAACTCAACGGCATGATTATAGTAAGACGTCAGTTCCACTTAGGTCAGTTTTTCTTATATAGATTGAATTGATTAACACACGAGATGTGGTATCAAAACGGCGCATTAGTGCTAATTGAAATCATAGGAGACTCGCCACTCCAACCAACCAACCACTCATGCTGAAGTTATTATTATAGTGAGCGAGTAAAACGGACTCTAATGTCTTGGGTACTGTATAGAGGGATATCTGACTATATGACTCTCCCCGTTAGATGGTTATTGTCGTCTCCATTCTTAGCTATTTTTTTTAATTCAGAATGGAACTTTACTCGTTCTCTTCATGGTCGTAAAATGTATACCGTAAGCTTCTGCACACGTTTGATCAAAAATGTGTCCGTACATGCATGTCTAGGCATGTAGATTTCTGTGCGTTGTGCTTGCACAGCACTTTTTCCTCTTATCAAAGAAAGAACCCTCCCATTTAACTTCAGAGATTTGCAACGAAGCAAAACGACAGTCTCCTATCCCCACAATCCTAAAGTTGTACAAACACTGATACTCACCGAGTTGAGCTTAATCTAGATGAGCTGAGCTAAGACGCTTTATTACAAACATAAGCACAAACGCTAGAGGAATGTGATGGGTGGGATGATGTAGACACGCTGTCAAGCTCGAAAAGTCAAAGTGTAGACAAATCGCACAATGTACAAGGTATTAAGCGCTACCCAAAGGAAATGCGAAAATTATTTTAAACAAACAATATAAAATGCAATGAAGCGGCAGTTGGTCGTTGTGAATTTTTGTTGTTGTTTTATTATTTATGTTATTTTTCTGCGTAAAATTACGCGAAAAGCAACAAAAAGTGTGACATTAGTGACAGTTTAACATTTTATATTGGGGAATTAAACAACATTGTAGCTTCGCATTTGTAATGCTTTCCTGCTTTCGCTGAAATTGCTCTGGTAATTATTATTTTAACTAGTTTTCCAGAAAAGGTAATTATTAATTGATTACGATTAGAAACAATCAAAAAAAATATTTTTTAATTAAAAATTATCAAAAAAAAAAACCAAATATTAAAAAAAAAGTTGTTTTGATTACTTTTGATTTATTTCGATTTTTGTTTTTAATTTTCATTTTTATTTTTTTTTTTTTTTTGATTTTAAAAATTTTATTTTTTTTTTTCTAATCGTAATCAATAATAATCATTAATAATTACCTTTTCTCGAAAAGTAATTAAAATAATCATTACCAATTAAAAAAAACTGTCTAATTAATTCGTAACTAATTACTTATTAAATTCAACAGATCTGGTTGGGATATTACTATCCTCATTTCATTATAATCGAGTTGTGGGACCTTTTTTAATTATTTTTGATTTTTTAATAATCGTAAAAAATCATGTTTTTATGTTGATTATTTTTTAATTAACTGGAAAATAATCATTAAAAATTTAAAATAATGGTAATCAATTATTACATGGATTCTCAAAATAATAATTAATCAAATACGATTAGTAATTCATCATCATTACGATTAGTAATCTTTATTTAACAGGTCTGATCCTAGTTTGAAGTAATATACAGCTCCTCTTCTGACAGGGAAGCTAAGAATTTTTTAACTTAATATGGTCTCGCACCAATTACCTCGAAACCAGAGTGACTATATATCCACGATGATCGAGATCTTGGAGAAGAACCATAATAAAAGAATACACTACTCGAAAATAAACTGTGTGAATGCTGCTGCCATCACCTTCAGGGCCTTAACATTATTGATAGCTATGCCTATTTGGGAACCAGCTTTAACTTTGAACTTAGTGGGCGACTGAGAGGTCAAGATCTCTCTCGACGAACAAAGATAACGTTCTATAAGTTCCTCCTTATACTTGTCTTGATGGACGGCTCGGAAACAAGAACAGTGATGGAAAACGATAGGAAGGCCGTTGGAAAATTCAAGCGAACAGTTTTCCAGAAGATTAATAAAGGAAATTTAAGGATATGTTCAAGCTTATTATGTTATTAAAAGAAGTGCTTAACAAGTAACCCTAATCCTAAAAATTTTTATAGTAAGAAACATAAAAATGTTATCAACATTTTAACCCTTTCTGGATTGTTGTTGTTGTTTGTATCTACAAAAACACTCCCCGATGGTTTTGGTGAGTGTTGTCGAACGTGACAGTCCTTTGCCGGATATGAAACCAGTACGCTCCGATACGCCCTTGCGGTACATGCCCGACTGCCGCTGGAGCGATTTGGTATTACCAGTGCAATCTTTTAGGTCATGTCATCTCTCCTTTCGTAAGGGACAAGAAGGTTGGTAATGAGAGGTGAGATGCATCATATCCGTAGATTAACCATTGAGTTGCACGTCATTACCTTTGTGCATTTTAGTCGATCCTTTATACCTACCTCAGGCATATTCGAAACTCGTAACCCGCAGGGTTGACCTTTTTTCAGTCTCATATTTTGATTTCAGTGCTAAGTCTAAAAAATCATTCTCATTTGAGTGTGCTATCAATTCACAAAACAATCCTGATTTAGAATTGTTTTCACAAATCCATCAATCACTTAACATTAACGCATTCTACAAATTGCCTTCACTTCTCTTTACAGGTCCCATGTCGATGAAGGAGGTTGATACGCAAATGTTGAACATACAGAGCAAGAATAGTAGTTACTTTGTAGAATGGATACCAAACAACGTTAAGGTGGCCGTTTGCGATATACCGCCACGTGGTCTCAAAATGTCCGCTACATTCATTGGCAATACAACAGCCATACAGGAGATCTTCAAGCGTATATCGGAGCAATTTACAGCCATGTTCCGTCGTAAGGCGTTCTTGCATTGGTATACTGGTGAAGGCATGGATGAAATGGAGTTTACTGAAGCTGAGTCGAATATGAACGATTTGATTTCAGAATATCAACAGTATCAGGTATGAAAATTTGTGTATATTAAGCCATGAAGAGGCATAGTGCAAGTTAATCTTCATGTTCACTAAAATTTTTAAGTTTGGTAATGGTGCTACATTTTCCACTCTCTCTCTCTATGGCGCGATATACAACAGGTATATCATCATAAACCTCCTAAGAGATTTTTGCGCCAAGCTTCTCTTCCAATTTGTGGTGTGCCGATTTGAATTTTCCCTACAAATTGGTGGGACCTACAGTTTTTTGCCGACTCCGAACGGCATCTACAAAGGAGACGAATTTTTGCTGAGAAGCCTGTCATGGCAGAAATACACTCGGAGAGTTTGCCAAACCACTGCCGAGGGGCGACCCCGTTTTGGAAAACTTTTTTCAAATCACTTTTGATGTTACCTGTACCAGGGCTCGAACCATGAACCTTCGGTGTGGTAGGCCGGCAAAACTACCTTCCACTACCATTCAGTTTAATCGAAATCTGGAAAATTGCGGTTTTTCAAGTTCCGCATATAAGGACACCCCTTAGTTCTAGATTTGAATTAAAGTTTAATGTTACTAAATATAGAGGATAAAATAATGATGAAGTTTTAGTGAAAATATAAATAATAGTGATAGGGGATTAAACAAGTGGTGCCAGGGTTTGTATCCCTGCAAAATTGTTATCTTTATGTATCCAAACTCCAGATAATGGCAACAGCCTATAGCCCTTCCGTTGATATGGGCGCAGGTAGTCATTTTAGAATCCACGTCGATGGCACCACGATACCGACTATCAGCCGTTGTAAAATCTTTGGAGGAACTTATAGGCTAGCCAGAACACCAACTCTGGACTGCTGCAGGAGGTGTTCTTATGGCGCCAGAACATCATTTAGAAGTCAGTCAGGCGAACAATGCTCTAGAGCACAATAAAATGTTCAACAAGCAATTTCTGCCAAAGCGCTGTAAACTACAGTATCCTAGTAACCAAATGCTTGAGCCGACTCCATGACAGATAAAGAGCCATTTTCACAAACAGTACTCCGACATCCGTAGAGTAAACTATCGTCTTTGCCGCCCTCTGAACACCATCGTTGAACAAAAGGACCAGCGGTGACTGCAGAGAAACTCGACTTGCCTGGGAAGACGCAAGTTACTCGTGCCCTACTCAAGTCTAGATATTGTACTGTATTTAGTGCAGTACGCCCAGCTATGATTCGAACTTATTCGAAACTGCTCATCTGTTGATTATTTAGGGAGATGTGGGTATGTTAGATTTGCATGTTTATGTTTATACAAGCGAACGGTTATAAGCGAAGGTATGAACGGAAGTAGAAATCAATTGCTCTTAATTAAAAATTTCCACTGACTCTTGGCTGGTAGGACGGACTTGGTTATGGTACTGTTATGCTTGTTGATTGTTTATATTCTTACATTGTCGAAATCGTACAGGTTGCTCTTCGTTTGATTGTCGTTGTTAACTTTTTTCTTTTTATCACGTTTTATTTTGCAGGAGGCTAACGTTGAAGACGATGTCGAATTCGATGACGAACAAGCCGAACACGACGCATACGAAGACAATGCTTTACAAAATGGTGGTATCTGATAAACAATTGGGTGAATATGGCCGGCCAGCGTGTGAGGATAGTCGGATCACAATTTCGCCCAACATTGTTAGAGCAATTAATCATTTTGCTGTTGTTTATTTTAAAATGTAATTTGCAGATAATAATTTGTTAAGCGTAAACCATTTAGATTAACAAATAAAGAAAAGAAATTAACTTTAAATTGAAAATATGGAAATTATCAAAACCAAGAATAGTTGAGATAAAGTTAACTTACAAGCTTTTACAACTTCTACATCATAAAAACTGAACTGTAGCAGCACATTGGCAACCTCTATAGTTGTTCACAATGTAACACATTTGCATGCATTCTACAAGCTTTTTGTGCTTGTCGTTAGTGCTTTCATAGGGCAAGTATGTATGTACATGTTTTTATAGCAAGTTTTATTACTGAAAATATGTGTAATATTATAGTAAGATTTATAGTGGATAGTTGAGAAGCACATCCTGTCGTGCTAACTCCAACAACATAGGATCGTCAAAGAATTTATTGATGGAGACATCCTCGGACAAACCCTTACGACGCCGTGTCTTAATCATAAATTCACGGGCCAGATGTGATGCCTGCTGGGGTTCAAGTGGTCGTATTACAATAGATTTATCCAGTGGATCACCAGGGACAATCTGCCAATGATGAAATACCGACAAGCAGAAAGCTTGTCCCTGTGTATGCGTACGCAAATCCGTCTCGAAACCAAATGAATCAATAGCGGGTATAAATGCTTTAATAGTATATAAAGGTGAACCAGATACGGGTGCATCCTGTGTCACGTGACCTCTGAAAAAGAAATGCGAATTATAAGTTAAAAATAAAACATTTGCAACAACTTTTAAAATAACGAAAACTCACCTCCTTCTTGCTAGCACTGTGTACACAGCAGAAACACAATCGGCTGGCGCTTGCACTTCGACAAACAAATATGGCTCCATCAAACGTGGTGTGGCCATAAGGAATGCGGAATATGCAACACGACGCGCTGTTGGTATGACCTGGCCACCACCACGATGCAACGCTTCTCCAGCTATAACAGCATCTAATATTTTGAATTTCACATTACGTATGGGTTCCTCACAAAGCGGCCCCTCACGTGTACCCCATTGGAAACCTTGCACTATGGAGTCTTTCACTGATGTCAGCAAATTCTTATCAACTTCTGATGGTAGTGTATCATCGACTAGAATATTCGGACCAGTTGTGTCGGGACCAAAAGCCCAAATAGAACGGGCAGCTAACAAATCCCAATCATAGTTGACTTGAAAGAATTCACCGAGGCGCTTTTTATTCCAGTTAATTGAAACGACTTCATTTTCAATATCTTCGGCGAGACCCTTTTCCAATGGTTCCGAAATCATCGTAATTTTATTCTTTTTATTTGGCGTTTCTGCGAAACATTTTAGTGAACTTGTTTCCACAACAGTCTCACAGAAGGCTACCACAGGATCCGCCACCTTTATATCGATTTCAGAATACATTTTACGTAGATCATGCATAACACAATCCAGATAGAGTTCGCCTGTGCCCAAAATTACGTGCTCACCAGATTCCTCGACGCGAGTCGATAGCAGGGGATAGGATTTATTCGCTTTACGTAAACCATCCAGCATTTTAGGTAGTTCAGAAGGATTAACGGGTTCAACTGCTATTTTTATAATGCTCTGTGTATTAAATTTCAAAGGACGGAATATATATAATTCTTCCGGGGCATTTATGTCGACAATACTAGACGTTTTAACAATACATTGATCGATACCTTCAATCAGTACCCAGTTACCAGCTGGTACACGATTTAATTCAACTTTGTAACGCGCTTCATATACCCAAAGCCGACCCACTTGTAAAACGCGTGAGTCCTCTTCATCTTGTAAGGTGTAATTTTCACCTAAAACACCTACTTCTTGGCCAGCATGCAGAGTGCCAGAAATTACCCGCGCCATAACTTGGAAAAAAGTGCAATCATCTGTTGGATACATCTTAGCGCTATGTACCATAAGTGTTCCATTTTGATTGCATTCCATCATATCCTTATAAATATCCCCTTCTTTTGGTCCTGTATAGATGTGATCCACTTTACGTTGAGCATTATCTAATGGTGAGCTGATGTGTTCCACACACATATTAACAAAACCATTGAAATCTCCCATAAAACGATTGCAAACAAGGCGCAATAATGGACGTATATTAGATTTCATTTCCTCTTTGGTGATGCGCACATTCAACTCAGCTAAGGTGTCAGCAAGTGTTGTATCAACATCGCCTACGACTTGAGCTATTACCTTGTACATGGGTTCCAAAATAAATTCGACGAAACTGCGCTGAGCAGAGTTATGTGGTGGTTTTTTGGTGAATTTGCGACTACATTAGAAAATATCATAAATTAATTACAATAAACTACATTTGATTGGAGCGTGAAACTTACGATTTGCTGTGGAAGTACATATCACCCCATAAGCGTTTAGCGAACTCGTTATAATTAATGCCATCATAAGTGTCGGCGTAGAGTTTCGCAAAGGATTTTAAAGTGAAACAGAAACCGTATAGCGAACTTGCGAAACAAACATTGCCAAGAGCAGGTGAAACCAGCAAATTATCATTGCTGTTGCCGTAAGTACTGGAATCAAAGATAAAAACGATGTAAACATAAGTACACTAATAATAACACTTAGGCTGATGAAGGCAAAACCATGAGCCCCCCCGATACCAGTCCAACTAACCCTGGGGCGATTTTAGTCGCCTCTTACGGCGTGTAAATTGTAAGAACCCTTGCCCACTGCAGGTAGTTCAGAGCAGCTAAACACTGAATGTTAGCTGAGAAGTGGTAGATTCTTGTATGACCACTATAACAATAAAAACAAATAGAACATGCAATAAACTTACCTTAGTAAAGCATTAATTTCTTCAACAATATGTTTTAGTTTGAAGTAAGCATCTTGTGGTGGTAGTTTTAGTTCCAATACCAATCGATCAATCTAAAGTCAATTGCGTTATTAGATAAAACAAAGATTATACAAAACCCACTACCTTATTGATGCACACAGTAATGGCCATTTTTTCCTGCACTGCATGCTTCAGCAAACGTTCGGTGTTTAACATTACGCCTTCTGCAGCATCTACGAATAGTACAATCCCATCACACATACGCATAGCTGCTGTCACTTCATCAGAAAAATTTACATGCCCAGGCGTATCGAAGACATTCATAAGGAAGCTTTTCTGCTTCACATCCTGCATGACGAGCGTAACAGGTGTGGCTTTAATGCTGCAACCACGTTCTTGTTCGGTGAAGAGCGTATCTGTATAACGCAATGTGCGTTCCTCAGCCTGTTCGAATTGTGGGTGTGTTTGACGTATGAGACAATCGACAAATGTAGTTTTACCATGATGTAAATGGCCGACTAACGCTACGTTACGTATGAGTGGTGGTGTATCCATCAAATCCGCCATAAATTCCATATCGTAAGTAGTTTCGGGCAGCTCTTGTTCTTTAATTTGAAATTTTAGCTTTTTCACAGGTTCAATTATAGGTTTATCTAGTGGTTGTGCATCTTCTTCTTGTACAATAGTTTCTACATCAGGACCGTATACTTCCACTGCAGTCGGATAGTATCGTTTATCTTCGTGCAACACGACAGCGGTTACTTCTTTATCGTCGTCGTCCTGATGTTCTTCCTCTTCATCCATTGCATCTTCCTGTAATTGATAAGTAATTAATGAAAAACTGCAGTACCAATTATGATATTAGCTTACATCTTGGTCATCCTGTGGCTCTTGTTGTCCATAAATACTTTGTTCATCGTCTTCATCGCTATCCAGTTCTGGTCCAATATAGTTGCCAAATTCATCATACAAATCAGAATCCATGCTGAATGTGTTTTAAAATAATTCCAAACTTTTGGAAGACCTATTGATAAGGAAAAGAATGTAAACGTTTAGCAGATATGCTGCTACGGGAAACTTTGCAATAGAAAAGCTATTTGAAACCTACTTTATTGAAACTTAAATGACTCGTCGCACTTTTAAATTAATTGTCGTATGCTCACTAGACTATAGTTTTATTGAAAAGTGTGAGTTTTTACTTAAATAATAGTAATCAAATGCAAATTTGCAAAACACACAATTCTAAACTGTCAAATTCTGAGCTGTCAAGAACGCCGGCTAGCAGGGTTGTATTCCTTCGGCTCATGGAACAGATGGAACAGTATCTCAGTCATTTAAAGCAGTGCAAAAATGTGAACCGGTTATTAATCAAAATGAAGGGTCCAACTGAGCAAATTTCACTCTGGCAGAGCTGTAAAAAGATTCAATCAATACAGTGTGCATTTCGTCGACATTCTTTTCAAAATTTGTATTTTATATCTATAGATCTATGATCTATAGATTCGCTTTGATTGGTACTAAATAAGTGCACACCGAGAAAAGGCTACAATCAATTGAATGCTTATTCAGTGTTAAAAGTTATTTCTTTTTCATTCAGTATTTTCAATCTTTCTTTCAAAATCTAAATGTGTGTAGTCTTATTTCCCACTCGTGAATGAAGAGGTGGGGAATTTTAAGTTACATTCCTCAATAGGGGAAATTGAATTAAAAAACACCTATCCCAATATGATGAACTATAATCCCCTGTTGAAGCAGCGAGGTTTCTGGGACTTCCGTTAGAAGAGCTTCATGACAGTGTTAGATGAAGGGTGATACTTTAGGCTGGTTAAGTAGTGCTAGCACAACAACAACAACAAGGGTGCAACTGAATGGCGCCAAGTTTTAGCCAAATAAATTGCCTCACCCTAACATTTAGCATGTTGTCAAACGTGATCCCTAAAATTTTGGGAGGTGTGGCGTAGACGTCTAATTCCATGTTCACCTGCGGTGTCGACGTCGTTTATAAGGACAGTGCCAGATTTCGCCCAGCGAAGAAACCGGACAAGAACAGGAGGTAAGAGCTAATTCTTGAGAAAAGCTTATTTACGGAGGGGCCTGTAGCCATAATCGTGCAATCATCGGCGTAAGAGACGATCGAGACACCCTCTGGACGTGTCGAAAGTTTTGGACATTGAGATCTTTGAGGATCCGTATGGTCCAAGCATCGCGCATGATCACATTCATCTGCGGGAAAGTGCGGACGTACATATGTACCTCCTTAATTCTCCCTGACGGAATGTATTGATTTGAGGCTGAATGTATGACCATACGAAACACTCTTTCCCCTTCTCGTTAGTCTGACGGCAGCAAAGGAGCTCTCAGTAAAGTTAAGAAAACCAACCCAGTCAGCTTTGTTGAAATTACTAAAGGTATGGTTTTCGGAGGTGACAAAGTCGGTGGGGCGATCGATTGAGAGGACATGGGGCTTTAAACGTTTTGAAAAACTATCGGGTCTGTGTGTGGAGGGATGTAGCCCGGAGCAACTTGGTTTTTGTGTTGCCAGCTTTTACATTTGGAATGAATGTGTGTGTGTTTGACATAAATTTTACTTCAGCAAACCAGCAGATCGAGTCTCTTGGTCCCGGGTTAGGTTCAACACCCGCCCGGAGTAAGAGAGTATTGAGCAGCTCCGATGGTTACAGTTTTAGAGAGAAAATCCACGAGTTAGGGTTACATCGAAATAACAGCCCTTGGCCGCGTAAAACCGTAGTCATTCCGGTACGATAGGACCGGCTGTTGTTGGAATGACAAAACAATTAGAATGGGCATTAAATGGTTCCAACAGTTGCACGAGTTTTAGTGGTTCGAAGAGAAATGCACACACACTCAGTTGACCCGTATTCGGCTTTTTACCTTCCCGTGAACTACCCTTCTTTAGCTAAAGCGATTAGACATTTCCGTACGTACAACCGGCTGTCGTGGTAATGATTATGAGAATTCCTGGAAGGTTGATCAATATTTTTCTTATATTTTACTCCTAAATAATATAGCTATAATGGCGATTTTTATAAACAAGCCCGGACTAAATTATTTATCTTAAATAGAGGTAATGGCATACGCTTACGGTCAATGCTGCACTGTCTCGGATGATTTGTAAGCATTTGTGCCGGAGTAATTATCGATGAGTAATGATTTGTATCGTCGCAATTGAACGCTATAGCCTTCCTCACGATCACTGAAGTCAAGAACAACAACACGGGAGACTACTAAATGACTAGGATTAGAGTGACTAAAACTACGTATAACATCGATTTCGTCACCTACGTTGAGCTGCAAGCAGTTATTCATTACTAAGGAGTATCTGTGATCTGAAATGCATACATACTTGAACGCTTTTCTTGGTCAGCTTCTTGCCATTTACGCGTACCTTGCTTTCATAAAATATAGTTTCCACTTTGCTACAATGATATTGATTTACTTAAGCCTAGTTAGTTATTTATAATATGTATAGTTGTATATACTTTCTAGCCATTCCCAGTCCAGCTTTCAATAATAAATCCGCTCTCAGTGAGTTCACTTTAGCTTTTAGTACTTTGGAATCTCGTTCATCTGCGAATTCTTTAATATTTTCGTCAAATTCATCATCATCGTCATCATCTTGTTTGGACTGTTTATCATACTTCGCCAATTTGCTTCCTGTGTGCAGTTGACTTGCTTGTGGTGTGAGATTATATCCTGGATATGACAAAATGTCTGTTGTCTTAAAGGAGATCGACAAAAGTTGATTCGTCGCCTTTATATGCACGATGCTCAATATACGGTTGAATCTTGTTATATTCCATAGTCTTAACATTATTTGACCTGCTTATTTATTTGCTAATCTATGAAAGAATTGTGTACCAAAGTTTGTTATGAAAATCCACTGACAAACATAACCTCAATATGAACAGCTGATTCACAGAGCTGCCGTGTCCAATCTGAAATGGGATTTCTTAGGGATAGTTGCAGCAGAAAGGCTATATCGTGGCCCACCTAAATGTCAATTGTCCCGGCGTAGTCGACTTAAGGCAGGTATAAATGGAACGCCCTAAACCGCTTAGAATATAATCGAGGGGGTATGAGGTTTCACTAGTCATACCAAATTATCCCGCAACTTTCGGCCATGTACCATAAGGGGGTACCGGGTTCATATCCGGCAAAGGTATGTCATAATACTTTCAAAACCTTCGGCGAGTGTTTTTGTTGCTAAAAACAGCAACAACAAACATATGCAATCTTACTGCCGCTAAACCCTTGGACGTTGTGCATTGGTTTGATCCAAAGGTGCATCGGCGGGCCGTCAATTTCATTCACACGGAGTCGGTAAGCTCCTTTGTCAGTTCTCGTCCGTTGAATGCGGTCCTACAGGTACAAGCTCCATCTGTTGCCGATGAGGAACGCAAACTGCCTAGGGAGACAAGAGTCATGCTGGCCCAACTTCGTTCTGGATACTGTAACAGACTAAACTCTTACCTATCCAGACTGAACCCTCACATACCAAATGTCTGCCCCGCATGCGGCGTGTGTCCCCCACGATAGTAACCATCTGCTCAACCGAGACTACTCTTCTAACAGCAATTTGACTCTGGTCCACCCCTGTTGAAGCCGCGAGGTTTCTGGGACATCCGTTAGAAGAGCCTGATGACAATGGTGGATGAGGTGATACTTTAGGCAGGTTAAGTAGTCGCTCATACAACAACAACCCTGCGGGTTAGGGGTTTAGAATATGCCCGAGGTAGGCATACCGGTCGTAAAAGGCGACTAATATGCACAAAGGTTATGAAGTGCAACTCGATGGTTGATCTACGGATATGATGCCTCTCACCTCTCATTACCCATCTTATCCTTCCTTGCGCAAGGAGGGGTGACATGACCTAGAAGGTTTCACTGGTCATAAATCGCTACCACGACAGTCGGGCAGTACCACAACGGAGTACGGGAGCGTACCGGGTTCAAATCCGGCCAAGGACTGTTAATTCGACAATACTCCCCAAAACCACAACAACAACACAACAACAACGTTGTGCACTGCTTAATGTTGTTAGACTTCTGGAATGGGCTTCCTTTTTATAATTATGATATACATATCATATGCTTTCCCAAAACGCAGCATGTGTATTTTCCAGTTCCAGAACGTCTCACAATCATAGCAATGTTTGAGGCAAGCGCGTTTTCCCGCTAGAGTAGACTAGCTATATTCCATTGGTTGACCATATTCCTAAGCCTTAGATAGCTGGTAATATTTGATAACAGGTGTGAGAATAATTACGAATTTTGCACAAGATTTTACTTTTTATTTTGTTTATTTTTTTTTGGGCGTTTCTTCTTTGGTTTCTTATTAGGATTAGGTTGAATCTTATGTACAATAAGTGGCTGATAAATTTCTGGTAAGAAGTCATCTGAATCACTACAGTTCATATCCACACATTTTTTTACATTATGAGCGGTTGCTTTATTCTGTTCAATTTTAGTCTCTATATCGGTGGATTTCTTAGTACTTTTCATTCCCTCATCTGTTGCAGCGCGTTCTTCTACTTTTTCCACAATTTTACTTAAAGCTGCCCTTAACTGTTGGTCATCCTCTTCAGAGTCCGCCTTATCTACGACCATGTCCTCTGACAAGGCTATAAAATCATCTACGAATTGATTAGGTACATTTTCGTGCACCGATGAAGAAAGTTTGTGGTCCACACTTGAGGATACTTCACCTTTAATCTCAGTGGCTACTATTAACTCATTTAACTTTTTATTTTTCTTCAATTTTGGTAATATCCTTATCGACTTAAGTTTAGGTGATTTCGAGCGTGCCATAACCCATTTCATAAGGTCTTTGCTCACTGTATTAGCTTTAGACATTTCGTCCACAGTTGGGAGCACCAAAGCAAGAGCACGTATACCAAATATTTCTTTTGTGAAATCTTCTAATTGAGTTTGTACATAAACAGGCACTGTTTCGTTTTTAGCCTCAGCATTTCGCGCTATTAGCCGGATTAAAAAAATGGGTTGAATGCTATGTGAAAGTAGAACACATGAGCATTTGGAATTGTTTATAGCTCGTAAACTGCTTTCCAGACCTATGTGAATATGAGACGCAGTTGCAAAGGATTGTGGCTTTAGGCCGCTGTTTTTAATGCAATTGTTGAGTAACAAGGCAAGGCTTTGAAGTTCATTTTCATCAAGTGCAGGACTGTAAGTATAGGTCATTGGCAAAATTTTGAAACATTATCATATCACTTACCATCGCTCTTTCTTGGGATTAGCTAAAATTGTTTTTAATTTTGGCAGACCTTTTCCTTTGCCCTTTTTTCCTTTAACTTTAGATGTGCTCATTGCTAATAGAATTATAAAATAATATACTTCTACAAATTGTACAAGTATGATTGAATTCAGTAAACAAATGCAACAAATGTTTTCAGAAAACAGCTGATGAAATCAGTGGTGTTTCCATGGGCCATGGATACGAGTAAGTACTCGATAGTTTGCACAAGAAGCGAGTATTTTTAATACTCGACGACGTTGAATCATACATCTTTTGATTCAAAAAAAGTAGTTTCTTTCTTTCCCGCGTTTTGGCAGTTTATTTCTTACATTTCTCTATACCTTCATTTTTTTTCTTCACAACATTGGGTGATGTTGTAAAACCATGGATGTTGTTGTTTTAACAGTAAAACACGTCCGAAAAGTAATTTTCAATCAGCTATCCAAATCCGTATCACGATCAAGATCTCACGGGAACGGATCGGTTTTATGAGAGTTGTTTGTGTATATACGTGTTTTTACATATGCATGGCTGTGCTACCAAGCAAATAAGAGTTGGCTGTTAAAAAATTGACTACAAAAAACTAAACGAACAACTTCTATACGGATCCGAAATTGATTTAGAAAATCATAAAGATCATAACATTATTATTGCATTTACATGCAAAATTTCTATCTGGATCAGTATAACTCCTGTATGGAACGCGCCCAATGTCGCAAATAGTGATACACAAAAAGCGATAGAAAAGGCATATTTCAAGTGAAAATATTTATCGATATCTGTATTCACATTGAAATAACCGTTAGCAAATCCATCAACGTCGGGTTTTACAAGAGTCCATAAAGATATCTAAATGTATGACAGGATGGTTAAATAAGAAGGAAACTAATTTTTGTCTCTTATGGCGAAATTTACACTAAATACATAAATTAGCACAAATAACATTTTTATTTGAAATTCTAAGAAAAACAATAAATACTTAAAAAACAATTTTAAAATTCATCCAATGTCGGCATCACGTCGGTGTCATAAGTAAATTTTACGGGTTTTAATAATATGTCCTCAGACGATGTACTCTTCCCGCTTTCAGCACGATCCTTTGAACTTGTTATTGCACTCCGTGGATTCGTTTTTGAGAATTCCCTTGCCTCTCTAGTTTCATTTGTATTCCATTCCCTATAGATGGTGGCGGTGTCCGGTGTAAAATTATCCGTAGTCGAATTGTCCGCAGTAGAGGGTATGAATAATATATCTGTTGTGCTAGCCATATCCGTCGTTACTAACGTTTCTCGCATATATGACTTAAGAGCAGTCGAATCAGAGGTAACATCATACGCTGTTGAACAACAAATTGTATAGGATTCTCCACCTTGAATGTCAAAACTTTGGTTTTCTTCAATAGCAATTTCTGTTGCTCCTTTTGAGGGTTTCACGACCAAAAAGTTTTTTGCAGACTTCTCATCAATATCTGGTTTCAAAAATTCAGAACTCAAATAGTCAAACTCTCCTTCTATAATGTTTTTACCTGAGCCCGTGGCATCCGATGATTTAGGGGTGGATATAAATTCAGTGCCAGTTTCTGGAGTTTTAGTAATTGCCGACAAAATTGAGGTAGTTTGATCACCTGTTTCGATTACCTCAGTCGGTTGTGTGGTTTCTGTTGAATCTATGTCAGTAGTCAGATAGTCACTTTCTGACTGCATTAATTCAACAAACCGGCTTGTATTGTCCTTAGTTGAATATATATCAGTAGTCTGATAGCCACTTTGAGATTCCGTTGTTGAATCATGGCTCCAAAAAATTTGAGATACTGGGTTTGACGATGTTGGTTCGTTTTCAGTTGCTTCGATTGAATCAGTCGGTGTTGTGGTTTCGATATACCGGCTAGTAAAGTCCTCAGTTGAATATATATTAGTAGCTTGATGGTAATTTTTAGATTCCGTTGTTGATACATGGCTCCAAGAAATTTGAGACACGGGGTTTAAGGGTGTTGTTTCGTTTTCATCGGTTGCTTCGACTGACTCAGTTGGTATTGTGGTTTCAATATACCGGCTAGTATAGTCCTCAGCAGTCTGATACTCACTTTCAGATGCCCTTGTTGAATCATGGCGCCAAGAAATTTGAGACACGGGGTTTGAGGGTGTTAGTTCGTTTTCAGCGGCCGCTTTGGTTGACTCAGTCGGTACTGTGGTTTCCATATACCGCCTAAGATAGTCTTCAGTTAAATATATATCAGTAGTTTCATAGTCATTTTCAGATTCCATTGTTGAATCATAGCTCCAAGAAATTCGAGACACGTGGTTTGAGGTTGTTGGTTCGTTTTCAGCGGTTGCTTCGACTGACTCAGTTGGTATTGTGGTTTCAATATACTGGCTAGAATATTCCTCAGCAGTCTGATACTCACTTTCAGATGCCCTTGTTGAATCGTGGTTCCAAGTTTTCGACAAAGCGCTTGATGATGTTGGTTCGTTTACAGCGGCGGCTTCGATTGAGTCAGTCGGTATTGTGGTTTCACCATAACAAGTAGTATGGTCCTCAGTTAAGGAGATCTCAGTAGTTTCATAAGCGCTTCCTTTTTGTGTTTGGCTAAGAAATGAATCAAGTGTAGGGGTATTGTTACTTATGTCGCTTGTGGCATCATCAACAGCGTTTTGAAAGAAATGTGATGGTATTTTAACGGCTCCATTATTTTTAGTAGTATTTTCATTATGTTTGTTCCCATAGTAGTAAGGGGATTGTATTGTATTAGTTACAATATCCTCTTCAGAAAATGGTATTATAGTTTTTTTTGTTTCAATATATTCGGTTACAGATGGATAAGGTGAACTGTTGGATTCATAGTCAGTCGTAGATGAGTTTGTTGTTACCACAGAATCCGTTTTTGAATAACTTTGAGCATTTGTGGTTTGCTGGAAATCATAGACAGTAGTTTCTTCAATCAAAGAACTGGCATTAGTATCGTCATCAGTCGATAGTTGCGTTTGGAATTGTTCTGGATACTGTTCTGTCAAAGCGCTCGAGTAACTTGTGATAGTTGAGTCGGTGGATCCCATATACTCTTTGGTAAGTTCCTCACTTGTATATTTCTCAGTGGCGTCATCAGTTGTTGCGATATCTGCGCCTGGTGTTGTTATTGCATCGCTACTCTCTATCGTGGTCTGTCGAAACTCTTCCTCAAAATTCGTGGTAGGTTTTTCGGTGACCTCAATATTAATTCCAGCTGACTGTGTAGTGGGTTCTTTACCTGTAAAGGTCTCAGTAGTTGCGGATGTCATAGTGGTTAAGTCATAGCTATCACTCGTGGTGTGTAGACCCAGTTCTTCAAAACCCAGAGTAGTCTTATAATTTTTTGTAACTTGGGTTGTAATCGTAACTGAATCAGGATCTTTCGTCGATGAATGAACTAAATTATTTAAGCTGTTCTCAAGTAGTTCCCCAACTTGCTCTGGGGTTGAATCCTCTGGTAGTGTGACTAAACTATAGTCCGTAAAAGGATCTTCTGATGTTACATATAGTGGCTCCGTGTTCTCTCGATCATCGATTCCTATAGTACTTGTGCTAACGTAGGGTACATTAGGATTTGTTGTTGTCACATACTTTTTCCGCGAAGGCACATATGGCGCATATTTTTTAACCTCAGCCGACTTGTAATCTTTAATTTTCTGTTTCGCCAAGTCTATAAATTTTTCACGCGTTATTGGTGCTATATTATTGTTTCCCGATGATTTTAAGGGTGGAAACTTGAGAACTCGAGCAAAAATTATTCTTAAATCTTTCAGTTTATGCGTTTGAGAAGGACGAAACCTAATATACTCCTGTACTTCTATAGCACTGTATGCAACACTTAAACTTAATATACAAACTATGAGCAGAAAGTTTAACCTCATTGTATCGGGATGAGTAAAATCGTACTGAAGTTAAAATGCGTATGCAGAGATAAGTTGAGTTGGTGTATCATTTAAAGTTATTAAGTTACCTGCAAGGAAACCGGACGGTCTTGTATTCTTTTTTAGTACCTATTCACTTTTCATTTGACCGGTGCGAAACTTGTGCGCAGATGCATTCAGTTCAAGGTAAGCATGTATGCATTATTTGTATATGCATACAGGTAAACTAAAATGTCCATACATCATTTAATGGATATGGAAATGGCTTTGTAATAAGTAAGGACATCTGAGTACAAGTAGATCCGAACAGAATATACTTAGTTTTGTGTTTCGCTAAAGAGCGAGGGCGACCATTCCTGTTTCATTTCTATGGTTTCTATTTTGATTGAGTTCATCTTTGTTTCAGATATTTATTAGTCACGAATGTTTTAGAAATCACTTTCGGGTAAAATTGTGTTTTGAGCATATCTAAGTTGCCGACTAAATCAAGCGAATACGAGTGAAGTTTAGGTGCAGACATTGCACAATGATCTTTACAATGGATGTAGAACATGCCTCTAAAATCATTGCACCCAAATTTTTATGATAGCGTGATGGAACATGATTGCAAATTATCCACCGCCACCAAATTTCAATTGCTCAGGTTATATATGAACAGACGGTTTAAGTACACACTACATCATAAAACGCCTGTTTTCTTATAAAACACTTCTCATAAAACAAGTGCGTTCATACCTGCGATTCTCATATTCACTTGACAACTATCGTTATATTCTTCACATCGGTCTAACGAATACGTTACGTCTGCACGTTTTATAATGCCTTATATCAGTAGCAGTATTCTGGCAGGAAGAAAACAACGACATTTCGAATTTTATCCATAAAACAGGCAGTCTCATTCAGGGTTTCGAAAACAATTTTACAAGGCGAAAACACCGGTTTTCAGCATATTTTGCCTCGAAAATTAGAATGAGCTTCATACATAGTATTAGTCAACTTCTATTTTTCTTCTTTAAAACGAATATAATCAATAGCTTGGTGAGATATGCTCAGCCGAGTATACAAAAAGGATAACATCAATGGAAGGTATATTTTTGCTAAGCAAAACACATCTATTATTCATTCAAAATAAACAAAATTGTAGTTAAATCTACGGTTTTGTATTTAATTAGGTTTTTTTAAGACATACTCTTATATAGGCTTTTAGGCTTAGATAGGACATAATGCAGCTAAAACAATAAAAACAAATACAATTGCTTTGACACATTTTCTGAGTATTATTATATTGTGATTTCAAGAACGAGTAGATCTTCAAATAAAATGGCAGTGCTCCATCACTGTTGCAAAATTCTAGACACGGAAAAAATGTCGATTAAACATAAAGAAACACATGAAACTCACACTTTAACCAAACATCTGAAATCACCTTGACCTAGCGTTGTTTGAACAGCTGGTGTCCTAGGCCTATTTAGGGAATGTTTTTATATATGTGCATATATATGTAGGTATGACTTTCTTGTATATGTACTTATACACTCTCATATAAACTTATAAATACCAATGGCATATAAGAATTAATTAGATCTAAATCTTATTTATATATTTAAAGCTACCACACACGACATTTAGTATTCGCTGGATTCATTTTACTACCCACCGGACAATTGTAGGCTTTACTAAAATCTTCAATATTTGTAACAGCTCCTAAAACACGATACTTGTCCATTGTATGCTCATTCGTTAACTCCTCCCAATAATGTTTCTCCTTGTAAGAAGCACACCAAAGTTGAGCAAACCCAACAAAGTACAATTGTTCGGGCGTCAGCTCTAGTCCAGGCATCTGTTCATCTTTTCGTGCTAAATTCATAGTCTTGACATGTCTTTGATATGCAGAGAACGCTTCTCTTAAGCCGCCGCTATCGGCTATATTCTCATCTTTTGTCAGATTCCCATCGACAAAACGATTGATTTCAGGTATCTAAGTATTATAATTATATCACTATGTTATATATAATACTACTTTCTTATGTAAAATTTATATTTCAAACCTTATATCCATTATATTGGCTAATAAAACATTCCTCGCGTTGATTGAAAACCTTTCCCGACTTCTCTGACCACCAATATGTCTCCTTGCCAACACTGTTATAATGCGCTCCCACCGAATCGAAACCATGTGTAAACTCATGTCCCACCAAATAGCCGATAGTACCAAATTTAAGCGCTGCCGGCCACGACTTATGATAGGCTGGTGGATGTAAAACACCTGCCATTACACAAATTGAATTGTCAACATTATAGTAGAAAGCATTCACTTGAATGCCCATCAAGAGCTCTAACGGTTGTAGCGTGGATATTTCATATTCCTTGTGATGCAAACCATTGAAACGTTTTTGTTTTGTTCTGAATTTGAATAAATTTACTAAATTTAATTCATAATTGTCTTCAACATAGGAAATATGTTCCATTTCTTTTATTAAACGATTTGTTATGTTCTGGTTTCGATAACTTCCAATGTAAGGTTTGATGGCGGCCTCTTTTAATAATGCTTGCTCTCTTGTTTTTTCATCCAACCAATCTGCTTGTTCCAATATTTCCCGTAAACTTTTCCGTACTTCGTTCACGATGTCACTTATTTCTTTATGAATTTCATCGTCAAAATATTCCTTTAAGAAAAACAATTTGCTGAATATGTGCTTGTACAGGGTGTTTTTTTTACAGGTTTGTTTTTCGAATAGAGATAAAACTGGCATTTTGTGGTCAAATCTGGCAACTCTAATGTCATTTATGTTCAGTTTGGTTTGCCATTTCATCATGAACAGGTTGACAAAAGAACAACGCTTGCAAATCGTGCAAATTTATTTCGAAAATAATGGTTCAGTTCGCGAAGTTTACCGTGAGCTCCGTCCATTTTATGGTCGACATAATCGTCCATCAGAGCAATTAATTCGGTTAACCATGGATCGTTTTCGCACTACGTTTACTCTATGTGATAATACGCATCCGCAGAGACGTCGAACAGTGCGCACCGAAGAAACAATTGCCGCTGTAGAGCAAAGTGTTGAAGAGGACCCGAATGAATCGATTCGCCACCGTGCACAGCAATTGGAGCTTTGTCCATCAACTTTATGGAAGATTTTGCGCAAAGATCTTGGCTTGCGACCTTACAAGATCCAGCTTGTGCAAGAATTAAAGCCGCGAGACCATGCAATGCGTCGTGATTTTGGTGTATGGGCCGAAAATGAGCTTGATTTCGATGCTGATTTTCATCGCAAAATTTTGTTCAGTGATGAGGCTCATTTTTGGTTGAATGGCTACGTCAACAAGCAAAATTGCCGCATTTGGAGTGAAGAGAATCCACATGAGACCCTTGAAACGCCATTACATCCACAAAAACTGACTGTTTGGTGTGCTCTATGGGCTGGTGGAGTCATTGGGCCATACTTCTTCCGCAATAATGCTGGAGAGGCAGCTACCGTTAATGGAGACCGGTATAGAGCCATGATAACCGACTATTTTGTTCCCGAATTGGATGGCATGAATGTGGATGAGTTGTGGTTCCAACAAGACGGCGCTACATGCCACACAGCGCACGTCACAATCGATTTATTGAAGGAAACATTCGATGAGCGCATAATTTCGCGGAATGGACCTGTCAATTGGCCACCAAGGTCGTGTGATTTGACACCATTGGATTATTTTCTTTGGGGATATGTGAAGTCGCTCGTCTACACCAACAAACCAGAAACGTTAGGGGAATTGGAAGCCAACATTCGTGGCGTTATTGCCGACATACGGCCCCATATGCTCGAAAAAGTGGTTGAAAATTGGACCAGTAGAATTGGCTTTACTCGAGCCAGCCGCGGCGGCCACATGACCGAAATCATATTTAAACATTAATGGCATAAAATTATCCTTCCAATAAATTATCCTTCCTAAAAAAAACACCCTTTATATACTGGTATATTTCGGAGACGTTAAGTCAAAAAGGCAGTGAGAAGGGAGGAACCATAGAGCAAACCCCATTCGCGAGAAACGATAGCGAAATTGGTGCAAGCTGTGGGTAACGGTAGACAGAGATTTTAATATAAGATCGTAAGTACTAAGGTAGAACAATGTCGCGGTTTAACGGGGTCGGGTCATTTAGAGGCCAGAAAAAAGTCGCTTTTTTGAATTTTTATATTTAGAATAAAAAACACTGTAGAAAATTCGTTCAAAGAGCATATTTAAACGTTTTTTTTTAATGATTGAATCATTCAAAAATGTTAAAAAAGGGCGGAGTAATCTATGTTTCAGTGAAACGTGTCGCAGCTAATACCGTTCTTTGGCGTGCAGAGTAGCGTCCGTAATTCTTATCTGTAACAGTGAATATAAATATCTTGTTAATTTGTATACTTTTTCCCTCTATATGAACCTCAGAAAGCCAATGAATTGAAAAATTAATAATTTTTTCCAATGTTTGAACTTTTAAATCGATTTTTAACGTAAAATTTGTGCAGTTTTTCATTTATAGCATTACAGAAATCAAAATAATTATCAATATCTTTGGTTCACATAGAACAGTTTTTTATACTTTACAAAATAAAAGTTGAATCAGATTGATAGGTGGGATAGTTTTCGCGCAATCGTGCACGCCAATTGCAAAAACATGGTTTTCAGAAAACGCGCTTCAAAGTTTCGATAAAGTGCAACGCACGAAGAATTTAGTCAGCTAAACAAGGTTCATAGAGGAGTCCCTCGGCTTCTTCAAAGCTAATATTTTACACATATGTTTTAAGACATTTTTGAAAGAGACTAAGCAAAAAAAACAAATAGATTTTTTTTTCGATGTAAATGACCCGCGGGTTAGGGGTTTAGAATATGCCCGAGGTAGCCATACCGGTCGTAGGAGGCGACTAATATGCACAAAGGTAATGACGTGCAACTCGATGGTTGATCAACGGATATGATGCCTCTCACCTTCATTACCCATGTTATGGGGTGACATGACCTAGAAGGTTTCACTTGTCATAAATCGCTACCACGACAGTCGGGCAATACCGCAAGGGAGTACCGGAGCGTATCGGGTTCAAATCCGGCCAAGGAATGTTAATTCAACAACAACAACAACCCCTTGAAAAAATTAAGGTTTTTGTAATGACTTTATATGTTGTTATCTTTCGAATTTTTTTGATGAAAAAAAACACTGAGCTTTTCTGTATTAAAAACACTTGTAGTATTCCTGTGGGGAATTCTTTAGTCGACTACTATAATAGCTAACTTTTAGTCATCTTACTGAAAGTGTTCGGTGACACAAAACATTTGCAGCGAGAGAGCGCATTTTGACACTTAATTGAGAGAGAGAGTTGCAAGTTTCTGCTGGGGAAATTTCACTCAATAAAACTTGCGAGTAAAAAACAGCTAATAGTAACATAGGAAAGCATAAAACAAAAATTTTTTAATTTAAGCTATTAACCAATCAAAAAAGCCACAGCTGTTTTGCTTGCAATTTTTACTCACTCCTGTTCGGTGAAAATTTTTTACGCCATTCTTACTTTACTGACACTTCTTTGCAAGTTTTGTCACCGAACACAGCTAATAATAGCTGACTGGTAGTTAACTGAATTTCCTACAAGGATGTAGATGTTTGTTATCAAGATGTGATTGTCTGTTTTAATTAGATCCGCGATGATTAGTTTACATATATCCGTTGAATATACTTCGAAATCCAGCTATAGTTTGTATGAATAAATAGATGCTCATGTCAGGAACCTTGCCAAGTTTCTGTAAATATGTAAACTTTGCAGTTATCAATGAAGATTCAAATTTTAATAGTGGGCATATTTCATTTCAAAATATTACAACGGAAGTTAACAACTTCCCTGTCTCCATACCATGCCTTGTAGATTTAATCTCATTTTATTATTATATTTATTGTTATACACAGTACCATTTACCCATTGCTTACCTTCATATAGATTTCGTGCAGCAGGAAAGGCAATATGTGCTGAATCATCATATTACAATGTTCCGTTTGAAACTTCTTATCTTGCAACCGTGCATCCATCCGATAGATGAATTTCAATGCCAAATAGTTCGCTACAGCCTCTTTCCGCACATTACAAACCTTATCCAATTCTTTGTAAAAATAATGGCATGGCCAAGTTTCCTCATCTAAGACAAATTTTGTACCATTCCATGCAATTTCTAAATATTCATTCCAATGTGGAAAAACCTCTACTTTCATTCCTGATGACATCACTTCACACTCTGCCATATCCTCATGAAATACATCTGTTATATTAAGTATTGCCTTCCACATATCATATATATCACTCACGATTTCACCAATTTTTTGTTCATCATCAACACCATATAAACGTAAATAGTTACGCATACGTTTACCATTCAATTCACGCGAACTATTCGTATTTATATTATCACTATGTACAATGTATTCAAATCCTAAATCGGGTAATTTGAAATAAGGCGGGAAAGGGAATTGCGGCAAAATTTCTTCTTTAATTAAGCCCATAGCACCATAATTTGTTAAATGTGCGCTCATATTAAACCAACTGAAATTTTCGGGTGTCCATTCGGCATCGACTGCTGGAAAACCACCAATCGATTTAATAACATCCAAATATACAACGGATTTTCGTAAAGGTGTTAACTCAGCCCCTAAACAGTCTTTATAAATTTGCTTTGTAAAATTTAATTCTGATTTATATTGAAAATCTTCACCATGTGGTGCATCTTGTATTAGCAATTGTTGTATGGATTCACCCACACTGTATATAATATCGATAAGATTACTGCGTTTATTTTGAGATTGTCGTTCTGGTATTACATTTTTCCAATTGCCGCAGGCATACTCATAAAAATCGTTACAGGGTTCAATAGAACGATTCATATAGCTTAGCATTTCTAGAGCATATTTCTTACGATATTCACTTTCGATTTCATTGAGGCCATCATTTTGAAGTTCTCCTGTGTCCAATGCAATTGAATTTGTTTCTACAATTTTTTGTGGAATGCCGCTACTAATGTTGAGGGCGCAATTTACCGGACATGATGAATTTTGTGTTACCATGCTGTTGGTGGTTATCTCTGTGGCGGACTTATTATTGGTTGGTATTGCTGTGCATAGTAAAAACATTCGTAGAAGGTGAACGGACAAACAAATTGTATACCGTAATATTTTCACTTTCATTGTAAAATTTTTTTTTTTTTTGTTTACAATTACTATAAATTTTAGTGTTCAAACTTTAATATTAATCTAACCTTAGTTTTTACGACAAACTCATTATTAGCAGGCTAGGTAATCTAATTACTCCGTCGGTGTGAGAAGTCGGCTTCATACTGAATCAATTTTTTTTTTTTTTCAAAACATCTTGTTAGAAATACGTTTAGTCAGCTTAGCTAGAAATAATTTACAATATAAAGCTATAAAGCCGCGATGTTTTAGCTTCCGATTTGCAAATGATGCTAACTTAAATGAATTAAGCTAATCTATAGAGAACCGGCATATTGCATGAACTTGACCTGTAAGTTAGTTGAGACTGTGCTCTACATACATACATATATACATGATAAGTACTATCAGTTTGATAAGGTTTTACTGCTAAGCCATGATGCATGAGTACCTAGCCCAGAGCCCCACCTATTAAATGGCATTTGTTTAGTTTTATTGGACTATTATGCGCATCCATCAGTCTTAGAACCCATTCCGGTGGTATTTTCACAAAAGATTCCAACAGAAAGAGTCTTGACACAAATAAAAACTTGTTACAGCTCTCTTCTTCTTCTTCAAAATTGAACTTAGCAGTGTAGAAAATTATCAACGAATTTAAGAAAGCTCATGTCGTTTCTTTGCCATATGTGCAGAACATGGTCCACTGAGCCTGAAAAGCAATCAAAAATTCTCGTGGTCTACCCTTACTTCTGTTGAGAAAAGATTAAGAAGATCTCAGGCGAGGTTGTGAGTTGAGAGTGAGAGCCGGCTCCGATTCTTACAAGAATTAGGAAATAGGTTCGAAGGTCCTCAAGCTAAAAATTCGCTTCTAACATCCACATCGACCCCGTTTCCCGGAGTCAACGAAATCGCTAGTCGGGCTGGTGACGCAAAGTGCTTTTACCGGAGCGTACTTGGTCCATATCTGGCAAAGAACTGTCAATATAAGTATAACCTTTGATTTGGCCGTCATGTCATATTTCATGAATGCATGCGCGACCTCAAACTGCTACAATAATAATAAAAACCCAAAAAAAGGATCCAAATAAGTTTTTAGTCGGAAGGATCCGCAACCTGGTCTAAGTTAAGAGAAACTCGATTCAGAAAGACTCGGAAAAGATTCAAGATTAAGCAAGAAAGGGTGTTAGAGCTCAACAAATGTATTAAAAGAACAGACAGACAATTATAGATTACCAGACAGACAATTATAGATTACTAATGGATTGAAGCCTCCCTGTACCTAATAACTACTATTTGTAACCCGCTGGGGTGTAATAACTACTATATATATATATATCCGAAATGTATTCGGTTAAGAAGTAGACAAAGCGAACCGGAAGCACGTGAACCGGAAGGTGCAAAGAGCTCTTTAATCTAATTTTGATAGTAAATTTGGAATAACCAACATTATTGCTGTGAAAACTTCGATTGAATTTGCCGATACCGAAACGTCTCACAGTTAAGCATCAGCATTATGAGTATTAAGAAACAAATAAAATCACGCGTGTGCTATTAACATAAAGCCTAGATTGTGGAGATATTAACGAAACATTAACTAGCTCATTAGCAGACCTATTGCCTACTAATCGTAATGATTATCGGTTTAATTGATTTTTTTTTTTTGAAAATCCTACTAATAATTGATTACCCATGGTTTTCGGGGTTTAAAGATTATTTAAAAAAATTTAAAAACAAGCAAAAAATACTTTTGATTTCTTAGATTTTTTTTTCGTCCTATGGTAATCAATTAGTAATTGCAGATTTTTGACAGTAATTAAAATAATCATTATTTATTGAAAGAGCCGTCCAATCAGTTGATTACTCAATTCTAATGGGAATTGAACAGGACTTCTCCTTAGTGACTTATTTTTCTGTTTTATTAGCGATTCTCCAATGTACAAGAGTCTGCCATTATCATGGCGTGATCACCTCTCCTCAGACGAAATAATGTAGGGTGATCTCCTCCAGAAATACTAGGATAACACTTGACATTGTGACTTTGATATTATCGGAACTGCATCGAATTCAAAAAGTACAAGGTGGCGCAAAAGTAATCCTCCTATCAGAAAATGCTATAAATTTTGCGATTGGCCCCTAAAGTCAGTTCTGTTTTGACATTTGTGTAGTAAACACATGCGAAATACACGCTAATAAACAATGTTACGCTATACTGCTCCAGAACGCGGAATATTGCTGACTATTTATTTGACCAATAATCGGTCGGTGAAAAACGGTTACTGCGCAAAAGTAATCCTCCTATCAGAAAATGCTATAAATTTTGCGATTGACCCCTAAAGTCAGTTCTGTTTTGACATTTGTGTAGTAAACACATGCGAAATACACGCTAATAAGCAATGTTACGCTACACTGCTCCAGAACGTGGAATATTGCTGACTATTTATTTGACCAATAATCGGTCGGGGCCAAACGGTTACTGTGAATGGTGAGCGCTACAGAGCAATGATCAACGAGTTCTTTTCGCCGCAACTTGAAGAATTGGGATTGGAAAACATGTGGTTCCAACAAGACGGTGCAACAGCACACACTGCACGTGCCACAACCGATATGCTGAACATCGGAAGCTTACTTTTTCGCCACCTTGTATTTGTCCGATCTTGTTGGTTCCGACAAAGAGTTAATACATTACAAAATGGCGTCTGAATACCAAATTTTAAGCAGATATCTCTAAACCTGAAGAACTAGTTTACGCTCAAACAGACAGACGGACATGGCCAAATCAACTCATCACATCATCCTGACCATTTCTGTATACTTATTGGTGGATCTATCTATTTTTCTTCTACGTACAAACATCTGACCAAAGTCATGTTACCGTTTCATATTCATGAATGGTATAATGAGGTTGGTAATGTCGTTGCAGTGTTTATAGTTTTAAGAAATCGAAAATAATGCACACTTTTTAACTGCGAAAGTATGCAAAAAAGGAAAATAATACAATATTTTGGATTTTAAATGTACAAAATACCTTTCTGCATATGCTTTAAGAGGCGGCCGCCGTGGTGTGGCGGTAGTGTTGCTGGCCTACCACACGGAAGGTCCAAGGTACGAGCCCTGGTACAGGTAACATCAAAAGCGGTTTGTAAAAGTATTTTGAAAATGAAGTCGCCCTCGGCAGTGGTTTGGCAAACTCTCCGAGTGTATTTCTGAAATGGAAGGTTTCTCAGCAAAAATTTATCCGTTCGGATCAGCAAAAAACTGTAGGTTCCGCCAATTTGTAAGAAAAAATTAGAAGCAGGTATATATCGCGACATTTATTTATATTCTTTAAAAAAATAACCCTTAACCGGTCCAACACCGGCTTTGCGATTCTCAGTATTCTCGTGAATAACAGCTTTTTTTTTTTAGTTTTAAACAATTAACAATATTGACTCTCCCCATTCGGATTATGATTCCCGAGGTCGAAGCGCGTATTTTGATACCCCTACCGAAATTTTTCGACATGTTTTAGCAATCGGTGGTGGTCGTTAACTATTACCGCGAGTTTTATAGCTCATGCTCATGATCCAACACAAATATTGTCGATGTATTTTGTTTTTGTAATTTGTGATTTTCACGTCAAAATCGTACTGAGAAATGAGTGTAATGTCAAAATTCGAGCCGAATGTAAAAATCAGCTGGTCCATCAATACGACCTGTATTATTGGATCATGGCTCACGCTAAAAAGTTGCTACAGCAGAAATTAATCGTTAAGACGGATCCGATATACGATAGCGATTAGAAAGAGCCAAACCTAAGAATACAACACTTGGATTGTTTTGAATTTTGCGCTAATTTTGATAAAATGCCTTTTCTTTGTTGGAGTAAATAAATTAATTGTTTGTAATAATGCGTGTGGTTAAGTCCTGCCTGTTGGAATTGCGGGAGGTTAGCTATGCCTTTACTTCTTCCATATATTCCTGCCAATTTTAATATAAATTCACATTTCCTCCGCAGTATAAAGATAAAAGAATTGTGTGCCAAGTAATTTCGGACTGTTCAGCCACCGATGGGCAATATTGGCAGGAAACACAACATTTCCATTGGCTTGATAAAGAACATTGGAAGGCTTTCGATAAACAATTGGAGGACTTAGCGGATAAGACAAGTGGCTTTGAAAAGTTCGAGGACAAATCATTTGAAATAAGCGAAGAAGTGCACGTACAGGTTAGGAAATCTGCCACAGCTGTTAAAACGTTACTAGAATATTTGGGATACATAACATTTGAGAGAAATGACAACACATTGGCACTGGACTTTTCAATTCAACGTAAAGCAAAAATAAAGGAATGTATGTCACCAAAACGAGATGTGAGTAAATTTAATGTGTTCCTCAAATATGACAATTATAGTTAAAGTCATTACTGCTAGTTTTATAATAACTATGCTGGACTCCTATACCTAAATGTCCCTTTTTCAAGTACCGGGTAAGGTACAAAAGGCTGGAAAAGCTTTGTCAAAAACACGATCAACACTTGGCGTGGTCGTCAAGTTTCTGAGTGTATTTCTATAATGAAAATGCTCTCGAAAAATTTATCTGGGCTTATAGGTTGTTGTTGTTTTTAACAGTGCTTCGCCCTGCATAATGGGCAAGATCACTCTAAATTGTCATCAAGCTCTTCTAACAGAAGTCAGAGGAAACGCGCAGTTTCAAAAAGGCTGGACCAGAGTGATGTTGGTATTAGAAGAGTAGGTTCAGTTGAACAGGAAAATAGATGTTTGTTATCATGAAGGGACATACCACATGCAGGCGCAAGTGTTTGGTATGGTGGGATTCAGTCTGGATTAGTAAGAGTTTAACCTATTACAATATCCAGAACGAAGTTGGGCTGGCATGACTCTAGTCTCCCTCGGGAGTATACGCTCCTCTTCAGCTAATACTGGTGATTGAATGTCTATGGTCCCTGCGCGTTAGGGGTTTAGAATATCCCCAAGGTAGGCATACCGGTCGTAAGAGGCGACTAATATGCAGAAAGGTAATGACGTGCAACTCAATGGTTGATCTACGGATATGATACCTCTCACCTCCCATTACCCATCTTATCCTTACTTACGGAAGGAGGGCTGACATGACCTAGAAGGTTTCACTGGTCATAAATCGCTACCACGATAGTCGGGCAGTACCGCAAGGGAGTACCGGAGCGTACAGCACGGCCACAAGGGCTGTTAATTCGACAACACTCCCCAAAACCTTCGGGGAGTGTTTTTGTCGTTACCACAACAACAACAACATTGAATGTCTATAACGGGATTCGCAGGCCAAGATCTGAAGGATCTGTCTACCGACTCGGTGTGAAGGTCATTTAGAACCGGCCTATGGTTACGGGTAACCCTATCTAATTTGGGTTTATAGGTGCAACCTATTAGTATGGAAATAAAAAGCAGCACACTACAACTTGCCAAATCAGTATTATTATTTATTTAAATTGATAACACAGTGGTTATCAAGAAGCTTTCAGAAACTAGATGGTTCTGCTTTCTTTCACCCTAGTTGAACAGTTAACCTAGTTGAACAGTGGAATGAATCCTCTACTGGCCCTTTCTGGTATCTGCCCCATTGCAGGGGGAATGATTTCCTTAACCCGTTGACCATTGTGATATCCAGAAAGTATGTTTGAGTAACGAAGGCCCTGAAGAGTGTTGCCGATGTGTCAGACCGGTCAGCTCCGGTTCACGAATGATTTTGTATGAACAGTGCTGCCTTCTATATCGTGTCACACCTCATTCCGTAAGGTAAGAATAGATTTCTAATGACAGGCATCATATCCACGGGCATATTCTACACCGGTAACTCACAGGGGTATGAATCATCGAACCGTAAATTTTAGTCCCCTCTTACGATAGACATACCCACAGCGGGTATATTTTATGCCTCTAACCTCCTAGTCATTTGTAAACAGTTGTGCTTATAAATTCTCTTATTTTTCTAGTCATACTCTCCATGCCTTAGTTTTTCCGAAAACTTGGAATACTTGCCAGAGCCTTTACCCACTGTTAACACATCGGCGGATTCGTCATGTTTGCCTTATGTGCCATCGAACAGTGGCAAATGTGAATTAGGTAGCGATGACCCAGATCGATATACGCCAACTAAATTACCAACAACGCCTAGTGTCTCGCCAATCTACAAGCCAAAACGTATACAAAAAACGCATTGCACAAAGGTAAACAAAGAAAAGGATATATTCGCTAATTCCAGTGAAGATGAGCGCGAAAAAGACTTTACCAAATCAAAGAAAAAGACGTCTACATCATCTGAATATGAAGATAAGAAGAATGATTTAAAAAAGAAAGATAAAGCAGAACGCAAGCATCGCCGACATGATAATAAAAACAGTAACGGCAGTAACAGCGATTATGCAGAGACATCAAAAGCTCATCACCCGGGAATGCAATCAGGTGATAGTCCTGTTGAAATCATTAAATTAAGTGCATCGCAGGATGATAGCGATAATATAGATTTAATGGATTACGTAAAACCGAAAATAGGCAAAGCTAATAAACTCAGTGAAGATAAGTTCAAGCAAGAACCAGAAACCAAATCAAAATCGAGCCACAAACATGAACCCATAAGCTCCAAATCAAATAAGGAGTTGCGTCGTTCGCACCGTTCGCCTGTAAAGCCAAAGCGTTATGAAGAACTTACTGATAGTGAAACCTTTAAGAAGACTAAAAAGCCCACAAAAGATCTCATGCGAAAATGTTTTGGTTCTGATGCTGAAAGCGATGATTTTGTTGAAAAAACGCCAGTTAAACTTGTGCCACCCAAAACTTCAGCGGGATCGGCGCATGCGTCGACCGGCTCGTCCGTGAAAAAACGCAAGCGTGAAGAAAGAAGCGGCAGCACATGTCAGCAAGAGAAGCAATCAATGAGTAAATGGTTGAGTAAGAAGAAACCCGAAGAAATAATACAATCACCGAAGAAATCATCTAAGTCGTCTCGTACTAAAGCTACAACAAAGGCTTCAACTTCCACAAGTATAGTAAAACGTATATATTACCCAACAGCAGAAGAGATCGCAGAAAATGAACGCAGGGAAAGAGCACAGATGAGGGTAAATGAAAATATGGAGAATATATTTAAAGAATTAATACAAGTGCCAAAAAAGGTTGAAATATTGTAAGTAGTATATGTGGTTGCTCATTTTTAATTTATTTTAGTGAAATATTTAACTTTTTTTTTTTGCTCTTAAACAGATCACTGAATGACATGTCCGCTGATGAAATTTTGAACTCTTTTACTAAATATAAGCATAAGCTGGATGAAATTTTCCATAAGTTGCGCTCAAAGTCAAAAGTAACCGGTTATAATGGTATAAATCATTATTCTGTTATTGACCTGGTAGATCATACCAAACAGTTGAAAATGATGCACAAACTTGGTGAAGTCTACGAAAAGGACATAGAGGGTACATCATTGGTATGTAATATATAAAGTTAGTTATACCTCCTGGTTATCTGGTGGATACCCTTAAATCGTATAATTCCGCTACAATGCAGTATTTTTATTGCTGTTTTTACGTTCATCAAGTTCCCTTCTCCTCTCGCATGTCTGATATCGTTTGCTATCTTTTGATCGCCAAGTCTTCATTACTTGAATACGTCTTTGGAACTCTCTTCCTTCTAGACTTAGACTGATAAGTAATAAACTGCACTTTAAAATAAAATAACTAGCTTCTACGACTTGTAAGACAATTAGGAATGATAGTTCCTACTTATAAAATACGATTCTAATATTGGCAATCCTGGGTATCCGACTGCCCTAAACTCGTTATTCGGTTGGGTCCCTTCTGTCCATGTGCCCTTCAAGACATAGCAACCCCTGACTGGGTCCCTTCTGGCCTATACAGACTCCTTTCTGGGTACCGCTTTACCAACAATCTTTTTTTTTTCTTACTGCGTTTAGTTTAATGCGATTTAAGTTTTTTACGCTATTATTAATTATTTCAATTCTTATTTTGTAACGTTGTGGTAGGAAATTCAAATGAATAAATACAAAAAACAAGGCATCCTTGTTGAAATATTACCCCGCCCTCCTTTATGAATGCGGATTAAGCTATACCGCGTAATACCGTGATAGTCATGAATGACTCACCCAAGGACTGTCCCACGGCAGCACACTTTCAAAACTGTCGGTAGCCTTTAGAATGTCGACTTTCCCAGTAATTTAATACTCTAACTTCATTACATTTTTCAAGTTGATTGCAAACAATTTGAAAATTTTGGTATAGCAATAAACGTATAAAGGTCTATTTGCGATGCGAAAATGCTATTAATTAAATGCAGACTTTGGTAGTCTACAGTACCTCTCATCCAACAATAATTTTGACTTTTGCATCCACGCCATAATGCTCGTCCCAGCTGCAATCCTATTTATATAAATGCATTGACCTGCAGGAAGTGATTCAAGCATATTTTGATCTGATTTAATATATCCATTTTGTTTTGTATTTATAGTACACTACGCTCTTTGCCCATGCATTAATGCCTGAGTGGCTGGTTCACATATTCAAGGATAAGTACAATTTTTCGCACAACGAAGCAGTAACGCGGTTAGAAGAACAACTGCAATACATACAGTATATGGACGTAGAGGAACACCAACAATGAGCTGTCTTACTATAAGACTTGGGACTTTTAATATCTAGATTTGTATCGCATATTAGCTAAGTTGAAAAAAGTCTAAAATTTGAAGTCACACATTTTAAAATCACTGAAGCGACATTCCATGCCAAATTATCTAGTAGTTGTTTATGAACTGTTTCGATTTAAACTACAAAGCGATCAATACTACATCATATAACGCAGCTCTGCCGTAGAAAAAAATTTAAAAAATATACATTAGTATAACCATATTTCTTTTTGCATAGATTCAAAACTTTAAAAATTGCATTTTTTTTATTTTTAAGTTTATGAGATTTTTTTTTATCTCTACTACAAAAACCACCTAAGAAATTAAAAACAAAACATTACTCTTGTGTACATTTTAAACTGTCTTAAAAGCGTTAAATTTTACATTTTGAGAAACCATATAGCGGAATGGAGTTTCAATGAATTAACATAAACAAGTTGATGTGCTTGTAAATAAAATACCGGGTATATTGAATTTGAAATTGTTCCTTCAAGATAGTACAAATATACTGTTCAGCAAAGTTTCGTTACAACATGTAAGAAGAGTTGAAAAGGCATGGAATGAATCTAACGGAAAATTGGTTAACAAATTTATACCGAATAGTTAGCGGCGACTTAGTATCACTCTTAACTGGTTGCAGCTAGTTGTATTTCTTTTGAAGAACTGAAACTAAGAAATCAAGTATTATTTTGAAAAAAATCGAAGTTTTAAAATTTCTCTGCGTTCGGTTCTTACTTTTGTTGTACTTTTATTCAAGAAATATAATAATCTTTTGTTTTATAATGAACAGTTTTTAGGTTTAAAAAATTATTTATTGTAGATCGCATTTTTTGTGGTTGATTACACATCATAACTCTATTACAAATAGAAAATATATATTTATGTATGTATTTACTTGCAACTATTCTATGAAAATTTCTTAAAATTCTAAAACCCGCCCTTTATATTACGCGCTACCATACACGCATGCGCTTAAAAATTAAAATGAAAACGAGTAATTGAATGAATTGAGTTAACGTAGTATTTTTTTTTTTTTGCTCTTGTCATGTCTTAAATGCAATCATTACAAAATTAAATGTTGCAATAGTATATATCTAATAACATACATAGATATGTAGCGCGTTGACGAATGTACTGAGTGAGCAGCAACTAAAAAGAAATCAGTCTGCCATTCTTACAAATTTACGTTTTATCTATAAAAAAAAACACTCAAATTAAATTTTGATAATTTAGAGCTCATCGTGGACCTCATCTTCATCTTTCTGTGACGAGTAATCACTATCTCCTTCGCTACCAGCGATACCAGGTGATTCATCACCGTCCTCACCATCATTATCAGCACCCTCATCATCATCCAAATCAACTTGCTCATCTAACGGCACACCCAATGATTGACGCATCATTTTCTCAATTGTATCCGCAAAATCGGATGTCTCTTGCAACATAAAACCAGAACGCAATGTCGCTGTACGGAACATCATAACAGCCATTTCCTTGGCCGTGCTATCACTTTCGTCAACTTCTACTCGACGCAACAGTTCACGTATAAGTGGATGACGTGGATTGATTTCCAATGTCTTCTTTTGATTCAAATAATAGCTACGTTGTGGATCATCCGACTTTTGATGAGCATTCGACATTGCCAAACGTTCCATATTTCCAGTCCAGCCGAACATACCTGCAACAAGTGCACATGGCGAATTACTCAAACGCTCCGATACTTGTGCTTTCGAAATTTTATCCTTCAATGCCACATCATTTAACCATTTTACAAGCGGTTCAAATGTTGTTTTCAATTGCTCGAATTTATTTTTACTCTTCTCAGATTCGTTTAATTTAAAACCTTCCTTGGCGACGTTTTGGAATTTCTTGCCATCGAATTCGGGTAGTGCTGAAATGCAATATTCGTCAACGGCTTCAACAAGGTATAAAACTTCATAGCCTTTGCTTAGTAGACGTTCAACGAAGGGTGATTTTTCTACTTCAGCACGATTTGCTCCTGCAATGAAATAGATGTGGCTCTGTTTTGGTTTCATACGTTCAACATATTCAGCCAATGAAGTGACTCTCTTTCCATTAGACGATTGGAAGCGCAGCAGTTTGGCAAGACGTGAGCGATTGCTGGGATCTTCCATAATACCGAGTTTAATGCTGAAATAACAGTTAAACAAAAAATTAATAATGAGCGACATTATTATTTAATAATTATGGTAGTAGTGTCATTATAAAGACAAGACGCACTGGAAAAGGTTGCGGGCCTGTCAAAACACCTCTCTCCGAACTTCCACGGGATGTCTCTTTATGCCGCTTGAGCACCACCTTCACAGCGAGGCAAAAATGAGTGAGATGTTGACCAGGCAATTCCTGTTTATTTGTTACAAACCACAACATTCGAACAGGCGCCTGCTCGACGAAGCCGACCCTTCTAACGCCAATTTCACTTTGGTCCACTAGTTTTGAAGCCGCAAGGTTTTGGGACTTACGTTAGAAGAGATTGATGTCAATGCTAGCTAAGAAAGGTGACGACTAGGAGTGACATGAGCTAGAAAGTTAGTTGTTGTAGTAACGAAAAAAACACTCCCTGAAGGTTTTTGGGAGTGTTGTCGAATTAACAGTCCTTGTCCGGATTTGAACCCGGTATGCTCCGGTACTGCCCGATTGTCGTAGCAATTTGGTATGGCCAACCTTCTAGTCACTCCTAGTCGTCACCTTTCTTACCCAGCATTGTCGTCAAGCTCCGGTATGCCTACCTCGGGCATATTCTAAACCCCTAACCCGCAGGGGCACTAGAAGGTTGGTCATACCAAATTGCTACAACAATCGGGCAGTTCCGCAAGGGAGTACCGGAGCGAACCAGGTTCATATCCCGCCAAGGACTTTCAATTCGACAACACTCCCCAAAACCTTCGGGAAGTATTTTTGACGTTACAATCAAGAATAAACGACTAGGAAAGGCGAAGCATCGCTATCACAACAACAATGTATTGAAAATAAACATATAGAAAGAGATAAACATGTTGCACTTACTTTGTTGAGTATTCCTTCCAGAATTTATCGTAGTTATCCTTATCGATCTTTTTAATCATATCAAGAACTTTGCGTACCAGTTTCTTCTTGATCACCTTAATGAGTTTATGTTGTTGCAAAGTTTCGCGGGATACATTAAGTGGCAAATCATCAGAGTCAACAACACCACGAATAAAACTTAAGTAATTTGGCATCATATCACTAAACTCATCAGTGATAAAAACGCGACGTACATACAATTTGATGTTATCAGCATTGGTGCCATAACGATTGAATGATTCAGATGGTTGGACTTTTGGTATGTACAACAAACTCTTGAAAGTTACTTCGCCTTCGGCAACGAAATGTGTATGCGTCAGAGGTTCAGTGCTATCTTTGGTGAGAGTCTTATAGAATTCAGTATATTCCTCTTCAGCAACATCGGCTGGTTTACGCGTCCAAATGGGTTTGCTATCATTAATCAATTGCCAGTTCCATACAGTTTTTGAAACCTTTTTGGTTTTAGGCTTGCTTGAATCTTCAGCTTCCTCCTCAACTTTTGCATCTTCATCACCTTCCTCTATACTCTCCTCGGCATCGGACGATTTCTCAGTTGCTGCTGATGTTGCTTCTTCTTCAATTGGCACTTCTTCTTCTATCGTTTTGCTCGACCACATCAATATAGGGAAATTGATGAATTGAGAATATTTGCGTATTAATTCGCGTACAGTATCTTCTTCAAGGAAATCTTGCGCCTCGTCTTTTAAATATAATGAAACAATTGAACCGCGCTTAAGTGTATCGCCGCGTGGATCCTCAACTATACTGAAACTATTCGCATCTGATTCCCAAATATATTGTTTATCGGCATTATGTTTGGTTGTTACAACAACACGATCTGCTACCAAGAAAGCAGAATAGAAACCAACACCAAATTGTCCAATCATATCGTTCAAATCTTGACCAGACTCGTTTTTTGTGACATCTTGCATTTTTGATAAGAAATCCGCAGTACCAGATTTGGCTATTGTACCCAGATTATTAATAAGATCCTGATGTGTCATACCAATACCGGAATCCATAATATGCAGCACCTTATTTTCTTTATCAGCTTTAATGCGTATGTGGAGTTCGGGATTACTATCCAACTCGCCTCTGTTTGTGAGAGCTAATAACCGTATCTTATCAATGGCATCGGAAGCATTTGATATCAATTCACGCAAGAAGATCTCCTTATTGCGGTACAATGAATTGATGATGAGTTTCATCATGCGATTTACCTCCGTTTGGAATGTGAATTTTTCGGCCTAAAGTGAGGCAGCAAATGGGGGGGTGGAGTTAATAATGAAATTTGTATATACTATCCACATATTTTAAACGAATTGCTTCAATACTTGAAGGAATGTCTACCTTAATGTGACCTCAAAAACACCGCTAGTAAGAGATAGATCTATAGCTTTTCTAAAATGATAACAGCTGCTGAAGCAATACGTTATGTTAATCTCGATTTTGTTAATTTTAAGTTCAAATCTTTACTCAGCTTTTTTCGCTTTTTAATAGAATGAAGAAAAAACCAGTAGGTGTTGATACCGGACTACACATAAATATGAAAAATTTCATGATTCGATCATAAGAAAATTTTATAAAATAAAAGCCGGCAGTTGCAGTTTTGAAACACATGTAGACTGATGTTTTTCGTCGTGCAATAACACCATTAGAAGATCAAGGCTAACAAATTTAAATACTAACTGGCCAAAGGGGCCGAGTAATTACACTGACCTTTAAAAGTATCCAGTTCATGGCACCTAATATCTTAACACTAAGGGGGAGGGGCGTAAACCAAATTAAAAAACATATGTACCTTCTCGCGGACCTCCTTCATTTGTGCTACACTCAGGCCATCCAATTTAATTGCTTCTTCTTCACGTTTCAGTGCTTCAGTATCTATAAAGCAATATTACAAAATAAGAAAAGGTGTTATTCAAAAGTTTTTATTTATACTTATATGTGTACATATGTATATTATAAAAATCTCAGCTCCCCAATTGGTTCACTGCTCGCATGACGTGTACAAAGCGCCACGAAACAATTTATCAAACGGACAGATTGATACGGTGTACCACACATGTACACACAAGTACTTAATGTATTGGGGGTAGAGAAATGCAAAAAAAAAAAAGTATTGAAAATCTTACCAGTTCTGGAACCTTCCTTGAAAGAGCCTATATCAAGATCAATAGTTTCGTCCACATCTTCTATAGCATCCTCTGCAACAATTCCACTAATGCCTGAATATAATTAAATATTGCAGTTTTAGCAAATACATTAATACATAAATTAAAAAATAAGTAAAACTCTTTTGTTGCTTTGCCGGCACACAAATTGAGCGTAAAATGAAGAAAAACTAACCTGTTAAAAACAGCAACCCAAACAGCAAAAAATATTTCATATTGTGACCCACAATACACTTCAGTCGGCGGTATATAACAGCACTTTAACAAAGAATTTTTGCAGAAATGCTTTTATACAAAGAGCAGCTGCTTTACAACTTTTCCAATTAGCGAATTCCAAATATCACGTTTACTTTCTGACTAAAGATGACTTTTTGAAATGAATTGTAATGAGCAGCTCTTAAAAGGCACTCATTAAATCTCTGTGATGAACCGTTTCTTGTTATACGCAGGGTTGTTTTCCTATGGAGTGAAGAAATATCGCGAAAAATTTAACATAGTAAAATATTGATATTAACTGAGGTTTTCACTATACACTTTTTTTGATTCATAATGCAGTTTAGTTGAATTATAATTGAATAATTGGCTATGCATATGTATTAATAGGAAACCTTCAATATGGAAATTAGCAACAAAATTTGTTTACTTTTTACATAACTTGGGGACACACCACCCTTTCATACGAAAAGAGAGCCGCTACAAATGGCGCTTTTTGATTGGTCCAAATCATATGAAATATTTAGCGGAACTCCAAAACCACTCATTTCTCATCATATCGGCACCACCACGGTAAGAGCTGCTAACTACACTGATTTAAAATTATCAGTAAACATTTCAATAGTAAAAAAACTCAGCCTTCAAAGTTTAAAAACGTACAAAAATTTTTTTGGAGCCGATCATGGCTAAGAAAAGGAGGTAGTTCTTTGGGTTAATTCTCGGTCCACATGATAGCTACCTGACAATTATTATATTATAAAATAAATAATAGCTGAGTACATATCGTACGTTTCGTCGAGGGATGAGGAATCTCTAAGCCCGAATCGTTATAGCTAAGTTAGTAAATAGTACAGTCGTTGGTGCAGGCGACAAGTTAGTGAATTCCACTACTGATGTTGGTCTGGGCCTGGGGGACTAAATTTATGATAAACCACTCATGATGCTCCATACCATGTCAAAAATTCCCGAAACTCTCCTACATGTCCTCAGGATAAAAGGTCAGATGCTGTACCTTGAACTATTCATCTTTTCTATCCACCAGAAGAACTACCTATCACTATTTATGAAACACTAATTCCGACAGTAAGCAAATACTTGATGTTATTTTGTTTATTATGGTTAACTAGTCCCACTACCTGTAGCCCGATTCTGTAACTTTTAACCACTCGCCGAGCGTTAAGCTTATCGGCAAATTTTGGCGTTTGATCTTAACGAAAATGCGATTCTGTAACTCTCTTTTAACGCCGCTAAACAGCTGACTCTTGATAGTGATAACATATGGAAATACTGGTGTTCAGAGGTATTTAGCCCTAAATTACATGCAAAAAACATAAAAATAATTTTTTTACTTTTTCCAAACGCTAAAACACTTGTAAATATACATATTATCGCTATCGTTAACACCTCGAAAATAATTCGCGACAGCTAACCACACAAAAGTTAGCGAATACGGAAAAGCGTTAAAAATGGTGTTAAGCGAAGTTAACGCTAACACCTGGCGTTAAAATACTTACAGAATCGACCTACTGGTGTCATAAGACTAAGCAAGGCGGAGTATTGTTACAACAACAAGAGATACGTTTCAAAAGGGGCAACAATGTGTGCAGTGAATGAATAAAAAAATTTTTTACCCAAGAAATACAGTTCTATTCTGATTTATTTAAAAATTACCAAATAAAATTTAAATAAATCAGACTCCCTGAGGAAGATGTAAAAACACATCGAAACGCGTAGGAGGAAAGAGAGTCTTAATCCCATCGGCCGACAAGCTCGATATAATTAAAAGATAAATTATTAACATTAAGCCCAAAATAAACAAATAAAATTTTTTATTTGTATCGTGAAATGAAAAATTTTATGACATAAGCTCCACAAAAAAGCAATTTTGCAAAATCCCCAATATATGGTTTAAAATTTGCATCTACCTTATATCCGATTGCGCAACGCTATGCTAAATTTTGATATTAAAGGAATTATTTAGTAATTAAAGAAGTAGGGTTTATACCATGCGTCATTTGGAAACTCAACAAGCTATTTTCTGCTTGCCATCGGCTTTGATGCAGGCACTTGGGTTCGCCCCTATATATATTTATTACTTTTATATTGGCAGTAAGAGCTAATACCGTTCGAAAACATTGCAGTATAGATATATTATTTTTGAGCGAGGCAGGCATATATTTTTATTAACAAAAATATTTCAAAAGTAGTGAGCGTTTCAAGAAAAAAAAAATAATAATTCACTAAGGGCAATTTTCCTAAAGGCCGGTTAAGCCTAATGGGCGATTAATTTGACAGCTAACCGTACAAAATACGTCAATTAAACCCCGGTTAGTGTTAACCGGCTCTTATGAAAGCAGCCCTAAAGCGGCCATTGAAAGCAATGAATTTCCTAACTCGGTACGTTGGCGTTTTGAGAAGCGCAATGAAGCAATTGAATAAAAAGTCCCTGTGCGACAGAGCTTAGCTCGATGTGAGTATTATTGGGCTCATAAAATGTATAACCACACAAATATGTAAATGAGGTTAGTTGGCAACTGTATTGGAGCATATATTTTGTTTGATAAACAACCTGGGTTATTATAACAGAGAAAAATGTAGCATGTTATCTATTTCATGATCGGTTATGTTGTGAGATAGGAGCGGATATTCCAAAACACAAGAATGTATCCTCTAAAGTTATTAGCTAAACACATAATTAAGGCGAAAAACGATTTATACTTTATTATACATGTGGCAACAAATACACTCTTTCTCAAAAAATTTCTTAAGTTTTGATTAAATACATTTGGGCCCCTATCAATGGAATCCGCTACTGGATTGCTTTGACAATTTTAAAAATTTTTTCGTTTATAAATTTATACATGCACAATACATTCACAAAACCGGTACTAGCTTGCCTCAAAATGATTTCGTAACTTTTACACATTGAGAAGATACATTACTGCCAATATAGAAGTATTACATATATGTTCGCAACCCAGTGTCCGACAAGGGGTCTCATGAGAAGTTGGTAACATCGAAACATGTCATCCCATACCATAGCCGTGCAAATCGTTGTAAATTTGTATCTTATATCAACAAATAATTCAAAATTGTTTGAATTGAAAACAAGGAAAAATACTGTTAAACACTAAACCATGGAGCTAACAGCTTTTCATACTTTTTAGGAATTAACATACTTTCTTTTAGCAATTGGTTTTTACGCCACCCAGTACTGAAATCTCCCACCTTTATCGCAATATAAAAAACTTGTTTTGAGTGTAAACTGAGCGGGGACCGCGCTATATTCATCGCTATTGGTTTAAAAATGAAATAAAAATATGATACAAATTATTTGTAAATAGAAAACGAAACTTTTTGCTAACTGCTAAAACACCGAGGTCAAAACGCGTCTTTTGATACCTTTCCCGATAATTTCGGACGTGTTTTAGCAGTTGTCTCCTAAAGGAAACAATTACCCTTTTTTGGTTTAAACGAATTTATTTATAAAAACCAAAAACCATTTCAAGTTCTAAGAGCAAAAAGTATTTTATTACAATTTAGCAGTCAGAAGGGAATATGTTTACTTTGAGTGGAATAAGGCGCAGAGACTCAACCCCGGAACAAGTGCAGGGTGTTCCAGAATTGACGGAAGCGTAGCTTTTTGTACGAATTGTGCCCAGCGCACGCAATTTTGAATTATTTTAAAACGATTTCGTCTCTGTTTATATTTAGCTTTGGGCACAACCCTGTTGCGGCGGTGTGCTATATTCACGGTTCTTTTTCGTTATTTTTATTCCACGTATCAAAAATGCAAATAACGACAAACTGTTGATTCTTTCATGATTTTGTCTAACTTAATACCATCCCGTGTAACCATTTAAAACATATTCCAGCGACAGCCTCCTCTACTATGATTCTATTCACCTCTATTAATTTGCTGCTTTCTTTCAATTATCTAGGTTGCACTATTAACTCTAAAAAATTTATTTTTGAGAACAAAATTAGGATATGCCCTATACCCCTGCATACCGGTCGTAAGAGGCGACTAAAATGAACAAAGGTACTTCCGTGCACATTGATGGTTGATTGTTGTTGTTTTTAGCAACAAAAACACCCCGAAAGCTTTGGGGAGTGTTGTCGGAAGTGACAGTCCTTTGCCGGATATGAACCCGGCACGCTCCGATACTCTCTTGCGGTACTGCCCGACTGTCGTGATATCGATTTGGTATGACCAGTGGCACCTTGTAGGTCATGCCACCCCTTATCGATGGTTGATCTACGAATATGATGCCTTTCACCTCTTATTACCCATCTTACGTGGGGCGTAGGATTGTCACTTTCGACAACACTCCCCAAAAACCTTCGGACAGTGTTTTTGTCGTTACAAAACAAAATCCTACAACAATTATTTGAAACAATAAAGGATCTTTATTTATTCTCTTGCTCTGCTTCCACCAGTGAGTGCCGATATCTTGTGGGTCGGAGCATATTCATTAATTCGCATAAAATGACATGCACAACAATACCGCTGGGTTCTAAGAAATCTTTCCAAAATTCCAAGTCCCTCGTCAGATGTTGTCAGCATTCCGGCTTCTTTCTACGCGATACAGCAGAACGGGTACGAAGTACTACTACAAGAGGGGTATACTCGTATAGTACACCAAGATCTATTGTTGTTACATTTCTAACAACACATTTTAATGAACTCCCTCTCTCATATGCTCAGAGTGAATTTTTACCAATGTAGGTTGGGGAGTTATTCAAATACAAGAAAAGTCAATTTACAGTTCTTTTAATTCATATCGTTACGTTTTATTTCCACATTCGTATTAATTCCTTATGTAACTATGCGCATTGAATTGAATTAAATTAAAAATTTATTAGTTACTAATAGCTAATTAGGGACGCCATCTACGTGTCCTTTGTCGTTTGTTTGTTGCATTTAATAAAGTTACTACACTTAAAGTTTTTTGTTTATGGTTAAATTTTATTTACTTACTTTTGCTTAAGATAGATATAGTTACGCTTCGGCTTTCAAATCATCGACTTTTGTTTTTGTTTATATTCTTCATTTTCATATTAATGCTTACATTTTGCTTTATTTTTTTTAGGTTGCTTACCAAATATTACATACATAACTAGTTAAATTACATTTCTAGCGCATTCTTATTAAATTATTCATTTTTTCATTTATAATTATTAAATACATATATTTATATTACATACAGCTACTTATGAGATAAGTTTAGTTTGAGTTAAAAATAATAAATGTTTACGCTTTTTTTTACTAAATTTATTATCATTAATTTGTATAGGCATATAATTATATTTAAATTATTTTTTAATTCGGTTCGTAAAATAATTTTTTTTATTGCATTGTGTTTTATGTACTCTTTCTTTATTAGTTATAGAAATATATTTTTAATCTATGCATATAAAAAACTAAAAAAGAAAATAAAATGAATAAACAATAATGCAAAATGTGAAAAAATTGTAAAGAAAAATATTTGCCATCCCGGGCACATGCGCGTCAGCATGCTTACAAAATATATTTATATGTATATACGAAAAATTTGCATTTAAGTAAATATAGATTTTAGTTTCATTTTTAATTTAAAGCTTTAAAGTGTTTATACGTACAATTATATTTTGCAGTTTTTGTTTAGTTTGCTATAAATCAATTTTTTTTTAATTTTTAGTTTGTTATACATACAAATTTGTTTGGAAAGCATTGTTGTTGCATCAATTTAAAATCCACGAACATGTAAATGGCGTCTCTTGCTGCTGCAGACTTAAAGATATTGTGTTTTTGAAAGAAATTTTGAATTAGGGCGCTCTTTAACCGAAGACTAATATGAAGAGTTCTCTAACGTTTCGCTGAGTTAAGAGCGTTTTCGAAAATGCAGGTAATAAAGGCCGTTATTCCACTCTACCTTTAATATAGACATACATTTATGTATGAGATGATCATTTATAATTACAGACTTTCAATATCGATCAATGTATAAAATAAGCTTTCAGAAAATATTTTTGAGTTCTCCGCTCACAGAAATTTTGAAAGATCAGAATCGTGAGCACAGAGACAGGGCCTGTTTATGGGAAGTTGCGCACTTAGAATGAAAGATCTTACCACCATAATGACATTTTCCATTTTGAGTTAAAGTGTTCGTTGAGTTAACCATTAAATGATCTATTTCATATTTAAATCTCAAATACAATGCACCAAAGGAAAACAAATTATTTTACAATATGAAAAATTAAAAAAATTTTCCAAACAAGAAAGAAACACCTTCATTCTGGCACATTAATGTTTCAGGTCAGAGGGCGACTGCTAAAGAGCAATCAATTAAGAGTTTGCTTAGGGAGTGCCTAAACTACCTAAACATGCCCGATTTCAGAGCCATTTGTTGCATTGATTTCATATTTTATGTGACGAGAGTTTTTGGAAACAAACTCTGACCAAATTCGTTTTCGGACCTATGATGAAATATGCCAATTGTCACCTCCGTCGGCGATTTAAAGTACCTTCTTTTTAAATAATTTTTTTTTTCCGAAAATTCAGTTCGTTTTTCTTTTTTAATATTAAAAAAATCATTAATCGTTATTAAACTTAAAGCATGATTATATATAAATATACAGATATACAGTGAAAATAAGCTATTATTGTTTTTATGTACATACACATGCGTAAGTATATTGTGGCTGTTCTGAATTGAAGAGAAAGTGTGCTTTACACATCGATTTATTACCTACTCTAGCAACATACATAAATATGCTTGATGCACTACTACAGACATTTATCTATTAATTCATAAATCAAAAAATGTATATATGTAATTATGTACGAGAGTAAACGCTTAACATTTTTCACGAATAAAACAATTTATGCAGCATCCCATATATTGGATATATTTCTGTTTGACGTGTTGAATCAATACACATATATAGTAAGGACCGATCGAATAATCGATCAATCAGCCCACATCATGTCCAATAATTTTTTGTAGTTTGTTTAGTTTTTTTAATTACATACTTTTGTTCCATTTTGCTACTTTTAAGTATTTATTATACACATTAGTTTCTTTCTTCTCTCAGCTATTGGTATTACTGTTATGTATTTTTTACTTCATTCTTTTGCTTAATTTGTTTTGTTGCTGGTACTATTTTGTTCCTTTGTTTCGACAAATTCAAATTCGCAAACAATTTCTAGAGGATCAGTTTAGATTTATGTTTATATATGTAAGTATATAAACTTAAATATTTAAAGTATTTTCATATACGTAAAGGTAAATGTATATCTAAAAGCATTTATATAAATGACTGCATATATATATATTCTAGTTTGTATGTATATATATAGTGTTTGTATGTGTATTTCATACGGAATGCACTTGATTTGCATTCCGATTTTTTCGTTTTTGCAAAACGTGATTTTTTAAATTGTTGTTTGTTGTTGCTTTCGGGTGACAAATATCAACACAGAAAAACACTTTGCTTTATCATTGCAGACCCCATTTTGAAACCCGACCTGAAAAGTGATTTCTTCGAATTCGAAATTTTTGTATTCATTTGTTCGAATAAACAATCTTTCTTATTTGAAGCAATCATTTGTAGTTCTATCTTCAAGGAATAAAATCACAAAATTCTATCTTTATTGAATATGGTACAGAAAACATATAAATTCGAATCGAACTGAATGACAAGAACGGTTAAAATCATATAATTGTAAGACTTCCTACTTTTAGCCCAATATACAAATTGAGTCTCAAAATTCGTAAATCTTGCTAGATAGGAACGGAGTGATTTGATTCGAAAAATAATTTGCCGACTCGTTAGTACTTTGAATTTGGCAATTCTATTTTTGAATGGTAAAGATGGGCAAAATCAATACCTCGATTCGAAAATTTTAAAAACTTTGTTCACAAAAGTTCAATGCTTTGATTCGCATCGAATCACAGAAAAGGACCACGGGTTCCACGGGTAATAATTTTGTTCGGCGAAACTGTCCCAGCTTAAACCCAACAATCTTTGTTCACAAAAGTGCAATGCTTATATAAAATTCGAATGAAATGTTTGATTTCAGTCGAATCACAGAATAAGACCACGGGTTTCACGGGTAATAATTTTGTTCGGCGAAACTGTCCCAACTTAAACTCAACAAAGCAAAGTAAAACGCGATCAACGATAGATGTCTTAGCTGATGTTATTACAACAAAGATGCTTCAGTTGTCTCAAAGTGTAAATCAAATCAAGAAACGAATTTCCAAATTTTAAATCTTTTTAAACTAAACTGTAGAACATGAGGACGACCTGACCTATGTGTAATATGTAGTTTGTATATATACTCTATTAACTAGCATTTAATTATGTATATATATGTCTTTATATATATACATAATATCATATAATTACATATATATATGTATGCATAAGTATGTACTTGATATCTAAACAATAAAATATTATTTTGCGTTTCTCACGTCGTTGACAACGCCACCGCCCGGCTGCACACCTCCTACCCCACCACCACCACCACTTGGACGCATACGAATCGATGGACGCCGTTCAGGTGTATCATATGGGGGACGTGATGAATTTGTTGCCGCCATCGAATCGTCCATATTCAGTCCACCACCACCGCCATTGCCACTGCCAACGACCATTTGTGACGTACCGCCACCCCCAACCATTGCACCACTACTACTAACCAACGTCTGTGCTCCACCACCACCGCCACCAGTCGAGCTAATAATTTGTGCACTTCCTACTGCTGCTACGCCACCACTGCTTGTAATTTGTTTCTGGTTGTGTTGATGTTGTTGTTGTGATGCTGATGCTTCTTGTCCTTGTTGACATTCACCACCAGCGCCATCTTGTTGTTGTTGTATAGCTTGCGGATTACGTGGTCCACCAAACTTCAATAGATTCCAATCAAACACATAATCATAGGTAAACCCAAGGCGATGAAATAAATTACGAAAGAGTTTTCTTAAATAACAATAATCAGGCCTTTGTTCAAAATGCATTTGACGGCAGAAATTTAAATAGTTAACAAATTCGCTGGGAAAACCTTTACACAGTGACAATATCGTAGTTGATAGTTTCTTTTCGGAGATACGTTCATATTTTTGACGTTTATTTGCAGCCTTGAGCCCTTGCCACGGCAGCGCGCCCAGATTGAAATACATCAATACATAGCCAAGTGATTCTAAATCATCACGTCGTGATTGTTCAATACCCAAATGTGTATTAATTGAGGCATAACGTGCAGTTCCAGTGAGATTTTTGTTTTCCCGATATGGTATATGTTTTAATGAGCGAGCATCGCGGAATTTTTTCGCTAATCCAAAGTCAATAATATATACGAGATTGCCCTTTTTGCCCAAACCCATTAGGAAATTGTCAGGTTTTATATCTCGGTGTATAAAATCTCGTGAATGTATATAATCGATACGTGATATCATTTGATCGGCTAGGAGGAGTACCGTTTTCAATGAGAAACGTCGCGAACAAAAATTGAATAGATCTTCCAACGAGGGCCCCAATAGTTCCATTACCATAACATTGTAATCACCCTCTGAACCACACCATATTATGCGTGGTATACCGATGCCTCCTTGCATGGTTTTATAAAATTTTGATTCAATATGTAATTGTGGATGTTTAGTGCGTATGCATTCTAGTTTTATTGCGACTTCTTCGCCCGTATTTATTGTTGTGCCAAGATATATATCACCAAATGAACCTGAACCGATTTTACGCCCAAGGCGATATTTATTACCGACTCGCAGTTCCATTTTTTGCTTTATTTGCAAAATCTATGGTGGTCTTCGAAAACTTGGTGGCGTACAATATTTTAACTTCTTTTTGATTACTCTTGACTGTATTGCGCCCCTGCAAATGATATTGTAAAATTACGATTAATAATTAATGCAATTTGCAAAAAGTTAAATCAATTAGTTAACCTTTGTTGTAGAAGTAGTAGTGATAGTTCTGGTTTTTTACTTTAGGCGTCTTGGAAGTAGAAAGTTTGCTCGGATTGCAGTTTCTTGTTGTTTGTTAAACTGAAAAATTGAGAAAAATGTTTTTAATTAATTTTACTGAAATTTAGCAACAGAACAAAAGCGAAAATGTTTAACTAAAAAAAAAATAAAAATAATTTTTTTGATGAATTGAAAATTGAAATTGACATCAAATAGTGTAGACAAAAAAACACAGGTACGAGTATGCAATACAATTTTTATTTTTTAGATAATTTTAAGTAATGCCAATTAAATAAAACAATTGCCGTATAATACCACGAAGTATGGCATTCTAGGCTGAACAACTGCGCAAATATTTGTTGGTTCATAGTACTTATTAAGAGAGACTAAGCGTTAAGTGGTCGTTTTGCAGCGAGTCTCGTTTAGTTGTACTAACGGCAAAAATACACCCAGAAGGTTGAGGGGAGCCCGACTGTTGCAGAATGATTTGTTTGACACAGTTTACACCTGCTCATCTGTTCTCCAACCAGAAAGCAGTGGATTTATGGTGAGATGTGAAAGGCTACGGACATGATTAGCGATCATGTTAACAACAACAACATTAGCGATCGAGTTAAGCGTTTGCACTGTAGCAACAAAAACACTTCCCGAAGGTCTTGTCTGATATCAATTTGGTACTCTCAGGAACCTTAAGGTAATAGGGAGTGAACGATTTGATAAAACTATGCGAACCTTCTTGGGGTCTAGCAGTCGATAGAGATCACAAAACTCTATATTATATTTATTCCCTGCCGGCAGTTCCGCCGGAATAGCTGATAGACCCCTGTATCACTATATTTTTCAAGTAAGTGTCTGGACTTTCAATCCAAAGAAAATAGGGGGTATTTTGCGGGAAAAAACTCGAAACTATATATTTAAATTATTTAGATTGTTCTAGAGCGCTTATAAAAATTAGAGACTTTTTTATGGAAAAATTATTACAATGAATTAAATATATATACTGTATAGTAATCAAAACTATACACGTTCTTACAAATAATATAGTTAGAAAACTATATAGTAGTTAAAATTTATAAGTATGAAGGCAAGTATCTAACATAAAATTGTAATCACGCTCCTTGTAGGTACAACATGAGAGCAGCCGATTCTACGTACCCACAACAGCCGGTTCTACGTGCCGGAATAACTCGGGTTTTTATATCCGACCAAGGGCTGTTATTTCGACACTAACCTGCCTAACTTGTCACCTTTCCCTCTAACACTGTCATCCTCCGTGGCCAACACCGATCCAGTGTCGCACGGCCACAAGTTCCAGATACATTCTCTACGACTAACAGCACTAATACTGCCCAACAAGTAGTGTGTAACTCCCGCTGCCGCTCAGGCCCACCGGCGACAACACCTCACACAGCTGCTCACAGCTACTTCTACGTAGCACTACTCTTTTAGATGTGAGCAATGCTGAGCGACAGCTCACCCCCCTCCCACTTACAACTTCCCCTTCTTCTTCCAGCACTAGCACAAATGTAAGCCAAAACCACCAGCTGCTGGTCCCTTACACCATGTGCATTGTTTGTCGGTTGAGACTATATACACCTGCGACACCAGTCAAATGCAACTCCTGCCTTGGCCTAAGTCACCTGCTTATATGTTCTCAACTTGGTAACAGGAACTTATGGACTGATACGTACGTTGCGCCATGTTGTCGAGCTACGCAACCTACAAGGTCGACCGATTCGCCTCCTGGTGGTCCGGATCCCTCGTTTGCGACCCAGCCTGCTTCGATAGTGAGTTTCATGAGACAGCCAAATATCAAGATTGCTGCTATTCAAGAGACAAAGCTAGGCGCCCGATCAGATCTTCGGACCTGTGAAGGCTACAACATTCACCGGCGTGACCTTGAGAGAGGTCTTGGGGGCGGACTTGCCTTCACCACTCATCAATCGTCTATTTGAGCCCGATGTCGACCCGAGGGACAACACCTTAGAACGCCAAGGTATGGTTGTCCGGCCCGGCGATATTGAAATTATCAAAATTTATATACCTCCTGCCACTTGCTGTCCGAGGGATTACCACCCTGACATCAGTGCGTTACTCAGAGGCGATAATCGTGTAATCCTCGGAGACTTCAACGCACACCACGACCTGTGGCACTCAAGCCTACAGGTTGATGGTAGGGGACAGGAATTAGCTGAACAAATAGACGATTCGACGTTTTGCCCCCAATAGTCGCGTAAATTGTTCTAGTTCGCCAGATCTTACTATCTTCAGCGCTGGTCTCATAAACTGCGTTGGCTGGCGACCAATGCTAACTCTTGCATTAGATCATTTACCGATAGTCCTCTTAATCGATCGCCCCAATGACTTTGTCACTTCTGAATCCCACTTTCACTAATTTCAGCAAAGCTGATTGGGTTGGTTTTCTTAATTTCACTGAGAGCACCTTCGCTGCTCTTCCGATCCCGTCTGACGTACGAGAAGGGGGGAAAAAGCGTTTTGCATGGTCATAGCTTCAGCCTCTAACTAATAAATTCCGTCAGGTAAAATTAAGGAGGTACGCCCTTATTTCCACGCAGAGGCAGCGGCCCTGGCAAATGAACGTGACCATGTGCGACGCTTGGACCCTACGGATCCCCAAATTCAGGGTCTCAATGCGGAAATAAGACGACTGGTTGATCAACACAAACGCGCCAAATGGGAGGACCACCTAAGGTCCTGCAACCTCTCTGCTGGTGTTGGCTAATTATGTTCCACTGTTAAATCCTTGTCAAATCTGATCAAACCTAACGACAAAATATCTATCACCTTTGGTGATAAGGTACAATCTAAACCGAAGTGATGCGCGAGCGCTTTCTGCCAGCAATTTGTACTGTATCCTCCGGTCGACAAGGAAATTAGACGAGCCATCAGGGAAGCGCACAAACGAAAAAATAGCCAAGCGCCCATTGCCATCACAACCACGGAGGTTCGGGAGGCCATACGGGGGTCCAAAAGCTCCAAATCGATAGGCCCAGACGGCATATCCATGCTGATGCTAAAACATCTCGGAGAAGAGGGAGTTTGTGGGAATTTGTTTTGCATGCCATTTTTAACTGAGGTGAGGTTATGAGAGCAGTTCATGATATCAGCTGACTGCCACATTTGATTTGTCAAGTTTATCATCGCGAACGGACCTCATATATGGTTGAGTTGTAAGAGTTTCATAGTCGGCTGCAAACTCGTACAACATAACCGCCAGTTACAGTTCTCAATGCATGTGAATATAACAGTGCCTTTATTAATTTATTTAATTTATAATGACGTCTTTTGTGTTGTGCCTTTTTTAAACGAGCATGCATCATTAATCAGAGCTGGGCTAAAATTATTACGATTACAAGAAAAATACGATTGCAGTTATAACTAATTTTTCGAACCACAAAGTTGGAATTACGAATACTGCAATCGTAACCAGTTTCTTCATTTAGCGACTACGTTCTTGTATTTTCATCGATTTCAAAATTACGAATCTTTGGTAAATCAGAAAAGTTTGATTGTTCCGTTGAGGATATACTTTGAGAATATTAAATGTTTTAAGGTCAAATACAGAGAGCATTAAGTGTTTTAAGGGTAATAGGTAGAATAAAAATATTTCTTCATGTTTTTTTTATAAGAAATAAGATTCATGTATAGAAACTGACAACCCAACGAAGTACATGCCGTCAAAAATTAAATAATCAGCTTTGGTAACCACGTCGCCATAAGGGGTGATACTTTAGGCAGGTTAAATAGTGGCTAATACAACATCAACGTCGCTGTTGATAGCTACAAATTTGAAACTGTGACTTGGCCAGCGTTAACACGGAAAATAACGATGAACTGCACGAGCTTTACACCGATATGAGCATGAGGCAGCGAATCAGCATAGAAGCTCCGGCCCAGACGGTTTTCAAAAGACACACGGATTCGGCAGCAAATTTTAGGAGGATCATTTGGCTTCCCTTGGCAACGCCCAATTTCATGCCAAGTCCACATTCTAAAATGTCCATACATTGATACAGGTATGTACATACATACATATCCCTTATGCCGCTACGCACTGCCTTTAGGCGAACAAAACAAAGGCTGGTTTTACTCACTTCGAGGCTACCTAGGTAACATTTTTTCTGCTTGGCTCTGCCTGCTCCCAAGCGACTAGTTCACATTCGATTTTTAAAGGATTTTTGCAATTTTGAAAAAGTGGCGTAGCACTACTAGGCATAAACATACGAAATTACGATTCAAGTAATCGTTTATTGCTCAGCTCTGTTGTTAATACACAGATTGTATGTACATACATAAATAAGTACATAATCGTAATTTTGTTCTGTTTCTAGCTGCAAATAAGTCCAGAAATAGAAGCGAGTGCAAACATAAATTCTGACAGTTTAAGGTAAGCGAGAAACAACAATAAGAAAATAACATATAAAGTGCAATATGCCAACAATATTGTTGTTATTGTTGCATTATAAATTCAACGCTGCATTTCTAATTGACCTATAGAAAAATTGACGAGAAAAAGGCATAAGAAAAATCTCAAATTTCACTTAACAACGAAACGAGAAATATTAAGAACTTTCGAATAGAAAATTCGACTTCAATGAAATCAACACAGAATGCAGGCTTAAAATGTTTTTGTTGTAATGATAGCTATAAATTGCTTTTATTGTAGCAGTATAAGTGGAAAACGCTGGTTTGAGACAGAACCAAAATACTGGTTGTTCCATTCCGTAATAATCTGAACCTTTGAATTTATAGTCGAAAAGCTGTCATGCATGTTTCACACCATGGCCATAATTTTTTTATTTGAAAGCAAATTTAAAAAAAAAAACGTTGAACCAGGGGTGAGCCAATTTGGGTAAAAAGAATTATTCAAATAAAAAATTAATATTGATTTGAATAACGAATAAAGTTTTAATTATTATCCAATAATTTTAGAATAACACAAAAGTACCTAATATCCCGTATAATTATACCCATTTGTGCGTATAGTTTTAGTGTGTATTACTGATATTTTTTTTTTGGTTTTTTTCGCGATAAATTGATTGATTGTGTGTAGTGGTGTATATATTCCATATAGGTGGGATCCCTTCTCAAAATGATCTCGAAAACAATCATAAACAGGGCCTACGAAAGTCTTCAAAGCAATTCCGAACTGATTCTGTGATGGTCCTGAAACCCGCTCCCCGCCCCCCAAAAAAATTTTCAAACTGCCTCAAAAAGTGAAGAAGTGGACCCGAAAAAACCCAAGTAGTTCCGGCAAAAACCAAATCACCTCACTGAATCTCAATCTTCGTGTTTCAGCGGGGGTTTGTCTGATCGCAAACTTGGAGGAAGTAAAAAGAGTACAAGGCATATATGTTACATGTTATGTGAACGATATGTTACACAAATTAATGATGATGCTCTTTCCCAATAAGCATCGGCGGTTGACACAAGAGAGATGGAGATTGCCCTTGAACGTGGGAGAAATTCAGATCATGGACAATGATTTTGATTTGTGTTTCTGTTGTTGTTGTTGTGGTAACGACAAAAACACTCCCCGAAGGTTTTGGGGAGTGTTGTCGAATTAACAGTCCCTGACCGAATTTGTACCCTTTACGCTCCGGGACTTCCTTGCGGTACTGCCCGACTGTCGTGGTAGCGATTTATGACCAGTGAAACCTTCTAGGTCATGTCACCCCTACTTCCGTAAGGAAGGACAAGATGGGCAATGAGAGGTGAGAGGCATCATATCCGTAGATCAACCATCAAGTTGCACGTCATTACCTTTGTGCACATTAACCCCCTCTTACGACCGGTATGCCTACCTCGGGCATATTCTAAACCCCTAACCCGCAGGATTGTGTTCCTGTTTTCGAGAGGACAGTAGCGAAATAAAACAAACACGGTACAGCTCAACATGGCACCTAACTAAATGTTATTTACTAAATCACCTGTAGGCTTAGCTTAATCGATAAAAATGTATGAAAACAAAAGAAATTATAAACGATAACAAATAAAATCTTCGCATAAGGCCATACAAAAGTTAAAAACAAATAGGAATTCTACTTACATACGAATTTAGTATAGCATACCTTATTGTAATGGTAGTGCCGTCGCTTTTGCCCTCGCCTTCGCATGTGATCTTTATGATAAATAGATGACAACAATGAAGCGCTATAATGTAGGGATTATTTCTTTGTTGGAAATGTGGCAGTGCGTGATATGGAGATCAGAATAGGCGCTCTATCTGTAGCCGAAAGTGTAATAAATATTTTTGGCTGTAAGTGTGCAGCGTTCTTGATTTGCCTGCACTACGACCACACTGATGATAATTTTTTTAGTACAAATCGTTACTAGTTTTCCCACGTATTCCGTTTTATGGCATTGATTAACCACGTCACCTAGTTATTTTGTTTGCATGCGGTATTTCTTTAGTTTGTTTTGGTTATAGCTTCGATTTTGTTTGTTCACGTTATCTCTTTAGTTTTGACAGATATGACACTACAAAGAAAGGAAACAAAAAAATATGAAAAGCAACAATTGCCAATAAAAAATATAAAAACGGAAATGCCACACAAAAGTATTTAATTTGGAAAATAATAGAGTATAAAAAACATTTGAGAAAAATTACATCAAAGACTATTGGCGTCAGCTTAATTTTTCATTTCGACTACTTTCATCGATTTTAATAACAGAATTTGAGATATTTGAAATGGGAAATCAGACCAAATCCGTTATACAATGGCTGATACAGTGCTTTCGATACAATCCGTCGAAGTTTCTAAATTCAGCATTCAACTGCCAGCCCATGACTGCATTATATGATACTTGTAACCTTAATTTACACATACCTTTTTCTATATTTATGTATCGACTTATTTCTATTCGACGTTCCGTGATCGTAAGCTTTTTGAAGTTATAATAACTTTTAAAATGTCAAACTATTTAAAAGTTTAATAATGCATAATTGCACCGACCGGTACTTTCAGCCAATTGCGAATACGTGGGAATTACGGGTTTTTTGTTATTGTGTTTTAAAAATTCGGAACGTATAACGGAACTCGACTCCAGGTTAGTTAAATTTTTAGGGTGGCACCAATTCCAATTGTTATAAAAATTTGTATTTTGACAGCGCTCTCTCGAAACAGAGTCTGAATTTTATTTATACATATATGGTGCCTGGTAGACTAATTGGAAAATTTAATATACAGAAAGAACAGAAGTCAAAATTAAAAACCCTTAATTGTAAGCAAAATTGTATAAAAATAACAATACATGAAACCGGGTCGGCTTTCGACGGCCCTGGCGTTGGGGTTCGCATGCTTGGAATTGAAGCTTATCAGCCTTCCAGAGGCATTCGGTTCTTTTAACCATCCAAACCTTGGAAGATTGTTATACTTTACTAACGAGTCTAGGAGCAGTAGTGAAGAAAATTTTAGGGACTTTACAAAGCTGTTTAAATCGATAAGACCTCCTCAACTGCATCTGTCTTGACAATAGCGTACAAATCATCCACATATTTTGTGAGCAAAAGTGGGTTTTCGGGTGAATCTACTACGTATTTGTTAAGCAGTTCTTCAATAACTATATCCACTATGACAGGCGATGTCGGCGATTCCATTGCGTCGCTCGTAAAATTTATCTAAGTCTAAAGTTATACGAAATTTAACCATCCCTAAAAATTGCGAAATTTTAATCACGGACAGATATATTGTTGAATTTCATTGATCAGCATATCGAACACAAAAACAAATCATCTTCGGAAGATATTACCCTGCGGTAATATAACACTCCAATAGTCGCGCGTTATACAATAGTAGAACGTTTATGCACATTGTTGAATATTATCTTATAGTCATGGTCACTCACGTCTGATTTTCGGTTCCTAATATGTTCAAAATGAGTATGGTTTGTTTGATTTAGTTTTATAATAAAGAATTTTTTAGTATTACCCTAAAATATTTTTCAATTCATAAAGATTTCCTTTATAAAAATTATTTTAAAAATGTTTTACTTATGTAAAGGGCGCGACTACTAACTTCTCAAATAGGGGCGCACCTATTGGAGTGATAGTGAAGCCGTCAATAAAACTATGGATTCTGATCCTCCGTTGTACAAGGTGGCGCAAAAGTAATCCTCCTATCAGAAAATGCTATAAATTTTGCGATTGGCCTCTAAAGTCAGTTCTGTTTTGACATTTGTGTAGTAAACACATGCGAAATACACGTTAGTAAACAATGTTACGCTACACTGCTCCAGAACGCGGAATATTGCTGACTATTTATTTGACCAATAATCGGTCGGGGCCAAACGGTTACTGTGAATGGTGAGCGCTACAGAGCAATGATCAACGAGTTCTTTTTGCCGCAACTTGTTGAATTGGGATTGGAAAACATGTGGTTCCAACAAGACGGTGCAACAGCACACACTGCATGTGCCACAACCGATATGCTGAACATCGGAAGCTTACTTTTGCGCCACCTTGTATTAGAAGGCAAACGCTACACTGCTCCAGAACGCGGAATATTGCTGACTATTTATTTGACCAATAATCGGTCGGGGCCAAACGGTTACTGTGAATGGTGAGCGCTACAGAGCAATGATCAACGAGTTCTTTTTGCCGCAACTTGTTGAATTGGGATTGGAAAACATGTGGTTCCAACAAGACGGTGCAACAGCACACACTGCATGTGCCACAACCGATATGCTGAACATCGGAAGCTTACTTTTGCGCCACCTTGTATTAGAAGGCAAACCAAAATATGCATAAAATAAAAAAATTTATTATTTTGCTGCATTTAGTAAGAATCTGAAAGAATTTTCAGTAAGACGCGAATTATATTTAATAGAAAAAATATATAAATAAATAAATTGAACCAAATCAATATAAGATAAATCTCTCAAGACCACGTTTAGGACACACATCAAAATATTGTGGAGTATCTTGCTGTTGTTATTTGGTAACAACCCACAACCCAAATAGGAAAAAGCACTTAATGTAAAAAAATTGTGCATTTTATTGCAAAACAACTATTGCTCACTATTGATGGTGCCGATTATCGATAACTTCCTTAAAATTTTAAACGCCGTTACTCCTAAAGGTATTCAAAGAAACGCAACACTCTTGCTAGTATTGGAGCGGACCAGATCCGTATCCGGCAAAAGGACTATTTTCAAATAGCACTCACCTAAAGTAATAACTACCTGCTACATGGCTGATAACAGTTTCTTCAGAAAAGCTTTTGGCAATTTTATGTGTTTGCACGATTTATTGCTTTCAAATAACAAACAGTTTTTAACGTATATGTGTAAACCACCATCGATCGACCACCAGCAACAATAGCCCGATAAACAGCTGACGAAAGCAGCTGGAAAAGCGAATGCAGGAAAGCGTAAAGACAAACACCAACCACCACAAACACCACTTATTAGTAAACAAAAAATAAACAAAAGCAGACAACAAAGGCACAAAAGCTAGTAAAATAAAATAAGAATATGAAAATATAGTTTGAGAAGGGCTATTCCATCGTAACGGATGAGACAGTTTTACATGAAATTTTACTTTTGTTAAAAGATTTCAATAAAACTTATTTATGATTTCTGGTTTTAATAGAGATGTTGTTAAATATTGCACTCAATTAATGGTCCAATTAAAAGAAAACTTCAATAAATGTTAGATTTGTGGAAAAAATATTAGTTTTAAAATTGTAACGGCTGGGACAAAATATGGACGCTATCCGGCAGTCAAGCTATATATTACTAAAACTCTGCGAATTTATGAAAGTATTTTATTTTATTTAAATATAGTTATTAGACTAGGTCGATTTATTAACCGATATCCCGCCATCGATTTTTCGATAGGTTTTGGGCTCAGGAAAAAAGTCGATTTTTCGACCAAAACAAGTCCCAAAACCCGAAAATATAATTTTTTTTCAAAAAACTGTTATCGCCAACGTTTTTAGCGTATAATTTTAAGTGGGACAGGACATATGAGACAAATTCGTTTTCATCGAAAACATTTTTGCATATATGCTGTATGCCTTAAAAAAATTGTGAAATGGTCAATTTCAGACCAAAACACTCCACAAAACCCAAAAAATATTTTTTTTTTTTCAAAAAACTGTTATCGCCAACGTTTTTAGCGGACATTTTTGGGTCGGACAGGGTATACATGAAAATTATAAAATCAAATGAAAATTTTTTTAGTAGGTCATGAAAAAAACCTTAAAAATGAAAGTTGAAAAATTTCGCAGGCTCGAAAATTATTTTTTTTGATATGCGTAGTGGAACTTTTTTTCCTGAGCCCAAAACCTATCGAAAAATCGATGGCGCGATATCGGTTAACTTTCGTCCATACAAATCGACCCACCCTAATTGTTATACCTACAGACAAATGTAATGTAAATGTAATTTATTTTTCTGAAATATTTATGTTGCTATAATCCGAAAACTTAGTAAAGTGTAACGGGTGGGACATGTGTATTTGAAGCGCTGAATAAATAAATCGAGTATGCCAAAGAGGCAAAAGTAGAAACCCTTCACGAGTTTATTTGATAGGCGGGACTTATTTTCGTTTCATTCAATTGAAAGAATTCTCGCCTACTAAAGTTTTTACTTAGATGTAGGGCTTTGATGGTATCTACTTTACAATTATACTTTTTTACTGTGTTTTTTTTGTTTAATTTTGGTTGGACATAACCAGTATATATGTTGGCACACTATTTTCAGTATAAAACCTATAGTAGGCTTGATCTTGTCATATATAGCATTTGTACTCATCTATCTAACACGATCGAACAAACTTTCTAGAGATGACACGTGCCCGCCGTATAAGAGTTTAAAGTTGCCGTTCGGACGTTCCTCAAACGTACCTCGTATTTGAAGTGATATATGATTTCCTTACAATTCTGTGAATTTGTTGATGTTACAAAAAAATGGTATACATATTTCGAATTAATAGAGGAAAAAACAAGGACTAGTTTTGCATTAACATTATCTATCTAGATACGTTTTTTATTGGGCAAATATCGGTTTTAATATGGTTCGGACGTTCCCGTTCAGAATTTCCAACTTTTTCTCTAGAATAAAACAAAATTTGTCACAACAAAACAAATATTGAGCACATATTTTATTGCAATTAACTCATTTGAACAAAATTATCTAAAGAAAAATAATTTTTCCGTTAGGACGTTCCAACATTTAATATACTTACACTCGGGAATCCTTCTGAATTTTCTCGCCGTTGATCCAAAGGTGCATCGGCGGGCCCTGAATCTCATCCACACGGAGTCGGTAACCTCCTTTGTCAGTTCTCGTCCGGTGAATGCAGTCCTACACGCACAAGCTCCACCTGTTGCCGATGAGGAACGCGAACTGCCTAGGGAGACAAAAGTCATGCTGGCCCAACTTCGTTCTAGATACTGTAACAGACTAAACTCTGGCCTATCCAGACTGAACCCTGACATGCCAAATGTCTGCCCGGCATTCGGCGTGTCTCCCCATGATACTAACCATCTGTTCATCTGCTCAACCGAGCCTACTCTTTTAACAGCAATTTCACTCTGGTCCACCCCTGTTGAAGCGGACTGACTTTGGGCTAGGTACTTATAAACGTCATTTTTCTCCAGCCGCTTTGGTAGCAAATTCGCAGATGTATTTCGGAAGTCATAACTACTCAGCTAAAAAAAAGTTAAATGGTAGTCGGAAGCAAGTAAGTTTTGTCAGAACCAGTATTGCAATGTCTACCAAATTGATATAGGAAATACGTACCTATATAATGGTATCAAAAAGTTTGGCCTAGGTGCATTTCCAAATTTTTCTCTTTGGTTGACACATTTTCGGAAACACCCATATTTTTATTTCGTATTATAATACATATTAGCAATATTACCCCTTTTCTAACGACTATTGCCCCATGACTAAAGAGTGGGACACGCTTGATTGTTGAATATTTATTAAATCTTTACGACATATACTTTATGTGGCAAGGCTAGAAACACAAAATCGAATATAATCTTGTGAAGAGGGTCAAATTTAAAGATAGGTGCAATTTTTTTGTTATATATCAGCGGGGGGGTCCGTTACAAGGTAGTTAGCTATGGTAACCACTGTGAAATAGGTGTTCACATCTTTCCGTTTCCTTCTTGATTCAAACAATAAAATACAATATTACAAACGACGATGGTGATTATTAAAGCATTTTTATCCTTCCCTGTATCAAAGAGGTACCTTGCATATTACGCAGTTCCATACTGTGCGTACAGGCAGGTTCTTCGTGCTACATGCACTGCATCGCTTTGAAGTACCTCTTTGGGAGGGATGGTTACTATCAGAAAGTCGTATTGATTAAGGTAACTCGGGTTTGTGCTTTTTGATTGAAGAACATTTAGGTGAATTTTCTCTCATGGCTGACGTAGGCAGGTGCAAGCATATCTTGAGAAACATGGCGTCTCAAATCCTTGAGACGCAGTTCTTCCAATCCTGATGTGGGGTCTTTTTGGAACTCAATACATAGTTTGAATATTATTCTTGGCCATTTTACCTAAAAAGCATACATTTATTCTACCTTTGCACTTCACCGTGAACTTTCCCACAGTGGTTAGTGCGCATAACCACTTAGAATAAGTCTAATTTATAGAAAATTTTTAAAAGATCTTACTTTTATTTCAATATAGTAGAAACAAAATACTCAATTTACACAAGAGAAAACTACAATATTTATTTTTTGCTCACAAGGGGAGATCAAATTTGCACATACTCCCACGACTGTGAAATTCGCGATTGTTACTAAAATTTTATAACTGCAATCGACCGTTGCGCTATTTCTTTAAAAAAAATTTGTTTCTACAATAATCGCACATTTCGGTAAGATGGCCCTGTCTTGAGTAAAACATAAAAATATAGGTGGTTAACTGTGGTGGCCACCATGACGAAGAGTTAACTAACTTCATAGAAGCTAAAACCAATCATGGTTTATATTTGGACCAAAATTCTAATATTGCGTAACTAATATGAAATACCACTGCGGGTTAGGGGTTTAGAATATGCCCGAGGTAGGCATACCGGTCGTAAGAGGCGACTTATATACTCAAAGGTAATGACGTGCAACTCGATGGTTGATCTACGGATATGATGCCTCTCACCTCTTATTACCCACCTTATCCTTCCTTACGGAAGGAGGGGTGACATGACCTAGAAGGTTTCACTTGTCATAAATCGCTACCACGACAGTCGGGCAGTACCGCAAGGGAGTACCGGAGCGTACCGGGTTCAAATCCGGCCAAGGACTGTTAATTCGACAACACTCCCCAAAACCTTCGGGGAGTGTTTTTGTCGTTACAACAACAACAACAACAGAAGGTTGCACTGGTTATAAATCGCTACCACGACACACGGGCAGTACCGGAAGGGAGTACCTGAGCGTACCATTTCCATATCCGGCAAAAGGACTTTCACTTTCAACAACACTCCCCTTAACGTTCGGGGAGTGTTTTTGTCGTTACAACAACAACAATAAAATGGAGTTTGTTGTTTTTCTTCAGTATCACGATCAAGATCTCACGGGAACGATACGGATCAGTTGTATGAGAGTTCTTAGTGTATATATGTGTGTTTATATTTGTATGTCTGTGCTTCCAAGCAAATAAGGGTTGGCTGTCAAAAAATCTACTACAAAAAACTAAACGAACAGAGCTTCTATACGGATCTGAAATTGATCCAGATAAATATCAAGATCAGAACGTTGTTGTTGCATTTACATGCAAAATTTCTATCTGGATCTGGATCACTCCGGATTGGAACACCCCTATTAACTTCATACAGGAATCACAAATTTTTTGACAGCATTTTCAAAACAAGCAAATTCAACCTGATTCTAATAGCTAAAACAGTGATAGAAAACTTTAAAAAGTAAAAACTGTTAGTAAAAATTTATTATTTGGCTAATTTAAGGTTTCAACAAATTATTTATCGACATATTTGCTATTTTTATTAACAAAATTATTTTCATACCAAGGCTTATTTTCTCATGGAATCGCCCAGAAGTAAGAAACAAAACCCGTGAATACATTGTTATTATTTTACTTATCATTTTACACGCTCGTTCAATGTATTCTTCGGTTGGAGCAACGCTTACAGTTTCTTTGAATATATTCATTTCCGTAGCTACGTCACGTTTACGTCAATCCAACGGTACTTTTGCATGCATCATTTCATATTTTACCATGCAACTTTCAATAGAAATAAAAAAAAATTATAAAAATGGGTATAGTCTGCGGATTTTCACTGGATGTATATATAAATATCATGAATGTATAAATCGATGTGCTTTTGAGAGGTTTAAAGTGGTACCGATGTAAACAGTCGTTTGGCGAATATGGATTCGGTACGCTCCGTTACTGGCGTCTTCTGATAATAGTCCGATTGCGGTGGAAGAGATTTGTTTGCTGTCAGCATCCTGGGAGTACTGTTAAAAGATTTTGATTACACTTTTAAGGATGGCCAAATAGAAGCTGCGAAATCTGTCACAGTAAAGCGCTTCAAGCTTGGCAGGCTTTCATACATTTTAGTAGAGTTCAAACAAATTTTGACAGTTCTCGAGGCAAAGGAAGCGTTTCCTAGGCGAAAGTGTTTATGAAATATCATGTTATTAAATAGAAAATTTTGCAAAACAAAAATATCTGTAAAAGTTTTTGAAAATAAATTTAGAGAAACCTGCTACAATAAGCGATATCTAAGCATTTTCAATCTTCACAAAACTTTGTATATGAGTATTTAATGTTGCCAAAATAGGAAAAGTCATAGCTGCTAGAGGTGGAAGACTAACGGTAGTCTTGAGAGGTCGTGTATCCAATCCACCCCTCTCATAATGACATTCATTAAAATTAATGATGGATCCATATGGCTAGGTAAATTTACGCTTTTTTTATGATCAGAACATGTAAAAAGATATTACAAACTATAACCGAGAAAATATCGATAGTAGAACAAAAAGAAACCGTCGATAGTATCGTCGATATTTTTCCATTTCTTATAGCTGCATCTGAATCTTATCATCATTTAATTAATAATTGGATATAAGAATATATTTTATTGAAATGGTTGCGACAATAAATGTATTTGAAATAAAGATTGAAAAAATATTTATCATTTCATAAAAGTTATTGAAACGAAAAACTTCGTGTACATTTATCATTTACATCATTTATTTCTTTTTTGTGAAGCTTAACATCATTTTCACGATTGTTTACAGTCGCTTGCATTCTGAAGGTTCTTGCATAAGGGTTGCGTATGATTGACAGGCGCAGATAGAAGCGACATAAAAATAGATCGCATAAATAAATGCGTAATTGTGAAAAGCCATTGTTGAGTAAACTTTTTCAAAGAAGAGAGAGAAAATAATTTATAAAATATGTAGTTCGGACACAAAATAGCTAAGCATAGTTAATCAATATGCATGCAACACACTTTAAATTTTTTATGTTTTGTAGCCTCAGCTATGAAGTCGCAACTTAACAAATCTGAGTGGTTAATCGAACACTTTCATAGAACATGGAAATAGAAAACGAGTATACACATAACTATTCCAGCATTAATATAGTATGTTAAGGAGGTCCGTTCCCAAGAAAAACGTAAAAGCTACCGCTAGATATAGACTTCAGATTCCGATTTCAAATTAGCGGTGTAGTAAAAAATAACGGTTCATAATGTCTTGGCTACGGACGAGAGGGATATCGACCGAAAAAGCTGCTCTTCTAACGATGGTTTACGAGGACAAAGGGGGACATTGAAAGTATAAACATAGCCGCGTTTTAACATCAGCGTGGATGCCGTTTGTACGTAGTGATGACGGACCTTTCGTTTTTTAATGGCCAACGGGTACATGTTGGCGTAATTGTGTGGATATTCCTTAATTGGGGGTTTAAAATTTCGCACTATTTTTCCCTTTGCCTATATTATATAGATGCACGTTTAATTAATTTGTTAACCGTCTTACTTGAAGCTGTCTATAGGTATATGTACTACGTACAATTAAGCAATTTTCACAAATTCTTATGTTTTTTTTTTCAGAGCTGGCTTAATTCAATTCCATTACAATTACATTCCTTAGTTATTGTGAAAAGTAATCGATTCCTTTGATTTACATAAAAGGAATTGGTTACATTTAAATTCCTAAAAATTACCTCGTTTTGAGCTTCGAGTACATGGATTTTTTTCTTGTTATTGGAAGAATAAATGTAATTCCTTCCTAAGTACTTTGGAAAGAAATTTGAAATTTTCCAAGATAGGTATTACATTTGCGCATAGTATATTTTTTCAATAAAAGAAAACAAATCCGTGTACTCGGGTCTTAAAACTAAATTACTTTTTGTATTTTTTTGAGGAATTGAAATGTATACAGTTCCTTTTTGTTTGAGGCAAAGGACTTGATTACATTTCCAATAATTTGTAGTTAGGAATTGAGTGTAATTTGTTTCCTAAAGTAATGATTACTACCCAGCTCTGGTTTCTTTGAAGTGGTGGCTTAATTAAGGCATTCGAAAAAAGTTTCGATGTAACCATAAATGTCCCGCCATCATTTTAGCACTCTCTTTTGTTGTTGTTGTTTTTGTGGTAACGACAACCCTCTCTTTTGTCGTACAGACTACTAGTAGTAAGGTAGAGTAATATTAATAACAAATTTTATTCAAAAATAATAAGCACCGATCCATCTCCACTAAAGTTACCGCACACAACCTCCACAACACCGTTTGGAACTGGTTTTAGGTCGACTGTCAGAAAATGATTTCATAAGGCCACCAACGGTGTCTCCGAAACTGCATCTAGTTGTCACCTGTTACAATACTGGACCCTTGGAAATTTCAACTCGGGATGTAATAGATTATCATATATCCAAATTTGCTTAAGGTTGATTATTAACAGATGTGCAAATGCCCTTGAAAGGTTAACTTTACCATAATATGTAAGTAGATAAAGAATCAGCAAGACAACCACAATTAAAATTTAAAAGTACATAAATAAACAATGAAAGACCTTAAATTTTTAAAAACATATGTATGTATATCTTCATATATCGCAATAAAAAGTAACTTAAATTTATTCTCAATCAATGGCCTCGCAGCAACGAGGTAAACCAGACGCGAACAGATAACTACAAAAGTCAAAAACATGGCAGATTTAATATTATAGGAATCGTAATGAAAGGTACCCAATGGACTTGGACTGTTTACATATGTATGCTTACTTGAAAACATGGTAATTGTTTCCTTTAGGAGACAACTGCTAAAACACGTCCCAAATTATCGGGAAAGGTATCAAAAGACGCGTTTTGACCTCGGTAACAATAATCCGGAAGCGAATTTTCGAGTTTTTGTTTCAGTGAAGAGATATTTGCCATCAAAGTTGAAAATTTTCTGTCATTTTCATGTGGTTGTTGTAATCACAGATTAGGGTGGATCGAAAAGTGCAAAAAGTGTGTTCTGCGCAGAAAAACTGTGGACCGCGTAGCCGGTGTTGGACCGGCTGAGGGTTATTTTTTTTAAGCGCGGCCGAAGGCCGCCTACGCAGAAAGGTGTTCTGCACATAAATACCTTGGATCAAGCCCCCTATTTGGTATCGGGCCTGGGTAATTTTTGGGTTTTTTGCGAATAACTTTTCACTGAAACAAAAAATTGAAAATCCGCTTTCGGATTGTTGATACCGAAGTCAAAACGCGTTGTTTGATACGTCTCCCGATATTTTTGGACGTATTTTAGCAGTTGTCTCCTAAAGGAAACAATTACCGAAAACATATTAGAACTAAATACAATACCTACCTTTATTCCTCAGCTGAGCTGAAGAAAAATATTTGCGTATCAATTCTCCAGAAGTATATATATGTATATAGGTGTTTGTTATCAAGCTGCACCTGCCAGTAAAATCTCACACACACTCCGTTGAAATGTGAAAGCTTCAGCAAGGAATTGAATTTTTTTAAAGAAAAGAAAAAATAATTTCTTTCAATTTCACAATATGCGATTCAATAAAAAGTGAATGCAAATAAGCAAAACATATTTCATTATTCGTAATTGAAGTGCTGGAAAGGCGATATGAGACGATGTTCACGACGACGACGTTGGTGATGACGCGAACGGCCTATGGACATGGTAAAGGAAATTTCGTAAAATTAAAACGGGACACGACGCACAGTATAGATCCGTATCAAATATCTAAATATTTTCAGCACGATTTGAGTACGGCAGAGGTACCGGAAATTTTTTTTACAAAATATTTTCCTTTGTTTGCTTACGCGCTCGTCGTAGTGTTGGCGCAGCGTCAAAACATTTTCCTTTCTTCTTGCATGGTGGCCAAGACTCTTCGTCAAAAGTGCCCTGCCAGCATACAATTTTTTTAACACGAACGCACACACCAAATTGTATACTCCCAAATTGTTTTAATTATTTAAGCAACACTAGGTTAAGTAGGAGTTCTATTTTTTCCACAATAAATGCACTGTTTTTACTTGATTTTATCTTCTAAAAATTTTCAATTAGTCAATCACTGAAGTTTTTCGAAGTCGCCTCGTTGGAAGAATTCTGTCTGTCCATTTTCTGAAAGTTCGTATTTGGCAGCGCTGTCTTTATTTTCGAAAAAACAGTCAAACGCTATTGCTATATCGTTTTAACAAACCTACTTTGTATGTGCAGTTTAATTGGTCATCACCCTTGCACACACGGAAACAGCTGTAGTGTAACTTGTGCTCGCTGGTCTCATTCGTCAATGCTGATACTCGGCGCTTTAAACTTCGAATTGGGTTATGAACTAATAGGGTTACCGTTACGCATTGTTGGTAGAGCGAATTCGAACTGACGAATGGAATGAAATTTGGCGGAAATAGCTAAATTGTTATCGTATCAAATATCAATACTTAAATGGATCGCTTTAAAACCTATACCTTATTTGAAAACTATGCAACTCCAAATATAAAACAAGTTACTGGCGTGGTGTCATATAAAGGATGTGAGCATATCGCTTAAATAAAAGTGAAAAGTTATTGGCAAAAAACCAAAAAATTACCCAGGTCCGATCCCGAATGGGAGGCGTAATTCAAGATATTAATGTACAGAATACCTCTGCGTGGGCGGCCTATGGACGCGGTTCAAAAAAATAACCCTCAACCGGAACCACCCCCTCCAGCCATTGCAGGTGGTCGATTGAAAACTTGTGTAGTTAAACGTGAAACCAACACGGCACACAACGTGGTTGTAAAAATGACCTTTCTGAGAGCCTTTTACCATCATCAAACAACCAGAAGCCTCCGCGGTTGCGGGCTTCAAATATACTGGCGGTATGATATGCCTGTTACGACACGAAGTGCCTAGGGGTCAAACAAAGCGTTATTTTTTTAAATCGCGGCCGAAGGCCGCCAGCCCGAAAGGTATTCCGCACATAAAAAGTATGGATCAAGCCCGATTTAGGATTGGTCTAGGGTAATTTTTCGGTTTTTGGCAAATATTTTCAAAAATAACAAAAATATTGCTCCTCCGGAGACGGATTCTTATTACTGGGACCGAAACGCGCCTTTTGATACCCATATCGCAATTTTTGGATGAATATTAGCTCTCGGTGGCTGTCGTAAACAACTACCTATATATCAACTAAACAATTGGGTAATTGTTTCCTTTAGGAGATAACTGCTAAAAAATGTCAAAAAATATCCAAGGTATGGTAATTGTTTCCTTTAGGAGACAACTGCTAAAACACGACCGAAATTATCGGGAAAGGTATCAAAAGACGCGTTTTGACCTCGGTAACAATAATGTGGAAGCGAATTTTCGAGTTTTTGTTTCAGTGAAGAGATATTTGCAATCAAAGTTGAAAATTTTCTGTCATTTTCATGTGGTTGTTGTAATCACAGATTAGGGTGGACCGAAAAGTGTGTTCTGCGCAGAAATACTGTGGACCGCGTAGCCGGTGTTGGACCGGCTAAGGGTTATTTTTTTGAAGCGCGGCCGAAGGCCCCTATTTGGGATCGGACCTGTGTCATTTTGTGGTTTTTTGCGAATAACTTTTCTCTCTCTCTATGGCGCGATATACAACAGGTATATCATCATAAACCTCCTAAGAGATTTTTGCGCCAAGCTTCTCTTCCAATTTGTGGTGTGCCGATTTGAATTTTCCTTACAAATTGGTGGGACCTACTTTTCACTGAAACAAAGAATTGAAAATCCGCTTCCGGATTGTTGATACCGAAGTCAAAACGCGTTGATTGATACATCTCCCGATATTTTTGGCCGTGTTTGATCAGTTGTCTCCTAAAGGAAACAATTACCATACCTTGGATATTTTTTGACATTTTTTAGCAGTTATCTCCTAAAGGAAACAATTACCAATTTTACAATTTCAGAAGCATAGAGTAATAGTTCTATTTCATATGATTTTTCGTGTTAAATGAAGCGGCAACTCTACTTTAAGCGAAATTCACATCCTTTCTATAAATTATATTGGTTTCTCTTTTGGCTGTCTTCATCGTTCGCTATTTCGAACTTTTCATGACTACTCATCGCAACACATGCCAAATACTTAGCTTACGCCGTAAAATTATTCTACACGCACTATTTGAAGTTGTTCGCACGATTAAATTTTACACTTACTTCTTGCTTTTTGTTTATTCGTAGTTTTTCTTATGGATTAATTTAGAAAATCATATAAAATCCATCTTTCAGCTAGACTTCACCATTTTGCCAGGCAGTCGGACAAAAACTTAGTGCTGTAAAACGATTCATACAAGTTTTGTCAAAGCGAAAATGTCACGAAGTGGTGTGAAACTTACAGAGTTGTATGTAATAAAGACAGTGTGTAGAGACAGATTAAAATTAAACATATTTGAAAGAAACTTTAGAAAATACGGTTGGTCTTTCTAGAGCCTAAAGTTTTAGGTTCCTTGGAAAGCGGTGCCGCAATGTAACGTTCGCTTTATAGCGGCCGCTATGCTTACAGTCATTAGCGGCATCGCTTTCCTGTAAAGTTCGATGAGCTTTGCGGTAAATTTGGCCGATTTTGTTTGAACTATTGGCTGCACGTTTTTTCTGTTTCTTTTTTTTTATTTATTTCTAATATTTTTTTCCAAAACAATGGAACTGTCAGAATTGTTGTTTTGGGTAAAAATATTTGAAATATTTGATAGAATTCTCACCGTTTTGAATATGACGGTGGGAAAAAACGTTGCCGAAAGCTTGATAGCCAAATCATAAGAAAACGTTTAAAAAATAAAGGTAATAAAGGTACAACAGCTGATTGCTTGACAGAGTTACCAGAAGTAGTTAGCAAAAATTCTTCTGATTAACTGCCGTATTCTGCGGCAGCTTGTCATCGTGACTACTAACAATTGTTATAGCCCAATTCCACTTGTTCCTATATTTGCAGTAGTCAATGCAGCTGACACCACCTCGTTTGTAGATGACATGCAAGCTGAAAATAGCACCATAAAACTTGCAACTTCTGACATATAGTGAACTTTATTCCTACAAAGGCAGTCGGGCTGGTGCCGCAAGTTGCTTGTAACGGAACGTACCTGCAAAGGACAGTATAACCCTGATTGGTCGGTCACGTCCCATTCCATGAATAAATACGTCCACTAAGCAGGATAGAAGTACTGCTGCAATAACAATAATAAGAGCACTTTATTTTTCTCTTTGTTGTGTCAGAGGCTGCTTATGACTGATTTTAACTTTTTTTGATCACAACTAATGTGGCCACGCCACCCTCACATCTATAAAGCTCGAAAATAATTCATAGAATTTCATAAAAGCCGGTACGGTTGTACGGTTAGCTTTCAAACTAATCGCCGATTAGGCTTAACCGGCCTTTATGAAAGTGGCCCTTAATGTTCCTTCAATAAACCTCCACAAATATCAGCTTCTATCTCTCAGGTAGAGTTCTCATCGGGAGCTTTACCATCCACACAAATTTTATTTTTATAGCCATGTTTCGAACCTATTTTCGAACAAAAAAAATACAGTAGACTCTGAATTGTTAGGACGATATAAAACAGTTTCTAACATTTTACAGTCATATATAAATGGTAGTGCCGCGTAAAATAAATATCAAACACAAGGTGATTCCTTAAAATTCCGAAAACTACACCGATTGCCGAGGAATCAGGGCCCTTACTTTAGAAGATATATGATAGTAGTAGACATCACTGTTTTACAAATTTCCAACGCAAGGCAAAATAAAAAAGCACAATGCATTAATCTTGGGTAAAATATAAGAAAGGATTGCATATCGCATAGCATATGTGCTGTCTCAGGTACGAACGTAGGTTCTCGGATAATTCATTTTGATTTAAAACACTAATTGTTTTATTATAATCATAAGAAATTACACTTTTGTGGATTTCCGTTTGCTAAATTCTTTTCGAATAGAATTTTCTAACTTTCGACCATTTCAGCATATGATTTCGAAAATTGAGTACCAAATTTTCTATACTCGAAAATTTATAACAGATTTGGAATCACTCGAAAGCCCTGGGCCCTTACTATGTACTTTTATTTGAAAGAATGTACTAATCGAAAACAAAAATCGATTCTAATACACATCGGTACTCTACGAGTATAGTTAGTTCGAACTTGCTTTAGGAGCTTTAGTGTTAATATATCCAACAATTTTTTATATGCAGTTTTATTTACCATATGTTATTTATTTAATTTATAAGTACAAAGCAACTGAATTAATAAAATGCACTAAAAATAACTTTGTTGGTCTTCAAATGATTTCGGCAACTGGGTTCGTATCATCGCACAACGTTCTTCTTATAAACCTCTGTTGGGGATCTTGTGCTACAGAATCTTCCGTTTATTCTCCTGCCACCCATCGAAAGGCAATACTGTGCATTTTTATTATTAATTTATTTAATTTAACAACTTTTTATCAAAAACTAATATTTTCATCATCATTCACTGATCGCAAAAAGTAGTGCAAACGAAATCGTCAAATAGCAACACAGCTGATATCGAAAATTCCAAATTCCTGTTCGCCAATTTTTTTTTCACTAGCGACAGAGAATTGGTGGAATTTTTCCAGGCGAATAAAAAATTCCCCAAGGAAGGAATTCCGAGCGGATATTTAGAATTGGGCTGAGTATGTCCAAATTAACTAAGCTTTTAGGGAAGTAAAGAACCGGAATATTAAAGACCGGAGTTTATATATCAATTAAAAAACAGGAAAACTTACTTCAGAAGCTTAGTTGAAGAGCTAATTTCTTGAAATAACATTTGAAAGCTCAGACGTTTGCACCTTCTGGTACCATCCCGACTACTGCGTAAACGATTTGTTTGACCTCTTGAACCCTGGCGTCGTGGATTTCTCTCTCGACGAATGACAATAAAACTCTGTCCGCCTCATATAATGACATGATTCGGACATGATTCGAGGGGTAAGTTTTACGAATGATATGCTTTGTTGCACAGATTCGAGGAGAAGAGAGCTGTTAGACAAGTGAGGCTGACCCAAAGGAAAGCTCGAATACTTGGCTAGTTCCTTATAATTTTATTACATTGATTAGAAAATGCCTTAGCGTAAAACTTAGATAAAAGTAGAGAACACAAATTTGAAGAGTAGCAAAATAATAGTGTGGGGAATTTTCCTAAGTATATACCATCCCTGACTCAATAACATTTCCACGACTAGTTAACACAACCGTTGAACCGTGAGCTTATTGTGGAGTTACCAAAATCGTGAATTTGTATTGTGGTTATTAATAGTAAATAAAACTATCTTTTTGTAAATAGTATTGGCGTTCGTTTATTTCACGTTATAGTAATCGAACCCAGGAGGAAAATCGAATTTGTCACATAAGTACAGAATAGCTAATGGCAGATAATTTAGTAATAGTAGCTTTCGTTGTTGACACACGCAAAATTTGCAGATTTTTTTTTCTGCTGGGAAAATTTCACTTGCAAGTGAAATAACAGCTGATCGTGACAGCAAAATAACGAAAAAAACTTCAAACTTTGAGTTATGGACCGCTGAAAACAGTACCAGCTGGTTTGCTTGCAAGTTTTTACAAAATCTGTTCGGCGTAAACGTTTTACTTTTTGCGTTTCGAGAGAGTTATGCGCCAAGCAGATACTATACGGCAGTACGTTGAAGAAACAATAGATTCGACGGATACGGCAAAGTAGGTTTTGTTCTTAAATTTCATGTATGACGGATACGTCGACGGTAAAGTATTGTATCTGCTTGGTGCTCTATACGTCATTCTCTCTTTACTTAAAATTCTAGCAAATTTCTCGCGCCGAACATATTTAATGCCTAAAAACCATGGCATACCAATACAGGTAATTTAAACTCAACAGCTGATTTGTTTTTTTTTATTTTAATTTTCTGTAAACTGTCAAACTCGCCCTCAATCGGTTTGTTTACACTTTAACATGTACTGTGCTGTTTTGACGTTTTAGAGGAGCAATTTTCAACATGACCGTCGTGCTCTGTTTTACTATGTCATGCTAAAAACTAATCCCCATTAAGGTCACAATAACTTGGAATCTGATGCTAAGTTTTTTAATTCACAATCTCGCGATTCAAATCCACTGCGCTTTTGCAGCACGAACGCTTTACACAGTTGCCTCGTTTCCGTTCTCTGTCATTTTTTGTTGTATGCTATTTTATATTTTCCAATTAAATTTTCCCATTATTTACTTTTTGTTGAAGATTCATACATATCTATTTATTTACTTACTAGTTATGTATATCAAATTGGCTTTACTTCTTCAAGCATTTATATATTCATATAAATTCTCATGCATGTGTGTATTTATGTTAAGTAAATACGAGTTTGTGTCTACAGCTTTTCAAGCTTCAATGGATGTCACCCTGCATGAGACGTTCAATACTCATTCAGGCGCCTTTATCAGCGTGAAGGTGCTAAAGGTCCTCAAGTACAGTGCACACCATAAAATTTAAGCACATTAAATGGATTTGGCGTACTTTGACTTGTTTGGAGTTTTGGATATATTCACGTATGTATGCATGTTTGTTTATACATGTAGGAAGTACTTCAAATTGTTGTGAAGGATGCGATGCCATACGTCATGCTTTCCTAAGATGAACTATTCAATTTGGTCGAAGTACTTTGTAGACTGATGTGACATAAAAGAAATAGAATACCATATTCAGAGGCCGGGGCCCATTGCAGGCTAATTCACATGGCGAAAATTCTTATGGATACTCTGGCGCGCCCAAGATCTACAGGACGAAACTGTTGTCTAGAAAATTATGCACCTTGCAATTGAATATTCCTGAGTAGTTTAGTTATGCTTCTCAAACTATCTTCTCGAATGACAAAAAGTCTCGGTCCACTCCAATTATGAATTAGCTTTAGGAGTTTCTAAAAGTGTCATTTAGTGAAGCAGTGCCAGTTTTCCGCTGAAATCTAATTCAGTCGTGGAGCATGAAATCAGGTTATTTTCAAGTTAGCACAAGCTGTGTTATAATCGAGAGTAGCTGTCACGTGTCGACTCCCTTCTCATGGGTATTGTCCAGCGTATCGTGAAAGTTTAGAACTTAAGTTTGCTTTACGCAATCCATAGTTAGGACATTCCCGCATGATTTTTAACAATTCTTTACCTCCTTGATTGAACAGATGGCAGATAATAAGTGCTTTCCCGGCACCTTATTGTTTTTGAGCCAGGATATTCACATTCTCATAGTTGGGTGATGGAAGACTCGATTCATCGTAATCAATTAGAATTTCCGGATCATTTTAGCCTTCGCTATTTAGCAGGGAGAAGATAATGATACTTTGCTGTTTCCACAACAGTCGGGTAAACGTACCGAAATGGACTAAGGCTTTACCCGACAAAGTGCTTATAATTACGTATAATCCGCATCCAGAAACACGCGTGATGACTAAGCAGAGCGAAGTACTGTTTCTTAACAACAAGCGAGGGAGTCCATAACTTAAGTATGTTCTAAATATCGGTTACCAGGTTACCTTAATCCTTCTGCAGTAGTTTGGCCCATTCTTATAATCTGCAGCATCCCTGGCTCCTCATAATGACAACTCTATTTTCTTCTTTATTTACCGCGGTACGATAACACTTAATGCTGGCTCGTATGTATTTACCAGGTTCACCCGACTATAGTCGCGAATAAATGACATCGTGAATAGTCTCTATATAATGTGTACGTTGTTGTGGTAGCTGTACTTTACCTTTCCCAATCGGCACTTCCATATAAGAAAATTGTTATTAATCTCCTCTAACAGAAGTCATAGGAAACAAGCAAGCTCAAAAGGGTTGGACCCCAGTGAGTTTGCTCAGTTATGTACTTAGAAAGGTTATTGGGTATGTTGGGGTTTACTCTGGATAGGTAAGAGTTAAGTCTATTGCAATATCCAGACCGAAATTGAACCAGACTGATTCGAGTTTTGCTTGGAAGATAGCGTTCTTCTTCCACTATGTGTGATGATTTTTGAATGTGGACCCTGGAGAACTGCTCATCTACAGTCGAAAGGAACCGAAAATTTTGCTTGCAATGGCTATCATGAAAAACTATGGATCTTATTCGAGGATATTTCGTTTTATTTTGATTGGGAGCTATTTTTAGGCGCTAAACCCAGCATACTTTCTGAGCTGTTTAGGTTTGATTTCTACTAAATATTCTACCAAATATATACCTGAACCATTTATTTCCCAACGTATTTAACTTGATCTAAAGTTCGACGTTGCACTTAAAACTTCTATGCCCTGGGTATGTTCGCAAAATCGTTGATATTTTATTTTATTGCCAAGCATATAACAGAGTCAACCCGATAAAAAACAGCTTAATGCCATCTAAGTTTATAGTATGAATGTAGTAGTAATTCTATAAACTAACACGGAGGGTAGATAAGAAAATGTGATGAGTTGTGCGACTTATTATTCTATTTTGCTTTTGATTGATAACAATTTAATATATCTAATGAGGATTACAGTAAAACATAATAAGGGTGGAAGTGGCGACAAAGCAGCGTTTTGGTAAATAAAAACATCTTCAAGTTAAATGTGGTAAAGAATATAATTTTGAAGGGTAACATTATTATAAATGCATACGAGTACATATATACAGAGTAGGGATGCCATTCTTACAATTTCGGGATTGTCGGGTTTAAAAAATGTTCCAACAAGCAAAATGAACCTAAAACAAATTTTTTAAAAGCTTTTCCGAAATAAATATTAAGCTTACAAAGTGTTGCTTTTTCGTTTAAAAATGTTTGAAAGTAAGCGTTATATTATTTAAGCAACATGTTGATTAAAAGCTTATTAATGTTAGCCTATAAATAAGTAAGGAAGTCTAAGTTCGGGTGGAACCGAACATTATATACCTAGTAGTGATCTATTATGGGATCCCAATTTACGCAGCTCTATTTTAATACTTTCAGTTCGTATTTGCGTTCAAATAGACAGACGGACAGACAGATAGACTTATCGAGAGACGGACATGGCTACATCGACTCCTAATCATTTCAGTATACTTCTTGATGGGACTATTTTTTTTTCTTCTCATACGTACAAACATTTCATGTTTATGAAAGGTATGAAAATCAAAATAGATATACAACTTCGCTTTTGCAGTGGGCTATTAACTACTTGCCCGGATATTTTATTTTTCATCCTGAACGTTTTGATATACATTAATAAATATATATCTCGATTGGTTTATGCCGAATGAAGTAATATACCTTGTGTGCCTAAAAAAAATTGATACAGAAAAAGAGTGTCCTTTATTGGAAAAGTAGGCGGAGCCACGCCCCCAGGCTATATAAAATTTCAATTCGTCATAACTCCGAACTTTTTGGTCTAAATTAATGATATTTGGATATATGTGTCACTTAGTCAATATCTACATAATTTTGGAAAAGTGAGCGGTGCCACGCCCACATATTTTGTGTTTTGTTTTTGATCTTGAACTTTCACGATAGGTTCAGGAGTTCGCTGGGAACGACACAGTCTGTATATAGCTTTTGGAAAAGCCCCCAGGTTATATAAAGCTGCAGTTTGGTATAGCTAGGAGTTTATTTGGTTACAGTTAATGACATAGATGTGTTATATGTATCAAAACGTCAAAACAACATCTGCCGGGTTTGCTAGTATATTATAAAATGGTAAAAGCAAACCACGAATTTCAGCATTGTAAAACTGAGAGACTAGTTTGCGGTCAAATAGGCAGACGGACAGACAGACAGATGGAAGGACCGACGGACATGGCTAAATCGACTCCGCTCATCCTGCTGATCATTTTAGTGAACTTTTCTTTTCTTCTTCTCATACTTACATACATTTAATGTTTATGAAAGGTATGAAAATCAAAAAAGATATATAACTTCGCTATTGCAGAACTATGTTAAAAAACTGGGCATGGACATTAACCGATTTCGCCCATTTTTACAGAAAACAGTTACCTTTATATAAAGAACATTATCACCAAATTTCGTTTCGACAAATCAATTTTTGGCGGAGTTATGGCATAAAAAGTTTTGTGGAGTAGTCCACTATAAAAGGGGCGGGGCTACACCCATTTTCGAAAATTTTAAGTTTTTGGCTTTCTTTTTTTACGGAAACTTTAAAAGTGAAATATAAATGATGTAAAGCTATTTTATGCAAAGTTATTGCCTATTTAATATATCTACGATCCTCTTCAACATCTTTCATATAAAAGTGGGCGTGGACCTTAACCGATTTCGCCCATTTTTTTCCCGAACATTCCTTACATACCTTGAACGGTGTTTGATTTATGATTAATACTATTTCTAAATTTGACTTAATCAAAAGTGGGCGGTGGCTCTCCCATTTTCAAAAATTTCTTGAAAAATTTATTTTATGCCTTAATCTTAATGTATACTCCAAAATTTACTCTTATAGCTGTATTATGTACTAAGTAATCACTTTTTTTGTGTTTTCGAAAATATTCTATATATAAAAAGTGGGCGTGGCTATAATCCGATTTCGCCTATTTTAAATAGCGCTCGGAGATGAGTGCCAAGGAACCCGCATATCAAATTTCATTAAGATATCTCAAAACTTACTCAAGTTATCGTGTTCATAGACGGACGGACGGAGGGACGGACATGGCTTAATCAATTTCTCTTTTCGTCCTGAACATTTTGATATGTATAAGTCAATGTCTATCTCGATCCGCTTACTGCCCTTAGGCGACTAAAGTTAATATACTTTGTGTGCGTAGCACTTCTAGGTATAACAATTTTCAAAGAAAGCTTTTTATATATGTTTTTTCTGAAACTTTATTCAAACGTTATTTTTTTATATTTAGCTATTGAAATAAAAAAAATTAATTTGTTCTTATTTGTTCTCTTACATTGAATATTGCAACTTACACCAATCGTTAGTAGAATGAGGTAGTGTTTAAGATGCAGCCACGACCTTGCCTTTCGTAGTCATTCACATGTTTAACCTTTTGTGAATAGAACTTGAAATATTTTAATTTGAAAAGAAGAAACTGACAAATTGTTTTTTTCGAGATTTTTTCTAAACATTTGAAAACACTATGTTTCTCCAGTGTTTCTCGGGTCATCCTCTATCGTTAGAGATTAGAGAATGGGGCTAGTTATCAAGATGATCTATTTAAAGACTGCATAATACAATCCCTGGAAATTCGAAAAATTTGCTTAAAAATTTCAAACTTTGTAAAAAAAAAATTTATGAAATAGTTTTAAATAAAAAAGCCTAAAAAAACTGAAATATTTGTTATATGTGGTATATTTCAAGGTACGATTGCATTCCAAAAAATTTGTCTACCACTGTTGGAGAATAGCGAATTACCCGATCCCGAAGTCGTAAAAATCCAAGAAATAAGCATCCCTAATTCATACCTATTTAGAAATTCATGTGTGTATTTATACGAAAATATCTAATCGGCTTCTTTATACGTCGTCTTATTATATTATTTTTTATTTATTGTAATTTGTGGATAAAAAGCCTTGGTTTCGAAAACACTTGGCCCATCATGTGATTGAGAATGGATGAATAATCGTGGGGACATGTAAATACAGTCACACATGCACACATCCTCTGCAGCGAAACTCTAAACTAATACTAAAAAGTACTAGTTTACTATTACCGTTTTCAGTTTTAATTCAGAAACAACTTGGAAGTTTGGAACTTGAATTGCAACATTCTGAACTGGAAAAGGAGTCGAATTTTTTGATTTAGACCAAACTAGAAAAATTCCATAATTATACCCGGGCTCTTACCAAGGCCTCTTCTTTATGGGCCGATCACTTATCCATTCTACGGCTTTGAAATTATTTTCACTTTCCGTGATTGAGATGCTTGACGACGGAAAATTTTGATCAAAAAATCCGACGGATGACGATATGTTTCAAGATCGGGACAATAAGGGCGACCTGGTAGGCGACGTACAAAATATACTTCAACTATGCATCCTAAATTCATAAATTTTGAGGGAGGTGACGAACCCGGTACCCCAATCCCTGACCACGGAAACCACGTCCCACCACCTGACTATGAGGAGACTAACGACGTGCAACTCGTCTCTCACTACCCATCTTCTCCTTCTTTACGGAAGCAGGGGTGACATGGTCAGAAGGTTGCACTGGTCAAACCAAATCGCTCCCGCGACAGTCGGACATGTACCGCAAGAGAGTACCGGAGCGTACCGGGTTCATATACGGCAAAGGCCTGCATGGGTATTGCTGTTAAGCGAGGATAAGAGTAAAAGAGCTGTCATTCAATAAAAAACCGGCGCATATGCGCCCTGTCAGCCATTTCACTTTTGAAATTGTAAGGGAATTTGTCTATTTCAAAAAAACGTTAGCGTGAAAAGCTAAAGGAATAACTTGCCAACAAGTATCACTTTGGAGTGATTAGGCCTTCTAGCGATGCCAAAGGCTAGTATCGAGCTCTACGAACTTTACGCAGATCTGACCATAGGGCGGCGAATTGAAGTCTAAAGACTCCACTGGCTCTGTTATGTTATGCGAAAGAGAAACAAAGCTCCAGCCCAACAAGTTCTCCATTTGATACCTAAATTCGCAAGCACAGGCTTACTGAGATGCAAAACAGGTGAGCTTGGCCTCTTTTGATGTTTCCATCTGGCCTCAGGCGGCTAAAAGGGCGGAACTAAAAATGGGGTCTAAAATCGTCTTGCCGGTTAAGCACCAATAAAAGGTGATGCTAGAACTAAGATTTTATTGGTTTAAAATGAACTAGTTTGACAGTGGTTTATTTTTTTATTTATTTATTACCAGTTCTTGGGATTCAAGCCCAGACTCAAAGAATTGTAAACAATTTGCCTTAGTATAAACGGCATGAAGAAACTCACTGCAGTTGGTAACTTTTCAAAAAGCAAAATAATAAAAACTAGAGAACGCCGGGTGGTTGAAATTCAACTACAAACTTTATTTTGTTTTAATTATTTGATATTCTTTTCATTTGCTTTTTTCCCTTTCTTTCTCTGCTGTTCCTTTCATATAATATATCTTCGTTATCTTTGATTTCTTCTCTCTACAGTTCCTTTTTTTTTTGATTTATTTTATTGTTTTTTTTTATTGTATCCTTTCCTTTCCTTTCCTCTCCTTTACCTTACTTTCCTTTCCTTTCATTTCTTTTCCTTTCCTTTTTTTCGCTTCCTTTCTTTTCCTTTCCATTCCTTCTCTTCTCTTTTCTTTTCTTTTCTCTTCTTTTCTTTTCTTTTCTTTTCTTTTCTTTTCTTTCCTTTTCTTTTCTTTTCTTTTCTTTTCTTTTCTTTTCTTTTCTTTTCTTTTCTTTTCTTTTCTTTTCTTTTCTTTTCTTTTCTTTTCTTTTCTTTTCTTTTCTTTTCTTTTCTTTTCTTTTCTTTTCTTTTCTTTTCTTTTCTTTTCCTTTCTTCTCTTTTATTTTCTTTTCTTTCCTTTTCTTTTCTTTTCTTTTCTTTTCTTTCCTTTCCCTTAATTTCCTTTTGCTTCCTTTCCTTGCCTTTGTTTGTTTGTTTGTTTGTTTGAGTAGCGACAAAATTACTCCCCGAAGGTTTTTGGCCACCTTAAATGTATAGTTTGGCCATAAAGTGGGACAGTTTCCCTCAGTTTGCGCATTTATATTACAGATTTCAGAAAAACTCGAAAGCCATATGAGCTATATTGACTAAAATCATATTTTAATATGTTCTAGGATGCCCTTAGATCTACGCCCTGTATATGTATACTATTTAGTATGAATTAACATGTGTACACTTTTGACTGATTTTCTGACATTGTGACATTTACTCAATTCGTACACATCAAACTCATATCTACCTTCAGCATTAGTTCAGTTTGGCACTATGAAGCCATGGGAAAATGCCTAAACGGTTAACACATTTCTCCTACCTCTTTATTTTGCAAAATGCTCTGTTATGGCATATTTTCACTAAAATAATGCAAATATACGACTAATACAATCACAAACTCAAGCTGTTAATAAAGCGACAGCATATGCTTACATACAAATCTATGAAATAATACATGCGAGGGCTGAGGCCAGAGTTTGTTGGCTATGCGAAAAGCGCACCGCAGAAAGGGTAAGATGAGTGCCTTATAGAGTTTTATTTTGAGTAATCGAGAGACTTCTTTACTTGTCAATTGTCTACTGACCCGAAGGAGCATATGTCTCCAGAGTAATGCTTCATCTTTCCTAATCCTGACTGGGGAAACAACATCCATATACAACGGCGCAATCGGATTTCAAGTCGGAAACAGAGGTGATGTGTGCCTTCATGTTTCTGGCTGGATTTTTCCATGATTGTGCTTATCTTGAAAATCTGGTTAAGGGTTGATTCGCCACGTTTGAATCCACAATGATAAGGTTCAAATAGTTAGTTTAAGTCAGGCTTCTTGCCTTTTGGATAATATTCTACTGAAAAGGATAATCCTGCAATAGTTGGCGCTACAATCTAAGTACCTACTGAATATCATGGATCACCAGGTCGACAAACCCTGTAAGCCCTCTGTTTAATGCAACGCGTTTGATCAATGAGGCGACAGCCATCTGTTTAAAACTGGTATTAAATCTGATCATGTTTCGGGCACTGGAGAAGTCGATCATTCGAAATCCATTTGGCAAGGTCTCGTAGTGGACGCTGAACTTTCCGTTCTTGAGACCAAAGAAACCCGAAACCGACAGTCCTTTGCCGGATTTGAACCCGGTACACTCCAGTACTCCCTTGCGGTACTGCCCGACTGTCGTGGTAGCGATTTGGTATGATCAGTGCAACCTTTTAGGCCATGTCACCTCTCCTTCCGTAAGGAAAGAAAATATGGGTAATGAGAGGTGAAAGGCATCATATCCGTAGATCAACCATCGAGTTGCACTTCATTACCTTTGTGTATATAAGTCGCCTCTGATGACCGGTATGGCTACTTCGGGCATGTTGCAAGCCCCTAACCCGCAGGGTACGGGAGCAGTGTTCCTTTGTGCTTTCCAAGCGGTCGTAGAATCATTTTTTTCTACTTCGCCCTTCTTCTCCATCCATTATATTGAGCAATCTTATCTTAATGTGGATCATGAGATTCAGGTGGGCACGATTTCTAAACAGATTGATAACTTTCGTCTTTATTGGGCTATAATTGATCTTAACTATTATGGGCATAGCTGGGATGAGTCGATTGAAGTTGGTGTAGCCTACCCTGCATAAAATCGTGGTACAGATCTCTAAAGAGAGTGATCCGCTCAAACAAAGGGGATCAGTTCAATCCATACAAAGATATCAAAACTGGCATTGGTCGCAAACTCCCTTGCGACTCATCACGGATTCATCAAAGATGCATCGGGTTTTTGCAGGGTGTCGACGAAGTCTCTCTTCAGTCATAAATCCGAAGCCATATCTACGCGTAGATAATGGACAACTCAAAATATACGTCCCGACGTCCGACCCTTCTGAATTTTCGAAGCTCGCCAACTGATTTCTAAAACTTTTGTAGGAACCATTTTAGCACAGGTAGTAGCTTGGGAGTCCAAACCATATGCACAGCTTACGCATCCGCTGAAATCCATAACATCAAAAGTACATACAAACAAAATTATCAACAACATACGCTGTAACACCAACAAACACGCTTACATTAATCTTGCTGAGGTTTTGTTGCTTGCAAGTTGTTGACATCTCTTCTCTCGTTGCTGCTAATTGATTTCATTTAACAAATGTCGCGAGTAATATTTACACAACTTGTTATGATCAATCGGCCCCCGTTTCAACGTGCATAACTACATACACACGCACATACATACATTTTACGCTTATTTGGCTGTTTGGCTTTTAGTATCCTCAGTTTTATGGTTTTTCTTTTCTCATTGTTGTTGATGTTATTTATTTTTTTTCATTCCATATAAGTAGGCACTTACATATCTTCAATTCACACGTATTTACGTTGATTACTAAACTTTATGGCTGTTGTTGTTGCTGTTCGTCATACTTAAATGTCTCGGTAGCCAATGGCAGTAGCCATTAGCATCACGAGGCGGTCTTTTGTTCGTTTGTATTAAATTGATTTAAATGATGCTTTAGTCAGTGGCAACCAATCAGCAAGGAGAGAAAATTTAAATATTTCATGATGCTAATATTAATATGTGTGTATGTATGTGCTGGGGGTAAGTGTATAAATGTAAACGTTATTAATTTGCTTGATTTAAATTATTGAGGTCGGATAAAAATGTTGTACCTGCTGATATTTCTGTCCCAGCTGAATTATGGATGGTTCCGAGTGCATTCACCTCGAAGAGTTCACAGTGATTACAGAGGATTACTCAATTCCAATCAAAGTTTGGAATTTGTTGTTGTTGTTCTAACCGAAAAAACAATCCCTGGAGGTTTGAGAGTGTACCGGAGGTAATGCGTGCCTTCAAAATTTAGTCGCCCTTCGCTCCTCGCCAAATACTTTTAATTAATAAAGTAATTTTACAGAAAATGATGTTGCAAATGATATCAATCAATGTGATCCTGAAGAATACGAAAAGAGGTCAAACGCAAGTCTTAAGATATTTATTATAGCAACTTTAACTTTTATCGTATTTTTTCGAGGGTGCAGTAGCAAAAGTTGTTTCTTCAATCATTAACTTTTTGATTTTGAAAATTGTCAAATTGATAAAGCTTTCACAGTTTCGGCTTCTGAGCTCTACCAAGTTCCACAATGCCCGGATATACAGGGTGCGACAAAAGGAAAGCACCGAAATTCCCTTTAGAGCAATATACTCAAAAAAATCGGAAGTACAATTTCTATAATGTTTAGTCCTTTTTATTCAGGAATGATACTTATTAGGTATTATAGATTTGAATAAATAAAAGTTTTTTACCAGCTCATCAAAAAATGTACAAAGAATCCGATGAACTCAAAAAGTGGAGCGATAAAACTGAAGCACCATTAAATATCTATGGGACAAACCCACCTTCTTTCATTATTTCGTGGCATATCCGTGGCTCTTTATGGCAGGTTCACATCGTGCTGGCATTGAGTGTATTATTTAAGTAAAATATCTTAGGAAATAATTTTACAAACCTGCTAAACTTGTCCGAGTAGAGAGCCTTTGTTGCTGCAATTTTCCTCCAGAGTTTTAAGGTCCATCATGTTCTATAGATTATCTTTTCGGTTAAATAGCACGGGTCAAGACAATACGTCAACATTATCAGCCCTAAACTAGTTTTTGAGACGAATCGCTATACGTTTTGTCAGAATGTTTTTGGGATAAATCCACCTTAATGGCATTCTTAATCAATTCAATTTGAGGGGAATCTTGAAATCCCTTATTTCTCTTCTATCTTAAATCAAAGGGGTTTCAAAGCTCCTAAGTGAAGTAATCGGTTTTACAAAGCACGTTTTTAAATGGTCCTAAATAGGGTGGATATCACAAATTCTTTCATAAAACTTCTGATTTTTTAAAATGGAATTTGAGTAAAATTCTTTTGCGAAATACCACAAAATAATTATTTCCAGGAAATCTTTTAGACTTCTACAGATCATCCAACCTTGTTTAACGGCTAAATAAAAGAAGGGAACCGTTTTTTGAAATGTTTCGAAGTATCTCGGCGTGGCCATTGTGACTCATGGTTATCACGATTTTATGGATTTTAGAACATATTTAATAAAAAACAAGACCAACCTTTATTTGATGCCATAGTTTTGTCGCACAAATTTTTAAGTTAGCCTGAAAAGTGTCATACATTTTTATTAATGGAATATAAAACAGTTTTTCTGTTTCATATTTCAAATAACTAATATGTGGCCTACATCAATAAAAACAAATACAAAATTTAAAACCTACACATAGAATTTTATTTAATCATGTTTAGCAGAGGGTATGTTTAGCAGAGGGACTTTTGGTGCTTTACTTTTTCCGCACACTGTTATGTTGTTAAAAAATTGTTGTTAGAAAAATCTTCCTGCTGAGTTTGCTGAGTGTACCCCTGCCACAAGGAACGAAAGCCACTGGTTCATTCAGGTCGACAATTCTCTGCTGGACTCATGTATGGATACCAGTTTGTTTGTAAGTACATAACTCCTTCTACTGTTTGGATTTTTAACGGTATGAAATCAGTAAAGATTGTATTGGGAAGAAGAAACCCGACTAACTTTGTTTGAAATTTTGGATAAACTTTCAATTGAATTCTTCTTTGAAAAAATAATGCGACTTTCCAGAGATTTTTACAAAGATAAGATTCTCAAAATTCTCTTTCTCTCTTTATGGCGCGATATACAACAGGTATATCATCATAAACCTCCTAAGAGATTTTTGCGCCAAGCTTCTCTTCCAATTTGTGGTGTGCCGATTTGAATTTTCCCTACAAATTGGTGGGACCTACAGTTTTTTGCCGACTCCGAACGGCATCTACAAAGGAGACGAATTTTTGCTGGGAAGCCTGTCATGGCAGAAATACACTCGGAGAGTTTGCCAAACCACTGCCGAGGGGCGACCCCGTTTTGAAAAACTTTTTTCAAATCACTTTTGATGTTACCTGTACCAGGGCTCGAACCATAGACCTACGGTGTGGTAGGCCGGCAACACTACCTCCACACCACGGCGGCAGCCAAAAGGAAAATGTAAATAACTTAACTTACTTACTTAATTGGCATTTCTCGAACAGCGAAGCTGAGTTTGTCGCCCCGAAATGGTTGCGCCCGGGGCGGATGCCCCTTCCGGACTTCTCTATAACCTATTTCCAAAGTGTCTCAAATTACATTAACCTATGTATACGAGGTGTGTTCAAAAAGTATCGCGAATTTTGTGTTTTTTCAAAAATTATTTATTTATTCATGAATATCTATTTTGTCCCCTTCAAAGTAATCCCCATGAGATATTATACACTTGTGCCAACGGTTTTTCCAATCTTCGAAGCACTTCAAAAAATCATTTTTTTGTATCTTGTTCAGCTCCTCCTTCGATGCCGTCTTTATCTCGTCAAGAGAAGCGTAACGTCGTCCTTTCATGGGCCTCTTCAGTTTAGGGAACAAGAAAAAGTCACAGGGGGCCAGATATGGGGAATACGGTGGCTGCGGCATCATTAGTGTGTTGTTTTTGGCCAAAAAGTCGCGCACAAGCAACGATGCGTGAGCAGGGGCGTTATCGTGGTGCAAAAGCCAATTTTTGTTCTTCTTTGCACATCTTCTCGGCCTTCTGAGAACATTTTGTACCACCGATAAACGTTGCTTCGGTCCAAGGTAGCTTCTCCGTATGCCACAGTCAACATTCGGAATGCATCCGCGCACTTAATTTCGTTTTTCACACAAAATTTGATACAGGTTCTTTGATCCATTTTTTTGAATAGGTAAAAATGGAATACGATCCGAAACACGTGCAAGCAAAGCAGCTGTCAACAATTAACTGAACATTCAAAATGGCCGAGCTTGCCGGCATAAGTGAGAGACATGAGTACCAACATAACGCCACAAAAAATTCGAAATTCGAATATACGTAACCAGCGAAAATTCAAAATTCGCGATACGTTTTGAACACACCTCGTATTTATAAGCTGATACATATATTAACTCATTATAAACAATTTTGTGTTTGAAATTAGGGAAAACAGATCAACAGGACAAGCTTCGCCTAACGATAACAAGCTTAACTTCAAGAAACTTGCGACTAATTTAAACATTCATTCATCTAATAAAATATTAAAACTAGAATAAAAGTGAATAAAAACAAAGAAACTAAATCCATGAGCGGCAAAGATGAAACACTTCGCTTTGATGTCAAATTCCTATTCCAATTCTAGGGGGCAAATCCATTCACAAAGTAGAACTTAGACTATAAATGTGTTTGTAACTATTTACTACAAGTATACTCGTATATATATATATACATATGTATGTTGCACGTATGCACCCTGCAGCGAGCTTGCGGACAATTGTTGTTTTTCGGTAGCAGTTGCAAAAGCTTAGCATCCATTCTGTCGAATCTACTAGTTGTATACTAATGAAATGCTAGTTTGCCAAACGCCTCAACTAGTTCGAGTTCCGTAAGTTTTCCATATTAGCAACTGGTATTTTAACACGGCAATGTTTTACGCTCAATACCAATTGGCATACTAGTCAGTCTATGGGACAGGATCATACCTGTTGGCATACTAGTCATTATTTTCATCAAGATCATACCATGAAGGTGTGGATAATGGTTTTCCTAGTCCCATATGGAAACCCGGATCTGAGATATCGACCAAAATTTGGAGAGGAAAAGACGAAGAGGAAGATACCTTGGGAACTAGGCTGTGAAAGAGGGAGGTGAAAGAGAAAGTGAGAGTGCGAGTAAGTGGAAGGGCGAGTGAGCGGGAAAGAGAGTGGGATTGAGAGCGAGGCCTAGAAAAAGAGGAAGGGGGAGAGGAAGTGAGAGGGAGAGTAGGAAAGGGAGAGTGCAAGGGTGGAGGGCTGAGAGGGAGTGAGAGATGGAGAGCGAGGGAGATACGAACTTTTTTTTACAGAAGTTACAATATGACCAGCTTTACGGTTTCTTGGGGATAAAATAAATAAAATTGCAGGGAGAAATATTATCGACAACGTTTGCCGGGTCTGGCAGTAGATTGTAAAAGAGCGTCAAGAGTGGAAAACTTGACGGTTCTCTCGTCCATAGCTGTCAAATGTTCCATAACAATCGCCGATATACCCCGATATCTAAAGTTAGTGAGTAAAATGTTTGGGTTTAAGTAAAATGAAAAGTAAGCTAAGAGTAAGAGCTGTTCTGTGTTGTTGATCTTAAGAGATTGAAAGTACAGCGAGAAAAGACTGTTTTAGAGCCATAATTGGTCCGTACGAATTTCCGGTATTCTACCAGGCAATATAATGCGGGTGTCGAAGCTGAATTGATCTTACGGAATTTTTGTTCCCCTTGTAGTAAATTCGACGCATTGTTGTGTTTTCTTAGGGTTCACAAGTGCTTAGGTGCTTTTGCTATTTGGTTCGGTTGTGTTGGTCAAACAAACGTCCGATTTTCCTGGGTGGGGACATATTTGTGGTATTCCTGTGTTCAACTATCACACTTTACCACCATGGGAAGAACAGTCCTTTCACAATTTTATATCACAGGGATAGTGTGATTGATGTCATGCGGCCATTCTCCACTTGAAGACCATTGATCTAATAGAGTTTAACCTGCCGCTATATCACGATTTTAGCTGTACAAGCGTTTTTGGAAGCTGGAGCCACTGCTCTCGCCTAAAAGTATACAAATAACTTCCACTGCAAATATAAACCATTATTATTTGAAATAGAAATTTTTTCTTTCACTGGGGTTTTTACAACTGGTTAAAAACTAGTCAGCAATAAACCGAGTAGTTTGGCTTTTGAGTGCAGGAACGCTTTTGGTAAAAATATCTACCTATAATTGACCACCTGCTTCTACCAACGTAGTGGATGTCTGCCTCTTTATCTGCTACCGAGGTCGGGTGTCGATAAGAATACCTCTAAATCTGAAGTATCTTCGCTCAATCGAATGACATGACCTAGCTGAGTAAAGCTCGTTCAGCTCATCATTACAAGAGCGTGACATTTAATTTTTGGCAGTTGATATTTCCCACAGGATGAGTAGAACGAAAAATTACGCTGAAGATGGCCTAATATGAAAATTGGTTTGTCAACAAAATTGGCAAGAGCAGCCGAAAAATAGCTTCAAAGGAGTTCAATAATGACATATTAATATACTTCTGAATTACCTACTCAGTGCCAAGGAGACTTTGTTGGCAGGAGTGTTTCTCTTGGTTCTCAAGGAGGCACTTATTTTCGCGGTTAAACAGCTTTGACATGACCGAGGCGAAGTAATTGATATTTTTTTGATGAAAGCAGGCACTGCACTTCGTACTAGTTCTTTCAGCTACAGAGATATAAATTATATTATATGCGTACATAAGTAAATATACGTTTTAATTATTAAAAAATAAAACACAACTAAGTACCGCTTAAAATAAAAACGCTCCACTTTGACAAGATTCGCCTGTTTTGCTCATAGTTTAAATTAATTTCTTTTTAGTACATAATTGTTGATGCATTAAATTTGTTTTTGTGTACATTTACATAAAACTCTTCATATTCAATCCCTCTATCTATAAAAGTTCTAAGATGGGTTACGCATTTCGCATCGAAGACATAAAAACAACGTAATGTTTTGAGAAGCGGCTTGCATTTCGCACTTCAAAAAGGCCGACGGACGCGCTGCGATGCAGCCGAGCATATTAAGTGCGTTGTACGGTGTTTGATTTTGCGATTTTGGAGAAGAAATATTGTGTTTTATTTACATAATTTGCATTTTTTGTATTTTCTATGCAAACAATTAAAATACTTGCTGATAGCACCTGCTTGGTTAGGGGTTTAGAATATGCCCGAGGTAGGCATACCGGTCGTAAGAGGCGACTAATATGCACAAAGGTAATGACGTGGTTGATCTACGGATATGATGCCTCTCACCTCTCAATACCCATCTTATCCTTCCTTACGGAAGGAGGGGTGACATGAGCTAGAAGGTTTCACTGGTCATAAATCGCTACCACAACAGTCGGGCAGTACCGCAAGGGAGTACCGGAGCGTACCGGGTTCAAATCCGACCAAGGACTGTTAATTCGGGGAGTGTTTTTGTCGTTACCACAACAACAACAACCTGCTCGGTCGGCGATTCCATTCATAGAATAGGACGTGACGGACCACACAGGGGTATACTTATGTTGACAGTCCTTTGCCAGATATGAATACGGTACTCTCCCATGAATAACACCATGAATAACACAGCCCGACTGTCATGGGAGCGACTTAGTTGACCTCGGGTACGATGCAGACTTTATTTGCTTCTTACGACAAGCATACCTACCTCCTTCATTTCCTAAGCCTATAACCCGGAGTAAGTAAGTTGAGCTAGGATCTTCATATAGCGCATAGGGTCAAGTTTGCAAGTAGAGTCTGAACTGTACTTATGCTTCAGGAGTTGGGTTTTTGTTAAATGGTAACGACTTCGATACACACTTTAAGATTCTCTTCACTTCGAGGAAGGATTGGAAAGAAGAGAAATTCTGTCTGAAATTTGATATTTCGGTTGTTATGTACAGATCAAATATAGATTATAGAGTAGGAGCCGTATTCTTTGAAACACTTCTGACCATATATTTATCTATGCTCTCCAGAAGGCTTGCATGGAATTACTGTGTACGGACATCACTAGTTATAGAACAGCAATCTTCAGTGAGAGCCAGGCGTCTCTTCGGGTTCTCGGGTTAGCAAAAATTTCTAGTCTAGTTGGTCAGTGCAGAGAGTGGTAAAACGGACTTGCAAGTCGACATTTCGTTTCCCTAACATGTCTGCCGGGACATTCTAAGAAAAATGAAAATGAGATGGCCAATAAGCAGACAAAGCCTGGAATGGTGATTGATATCTTAGAACCGAAGGATGTCTTTGGAGCCATGGGACTTATTTGTGGACATAGGTATCTTTTTGCACTGGCTTAGCGAGACTAATAAGAGGAGTCTGTTGCTCTCCTGTAATGATAAAACAACTTAAACCCCTACCAAGATGAATAGAAATGAGAGATATAATACGTAGAACTTCAATTACAATATTTCGGGGGCGGGAGGGACGGTGGCGCACCTGCTGTGCGATTGGCCAATGCACTGCCGTAGAAGAATGAAATTTATATAAAAACACTTTTTCTGGCAGACTTTTAGGAACTTAAAGTCGATACGAACGCCTTCTGGGCTAGAGCGTCTGGATCCATTCACACTATTTTTATAAATATGTAAATCTCGCGCATCTCATCCAACATTCACTTATTTAAATATATTGGACGAAAGTAAAATTTTATTTAATATCGTTGGGATCTTTTTTAATGGACCTAGATGGTGGATCACGTTTTCTTTACGGTTATATTAACATCACCCTTTCAAATTTGTAGGAAAAATTAATCATTTTAGTCCCTTAGCAACCTAAAATCGTACACTGTTCGCTGCCAGTTTCGCCCACTATTACTATTTGCCGTAGTCTATCAATGCATTAGACAAATACAGCGAGAAGCAAGCAACAAGTTGTATTTGGGGTGCCCTGAAGAAGCTTGGATTAAGCTAATTTTTTTTTTGTTTTTTTGATAGTGGCATCTTGTTGCCAATTAATGTTCCACACCCAACGTACCGCCGATCCTCAGTTTGTCGGCTTTGCATTGCTGTTCACTCAACTTTAAAGAACTCAAGGAAAATTTAAGAGCGCATTGGGGTTTGTGGATTTTTATATGTATGTGGCGGGTATCTCCAAAGAAGAAGCAAGAACTTCTACCTCGATTTTGAAAATAAGGTAAAAATGTCCTAAGAGGTTCTTTATGTCAATATTCTGAAGTGCGATTCAGGGAGAAACTTTAGAAAAATGGAATTAACTTTTGGGGAAAATTCCTTTTGACTAATACATTTTTAAAAAAATTTTGTTTATTTTGGTATTGCTGCTTCATTTCCTAAGCACATTACGATTGGGTATATTCATATGTATAGGGTTTATATATATAAACTTGTGTAGATGCACTTAATTTCCACCTGATACATCAATTCGAATATTCAAACTGTCAAATTATAGCTTTTATCTTTCCAGCGTTTTAAAGAGGGTAAAAAGTTCTGTTATTCAACAAAATGATATGTTTAGTAAATAAATAGGGTATTTTGTGTTTGGTTGAAACAGTACATTACACTGCGTTACAAAAACGATCTTTAGTTCTGTTCTATGAACCAAATATACTTTTTCGGAAAGGGGAGAAAAAATAAAAATACACGTGTATCGGCGATTTTCATGGACACGTCAGAATTTTTTTTTTATTGTATAAATCAAAGGAAGCATCCCTGCTTTTCTTCGAACTTCCACTGGGAACACTATAAAAGCGCTAATGAATTCTCTCTCATTTTTCTTTTATCGGAATGCGCCTGTCGCATCTGCAATCAACCGAGGTAACTATCATCAACGCGGGACCTCCAACCTCCGCAATCAACCATCCAGGCAGTGCGCGGTTCATCAATTTCTACTTTACATTTTTCTATTAATTTGTTTAGTTAATTAAAGTAAACTTAAATATCTGGAATTTCCACCATATCAATATTGTTACACATTAAGGCGTTAATTCCCAAATACTTTCATTTAAAAAAAGTATATTGCATTTTTCCATTTTCTTAACTTATTCTTAATCGCATAAGAAAATCGTATTGTACATTGAAGTACCGAATAATTGAATTAAATCGTTGTTGTTAGTAATAAGTTGCCAATAGAAATCAGCGTTTCATATATTGTTGCAATCCCTTGACTTGTATTTACCCCCACATACAAGCCGAGTGAAAACTCCCTTCACTACTACCTATTCCTTATCATCAATTTGAATATTGTATAGATATACATATGTACATAAAAAAAAAAATTCTGACGTGTACATGAAAATCGCCGATACACGTGTATTTTTATTTTTTCTCCCCTTTCCGAAAAAGTATATTTGGAACTAAAGCTCGTTTTTGTAACGCAGTGTTGTACACCCAGTTTTGGAATACAAAACTTTTGCAATTTCAGTATTTCTCATTTTGCTACACAAGACTCATAATAAATTTATCAGTGCTCCTATTGCAGTGCGAATGAATCTTTTTAGAGCTTTCAATATATGAAGAAGAACGTGGCTGTAATCCGATTTCTTTACCTTTAATAAAATTGTAACAGGTCGATGTCGGTACATTATAGAAATTATTTATTAGATTAAAAGAAACCAAAGCAACAGCTTGTCCGTATGTTTGCTCAAACATCAAGGCATTATTCACCGATGTATTGCTACCCTGCAGTCAAAAGCCTAGATTTGACTAGACATTTCGTGGGCGTATTCATAGTAGTTCATTGCACGTTAGTTTTAAACCACTTGTAAAAAGACCAGTTTAAGCAAAAAAATTTGCTGATTGAACCGCCACTTTTAGGCGAGAGGAGTGTTTCACGCTTGCATAACTAAAATCCGGACCCGGAAATATTAAATCAATGGTCTGCAAGTAAAGAATTACCGCATGACACTAATCATTTAATCTCACTATCTCTATGATATAAAATTGTGGAAACACTGCTCTTCCTTGGCTTGCCTTGAAATTATTGCAACAACAAGTATAGCTATTTTTACAGCTTTCGTGGTCAGTGACGCACGTACACCGGCTGGTGGTATACCGAAAATTTGTTCCGATTTCCTAGCCGAAACAGCAGCTGTGAGGGCGATCGTGATAAAGTGTGATACTTCAACCCAGGAAACCCCCAAATATGACCCTACCCAGCAAAATCAGAGGTTTGGTCGACCAACACAAACTGACCCGAAAGCACTTAAGCACTTGTAAACTCTGAGAAAACACAACAAATAGTCAATTATCTTTCACGATAACGCATTTGATGCCCTTCACACTTGGTCAAAAAGGCAAGGGCACGAGAATTCCGTAAGAGCCGATTTACACGCTTTAATTATTCAAGTCTGTCGCGACATAGCCGAAAGGGGTGAGAAGAGAGGGAGAGAGTACAAGTACTTTGGTAACGTCAATTCGCCTCAAGTTTTTCTCTACTTCACGATCTCTCTCCCTTGTTGCTGTTTTTCGTTTCACAGTTGCTTTCGAGAAAAATTTACACATGTAAACGCGAATAGAAAACACAAAAGAAAACGAAAGCAGAATTGAATTCAACAATTTCCTCGTGTAAAACAGGTCTAAGAATTTCGATTCAGCTTCGCTCCGCATTATATCGCCTGGTAGAATACCGAACATTCGTATGTACCAGATATATCCCGAGTCTTTTCCAGCGGTACTTCCAATCTCTTATTCTTAACAATACTGCACAGTTCTTACCTTAGTTATACATTTTAATTAAACCCAAGTATTTTATTCATTGAATTTAGATATCGGCAATTCCTACGGAACACTTCACCGTTAGCCGTTGGTATAATGCTATCACTAATTATGTCACCAGAACGTAATTTTATCGACTCATAATAAGACGACTTTACCGCCAGCTACCAGCTAAGTGTCCGCCAAGCTTTCCCCTCTTGAAATTCTTTTATAATCCGCTGTCAGACCCGGCAGAGGCTGTCCTGCCCGATAATATTTCTCCCTGCAATTTGTCAACTTTCCCAAGAAACTGGTCGCATTGTAAGTTTTGAAAAAAAGGTCGTAATCCTCTCTTTCTCTATTTCTTATACGCTCTCAGCCCTCCACCCTTTCATTCCCATCTCCTTCCCCCTCTCCTCTCACCCATTGATAGGAGGCATCATTTTGAGCTCATAAAATCCAAAGCAACATTTTCTAAAACTTTTGCCTGTCTGTCTGTACGTTTGGGCTCGTATCAAGCAATAACTGCTGAATAGATTTGAATGGAACTTTTACCGTTGCATTAAAATTTAAGTTATTCCTTTCTTCGATAAATCGACCGGATTCGCAGTTATCAACGTATTATAACTATTTAGGTAGCACACGAAGTCTTGGAAAATTAAGTTTAAAATTTTACTGTTTTTGAAAAAGTAGTATATTTTCCGATTGCAAATTAGTATGTTTTCCTTGTACTCACGGTTCTAGGAAGCATATTAAATCAAAATCGGAAAATTGGTACATTCATACTTTTTGCAAGAGGGCTACGGTATATAATCTTGTATCGGAACAGATGGCTGTAGTGCTTTCGAAACTTTTAAGCCTTCGGGCTTATAGGTAAATAAAACGGTCATCATGATAAAAATAACTCATTAGAAGCTTTTCAAAACCAATTCGTCAATCCTTCAAATTTTTAACAGGGAAACATTTCTGCAACAAATTATCTAACTTAGCAGGAAGACAATGTGATAAAATAATGAAATAATGAGGATCCCATAGGTCTAGGTCTTAAAAACCGTGAACTGTCTGAAAAATGGGAATTTATAACACTTTGAAAATTGCTATCTTTGCAAACAGTGGCGCATATTAGGTAGCTTGTATAATATATATTATGTATATATACTTAAATATATATCTACTTACAGTTGTGTTCAATATTATAGTAGTCAAGTTAAATTTGATATTTCGATGAAATAAAAAGAAGTTGTGTTTTTAATAATTTTCTTTTAAAATAAGAGAATTCTATAACAGAAACTGCATAAAAAGAAATTTCAAAGTTTACACAAAGTTCAGGAAAGTTAATTAAACTTTTAAAAATTTCCATCAAAATTTCAATATTTTTGGGCAGAATTTTTAGAAAATTTTTGGGTAGACAGTTTTATAGCTCATTCAATTTTAGAACAAATAATGTGCAAATTAGAAATATCTCGAAATTTTCTCTGAATCTTTGGAATTTTTTTTTCAAGGATGTTGGGTATATTTTTCCATACAAAACTAATTTTTCTTCATGCGTTGTATGGAAGAAATCACTGAACACCCTTGACGAAAAAAATGCTGAAAATTCAGGGAAATTTTGGAGCGAGTTCCAACTTGCACAAAGTGATACTAAAATTGATTGGTCTACAAACTGGGTAATCAAACATTTTTTTATGAAATTCTGCCAAAAAATTTGAAGATTTTGATGGCCATTTTTTAAAGTTTGATTAACTTTACTGAGCTTTTTGTAAACTTTGAGATTTCCTTTTATGTGGTTTCTGTATTGGAATTCGATATATTTTATATGAAAATTATTAAAATCACAGGTTCTACTTATTTCGTCGAACGATATACATTATAATTTCACAACCATTATATTGAACACAGCTGCACATGCCCTGCAAAAAACCGTGTGACTAATCTCTAAAGGGAATGAACCGAATTCCTTTAGCCTACAGTTGCCTATAATTCAAAATACGAAATTAAATATTTATTGGTTTAGCATACTCATAGCGATGCAAGCCAATTTTGGCTTATGTAGCATACTTATAGAAGTTAAAAGGCCCAGTTTGGGTAGAAAGAGGATTAGTCCTATCGTTATCCCTTCTGGTATAAATGTGTACAATTGGTCGCTCCATAGGACATGCTCAAACCAATGTGAAAAGTTCAGCCCATATAAACAGATCAGAACTGGCATTAGTCCCATGCCCCTCCGCAATAGTGATCCCACACTAATCGCATTTCTTCAGGGTACATATCTAATAACGTACGTGCGGACACATATATATTGACGATCATAAAAAAATCGACAAAATTCGGCTCAATTAGAACGCGACTTGTCGGCATTTAACTGCACAACTTTCACAGGCACCCCTACATGTTTACATATGCACACTTGAAAACGTTAGTTCGGCATAAAGATCGTACAAAACGATCGTATGTGAAATCGTGCTGCATGGTTGTATCGTTATCTTAAAGATTGTCGATTTTGGAGCGCGCATTGGGGCTCTTGTAGTTTGTTTTTGTGTGAAATTGTTTTGCTGGAGACAATGTATGTATGTAAGTATGTGTATATATGTGTTGGTGGTTGGTAGTTAAGACTGATTCCTCAGCTAAGATCAGTAATCGGTGACGACAGTTTTCGTCGGTGATTCAAGTAATGCGCGCAACATTGTAAACGCCAACGGAAGACGACGAATAAATTTATTTTGTTAAATCGTGGCACGTGGAATGTGAAATAGATGCACTATAAAGTGTGTGAGTGATCAAGTTTTAAATAAATTTATAACAAGAAAAAAACCTATAAAGAGTAATTTGCTTTATAAATAAAATAATAAACTTCGCTTAAACTGTGATGGATACGGATAATAATAGTTCCTCTGATTCAAAGCCATCGGGACGTTCCAAGCCGGTGGAAACTCTTGTTTTGGCCAATTATGCTGCCAAAGTAGAGCAGAAACGTAATGGTGTTGGCGGTGTGCGTAAAGAGGATGAACGTATTACGACCGCGGTGATGAAGGTGTTGGAAGGATACGATTGGAATTTGGTGCAAGCAACTGCAAAGTGAGTCTCTAGATAACTGAGGGTTTTACCATAGTAGGCAGCTATGTTTAAGTGGAGCCCTTGGGTTGTGTAAAATTTTGTCGAATGAAGAGTAAATTTTATTACAAATTTCTAAGGGCTATTTACATTTTGATAACTGGGCTTCGAACGGCTGATCGTTTAAATCGTTTAATAGCAAATACAGTCTTGTAATGGTTGAAAATTAATATCATCCCAAACATCTACAATATTCAATTGATTAGAATGAAATAAAATTTTTGAAAGCCGTAGACCTTGCAAAGATAGAGCCCAAAAGAGAGTCCATGAAACATTTTCTATGTTTTATAGAAATTCTTGCACTAGAAAGCGTTTCAACAGCTCCATATGATAAAAATCAGTTTCTGATGCCAGTGGATGATTCAAGCAAAAGTAACCATATAAAATTTCATTCCCTTTCAGCATTGAATGAATAGACCCGGAACAATACCTTGAGTGCCAGCTATATAGTAATAGTTGGCTCATTCCCAATTCTTAAAGTGTTTTTGTTGTTGTTGTGGTAACAGTACTTCACCCTGCCTACTCGGTGCACCCTTCCCTGCAATGGAAAATGGCAGACCAAACAGAGTTGTACTGATATTGACAATCTTGTCGCATATGAACCCGGTACGTCCCGATACTTGGACCTTGTTGATTTTAGTAGTTTTGGACAACAGGTATACCTTGGATATATTTTAAGCCTTTTAACTTGCAGGGGGCTCTAAAAGTGTCGTGCCTATGGCAGGCCATATGAATTTATGAATCTTCACGGAAATTAATTAAAACCTAGGTTCGCATCGCCATTCTCTTACCACCAATGTGACTGATAGCCGTACCATTACTAAGCCATTAGGGAAGCAGAAGTCATTCAGGATTTTTGTACCAACTCTTTTGCTGTTAAAGGCGAGTATCACTTGGAATATCTTCTGAGACTGAACGTCTTTATGTGATATTCGAGGATCGTATATTTGCCTGCGTGGCATGCAACCTATTTCTCCGGCAAAGTCGTTAGCGGCCTTATGTTATTCTTCTCTGAGTCCAAGATTTACTTTCGCATTATCTCTTGCTTCGATATATCTAGATGAGTGAACTTTGACACATATTTTTTTATTGTCATCAGAACGGATCCGTACGGTAATCAGAGAAGAAAAAAGAAACAACCCAAATGAAAATTGGCGAAATTAGACCATACCGACTTCAGTATCCTTAATCTTGGAGTCTTGGGTTAGGTTATGTTAGGGTAAGGGAGTGTCGATATTCAACACTTCCCATAGGTATATCTCAGTTACACCTTTTTAAACCTCTTGATTTCACATATGAATATAAGCTCGAGCGTAAGATCCAATTAACTCAACTCGGCCAGACTGTCGAAAAAGCTTGTTCCCACAAAACTGAGCCGTCTCCTTTGCAATCCTGGCAATTGACAAAGAAAATGGTTGATCGACGCCTATTTGTCCGCATTCTGAGAGCTTCTGCATAAAGAACTGGTTGGTATACGTCATCGTCGAAGCACTGCTATGGTAGTCACTGTCCTCTTATGACACCTGTAAGTACTTTTATAGCAGATTTATTTAGTTTGAGAAGGAAACTAGTCTACTTCCTATGTGAACATGTTCTTATGAACCTTGAGACTTCGCAATCTTCCCGATTAGTCCACGATTCTCCTTCGGGGATAAAGGGGAATAGGATATGGAACTGCGAAAAATAGAAGACGGAAGAGGGAAAGAAATAAAAAGAAGAGGGAAATGTGAGAGCACAGTTTTTTGCACATAGGAAAATCAGTTTCCTGACAGGACAAGATCTGTCAGGTCTGCTAGTTATGGTTTACATCTTCATGTAAAACTTTCTAGTAGCAAAAAAATCTTGTTCTGTTAATTAGTACTAGTTATAGTAAAAGGCAAGTGAGCAGCTTTTACCGTGTCACCGATATGACTGTTAAAAACTGCTTATACGAGTACTCTAAGTCTTTTTTAATTTTTGCTTACAAGCTTGCGATATGGCATTATCAGCAAACATATCTAAAACTTTTAATAAAAAAAAAAATTTTGCAAAAAAAAAAAGAAAACCATTTGAAGCAATAACTCCAATCCCTTTTGTGTGCCATCCAATTTTAGGTTTCCAAAAGTGTTTGCGATTAAATTGTTGATTATTGTATTTTTGATATTGAATACCCGCTAGACTTACGTCCAAGAAAGAAGAAATATATTGATGAATGAGTCATTGTGTGTAAATAACTTAATAAAATATTTTATATAAGTACTTTGCTATTTGAATATTTTATGCCAATAAAAAATAATACTAATAATAATAACAACAAAGGTATGAGAAGTTTATGGATTTTAAGAATGATATATGACTCGATGACATTATCATATATCTTATAATTCACAGTGGACGACCGAGCTTTGCTCGCCATTTTTGTAGGTTGCCGTACAATTTAGTTTGCTTTAGATACTTTTCAATAAAGATATTCTGGCTGTTTGCATATATAATTTCACCTACAAGCAGTGGAAATTTTCAAAAATAGATTTTAAACACATATCGAATACTAAGCACAAACAGAGCTTATGTGATAGTAGTAGGGTGTTTAATATTTTTATTTATTTATTGGTAACCAATTTTGAAAATACATCATGCCAAAAAAATTTCCTTCTGAGTTGTATGTTTAGAGGCTGTCCGTTGTTATAAAAGCAAAGTAAAATCGAGAAAGAATAGGGTAACACGAGTATGTTTGTCGGTTAGTGCTGGATATATCGACCAAGAATGTTCGATTTCTGCTTTATTTTTGAAGATAAAATTATCCATAACTTTTTATATTTAATACATATGAAATCTAAATCAACACTTCCTTCCATACCATGTTCCGAGAACGTCTTAGATTTTCTTTTAGAAGCATTAATTTTAATGTAGTTGGTCGCTCCACTTTTGAAAACACCAAATATAACATACCATACATGAACACCGATGAATTTAGGTCCACCCTAACAAACTCAAAAGATTGGCTCTGAGATTTGTGTACAGTCATGGCAAATGCTGGCCTTACTGGAAATTGGTGCTCTTGGATGGTAGACCTTAGCTGTCCCTTGCGGCTTTAGCTTTTATTATATTAATTATGTTCGTTGAACAAGCTTGCAAAGAGAGATATTTGGTTTATTGAAACGAAACAAAGTTCCGCCAAACAGGAATTGGTAAAAACTTGCAAGCAAAACAGCTGCTTTCATTGGTTAATCACTCAAAGTTTGAAGTTGTTGTTGTTAATTTGCTATGTCACGATCAGCTGTTTTCACTTGCAAGTTTTACTGAGTGAAATTTCCCCAAGAAGAAACTTGCAACTCTATTTTTCTCAATGAAATGTCCAAATGTCAGTTTTATGAAATTTTTAAAAGTTGTATTCTCGCCGAACAGGGCTATTATGCCAAAGGTCTATCATAATAACTCTTACTCTATTACCTAGGCCTTCGGTTATATCTAAGTTTATTTAATTTTTATTAACTTCAGAACTTTTTTTTTACTATATACACTTTTAATAATGTGTAATAAAAAGGGATATCAATGAAATAGGCAGCACCCAGTAGTGGATAGTCAAGAAATTCCAAATAAAACATAAAAGTTGTCTCCTCCCCTTATTTACTAATGTATGCACTAAATATTAATTTTGCATCTACATCCCAGCTAACCAAAAGTAGGAAAAAGAGTCCATTCGGAGCCATAAAAAGCACATTTCTCAGAGCTTTACCCTTAGGAGCCCAAAAGGAGCCAAAAATCGTTCTACATGGGCACCTCAAAAGAAGTCATAAAAACGAATCCAAAATGACTCCGAATCCAATGAACTTCTGTGTTTTTTTGGACTCTTTTGGAGTCTTTTATTGATGCTTTTCTGAAGCTTTTTGGAGCCTTTTTTGACTATTATTGGGCATATTTTTTTTCTCCATTTTGATGATTTTGGATACTTTTTTGGATTCATACTGAAGGCTTTTATTGACTCATTTAGGAAGCTTTATATAAGCTTTTAGGACTTATATCTGTGTTTAATTAATCAGAAGAATGGTTTATAGAGTATTATTTATATAATATTGAAAATATAATTCTGTTAGTTCTTTACCGAAAACAAGTTTTTTGTAAAAATATTTGTGTAAGTACATCTAAGAGTATACATTTTTCATTACGAACTTATCAAAATATATACTTTGTTTAATTTTAAAAGCACTTCCCTTGACTTTCAAACTTCGACAGTTTATAAACATTCAGAAAAAAGACTATACGCTCTGTTAGGTACGATAAAAAATAAAAAGGCCAGAAAATGCTCTAAAACATTCCTATAATTGAACTTTGCTGTTCATCTGATCTTCAACGTTTATTTTCTCACAATTCTACAATTTGCGCGTACAACAAAAAGGTCAGAAAATTATCTAAATCATTCAGATAATTTGGTTAGCTGGGATGCTTCGGCTACATAAATATATAAGTAAACATATGTGCGTAGTGTATATCTTCCCTACTTATTTTCTACTTTGCAAATAAGAGTTTTTTATGTTTTCTTCTTCGTTCGCTATGCTTTTTAGTCGGGTACTTGCGCTAATTAAAGGTAGAGATTAGTCATCAATTGGCACTTGTTGCGCGTGCTGATTGGAAATCCGCTCTTAGTAGGGGTATTCACGATGAAATATGAAATTAAAGAAACTAGAAAAACTGGATTGATTGACAAATTTGAGCGGTGATGAAATATTCGAATTCTTGAAAATTAAAAAGAAGCAGAACGAGAGGTAAACAACAAAGCACATAAAAATGAAAAAGTCGGCTCGAAATATGGTTGAAATTCAACCACTAAACTTTATTTTATTTTAATTATTTGCTGTACCTTTTTTCTGCCTTTTTCCCTTCTTTCCCTGTCGTTGTTTTCCTATAACATATTTTAATTTTCCTTGATTTCTTCTTTTACTCTCTGCATTCTCTATTTTGAATTTATTTTATTTTATTCTTTCCTTTCCTCAAACTTAATTTCCTTTCCCTTCCCTTCCTTTCTTTTGCTTTCTTTCCCCTACCTTTTTTTACCTTTCCTTTAATTCCCTTTCCTTTGGTTTCATTTCCTTCCCTTTCCTTTCATTTCCTTTCCTTTCCTTTCCTTTCCATTACTTTCCTTTCCATTCGCTTCCTTTTCTTTCCTGTCCTTCCCTTCACTTTCTTCTAATAAACTTTGTTTAATTTTTTGTTTATCTTATTTCATTTATTTTATTTTTATTTCAATTCACACAAACCCAACCACAAATACAATACAAACTTCGGTGTCTAATACTCTTTATAAGTAATCATTTATTTTGTTTTTGTAAACCCTGTTTGTAGTTCTCTGCAATGAAGTTTACATATTTGCTCATATTTTACATTGCTTGTTTAATGTCTCCAACAAAGCAACTTTTCGTGCTCTCAGGAGAGCCGCTGATACTGACAACTAAACGAAAAGTGCGAATACTTGTTTTCATTGGTCCAAAAAAATGTGCTCCCTATATAAGGATTATTTAATTTATTTAAGCCTGAAATTTACAATTAGGATTGGCTGTATGTAATTCAACTTTGGATTGAGTAGACATCTGAGAAGTTAAGTCCTCCATCAACTAATAAAAATTCCGCTTTATAAGTATCTTATCCGTTTTGAAGTATAGCTCGCAGTCATGGACAACGTCGATAGAAGTTGGGAGGCTGTGAAGTATTTGAGAGAAAAGTTCTCCGGAAGATTTAGGAAGGGGAGGTCCCAATGAGATATGAGAAAGAGTTGGAGGAGGACTTGACTTCCCTCGGTGTTTCCAATTAGCTTCGGTTTCCGTTGATTTTGAGGGGTGGTTCAATTTTAAACATTGGCCGAACTCGGATTTTCCTATAATAGCTTAAAACATTTTTATTGGGTATTTACATATAAAGGGTGTTTTTTTTAGGGGTAAAGAACTTCGAATTGAAATAAAACACAAGAAAATCGTTTAAAGGTCCATCAATTTGGCTTTATTGGAAGGATAATTTTATGCCATTAATGTTTAAATATGATTTCGGGCATGTGGCCGCCGCGGCTGGCTCGAATAAAGCCAATTCTACAGGTCCAATTTTCAACCACTTTTTCGAGCATATGGGGCCGTATGTCGGCAATAACGCCACGAATGTTGGCTTCCAATTCCCCTAACGTTTCTGGTTTGTTGGTGTAGACGAGCGACTTCACATATCCCCAAAGAAAATAATCCAATGGTGTCAAATCACACGACCTTGGTGGCCAATTGACAGGTCCATTCCTCGAAATTATGCGCTCATCGAATGTTTCCTTCAATAAATCGATTGTGACGTGCGCTGTGTGGCATGTAGCGCCGTCTTGTTGGAACCACAACTCATCCACATTCATGCCATCCAATTCGGGAACAAAATAGTCGGTTATCATGGCTCTATACCGGTCTCCATTAACGGTAGCTGCCTCTCCAGCATTATTGCGGAAGAAGTATGGCCCAATGACTCCACCAGCCCATAGAGCACACCAAACAGTCAGTTTTTGTGGATGTAATGGCGTTTCAAGGGTCTCATGTGGATTCTCTTCACTCCAAATGCGGCAATTTTGCTTGTTGACGTAGCCATTCAACCAAAAATGAGCCTCATCACTGAACAAAATTTTGCGATGAAAATCAGCATCGAAATCAATCTCATTTTCGGCCCATACACCAAAATCACGACGCATTGCATGGTCTCGCGGCTTTAATTCTTGCACAAGCTGGATCTTGTAAGGTCGCAAGCCAAGATCTTTGCGCAAAATCTTCCATAAAGTTGATGGACAAAGCTCCAATTGCTGTGCACGGTGGCGAATCGATTCATTCGGGTCCTCTTCAACACTTTGCTCTACAGCGGCAATTGTTTCTTCGGTGCGCACTGTTCGACGTCTCTGCGGATGCGTATTATCACATAGAGTAAACGTAGTGCGAAAACGATCCATGGTTAACCGAATTAATTGCTCTGATTGACGATTATGTCGACCATAAAATGGACGGAGCTCACGGTAAACTTCGCGAACTGAACCATTATTTTCGAAATAAATTTGCACGATTTGCAAGCGTTGTTCTTTTGTCAACCTGTTCATGATGAAATGGCAAACCAAACTGAACATAAATGACATTAGAGTTGCCAGATTTGACCACAAAATGCTAGTTTTATCTCTATTCGAAAAACAAACCTGTAAAAAAAACACCCTGTACTTCTATTTATTTTTGTACATATGTATGTGCGAATGTTTTCATTTTAAAATCTCAAACATACGCAGAGAGCCTATCAAAATGTCAGCCACAGTGTTTTGTCACCTTCAGCCTGTCATCGCTGCCGACATTTAATTGCCAACTGTCATGAAGAGCTTGACTTGTGTTGGTCTACAGTTGAAGCAACTAGTTGTAAACAATTTTCAAACTAGTATGGGCGCTAAGCCCAATTAGTGAGCCCACTGTGATTTCTTCCATATAAGCAAATGGTATTTTTAGAGACTGGTTAGATAACTCCAAGTCTTCACTAGCTCAAAAGAAACCAACAAAATTACATATATTTAAATCATTCTACCTCAGTTAAAATATTTTGGCATCAACTTGGCTTCCCTCGGTTTTTGCTATTATTTTTGTTTATCGCGAAGTGGGTGTGACTTGCTTTAGTGGCCTCCAATTAAATAGAAGGAGATAAGGTGATGTGGTATGAAGAGCTCCACTGATTCAGGGAGAGTTGGGTCTAAGAGAAGTAAGCAATGCATATTTTCTAGTCTAGTCTTTCCCCTTTTAAGGTCACAGTCTTCTTCTTGCTTGAATTAGTAGCACTTCCATGTTTACGCTCCGGACTCGATTAGTCTTTTAACTAACTTACTAATTTTCTTATTGCTGGGTGTTCCAACGCACACATCGATATATGTATGTAAAATGCTATATTCAGGTCTCCTTATGTCCACTTCAGTGTCCTTTGAAATGTCGACGACATTTGAACATGACGTTAGACATATGTGCGTATGTACATACATAGAAAGCCACAGCATGAACGCATAAATTAATACGAATATTCACCAAAGTAAAATTCACACTGACAAAAGATTTATAAGTTTTTGCAAAACGCTAAGGATACACAATTGGATAAAATTTATACGAAAAACATTTGAAGTTTATATTTGCTGCTCTAAAATAAAATTGAGCTTTGCTCTCATTCAAATTAGAGATAGGAAATAAAAATAATAAAATAAGTTAAAATAAAATAAAAAAACAAAATAAAATAAAATAAAGGAAAATAAAATAAAATGCCCATTACTATAAATGAGCTCAAGGCCAAGAATAATAAGATTAAGCACTTTTAATAATCAATCAAGTTACGGTTATGGTTATAGTTATGGTTATGGCTATGGTTATGATTATGGTTCTGGTCATGGTCATGGTTATTACTATGGTTATGGTTATTGTTTTGATTATGGTTATGTACGAGGTGTGTTCAAAAAGTATCGCGAATTTTGAATTTTCGCTGGTTACGTACATTCGAATTTCGAATTTTTGTGGCGTTATGTTGGTACGCATGTCTCTCACTTATGCCGACAAGCTCGGCCATTTTGAGTGTTCAGTTAATTGTTGACAGCTGCTTTGCTTGCACGTGTTTTGGATCGTCTTCGATTTTTACGCGAAATTCGTACCAAAATTGCTCAATTGTGACCAAAAACAGCATCGCATGAACATTGCTAATGAGATGTTAAACTCTGTCCGCGACGACCCAAATTTGCTCCAGAGGGTCATAACTGGTGACGAATCGTGGGTTTATGGTTATGACATGGAAACCAAAGCTCAATCATCTCAATGGAAGCTGCCGCACGAACCAAGACCGAAAAAAGCGCGCCAAGTTCTGTCGAATGTGAAAGTTTTGCTGACAGTTTTCTTCGATTGCAGGGGCGTGGTGCATCATGAGTTCTTGCCACAGGGAAGAACGGTCAATAAGGAATATTACCTGCAAGTTATGCGCAATTTGCGCGAAGCAATCCGCCAGAAACGCCCGGATTTGTGGAAGAACAAAAATTGGCTTTTGCACCACGATAACGCCCCTGTTCACGCATCGTTGCTTGTGCGCGGCTTTTTGGCCAAAAACAACACACTAATGATGCCGCGGCCACCGTATTCCCCAGATCTGGCCCCCTGTGACTTTTTCTTGTTCCCTAAACTGAAGAGGCCCATGAAAGGACGACGTTACGCTTCTCTTGACGAGATAAAGACGGCATCGAAGGAGGAGCTGAACAAGATACAAAAAAATGATTTTTAGAAGTGCTTCGAAGATTGGAAAAGCCGTTGGCACAAGTGTATAATATCTCATGGGGATTACTTTGAAGGGGACAAAATAGATATTCATGAATAAATAAATAATTTTTGAAAAAACACTTAATTCGCGATACTTTTTGAACACACCTCGTATATGGTTATGGTAATGGTTATGTTTACGGGTATGGTTATCGTTATGGTTATGGTTATGGTTATGATTATATTTATGGTAATGGTTATGGTTATCGTAATCGTTATGGTTATCGGTATGGTTATTGTTATGGCTATCGTTATGATTATTAAAATAATAAAAACTATAATACTTTTCATAAAAATTATTATTCTTGGCCTTGAGCTCATTTATATTATGGATACTTTCAAAATGTTAAACAATTCAATTGAATGAAAATAAAATAAATTAAAATAAAGTGAAAAAATTAAATAATAAATTAAAAATATATACTGTATTATTGAATGATTTATCCAGGGAAGAAAATGAAACAAAAAGAAAAAAGGGGAGTGAAGGAAATTATACGAAAGGAAAGGAAAATAAGAAAAATTTACTGAAATTAATTAAATGAATATCAAACTTTATTATTAAATGGGTAGAACAGAAAAGTAAAGGAAAATAACAGAAATAAAATAAAAGGAAAGAGAGCTGAAGGATACTCAGAAAAAAGTGGAGTGAAGGAAATTAGAGGAAAGGAACGAAAAATAAGAAAAGTTTACTCAAATTAATTAAATTAATAACAAACTTTATTAATTAAGGGGTAAAACAGAAAAGTGACAGAAATAAAAGAAATGGAAATGAAGCTAAAGGATACTCAGAAAAAAGTGGAGTGAAGGAAATTTATAGGACAGGACCGAAAGGTAGGTTATCGAAAGGAACAGAAGGGAGTTACAACAAACTAATATTTAAATGTCAATTACTGTCATTATTACTATGGTTAATATAGTTAAATATGAAGTATAAAAGTCAAACTATTCTGGCCGATTTTATGATTGAATGACAACCACTGAGTGAACTCTAGTTTCTGTAATTAAACATGAGAAGCAAGAATAATTGATTAGGCGGTTCCGGAGATGTGCGTTAAGCAAATTTGTTTCTTTTATAGGAGAGGATATACCAATTGCTCAATACTTTCCACTTTCACTTCGTTTGATATTAAAAATATAGGCAGCTGTACCGATTGCCAGGAATGTACGCGGAGTGGCTCCTGTGATTTGTTTGGCACATTTACAAGGGTTCGCAAACCCTTAACCGAAGAAGAAATCTAACTTGTATTAACTAGCTGATCTTCATACACAAGACACATCATAACTTTTATCAAGTTTTTGCACGTTTTTCCAGTGAATGAAATTTTGTTTGTTTATTGTCGAAGTCATTGCTTATCTTTTACCAACAAACAAAAAAGCCATAACAATCTGCAACAGCATTGAACTATTATGTATGAGGAGGTTTGCAGGTAAATAACAAGTAAGCAAAGTAACAAAATATTAACCACAGACAGTAAATAAATAAATAAGTTAACAAAATTACAACAAACACTACAACAAAACATATCAACAAACAGCTTCCGACCTTCCATTGCATTGTAGGCACCCAAAAAACTATTAACTAACTTACAAAATTACATGTAAATAGATGGAACAAGTACGAGGGTCTAAGTTCGGGTGTAACTGAATATTATATAGTCAGCTGTTAGCTCAGAGTTATTGTTTCTTTGACATAAGCCGTGATCAACTTTGACTGAGTTTATCTGTGTTTCTTTAATCAACGATTAAATAAGAATAACGAAAAAACTTAAATTCGTAAATCTTTCTTTCATTTGGCAAAGAAAAGACCTGCCACTTACCATTCACGAAACATCATTATATGGCATAGTAAAATAAAATGAAATAAAATAAAATAAAGGTAAATAAAAGAAAAAAAAACAAAAAGAAAGAAATTAAAATAAAATAAAATAAAATAAAATACTGAAATAAAATAAAATAAGCTTAAGTAAAATGAAATCAAATACAATAAAATAAACAAAAACAAAATAAAATAAAACTAAATTAAATAAAACAAAATAAGATAAAATGAAATAAAACAAAATAAATGAAAATAAAAACGTACAAATAAAATAACATAAAAGAAAATAAAATAAAATAACATAAAATAAAATGAAGTAAAATAAAATCAAAAACGATAAAATATACAAAAATAAAATAAAATAAGATTAAATTAAATATAAGAAAATAAGATTAAATGAAATAAAATAAAATTAAATAAAATAAAATAAAATTAAATAAAATAAAATAAAATAAAATAAAATAAACAAAAATAAAAAAAATTAAAAAAAAAATAACATAAAAAGAATTAAATTAAATTAAAGAAAAGTAAATGAAATAAAATAAAATTAAAGAAAATAAAATAAGCTCAAGTAAAATAAAATCAAATACAATAAAATAAACAAAAACAAAATAAAATAAAACTAAATTAAATAAAGCAAAATAAGATAAAAATAAATAAAATAAAATAAATTAAAATAAAATAAAAAAATCAAAAAAGAAATTTAAATAAAATAAAGTAAAATGAAATACTAAAATAAAACAAAATGAAATACAAAAAAAAAGTAAATAAATAAATAAAATAAAAGAAAATAAAATAAACAAAAACAAAATAAAATAAAACTTAATTAAATAAAACAAAATAAGATAAAATGAAATCAAATCAAATAAAAAAAAAATAAATGAAAAAAAAAATTCAAATAAAATAAAATTATATAAAATAAAATAAAATAAAAGTAAATTAAATAAAATAAAATAGAGTAAAATTAAATAAAATAAAACAAAATAAATGAAATAAAATACTTACAGGAAAATTACTTGGATGCCGTAATTTCCTACCTTAATCAATTTTTTTTTATTTTTTTTTTCATATAAATAAGTATATTTCGATACCCTTTTCGGTTATGCCGTTATGAGCTACCGTTAGGAGAATTTACTCAGCTGAGTATAAAAACTGCGCGCACTTACACCCGACTGCGATTGTGTTTGTGTTTGTATGCATTTTGTGTTTGCTTGCTTAGTGTATTTGCAAACAACTAACTACTTACTACTAGGTATTCAGTGCGTGGGAATTGTGAAGCACACCGCTTGATATATACTCACCTATGCATGTTTGTCAGTATGCAAGCGAAGAGCTGAATTGTAAAAAAAGATGCTTAAAACCAAGTATTTACATTGGCTTTTGTTGTAGTGAAGTGGCACTTCCATAAATTTTGTTGTAATGCGTTTGGAATTTATATTTGATGAAAACACACACACACATATATACATATGTATAACCCAATTGGCTTTCCCGTACTTTTACGTAGTATATCCAAAGGCGTGCGAGCGACTTTTAATTTGATTTTTTTATCTGCTCAGTAAATATTTGCATTTTTGTTTGTATGTTCGTCTGTACCAGCCACTTTGTTGCGGTTTTGAGTTGTGCTGTGTTTTTTGTTGGCCGCTGCATCATCATGACTGCAATCTGCATATTTTAACCGAAAATTAATTTGTTTGCTGCTGGTAAATAAATATACTTACATATATATGTATGTATGTATTATATGCTGCTTTTTGAATAACAACCACATCAAAGCTGCTAATTGCGCTTATTTTACCGAAATGTAAATTTACTTACGAATTATTTTGTTTCGGGTTCAACTATACATTTTCTTCAATAGACTAAAGGTACGGCATAATCAACTTTATATACATATATATAACCTGCTGGGAGCTCATTAGCTAGGCCGCCAAATTTCTGGCTCAGAACCATTTCTAAATTGAAAAATAAGAACTAGTTCCATAGTAATTAGATTTTTACTAGTTAAAAACCGTCCATTGAGTAGCGGTCGCAAGCCAGCCTTATAAAAAGAAAGATTTTTGTGTCACGTGTAAACTCGTAAACGAACTTACATAAAAATTCATCTTAGCTTACTAATCTTAACCTTAAACTTAATAATATTATAAGGCTGAATGTTTGAATGTTTGGATGTCCGGATATTTGGATGAGCGTGTGTCTAGAGGTTTGCGTTTGTTACTCAATCAAGGGAAAAGGGCACACGGGTTTTGATAAAACTTGGTATGCAGAGAGCTAACGGTCTAGAAGAAAGTACAGGCTATGTCTTTTAAGACTTTAGGGGTTCCGGGGCTCTAGGAACCGTCACGTTTTCATATTTCTTTTATTCTATACTAGTAAACCCGTCCCCGCTTTGCTGCGTCTCAGAACTTAAAATAGACTCAGTCCGATTTTAGTCATTATATCTCCCACACATATCAGATAAGATATGGAGCTTAATCACATCGCTTATTGAAGCACTTATTATCACCTTTCGTTTGATACCCATATTTTACTAAACACATTTTGGGTCACCTTGATGCACATATTGGTCGATATCTGGTCGAGATATCGAAACATGTGATATCTTAAATTTTAAGTTAAACTTCTAGTAATACAACGGTAAAAGTTTCATTCAATTCCATTCAGCAGTTTTGGAGTGATGCGCGACCAAACATACAGACAGACAGACATAAGGACAGACATACAGATGGACAAAAATTCTAAAAATGGTCGATTTGCCTTCCACTGGCTCAATAATGATCCCTCCTATCGATGTAGACATAACTTCGAGTATACTTGACCTATACTAATGATATTTGGTATATAGGTAAAGAAATTTGAATACAATGTGGGTATTTAAAGACAGGGGAAGGCCACAGGTGTCATTTGGACTTCGCTATATTTATAGATCACTCAGTCATAGATGAAAATGTGGTTCTCGCAAAAACTTTATGTCGGATATTGATAAAATTTTGAAAAACAAAATTTTTGTTGTTCTTAAAAAACGAAATGCTTGTTTTTCTTAAAAATCAAAGCAATTATAGATGTTAAGTTGCTGAACTCATCTTAAATATATATAAAAAGCGAAAATGTCGTAGTAATATTATTGTCGTGTCCTGGTCTGTTCCATTTTTATACCTTTCATGAACATGAAATGGTATTATAACTTTGGTCCGATGTTTGTAAGTATGAGAAGAAGAAGAGATAGACCCACCAATAATTATGATCAGGGCGATAAGCAGAGTCGATTTATCCCAACGAGTCCCTCAGTTTTTGAGATATCTTGATGAAATTTGGTATGGAGCCTCCATTATGCATGAGATTAATCAGCTGTCGGAATCAGCAAGAGCGGAGCAATACAACGATTGTTCCGATGAATGGGCTATGTATGTATCTATAAATGATCAGTTTTGCAGAGTTTGTACTAATTGTGAGTAAGGATCGGACACTTAAAACCGTGATGCGTATTCATGAAAGATATAAAGTCTTCGGCACAGTCGAAGGCAGCCCTTTCCTTACTTGTTAAATTATTATCAGTTACAGCCTATGATCCCTGATATATTTTTGAGTACCACATACCGTTTTATGATGCTGAAGTCGAATCGGATACGAATATATGATTAAAGGGGCAAGTGAACTGCTGCAGAAAGAGGTTTTTATCACAATCCAGACATTTACTGCGGTAGCTAAACTAATCAAGCATCAATAAATATTGTTCTAGAATATTACTTGAACGATGATTTGATGACTTGAGATTTAAAGAAATTGAACAAAAATCCATTCGAAACGAAAAAGAATTACGCAAATCCCCATATGATAGTTTGATAATTTATTTTTAGATATCAAATTCAGGGTCATTGGGTATGGCAATGGAGCTTGCGATGGGATCGGAGGCTTCCTTAAACATGTTGCGACCTGCGGAAAGAACCTCTTGAGATTATGCAAGACGACAAAACATTTGCCAGGACAATACAAGAATATACGAATAAAGCCAGGATCTACTTGGTGGATGATACGAAATTAAAAAAATTTCGCAACAAAAATCAAAAAGAATGGAGCCTTTAAGGTCAGATGGGGAGAAAAGAGTAAAAGCAACCATGCGTATACCAATGCCATTGAATATTTCTTTTCTTGGGTAAATCCAATGCCTGTGAGCAAAATTAGTTTCTCTTAAAACTCTACTGGAAAATAGAGATGGAGACTTAAACTAAACTTATGTGATAGAAAGGGATAGGGAATAAAAGCGGAAGTTGAGGAAAAGATGATGTTGATGAGGAGTACGAAAACAGGCTTGGACACGAGAATGCTGACGGGGAATTCTATAAAAAGGGGTGGTATGCTTATAAATGATCGATATATTTAGTGGCGATTTTTCATAACATAACTGTATATAAGTTGGCCAAGCATGTTTTTTGAATAGTTCAAAAAAAAAAATATGACAAGGGCAATGGAAGTTCTGCAAAATTATACGATTTTCTATGATTTTGCCAATTTTCTTGAGTATACTTAATCGCTTATTGCCTAACAGCATACAGTTTAATCTATATACGAAAAATATATCCTTTGTCAAAACTTACCATATCAAAGATTAAGATGAAGATAAAAATTGAGTGAAGTATGGAGATGGAAAAGGAGCGTGATAGAGTTTGAGAAGCATGGAAAATCTTTCAGGAAGATGTATGGCTTGGTTAGGGTAATAGGAATTGATGTATATTGCCATCATCAGTGTCGATTTTCGTCATCATCAGAACGACATCATCAGAACGAAAATCGACACTGATGATGGCACAACGCCGAAACCGGTTTGTCTCAAAACCAAATTTGACAAGGGATGACGGAAAATCGTTCCAATATACATCAATTATTCTTTTTCTTTAAATGGTCATCTAACCGCCTGGGCGATTTTGACCGTCCAACATAGCTCGCCAGTCGTTTCTTCGTTGCGCCAACTGGCGCGGGATCGCAAATCGGTCTCCACTTGGTCCTTCCATCGGAGTGGTGGTCTCCCTCTTCCTCTGCTTCCACCGGCGGGTGCCGATAAGAATACCTTCTGGGCCGGAACATCTTCGCTCATTCGCACTACGTGGCCTAGCCAGCGAAGCCGCTGTGTTTTAATTCGCTGAACTATGTCGGCGTCTGCGTGAAGTTCATACAGCTCATCATTAAATCTTCTTCGGTACTCGCCGTCGCCAACGCGTAGAGGTCCACAAATCTTTCGAAGAACCTTTCTCTCGAATACTCCCAGAGCCGCCTCATCAGATGTTGTTAGTGTCCACGCTTCTGCACCATATAGCAGGACGGGTGCGATGAGTGACTTGTAGAGTGTTATTTTCGTTCGTCGAGAGAGGACTTTACTTTTCAATTGCCTACTCAGTCCGAAGTAGCATTTGTTTGCAACAGTGATTCTTCGTCGGATTTCTAGGCTAACATTATTGTTGGTATTAATGCTGGTTCCCAGGTAAACGAAGTCCTTTACTATTTCGAAATTATTGCTGCCAACAGTGGCTTGGTTGCCAAGGCGCGAATGCGCTGACTCTTTGCATGATGACAGAAGGGGGAGGGTGCGGCCGTGTGCAGAAGTCCACGCAAGTGGGGAAAGTTTCTGATCGCCATTCACCTGGGAATGGCCAGAGCGATTCTTTTGCATGCGGTTCAAGCAGCTCACTACTTCCGGGCTTTGCGCCCAAGTATTCTCTGGGTAACCACCGAACACCCGTTTGGTGGTGAGCTAAACGTGAGAAGGCGACAACCTGGTAAGGCCACTCCGACATAATCGGTTTAAGGGCTTGCTGGGGGGTTCAAACAGCAGCGTCTGATCACCAGGTGGTGCGGCTGCAAGCGGGCGTCTGTCTTGGATCAAGCGGCTCGCTTTACAAACGTCTAATAGAATTCAACCTCCCGTGAAACGGGTTGTGCGTTGGGTTTGGGACCCACCACATAAAACAACGTTCCAATGAAATTCAACAACAAAGCCTCGGATATGAGAACCCCTTTTTTAGATGACAACACCCGCAAACGAAATAAGGATTATGAGATAAGGGCATGTACCTGGAATGTCCGGTCCCTTAATGGGGAAGGTGCCGCTGCCCGGCTGGTTGAGGTCCTGAGGAAAGCAAAAGCTGACATCACCGCCATACAAGAGATGCGATGGACGGGGCGAGGAAACACGATCAATTATTCAACCTGTCGAAAAAACAACAAAACAAAATAAAACAGTAACAGGAATGTATGAACTATATACAATCCGAGCGACGCCGGGTACTCTGCTAGTAAGATAATAAGAAAACCAGAGTATATTTCAAAAATTTCAGAAAAAAAAATCATATCTCGAGAAGTTTGTATTGTCTTAGAACTAGAAATGTCGTCAAATGTTTTAGCTCTAGGCTAGTTATTATTCGCGCATTTATCAAAGCCATCAATATATCAACCCTGAAAAATCCTATCGCTTGAGCACGTTGTCTCTACGGATTTTAAGTACTTAGTAGTTTTTTTTTTCAAAATTTTGTTTGAGTATGCTCCATCCTTCCAAAAAGAGCCTTGCCAACCATGCCACTGCTCACAGTCAATTAAATTTTAAAATCTCTTATTAAAAGATAAACAATCATATAATTGCTGAAAGTTGCTAACAAATTAACAAAAATCAGATAAAAAATGCAGACAATGCAAAGCAACAAAAAAAAAAGAAACAAAAGAAGAAGAAAAAACAAATTACAAAATTATGATAGAGCTAAGAATACTCACAAGAGAACCATTAACTTAGTCGAGAACTTTTCACGCGCTTCAACGTAGCCTGTCACATTTTGGACGATTTTCTACATTTCACATTCACACACATACATCTACGCACAATTTATTCTCTGATAACTAGCATGTTGCACAGATTGCAATTTGCAAAATGTCTGTGTGACTCTGACAGATGACACAAGTTCACTTTGGTGCATATTTTTTACGTTGTCGCTTGTTTACATTTAGACTAACAGACATCTTCATATATACAAAATGTTGAAGATTCGCAAATAACCCAACAGAAAATATGTGACAGAAGCTATAAGGATTGGTTTGTTTGTTTCAGACTGATTTTAATTAAGCTATAGAGATTTATTTCTACCTAAACTGTACTGAAATGCTCTCATGATGAGTTATGTATTTATTTATAGCTGTTGTTGTTGGTGTAACAACCCTGCAGCCAATTTCACTAGTTTAATACTAGTCAAATACCAGTTTGCCAAACCGGCTCGACTAGTTCGAGTTCCGTAAGTTTTCCATATTAGCAATTGGTATTTTTAGCACGGCGATGTCCTACGAGATGGTAATTGTTCGCAACTGCAACAGCACCATACCAATTGTTGGAACCACATGTTTTCCAATCCCAATTCATCAAGTTGCGGCAAAAAGAACTCGTTGATCATTGCTCTGTAGCGCTCACCATTCACAGTAACCGTTTTTCACCGACCGATTATTGGTCAAATAAATAGTCAGCAATATTCCGCGTTCTGGAGCAGTGTAGCGTAACATTGTTTATTAACGTGTATTTAGCATGTGTTTACTACACAAATGTCAAAACAGAACTGACTTTAGGGGCCAATCGCAAAATTTATAGCATTTTCTGATAGGAGGATTACTTTCACATCAATATCTTACCAGTTTACATACTATTCAGTACATATACCAGAATCATACTTGCCATATTAGTCAGCCTATGCATCTGTAACATACCAGTTACTGTACCACTTCATAGTAGGTTAGCTCATTTTTTGTTAAAAAAATACACGAAAATTGCAAAAATTACATTACAAACCACTTTATTCAAAATTCAGTCATCAGATATAAAAATATATCTACCTCTATATTAAACAAATGAAACCAATCTCAATTAAAATATAATCGCTATTCATAGCAATTTCACCCGTGGAAAACATTTCTAAAAAGTAATTTTCTTCTTTTGTAATAAAAGACCTTTTTTGTTTGAATTTTATTATTGATTTCACAGGCATACATCTTTAAATCTACTTGTAACATTTTATGGAAAATTTCAAAATTTGAATATTAATCTCAGATAGAACCTAATCAATACTTATAAAAATATCTTTACATAAAATTAAGGAAATTCAAGGAAGATTAGCTTATTATGGTAAAGGTTTTAAGTTTCGGAATTCTTTGCAAATAACCATGCAGATAACTCGCTTATGAAATTCTAAATCCTAGTACACAATGTGCAAGTTCTTAGTAACTAAATTTTTTAAAAAGTGCTATTTTAACCACCTTGTTATTGTATTTACATATGTGCCTCTGTTTGCCAATTTCGTTGTTGCAGCTTTTAAACGATTCTGTTGGAGATTCATTGTTATTTTATTTATGAAAACTGCATTTCACAATCAAAATAAATCAACCCTGAAAATAACAACAATTCAATATTTGTTTTGTGAATTTTTTGAAAACTGTTTTATTAGAAAAAGGTTGTTTAAATTATTCCAAAAAGGAATGTTATTTACTTACACAACTGATTTGACAAATGATCGTTTCGTGCTCACTTTTCTGCGTGGTTTCATTTGAAAATTTCTAATTCATTGTTGTTTCGCTGCTGCGCCGTTATTGCAGTATCATCGTGGCGAAAATAAAGGTGATTTTGTTGACGTGCACGTACGTACATGATCTGTAACCCAAATTTACTATTTAAACCACGAAATTCTCAAATTATGATTTTAATATCAGAACTATTATTTACAAGAAATTTTTAAATGAATATTTAAAAACTCACAATATCAGTTGAATAGAAAATCAAAATGTAGGACGGCGTTGTTAAGTGAACGATTGCGGCCCGAATACAGAATTATTTTCTCTTCCGCTCGTGTTTGCATGTACCGACAATTTTAGAGGGTTGTTGCTGCTTTTGATAGCGGAAACGTTACAGTCGGTGAAACTGGTATGAATAAGCCCACGAAATTCTAGACAATGAAATAGAATGTTTACTAACCAGTTTGGCAGTTGACTGCAGGAAATGCTTCGGCGGAGGGCTGTCATCAAAATCTTCAAACGGGAGTCCCAGGCACCTAGCGACTTCAATAGGATTGACCCAGAGTGAGATTGATGTTAGAAAAGTCTGTTGTATAGAGCCGGTCAACAGATGGTTGGTGTCATGGGGAGACACCCCGAATGCCGTGTAAACATTTGACATGCCAGGGTTCAGAAGGCAAAAAATTAAAAATTTTATAAATATTTGGCGCGATATATCTCCGAGGAGATTAAGGCCGATCTTTCCAATTTGTTGTGTGCTGCTCCTAGTTTTTCTTAAAAAAGGCGGGACCTACAGTTTTTTAAGGCCGACCTTCTCTACTAATTTGTGGTGTACTGCTTCTTTTGATGTTACCTGTCATAGCACTCGGTGGGGTAGGTCATCAAGACTACCACCACGCTACAGCGTTCGCGGGAGAAAATATAAGACTTTTAGGCCAGGGTGGGGGCTAGAACAGACAAGTTTAGAGCTAAGAGGAGATGGTGTATTTTATCGACTACGCTCTTTGAAATTGAGATATGGCTTTATCTATCATATTAGGATAGAGACTAAAACCCAAAGTTCATTGAACCTTAACAGCTAAAAAAAACATAACAAGAGAACCGACTTGTCGATTTCAAAAGAGGCTTCGGCCAATGCGATTCTGAATGTAATCCTACCTAGACCAGCGAAGATCATGCTTAATATTTCAAGCATCGTAACTATCCTGATGTCCGGTTTGAAATCATGCACAGTGTTGAAAGAAGATGAGATTTCCCTTGCAGTATTCCAGAGACAAGTTCTGCAGAAGGTTAATGTCCCTTCTCGCTATGACCAAGGCAAACACCGCAGGACATTATTGAAGACTAAAAAATCTATGCCGATATTTAGATCGATTTTTATGGCTGAGTCATATTTAGCGAATGAACAAAGAAGCTTCGGGCTCGAAAGGTTTTCTAACGGTACTCTAATTCGATAGCATAGGAAGGAGGAGGTCTCGATTGAGATATGGAAAAAACAAGTAGAGTATGACTAGGCCAAAACTAGCTGAAATCTCGACTAAGGATCTCTCAGCCGCTCAGGTCATAACTTTTTCGTTTAGGTTCACTAGACTAGTAATATAATGTCAGATCACTTTAAAACGGACCATTTCCCAACCGGGTGAGTTATTCTAAATTCCTATTAACTTATGTTTACATCTCGCGAATTTTTCACTTTCGTGCGGATTTACTTTCTTTGCCCTCTTCTGCACTTACGCGGATGGGCACTTCACGCTTGGCAGCGCGCTAATCACAATCAACTGATGATGCAGGCACACTTTCCCTCCCCACCCAATATGGCACTTGTTGCTGTGCAACATGTTTTTGTAATTTTTTATTTTCTATTGAAGTGCTGTTGTTTTTGTTGTTTACGGATAACATGTATGCAGATGCGTAAAACTCATTAAAATGATAGCTTCAAGTGCGCACGAGGTTTCTTCTTCTTTCTTAGTTCGAGTATATGGCTAAATGGAAGTGCAATTCAAAAAAACGCATAAACATATCTAGTCGCACACATGAGGATATATACATTTGTGCATATGTATAGACTTATTGACGCGTTGCATGCAACATTATTGCATTTGGCATTCTTAATCAGCGTCCGGTGTAAATGAAGCATTTCGCAGAATGTGAGTTGTATTTGCATTTTGATAAGTTGCTATGCGTGCACGTAAATGAAATGATTTAGGTGATGGTTTGTGCATGTATAGCCACCAAAAACTTTTGCAATTTTTGATATATAAACATCTTTGGGCTCGGTAGGGGCTGACCAGAAAAGTTACGCGTCGCTGCCTGTAAGCATGCCTATAATAAATTAATAAAATAGAATAAAATAAAATAAAATAAAATAAAATAAAATAAAAAAAATAAAATAAAATAAAATAAAATAAAGTAAAATAAAATAAAATCAAACAAAATAAAATAAAATAAAACAAAATAAAATAATTTAATAAAATAAAATAAAATAAAATAAAATAAAATAAAATAAAATAAAATAAAATAAAATGAAATGAAATGAAATAAAATAAAATAAAATAAATTAAAATAAAATAAAATAAAATAAAATAAAACAAAATAAAATAAAATAAAATAAGATACAATAAAATAAAATAAAATAAAATAAACTAAAATAAAATAAAATAAAAAAAAAAAAAAAAAAAAATAAAATCAAATAAAGTAAAATAAAATAAAACAAAATAAAATAAAATAAAATAAAATAAAATAAAATAAAATAAAATACAATAAAATAAAATAAAATAAAATAAAATAAAATAAAATAAAATAAAATAAAATAAAATAACATAAAATAAAATAAAATAAAATAACATAAAATAAAATAAAATAAAATAAAATAGAATAAAATAAAATAAAGTAAAATAAAATAAAATAAAATAAAACAAAATAAAATAAAATAAAATGAAATGAAATGAAATAAAATAAAACAAAATTAAACAAAATAAAATAAAATAAAATAAAATGAAGAAAAGAAATAAAAAGGTAAAGGAAACAACATCATAGAAAAGTACGGATATTAAAGTGAGGGAAATTATTAGCAAGAAAGGAAACAATAACGTATAATACAGTAACATAAAATAAATAAAAGTAAAGCGTGCTGAAAAAGAGAAAACCAAATAAAATCAAAATATAATAAAGGAGAGGAATAGCAGAGGAAACAAAGTAGAGTGTGCGAATGAAAGGAATAGCTAATAACTAAAATAAAATAAAGTTTGTGGTGTTCTTAAATTAAATTTATGCCAAGATACACATTTTTACACATCAAACTGTACGAGTACTTGGTACGTATGCCTTTTTTTAAAGGATTTTTAAATTTGATTTGATGAAAAGCCTGAACACATTAGGCTTGGGGGAGAGTTACTTATAGGTAAAGAAATGTGTACCAATTTTTCCAAAAAAAGCTCAATTGTGAAAAAAAAAATTCAAAAAAGGCGCCCTACTACTTAACAATTCATCCAATCTAACTATTTTACTTTGTTATTGTTTATAATTAAAAACGAATAATGTATGTTACTCTTTCACAGTTCAGCTGCGGAACTCTGAAAGCCGTTGAAGCTTACTTTCGACCGCCTAAAATCTCAGAGTGCATTTTTAGCAACTTTTGTGATCCCAGTGATACCACCAAAGTCTCCATTTTTGCGTTCATTTTGCATAATTTTTTTTGGCACTTTTTATTGATGAACAGAAATGAACCAGATAAAGTAAATCAGATTTTTTTTTTGGCAACTTTTAACCAAGTCGCAAAATATCAGTTTTCCCCCTAATGATAGCTTATTTTGGAAAAATGATAAATCAAGGAAAAAATATGTTGTTTTTAGGTTTTAAAAACACCCAACGAATACAATATACATAAGTAATTTACAGGAAGAATGTAAATTTTGCATATGTAAAAATTATACGTATATGTCCATAATCTTGGAAATTTGTCTAGAACATCTTTTTAAGCTACTTTGTGACAAAACCTCAAAAGGGACTGGGGTGGGAATATTTGGTTCCCGTACCAATATGTCCATACCGTTTTCAAAACACCCGAGCATCATTTTAATGAAGCGCGTGCCATACGGGTGGAGGGCAATGACCGAGCTTATGAGCCAGACGGAAAAGCTGCAGCTTAAAAGCCCATTGGGCCTGGGTTCACACCCCATAGAAAATGAACTCAGAAGAGAACAATCGATTATTAGAGAATAAGACTGGCATCAGACGGTCTAAGAGAGGCAATAATCAATATAAACTTAGGATCCCAATAGGTGAAAACTATTTTCGTTTCAAGTACAGAGGAAAGAAATCTCCAGATGCAATACTCGCTGAAAACACCTTTGAAGAAGAGGCAGACGAGGAAAAAGAAGAAGAAGGGGAAGACAAAGATGAAATTCCAGAATATCAGGTGGACGAATTTACCGACCTTTCTGATGATGATGACGATGACCAAGATATTAGAGAGAGCAGTGATGTTGATCCACAGCCGCCTGCTAAACGGCAATTAATTTAATTTATTTAATTTTTTTACTCAAAATTTTTCATAACTAACATTTCAAAATTATATTTTTTCCGTATTTTTATAATTATAGATCAAACAGAAAGAAGACTTAGTTTTGTGGAAAATATGTTCAAAAGGCATGAAAAAAAAAATTTCCAACATTTTGCTTCATAAGCACTACAAAAATTTTTTTTAAAATTTTAATTGTTGCAATTATTTGGATTTAACAGATTGAAAAAATATCAATTAGTCGACGAGTTATAGCCAAAAAACCATACAAACAATATGCTGAAAATCGGCATTTGGCTGCAAAGTTCGAAGGTCGATTAAAAAAAATTCGAACTAACATAAACAAACGCCGCGATACGGGTCTTCTAATTTAGCCTCTATTTTCACCCCTCACTCTCAGAATCGACTTAACTTTTGCTAACCTGAATTTGTTCCACAGTGTAATAATATTTTTAAATGGGGTGATTTTCCACTCAGCACTCTATATTCTTATTCAAAAAAGTAAAACAATTCAACTTTTTTTGAATCGGAGTTTTTCCTAACTTGGAATGTGTGGCATGTAGCAAACAAAGCTGAAGATCTCGATCTGAAATTGTTTAACATACTAAAAATAAGGTCCCCATATTTTTTCTTATTTCAAGAGACTACTATAATTCAAAATATTTGTGAAAAAAGGCTTTTCTCAGATTTTTTTTTTTAAATTTCCTATCCCGGCTGAAAATATATAGAAATGGAGCTTTTGAAAATTATTCTGCAAAGAGGAATTTTTCACACAGTTTTAAAATAGGGCGTTATGGAAGAAAATTCTGAGTTAGGGAGTTTTCCAAAAATATTTTTAAATAGGTTGATCTTCTAAGCAGCCGTTGATATGAGGTTTATCGGTTTATTTTTTATAATCGCTTACACCATTTCTTGGTACGTATCTATGCGTATGTAAACATATCATACTTAAGTAGTTGTGTAATGCAATTAAAATCTACAATAAATATTATGACAAAAGGAAATTACAAGTTTTTTTTTTAATTTCCTCAAACAAAATTTTACCAGCAGCTCATTTGACGCGTCGGAATTGTTTTTCTTAAAAAACAAAAACCAAACAAAAAATAGCTCCAAGCATACCAACAAGTAGGTAATTTATGTTTTCAGAACTTACCCCTTCTGCAGTTTTTGCAAAAACATTTCTTCATATTACACTTGACTGGTACATTACTACCAATTTCGTGACGTGCTTCAATTAACTGACACTTGACATTGCCACTTAACTAAGGATTTTACTTGCCACCCGCATTTTGTTTGTTTCTCTCCCTTAAGAAGCGGGAAATAAGTTTTTGACCCTGTCATGGCATTTACTTAAGCTAAATTTTTCATTAATATCAAGGGTCAACCTTCTTAATGGTTTTGAAGTATTCTAAGTGCAGAAATTGCGGGAAATAAGTGTTGCCAGACTGAGACAAAATTTTAAACTTGGTAATTTTATTTTCGACCAAATCTTCACGATATGCTAAACCTTTGGAGAAGGATGAAGATTAAAGAGTCGATAGTTCAATACCTTAATATATTTATAACGAGACCGCGTATATGAATGCTGGCATAGTGTCGAATTAGATGTGGACGTTGTTGTGTTTCAAGAATACCTCTATATCCTTGTGTGGAATGAATTTGCTATTTTTCAATTTGAATTTTGCCCAATAGATTGGTTGTTTAGCTCATACGAAAATCTGGATTGTAATTTAATATAAAGTGAAGAGAGTAAAACAAATTTCATTGGGCAACACTGAGCATGATCTTCCATTAAAGTCATTAAATGAATTCTTTTGCTTATCTAGCAAAAACAAACACACGTATTCATACAGAAATCCTCACGTCTAGCTATTCGGTATCCAACGGTCTTGATAGAATGTTAACTTTCCTGAAAGTGGCAAGGTTTAATTGAATATTGATTTTAAACTTTTTCCTTTGTGCTTCTTCGCCGTTATTCCCTTTGCTACGAAATTTCATTGTTCGTCCACTTCTTTGCTTACAACGTAGATAAGTATGATGCAAATACTATTATTGTATTGTGTATTTGTACGGTAATGATATGCAACAGACAAAATGGCAAATAAACCGGAAGGCAAATGTGCGGTCAGCTGCAAATTTACTTGTTGATAATAAACTCAGTTAGTGTTGGAAATTTTTATGAAATTACTTTGGGTGTGATTTAATGATGGTTTCTACTATGTTGATGCCCAGTATGACTTCTGAAGTGCTCAATATCTATAGTATCGTAATCGTAACAATAAATAATAATAAAAAAAAATAATAATAATAATAATAAAAGTGAAAAATATAGCGCCATTGAAGTTTTTTGAGGGTATTTTTGTCGTTACTGCAACAACTAAGAGCCTACATTTGCGTATATTATTTTTATACCTTTCATGATCATAAAATGGTATTATAACTTTGGTCCGATGATTGTAAGTATGAGAAGAAGCGGAGATAGACGCACCAATATGTATACCGAAATGATCAAGGCGATGAGCTGAGTCGATTTAGCCATGTCCGTCTGTCCGCCTGTCTGTTTGAACGCAAACTAGTCTAGTTTTTAAAATATCTCGATGAAATTTGGTTGGGGCCACCATTTTGTAATAAATCTTGAAATTAAAGAACTAGGAACTTAAAGGCTTCATACACTTTATGTACGTAATATGCCTAGTGAAAATGAGCTAGATGGGACCCACATAACATATATCTCCCATACAATCGATTGTTTCGATAAATGGGGTTTGGGCTATAACTATTGCAATTTACCTATTACATATGTGAAGTGTGTAGTGAAAATCATCAAGATTGTACCAATATATCGTATAGTCCCCATACAAAACATTTTTCCGATAAACGGTGTTTGGGCTATGTGTCTTTAAATTAAAGGTGTAAGACCCTTAAATTTTGCAGAGTTTGTACTTATTGTAAGTAAGCATCGGTCACTTAATTCGTGATGCGTGTTCATTTATGAAAGATATAAAGCCTTCTGCACAGCCGAAGACAGCGCTTTCCTTACTTTTTATAATTTAATATAAGAAATAAGAGAACAAAGTTTGAATACAAGTGTTTAACATTTGAATAAGTGGCATATACTAAGTTCCAACTGTAATACCAAAATATTTATGTATGTATGAATGACTTCGGAAGATTAATCAGATTCTCAGTAAGAAATCCCGCAAAAGCAATATCTACCACCTTCTCTTAGATAAATGCGATTCGGATTTTTGAAATAGGATAAAGCAGTATTCGGTAAAAAGAGATCAGTACACAAGTTGCGGTTTCAACCCTGAAGGGAACTCAGTACAATCGCAACAAATTTCTTGTTCAGAACTAGATCTAGGTGCCAAATAAGAACTAGTTCCATATTAACTAGATTATAATTAGTTAAAACCAGCCCTGCTAAGTAATGATTAATAATCATAATGATTACCGGTTTGAATGATTATTTTTGGGAAAAGCATATTAATGATTGTTTACCCATTGTTTTAGGGTTTTAATGATTATTTTAAAAAACAATCAAAAAACAATAATAAATTTTTATGATTTTTTTAATTTTATTTTGATTTTTTTGATTATTTTTGATATTTCTTAATTTGGTTTTTTTCAGATTTTTATTTTTTTCAATTCTAATTAATTGGTAATTGTAGTTTTTTGAAAACAATTAAAATAATCATTAATGCTTGAAAAAGCTATCCAATTAATGGATTACTTAATTATAATGGAAATTTAACAGGTCTTGTTAAAACCCTATTGTTTATCAAATAAATTAGTCTGTAAATACGTTGACAAAATTGGGTTCTAAAGTTAAAGGAGAAAGGGTCCATCTAGAAGAACTAGAACTACAGAGAAATTGAATCAAAAGGCACTATAATTAGAGCGCACCTTATTATTTTAAGGCATACTTAGTGTTGCTGCGATAAGAGTAACTACGAGTATATACTCGAGTACTTTGACCAAGTAAGGAGTAGTTTTTGTAGTCGAATACCTAGTACAAGTAAAGGTATCGAGTACATGGGCACAATTTCGAAATCGCAATGCTGTTACCGCTTCAGGCTTTTTTGCAACTTTTTAGTTAGTTGTAGCCTAATATTTTTTTTAGATGTTATATGGTCATTTCGCATCCCCAAAAAAATATTTCGTTACGCTCATAAACCGGCTTGGAGAAAAAAGGCTTTATTCGAGGGTTTTTCAAACCGAAACTGATTCTATATTCCTCTACTCGACTTTACTAAATCGAAAAAAAAGATAAATCGATTATAAAGGTAGCAACTTCCTTAATTCCTTAAATTAATTCTGACCACTCACAAATTAAAAAAATTTGATGTATTCATATATAATATAACTAATAATTATATATATATACTCGTATATGCATATAAGATATTTTTTATAAGTTTTTGAATGAGTACCTTCCCTAGATATTTTCTGGTATTGATATCTCCTATCGACAATTTAAATTAGTACGGGTATCGGGTACAAGGCGGTATCGGAACAACACTATGTGTACTTCGCAAAAAATGAGAGTTTATGCTAAATTATGTCAAACAATTGGCAAGGTAGCTCAACATGGAGTCATTGTTTACAATGTAAGCACAATGTGTTAAGCTTCGACTGTAGTCTGACCGAGAAATAATTTTGCTGATCAGTGATTTAAGGTAAAATTTCATTTCCGAAGTTTATTAAGGCCATATTAATTTATAAAGAATTATTGTTTCTCTTAGCGTATACTTTACAAAAAAAAAATTTCAGTGTTTACTTATCATTTTGAGGGGGCGTACTCGGTTTTTTACAATAAGTTGTTTCAGTGCCGAAGGCTTTGTACCTTTTATGAAAACGCATCACGGCTTTCAGTGTGTGATCCTTACTAATTGGTTTTGACAAATGATTAATATATTACAAAAAGGCTGTTAAATTTCAACCAGATATCTGTAAAACAGAGCAACTAGTTTGCGTTCAAATATACAGATTTTTATTAATTTTATAATGTTTCTTCTTTTTATAAAAAGATCCAACTAAAGGAAATAAAAAAAATTTTTTTTAAATATGAACTGCACTTAAATAAGACAATGCTTCTCCCCCTGCCTTATGAAAGTAAACTTTTGTTCAAAATAATAAGTGAAAACTTCTTTTCATTGTCGTTGACATTCGCCGTTTATTGTTTCAATTATTTCTGAATGTCCCTAAACAAATAGAAATTACTTAACATCAAGTATTTAGAAGCGCAACAACAGCAAAAGTCGTAAGTGCAACGCCCAATAGAAAACTTTAAATATCTGTTTTGGATTTAATTTTAAGTTCACATTATATATAATGGACCATTGAGTGCGTTTTTCATTTCAACGAGTTTGTTTTAAGCGTACGTGCTTCGTGTTTCGGTGGTGCATAGTTTTTATAAATATGTGAGATTTTTAAGGTTATGATGGAATTAAAATTTGGTTTAACGCTCAGACAATGTGACACTATTTCATGAAGAAGTATCTCTCTAACTACTCTGAGTTAGTTATAAAGCTAAAAATCACCACTTTGAGTTAAAAACATAAGTCTATATCTCTGTTAGCTGAATAAAATAATATACTGATGAATATGGCAGCAGGATCTGATATGAAGTTTTTTTTTACTTCCCTACTTTTTTTTTATTTTCAGAGTTCCTTCCGATCGTAAAAAAGATCACATAAAACGCCCCATGAACGCCTTTATGGTATGGGCTCAAGCAGCACGTCGCGTTATGTCCAAGCAATATCCGCATTTACAAAACTCAGAACTGAGTAAATCACTTGGAAAATTATGGAAGTAAGTACTTTTACAAATACAAAAATAAATTTTAGCTATAATTTTTAACCATTAAATAAACACTAATGACGGTCAAGTGTAGTATCTCTTTTGAACCAATAGCTTGGTAGGAAAAAAGAGACTACAAAAGGTTGTGTTATGAGGAAACATTGGCAAAATTGAAAAAAAAGTCACAAAATGAAAAACCGTTAAAATGAGCATAATAGAAAAAAGTAAAATGCTTAATTGAACTTGAACAGCAATACGAAAGTTTCTAGTTTCAGCGCCTGGATACCGCCCAGAAGGTGTGCGAATGACAGGGATGAAGCTTGTGACAAAGCTAAAGTTTCACTTGTTGGCTAATACGCGCAAATGAACCGTTTCACTTTTTAACGGGGTCACACGAACAGTCGCTGCTCACCGTTTGTTAGAACTTGTGCATGCATACTAGGGATGTGCCGAGTATTCGTATTGATATTAATATTCGTAATTCTTGTTTTTAAAACGTAATATGTAGAGAACTACCAAGCTTCGGCTTTGCCATATTCGGCCACCAATGTTTCGACTCGGCTTCGGTAAAAAAAAAAAGCTGAACTTTGTATTAATTACCTTAAAAATTTACAAAGTTTAGTTTAAAAAAATGTTTTTTTTCTCGATGTGTGACCCTGTGGTTCATTTTCATTTTGAAAATAGCAGAATCAGATCAAAAATGCATTCTTTGTGTGGGGGGGTGCGAATAAAACAAAGTATTTTTCACTCAAATTTATTACATTTTTTATTTGTCATATTTTTATTTATTTATATCGAAATACAGCAGACACTTAAGAATATAGTAAATTTAATTATTACTTAAGAAATACAATTTTAATTTTAACTTTTTTACTCTTGCAAAAATATTCAATGATGCAAGTTAGCTTTCTATCGATAGACAAAATGGGCGTGAAAATGCTAGTAAGCTATTACTTTTGCATTATATTATACAATTATTTGATCTCGAGTATTAAGAATTATAAACATAAGAAGGTTTATGCTATGAACTAAAATTAATGTGATTTAAACCAAGACGCTAAAACGCTTCGCCAGCACTTTGTATAGGCTCAGTCTGAACAGTCCATTATGCACTGAAAAATCGAAACAGTTTAATTAAAGTGAAGTAAAAAGAACAGAAAAACAAAAGGTTCGTTCCAACAAAATTATTTTTAAAATTACTCAAATTCACAACTCAAACAAGCGCATTGGAATCCTCGGCTTTGAAACATCGCTGATTCAAAAAAGCATATGTACATATGATGTGGTAGTTCTAACTTATTGGGCAATTGCCCCTTGCTCGACCAATGACGAATTTGTAGACTTATATGAAAAATAATTGGTTACCTCAACCGAAGAAATCAGTCACATTGACCAAAAACAATTTTATTGAAACTCCTTTCACATACCACTTTTCTGTAGTTATTGTTATTGAGAATCGGCGATATCGCTCGGCAACCACGCCTTCTTTTAATATAAAACTGAATTTACTAAAGTAATAAGTGCCGAAGGCTTCTATAGATTTCATGAATACCATCCACGATTTTCAGTTTACAAAAAGCACAACGCTTGCGGAATTTGACGTTCTTGCATATTTGATTGAAAGATAGGTAGCCCAACACCCGTTTATCGGAGCAATCGATTGTATGGGGGTGATATGTTGTATCAGTCCAATCTTGTAACTTCCGACAGATGATTTATATATTACAAAATGGTGATCGTAAACCAAATTTGATAACGACATCTCTAAAACTGTGGGACTAGTTTGCGTTGAAACAGACAGATAAACGAACAAACAGACGGACTTGGCTTATCATCCTAATCATTTCGACATACTATCTCTTCTTCATATCACACTTACAAATATCAAGTTATAATACCATTTTATATCCATGAAGGGTATAAAAACTGCTTCACCGATTTGTTTTTTTTTTTTTAAAGAAGCAAAACACCAAAATTTGGGGAATAAGATATTTCTAAAAATAAAAAATTAACTAGCTTTATTCTAATTCTGGGCATAACTTTCGTCCCCAAAACTTTGAATTTTGCAATAAGTACAAATTTTATCGTTTTCAGACTAATTTGATCACAGCCATCACTTGTGTTTCAAACTGCAGGGTGGTCAGCGAAACCAAAGCGAAGTTCTGCTTGTGAAGTGCAAATAGAGAACAATTAGTTTTGCTCTTAGTTAGCTTCTCTAGTGAAATTTCATTGAATTTTAATTTCGCTCTTAATATTTGAATTTGTTCTATCGCTTATTGTGTTTAATGTAGAAATTGAAAAAAATTTTAATTGAATTTTAAATGGCGAGAGCAATGGTGAGAGTCAAATTAAAAGGTTAGTGGAACATTTTTATAATTTAGTATAAACAATTAAATAAAGAAAGCCAAATAAAAATTCAAATAAAATAAAATAAAAAAAAAAATAAAAAAATAAAAAAACATAACTTAAATCCATGAACTTAAATGCTTGCAGCTTTTTTGTTTGATAAGATATTTTCCCATTCAAGCGTAGATTATTTATATTTTGAAAATTTCATGGTTCATAGATGGTGTTTGTTGCGATAAGCTTGAGCAGGCGCTTTTAACTTGATTTAACAAAATGCTTATCAACGAAAACGTAAAAAAAACAAGCAAACTAAAAAAATAGAACTCAACAAAACACATATGCTGCGTTCACAAACTTTTTTTGCTTGTTTTTTTTTTGTATCGAACAGCTGGGCATCAATTGCTTGACACGCATCATTGGCAAGCATTACTCGGAATTTCATACAAACTTCATGCACAGAGACCAATTAAAATTATTATAATTATTTTTTTGTATTTTTACATATATTTTTCCAATTTAAAACATTTCTGTTCTATTTTATGTGAAAGAGCTTATTTGGTCATAAATAAAACTAACGAGAGTTTTATAAAAAATTAAACGTCAAAAACTTGAGCGTAGCTGATTGATTGACAATCATCAAACGATATAAAATAAATTCTAGAAAGTATGGCTGTCAGCAATTTAGTAGTTTTGAGAATAATGTAGAGTATTAAAGTTAAAATTCAAATATTTTAATACACGTGTAAACTAGTTGGAAAAATTAAAGACATTTTTTTAAAAAACTATCTGACCTTTTATAAAATATCTTTTTTTTTTATTTAGAACGAAGCAGTTTCATTAACAACAAAGAAACACAATAAACAGGATTTTTTAATTTAAAAAAACTGCTTTCACCATTCTGATAACTTTAAAATTTAGAAAGCAGCACATTCGTTAAGTTTGAAGTTGGCGGCAACACAGTTTTTATTTTAGAAGAATTAATTTTAAAATGAAAAAATTGAATATTCAAATATTTAAATCTATTGCACATCACCTAAAGAATTAAGATAGTATATCGCACATATTTAGTTTTAGTAACATATTACTGATCCCAGAGTTTTCGCAAAAAAAAAAGACGATATCTCGGGATACCAGTATTGGGAGAAACAAAGAATTACGTATTTCGTGAACTAAGAAATCGTATCTTAAAAGTGCTCATTTGGTATTACGTAATATATTAACGTATAGATAGCACCTATTGTAGTTTGGTATTATGAGTTCAGTAAACGTAACCAACAAATTGTAAATGTCAGTCGTATCTGTTCGTTAGGAAAAAAGTATTCGGGCGCGTTTGAAATTGATTATTATAATGTTTTTATAAATTACTAGCAGACCGGGCAGACGTTGTCCTGCCTAACATTTGAGTTGCTTACATTTAACAAGTTGTACTCTCTTCCCTCCCCACTTGGCTCTTCCTCGTAATTTATTCTTATATATATATATTTTTTATACTTTTGCTTTTCCTTGATCACCATATCCCGTTAGTTTATTTTACCCTCTTCATTTTCCTCTAAAACCTATTCTATTTCTAAAATTTTCTATTCCTACTCCCCTTTTACTCCCTTTTCCTCTCCGGGTACTGATATGTACATAGCTTCGAAGATATACCGGTTACCGATTACTTTTTCCAAGATTTTTCTGATATTTAGAACACATATCAATGTATGAAATATCATTAACTTGAACCAAATAACTTCCGAACTGTACCGAATTGCAGCTTTATATAACCTGGAGGCTTTTCCAAAAACTACATACAGCCTGTGTCGTGTCCAACGAAATTCTGAACCTATCGTGAGAGTTTTAGAGACATCGACGTTAAACTGTGGACATTAAAGAAGCACGAACAAAACACAAAAAATGTGGGCGTGGCGCCACCCACTTTTCCAAAATTATATATATCTTGACGAAGTGACACATATGTATATCCAAATGTCATTAATTTGGACCAAATACTTTCGGATTTGTGACGAATTGAAATTTTATATAGCCGCTTGCCGTTGCACCGCCCACTTTTCCAAAACTAAATATAGCCAGTGAAACCCATAATATACTGTGAAAATTTGATGAAGACCTGTGAATACTTTGGATGCCTATAAAGGACATTCATTTTTATTTCTAACACTAATAAACCCGGCCCGCTTCTGGCTGAGTCTGATTTTAAACATTATATCCCATGCCAGATGAGATATAGAACTTAATAACATCGCTTTTTGCAGCACTTAAAATTACCTTTCGTTTGATACCCATATTGTACTAACACATTTTGGGTCATCTTGGTCCACATATCGGTCGATATCTCCGAAACTGGTCAAGCCATCAGAACAAATGATATCTTAAATGTAAAGTTAAACATTTAGTAATGAAACGGTTAAAGTTATATTCACTTTTATTTAGCACTTTTTGAGTGATGCGCAACCAAGCATATAGACAGACAGACAAAAATTCTAAAAACTAATGATTTGGCTTCTTAATAATGATCGCTAGTATCCATTTTTCTTAAATATATGCAATGTTACCTGTTACAACTTTTCTATATGTAAATAATAATTTATCTGCAATTTCAAAGAAAAGTTCAAATTAAATTTGTTTCTATCTCTTCTAATCAAACAGAAACCTCAAGGATTCGGACAAAAAGCCATTCATGGAGTTTGCTGAGAAATTGCGACTCACCCACAAACAAGAGCATCCGGACTATAAATATCAACCGAGGCGTAAAAAGGCGCGCACACTTGCCGCTAGTGGCATACAATGCGATGAAGTGCTGGCTGCGGGAGCAGCTACAACAAAACTATCAAACACAGCAACAACCACACTTCAGCTAACAACAGACTGTTTAACTTCTGCTGCATACCAAACGAAAAGTTGCAGTGGCCGTAAGGGAATGGGCAACAGTGGTGGTGCGGCAACAAGTACAAATCGCATAAATGGACGTATTATAAAGCAAACACAACAACAACAGTGCACTAATAGCAGTAAAATGTCTGCATTGAATGGATATAGCACGAATGGCAGCTTCCACAACAATAACGCTGCCCCCACCAATGGCACCAACACATGCGCAGCGGACATGCTGAATAGCGAAGCTTTTATTAACTCACTGAATAGCGCGTGTGCTGCCTCATTACAGACTGCGGCTAATAGTGGTTTGATGCCCGAGTTGGCAGGACTAGATTTCGTTGGCCACCACAACCAACAACAACAACGCTATGATTATGCGCGCCCCATAGACTCACCTTGTTCCACCGCCAGCTCGTTACAATCGACCGGTGCTAGCAATTCAGCAGATGGACAGCCACTAACACCGCCCGCTACACCTTACACGCTAAGCGGTAGTGGTAGCCTACTAAGCGGTGTGAGTGGCAAGCGTACACCGACAACAGCAACAACAACACATTTATTGCGCCCACTAAGTGAATCGATAGCGTTGGGCGCTGATGCAGGTGCTGGTGGTGCTAGCTATGGCATGTTGGCGGATGGTGTGCGCGAATATATTTCATTGGATGAGAGCCCCTATAACGTGGGGTTGTTAGAGTTTTCACGTGCAGGTGGCGAATTCTTGAACGTAAATGATTTAGCTTCACCACAACATTACGCGCATAGCAACAGCGCCGGTAGTAGCAATTTGAATACTGGACGCATTTTTGGTATAGATGATGCTGTTGGCGAGAACTATGGACATTATTCGGCGAGTCAATATCTGACCTACAATTCAGAAGCTTGCAGTTCACCGCATTCCATTGGTGTTTTAAATTACTTAGAGTCTACTGCGACATCAGCTACTGCTGGCAAAACTCGTTCGCCTTGCTCAATGGGAAAATATGCAGCAGCACATAGTTATTTAGCGCCAACAACACTGAGTAGTGGCGATATTGATCCCAAAGAAATTGACCAATATCTCATGGATCAAATGGTGCCACTGACACAGGCTATCGTAACACAATTGCCTGATGCATCCCCACACACAGATACTCTAGCTGCACACACAACAAGCATAATGTGCTCAACAATAACCAAAGCGCCACCAGCAGTAACGGTAACAGCAACAACAACTATAACAGAGAGCACTTCATACCTAGCAACTAAAGCAGATGGAGGGAATAATACAGACGGGGTTGGAGGAGATCGTAATTCTATGAAATCCAGTGCCTCATATCAGGACCTATACAAATCACATTTGCAGCAGCAGCAGAAACAGCAACAACAACAGCAGCAGCTTGATGTTTTAGAATTGCAACCACTACATGGCACTTCCTCGAAAATAGCAACAACAACAAGCACAGCATCCGCATCAGTAGCAACGAATGTTGGTGGTACAACGAGTTCAAGCAAATATGGTTGCAGTCGCGTTGACAGAGGCAGCACAAACAGTAGCAATAAGAGCAGTACGAATAATAGCAACAACAACAATAGCAATCAAGCTGTAGTAGGCGTTAACAGCAACGTCAGCAATGTCGGTAATTGCTTTTATGCGGCTGACATTGATATGAACGAGACATCAGCGTTGTCAATCTCCCATGGTTATCATCATCAGCACTATGGCCAACATCATCACGAACAGCAATCGCCATCGCAGCATCAAACACAACACGAACAACAACAACAACAATCCCAGCAACATCTATGGAACAGTTATGTTAGTCCATAATCAGCTTTATTTTGTGCGTGGCCAGTTGATCCATTTTGAACTGCTGCTCATTTAGCCTCCAGCCATTTTTTTCGCGCCCTTTTTCTGCTTTATTCAATTCTCTCTTCTACATAACCTCTTTTGTATGTTAGCATGGTAGGCTTACACTTGCACTTGGGGATTTGCTTTAGTCAGAGGCAGCGCAAGTGCGCGTTCACGCCTACGTAAACACGTACACTCGCGAACAAAAAAATAGTACAACCAATAGAAAAATATTTTAGTCAGTCATATTTGTCCCTGGCGTTGAATCCCTAAAAGACGGTGTCTTGACTAACAAATTTTACGTATCTGTCTTTTAAGAGTCTTTGAGCGTGTTTTTGTGATCTGTCGAAAAATTTGAAAATTTAGTCTGGCAAGCGTTGGTTTAGCGCTCTATTATATAGTGGTCCTTCACAAGATGTTTATATCGGAGTATCGTTGACGATGCAAAGGTTCGAACCCGTCTTCTTTCTTGTTGTTTGCTGGTTTTTTGAAAAATAAATTCGTTTTATAGAGACCATAGAGCTCAGGCGTATCTTACGGCTTATCATCATATAGTTATTGAAAAAAAGCTCTAGCTGATATTGAAGGATGAGTGGAAAATCACCCTATTTCAAAATATTTTTATAAGCCCCCTTCTAAACCGCCCTATTCCAGCATTTTTTTTAAACAACACCGTATTTCAGGCGGCCGCCGTGGTGTGAAGGTAGTGTTGCCGGCCTACCACACCGAAGGTCCATGGTTCGAGCCCTGGTACAGGTAACATCAAAAGTGATTTGAAAAAAGTTTTTCAAAACGGGGTCGCCCCTCGGCAGTGGTTTGGCAAACTCTCCGAGTGTATTTCTGCCATGACAGGCTTCTCAGCAAAAATTCGTCTCCTTTGTAGATGCCGTTCGGAGTCGGCAAAAAACTGTAGGTCCCACCAATTTGTAGGGAAAAATTCAAATCGGCACACCACAAATTGGAAGAGAAGCTTGGCGCAAAAAATCTCTTAGGAGGTTTACGATGATATACCTGTTGTATATCGCGCCATAGAGAGACAGAGTATTTCAGATTAGTTTATTTGAATTTTTGTTCAGCTGGTGCGTTTTTCAAATAAATTTTAAGACGGATTGCTTTTTAAAAATATATTGAAAAAGGGTGATCATCGACTCAGACGTCGATATGCACGCAAAGTATTTGTATTTTAAATTCCCGGCACATTTCTTAGAACGACTGACAGCTTTCAGGGCTCTTCGTGCAGATAGACTGAAAATCCATTGGTGGACTGACATAATCGCAAGTAAACACTTCCTCTGCTGGACGGGTGTCATATTCTTATTGGCACCGACTAAAACGCCCTCGGCCATCTTGTTCACGATATGGGCCGCTGATGTTAATATGGTATAAGATATCAACGTCGTCTGCACCACGCTGGCGACTGACTTTCGTTGATTATTCAACCTTGATTTCCGCCAAAGTACAAAGCGGCAAAAGAAAATCTTAAGATACTGGCTGACAGTACTTAGGAAAAAGCTAAAGCATCGCAACTGACAATCGGCAAGGCAGTTCTGAGGTATGCGTTGCCAATATGGTCACCAAACCTTGCAGACGAAAGTGAACTTCTCTTATGTCTTAATTTCTGTCTGGGTGATGGAAAGATTAAACTCTTGCTTGTCAAAACTAAAAATAACAATTGCTCAGCGCTCTATTTGGGGATGATTCATAAAAATTGCAGGGGATTTTTTAGCGCTATCTTTAAAGTATGCCATTTTTGTGCTCATAACTGTAAGCTTGCATGCATTGTTCGCAAAATAGGCACACATGTTTCGGCGAAAAAAGCTTGATATTTTGATATTGCTGGGCTATAAAAGTTTAGTTAGAGGTTTTGCCTGACGTAATCGCATTTCATTCCGCCTGATTGACCATACGTTCAATTTCATGAGAGGATTTTCATTGAAGTCGCTGATACAAATATATACGTGTGTGATTCGAGGACAAAGCATATTGCTTCTTTTGACAGCTGTTACAAGCGTTAAGGATAATGACATATAAGAGCGATTCACTTAAGCTGGAAAAATCCTATGTAACCATGGAAAACTTTTAAAAAATAAAAAAGTTGGCCATATAAATATATTTATCAATAACTTCGTGGAGTAAATGTAATGTCTCGTTAACATTTAAGAGATTGTTATATTTGTATTTTAGAGGTAGTTGTTATGATAATTGTAACGTCATGTTTTGTTTAAAATCAATAAAAATGAGACATAAGGGATAAAAGCTAAATTCAATATCCTAATTTTTGGCTTAAGCTGTTAATCGACACATAAACTGTTTCTAATGAGGCAGCGAGTCGAAATAACTGAAAGAAGATATCATTGTAGACGTTGAAAAAATCGAACCCAAAACTTTTCACTATATATAATTTTTGTAAATTTTTTAAGAATCAGGTTATATATAAATAAAAGTTTAAATAATGCTAAGATTTAGTATAAAACGATTTAATGAATGTTAAGGTGTATTTTCCATTCCATATTTAAGATAAATCTTGAACTTAATAATGGGATTTAACCGCTCAGCAAATATGAAGTATGTATCAATAATCTGTTGCATACTTTTAGGAATGAATGTGTAAAATGACAAATATATGGATATTTGCTTAAATTTAAGGCTACCTCTGTATAATTTATAGATATAATCAAGCATTAATTAATATTTTTATTTATGAATGTGTCAGGCTTTTAACTTTTTCGGGGGGTAGTTGGCATTTGAGGACGTCAAATCAAACGCATACCAAATTTTCTGTCCGTATGCTTGGAGGAATTTTCAGTTGGGTCCACTATAGAACTATTACTGAAAAATTAAAGATATACGTAAGCTGGGCTCAGAGCCCGTCTATTATTGAAATTACTATCTAAGTAACATTTCTACTAGTTTCGAATAATTAACAAAAAAAAAAGCGCTTAAAATTATGCACTATTATATTAAAAAGCAAAGTCAATGGCTTCTTTCCGAAAACCCTTTTTTCGCCTTTTTTATTGGCGAACCATTAAAAAACTTTATTGAAATCCTAAATCTGCACTGACCAATGTTTCCAATAGTTTAATAGTTTTAGGCGAAGTGCTTTGCATATTATTAAGATATTTAATGGTGTCTTTTTTTATAGCTGTTATAGTAAATGATTATACATAATTAGTTATTTTAATAAAGAATTTAATTCATTAACGAAACATGTTAACTTAATTGAAGTCAGTTCAGGAAAAGCTCACTCATTTTGTATTCGGAAAACTTGAATACAGTAATTTCGTGTAAGTATACCTTAGGCGTAGGATGAGTCGGCACTATCAAATAAGGATATTGAATACTTTAAAGTATGGCTACAATTTTGTAAAGTGAGCCACGTAAATTTTTTAGAAGGTCATGTATTTTAATGAAATTGGGTGGTATGGCGATGAAGTAGTCAAAAATATTTAAAAATTTGCGAAAAGAAATATATATACCAAAATAAGAAAGTAAGTTTGGAAAATCACTAGTATGGGATTTATTCTCTGATTCTCACTTTGCATTGTAAATAAAGCTTTCATCTAAAATTAAAGAGCTTAATGTAAATTATAACGCCTTCTTAATTTTAGTATTTTTTAAATTCTCTCTTATAACTAAATGTAATTCTCTACGTATTTATTGGCAAAAACTAATGTTTTTCGAAAACATGTTTAAAAAATAATTCGAATTTCGAAAGACTGGCCCAAACGTAATTTTCTGTTGTTATGAACTATACAAACAAGTTTCAGAAAGAAAGTCGAACTTCGAAAAAAGTGGCCCACTTCACAAGTTTTTACCCATATATGAGGAAAGCAAATAAGATCTTCTATGATGTACTGGCGGCATAGAAATATAGTAACAGCTGACAGGAGTAATATATGTGACTATAGCTTCTCCTAAAGCAAGATTTGGAAATATAAAGCAAAATAAATTTTATCTATGTTTTACTACCTGAAGGTTTCGAAGCTTGATTGAATAATCGACTTTTTTGTTTAGAGATAAATTGTTTTGTGAAAAACAGATTCGAATTATTCACAAACAAATTTTGAGTACTCTTAAATATTTTACCACAGTGAAAATAATTAAAAAAAATAGAAGTAAAAAACACAGAAATTCAACAAAAATGTATATTCAACAAAAATTGATAGACGGGATCATTATTTAGCCAATAGAATCTAAATCAGCAGCTTTTAGAATTTTTGTCTGTCTGTCTGTATGTTTGGTCACGCATCACTCGAAAACTGCGGAATGGAATTGAATGGAACTTTACAGTTATATTTATTAGTTATATTACATGACGTTTAACTTAAAATTTAAGATTTCATGTGTTCCGATATCTAGACCATTTTCGGAAATATCTACCAATATGTGGACCATTGTGACCCAAAACATGTTAGTACAATATGGGTATCAAACTAAAGATGGTAATGAGCGCTGAAATAAGCGAAGTGATTAATCTCCATATCTCAACTGGTCTCGAAGGTACAAAATCGGACTCAGTCTATTAAAAGTTAAGAGACACAGCGAAGCGTGGCCGAGTCTTCTAGTTAATAACAACGATCCAAAAAATCGTTCATTAAAGAGAATAACAATCGATTAAAGTCAAAATCGATTATTTATTCATAACCCTACCTGGCAACAACTACCACACCCATGACATCGTCATTTAAAAGTCCACCGTTGAACACTTTGCCTTTGTATTGCTAGATGCTTTACATCTGTGTTACTTCTAAGCTAGTCAAATTTTCTGTAGCTTGTATAGAGATCGCTGTGAACCTATTTTATTCTTTTTTATTTTTCATGTAAAAAATAAATTTTTGCTTATATTAGAAACTTCAATTAGCAACCCTTTATTCACCACAAATTTCGGCTTTTATACACATCATATTGAAGAAAGTCTGAGAAACTCTGTAAGCCATTACGAGTATAATGCATCAGCGTTAATATAACAAATACATATACAGCCAACTCATTAACAGCAAGTTGTTATAAAGAGCTAAAGATTTCACGTAAGTAATTTGATAATTATTTTAAGTGGTGCCAAGCCTATTTGGCGCTTTTAAGGTCTTAATCTGAAATTGGAAAGAGAGAAAAAGTGATAAAAGTATGTTGATACATACAAATATGAACTCACAAACAGTACCATTAATTTTTGTTTTATCAAATGTTTGATATCGCTACATAGTGCCAACATAACATCGAATCTATCTTTTTATTGTTGTAGATACCGTAAGTATAAGTTCTAAGATTTAGTAACACGAAGACTGCTGCGCATGCGCTATGAAGATTATTTACAACATGTTAGTTGAATGCGCTGTTTTACCCTTTGATCTCCACTTTGTATGCATTGTTGGGAGTTATAAGAGGTTTTAGTTCCAGCTGACGATTCACAATTTAATTGGTTGCTGTTAAAAAAGTATGGAAAAGTAATTTGAGCATAAAAGATCAAAGATTTCAAGAAACTTAAAATTCTTTTACAAGGAGCTGACTGGCTTATTTTAAAAACTTTTTCAAATTCGATATGCCATTTTGCTGACCGATAGTATCAATGTTGAAACTTTGTGTAGTGGTTTATCTGACTAGGCGAAGTCAGAAAAAATACTTCCCTAAATTACAGATCTTTTTAAAAAAAAAAAAGATAAAATCAAATTTATATTAATTATTTCTTAGATCCTCCCATTTCTGCGTTAACCTAGCATCTACAAGTGGAAAATATTTCAGAAAACCAAATGAAAAAATTAAGGTTTTAACGAACATTTATTGATTTTAGCAAACTGATTTTTACCACGAATTCGGTGATGTCTTACGAGCATTTCCACATAGAAGTAAAGTTTTCTCTAAATATGTATTTACGAGGTAAACGCAGAAATGGGACGGTAAAAATAGCTTCTGTTCAGTCACTTCAGTAAAAACAGGAGTTTCAAACAATCTGAGTTGGAAAAATTGATAATTCAATAATCGATTTTTTGTTCGCAGTATATAGCTTTGTAAAAAATAGATGCTTCAAGAAAATAAATCGACTTTTTATTCTTTTTTGGGACCACTCGGAAATAGTCCCAAAATGTTACCCTAAATGTCTATTAAACAATCAAGGAATGATCCCAAAATAAATCCAAATACCCCCGAAAATATCACGACAATAATCCCGAATTGATCCGGAAAAGACCCAAACAAGTCGCGAAATGACTGTTATGTGTCATTTACTATGAAATAAAAGGGAGTACTAAAGTTGCTCTATGATGATGATTTAGGAGTTCACATTAGTCAGAATTAGCTTGGCGTATTTAATTTTGCCTAATCTATCTTCGAACTAACTAAGTCAAAAATATCAGAAAACTCCCATTTTGAAAAATTCATTGGTCAAACTTATAACAATTGAAAGAAGCCAAAGTTCGATGTAGATTCATGCAAAAATCAGTTGTAATATCCTACTGCATAATAGGATACTAATATTCGCGATGCGCAAAAATCAGACCTGTAAAATTTGATTAGTAGTTAGTAATCAAAAAATTAGACGGATTTTTTAATTGCTAATGAGTAATTTAATTGTTTTTTAAGAAAATCCAGTTATTAATTGATTACGATTAGAAAAAAAAAAATTTTAAAAAAATAAAAAATAACCAAAAAAAATAGGTTTGATTACTTAAAAAAAAAAAAATAATCAAAAAAATTAGTTTTGATTACTTTTGATTATTTTTTTATTTTTTTTTTATTAATTTTGATTATTATTGCTTTTTTATACCAACAATTTCTGTTGATTTACGGCCTGTACATTTTCAAGTATTCATGAAACGAGCTCAAGGCCAAGAATAATAATTTTTCACTTTTTGAATTTTTATGAAAATTATTACTGTTTTTATTTATTAATAATCATTTTAATTAATTATTAAAAGTTTTTTGATTGAATAGAGTAGGAAAAATGTTTATAGACAACTGCCATAGCTTTTCTTATAGATCCATTTCGGAAGCTGCTAGAAAAGCTATGGCAGTTGTCTCTAAACATTTTTCCTACTCCATTCAATCAAAAAACTTTTAATAATAAATTAAAATGATTATTAATAAATACAACCAATAATAATTTTCATAAAAATTCAAAAAGTGAAAAATTATTATTCTTGGCCTTGAGCTCGTTTCATGACTTTTGATTATTTTTAATTTTTTTTAAGTATTATTGATGTGTATATTTATGTGCTTCTGCAACAGTACTGAAGAAAATCAAAAATAATAAAAAAAATCTAAAAAAACAACAATGATTGGTTACCAATTACTTTACATTTTTAATGATTATTGTCCAATTAATTAAAAAATAATCAGAAAAAATCAGAAGTGATCAAAACATTTTTTTTTATTATTATTATTTTGTTTAATTAATTGGAAAATTATCATTAAAAATTTAAAGTAAGCTTAAATTTTCTTATATTTACCTTTTAAACTCAAATTGTTTCTTTTTTAAATGTATCACCAAACTAATTTTATTTATAAAAGAAGTGGATTTTTGTAAGTATTTTTAACTTTATCCATCTAACGTAAATCCATTTTTTTTGAAAAATTTTGCACAAGGCCTTACAATACATTGCACTTTATAATTAAGTTGGAAAAAAGGTATCCATTTTTTTAGTGTGGAGAGTTAAGCACCTTAATATGCCTATAAAGTAGAACAGAAAGTTCTAAAATTTACAGCCAGGTTCACGAATCAATAAGTGAAAAAACAGGGCCTGCACCGAAACCGTAACCGATTAAAACCGATTCACTTTTCGAAACCGAAACCATAATCATTATTTTGATCCGAAAAAAACGAAACCGAAACTGGTTTTAAGGGCGCAACCGGTTGGAAAAGGTTTTGACGTTTTTTTTTTAAGTTTAATAGTTAATTTGTAGACGAAAATTTTCTTTTACAAGATGGTACCCTGGCTACTTTTGATCGAAGATTATCGAGTAAGGTTACAAAAGACGCGGTTAAACTAGCAAGTGAAGCTTTCTAAAGCGATTATTAATGTTGTTGTCTTACATTAATTTTTCACTTGTTAATTTTTTGCCATTGCCATGAGCCATTGAATTTATTAACAACCCTGTTTTGAAATTTCGGTTTCTCAAAAAGCCTAAGATTTAATTCGATTTAACTTTGATGACCGATATACATATAATTATAAAATCGACTGAATACAGGTACGAGTATAGAAAAAACCGTAAACCTTTCCTTTAAAAATGCGGTCATTTTTAGAATTTATTTTGGTTAAATGTTATTCATACATTTCATGAACAGTATTTATTATTATCCATGATGTGCGCAGGAAAAAAATTCTAAAAAATCAGACCTATTTTAAACGACTTGAACTTTGTAGCTCAATAATAAACTTAATAAATATTTTTGTCCACAAACTTGTGTTCTTTTTTTTTTATTTTGATACGGGGACCGGAACGAAGCAAAAATACATGTTGAAGAACGAACCCGGCATGTTACAAAACCGAAATCGAAACGGGAATAATTGGTTTTATACCTTGATTACAAGCAAATTTTGTAAATATTTATATTTTTACGCCAACTATTGGAATTTTTTCGAGTAATTTGCTAAGCTAAGACTTACTTAAACTTAGATAATATCAGATTTGATTCCCAAGAAAATATTGACCATTTCTTAAAGACAATTTGTTTATGTTTTATTTTAGATGCTAAGCTTTTTATTAGAATCAATAACTTCTGGGAGACCTTTGGGAAAAATGCCAAGAATACTCTGTTCGAAAAAGAAAAAATTAAACCCTCAGAAAAACCATCGTTTTGATCCGACATAAGACTTTTACAGCTAATTTTGGCACCACCATGCATCAGTTAGTTTTTAATTGCACTTAACGCTTAAAGATGTAACACGGCGTCTCAATATATACAAAATCTTGAAGAGTTACAGGTTTTTAGCATTAGAAAATGTTGTTCCTTATAAACGGATTAACAATTCAATTTACACGCCAAGCACTTTTCGTCCACCTACTTACATATATACGCCATCTTAACTAGAGCAACAAAAGCCAAACCAAGAATTCTCTCAAAGTCTGTATGTTTGTTTGAATGTTAGTGCGAGCATCACTAAATAACTACTACATGGAATTCAGTAGTTTCTTCTGCCATGTATTTTTGGAGCTATTTATTGAATTATGCGACACATTTTCCCGTTGCTCCTTTGTATTCTGTTTGTATGTTGCTAGTACGAGATAAAATCACTTGATTAACCACGCTGTTCGACTTCTGATTAATACTTGTTGTGAGATACTTTACAACTAGTTGGTTTGACTGTAGGGTACACTGGACTTCTTATACACACTGCACATCTGCTTTCAATGTATTCTAGCGGCATCTTTGATTTATATACTACAATCTTATGTCATCTTAGCAATAAAATTCTAAGCGCAATAATAAAAGTAACAACTAAGTAGGTATGTGAATTTATTTAAATTAGGTTGTAAATACGCACTTTAAGTAAGTATGTAATGAAATTAAATCGGCACAAAATTGAAAGCTTGCAAATAAATTCACTTGTTGTCATAAAATTTAGAACATAGCCATTAGACTGGGACAAGGCATACATTTTTTTTTAAATTGCATTGAATTTGAAATTTGTCTTTCTATCTAATTTCTCTAATCGGTATAATAACTATTATCTAGTTATGTTATATTATATTATATACTTTTCAGATATTCAAAAAAATAAAAGACGGAATTATTATTGAACCAATAGAATCCAAAGCGAAGAGTCTGTATGAATCTTTGTACGCGTATCACGCAAAAACTGCTAAATAGTATTGACTGAATTTTCACCTTTGTATTACTATACATTATACTTACAATTTTGCGGTATTCCTTATTTCGATAGTTCAAAAAAATAAAAGACGGAATTATTATTGAACCAATAGAATCCAAAGCGAAGAGTCTGTATGAATCTTTGTACGCGTATCACGCAAAAACTGCTAAATAGTATTGACTGAATTTTCACCTTTGTATTACTATACATTATACTTACAATTTTGCGGTATTCCTTATTTCGATAGTTCAATCGGTTTCGGAGTTATCGACAAATATCTGGACCAGGGTGATCCAAAATGTGTTAGCGGAATATGGATGGTAAACGAAAGGTGCTTATGAGCGATGTGATTAAGGTCCATATCTAAACAGTTTTGGGAGATATAATGATTGAACTCGGACTCAGTCTGTTATAAGTTCTGCATAGCGTGTCCGGGTTTCTAGTTTCCTATACAATGATGAATTTCTTTACTGCAATGGCTTGACAGTTGAAAAGCAAAAAAGATTTCTGTCTAAAAAATCTTGACTAGCAATGATAGATACCTACCTAAAAATTCATGTTAGGGTTTGAAAAAAAAAAAAAAAATTTGGTCCAGTCTAATATTGATACAAAGTAAGTACAAGCATTTGCATATATTAGACACATGTTAAGTATCTGCAATTACTTACATACATTCATACCCATGTGGCGACTTTGCTTATGTTCTTTGTGGAAGGACGCTTGTCAAAGTTGAACGTTGCGCCGATGCGCTCAACAAATTTTCGACTTGCCATGAAATCGAATTATTTGATCTTAGCCGCTAAAGCATCACCACTCACTACACTATTCCATTTAATTCATTGTTGTTGTTGTTGACTTGTGCAATTTTTAGTATGCGCCAACATATTTGAGCGAGTGTAAATCTTTAAATCTAAATGAAGCATGCCATGTTTATATTCTGAGCTTCCCATTGGCATACTTTGGCTATTTGCTCTTTAAATGAAGCCAAATGTTTTGAGTTAGTTTTCAAATTCAAGTGAATTTTGTGTACCCTCGGAAATTTACGTAAAAGCCTTTTGATAGCGCCTTCCACATATTTTTTGGCTTTTTGAAATATTTCTTCATTTCCACGGTATTCCTTTCGTTAATTAAAATGTGTCAAGCTTCATTCGGATATTTTGATTATCTTATGTGTTGGCCCATACCGATTTAGGTATTCTTACATTACTGATTTAACGGTGGTGAGTTTGGTTCAGCCTAAATACTTCAGATCAACTCTCAAAAGTCCTTAGTTGACAGAAACGCTGGACTCCTGAAGCTGCCATACATTTTGGTGTCGAGTTCAGGAAGTACACTCGCTTCATTCCAACATTTTTGGTGTCAAAGAGCTATAGTATTCGACTGCGGGTTAGGTTATCCTACGGGTTAGGCGTAAGAGGCGACTAATATGCACAAAGGTAATGACGTGCAACTCAATGGTTGATCTACGGATATGATGCCTTATTGATGCTACCTGTCCCGTCACTTGAACCTGTGATATTCGATGAGATCATTACACCCCGGCGGCCGTGCTACCCGACACCTCAAGGGGTCAAACAAGTCTCGCAATACCCGAATGTTTGGGAGCTACAACAACAACTAAGATCGATGTAAATTTTCCCGATTTAGATATCTTGGACCCTCCCAGTCCACAATAAGTGAACTCTTTTTACTAAGTTTATCACCATGGCGTAAACAGCAGAAAGAGGGAGCCCATGCTCAGAGTCCACCAGAGTATGTTGAAGTTTCAAAGTGGTCAGAAGTCTAGCCAAGCATTTAGTGCAGCTTAGCTGTAACCGCCTAATATAGCCCATGACCCGGAGAAAGAGGTAGTTCAACACAAAAGCCCTCAACAAAATCCGAGTGCCTGACCACTCAGTTTTGGAGCCGTCCATAAAGTTTTTGCAATGTTTGAGTGAGATATCAGTACTAGGATTTAGCCAATGCTGAGTTTTAGGAAACTTATCAGTGAAGCCAATGCTTTCGTGAAGTCTTCAGCAATTTAAAAGACCCATGTGACACTTTATCCGGAGTGTCGGAGGTAAACTTAACCGAAATCGGACTGTTCGTAAAATAATTTTAATTAGACATGGAAGGCGGTTTTAATATAGGCGCAAGGCTTATTTTAATTATAAGTTTTAATATTTAATATACACATATAGTTATACTTGCACAGGCGTTTTTGATATAATTTCAACGAGTGCTTCTCACTTGCCAAAACCCGACTCTGTCGCTCATCTTTCAAAATTACCGTTTTTAGTTGTAGAATGTAGAGTTGTATTTTTATGGTACCTCTGCAGGGTTGTATTCTCATCAGTGGTGTGTAATTATGTACGTGATACATGTGTCTGTATTGCTTCCCCCAGCAACGTCAATCTCACCGCACTTTGTGTTCCTTACTCTACTGGTTGATTGTCTGCGCCACCATCACATATACGCCCTTGTCAATGGCATGTATCATAGACGTCTAGATCTGTTGGATCCATGTAGGAGGCAGAACCCAATATTTGACAAAAACTTGTCTGCCTTTTGCAACAGTTGAGACTTTAGATGTTATCCGCTCAGTATAAGACTTCCATAATAGTTTGGTTACTTAGAATAACTCCAATATATTTGGGTTCCGAAGACAGATGAGGTGCGACCCATTAAAAATTCTAGGTCTTGTGAAGAGAACAACACTAGACTTGGCATAGTAGTGGATTGCCAATTCTTTTACCAGAACCACCTAATTGAAAGTATTCGTAGTTTGCGAAACCATTCACTACGAAAATTTCCTATCCATGCCTATTCACTCTCAGCCATAAGTTTACTTTCATGCCAACAGATTTCAGTGGTCCGTTTTGCTGCATCATTGTAAATCAGTTATGATAAAATTTTACGCCAAAAACTTAATTAATATAATATTTAATTGAGTTACTTAACGCTTTAGCAGTAATTTGTTTGTATGTATGTATGATGAAAACATGAAAAGCTTTTACAGAAACCCTTTCACCTGAATAAACGAAGAAAGCTTGAGAGATAATTTAACCTGCGCATACTAGCGATAAACATATTTTGGAGTTTTGTAATCCTGGAATTTTCGGGATCTGATTTTTCACTGAAGAAATGCTGAAATTGGTTAAGGGATGAAGGTATCGGTTAATCTCCAACAGTTGAGATTGAAGTTTAAAACATAAAACAAATAATTAGGTTTTTAAGATGTATTTTTTTTTTCTATTTACTGCACTATACAAGAAATGTTCAAGGAATGTGACAATATGGTTTGCCTGTTACAATACTAACAAAAACAAAGGTCATTTCGTTGATAACAAATCGGAAACAAATAGTAGTTATCGAAGGTTTTCCCCGAAATTTTTGAAATTTTCATGCAAAATTTTGAGAATTGAAAGCTATGTTTTCTATGGCATTTTTAATATGTATTATCTTGACAAACATAATTTAAGTGAAAAAATATATCTCTTCATTGAAAATGTTTTCATTTTACAAAATGTTTTAAAACCCATTAAAAGACTTACGAGAAAAATGCTGCTATCAAATTTAAGCATTATATAAACATCAGTGAAGGAGTTATGGCATGTTCTCTCTTTCTCGCTTTTAGAAAACTTTAATACAAAAGTGGGCGAAGTCCTCAACTGATTTCGTTTTTATTCAGTGTACGCACTCTACACAATCATAGTAAACTATGTGCCAAATTTCGTAATTCTAAAGCAGGCCCATGCGCACGGGGGGTTTTGGGTGTTCAAACCCCCGACATTGGAGTATTGATTCACTTATATGTGGGCCGGGACACGCCTATTTTGCATAATTTTTCTAAAATCGGTAAGAGAATGATCTTGTTAATAAATTTAAAATTGTATCCTCTCTTTTTAAACGTTTTTCGAAATATTCAATATCGAAAAAGGGGGCGTGGTTATTGTCCCATTTTAAAAGCAACCTACTTTTCGCGGAAAGTCACCTGTGTGTCAAAATTCATTCAAAATATCTCAATTTGGATTTATTCTAAGTACTTTCATATGTACTCTATATCTATCCCGATTATTTTATAGCCGTAACGGGGACAAACTGTAATACCTTGTATACTAGCATAGCTGGGTATAAAAATTTTACTTTTGCATAAATAAATCACACATATTTAGACTTTAGTAACAAAATTTCCCACCCCGAAAACCTCTAATTTTCAGCATCTAAAAAAGCACGTCAGATACCGGGATTTTCATCCCAAGTGCATATATAATTACTTGGTGCATATCAAAGGAAAAGGGACGTTCACAGGGCTGTATTTTCTGTAGGAAAAAAGTTTTTTTCAAAACGGGTCGCCCCTCAGCTGTGGTCGGCAACCTTCGTGAAAAACTTTTCAACAAAAATTCTTCTTCTGTAAAGTTAGATGTCGTGCGGAGTCCACATAAAACATTATGGCGAAAACTTAAATAAGACAACTACAAGTTGGAAAATAAGTTTGGCCTAATCCCCGCTCTCAAAATCTAAAAAAACTCAATGTCTTGGAAATCCTGGAGAAGCGACGTACAGTGATGGAACTATTTTCTTTAGCATGTGGTTAAAGTAAAGCAACAATACGGTTGAGCATTCCGCTAGAGCTCAAACAGTAGGCTAGAGGAGAGGATATAACCGCATACACCCTAAAATTTATTTGCGAACGCAAGGTTGAGTTCCGAGACCAGGCTAAACAAAAGGGGATTTCCAAACCAATCATCGGTATGATTGAGTCTCCTAAGCCACAGCCTACTCAATATTCACGGTAGCTTAAAGAGGTGTACTTTGGATGAAAACATGGATTATCCGCTGATTGTTCAAGATAGGTCTAGACTGGCATGCCTAATAATGGACTACGCTGTACCTATCGTGATCAAAATTACTGATAAGAGGAAAGACAGATAATGAAGCAAAAGGTCTGGATCGCTGCGTTCGTCTTATTGAAAACTAGAGCAGTTTATTTAGATATCGTTAAAGATCTGGCGGAATATACGAGGTTGCTTTTAAATCAATGAAATACCATTTTATTCGAGTTATCGCAATACATATATTGATTTCGAAGAGTTGTCGGTATTATTTGCACAGACCTTTACATGCATTGTGTGATGATCCAGCGGATATGCACGCATTAATGCCTAGGCATCTGGTTATTGGTGTACCACTTCCTTTTCCTATGGCGTTCCATATGCCTGAATCATCGGATAGCAAAGGTATTAAGCTTTTTGAAGAAGGGCGATGCTACCTGCAGCAATTTTGCGAAAGTTGGCAACACTGCAAGCTTTCCACCTGTATAGTGGGCCATAAGTCCGATGAGTAAACCTCACCCTAGCAAGGGCAACTTATTATGCTCGGTCACAATGCAAACTCGCACAGTTTAGAAAATATGTATTTGCCCAATAATCATAATGATTATTAGCAGACCTGTTAAGTAATGATTACTAATCGTAATGATTACCGGGTTGATCGATTATTTTTTTCAAGAGCCTACCAATGATTTATTACCCATTGTTTCCGGTTTTTCATGATTATCTTAAAATATAATAAAAAACATCAACAACAAAAGGTATAATAATCAAAGGTAATCAAACAATCAAAAGTAATCCAATGAAAATTTAGGCTAATTTTTGATTACTTCTGATTTTTTTTTGATGATTTTTGATTATTTTTAATGATAGATTTTTTTTATAATGGTAATTAATAAGTAGTTGCGGATTTTTGAAAACAAATAAAATAGTCATTATTGATTGAAAAATCCACCCAATCGATTGATTACACAATCATAATGAGTCTGATTATTAGATATAAGTAAGTAGTGTTACCTCAATTTCTATAACATTATAATACGAGTAGGCGTGTATTTTATACAAGGTGGCGCAAAAGTAATCCTCCTATCAGAAAATGCTTTAAATTTTGCGATTGGCCCCTAAAGTCAGTTCTGTTTTGACATTTGTGTAGTAAACACATGCGAAATACACGTTAATAAACAATGTTACGCTACACTGCTCCAGAACGCGGAATATTGCTGACTATTTATTTGACCAATAATCGGTCGGGGCCAAACGGTTACTGTGAATGGTGAGCAACTTGATGAATTGGGATTGGAAAACATGTGGTTCCAACAAGACGGTGCAACAGCACACACTGCACGTGCCACAACCGATATGCTGAACATCGGAAGCTTACTTTTGCGCCACCTTGTACATTATTTGAAGAAAAACTGCCAGTCTTTAGTGGTACCGTATAAAATCTAAATTTGGCAACTCTGTGAAAAATGAGGCAGGTTGTCGGAAAATAAAGTTCAGTTGTGAAAGAGAAGTCAATGTGGAAGCTTTATTTTTCGGAGATCGGAAAAAAGTTATTTCAACCGAAATTAGTAGTACTGAGGTCAAAGTGCAAGAATAGTATTTTTAGGAATTCTGGCCAAGAGTTCGAACTTTTACAAATGAAAAGAAAGAAGCTTTTTCACACCCTATTTCTTCGCTACGGCGTCCAAAACATTTCCAAAAACAAGATTTATGACATTGTAAAATGGGAAAATGAAATTTTTGGACGCTTCTGACGATAGTTTTTCGTTTTCAATGTGTATTCCATACAACCGATTAAAGTAAGAAAATTAGTAATATAAAAAAGTCCAAAATTCTATCGTTTGGTATCAAAATGTATGACTAAAGACTGTATTCACCAAACTCGCGACAAACTATTAAAATCAATACAGAATAATTTCTCCAAGGTGTTGATCAACTTATTGAGTGGAAAAAAAAAATTATTTTTAGAAAAATACACGAAACATTTATATCGGAGGGATCAAGCAACAGCGAGCCTGAAGATACCCTACTTATCCGAAAGATTTTGATTTAAATTTGCGCTCTAGCCACTATATTATTATTAATATAAGCATATGTCTAAATCAGTTTTGCGGGCCCAATAACTTCTTCAACAATTAGTTCAGTGAGCTGAAAATTCAACTCCAGCCCTGTGTACACACATAGGTAGATGCAGCATACTTTAAGGAGCAAAGTGCTAAAGTGAGCTCACTGCTGAACATGAAAGTTCAAAACTTCACAACCTTAACTTATTTACAAAAGTTCAAATCTTTCAAGGTTGCATGCAACAACTGGCACCGGATTGCTAGCTTCTCGCAGCAGTCGTCAGCTTCTGGGAACATTTTACTTGGCAGACAGCTTAAGTTTATGTACGAGCATTTCCACAATATTGAGTTTATCATAAGCAAATGTTATGAAAAATATTTATATTTACGTGTATTATACACACACATTCATATAAACGAAAGCTGTTACACTTAAACGGTATTTAAGTATTGTGATAAAACTTATTTGCACCTTTGTTTGAACTTATTTTCGCAATATTTTACAACTTTGCGTTGGAATGCTGAATTGAAAATCGTCACTTATTTCGGACCAATTGTCGAAGTTTTTTTTGTTCAATGAATGAGGGAAGTTACGAATGTCAAATTTTTCACTCCTTGAATGCGAATGCTCTTGTTGAGTCTGTGCTGCAAAGTTCTACTACAAGATCAGGCGGATAGCAAGGATTTGCTGCTTATGGAGGCAGATAATGAGCCCGATACCATAATACAAATCTCTCCCAATTCGGATTAAGTGGAGATGACAATATAAAACGCTCAGCTTACATGAAAAGCCCTCGCTCCACGAACAATGGCCAATCTCTATAACTCTCTCCTTATACTTGCCCTAATGTGTGATTAGGAATCATGTTAAGTTGCGAAATATGATCCCAAGGTCAACGCAAGGTTATTGATTCAGCCTCAGGTTGCTTTATTCAAGTTGGAAGAATATCTGAAATTCGTCCGAGTTTCCCTGCAGAGGCAGCGGCTCTGTCGAGAGAACCGTCGCCTTCCGAAGACAAGATAGCACAAGAACTCCTCAAATGCCATAATGACACAGATTAATTATTATTTGAACCAACATCCCCCAATACATAGGACGGTACTCGTGGCACTTGACCTATCAAAAGAGTTTGAACCTTTCAACCATACCATATTCCTAATATATATGGAAGAGTCGCCTGCTCCCTGCTAGCCTAAAAACTATCTTACGTCAGTTGCATTTAGGCACACAAGATCCAAATCCCCCATTCTGTTTAATTTCTATATTTCGAAGCTCCCTCCTTTACGAGAGGGAATCTCCATAGTCTCCTACGCTAATTGTAAGATTATGGTTTCTGTCCAGAAACCCTCTATTGATTAACTCCGTACTAGGATGAATTGTTATCTCCGGGGTCTTTCCAGCTTCTTCACCGAACGAAATCTGGCCCTGAGTCCGATCAAATCGACGGCGACTCTTTTTAGACCTAAATGCCCACGTAGATGGAGTAACTCTACTAACTGTCAACCATCCAAACATCTTTGGTGTGACGTTTGACAACGGAATCAGCTTCGATAATAATGCCACCGCATTAGATTCCAAGGTACAGAGCAGCGATAAATCCTCAAGTCAGCACTTGGGGGAAAGATAAAGAATTGCGCTACAACGATATGGTCGGCAAATCTTACTGACACAAACTGGAGGAAGTCTGCTATATATGATATCCATCCACCTGAAATGAGGAGGAGCGCGTCCTTCCGAGACAGCCTACAGTCATGTAGGCACAACTTTGTTCTCGATATTGCAATAGGTTATACTGTTACCTATCTAGACTCAACTCCCCAAGACTCCCATCTGCATCTGCAGAGAATTTTCGCTGAGAAGCTTTTTATAACAGAAATACAATTAGAAGGATACGGAACGCTACCGTGGCCTACCTCGGTTTAAAAAATTGCTTTTTACGTATTTTTTTGGGACTTGGTTCGGAATTCGCTTTGCCTGCTGCATATACGAATATTTGTAACATTCCTGATTTCAACAACAAAATATTAACTTTAATATTAGAGCAATGCTATGAACCAAATTTTTCAGTATTTTAGAAAGAAACTCAAACAACTTCAAATTTTAGCAGTTAAATTATTAGTTTTTTCTGTGACAGGTAACAAGTTCACTGGAAATAATGTCAATTGAATTTCTTTCCGAAAGAAAAAGAAGGTCAGCAAAAATTGGGAAGTATAGTCATTGACGTTATTTCCTAATTCATATGGAAATAGCGTCAATACTGCCTACAGCATGTCGACAGAAAATCACGCGATATCTTTTCCAAATTTTCATTTTATAATATGATGTGATTTTCAAAATTATTTAAAAAGGCGCCTCAGGCGAAAATTTGGAATAAAAAATTGCGTGATGTTTTATTTGAAATTTTAGCCTGCGGCGCCTTTTAAATAAAAATATTTGATAATATTTTCGCCTGCGGCGTTTTCTTAAACAATGTTGAAAATCACAATACTAGATATTTTAAATTCAAATCATATTCTAAAATTTATTTGAAAAATTTAGATAGTTATCATTTTAGATATTTAAAATGCATGCTTTACAGTGAGAATTTGGAGATAAACGCGACGTAAAATATCGCACCGCCATGAAAATGTGATAATTAAATATTTAAAAGATAAGTAGTGTCAATGGACTTTGTTTCCATTTGCGATGCGCAATAACGTCAATTGACGCTATTTCCATAGACCTTGTTACCTGTCACCTTTTTTTCCTCAATCCAAAATTTGTTCGAACAAACACACACACACACTCACACAGAAGTGCTGTACTTGAGCTGCTGTGACAAGAAGTGTCCCAAAGGCTCTTTGGCGGGCGTCAAGCAGGCGTATTGAAGGGCACTCGCGCCTTGTTCACACTTACAAACATAAGTACAAACGAAAACACGAATCTACTACGACCGTACCTCCGTTCACTCGCACTGCATTCGCTTTGTTTTCTAAGTTTTCTAAGTCTCTCATTTTATTTTCTTATTTGCAACTTTTGTCTTCTATAGTTTCTCATTCCTTAACTTTTTTCCTTTCCACGCCATCTTACTTTCTCTTATCGTCGCCTGGAAATATGCTACATTTCCTTTTATTTGTAGTGCTGCGCTAGTCGTCACATTTGTAAGAGTGTTGGTGTGATAAGACTTTTTGACATTTCCACTTCAGCGAAATACTTGAAAGAAATTACTTTTGTCGCTGACAATAAAGTTAAAATAAAAATCTTGAAAGTTCGTGCAAAACTATATACATACATATTAGAGCGGGTCAAATTGTATGGATAGATTTTTTTCATCAGGAGTATAGCAAAAACGTTATCTACAGATGATTCTAAGAAAAATTGCTGAAAACGCCATAGCTCTAAGTCCGATTTCGAGTCCACCACTTTTGCAAAATAGATATTTTGCCACATAAATGTAGGGTTTGGTCAAAAAATCTTCATAGCTTCTTATAGAATTATAGGAAAAATATCATATTGGGCTTACTTTAAAGGTATTTTAGGTACATACATTTCAGAATCTGTATTAATATCTATAGTGTTTTTGAATTTTAGTAGAGATATCAGGCTTAAATTAGGAGAAATTAGCCTAAAATGAACTTTTAACTACTATATTATCATTTTTAACAAATTTCTTATGAAAATTTTTTTTCTTTACAGCTAAAATAAGTTCAGAACATTTCCAATAACTTTCATTCATTTTGTATTTAAATTTAAAATGGATGAACCAAATCCTTCTACATCATCTGAAACCACTTTATCACATATACTTGAACCCGATATTATTGCATTTGTTTTATCAAGTGAATTAAATAATCTGAATTTACCGTCTAGTCGTGACATTTTAAGATTTTATTTTTTTTTAAGTGATCATGCTAAAATTCAAAGTAAAATGTTTTCGCATAAAAATTTAACTCCTCATGTAATTATAAATTGGTTGAAATTTGGAATCTTAGAATCATCTGTAGATAACGTTTTTGCTATACTCCTGATGGAAAAAAATTTGACCCGCTCTAATACATACAGATGTGTGTGAAAATGAACTACTCTTAAAAACAAGTTTTTTCATTGAAAATGCTCTGCTGAAATGCTTTCTTGCTTTTCATTCAACCTATTCAATTGTAACTTAATTTTATTGTGCATTCAACATATGGGAATTCGCCGAAAAAAAGCCAACAAATAAAATCTGATTCGGTTTTTTCAATGAAGTAGACCAATGATCCAAGTAAGTAAGTATACCCATATTCTATAATATTATATTTATATCCAGCTGTAGTATTATATAGGGTGCTATAGTTTTGCCCATATAAGGGGGGTTCGAATGGTATAAAATAATTGATATACATAGACTATAAATTCTTCGAATAGATAGAGCAATCGATTGAGCCAAGTCCGACACGTCCGTTCATCCAAACAATAATTTGAATAAAAATCGAAATATTTAAATAAATATGGCAGACTTTCTCGTCAAGCTATTTAAAATAACCGAAGTCAGACTATAGCCACGCCCCTTTTTCCAATATCGAAGATATCAAAAAACATATAAGATGAGATATTTCATAAATAAAAGCAGCTATAATTATAAAATTTAATGCTTTATTGACTGGGTCATGCTACTTTAGATACTAGAAAAATTTTGAAAAAGGGGGTGACACCGCCCACTTATGAGTCAAGAAATTTTTAAATTCGTTTTTTAATAACTTTGGAACCGTTTTTGCTTGAATAACAAAACTGCGCCAGCCAGAACTTGAAATATCTTATAGATTGATGCGGTTAGAATGGCCCAATTCGGCATTCAAATCTGCTTTGTCATTCGAAGATTTTGAGAAAAATTCTATTAACAAGGCGTGGCACCGCCCACTTTTTAAATTCGACTGTTAATAGATTCAGAACCTTATATGATAGAATAACGAAACTTTATACTAGGGATACTATGAAGATTAAGTTTTCTAAAAGTGAGGTAGGAAGGCAGAACATGCCATATCTCCTTTACTGACTTACATTAAATGCTATATTTTTGTACTTGTATTGAACTGACTATTTGATTACTGATTTTTGTGAGTATTTGGAAAATGTTAGGGGCACCGCCGCCATATGGATGAATAAATTTTAATTTTAATAACTTTACAACCGTTGACGATAGTTTGACTTATATAATAAACGACCAAACTAACACCAACTCTGACGAAATATTTGAACCTTTAAAACTTGTTTACAAAAAAACAAAGCAATCACACAGGCACAACAACCGAATGATCCAATAAACATACAAAGCAAACCATAACACTAAGATGACTGACTTTTACCTACCTCAACCTACCGTACAAGTTAACGAATTATAAAAGACTACCGCTTTCTGACTTTTACCTACTGCACAAGTTAACGAACAACAATAAAAAAAAGTACACGAAAACAACCTTAATGCAGGTACCCAACGACAGATACATGCACAACGCACAGGTACACACATACACCCCCGCACGCAAACATATATTTTGACAATACCTGCGCCGGAACCTAAAAAACTATAAATACGTGACAATGAACATAGACAGATCAGAACGAAAAATGGCGTTGAAACCGGTTTGTCTCCAAACCAAATTCGACAAGGGATGACGGAAAATCATTCCAATATACATCGATGTTCTGTTATGTCTATGTTAAACCAGAGACAATTGCCTCTTACGACCGGTATGCCTAACTCGGGCATATTCTAAACCCGCTTTGGGATGGCCAGGGCCTTCTTTCTAAATATCGAAGCATTATTTGATAACTACGTCAATGTTGATACAGGTGTGCAGACCAGGGGTAGCCCGTGCGAAGAAGATATATTGAGCAACGTTCTAGAAAGTTTCGCTGTATCTGGAAACTATTAACTCTTTTATAGTCAAATAAAAATATCTACTTTTATATACAATAACAATGAAGGCGACTTGGATTGAATTGAGGAAGAATTGGCAAATACTGATGTGGCATTATCTACATGAGGACAAGCTTATTCATCCATCAACGTAATAAACACCTTAGTGTAGACGATGAAAATTGCACTGACTAATATTTTCAAGTCTCTAAATTATTTGAAAGATTTTGTTGAAAAGGAAAAATGGAAGTACCGAACTTAATGATTTTATTTTAAATAAAAGTGCAAAAAGTTTCTATATCGGATTTGAATTGACTTTTAGGTAGACTGAAGGGTACACTGAAGGGAAGTTCGAGCGTTTTAAATAAAATTAAAATAGTGAGAATTGCAGAAATATTTATTAATTTAATTATTTTACACTCACTCAAATCAAAATATTCGATGCAATATACTTATATATCATAGTTAGGGTCTAAAGGTTAAAGGTTGTGTAATGAGCTCATAGCCAATTCGGTATAAAAATTAATGATGTGGATTCCCTTTGTATATGTTTAGCAATAATATATACATTTTATTTGGCTGAGAAAAATATTTCAATGATAAATCAATATTGCTTTGAACAAAAAAAAAACCAAATAAATACAATAAACATATTGCCGTTTTCCCATATGAACTATAAAATTTGTTTGAAATAAAATATCCACGAATCAACTGTTATTCCGCGCAATGAACCTAATTATGCACACATATATAATATTCTACAAAAAAAAATGTAATTAGCATGTAAAATGGCACGGTAATTGTTCTCATAATTACCAATTTAATAAATGCGCATTGACGTTGAATGTGAGATAAATTTACAATTACAAATAAAGACCTGAAATGCAATGAAAAGCCATTCATCATGTAAATAAAAGGTGTACTACATGCAAATGTATGAGTAGTTACATATATATACCCTGCAAAAAATCGTGCGACTGATCTCTCTAAAGAGAGTGATCCGCAATCAATACCTTTCGTCTACAGTAGCCTACCATTGATTCCGTTAAGGCATAGTTGGGATAGATAGATTTTAATTTCTGTAGCATACTTTTAGGTGTTGAAAGTAAACTTGTCCGACCGTGCCCGTAGGGGAACAAAGGGAATCTGTCCGACACTACCCGTTTAGGCATGAAAGGGACCAATTAGTCTCTTCATAGGACATGCTCAAACAAAAGGGATCACTCCAACCCATACAAAGAGATCAAAACTGGCATTGGTCGCATGCTACTTTGCGACTCATCCCGGATCCAACCTAGACTAATCGCATTTTTTGCAGGCTATGTACATACTTACATTGGTGTTTATTAGCACGTGTCGGAGCTATGTCCTGCAAAAGCCATACCAACAACGTGATTGGCTAACTGATAACCAACTACATACTTGATACCTCTACGCTAGGGATGTAAATTTCGATTTTGTTTTTACTTTGCTGCTTTTTTCGGGTTCTGATTTTACAACCGCGGTATCCCGGGATTAGGAAATTTGCTATCCTCCAAATTTGTGTTTGTATTTCGTGGAAGTGGGAAATGCTTTATGCTCTGAGAGGGCTTAAGCCCTAGATACTAAATGCTACAGTATCAGGACTTTCGGCGTGTGCACCTCCCTTCTTCTTCTGAAGGACTATCTGCCAAAACATAACCTCATGTGGGACTCGCATTGTTCCATACCTGGGACAACGTTTGGTATTGCTTAAGGTACGGAAACACGCTTTGTAAGCTCTGTGGCTGCTCTCGCGCTATTGGCCTAGACAACCGTCTTTTCGTCTGTCGAGGAGTACGTTCGTCGTGTGTGTGCTGACCATAACCCTTCTAACGTTTTGCAGATCATCCGCTAGGCAAGTGTCGAATCCACCCCACTCCTGTAGTTAAGCGAATTGTTCGCATTCGAAGAAGGCGTGATATACATCATATGTGTGAGCAGAGACAGTTCGGGGTTGCAACCTTGCCCCATTCAATTAGAAGTGTACTTGTCCAACCATTGCTCCAGTTCGTGAATTAACTTCTTAATCTAATTTCATGCAGAACTAGTAACTCCGCATCTATGTGGCCCAGCTTGATGATATATATTTATCACTATATATACTAGTTTAGGAAAGTGGCAGATGTCACGCACACTATAAGAAAAACTGTGAAATAGCTTTATATTCACCGCTACATATTAATCTATATGAAGGAAGAGAAAGAGTAAGAGGTGAGAGGGATGTGGGACGCGGAAGAGAACAATAAGAGGAGGCTAAAAATTAGGAGGTGAGATAGTAAAATTGTAATATAATTTCCATTCGAAAAATTCCGGGATTTTAGCCTTTTTAAAAAGCTCGGGATCTCGGGTTGCTCGAATTGACACACCTATTATGCAATTACCGGTCACTTTATATTAACATTCACAGCCTTGTGTGTGCATAGCAGCCCTGTAGGAAAAATCCCTGTTCTGAATTGGTGCGCTTTTCGTGCAATAAACTAGTATTCGCCAGTTTCGCATTCTAGAACCATTTGAAGCCCCATCGTGATACGTCTGAACCACTCCCAAAGCTTACACATTGGAACTAGTACGTTTCGAAAAATATTTTACCTAGTATCTGTTTATCTAAGTATTCTCAATATTCTATAATATATTTTCAGCTTAATATTTTAATTTGATTTGTTCAATAATACAATTTCGTTTTTTAATTATACTTAAAATTATTGTAAAACATAAATTTTGAATAATCTCTCTCTATCTCTATGGCGCGATATACAACAGGTATATCATCATAAACCTCCTAAGAGATTTTTGCGCCAAGCTTCTCTTCCAATTTGTGGTGTGCCGATTTGAATTTTCCCTACAAATTGGTGGGACCTACAGTTTTTTGCCGACTCCGAACGGCATCTACAAAGGAGACGAATTTTTGCTGAGAAGCCTGTCATGGCAGAAATACACTCGGAGAGTTTGCCAAACCACTGCCGAGGGGCGACCCCGTTTTGAAAAACTTTTTTTCAAATCACTTTTGATGTTACCTGTACCAGGGCTCGAACCATGGACCTTCGGTGTGGTAGGCCGGCAACACTACCTTCACACCACGGCGGCCGCCAGTGTAATAATAAATTTTTTTTTTTATCAAGTACATTTACAGGAAGAATAATTTTGTTCAAATAGAATTCAAAACGCCTTGCGACGGTTACTCAATTGCCGGTGTTTAACTAGTGAAAAAGTAATTACTGTCCAACTAGTTCTTATTTGACATTTTAGATCTAGTGCTGTACCAAATATTCATCTCACTAGTTACTGAGTTGCCTGCAGGTGTTCATATCACGTAAATAATCAGAAAAGGAGGTATTACTGGCAAACCTCCACCCACTCCATATGACGATGATAAGCCTATCCAATTGTTTTTAAAAATATCTTGCATGCACATACTTATGAATGTTTGTATGTATGTTTATATATCGTCGGTGACACTGCAAAACCGCGTAAGCTACATTTGTGTCAAAAACTTTCATAGGCCCCTGACATAAAGATCTATTCATTTTTTCTAAAGAAAACTACATGTTGATTTGGAAAGTAATTACAAAATTCGAGCTTGAGGGGAACTTTTTCCATTAAGTTATTATACGTCTTTAAGTTAAACAATTTGCAGTTGAAAAACAGCCAAACTGAGATATCACTGACGCGGTTTTGCAGTGTTACCGAGAGATGTGTTCATGTTGGACACGTTTGTGCATTTTAAATTCATTCACGATGCCAATACAATCAGCGCAATTCTGGATGAAAGTGCTTTCGAACTGATTAACTTATCTGCAGTGTTCAATAAAGTGACAATAACCTTTATTACAATGTGGCTTTGATTGGCTGTACAAGTTCAATGCACGAGTAGCTCTTAGAGGAATTGGATTTGTTGGTATTAAAAAAATTGCTACGAAAACTAAGTTTAAATGGAAGTAGTAAAATCGTTGACGAACCGCAGACGCACAGTAGTGCCAAAGGTTATATTGAAGGAATAAAAATATTTCGTTAAATTGTTGCTATCAAGTTCTATTCAGCTTTGAAGTAGGAGGCATTATTGCAGAACGATTTAGCTTCTGTTAGGGTTTTTATTGGTACGGTTGAAGATAGCGAACTCTAGAGTCAGCAAAATATATTCGCATCATTTTTTGAGAACAAGAGATCCGCGAAAGAGCAATAACTTTGTAACGATCAAGATACTTGTTTATTGCAAAGTAGTTCGTTGCAATCGCGAATGATGTCGTTATCCGCCTTCCACGGCATGTTGGATGCTCTTGTCTGTCTGAATAAAATTTCAACTATTAGTAGCGCTGGACAGCATTTGCCCCACCGTAAGGGGGTTATGGCCCAGAAACCGAGTTTGCGTCTAACGACAAACTCTCTCACCTATCCGGATCGGATCCGGTCACCAGACCTCTGCCCTAAGATGAGGCCGACCCCCTTTTCGAGAGGGAAATTTGGCAACTGCAGCAGAGACCGTCGTACAGCAATCTGTCTTGATAAAACTCAGTTGAAGATAGATAAAATTCTTGTTATTACAGCCCGAGCAGCGCATATTTTTTTAGCAATATGAGCCTCCATGCAAAAAAAATGCTGGGACTGATCTCTAAAGAGAGTGATCCAGGATAAATACCTTTCGTCTACAGTGGGCTACAATTGATCCCAACTATTCCGTTGTAGGCATAGTCGGGACAAGTCTACTTTAATTTCCGTAGCATACTTTTAGGTGTTGAAACTAAACTTTTCCGACCGTACCTGTAGGGGAACAAGGGAATCTGTCCGACACTACCCTTTTGGACATCGAAGGAACCAATTAGTCTCTTCATAGGACATGGTCAAACAAAAGAGCTCACTTCAACTCACACAAAGAGATCAAAACTCCTCCCGGATTCATACTAGACCAATAAATGTTTCTTTGCAAGGCTGATATAGGTTAAGCCTACCATACAATTCTAGAGTTGAAGTTCTACATAGATCCCCACTGATTACCATCAAAGGAATTCATTGCACCTCAACCACCATTTTGATTGTAGGAGCGGTGTCTAAGGCACTTCATCGCACCAAGACTCCATAAGAGAGAATCGTCTTAGTCATAGTATCATAAAGGCAACATACTACCATTAAAAATAGTCGCCAATGCTTGAAAATTTTCATTAATTTTACTTGGATAACCAGCTATGCTGCAGGATTCGAAATATATCCCTTGATATCCAGAAAGGAAGAATTATTGTGTCAGCATAGAAAAGCACTTGGGTGCAACGGCTAAGGAAATACGACTTGCTCCTTTATTTACAGAATGATCTCGACAGTGGACGTTACTACTAGCTTTCTCGCAAGCATCTACGGTACATACGTCTCAGACCAAACCCCCCCCGTTCTATATAGAACAAAAATTTGAATAGAATAATAATAATTAAATATTACTCAAAGGTTGTCCCTAAGCAACATGTGCTACGCACCCCCCCTTCTACTCTCTGAACAAGTAATAAAATAATATAGAAACATTAACACAAAAACAAAAAAAGGAAAAAACTACTTGCCCTCCATAAAGCTTGGACAACATTGTAGAGCCAATTTGTTTCCAATTTAAACGATGACACTTTAGTTTATAGTGTGCTATAATTGCTCCCACCTAGTTAGTTCTAAGTAGGAGTAGAAAGTTGTCCTACCGTAGCGGCAGGGAACCAAAGCGGATATTTCAGACTATAACCATTCAGGTACATAAAGGTAGAATTAGTATCTTTATAGGGCATGCCCAAACTAAAGGCATCAGCTCAACCTTCATAAAGAGACTCATAGCATTTTTTTATGGTTTTACTTTAATAAACGTTGAACTTAAGTTTGATAAAGAACGACGGGGTTGAAGCCGAGGTTTCAAATCTGCCTCTCACTCCAAAATATCTTCATTTATTTTTCACAAGAAGTCTTACATGAAAGCTACCTCTTCCTACCGCAATACCAAACTTAAGCATAACACAGCGTGTGGTCAAAAGTATACATAATCTCCTGTGAGCCATTAGATTTTACTATACTCTCTGCAGCGTTCCAGTCAACTCGATACGCAGAGGCGAAATTTTTGTTATGATTTTGTGATGAAAGCAACAAAAGACGAAGCTCAATTTTTGTAAGATAAATTCGCCCGGGAGCAATAGCATTAGCATAAGCTTAACGGGTATGTTTATGCAGTATTTTCCTGTTTCTATTTTGAAGCAAATTAAATATTTTCTTATTTAAACGCATCAGCATGAGGGTGGTTTATTAATAATAAATACCTCTTAAGTTAAAAGCAAATCCTAATTTTAATAAATTTTATCTACACAAAAGTGTGAAAACAAAAGCATCCCCTCAAACATTTTTGGAGAGTTCATAACTATGAGTCCGTTAGGAGTCCTAAATATGTGAGAGATATAAGTCTCAGAAAATTTATTCATGAAAGACTCTTTTATGACTTCTATATGATGGAAATTATGAGCCTTATGCCAAGAGTGTATGCTTAACAAAGCAACTTCGGAACACAATTTCATATTTTTTCTTGAAATTTTTTTCATTTTAAATGTAAACAAGTACACAGGGTATTCTAGTTTTGGTCATATAACGGTACAAAATAATGTGGATAGATATATAGTTCCATGTATCAAAGTTCTTACTGGGCACGATAATTTGAGTAAAAATTGAGATATTTGAATGAAATTTGGCACACAAGTTGCTTTCAGGCCAAGCCAAAATATAACCACCGAAACCGAAATATAACCACGCCCCTTTTTTTCGATATCGAAAATTTCGAAAAACTTTTAAAAGGAGATAGTTCAATAATGATAATTATAAGTTGGTTGTCCTATTGACAATTTTAGCAAATGTTTAGAAAATGGGCGTGGCACATATGAGTGAACAAATTATGAAAATTCGACTATTAATAACTACAGAACCGTTTACGCTACAATAACGAAATTTGGTAGGATGTATACTATGGCTGTGGTACATACACGCAAAGAAAATAAGCGAACCGCTTTTCGACCACGCCTAATTTTTCAAATTACCTGAAAAGGAGGTAGAAATACTAAACTGCCCCGTATCTCATTGACTGATACAGGTAGAATGATATAATGTAGTAGTTACCTCAATTTTCTTATTCTTTATACGATATTTGCAAAATTTTGGAAAGTGGGCATGACACCGCCCACTTATGAGTCAAGCAAATTTCAAATTCGACTGTTAATAACTTCAGAACGGTGTAAGATAGAATTACGAAACTTAGTACGGGGTATACTATAGACATGTAGAGTACGGGAAACAAGCAAAGTCGGTCGACGACCACGCCCACTTTTGCACCAAAGCTTTCTACAAGCGAGGTAGAAAACCGGAACATGCCATATCTCCTTCACTGATGCAGAGAGAATGCAAGAATTTCGTATTTACAATGACCGGATGATCCTTTTAACGATTTTTTTTTAAATTTTGGAAAATGGGCGTGGCACCGCCCACATATAAGTGAACAAAATGTCAAATTTCAGCTATTATTAACTTCAGAACCGTGCTAAATAAAATTACGAAACATGATACGAGGTGTACTATCTACGCTTTTCAACATTATATATAGCCAGTGGGGTAACCAGTGAACCCAAGAACCTACTTTGAAAATTTCATAAAGATCGAATAAGTACTTTGGACGCCAGACACACAGACACACAGACACACATTTATTTTTATTTATAAGATTGCTCACATGGTACTAGAAAAAGTTTAAAACTTCCACTTTTATACAGCTGGGTATTTAATGTTCGGTTCCACTAACTTAGACTTCCTTACTTGTTACACATTGTCTTTTAGAAATCTAAAAGCTTATGGCATCACAACTCCTCATAAAGCCGTCTTTTCGGAGTCCAATAAGTATCACATAAGGGTCTTAATATGAGCTGTTTATGAGACCATTAAGTGTCATGTATGATTTCTATTCAAACTCATATGATATATGAAATTAGACTCATATCGGACGACCATGGCCAGAAGGGAAATACCCTCATTTCGGACTCGCTCATGAAGAGCGCAAAAACTTCAGTTTAGGACTTCTTTCTGATTCATTTATGACTCGGATGGTTTGCTGGGATGATACCCGCAACATACTCGTATACATATGCAATTGGTTTGGAAATGATAAAATTGCCAAAGAAAGCTAATTCATACGTCACTTGTTGAAATACAAGGTGGCGCAAAAGTAAGCTTCCGATGTTCAGCATATCGGTTGTGGCACGTGCAGTGTGTGCTGTTGCACCGTCTTGTTGGAACCACATGTTTTCCAATCCCAATTCATCAAGTTGCGGCAAAAAGAACTCGTTGATCATTGCTCTGTAGCGCTCACCATTCACAGTAACCGTTTGGCCCCGACCGATTATTGGTCAAATAAATAGTCAGCAATATTCCGCGTTCTGGAGCAGTGTAGCGTAACATTGTTTATTAACGTGTTTTTCGCATGTGTTTACTACACAAATGTCAAAACAGAACTGACTTTAGCGGCCAATCGCAAAATTTATAGCATTTTCTGATAGGAGGATTACTTTTGCGCCACCTTGTACTTATCTACTTAGAAGACTGAAATAAAAGCGAGATCAGACACATTAACGCGCTGCGTACAGTAAAAAAGAATGTTAAAAGCAAAGGCAATAACAGCCTATTTGAAGGCGCGTGTGAGCTATTATGTATATTTTATCGCTTTATTATATTTTTGCATTTACCCATATTTATTCACATCAACCTGCCTCACCCGCCATACAAAAAGAAAATTGTTTTCGCTTTTTAAAAGCCAAAACTTGCTATATTTGTATGCTTTTCGGAAGAAAAAACTCCTCAACACTTCTCCAACATTCTAATTTTTTCTAGCGAATTTTATACTAACTAAGATTTAGTGATAAGCCGTATGCACTTACTTTATTCTTCTCTGGGTCTGGCTTATACGAGACAGCATACTTCGTCAAATCAACTGTAATGGACCCAAGCAGTTTTCAGCTACGTTCTCTTGATGGGCAAGAGTTGTATCTTTCTGATAATTTGAAATACCTAATCGTTCGTTTAACAGCTAAATAGACTAGAAGCTCAATGTAAAGTATAGAGTTAAGCGAGAATATAGAGCTTTGTACGCCTGCAAAAGAATACTGGAGTATGAAGTGTCGTCTGAGTCCAGCACAGTAGTGTGGTAGAAGCCGGTCGAGGTGAACTGCCAATGGTGCGATTAAAGGTGCATGAAAAATTGTCGCCTATCGATTTCTTTACCAAGGGTACGGTAATCCCACACTGTACTTCGTCTTCGGGAGCTGGGACTGTGGAAAGTGCGCACACATGGTATTTTCATAAATAGTTACGACTCATGGCCTTTGATACAAACTATTCCATTCTGTTCGCTTTTGAAGTGCAATGGAAAGAGAAGGAAATCAAATAGAAACTCGAGATTTAAGTTTTCACGCATGAATCCAAAATGGCCTGAGGAATAGGAGCGGGTCTCTGTGCAACCATTCCCGTCCCTATCTATGCATGTCGCGGACTTAGCAAGTAAATTTCAACCCCACATCTACGCTACCCAGGAGACATGGAAGTCATTACTATAGTATAGCAGTCTACTCTAAAAAACAGGCGGATCTTTGGGCACTCTGGTCAGCAACGATAACATTAATTAGTCAATGCAGAGAGTGAGCTTTTCTTATACGTGTGCGGATGCATTGTTACATAAAGGGAAATGGGATGAGTATAGCTAGGCTTATAGTGTAGGGTTGCAGTGATTACAGTCCTGTAGGGTGTCTTAGAGTTTATATGAAGTACTATCTTCAAACATTCTGAAGATGAGTGGATTATTTTCAGTATTTACATAGACTGAACTGTTCTGGCTCATGCAGCATGGGTTTGACCGGAAACCCAATATTTTCGGCTTGGGAAGCTTCTCAAATATTCAATCTTATCGGCATGCACATCGTAGTACGGAACTCCCGCCGCACGTTTTTAGCATTTATCAGTTGAGGAGTATTGCCATTTTCCACTCGATGCGGGGTTTCGTTATCACAAAATTACACATGGTTCTTCAATGAAAGCTACTAAGACGCCTTTTTATACCTTTCATGAACATGAAATGGTATTATAACTTTGGTCCGATGCTTGTAAGTATGAGAAGAAAAAGAGATAGACCCACCAATAAGTATACCGAAGTGATCAGGGCGATGAGCTGAGTCGATTCAGCCACGCCCGTCTGTCTGTTTGAACGCAAACTAGTCCCTCAGTTTTACAGATATCTCGATGAAATTTGGTAAGAGGCAGTCGTTTTATAAGGCATTAATCATTTGTCGAAACCAGCATGATCGGACCAATGCAACGCATAGCTCCCATACAATCGATTGAGTCGATGAACGGGGTTTGGGCTATAACTGTTGCAATTAAAAAGCTAGGAACGTAAAATTTTTGCAGAATTGATACATATTATATATGTAATGTGTGTAGTGAAATTCACCCAGGTCGGACCAACATAACTTATAGCTCCCATATAATCGATAGTTTCGATAAATGCGTTTTGGGCTATAACTGTTGCAATTAAAAAGCTAGGAACGTAACATTTTTGGAAAGTTTTATGCATATCTTATTACTTTAACCGAGCTATTCTTGTATATTTGTATATCCAGACTCTCTCGAAAACGGCTCAACCGATTTGGATGAAATTTGGTATGTAGATAGTGTACCACATTCTAAGAATTTTTACCTAGGTGTTGCCAGAAAGGCTATTTTTTAGGGTTGCCACCTATCTAAATTTTTTTTAATATGAAATAAAATATGCTAATATGGATATCATACGAATTTTCATTCGTATTTCAAAAAAAGTATTTCGAAGTGGGGTTGCCACTTATTGAGGTTTTTATATACAATTTTTGTTTAGGGTAACTACTTAACAACTATCTCGAAAACCGCTCAACCGATTTGGATGAAATTTGGTATGTAGATAGTGTACCACATTATAAGAATTTTTAGGTGGGTGTTGCCACATAGGTTATTTTTTTGGTCAATTTTTATTTATATGGAATAAAATATGCCAATCAAAATAAAGGTTTTTTTCTGCGTTTCGAAAACGAAATACATTTAAAAGTAGGATTACCACTTATTGTTGCCATTTGAGCTTATTATATCTTTGAACGTTTAACGAGCTATTCTTATATATTTGTATATTCGAATACATTTAGAAAATGGCTTAACCGATTTGGATGAAATTTGGTATGTACATAGGGTACCGCTAAGGTGCAATTTCCAGTAAGGCGAAAATTTGCCATGACTGCGCATAAAGATCAGGGAGAAACTTTTAAGTTTGTCGGAGAGGAGCTAAATTCATCGATGTTCATGAATGGTATGTTATATGTGGCGTTTCCAGAGTTAAGTGACCAAATACATTTAAAGTAATGTCTCCGGAAAAAAGAAACGTACTCGGAACATGGTATGGAAGGAAGTGTTGCAATAGATTTCATTTGTATTGAGTATAAAAAGTTTACATAGTTCTATCTTTAAAAATAAAGAAGAAATCATAGAATGTTGACCGATATATGGAGCTCTAACCGACAAATATACCCATGTGGCACTAATCTGTCTCGATTATTTGATAAAAATCGACAGCTACTAACCATTCAGTTCAGTAAGGAATCTTGTAAAGACTTGTCGAAAATTTGTTTGAGCAGCCACTAAGGAGTAATTATGTGTAGTCAAACTTTGTTACTAATAAAATTTTTTTAACATATTTTTGTTATCAAGATATGTATTTAGAACGCTCCACTGCTGGTAAGTAAAATAATTCATACAAACAACCAGAATATCTTTATTGATGATAATCTAAATAAACTAAATTGTAGGCAACCTATGAAAATGCCGAGCAAAGCCCGGTCGCCCAGGTACTTATATATGTAATGTGTGTAGTGAAAATCACCCTGAACGGACCAACAATCGATTGTTCCACTATATAGGGTTTGAGCTACGTATCTTTAAATTAACAATTTTGCAGAGTTTGTACTAATTGTAAGTAAGGATCGGACACTTAAAACCGTGATGCGTATTAATGAAAGGTATAAAGTCTTCGGAACAGTTGAAGACATCCTTTTCCTTACTTGTTTTTCTGTGTAAAAATATCCGTCAAAAACTATCCGTTATATTGGTAACATAAATTTTAGTCAATACAGTTAGCCAAAAGTTATCCAAAAACAGAAATAGAATAAATCTCGGTTTGAGATCCTAAATAGAAAATTTTGAAGGCTTAGGGGCTGATTATGTAATTCACCGTCACTCACTCACATTCACTTTCACGCTTATGTAAACCAATCAAATTCTCACAGCAACTCCCATTTATTGACGGCCACTGAAGGGAGTGAACGCCTTTATATAAAACAAATTTTTCTTTAAACAGGAAAAAGTGACTCTTTGATTCGCTTGCGTTTTACATAATGACCCCGTTAAGCCTGCTGACTCTGATCTACACAGTTGTAAGAGAATAAATCTTGGTGAACAAATTCAACTTTGGATTAAATCGCAATTCAGACTATTAATTCGAGTTAAAAATTTAAAACTTTGTCAAAGATCTGGGCATAGGCATTTCATTGATAGCTTAGATTTTTAACGACTGATCTCTATTTCCATTTAAAACTGCCAAATCATTGAAATAAAAAATTTGAACTGCGGATGATTTTGTTAGAAAAAAAATTTCCAACTTAATGTTTTGGCTAAGATATTTTTTTTGGCCCAGTCTAATGTACATGTATGTCTGCGCTTGCTTATTCAATTCAACCAATAACATTTATTGAAGTATTTACTCATGTACAGACCAATTCAATGGAATTTGTTATAATGATTTATAAGATAGGCAGCAATGGTCATTATATATATATTGAAATTAAGCACAAATAATGGAAGGTCAAATACATAATTGTTCGTACGTGCTCGCATGAGTAATTAAGCACAAAATATATCTAACTAAAATTCAAAGTATTTCGGTGGAAATTCATGTTTGCTGTTTCTTGTTCCAGATTTAATGGGTTTCCTGTAAATGATTCAAAGAGAAATTTATTAAAACGTATACCGAGGTTACTGTAGCATGGAACACAATATGCTCAATAGTTCGTCGCATACTTTGGAGTCCATTTGCTTTTAGTTGTCCTACAATCAAGGCCTTGTTACTTAAAAGCTTGTAATGCAAAGAACACGACGACTGTAAAATAGTTTAGGACTGGTTAGTAAACGATTTGTGAGTTGCTTTGTCTGCAGCCTTGCTTGCTTTCGAAAGGATCTGAGAGATCCTTCCAAATTCTACGGAGCTTTTGGTATTGCTCAAAGTCATTTGATATAGTCGTATAAGCTTTGCAGGGAAGTCAAATTTCGATGTCGTTTCCAGACGCTTATTCTTCCCGGTATATAATGTTCGATTCCACTCGCGCTTAGACTTCCTTACTTGTTTTTGATTTAAAAATACACGGAAATTGCAAATTTACATTACAAACCACTTTAGTGAAAATTCAGTCATTAGATATAAAATATATGTCATCAGATATAAAAATTAATCTTTCACTATTCTAAACAAATGGGAACAATTTGAATAAAAATATAGTTGATATTCATAGCAATTTTACCCTTGGAAAAGATTTCTAAAAAGTAATAATTCAAGGAAAGATTTGCAAATAACCATGCAGATAACTTGCCTATGCAATTCTAGTACATAATGTGCTAGTTCTTAGTAACAAAATTTTTGAAAAAGTGCTATTTTAACCACCTTGTTATTGTATGTGCCTCTGGTTGCCAATTTCGTTGTTGCAGCTTTTAAACGATTCTGTTGGAGATTCATTGTTATTTTATTTATGAAAACTGCATTTCACAATCAAAATAAATCAACCCTGAAAAATAGCAACAATTCAATATTTCTTTTGTAGATTTTTTTTTACTTAAATTCTTCCAAAAAGAAAGTTTATTTATTCACACAATTGATTTGGCAAATGATCGTTTCGTTATCACTTTTCTTCGTGGTTTCATTTGTCAGTTGGCATGCACGTACAACCCAAATGTACTATTTAAACCCCGAAATTCACAAAAGGATTATGGTTTTAATATCAGAACTATTATTTACAAGAAAGTTTTAAATTTAATTAAATGAATATTTAAAAACTCAGAATATTAGTTTAATACAAAATTAAAATGTAGGACGGCGTTGTTAACTGAACGATTGCGGCCCGAATACTGAATTGTTTTCTCTTCCGCTCGTGTTTGCATGTATCGACAATTTTAGAGGGTTGTTGCTGCTTTTGATAGCGGGAACGTTACAGTCGCTGAAACTGGTATGAATAAGCCCACGAAATTCTAGTCAATGAACTAGAATGTTTACTAACCAGTTTGGCAGTTGACTGCAGGGCCCACACAGTAAAGTTTATAAACGAGAAAAGAATGGGACATTTTAACGAAACATCGCTTTAAAGCTCATTTTTAAAGTTTTTGGGCACTTGTGTAGTGCACTCCAACAAATTAGACTGAATTGATTGTAAAACTTATGCTCAGACGTTTTAATGCTGGTATATTCTGAGTAAGCTAATTGTTTTGTTACTATAGACTCGAAAAGACTTTTTCCATAAACTAGAAAATATTCCTTGCCTTAGAGAATTATTAAAAATATTTGCTAAGAGCTGATAGAGGAAATCTGCGCATATCTATAAAACAACCATTAGAATATTTTCAGGACCACTAGCCTAAGAGCTTTTTAAGCTTAGTTAGTGCAGTAAAACGTCATTACGAGTTAAAGAAGGAGCTTGTACACAATCAAGAGTTGTTAAGCTAATAGAAACACGAGGTTGTGCAGACATTTTGGTATCATCTCCTGTAGACTTGCACGTAGTGTTCCCCACATTGTGGAACAACTTTGGATTAGATCAAATGATCAGAGTGATCAGGTTGGCTAGATTTAACCTTTTCTTTTGTCCTTTAGCCTTATAATTTTGGTTTCAGCTTCGTGGCTTTTTTTTTAGCCTTTTTTTACTCCAAACCTTTTCTGGTCCCAACACAATATTTTTACACAATTTCGAGGAATATATAAAATTAAAGTTGAATGAAGGTGTAGTATTGATGCCGAAATACAGAAAACTATTCGTTAAAATTGTCAACTATTTTTAATGGAGTTAATAACCCAATTGGGGCATCGCCTATCTGATAATATAAACTCTATACAAAAGATACATTTTTTTTCAGTTGATGATTCATTGAAAGTTACAAAGCCGGATGTATTTTCTCACTTTCAAGGAAAAAGTCTAGGTATTCTCCAAGTCAAGTAGCATTGATTGAGCTGCAGTGGCGAAAGCTAATAACCGTACAGTGGACAAGTGTGACCTCTACCATAGAATTTTGAGCAGAAGTCCGAGAACATAAAAATTCATTAAGCGAAACCCCTTTTTCAGAACTGGTCGAATTCGTATTTAGCTTTTTGGTATTATCTTTCAGTAATGAGGTTGAAAGAATGTTTAGTGCCATGAAAATTTTAAAAACTAAGTTAAGGAACAGATTGAAAATTAAAATGCTTAACTCGCTGCTTAATATTAGATCTTCTTTAAAACGCTTATTAAAATGTTGCACTAATTTTGAAATTACCGTGATCTCATCTTTTTGATAAATACCCAAACTTTTTACGCAGCTTTAAGCTCTTCAGATTCATCTTTCTCTCTCTCTATGGCGCGATATACAACAGGTATATCATCATAAACCTCCTAATAGATTTTTGCGCCAAGCTTCTCTTCCAATTTGTGGTGTGCCGATTTGAATTTTCCCTACAAATTGGTGAGACCTACAGTTTTTTGCCGACTCCGAACGGCATCTACAAAGGAGACGAATTTTTGCTGAGAAGCCTGTCATGGCAGAAATACACTCGGAGAGTTTGCCAAACCACTGCCGAGGGGCGACCCCGTTTTTGAAAAACTTTTTTCAAATCACTTTTGATGTTACCTATACCAGGGCTCGAACCATGGACCTTTGGTGTGGTAGGCCGGCAACACTACCTTCACACCACGGCGGCCGCCCGTCATCAGACGAAGAAAATATTATAAAATTAATTAGTTTGTAATGATTTTTCTGTAGTATGTATTTCTTTGAAAAAACTCCTAGTCAAGTAAAATGTGCCTGATATATGTTGAAACGAGAATAGTTCCTTTAATTTATGTACAACTATATATATACTACACTATAACTATACAAATAGCTTAAACTAAAATAAAAAATTTGAAATGGATTTCGTAAAAAAATGTCTTACTTTTTGTTAGCTTCTTTTTTTCTTAATTGTAGCTTTTTCGAACCTTTTTTTTTTTTTGCCGATTTAGCCTTTTTTTTCTATTACATGGTCACACTGTAAATTATTAGCTATATCTTATTAGTCCTTGTAGCACTTTTTATTCAAAGAATTATATTTATGACGTAGAACAGAATAGGTGCTGCAGTCAGTTAATAAAATCCACAAAATATTTTGGAAAAATTTTTGGCCTTTATCCCGTTAACCACCATCCCAAACTGCTCACATTCACGTTCTTCTTCGATTCACTATAGCGTTTATTTACGCTGCGGATTGTGGATTTAGGACGCGCGCGAGTAAGAAATATGCAGGTACGATAGTTGAGGGAAAGAGCAGTTTGCCTCATGAGTTTGCTTATGCTTAAACTTGGTACTACAGATTACCATACTAAGCTAGTCCTTCGATCATATATCTGTTCGATTTTATCATAAAAGAAGTTCCTATTAGCAACGTCTATCTGCATGACGTCTGTCTACGCGCCCGAAGAAAAGTACTTGTAGGAGTAATCTCTTTCTCTCAACGGCGCCAGCACCACGATATTGGTTGTCTTTAAGTATTTTCTGGGCACTGCTGTAGACATCGCATTTAAATTTACTTACACGTGGTGCAATTTTAATTTTTAACTCTCTTTCCCCATCACTTTCCCCGGATATTCAAAAGTTCCACCCCAAGTGTTAGCTAACACAAATCCTAATTTCCTTCCCAGGAAAATGGAGCACCATCAACTACGCCGCAGCAAAAAAACTGAAACGAACACATTTTAAAAGAGGAAACCACAAAAATACTTTGATACTTCTCAAGCGCACACCTCAGGAAATGAAGAAAGTTATACAGCAGCGATGCAGCTTCAAACGAAATGTATATTTCTGAACACTCCAGGATAAGCAATACTTCCTGTGACTACATTCATTGATTACCACTAACATACCACGATGAGTGTTTGATGTGTAGTGAGCAACATATCGAAACCAGTTGCTTATGCCATCAACAATTTATCAATCTCGCATGGTGAATAAATTGCTCGTGGACATGTTTGCATGTTGTGTGCATGTGTTGGTAAGTGATAGTTGACTTACGGATTTGGAGGTGTTGATTTCACTCCTCTGCCAAGTTAGAATTCTGTTTTCTCTTGGTAGGTAAGCATGAAATGCAAATAAATGTATATATATATATATATACATACAGTTGTGTTCAATATAATAGTAGTGAAATTAAAATGGATATCGTTCGACAAAATAAAAAAAAGCTGTGATTTTAATAATTTTCATTTAAAATATAGCGAATTGCATAACAGAAACCACATAAAAACACATTTCAAAGTAAGTTCAGGAAAGTTAATTAAACTTTTAAAAATTTACGTCAAAATTTCAATATTTTTTTGCAGAACTTTTAGAAAATTGTTGAGTACCTCAAAATTTCCCTGAATTTATAGAATTTTTAGATTTTTTTTTGTCAAGGATGTTGGGTATTTTCTTCCATACAAAACAAAAATTTCTTCATGCGTTATATGGAAGAAATGACTCTACACCTTTGACGCGTAAAATTCTAAAAATTCAGGGGGGGTACCTCTTCTACTTGAGGTACTTCTAACTTGAACGTTATTGTGCTAAAATTGAATGAGCTATAAAACTGCGTTATCAAACATTTTCTAGAAATTCTGCCCAAAAATAATGAAGTTTTGATGTAAATTTTTGTACCTTTCATGAACATGAAATGGTATTATAACTTTGTATGTTTGTAAGTATGAGAAGAGGAAGAAATAGACCCACCAATATGCATACCGAAATGATCAGGGGGATGAACTGAGTTGATTTAGCCATGCCCGTCTGTCCGTCCGTCCGTCCGTCCGTTCGTCTGCCTGTTTGAATGCAAACTACTCCCTCAGTTTTAGAGGTATCTCGATGAAATTTGGTAAGAGGCAGCCATTAACTGTTGCAATTAAAGAGCTAGGAACGCAAAATTTTGCAGGGTTGGTACTTTTTAGGTACGTAATGTGTATAGCGAAAATCACCCAGATCGGACCAACAATCGATTGTTACGATAAATGGATTTTGGGCTGGATCATCGAACGATGTCCATTTTAGTTTTACTACTATTATATTGAACAGAACTGTATATGTCTAGAGAGGATATTAAAAATAAATTTAGAAAAACACCTGACGTGGCTGTGGGAAATGAATATGTTGGCAAATTGAGCACTTTAAATTTAATGAATTCTCAAGGTAGGTTATTTCATTTGAAGTAAAAGAAATAATATCGCAATAATGACTTTGAAAAAGAAATACATGACGTATCGATACCATCCGGCTTATACGAAGACTAGTACAGGTTTGAGTGAGCAGCAGAAATTATTCGTTGCTACAAGAAACTGTTTAAACCCTACTATTTAACTACTAAAGAAGTTCTGAAGCATCTTAGGTTAAGTTAAGTCGAGGTGGAAGGCTCACTGCACAACAGAGGCGCACCTAGGCCGGATGACTGTGATTGTGATACCACTAAATAAGTGCTAAATCCCTTTCCTCCTGTAGACGTACAGTAAGTTGAACTATGTTGTCCGCTTAATGTAGAGCCTAGCTCCGCGTTCCGAAAGCGTTCAACACTTTCTATTTCCTCGTCCATACAGTTGCGACAGAATTAGTACCATGTACTCCCATCAGACAGTGTTCCTTGACTACCACAATCAAGGGGCCTAGGGAGGGCCGCGTGAGGTCCGTACGTTTCCCACAGATGCGTGGTTTCGAATCCCGATCTAAAATTTGCTTTTTCCCCGAATTCACTTAGGAGCCATTGCTTGCAGGTAGCAAGAGAAGAAGATATTCTCTTTTTTGGGTCACCTCCAATTGCCTTGAGGTCTTCCTGCCATCTCATCAGCAGCGCAGTTTCCAGGTATGCCACTGTTTCCTGGACCCACATCACTACCTCTGAGCATATCCAAGCTAGTTCATTGAGCGATTGCCTGCAGTCGAGTGCTAGCTTCGATGTGGTGCTGCTGCCCTGAAGGGTTTCTAGCGCTCTTGACTATAGCAGTACTTTGACACGGATGTACAGTTTTTTGAGACGTCCCAGCCCGGAGCCTTCCTTATGGCTGTAAGTTCAGCCTGGAATACGCTGCTGTGGCTCGGTAGCCCAATACTTAAGAAGAGTGATAGATCACCAGAGTAGACGCAGCTGCCCACATTGGCGCTAAAATTAGAGCCATCTGGGAAGATGGAGGTAGACTGTTGGCTTAGAATAAGCATGCCCTCCCATTCGTGTCTTTAAGGGATTTTTGTGGAGAACTTCTTGTCTGACTCATAACAGGTCGGTGTAGTGTGGTCTACTACCTGCGTATGGTCTCCAGGATGCTTGCGTGTCGTAATCTGGTGTCGCCCAGGCTGAACGGCGTTCAGTCGGATTGCACTACAGCTTGCATGGACTTTTCGTACAGGCTAACCAGAAGTAGGTTAAGCCTAACCTTCAAAGCTTTTGTGGGCCTTGATGGAAATGCTCCCGTGATAAGTACAGCCGTTGACTCTGTACTTTGATCATCCTGCTTCGCTGGAGAGCGGGCCACACCGCATTACGGGTTCATACCCCACCTTTCATCTACGGCTGCTTGGCAGTGATTGCTTTCCTGGATCAGTCCGCCGAGGTACTAACCTCTTGAAAAAGTGCAGGCTAAGTCCATTTAAGGTGTTAAAAAATATCTCCGTTTTGGAGGGATTCATCTTGAGGCTGCTTTTCAGTGACCAGTCCTCCACGAGGTTCAAAGCGGTCTGGTATAGTTCGCCTAGGGTTTAAAGATGATTACCTGTAGCAGTTAGAGCGATGTCATCGGCAGAGGCAATTATTTGGCAGCCGGTCCTTTCCAGCTTCAGAAATAGGGTGCTAACTTCAAGGTTCCATTGACGATGACACCGCACACTGAAGAGAAAGCCTTTCACAAATATATCGTTTGGAAATTTTTACGGGGAGTCCTAGTTTTAATAATACTTTCAAGATTGCTTAGGTGTGATAATTCGAGTGTGCTCCAGATAATCTACCTTATACGATTTGCTATCATTAAACAAGAGTTGTAATCGGCAGAGCAAAGAATATACTGCCGGCAAAGCAAAGCTGTGTTCGAGTTCGCCCGGCTCGAAGAGGGGGAGTAAGAAAAAAAAGGAAGTCTTCAAGCATCAGTGCTAGGGGATTGAGGTTCCGGCTGATTGGAATATTACTATAAACTTGACATATAATAAAGTTGTATCAGACAGATATCTACACTGTAACTACTTTCGGGATTTTTGTCTATATGTTGTTTGCGCATCACTCAAAAACCACTGCATGCACTTGAATGAAATTTTTACCAATATTTTGCTAGATATCCAAGTAAGAATTTAGTATCAATTCTACCGTACTGAAAAATTTTATATCGCATTACACAGTGGTCTGCTCTTATACAACATACATATGTGGTTCGACAGCAAGGAGTATTTGAAAGAAAAGAGATGGCTTAAAGCAAAAGAAGCTGGAGGGCACTGCTCTGCGATAAGGACTCTCCTTTGGCTTATAAGAATACGGTTCTTTTCTTTTGGTAAGAGCGATTTGTTGGACTACATTGAAGCTCCATAGCATGCTGTTAGTGTTTCTAATGCTTTGCACTACCTTTGTGTAGATTAAAATAGTTTTTTCTGGCAAGATTATTGGATGTAGTTGGGACTGTGATTTTGAACATGGACATAAATTGCGTTTGTATTAAGTAGCTTGACTGGTTTAGTGAGCTTATATGTGTAAGCCAGCACGTATTTCCGACAATGATTTCCCCATTATTTTATTTTAGAACATTCATGCCTCTGGCGAAAGGGCGACAATATTTTGCGTACTTTTCTGTTTATTTTCCGCACTTCATTTTCACAAATTCCACACACATTTTTTGTCTCATTTTGTATGTTCCAACTTTAATTATTTTGCGGATTAAATACGTATTTATATATGTATTCTAAGTGATTTGTGGCTGTTCACAGATACACGTGCAGTTCGTGCCAAATTCTTGCACATGGGAGCGAAGCCCAACTGAAAGAAATTTATTTGTCGCCAAGCAACAGTTCGGCTTTTTTACACACATTTATGTAGCGCGATTTCAGGCGTATAAAATATTTCCACTAATTTGCGGTGGCCGTTGTGGTAAATACATATACATGTTTGGTGTTTTTAAACGAAATTTTGTTCACTTTTAAAATAGAAAAGTTAATTAATTTTTATAAAAAATAAATGCGAAAAGTTAATAAAAATACATTCAACAAAAACAAATACTAACTAAAAATATAACTGAGAGTAAATTAGCGCCATAAGAATTCACTTTGAAATATTTCAATTAATAATCCCGTCGCCATTAAAATATAGAATGCATTAATGCGCTATGCAACGATAAATTCAATTTGTCCATAAAGCTATAAGCACCAGAAGAGAGTACAATATCAATCAAAAAACTTGACTTAGCATACCCCCAAAAGAGTTATAATTTTATTACAAGCTCCCCTTTTAACAGCGGGTCGCCTGCATGTAACACTGTCCATTGTGAGAACTTCATTCTGGGAACATTCTTTCCCCTTAGTTCAAAGCAAACCTGTGGTTGGCCAATGACTTCTACAGAGGGCGAATTAGCATGCCTTGGTCAGCACGTGAAAGACCAAGTAATAGAACTTACAGACATCCACGTCGTTGCCGATACTGCCCCACATCGTAAAATATTAGGTGCGGCGGGTTACTACGACTGTCACTAAAGCTCAAAGCCTTGATACCTCTTTAAATCACCAGCTTGCTCTTCTTGGGGAAGAGATAAAAAAACAGTCATATAAACGTACAAAGCAGTCGACAAGTCGGTCACGAGTAACGCGGGCCTGTTAAAACGCTTACCCAGAAATTGCCATGTCTATGGCTCCTAAATATCACTTGCAAGGACAAAGGGATCAATGCTACACACCGTTTGATCGCAGCCTTATTAAACTCGAATCAACCTCGAGAAACTTCGACTTGGATATTGAATATCCTTAAACTCTTCTACGAATGGGACTGTAACCCCCGCTGGTATAATTCGTGGGACAACTCGTGACAAAGAAACCTACCGAGGTAATCTGGAAGAGACCTCAGTGCTTATAACGCGGGCACTACCATCCACGCCCACAACAGCTTTGGAAGTTATGCTCAACCTACTTCCGGTTAACCTGTGTGGAAAACTCTAAGCAAGCTATACCGCAGTCCGACTGAATGTCGTTCAGCGCTAGAGCGATACCCGATTTGGAAATGCAAGCACCCTGGAGACCATACAGAGAAATTTGCAGGTTGTAGACTACACTACACCAAACCTTCTCTGAGTCGGACAACAAGTTCTCTACTAGAATCCCTGAGAGCCACTAGTGGGAGGACGTCCATATTCTAAACCCACAGTCAACCTGAATTTTCACGGATGGCTCTAAGCTTAACTTCAATGTGGGTAGCCGCGTCTACTCGGAGGATCTATAACTCTCCTTAGGCATTAGACTACCGAGGAAGTTGCGCTTTCTGCTCTCTAAAAACCGCACAACCGTGTCAATATACAGCGACAGTTAAGCAGCGATCAAATCCCTTCAGGGTAGCAACACTACGTCGAAGGTAGCACTCGACTGCAGTAAATCGCTTGATGAACTAGATTCGATATGATCCAGAATAGTGATATGGTTCCCAGGCCACTGTTTCATATCTGAAACCTATGGCGCCGACGAGATGGCCATAACCTTAAAATCTCAGGATCGGTAAGGAAACCCTTTGATTTCGCCCCATTGTAAATTACACAACGCCATTGGGTCTGACAACCTTTTTTCCGGTCGAAAACAGTAATTAGCCTTCCCCGTGGCTAAGCGATATTCTGGCTCAAATTGATGTTACAAAAACAAAAGCAAAAAATCTTTCTATAGTTTCTTACGTTCATAAATTTTGGATATTTTTACATTCTTTTGTCATATATTTTTCCTATTTTTAGCATCTTAAAAAACATTAAATTCCGAGCTCTGGTATTAATCGTGGCAAAACTAGGCAGGCCCTGGATTGGAAAAACTAAACAGGGCAAAGCTAGAAAAAACTACGCATGAGTTGTACAGGTTTTACGGCATATTGCCCGCAAGTTGAAAAATCGTAGAAAAACTAGTCACGCCCTTTACAGCCCGCTACTAGATTTTGCAATCAAGGCGTAACCTGGTCCCTTGCAGAGTATGCGATAAATTGCCCTTAAATTGAGAAACATACGCATTCCATGCCAGAGATTTAGCAGGCCCTAGGCAAAGTTGGTCATTGTAGGGGAAATTTAGCCTGAGCCTAGGTTAAATACAGATTTTCTTAGATTACACTGGTTTACAGCCAAAATGCACCAGAGACGCCATAGTGAAATTCCTATGTAAAATCACCTCCTAATTCCGAAAACCAAGGTTATTTTTACTTGAATGGTACCGTTTTTGAGATATTTACGATTTACCGTTATTTCAAAAAACAAAAAAGATGCCTCCACTTAATCGTGTATATCTCAAGAACAAACTGAGCTCTTCCAAGACGGTTTGAAAAATTTGAAAGCTTATAAAATTTACTATAATCAGTACATACAACACTTTTTGCTAGGTCCTGCAGATTCAAACATATTGAACAATCATTACGGATTTTTTAAATTTTTTTTGTAAAAATATAAAAAAATTTGTACTTTGCGAGGAAGCATCTCGAAAACTTTTTGTTTTTTTGCAGATATTTTTTCCCCCCTCTAAGCTCTGTTTTATTACAAAAAAAATAAGCTATCAGTGAACAAAATCGATGAACTAATACAAAAGTTATAAGCATTCAAGTAAATATATCCATTTAATGCTTAAGTACCCTACTGGTACATATGTGTTAGTATTCGTATATCAGTTAGTTAGCAGGTAAATTTTCGAAAAGTTATTAGATACAAAAAGCTGTTAGTGTCGTTTTCTCAAACCTAGGTACATTTTAAACAAGAGCATATTTTTGAGGCAGGTAGTGTTTTCTTTGTAGAACTAGGGAACCTTTTTGTTTAGGTTGGCTTGAATTTTTACTGGATCTAAGTATAAATAAGAGTACATGCGCCTTGTTCCTTCATAATATCTGCAAGGCTCGCCGGATACTGTTCAGTTTATAATTGCAGTTTATAACCCGTCATTTACTTAAAATAAAAAATGAATAAAAGGGCGCGAGAGTTTGAGTGTACAAATGATCCAGATATGTTCTGTTTCATCTGCGGTCAATTTATTGTTAAAAGTATGAGACGTGTGTTTTCAAATCCTTTGAAAGTTACATACTATAAGTGTTTTGGAATTGAGCCTAAAAACAATGAAAAATCATGGACACCAAACACTGTGTGCACCACATGCCGAGTCGAATTGATTTCTTCGGAAACCGGAACAAAAAGGTACGTTGTAAAAATTAGGAATTTGTTCCCTTTTAATGCATAGCTGACTAATTCCTGAAACTATCTATTTAGGCGACGTGTGAAATTTATTACACCAATGAAGTGGAGGGAACCAACTTGCCATTCAACGGACTGCTATATTTGTACTACAAAAGTACTTGGGGTTGGAAAGTCCAGAAAAGTAACCTATGCGAGCGTATCTACAGTGTCATTACCAGAACTAATTTCAACAGAAGCGACATTGCCAGAATCAAATTTAACTTTAGTTCCGGCTCCAGTTTCATTGTCAACAGTAGTATCTGATTACGCGGCATCATGTTGTACTGAATTTCAAACGGAAAATGAAAGAAATTCTTTGTCACAAGCACAACTCAATGATTGGATAAGGGATTTGGAATTGTCAAAGGAAAAGGCCGAACTACACGCCTCTCGAATGCAACAATTTAAATTTGTTTCATCCGATGTTAAGGTAACATATTATAGAACTCGTCACGAAGAATTTTCCAAGTACTATACGAAGGAGGACAGTGTTTGTTACTGCAAAGACATTGCTGGTCTATTCAAACAATTTGGTGAACCATATGATTCAAAAGAGTGGCGATTGTTCATAGACGGCAATAAATTAAGTTTAAAGGCCGTATTATTGCATATTGGCAACCAAAAGCCATCTATCCCGATCGCGCATGCAGTAAATACGAAGGAAACATATGAGATAATGCAAAAATTGCTCAAGTTAATCAAATACGAAGAACATGATTGGAAAATATGTGCCGATCTTAAAGTCGTTGGAATGCTATGTGGTCTACAAAGTGGATACACAAAATACTGTTGCTTTCTATGCAAATGGGATAGCCGAGCTCGTCAAGACCACTACATGATAAAGGATTGGCCAGAACGAATCGAGTTTCAAGTTGGGGTAGATAACATAAAATACTCTCCACTTATAAAGAAGGAAAAAATAATTCTACCTCCGCTCCACATCAAGCTCGGCCTTATCAAAAACTTTGTGAAGGCTTTGGACAAAGAAGGCGAAGCTTTTCATCATTTGAAGACAATCTTCCCAGAGATTTCAGAAGCAAAAATAAAGGAAGGGATTTTTGTGGGACCGCAAATAAGGAAAATGATGACCAATAACCATTTCAAAGAACTATTGTCACCAGTGGAGGCAGCAGCGTGGGATTCTTTTGAAAAGGTCGTTACTTCTTTTTTAGGCAAACACAAAAGTCCTAACTACGAGATGATAGTGAACGACTTAATCAAAAACTATGCGGAAATGGGTAAATAAAAAAACATATTATAATAAATTATATATTACATAAATTTACATGAGAATATATAGCCATAAATCTGAATTCATCGTCCAGTTCCGAACAAACAAGAACGGGAAAAATATAAACAAAAAATTTGTTCTGAATTGAAAGATAAATCCAGCCTAAGAAAATTATATACTAATGTGTCACTTATGTATTTATCTAATTTACTTTTTTATATTCTTTCAGGAGTAAATATGTCTTTAAAAATTCATTTCTTACACTCCCACTTAAATTTTTTCCCTCAAAATCTTGGCGACGAAAGTGACGAGCATGGCGAAAGGTTTCACCAGCAAATGAAAGTGATTGAAAGTCGGTATCAAGGATTCTGGGATGTCGCTATGATGGGCGACTACTGTTGGTTTCTCATAAGAGAAACCGATCCTAATCTAAATAAGCGTCAAAACAAGACACATAACTTTTTCAATTATAAAATAAGATCATAGAGTTAAGACAGAACCATATGTACATATGCTATTATTTGTAGGGTACTTAAGTATTAAATGGATATATTTACTTGAATGCTTATAGCTTTTGTATTAGTTCATCGATTTTGTTCACTGATAGCTTATTTTTTTTGTAATAAAACAGAGCTTAGAGGGGGGAAAAAATATCTGCAAAAAAACAAAAAGTTTTCGAGATGCTTCCTCGCAAAGTACAAATTTTTTTATATTTTTACAAAAAAAATTTAAAAAATCCGTAATGATTGTTCAATATGTTTGAATCTGCAGGACCTAGCAAAAAGTGTTGTATGTACTGATTATAGTAAATTTTATAAGCTTTCAAATTTTTCAAACCGTCTTGGAAGAGCTCAGTTTGTTCTTGAGATATACACGATTAAGTGGAGCCATCTTTTTTGTTTTTTGAAATAACGGTAAATCGTAAATATCTCAAAAACGGTACCATTCAAGTAAAAATAACCTTGATTTTCGGAATTAGGAGGTGATTTTACATAGGAATTTCACTATGGCGTCTCTGGTGCAGAAAAAAAGTTGGAATTTGTGATCCAGTGTTATTTTCTACCCAGGTAAGAACCAAAGAACAATCAAGAAAGTGAGTTTCTTTAGTTCAAAGTGAACCACCGAAAGACTAGACTTAGGTTATGTTCACATATGCCACTAACATTGATTACCTTGAGAGGGATAAAACAATTAGCGCCTAAAAGCTTTGGGCATATTCTATATATATTGATTTGAACCAGGAGCGAGAGCATTTCGCGATTAAATAAATTCTGGCCATCACAGGTGTGTATTCACAATAACAAAAATGCATCAATCGGGTAATGAAATGCTATCTCACCTTGCATATTCTGCTAAATTTGTACCCTCCGATTATTTCCTGTTTCCTAAAGAATTGGCAGAACGGTAAAAGAGTCACGTGAAATGAAACCAAAATCTTTTTCGGGAGACGTGAGTAGTATTATTTATTATTATTTGGACGGAATACAAAAACTAGAAAAGAACAAATAAGGAAAAGACTCTCTTCGACTGTGACGAAGACTTTATAACTTTCATGAATACGCGTCAGGGTTTTAAGTGTCCGATCCTTACTTACAATTAGTACAAACTCTGCAAAACTGTTAATTTGCAGATACATAGCAGAAACCCAATTTATAGAAACTATCGATTATCTGAAAAACTGAGGAACTGGTTTGCTTTCAAACAGACAGACAGACGGACGTGGCTAAATCGACTCAGCTCATCGCCCTGATCATTTCGGTATACTTATTAGTGGGTCTATCTCTTCTTCTTATTATACTTACAAACATCGGAAAAAAGTTATAAAACCATTTCACGTTCATGAAAGGTATATAAATGTATCGAGGCAGAAGAAGATAGTGTTGAAAAGTCAATGAACTCTTAATTTAAATATCATGTCTTGAAATTAGTAAAAAAAAATTTTATTAATTGCTCTGCAATTTTTCTAAACTCTGTTTCTCTGTTATATTACCCCAGCCCTTACTGTGCTATAGAGTACAGCAAAATATTTTAAAGTTTAAAAAAATCATGGAGTATTTTTATACATTTTGGAAATAGCCGCTGCATAGCCTAGTTTCGACCAATCTGAGAGGACCTTACATACGCAAAAAAAAACGAATACACACATTTCTTGGTACAAAATTAGCAAACTGTTTTGACAATCCCTCGCACTTTTGATAAAGCAGAAAAAAGTGCAAAAATAAATTGAGAAAAGCGATTTGTGTAAAACCTGAGCAGTTGTGATATTGAAATTTCGTAAGAAGAATAAACTATGGACACCAAATTTACCCATGTTAACGTTAATTTTAAGTAGGCGTGGTACTGACCAGTTTGAATTCTTTTTTCTATTCTCCTTCCTATATACACTTTGATGAAAATTGGTGTATGGATTCCATTTCCATGGGTTTGATAACTATGCCCATATTAAATTTAATGATGTTTCCCGAAAGGCACGTAAAGAAAAAATAGCTCAACTTAGACTTTCCTACTTTTTTTTTATGTCAAATCTCTCTATCTCTATGGCGCGATATACAACAGGTATATCATCATAAACCTCCTAAGAGATTTTTGCGCCAAGCTTCTCTTCCAATTTGTGGTGTGCCGATTTGAATTTTCCCTACAAATTGGTGGGACCTACAGTTTTTTGCCGACTCCGAACGGCATCTACAAAGGAGACCAATTTTTGCTGAGAAGCCTGTCATGGCAGAAATACACTCGGAGAGTTTGCCAAACCACTGCCGAGGGGCGACGCCGTTTTGAAATATCGAACCATGGACCTTCGGTGTGGTAGGCCGGCAACACTACCTTCACACCACGGCGGCCGCCGTCGAATAAAAAAATTGTGCTCGTAAGGCACATCTAGATAAAAAACGAAAGAACAAACGGCGAATATTTCACCACACAGGGCCTGAATTTAAATCCAAGTCTCTAAGTGGAACAACCCCTAAAAGATCGTACGACTTTATATAGTGTTCCTTTTTATATACTTTACTAAGACTTTGCAGTTTCGCAAAAAAGGCTGGACCTGAATTCCAAAGTCTGAATCTGGAAGTGGAGACGCTTCAGTTGATTTCATATAGCTCATATTGTTCTTTATACAGAACTCTTAGCGTGCTTAGACTAATTTCAAATACAGTCAGTCGTTGTGGCTCAGAAGTCGCAGTTACAAATCTCGTTGTTTCACAAAAATCAGGGCAGATGATAAATCCACTGTACATACACCAATACAATCGTATTTACATATGCATCCGTCCATGAAACTTTTTCTTACAATACTTCACAGCTTCAATTCCACAGCCAAAACAGTTTCAAATTATTTTTTCTCCTAGCCAGTTTTTATTATTACTAATTCCTATTTCCTATTCTTAACTACTACGTTCTATATTTCCAAAAGCGTCCCAATCACTTTACTTCTCTTCAAATGCCATCCTCCAATCATACTGACACTAATCGAAAAATGCTATCGTCCTTTGCTTCATTCATTTATTTTCGCATTGTGGTTCTTGATATAATTACTTTTCGTTCTCGACCATCGTTAATGAAATTTCTCCAATGATTTTGATTTTTCCCTTATTGATGGTTAATTTTCACTGGCATTCTCATTTTCTGGATGGTAAGTGCTTGCTCTCTTTTGTGATTTGTTCTATATATTTATTTCCATGTACATATATTTGTGTGTAAGTATGTTTATTTGTACTGTTTAGCTACCCTGCAGTGAGCTCAAAACTGGTTTGATATTAGCTAGATTTTCACTAGTTCCGGTAGTTGAGTAAAAATCACTAGGAATTTTAAATTGTATTTAAAAAAAAAAAGTGATTTTTCTTCATGTTTTTTGAAGAATTTCGTGCTGGTTCGGAGCTATCGAAAAATTAATAAGCTTAGCATTAATTCTAATGTAAACATATATTGAGTGGTATAGACTGAACTCAATACGGGATAAAATTGTGCTAGAATCTCTATTAAGAATTTCAAGATTTAAACTGTTGAGTATTTCATTTCTACGGAACAACAGAAAAGTTAAGCGAGTTTGATTGCATGATAAAGAGTTTGAGCGCTAGCTCTAGTAGTAGTTCTGAGTGTACTAGAAGAAAATCATTTTAGAACAGGAAATTTTCCCTACACGGTAACTAATTTTTATACTGGTAATTGTGCCATACGTGTCTGCTGCTGATAGCGAGTTCTGCTTTGCAAAGTTCATTCAAGTTTTCCACTATAAATTTTAACTACCAATTATTTTGCTATTTCACGCATTTTAATTCTTATTTTTATGTTTTCTCTCAACTTTTGCAGTAATTACCTTTTTCTCCAAATTACTCTGAAATCGTTTTCTTGGCTGGGCACACAAATTCACTGCAGAAGTTTTCACGTACTTTCCTGTCAGGGTCAACGTTTGGTGGTGGTACAGTTGTGTTTATGCTGTTAAAAGAATTTATTTTGAGTGTGTAAATAAAACCTTTGATAAGCAAAAGCAAAATGTAAATAAAAACAACCATTTAAAATTTGTTAAAAATCTTGAAGTTTTAAAAACGTAAGAGGGGAGAACATTATAAAATAATATAAAATAATATAAAATAAAATAAAATAAAATCAAAAAAATAAAATAAAGTAAAGTAAATTAAAAAACATAAAATAAAATAAAATAAATGAAATAAAATAAATATAATAAAATAAAATAAAATAAAATAAAATAAAATAAAATAAAATAAAGTAAAGTAAAGTAAAGTAAAGTAAATTAAATTAAAATAAATTAAAATAAAATAAAATAAAATAAAATAAAATAAAATAAAATAAAATAAAATAAAATAAAATGAAATAAAATAAAATTAAATTAAAATAAAATAAAATAAAATAAAATAAAATTAAATAAAATAATATAAATAAAATAAAATAAAATAAAATAAAATAAAATAAAATAAAATAAAATAAAATAAAATAAAATAACATAAAACAAAATAAAATAAAATAAAATAAAATAAAGTAAAGTAAACTATATTAAAATAAAATAAAATAAAATAAAGTAAAATAAAATGAAATAAAATAAATTAAAGTAAAATAAAATAAAATAAAGTAAAACAAAATAAAATAAAATAAAATAAAATAAAAGAAAATAGAATAGAATAAAATAAAATAAATTAAAAGAAAATCAAATACAATAAAAAAAGTAAAACAAAATAAAATAAATTGAAGTAACATAAAAAAATAAAATAAAATAAAATAAAATAAAATAAAATAAAATAAAATAAAAGAAAGTAAAAAAATTAAATAAAATGAAAAGGAAAGCAAAGAATAAAAAAAGAAAAGAAAATAAAATAAAACTAAAAAAATAAAATAAAATAAAATAAAATGAAGTAAAATAAAATAAAATAATATAACAAAAGCCAAGGCCAAGAATAATAATTTTTCACTTTTTGAATTTTTATGAAAATATATAAAAAAGCAATAACAAAACCGAGAGCACGCGATAAGGCAGTTCTGCTGATAAAACAGATCTGTCAAAAAACCAAAATCATCACACTACTTACTGTCTAATGGCGGATGTGGTTCATGCTTCTGGTAAAGAATAATAGAACTACGAGTTTAGATGACACCAAAACCAGCGTATTGTTAGCTTAATGGTTAGCAATGCGTGCCAAAATTTCTCTGATGAAGAAGGTTAGCAGCTTCCGAAATGGATCTATTAGAAAAGCTATGGCAGTTGTTTTTAAACATTTGTCCTACTCTATTCAATCAAAAAACTTTTAATAATTAATTAAAAATGATTATTAAAAAATAAAAGCAATAATAATTTTCATAAAAATTCAAAAAGTGAAAAATTATTATTTTTGGCCTTGAGCTCGTTTCATGAATACTTTAAAATAAAACCAAATAAAACAAAATAAAATACAATAAAGTAAAATAAAATAAAGGAAAATAAAATTAAGTAAAATGAAATAGAATAGAATAAAATAAAATAAAGTAAAATAAAATAAAGTAAAACAAAATAAAATAAAATAGAGTAAAAGAAAATAAAATATAATAAAATAAAAGAAAGTAAAAAAATTAAATAAAATGAAAAGGAAAAAATAAAAAATAAAAGAAAAGAAAAGAAAAGAAAAGAAAAGAAAAGAAAAGAAAAGAAAAGAAGAGAAAATAAAATAAAAAAATAAAATAAAATAAAACAAAGTAATAATAATAATAATAATAATTCCCAACGGATTACCCACCATATCCCGCCCGACCGGCGCGAGGTGCGCATCCGCATAACGCGCGGATTATTCGTTCGTGCCGAGTCGTTCAAAGGCTTTGGTTTGTTAATCGTCGAGATCTAAAACTGCTCAGCTACAGAGAAAACCTCATCAGCTAAGTAAAGTAGATATACGATAGATTATACATTAAGAAATGACTAGTTAACAGAATAAAATTATTGTTAAAAGTTAAAATAGAAGTCAAAGAATAAGAAACATTTAGTAGCTATGAATTTAGGATAGAAAGAATTGATTTTTTATGCTGAAAAGCGAGTCTGAAATATCAAATCAACCAGAAAGAGAGTTATAATCTTGACACAAACAGCGAAAAGGCTCATTTAACTGAAAATTGGTTCGGCACTGTTTTAAGACTAAAGGTTTAAAATGCCTTGAAGGACGAGACGGTACATTGAAGTTCACTTCACTTAGAAGAAATGGGCTGGATGGTGAACCATTTAGCAATTTAATCATAAAAATAATTCCAAGCATTTCCCTCCGACTAGAAAGTGTGTGTAGATTAATGAGTTTTAAACGATTCGTATAGGGTGGCAGATTGTACAAGGGATCCCAATGAAAATCTCTTAAGGCAAATAGTAAAAATTGTTTTTGAACTGATTCAAGGCGATCTGCATGAACCTGGTAACGCGGGTTCCAAATTATAGAACCATATTCAAGTATCGGTCTGACTAATGTAGTGAAGAGGGCTTTAGTTACATAAGGGTCGCTAAATTCTTTAGACCATCGTTTAACGAATGCTAGGACACCTCTAGCCTTATTGACTGTTGTGTTAATATGGCGGTTGAAACTGAGTTTATAGTCCATAGTAACCCCCAGGTCAACAAAATCATACACTTGCTCAAGACTATAATTTTTAATTGTATAGGAAGCTGGCTGAGAAATTCCACGCGAAAAACCCATGTGTTTACATTTTTTAAGGTTAAGTGGCATATAATTTAAATCGCACCAAGTAACTAGTGCATATAGATCTGATTGTAGCTTATTTCTATCTTCAAATGCGAATGACATGAAAAGCTTTACGTCGTCGGCATACATTAACATTTTTGAAAATTTTATTATTGTAGAAATATTATTTAAAAACAACAAGAACAGAATCGGGCCAAGATGGCTTCCTTGAGGAACCCCCAAAGAGACATAAATGACATCGGATACTAAATTTTTAAACATCACTCTTTGTGTCCTATCACGAAGGTAAGAAGAGATCCAGCGATTGAGACCCGGCTGGAAGCCCAACTGGTCGAGTTTATGAATAAGTAATGAGTGACACACTTTGTCAAAAGCTTTGCTGAAATCCGTATAAATAACGTCGGTGTGCAGATTTTTTCTAAAGGCATTTGAGACATGACTGGTAAAATCAAGTAAATTCGTAACTGTGGACTTTCCCTTACTGAACCCGTGTTGGCAGTCAGCTATCAAAGTAGAGATCGGACCCGTAAGTTGATTTGTAACAATAGCTTCAAACAATTTTGGGATGGCAGAAAGCTTTGCGATGCCACGATAGTTCTCTATAGAAGACCTACTCCCGCTTTTATGCAGCGGTAGAAGAAACGATTCTTTCCAAGCAGTTGGAAAAACACCACACTTTATTGATATATTGAACAAATTGGTAAGGGGTTGGTAAATATGGTTCGCACACTTTTTCAAGAAACATGTAGGAATCCTATCAGGACCATATTTAAAAGATTCTTTTAAGGTTTTAAGGTAAATTAGAACATCTTTGGCGTATATAATTGGTGAATTAATTGAATTTGTCCCGTGTAGCTTATAGGGATAGTTTTGAACGTTTGAATTGGTGACAGCAGAATAGTTAGAAGTGAAAAATTGAGCAAAAAAATTTGCGATATATTGATTATCGCTAGATATAATGTCTTGATATTTCATGGCTGAGGGAAATCCTGATACTTTACGTTTAGAATTTACGAAACCATAAAATGACTTTGGATTGAGAATAATGTCTCTTTTGGTTTTAGAGATATAAGCTTTATAGCACTTTTTATTTAAATCTATGTACTTCTGACGTAGACTGGAATACAATAAGTAATGCTTATTTAATCCAGATTTCTTATATAAATTAAATGATCGCGTTTTCCTATTTTTAAGAGCCTTAAGCTCTTTAGTAAACCAAGCTTGCGTAGGATGATCATAAGTTAATTTACGTTTGGGAATAAACTTCTCAAATAGGCAGTAAATAGTTTGATTGAAATGTGAGACGTTTATATCGATATCATAACCAAATTCAGGCCAAGTTAATTTAGACAGTTCTTTATTTAATTTCTTGTAGTTTGCTTTGGAAAAGTTAAAATCAAAGCTACTACATGAGTAGCATTGAGTGCCTTGGCCATTACTTATGGTTTCGTCGACTATTTCCAAAGAAGGATGGTAAAGGTCTTCTGGTAAAACCAACGGATCACAACGATTTACAGAAAATTGGTTTATATCATTAACATACACTAAATCTAAGACTTTCCCAAACTTGTTAGCGGTAACATTTATTTGATTAAGGCAAAGATCGGAAATTCCATCTAAAAAGTCATTGTACCCTAGTTTGGACGGATTTGGAATAATGTTACCATCAGATATGTTCCACGATGTATGAGGTAAGTTAAGATCACCCAAAACAATAATTGAATCTGAAGCTTTAGTCATAAAGCTAACAGTTTTGAGCAGAGAGACATGTTGCATGTAGACTGAAAAATCTGATGCTGGAGGGATGTAGCAAACATATAAGTAAAGGGTGTTTTTTTTAGGGGTATAGAACTTCGAATTGAAATAAAACACAAGAAAATCGTTTTAAGGTCCATCAATTTAACTTTATTAGAAGGAAAATTATATGCCATTATTGTTTAAATATGATTTTGGGCATGTGGCCGCCGCGGCTGGCTCGAATAAAGCCAATTCTACAGGTCCAATTTTCAACCACTTTTTCGAGCATATGGGGCCGTATGTCGGCAATAACGCCACGAATGTTGGCTTCCAATTCCCCTAACGTTTCTGGTTTGTTGGTGTAGACGAGCGACTTCACATATCCCCAAAGAAAATAATCCAATGGTGTCAAATCACACGACCTTGGTGGCCAATTGACAGGTCCATTCCGCGAAATTATGCGCTCATCGAATGTTTCCTTCAATAAATCCATTGTGACGTGCGCTGTGTGGCATGTAGCGCCGTCTTGTTGGAACCACAACTCATCCACATTCATGCCATCCAATTCGGGAACAAAATAGTCGGTTATCATGGCTCTATACCGGTCTCCATTAACGGTAGCTGCCTCTCCAGCATTATTGCGGAAGAAGTATGGCCCAATGACTCCACCAGCCCATAGAGCACACCAAACAGTCAGTTTTTGTGGATGTAATGGCGTTTCAAGGGTCTCATGTGGATTCTCTTCACTCCAAATGCGGCAATTTTGCTTGTTGACGTAGCCATTCAACCAAAAATGAGCCTCATCACTGAACAAAATTTTGCGATGAAAATCAGCATCGAAATCAATCTCATTTTCGGCCCATACACCAAAATCACGACGCATTGCATGGTCTCGCGGCTTTAATTCTTGCACAAGCTGGATCTTGTAAGGTCGCAAGCCAAGATCTTTGCGCAAAATCTTCCATAAAGTTGATGGACAAAGCTCCAATTGCTGTGCACGGTGGCGAATCGATTCATTCGGGTCCTCTTCAACACTTTGCTCTACAGCGGCAATTGTTTCTTCGGTGCGCACTGTTCGACGTCTCTGCGGATGCGTATTATCACATAGAGTAAACGTAGTGCGAAAACGATCCATGGTTAACCGAATTAATTGCTCTGATGGACGATTATGTCGACCATAAAATGGACGGAGCTCACGGTAAACTTCGCGAACTGAACCATTATTTTCGAAATAAATTTGCACGATTTGCAAGCGTTGTTCTTTTGTCAACCTGTTCATGATGAAATGGCAAACCAAACTGAACATAAATGACATTAGAGTTGCCAGATTTGACCACAAAATGCCAGTTTTATCTCTATTCGAAAAACAAACCTGTAAAAAAAACACCCTTTACATAGAGACCTTGTCTAGTTGAAGGCGGATGCATTTGAACTCAATGAAATCGATGTTAGGAATATTAACCTCTTCTGAAGCGATGGAGGAATGAACGGCAAGTAGAACACCACCCCCGACTCTGTTCAAGCGATCATTTCTATATACTTGATATTCATTACAAAAAAACTCTGAATTGAAATATTAATTGAATAGCCAAGTTTCGGTAAAAGCAATTACGTTATATTTACAATGAAAAGATTTCAAAAAGAGATCAGTTAATTTGGTATTTAAACCTCTGACATTTTGATCAAAGAAATTCACGGATTTAGTGCTCAGTTTTTTGACTCATCGTTATTACGAGAAATTTTCGCTACATTTTGAACATTCCTATTCGGTCTGTATTCAAGCTCCCGCACAAGAGCCCCGGGAGGCCAAAAAGAGCTGTCCAAAAGAGTATCGAAATGTTTCCCAGATACATCAATCTTAAACGAAGACATACTTCTCTGATATGTGAAATTAAATTTTCTAACAGTTACGTTTTGATCTTTAACTTTAGAAGAAATATAAAATAAAACAAAATAAAATACAACAAAATAAAGTTAAACAAAATAAAATAAAATAGAATAGAATCAAATAAAATAAATTAAAATAAAATAAAAAACAATAAAATAAAGTAAAACAAAATAAAATAAATTAAAGTAAAATAAAACAAGTAAGGACGGCGCTGTCTTCGGCTGTGCCGAAGGCTTTATACCATTCATGAATACGTGCAAACATAAATACGCATTGTTTAAAGTTCTCTAAAACTTTGTGAGCAATACATTTAATTTTTCTTTCTTTTTAGTTTTAATCTTCCAAAATGAGGGATAAATGGCCATAATCCTCTTATCTGAACGATCGGTTGTATGGGATATATACTATATAGAGCTCCGATCTTGGTGATTTTTTTACGAAATCTCTTAATACCCATAAGAAAATATCTCACCAAGTTTCAAGTTTAAATCTTTTTAAATGAGAGGGAAATAGCCATAACCCTCTTATCTGAACGATCGGTTCTATGGGATATATACTATATATGTATAGCTTCGATCTTGGTGATCTTTTTACCAAATCTTTTACCATCTATAAGCAAATATCTCACCAAGTTTCAAGTTTGAATATTTCAAAATGAGGGATAAATGGCCATAATCCTCTTATCTGAACGATCGGTTGTGTGGGATATATATTATATATAGCTCCGATCTTGATGACTTTTTTACGAAATCTTTTACTATCCATAAGAAAATATCTCACCAAGTTTCAAGTTTTAATCTTTTAAAATGAGGGAGAAATGGCCATAATCCTCTTATCTGAACTATCGGTTGTATGGGATATATACTATATATGTATAGCTCCGATCTTAGCGATTTTTATACCAAATTTTTTTATTATCTGTAAGCAAATATCTCACCAAGTTTCAAGTTTTAATCTTCCAAAATGAGGGATAAATGGCCATAATCCTCTTATTTGAACGATCGGTTGTATGGGAAATATACTATATATAGCTCGGATCTTGGTGATTTTTTCACAAAATCTTTTATTATTCATAAGAAAATATCTCACCTAATTTCAAGTTTTAATCTTTAAAAATGAGGGATAAATGGTCATAATCCTCTTATTTGAACGATCGGTTGTATGGGAGATATATGCTATAGTGACCCGATTATACCGGATACGACAAATGTCTAATATAATACAAAAATACATCCGTGTGCCAAATTTCATCGAGATATCTCAAAAATTGAGGGACTAGTTTGCGTTCAAACAGACGGACGGACGGACAGACGGACATGGCTGTATCAACTCAGTTCATCGTCCTGACCAATTTGGTATACCTAATGGTGGGTCTATCTCTTATATTTCTAAACGTTACAAGCATCGGACCAAAGTTAATATACCATTTCATGTTCATGAAAGGTATAAAAATAAAATAAAATAAAGAAAAGAAAAGAGAAGAAAAGAAAAGAAAAGAAAAGAAAAGAAAAGAAAAGAAAAGAAAAGAAAAGAAAAGAAAAGAAAAGAAAAGAAAAGAAAAGAAAAGAAAAGAAAAGAAAAGAAAAGAAAAGAAAAGAAAAGAAAAGAAAAGAAAAGAAAAGAAAAGAAAAGAAAAGAAAAGAAAAGAAAATGAAATAAAATTAAAAAAATAAAATAAAATAAAATAAAATAAAATAAAATAAAATTAAATTAAATTAAATGAAACCAAATAAAATTAAATAAGTTCAAATAACCATATTAAAATAAATGCAATTTCTAATTTGCAACTCTTCTATCAAAGGGGGTTATTTCTTAAAATATGCATACCATTTCTGAATAGTGAAGAGCGCATTTCCAGTACTTGGTGCCATTAAACTGTTATAAATGTGGTCAATAGGTTGATGGTAACACCGAAATTCTATATAATAGTCAAAACATGAATGGTTCGGTAATTGTAGGTAAGAGAATCTACCCTATAAGGCTCTGAAACACCGAAGAACTTAATCAAAATAAATTTAAGGAAAACATAACTCCAATTATGTTGCAAAGGCTCAGAGTTCAGCCTGAAGTTAGGCTCACCTTCTTCTTTAGAGTGACCTTTTGCAATAAAGAAACTGAAAGACAGTGAACTCATGTAAAAGCCATTTTCTCCATTCTGTTCAACCAACCTGGCTATTAATATAAAGCTTCAGAAAGGAAAATTTTGGATTAATTATATCTCCGCTTTGAGCAGACAACGCCAATGTAAAAATAATCTAATGAATGGATTGTCTCAAAATCTGTGTGGTAATAAACGTACCAAATTTATTACCTGCAGCCATGTGAACGAAGTTAAAACACCATAAAAATAGCTACCAACAAAGAGCAGGTATAAAACAAGGAATGAATATAATAATATAAATTGTAATCACAGCAATGCTACACGGGAATGAGTGTACGGATAAAGACAAATAAAAAAGACAAAGAATAAAAAAAGAAAGGAAAAATCACCGTACGGCCGGTAAGAGAATGGCCATTCAAATGAAATACCTTTTGTTAGCATTACTATATTAGGCTCGGTTACACATGGTTTATACATAAGGTTGCTCTTATGTACTTATACATAATAAATAAAATCTACGAGAAGCAAATTAATATTAACCAAAAGCATGTTGTATGTGTTTGTGTGCCTTGGGTGCTGGTATACGTTTAACAAACCCAGCTAACCAAAGCCTAAGCTCTCCGAAATAATGATCCAAAATTAGTCTGTAATTTGAACCTCTTTAGAGAATTTTTTTGTAAAAATCAAAATATCACTTACACATAAAGATTCACGAAGGAGAAGAGAGGAAATGAACATTGTAGAGCGGATAAGCCGCAAGGCTCAATTATGTTAATGTTTAAGATAATTTTCTTTTTGTTGTATACATAAATAGAATTGTGATTACTTTACCTAAATAAATAGTATTTTTTACTCAATGTTTATCGATAGATAAAAAATTCGAAGACATCTTCCCGCATTTCAAACTAAATAAAAAATAAAACAAAACAATATATATATTTATATTTTTATTCTATGAAGGGATTTGATAAGTTTCAAACGAAAATGTTGTATTTAATTATACAAGGTGGCGCAAAAGTAAGCTTCCGATGTTCAGCATATCGGTTGTGGCACTGGCAGTGTATGCTGTTGCACCGTCTTGTTGGAACCACATGTTTTCCAATCCCAATTCATCAAGTTGCGGCAAAAAGAACTCGTTGATCATTGCTCTGTAGCGCTCACCATTCACAGTAACCGTTTGGCCCCGACCGATTATTGGTCAAATAAATAGTCAGCAATATTCCGCGTTCTGGAGCAGTGTAGCATAACATTGTTTATTAACGTGTATTTCGCATGTGTTTACTACACAAATGTCAGAACAGAACTAACTTTAGGGGCCAATCGCAAAATTTATAGCATTTTCTGATATGAGGATTACTTTTGCGCCACCTTGTAAAAATAATTTTACGTAATTTGTTTTTTTATAGTTTCATTATATTTTCAAAATTATATATGTAAATAAAACAGTATAAACCTTCAAAAACAGTACGACACCGATATGAATCTTTAAAAGTAAAATAAAGTTTTATAAAAGAGCCAATAAGATCCTTCAATATGACTTCAAAAAAGATTCAAACCCAATAAAATTTAGAAAAAAATGGAGCTCAAAAGACTCAATACTAAAAGGCCCCAAAATGAGTCCAAAAATATTCCAAAGTTCATTTAGAAACACTCCGAATTCATCGGATTTGGCGCCATTTTTGATTCTTTCTTGGACCTCCTTTTAGTGTGTCTGCTTAGTACGATTTTGAGCTGCTCTGAGAAATGTGCGTTTTATAGCTCCGAATGGAGTCTTTTGGTTAGCTGGGAAGTGCCAGTGTGCGCTAACCCATGTGTATGTATGTCTTCCTATGTATTTCTTCCATATCTACAAAAAAGCGAATTGATATAGCAACAGGGAGTCTGTGTTGTGTTTTGCTTAAGCCAAATCCACTCACTACATGTTGGCCATCTAACTTGTGAAATTTAATTAGTAATTTATGTGACTCATACGCCATGGTGCACCCCAATGTCGGCGTTGCTTGTGAGAGGTCATTGCTATGGCAAAATATGAAAGTGGTTTATCAAATACAGCAAAGTAATTTTGCAGAGTTAAATGTGCTTGCATGAGGCGTTAGTTAGTTCACGGCGTATGTCGCATTTTTTCGCTGCGAGAAGCAGATCCTGTGGTGCGTTTGTAAAGATCAATGATGTCAAAATCTTCTGATTTGAATTGCTTGTTCTGGTTGTATTTTACTGCTCGAATCATATTTTCTAATTATGGGAAAGGACTGGTGAAAGTGTTACTCAATGTATTTTTACAAAGCCGTATAAGCTGTAGCAAGTCTAATTTAGTAGTATATGGTATCAAATTTAAATTTCCGTTATTGATAAAAGTAATTAAATTATAATTTATATTATTTTATCGTTAAGAGTATTTATGGCTTACTTGAGCTGCTGGTATTTGCTGCAGTTATATAGGAATACAAAGGGTTTTAATGAACATGTGTTCACGTGGATATTTACGTACATAATAGGGATGCCGATCTCGGCATTGAGAGCCGAAAATGTCGGGATTTCTTTCTTACAGTAAGTAACTTGAGCACTCTTAGCTACTAACAAGAAACTGGATGTATTAAAATTACTTATTTATTATTCCATTCTCTTATTTTAAAAGGAAAACCTTCTATAACAGAAACTAAGGGATTGTAAAATTAACAAATGTTTTCTCATATCAAAAGCTCAAAAACCTTAAAAATAAAATTTGGCTCATTATAAATTTTTTTTAAATGGAATAACTTTTCTGTTTAAATAAAAAAACACTTGTTACAAATTATATATGAATAGTTTGTGTGCATTAGTATGTTTAAAGCTCAATATCGGGTTGACCAATTTTAGAATTTTTTTTCATATATATTTTTGATCTTTGATCGGGGTTCATTCATATCAAATTTATTTTTAAACTTTACCTAAATAATTTTTACCTACTATAAAACTTCAGTCTCCGCAATGCAGAATAACCATTCTATCAATGACCTTTGTCTTCGACATATGCAATGGTACAATTGATGCGCCATCACTCCTCTCGAATATCTGTTTTCATGTCCCAAATTGGTCGATCCGAAATTGCGATATTTTTAGAACTATGTTAGAATGGAACACAATCTTCTTTCAAATTCTTTAGAAATCGATTTTTCAGTATCTAAACCTGTTTTTAATTCTGTACTCAATAATTTATTTTAATAATTATTTCTGTTTCATTTTGTATATTTCTACGTAGTCTGTAAGTATTCATACTCTAGACTACTTTTGTAATTGATTAAAAATAATTAATTACTAGTTAAATAAATAAATAAATAAATAAATATATTTAAAGAACTACGGCAAGGCAGTACATAGTCAGTATAAAGTCTGTCGGGTCAGCTAAATTGTTATAAATATAACAAATTTTCTTCATATTTTGAAGTCATATTTTTTTGTCAAACAATTTCTTCACTTTTTTCAACCCAAACTAAGACAGAAAAGCGCATACCCAAATCTCTGGACTGCTACCGGGATCCTGGTATTTTACAATTAGATCCTGAAGATTGAATTTTTAAAATCCAAAAAAGTGACATCCCTAATACACACTAGACTGTGAACAAATAAAATATTTTTTAAAATTAAATATACAGGGTGGCTGATGAATTTTGCTACATTAAGAAACTCAAATAATTTTTTTTTCAGTGTATGGAATTCATTTTCCTTTTATTCATGTTAAAGCTCATTAAATTTTATTAAATATAGCTTAATTAGTTTTAAAAATAATGGAATTTAAATGCCAACCCTGCTCGTCGATGCATGTGCGGCACCTTACCAAAAAGTTGTTCATTACTGCTTGGAGAGTTGAGACAGGAATAGCCGCAATTGTTTCTCGAATGGATTGCCTTAGTTCATTCAAATTTGTTGGTTTTGCTTTGAAGACTTCCTGTTTGCAATAACCCCACAAGAAAAAGTCAGGTGCAGTAAGGTCAGGCGACCTGGGTGGCCAACGGAATGTGGAGTTTCTGGATATCAGCTTATTGGGAAATTTTCGTCGCAATTCTGTCATAACAGGTTGGGCTATATGAGGAGCTGCACCATCTTGCTGAAACCACACATAGTTGAAAGAAATTCTCATTCGGCGTAATTCTGGATAGAAAAACTCTCTCAACATGCTCAAGTAACGGTCTCCAGTAACCGTAACGGTGTGACCGTTTTTTTCGAAGAAGTAGGGCCCGACAATGCAGCGTGGTGAAACTGCACACCACACTGTGACACGAAGTGGATGCAATTCCGTCTCATGGAGTATCTGTGGGTTGGAAGCACTCCATATTCGACAATTTTGTTTGTTTATGTTGCCGTTTAAATCGAAATGGGGCTCGTCAGACATGAAAAGACAGTTCAACATGTTTCCATCCTCTTCCACCATTTGAAGCATCTTCTGGCAAAATTCCAAGCGAATCGGCAAGTCTGCAGCGTTCAGTTTGTTGGCCATTTGAATTTTATATGGGAATAAGTCCAAATCTTTGTGCATAATTGACTGTAATGACTGTCTGCTTACACCCATTTGAGCAGATAAGCTTCTTGTCGAAACACGTGGATTGTTTTGTATGGCAGCAGCTACAGCAGCGATTGTTTCCTCCGTTCGAACTGAAGGGTTTCGATGGTAAGGTCTTCTGTTGACTGTCCCATGCTCGGCAAAATTGTTTACAAGTCTTATTATGGTCCATCTGCTCGGAGGATTGCCGCCAAACGTGCGCCTGTACACTCTTTGAACCGAAACTACGGACTCCAGTGCGTGATAGCGGCGGACAATCCAAATTCTTGTTTCAGTGTCCCACTTATCCATTTTTGTTAAATGTAAAAGTCAATCTGCAAAATAAAAAAAAAATTAACCAGATTCATTAAATAGAAAAAAAGTTATTTAATTTTTTTTTGGTAGCGGCTTTCATTAGCCACCCTGTATATTCAGGGCATCCATATATATATATAAGTTTAAAAGCATTGAGAGACTTCTGAATGTCGGGCTGACTTTTCAGAAAAGTAGAAGGCTTTGTAACTTTTATAAATAAATTTTACTGTATTACCCTGTTAATTTAGAGATATATAGCACAAACCCCGTTTACCGAAAAATGGGTTGTTGGTACTGACAAATGATTAATATATTACAAAATGGCGGCCCCACACAAAATTTCAGCCAGATATTTCTGAAACTGAGAGACAAGTTTGCGTACAAACGGAAATACAGACAGACAGCTCAGTGCCCTGATCCTTTCGGTATACATGTTGGTGGGTGTTTCTCTTCTTCTTCTCATACTTACAAATAAACATCGGACCAAAGGTATAATACCATTTCATGTTCGTGAAAGGTATAACAAACACATTTTATAAAGTTACTCTTTTTTCGTACCCCAGATTCAGTGTTCCTGACAAGATAAAAAATCAAGAAAAAAATATTTGTATCAAGCCTTTTGAATTTTGCTTCAAAAATTGAATTATTTTTGCTCATTTTGACGTAAAATTCGAAAAAATTATACAAATATTTTTTTCTTATTTATTTATGAAGATTGACAATTTGTCAAGAACACAGAATCAGCGGGTTACTTACCATTCTGAAAAAAAGTCAATATAATTTGAAAAAAAAAAAATTTTTTTTGGGCACAGTCTAGTATGTAAACCTTTCTAAAATCAATCAAGGATGCATATGCATAAGTACATACCGAAATTGAAAGGTGTATTAATTGACTATATTCCACAAGCTATAATGCTACGCTAATAGATTGTATATTGAAAGATAAATTCATTGATGGATGGATGATCAATTATAGTTAAGTCAATAAGTCCATTTAAACGATAAGATTGAGGGCAATATGCGGCGCTTAAACACTAAACAAAACTAATTTTATTAGGGAAATACAAGAAAAGGCGGTTAAAAAATTTAATTTATTTATTAAGTCGATTAGGTTTACTACACCTAAAATTGCAACAAAAAAAAAATTACTTTTCTTCGTTCAACTCAAATCAAGCTAAAAGGAAATGCACAAAAGCTTGAACAAGTAAATTAGTAGCCGTTGGGTTGGGTAAATTGCATTGTGGCCGAGGGCAAGTGTATGCCAAAAGCCACAAAACACAAATGGCAGACTAAAGGCCAATTAAGTGATGACATCCGAATGCCATGCATGCCTAAACATATACTTAGATACAGCTGTGTTTAATATAATAGTAGTGAAATTAAAATTGACGACAAAATAAGAAAAAGCTGTGATTTTATTAATTTTCATTTAAAATATCCATAACAAAAACCATATCAAAAGAAATTTCAAAGTTTAGACAAACTTCAGGAAAGTTAATTAATCTTTAAAAAATGGCCATCAAAATCTTCTAATTTTTTGGCAGAATTTTCAGAAAATGTTTGAGTATTCAGTTTTATAGCTTATTCCATTTTAGCATAATAACGTGCATGTTAAAAGTACCTGAATTCCCCTGAATTAAAAATTTTTTTTTTGATGGATGTTGGGTATTTTTTTTACATGCAAAATTGAATTTTCTTTATGCATTGTGAGGAAGAAATCACTAACACCCTTGACTAAAAAAAGTTTAAAAACTCACGGGAAATTTTAAGGTACTTCTAACTTGCACATTATGATGCTAAAGTTGAATGAGCTTTAAAACTGTTTACTCAAAAATTTTCTAAAAATTCTGCCCAAAAATATTAAGCAATTCACAAAGTCTCTTATGTAGTATTTCTTTAAATACAACTCTTGTGAATACTACATTGAGTTGTATGTCATATTCACATATGTCAAGTTGAATTTTATTGAAAACCTGTCGGTCGTAAAATCATAGCACATACGACGAAGAGGAATTACCTAATAAAAATTTTGATGTAAATTTTTAAAACTTTTTTTTTTATTAACTTTTCAGAACTTTGTGTAAACTTTGAAATTTGTTTTTTATATGGTTTCTGTTATGAAATTTGCCATATTTCAAATGAAAATGATTAAAAAAGACAGCTTATTTTTATTTCGTCGAACAATATTCATTTTAATTTCACTACTATTATATTGAACACTGCTGTACATACATACTCACTGATTACCACTGAGATAGTTAGCACAACAACAATGGGCGGTTTGTTGCACACAATTTGAAAACAACAATTTTACCATTTCCCACTAACTGCAACAGCTCAACAATCTGCATTTAATTATGCGCTTCGTAGGCTGCACCCCAGTGGCAGGAAGTGACCGTCGAGTATAAAGAGCAGGCTCAATAATGTACTTGACAGATTGGTTGGTTAAGCAATGGAATTTGTTGTTGAAATATGCTAAGCAACGCAGCACACATTTCTAGCCTAGCCATATTGCAGGAAAAGCTTTTAAAATTATAATTGCCACAACTTGTGGATTAGTTTTATTGGTAATGCGCTTTTGTGTAATAAGGACATTAAAGGGAGTGTACGGTTTCCATCTAGTTGCCTCGCAAAGCAAGCCAGTCATCCTTTTTTAGTGATAACTTACACCAATTGGAAACATCAAGGGCACAAAGTCATCCTACTCCTGATCATTCCATCTCAGTGGAAGCCTTCCCTTTTCTGTGCTTTAGTGTCTTGCTTTATTCCCATAACACGAGCCCACCAGGCTCATTCTTAAATTTCCTTCAACACAAGAGAAAATTATAAAATCGTGCCCCACCGTAACACCCCAAACGCCAATAAATACCCATTTATTGACCTAAATTAGTTCACAGATTTATCGAATGATGAATACACCCACCTCTTCCATATCCAATATAAAAGATTTCGGAAAACCGAAAATACATCGACGGCTGAGGGAAATATTATTCTGTTTCATAGAAATCGCACAAAAGGAAGTCGCCTTCTCTAAATATCTCAGAGAGATCCTTTCCAATTCTGATGTGACATGAAAGTCCAATTCAGATATAGCAGTATACAAGCCGCTCTTTGCCTGTAAAGATGTTTCGTGTCGGATGTCCAACTAATATGAGAGAAACAAGTTTTTCGGAACTCAAAGTTCAAATATTAAGATTATTTTTAACTGGCCGCTTTGCCAAGACGCAAGTGCGCTGACTCTTTGCTTGATGACAACATGTAACCTCCTTTTGCCCTCGTTCCCCATCAAAGCCATTTTCCGCTTCTTTATCTTGTTTGGAGTACACAGAAATCACAGCACGAACGGCTCGGAGAGGTCCATCCCAAATCTGATCGAGTTGGTGGTGTTGCTCGCTGTCATTTTGCATAGTCTTATAGATTTAGACAAAGCGACATATAGGCAGCTCCTTTTCGTGCTATTGAAAGGAGTTTAAAATCAGCAAAAAGGTTATGTGTGTAAATTTTTTTCTCACGGTTCTCTTTTCAAGATTTGGCCTATTGTAAAAATCTGGTCGATGGTAGATTTACCAGTTCTGAATCCACACCGATATGTCCCAATTAGTCTGTTCACGTCATGGCTTAATCTTTCGCACCACATGCTTGATAGAACCATATATGCGATTCTTGAAAGACTGATTCCGCTATAGTCGGGGCAAATTGCGAGATCTCCCTTCATGTGGATTGGGCATAAAACACTTAGAATCCCATCTTTAGGACAATATTCCCTATAGGAGCTAATGCATTTGCTTCACCAGCTCCTGGCTGTCGTGATTGAACAGCTCAGCAAGGATGTTGTCAGACGCAGCTCGTCATAGTCAGGTAAGGAAACAATAGTTCCATAATTTTCGATTGTGGGGTCGGTTTGGCGATCTTTCCGTTTTCTTGTTCAATTCCTTTCTTGAGTACTCCCTTCATAATCTTAGAACTCTCGGTCGCTAAGTCGCCAAACTCGTTTTTAAAGGTGCTCGCCCGTGTTAAAAATCTTTCGCCGTTCGCCGCAGTTTTTGGCAGAATTTTCGGATGATATTCTCCTCTTCCCACTTTTCTGCCTCTATAATATACTTTTCTTTAAAAAACTAACATTTTCTTTTAAAATCTTAAGTTAGTTTGTAAACAAAATACTACTTCGGTGGTTAAGTTTCGGACCCTTAAAATCTGCACTTTTTGAGCCATGACATGAAATGACGATATAGGCGCGGATAACACAATGCTGCTAATATTTTAATTTCAACAAGGAAGAAATTATTTTGAAGGACAAAGATATCAATATCTTGTGATAGATTGTACCACTTCGGCATCGAGTTAAAGATATCGTGAGAGCAGCCAAGCTCGTTTAGTTTCGCAATTTTGACTTAGCTCTTGGTATTGCTAAACGTCAGATATTTTAGAATGCAGGCAGCTCCTTTGCGGGCATTCAAAATCTGTTTTAAAAAAGAAAAACGAGAAATGTACGCTTGAAAAAGTTTGGAAATATAAGAAACAAGTTTGTGAATTGAAATAAATTTGTTTTAAGATAATAAAGCTCCAAAATTTTGCTTCACATTTTCGATTTGTAAATCTTTTTTTTATGAATTCGAAGGCACCCTTTTAAATATGTACTTGTTTTATATTTACTCTTTACTACATACAGCTGTGTGCAATATAAAGTTAGGAAATTATAGTGGTTATCGTTCGACGAAATAAAAAGGACCTGTTTTTTTAAAATAATTTTCATTTAAAATATAACGAATTCCATACGAGAAACCACATAAAAAGCAATTTCAAAGTTTACAAAAAGTTCAGGAAACTTAATTAAACTTTAAAATAAGGACATCGAAATCTTTGAATTTATTGGCAGAATTGCTTGGAAATTTTTGAGTACGCAGTTTTGCAGACCAGTCAATTTTAATATCCCATTGTGCCAATTCTGTCAAAAACTTTCCTGAATTTTCAGAATTTTTTTCGTCAAGGGGGTTAAGAGCTTTCTACATACAAAGCATGAAGAAAAATTTATTTTGTATGGAAAAAACACCCAACATCCCTAACAAACAAAATTTTTAAAATTCAGGGGAAATTTTGAGGTATTTCTATTTGTAAATTAAATGAGCTATGAATATTCTCGAAAATACTGTAATTTTGATTTAAAATTTTAAAATTTAATTAACTTTCCTGAACTTTATTTAAACTTTTAAATTTCTTTTTATGTGGCTTCTGTTATGAAATTTGCCATATTTCAAATGAAAATGATTAAAAAAACAGCTTATTTTTATTTCGTCGAACAATATTCATTTTAATTTCACTACTATTATATTGAACACAACTGTATTTAAACTTTACTAGCCAACTTCTAAAAAATAGAAAAGCTTTATGAAGTTTTTACAAATGACCTGTGCATAGAAATTTCCAATTATAAAATCTTAATAAGCCACTTGAATTTAAAAATTTGTAGCTAAAACTATTTAGAATTAACTGCTTGTCATTGGCGCGATATTTAAGTTTTAGAAGAAAAGCTTCCTCGAAATTATCCCACAGTGCAATAAGCGTCAGCCTCATGGCTATGAAATAAAAAAGTGATAATAGCAAAACTTATTTGCTTATTGAATATAAACGGCTACAGAAATGTAGTTGCCTGCTTAAATAAAAAAGAAGACAGCTGTGGCCATAAAATGTTTAACTGTCGCAGCACTACACCAATAGTGCATTAGTAGAATGAGCGCAAAAAGTGTGTGTGAACCAACATCATGGATTATTAACCAAGAGAAAGCTAATGAAATTCACAAGTGCAGCGAGCATTACAATAACAATAAAAATAGTTTTATGAACATTTATCCTACCGCTAGCAGACCCGGCAGACGTTGTTCTGCCTAAAATTTGACTTGCCTACATTTACTAAATTGCACTCTTTACCCTCCCCACTCGGCGTTTCTCCTATAGGTATCCTGATATCTTCGTTTTTCTTTCTACTTTTGCTTTCCCCCACCCCCATATACCGTTGCTTATCTTTACCCTTTTCATTTTCCTCTAACACTACCTCTATATTTTAAATCTCTGTTTCTACTTCCCTTCTTCTCCCATTTCCTCTGCGGGTACTGATATGTCCATAGTTCCGAATTCTGTTTCAAAGGGTTTTCTGATGTATAGAACACATATCTATATATAAATTATCAATAACTTGAGCCAAATGAATTCCTAGATGTGCCGAATTGCTATTTCAAATAGCCTGGGGGTGCTTTTCGAAAATCTATATATAGCCTGTGTCGTCCCCAGCGAACCCCTGAACCCACTGTGAAAGTTTTATTAAGATAAACAATAAATACATGAATGAAGGACAAACAAAAGACAAAAAATGTGGGCGTGGCAACATATAGGACACATATATCCAAATATCATTGATTTAGACGAAATAAGTTTCGAGTTATCACGAATTGAAATTTTATATAGCCTGTCGGCGTGGCACCGCCCACTTTTCCAAACCTATATATAGCCTATGCATTAACCATTGATCCCAAGAATATACAGTGAAAATTTCACAAAAATCGGATAAGTTCTTTGGACGCGTATAAAGGACACACAGACACACATTCACTTTTATTTATAAGATAACACATTTGAATAAGTATAAGAAGCAGTTGACAATGCTTTTTTGAATTTTCACAATCAGAGGATATTCGGTATCTGTTTCTACAATGATAGAATAAGTCCCTATTGGCTATTCTCTAACATATATATTTTAATTTTAGTAACCTAGTTCCCAAACCGAAAATTCCGGGTTTGGATGAGAGAAAATCGGGATTTTCCACACCTCATGAAGGAAGGATTTCCGGCTTGGTAATGTATACTGTCATAAGGTATTAAAATTTATATTTGTTTTTGATCTTTGCTCTCTTCCTCTGCTATTGTGTAACTCCGCGTAGTTGAAAAGAATTCATGACGCATGTGCTGATGAAAGACAGCAGGCGCTGCAACCGCATGCCAGCGTTCTGAAAGCTTTTAATGTTGCATGGGAAAATAATAAAAAGGATAACCATGTCGCATAGCATTTTACTATTTCATTAGTATTTGTCGGGTCATTGTGAATAGTATTAACAATAATTGAATTTAATTCTTATTACGTTTTATTTTCTAGCTTTCTCTTGTAATACTGGCCAGTGTTTGAACCATTTCTGTGAAACTAGAAAAGAAACAAAAGAAAAGCCTAATAGCTAATAGTTAGTAAGTGCAGTATGTTACATATTTTTTCTTACTTACATTAGCTTCAGACCACCTACTCATCCTACACTCCGTTGAACGACCGACCGACTTCATAACGACTGATAAACTAACATACATTAACTTTACCAAACCGGACTGGGACCGCTTTACGGACTATACAGAGCGCTCCTTCGTTGCCTTAACCACTCCTACAGACGTACGCAAAGGCGAAAGAGAGTTTCGCAAGATCATTGATTCAGCCTCAGGCTGCTTTATTCCTGCTGGTAGAACACCAGAAATTCGTCCGAATTTTCCTGCAGAAGCTGCGCCGATGGCAAGAGAACGTGACCAAGTGAGACTCATCAATCCCGCAGATCTCAGAATCAAAGATCTCAATGCGGAAATTCGTTGGATAGTCAACGAACACAAACTGACCAAGTGGAAACAACACCTTCATGCATGCAACCTCTCCGGCGGAGTCGGCAAATTATTGTCCCTATCCAGTCCGACCAAATACAATGACAAGGTCGTCATTGCATTCGGCGACAGCGGCAAATCGGACGCCAGGAAATGCGCGAGCTTCTTTTGCCGGCTGTTTATAATGCATCCAGCTGCGGATAGGACTAAGAGAAGAGTCATCCGACGTGCGCACAAACACTCCACTGCGCCTATTGCCGTCTCAGTCGCAGAGGTCAATGAAGCCATAATGAAGACCAAGCTCTCAAAATCCATCGGACCCGACGGAATCGCCATGAAGATGATTATACACCTAGGCCACGAGGGACAGAGTTATTTAGCGGCTCTTTTCAACCCCTTTCTAACTACTTTCGTCATACCTGAGATATGGAAACAGGCGATTGTAGTTCCCTTACTAAAACCAGGGAAGCCGGCGAACCAAGGAGATTCTTATCGTCCGATATCCCTCCTTTTGCCGGTTGCGAAATTACTAGAGACAATTCTGCTCCCTTACTTCATTGCAAATCTGAAATTGCCCGATCACCAGCATGGTTTCCGCAAATCTCACAGCACTACATCCGCTTTGAATGCCATTACAACACAGATAAATTATGGTTTGAATCAACACCCACCAAACCATAGGACGGTTCTCGTGGCACATGACCTATCAAATCCATTTGATACGGTCAACCACGCCACACTCCTTCGAGATCTGGAAGAGACCCCGCTCCCTGCCGGCCTTAAACGGTCGACCGCTAATTACCTCAATGGTCTACAGGCATTAGTCAAATTCAGGAACAAGAAATCTAGGCCACGAAGAATAAAACAAGGGGTGCCGAAAGGTGGTTCTCTCTCACCCCTTTTGTTTAGTTTCTATATTTCGACACTTGCCACCCCTCCAAGAGGGAGTCTCCATTGTTTCCTACGCTGACGACTGCACGATAATGGCCTCGGGCAAGGGTCCCTCCATTGACGAACTCTGTACTAGAATGAACAGTAACCTCCGTGACCTTTCCAGCTTCTTCACCGAGCGAAATCTGACCCTATCTCCGACTAAATCGACGGCGACCCTGTTTACGACCTGGAATGCGCAGATGGGGCAAAAGTTAAATGTCCACGTAGACGGAGTACCTCGACCTACTGTCAACCACCCGAAAATCTTGGGTGTGACGTTTGACAACGGCCTCACCTTCGCTGGTCATGCCACCGCAATAGCTTCAAAGGTACAGAGTTGCAATAAGACCCTCAAGAAGAAACATTGCTTGCTACATATAAGGCTATTGGCCGCCCGCTTATTGACTACGCTGCGCCCATATCGTCGCCCAACCTTGCTGACACCAATTGAAGGAAATTGCAAGTCTGCTGCATCACGTCTTGGTTGATTTTAAAGCCGCCTTCCATAGCACGATACGAAGGTGTCTATACGCCGGTAAGTCTGAGTTTAGTTTCGCCGTAAAACTTATACGGCGTTGCAAAATGAGACCATCACCTCAGTCAAATTGGGAAGGACCTCTTCGCGCGGAAGCCATATTTTATAGAGGTCAAGAAGTTATTTTTATCAGCAGCTGCCGGTGGTAGCAGGGGAAGAGGGAGACCAACACTCCAATGGAATGACTAAGCGGAGACCGACTTGCGGTCCTGTGGTGTTTTAAACTGGTGCCAGTTGGTCGTTAGCGGCATTTAAAGAAGAAGAAAGAAAACTAGACTGGCCTCTTACATTCAGGCCTTCTGTTAAATATAAATATTCTTTGATTATTTTCTACTCGGTTACGTAAACTTAATACAAAGTAAACGAAAAAGTTTGCTTCGTATGTAAGTATAAGTATGAAGGCCTTGAGCGAAACATAAACAACACTTAACAGAGCTTGGAAGTCGATTCTGTTAAAAAGCTTGATCATCAAAACAACATTGCTGGTTCGAAAAATCTTTACAGAGATGTATGGTGGTATCATCGAAACAACTGTTGGTTTCTTCATCCAGTATTAGTTAAACATTTTGATGTAAAACTGCCAGTAACTGTCAAAAATGAGCTGAGATATAGCGGTTGAAAAACCTTAAATGGATATATCTTGGAGACTTCCAAAAACTAAATTAACCTAACGTGGTTTAGTTTTGAGTATGAAAAGATTGATTATTTACAGTTAAGATTTTGTTGTGGTGACTGCAATGCGAGATTGAGTAGGCAAATCATTTTCCGCTCAACAAACCAAGTACATTCGACTGGGCTAAAAAAAATGATAATGATATAATTTTTTAGAACGGTGGAAAAATAGTCTAAAATTTTCATACCGTAGTAAAAATTTTTGATTTCATCTGACTGCTCTCATTTTTGCTTTTACAGTGCGAAAGCATCACAATAAAATAGTTTAGTAGGAAATATTATTTTCCACCAAAAAGTTTTGAATGCAAGCATACTTTAAATCAGACTTGTTAAATAATTATTAACGGTTTGATTAATTATTTTCTTGAGATTCCATTTAATGATTGAGTACCATTACTTCCAATTTTTTATTGATTATTTTCCAATTAATTAAAAAAATCATGATTTTTTACGATTATTAAAAAAAAAAAACAAAAAAAAAATAAACAAAAAATTATTAAAAAATATTAATTTTGATTATTTTTGATTTTTTTTTATTATTTTCAGTATTGTTGTAGAAGCATACATATCAACAATACTGAAAAAATCAAACATTATCGAAAATAATCTAAAAATAGCCACAAGAAAATAAAAAATATATAAACGTGATCAAAACCACTTTTTTTTGATTATTTAAATTTTTATTTTTTTTCTAATCGTAATCAATTAATGATTGTCATTTGTAGAAAAGCAATTAAAATAATGATTATTTTATTAAAAAAAGCCGCGTAATTAATTGATTACTAATTACGTATCAAATTTAACAGGTCTGCTTTTAATATTAGTATATTTTTCTGATAGCACATTTTGACTGTGAACATTGTTAAAACCACAATGGATGGACTAACATGATTAGCTAAGTTAAAACGCCTTCAAAACTTACAAAACCATTAGAGGGAAGTATTGAGTTGCTCAAGTCTAATGTAATGACCTGTCAAACTAAAAATTTCGAAACTCAAATAACCAATTTACAACAAGACAATGCGAAGAATTAAAAAAAAATTAAAGGATATTACATCGGAACCATATGTGCATACGCCTGAAACTTAGGGCAGAGTTTAAATACTTTTTTTCAATCCAGTCTGTTCATATACAACTTCCATGTATCAATGCATCGAATAGAAATATCGATATTTCCGAAGCATCGCTGTTGCTTTTACATCCCCAGCGCAGCAAAGTATTAATTTTGTTTTCTTTTGCCAAAAAGTTATATACAAGTACATGGTTATCCTAAAATTTAAATCGGTCTCAACAGATGCCTTTTAAGATGCCAATATTTTTCAGTACTTAAAACTTTATTGGACTTTTAACAACTTTCTTCGGCTTCTTTATCTTTTACTTGTTGGTTTTTAGTTGATCCTATAAGTATATAGAAAGGCACACAATTTTAATTTTTTCGAAATGCTCACAGATTTGGGCTGCATTATAAAGTAAAAAAGTACAAATGATGCTCGTAAATCCAATACAAAGTGCTAATAAAAAGTATATTAAAAGAATTTACAAAAAAAAAGTAGTAGACAAATTACAGTTGCAAACACATTCTTATGTTACTTACTTTGTTGTTGTTAGAAATTACTTTTATTGTGTGCTTCTAGATACCCCTGCACGTTTGTTCAAAGGGTGGAAAACCTGAGTTAATAAAATTTTTCTTGTGAATATAACTTTGGAAAGCATCAGCCATGCTTACGAAATTCTTTTTTAATGGCTTTTGAGGTCGCAGACATGCTGTGTGCTTGGGTATGTTGTCTGAGTGAGAACAACCATACAGTTAAACAACCCTGCAAAAAAGGGATTAGTCTAGGATAAATCCAAAATGAGTCGAAAAGGAGCATGCGATAAATGCCAGTTTAGATCTCTTTGTATAGGTTGAAGTGGCTCCTTTTGTTTGAGAATGTCCTTGAGACTAATTGGTCCCTTTCATGGCCAAAACGGGAGTGTCGGACAGATTCTTTTTGTTCCCCTACGGGTACGGTCCGACAAGTTTATTTTCAACACCTAAAAGTAGGCTACAAAAAGTAAAATCTATTTATCCCAGCTATACCTTAACGGAATTAATGGTAGCCTACTGTATACGAAAGTTATTGATTGCGGATCACTCTCTTTAGAGAGATCAGTCGCACGATTTTTTGCAGGGTAACTAGTAGTAAGCTATCGCACAGCTGGCATGAAACTAAAGCGTGTCGCTTTCAGCCATTGATTGTCCGCAACTTTTAATTGCCAACTGTCGTGAACAGCTTGAAATGTGTTGGTGTGTCATATAAAGCCATTTGCCAAAGCAACTAGTAGTAAACTATTCCCAAAGTAGTATGAACGTCAAGCTAAACTAGTGTATCAAATGTAATATTTTCATACAAAAAACTGGTATGGCTTGAAGATATTTCACGAGATGTCAAGTATCAGATTTATGAGAGAAATATCTCAGTCCCGTACTAGTTAAAGAGAGACCAAAAAATGTAAGCTTAATAATGAAAGTGAAAGTAGTTTATGCATTATTGATAAAAGCGCGATTAACATGAAAGAGGTCCGCGGTTCAAACGTTACTGCCGGAAATGTTAAACTTTATAGAAAAGTTGAAACTGGGAGATTTTTCACTGAATACTTCAGTATTCACCACAGCTTAGACTTGTTTTATTAAATATTTTCTATTTTTCGAACTGGTTTGAAAACAGTCAGAGAATTCCACTTGTGCACTAGTCCCTTGTCTGAATAGTTGGGTTTGTCGATGCGGGGTGCGCAAGCAACAAGAAAATACAAATTTATCTAGTATCACAACAAGTTCAGTTTTGAAAATGACCATCTGGTTAAAAAAAAAATTAACTTTGACTAAGGTAAACCTACTTCCTTAGCCCTATTGTCTTAACTTCGCTTGGCACTTCCATTTGTCCTTTTTTGTTATGTTGGCTGATATTCTTCTTATTTCTTTAAAGGGCGCTTAACCGTCTGAACAATTTGGCCGTCCCACAAAGCGCGCTGTTTGTTCTCTCTGCCAACTGGAAACACCACCGGCTTGCAAATCGGTCTCCCTTGGGGTTTCCATCGTAGTGGTGGTCTACCTGTTCCTCTAATTCGCCCGGCCGATGCCGATCAGAATACTTCTTGGAACATCTTTATTGATTCGCACAAGATGGCTTAGCCAAAGAAGTCGCTAAGTTTTAATTTGTTGAACTACATATGTCGGTGTCTGCATTCAGCTAGTCTTTAAATCTTCATCGGTACTTGCCTTCGCTACCTTCTAGAAATCCATAAATCTTTCGAAGAACCTTTCTCTAGAATACTTCCAAATCGGCCTCATTACATGTGGTCAGGGTCCAAGCTTCTGCACCAGACAAAAGACGGTACGATAAGTTACTTGTAGGGTGTTATTTTCGTTTGTCGACAGAGGACTTTACTTCTCAATCAATAATGCCTAAATTTAAATGAAGTACAAAGCTTACCTCAGTTATGGAGGGAAAATTTCAGTTCTAAATGGCAAGATCGATGAAGCATCTAATACCCTGTCTATGGGAAACGCTTTCCACCAATTGATTATTGGGAAGAGAGATATTATCTAACTATCGGCTCGCTTACACGCGTATAAAATAACTATTAAAAACACCTGGATCTTGGAAGGCACATCACTGTTGATATCTATAAATTTGAAACGGTGATAGACTTCGTCTATTTGAGAACCAGTTTTGACATAAAAAAATATGACAGCTAGAAAATTCTAAAAGGAATCACTTTTGCCAGCATGTGATACTTTGGGCTGAATATGCAATTAAGAATTAAGATCCACTCGAGAAAGATCATGCTCTTTAAATGTTTTATCATGTCTCTGATATTATGTGGCTCGGAGTCATGGACAGAGTCAAAATAAGATGAGGCAGCCTTTGGAGTATTCGAGAGAAAAGTCCTTTGGAGGACCTGTGGTTCCTTTCATGATGCCAACGGCACGTATCCAAGGAGATTCAACGACGTGATGCAACAACTTGAAGCAGATGGTGCATGGTGCGGCGAATTAGACTCAAAGGCTTTGTTGGATGGATCATATTATGGGAAGAAAAGTTTTCTATCGCCACAAATTCGATGACATATTTAGTGGGAAGCGCCAACTGAGATGGGAAAAAGCCGGTAAAGGATAACTTGGACTCCCTTGTCGTTTAAATTTGCTTGACTACAGATTAATCAAATCTTACAGACTAGATATGACAAAATATAAAATAAACTATAATGAACAAACAACAAATTGTTGAGAGTAGGATCATTTGATAGTTATTTTAAAGAATATTATAAGGAGCTTAGCATATAAAGTTTGAGCCATGTATTTTGCTTAATAAAAGCGAGTCGAATCTTTGAGCTGTGTGGAACTAACTGGATTGTTGGAGAGGACGTGTCTTCAATCCACCTTCTCTTTCTGATTGTATATTCATAAAAGTTGTGAGTAGAAATTTATAGGACTCACTGGATGGTTGGAGAGGCGGTGTCTCCAATTCATTTTAAGTAGTGAGTAGATATTTTTTAAGTAAGAAAAGCGAGTCAGAGGCTTCAATGTTTCTGCAATGATTATTGAAATGCTGACACAAACAAGGGAAAGGCTCGTGGAATTCAAAGTTCGATCTGGAAGTGCTCAAATTGTTTGGAAATGTCTCGACGGTCTGAGTGGGACATAAATAATAATCACGCCAAGCCAGAATAGACTATTCACTACGCCTGTCAAAAGTTTCGCCGTGAACAAAACTCCAATGACGTTGATAACGTTGTTCTTCACCCTCTTTCCGTTTTTTGTCAATGGCGCTGTTTCAGTCGATTTTATTTTCCAGATTTCCAAAAGTAAGCAAAATTGGTTTTATTGGTCACTAATCCATTTTCACGTTTACGAATATGCCTACAATGTATGACTTATTTGTTGTTTACAGTAGAATAGTTACATATATATACACATATACATAAATACATATATGTACCCTGCAAAAAAAGCGATAAGTCTAGGATGAATCCGGGATGAGTCGCAAAGGAGCATGCGACCAATGTCAGTATTGACCTCTTTGTTTGGGTTGAAGTGATCCCTTTTGTTTTAGCATGTCCTATGAAGAGACTAATTGGTCCCGTTCATGTCCAAAAGGTTAGTGTCGACAGATTCCCTTTGTTCCTCTGTGTGTACGGTCGAACAAGTTTACTTTCAACACCTAAAGTTAGGCTACAGAAATTAAAATCGACTTACCTTAACTATGCCTATAACAGAATAGTTGCGATCAATTGTAGCCCACTGTATACGAAAGGTATTGATCCCGGATCACTCTCTTTAGAGATCAGTCCCACGATTTTTTGCAGCGTACCTGGGTATTTCTGGAAATGTATGTTTGTAACCATACACGATTTGCATCAAAGCGCAAAAATTTTAGCTAGCACGAAACAATGGCAGCCAAATAAAAGACCACAACAGCTGCAATAAAAATAAAACAAAAACACTGATGGTTGAAAAAGTAAGCAACGAAAGTGCCATAAAACTGAATCAGGTAAAAAATCGAATTCACATGCGGCGTCACAATTCATCGACCAAATTTGCAAAGCATACTTTTTCGAACTGATTGGTTCACACAAAGACTGCAAAGTACACACAAAACCATTTACACATGAGTAAAGTAAGGTACAATAAAATCCGTAATATCTCGCTCTAACATATATATTTGGTACTTTGGATATTGTAACTAGTGTCAATAATAAATTGTAGTAACTCTTATTATGGGACTGTAAAAAGCATTTACAAGTCCCTAAACGTATCCATTTCAATGTACTTTAAACGTAGGAAAATGGAAACAATTGTAAGAAAACTTGGTCCAAATTATTAGCAAGCTCTAAACACTTCCAGACAGGACTTCAGATTAGCAGCGAATATAATGCTTTTTCTAGATTCGAATATCCTACTTCAGCTGTCCTGCAATACGAGGAACTACTATGCCTCAGACCCGGCCCTGCATAGTTATCGTCCCTTCGACATATTTCTCAGCCTAAGAAAACTCACATAAATATAATGAAGTGGTCTCCATTGCCATGTTCTAGAAGGGGCAATACGGATTATTGTGGTTTGTAGACTTTGGGACGTCTGCGGGTAAAAAAAGCTGTATAAGCAGAGAGAGTGGAGGTAAACCCTTTGGTAGCAGTAGGAATATAGCATAAAGTGTAAGCTGAAAGCATCAGATGAGACGGCTGTGGCAGTGAATAGTAATAGAAGATATTCTTATCGGAATACGCTTGTGGCAACAGATAAAGAGAAAGGCTCTCAGTCTACCCGGGGTTAGGGGGTTAAGGGACTAGAATATGCGCGGATAGGTATGCCTGTCGTAAGAGTTGAATTAAAATACCTAAAAGTAATGACGTGCAACTTGATGGTTGATCTTCTGATATGATGCCTCTCACCTCTCATTAACAATCGTCTTCTTCCCTGCGGAAGGAGGAGTTGAGATGACGAACTAAACACTGCAGTTATGCTGATTAAGCCAGGATATGCGAAAGTATTCGTATCAGAACCCGCTTACGAGAACACATAAATAGGAAGGCCCTCAGTTCGAAGGAAAGAATGGACCACGATTTTGGTTCACTTACAAAATTGACTCCAGGTAGACGGTCACTCCCTCTACTAAGAAAAGGAAGAACAATAGATTGATTACAAGATGAGACCACATTTTTAGGACGGAATGTATCCGACGCTCATTATTTTGGGTTCTCAAGTAAACTTTTCATTTTATAAATTTTGTGTTTTGCCTCCTTTTTTCAGAGACCCCAATTATAATGAAGCCTAAATTCCTGAGTGCCTGTCCAACAGTGCGCTTTTAGAAACTAAGATAATGTCTCTCTTTAAATTAGTCCTATTGAAAGGATGCCGATCACCTTATGTATAGTTCAAAGTAAATGAAAATTTGGAGAGCACAAGAGGGTTAAAAAGAAGAGGAATATACGAGAGAATAAAGAAAGCATCGGTGATCTTGGCATGCTTCAAAGCAAGAACTTTTGATTTTGATCCTCTGCGATCTTCCTTGGTTTTTGAACACACATTTTCTCTGAGACCGTGGATGATGAGATTTCTCACAGATCAGTTCTCGAAAAAATTTTAACCCGCTAGCAGCAGCAAAATTGTCAATTTATTATTTATTGATTAAAAATCAAAACCCGTTGAAGATATCACAATAAAAAACGATACACGGATTACCTTTTTTATGAAGAATGTTCAGGAAAAATATGAACGAAATATGCTGAAGACCACGCCCACTTTTATGCAAAAGATTTTTAAAGGGATCGTATAAGTAGAAAATAGGCCTCTCTGCGAAAAAAACTTTGTACTATTTCTAAAAATAGTCGAAATTGGTTGAGCGACACGCCCACTTTTTTTATATAGTTTGAAAAATTTGTTTGTAAAATTAAAGAATCCATATTTCTGTAACTGTGAAAGTTATTTATTGAGATTTGGCTTCTCACGAAACTTGAAGGCACATAAAGTTTGTCGATTTTGTGGAGGTAGGCGTGGTGCTGTCCCTGCTGTTATTTGCCAAGACAATTACTAGTAATTTTGTCAAGATGGTTTAATGAAAGTGGTGGGTTCTCATTGCTTTTCTTTTCGTGCCAAAAACTATGCAAATTGAATTACACACAAACAAAATATCGGTTGAAGGCGGTATATATTTCTTTTGCTATTTCTTCTAAATGGAATGCCATAATAGATCACTTCTAGGCTGGATTTTGGCCGAACTGAGATTTCCTTACTGGTTTTTCTTGTCTCACTTGCCAGTTGTGACTCTGTGTTACTCCTGGTGTTTCTGCATAAATGTCGCATTGGCGCGTGCTTAATGCTTTTCTTCCGTAGCTCTTCGTCTGTTCATAGCTTTCCTATGATTTCTCACACAACTAATGCTGTTCTTGATCAAAACCATATCTTTACATTTTCGAACTATGAACATTAGACTGGGTCGATTTATTAACCGATATCGCGCCACCGGTTTTTCGATAGTTTTTGGGCTCAGGAAAAAAAAATTCCACTACGCATACCCAACAAAATAATTTTCGAGCCTGCGAAATTTTTTTTTCGACTTTGGTTTTTAAGGGGGTTTTCATAACCTACTGAAAAAATTTTCATTTGATTTTAAAATTTACATGTATACCCTGTCCGACCCAAAAATGTCCGCTAAAACGTTGGCGATAACAGTTTTTTGACAAAAAAAAAACAATATTTTTTGGGTTGTGGGGAGTGGCTTGGTCAAAAAATTTACCCTTTCGCTATTTTTTTAAGGGTTTTTTCAGCACACTTGCAAAAATGTTTTCGATGAAAACGAATTTGTCTCATATTTCCTGTCCCACTTAAAATTATGTGCTAAAAACGTTGGCAATAACGGGTGTTTGAAAAAAAAATTTGATTTTCGGGTTTTGGGACTTGTATTGGTCGAAAAATCGACTTTTCCAAAACCCGAAAATACATTTTTTTTTTTAAAAAACTGTTATCGCCAATGTTTTTAGCGGACATTGTTGGGTCGGACAGGGTATCCATGAAAATTTAAAAATCAAATGAAAATTTTTTTAGCAGGTCGTGAAAAAAACCTTAAAAATCAAAGTCGAAAAAAGTCAAAAAAATTAAATTTTGCAGGCTCGAAAATAATTTTTTTGGTTATGCGTAGTGGAACTTTTTTCCCTGAGCCCAAAACCTATCGAAAAATCGATGGCGCGATATCGGTTAACTTTGGTCCATACAAATCGACCCACCCTAATGTACATGATATCCACCTGCGGTCTCAAAACAAACAACAAACAGTTCTAAAATGTAATCTAAATGCTATTGATGTTACCTTAATGGGGAGACATGTGTGTGATCAAACCTAACGTTTCAAGTTTTTATTAGTTTCTACTTTGCACCCACTTCACTTTCTGTTTTTCACTTTTCGTTTAAACATTTCAATGGCTTTTAAGTGCGCCATGCTCACGTATTGCCAATTCAATAAATTTCAACTTATTGCTAGAAAGCTCTTAAGTTCTTTCAAAAGGTTGTTGTACACGAATACATACAAAGTACGTCCTTATTGCTTTTGCATTGTTTAGTTACTTTCATCGACATGTCAGGTCACAAATGTGTGACAAAATGTTCACATTGTTTGCATATGGGGTAAACGCATGGTATTTGTTGTGTTGGTAACCTTGAATGACAATGAGTGAATAGTTTTTGAAATTTACAAATGAAAGTTGCTAAAGTGGATGTGAATTTACGATACAGTTTTTTTTTTGTTCGTTTTATGTAAAAGTTCATTTATATGAATGTGTAGGTCCATCAGGACTACAAAAAGTTATTTGATTAAATTTCATACACACACAAACAGAATTTTAAAAAGATTTAAAATGTATTACTAAAATAAGCATGGATATTTAAAATTTTTAAACTAATAAAACATATAGATATTTGTAATTATTTTTCGTCGTCCGGTATCTTTTATTTATGGATTTATGTGATATCATTAGGGTTCATTGGTCAAAATGCAAATAATGATTGATCTTTTAGTGAGTTTGTTTAATTACTTTCTTCACAAAAAGGTCTCGGGTAAAGATTTTGAGAAAAAGATAAAGTAAGCAGGTTTCGGAACTATTCGTTTATAAATATTCAAGTGTGTTCTTTTATGAGTTTACACGCGAATTTAAACATTAAGACAACATTTTATAATTATTCAAAAACATTACCAAAAGGTTCCGAAATGATCTGGAAAACAATACAAAATTGTTCCGAAAACATGTTCAAATTTCCCGAAAAACCTCCCGAAAAATGTCGCTAAATGGGCCGCAAACAACCCCGAAAAAGTTTCGAAAACAATACCATAATGATCGGGAAATAATCCGAAAACCATCCTAAAATGATGCCGAAAAAATTTCAAAATGATCCCAGAAATGTCTCGAAGCGAATTGCAATATTTTATTTTAATGCTCACGTTCGTGAATACGAATGAATGATTGTGAATGCTTCCGAACTCTGCAAGAAAGCCTAATTGTCTAAAACTTTAGACTTGTTATTATTGCATTATTGTTAATTTTTATATTTGATATATTATATATTCTTTTATTTTTATACTTTATATATTATATATTCGTTTCCTTTTATCACTTTATTTCTCAAAATCTGCCCCAAGAATTTCTGTCTTGGAGTTGGCATTTAGGATGTTTTTTCAGCGTTGTCATCTGTTAGATTTTTCTAATGAATGACGTATGCCAATTCGCAAACAAAATAATTTGCAAGTAAGGTTACCATTTAGGGTTCCCACTTCTCTTTATTATATTTTTATGTTTGGCATATTTGCTTTGTATAACCTCTTAACTATTTAGACACTTTTGAATGTTATTAGTATGCTACAGTCTAAGTTCTGCTATTTAATAGCTACCAATTAGGTTGTTCCCAAAGGGCTGTCACCTGTATAAAACTATTTTCACTCTTTCGAGTGTCTGCTTTTCTCTTAATATGATTTGAGCAATTTAGATAAAATTTTCCATATAAGTAATATGCTACATTTAAAGCTATACTATTGAGTGGTTGCCGCTTAGGGTTGCCATCTGTATGAAATTGTTTTGAAACTTAATAAGTTATGCGAATATTTTGTCAAACGAAAGGTACACCAGGCCACCTTATCTCATAATTTTTATGCTTTTGCATATCCACTTTTATTTGGTAAGCTCCTTGGTACTTTTCTCTGGAGTATAGTTTATCTGCTACAATCAATGCTCACGTACTAAAATGCTACCACTTGGGATGTTTTATGCGGTTGCCACCTATCTGAAAAAAAAAAATTTATTTAATGAGAAATGTTAAGTAAGTCTTATACGTACTTTTTAAAAATAACATTTCTAGCTAGAGTTGCCACCTTAATCTATTACAAATAATTTTTTCATGTGCGGTATTATCTCTAAAATTACCTTAAACAAATAACTTGATACATCATTTCGACGATCATTTCAAAATATTTTTCAATAGCGTTCTATTTCAGGTTTTTTTTCAAAAACGACCAATCCTATACTTTTTTCAACTTCAAAATTTATTTCTAGAATGAGTTTCAAGCCCTATCTTAATGAATATTCAATATATTTTCAGCTGAGATAGGACATTTTTGAATCAAATTTTGAAATAGGGAGTTATTGGAAAAAATTCTTAGATAGGGTGTTGTTGAAACAAACAAATGATTTGTTTTCAGTGAAAAGTACTATCTTTATAAAAATTTAAAAAAAAAGTGTTAAGTGGGTTGAGCGGGTAGGCGAATAAAAGTATCTCTAAATCCCGAACTGTAGCAGCTTATAAAAATACATACAGCAGGAAACAAAATGGTAAGGCAACTTCGGACGATTCGAGCGAAGCTTCATACATCAGGTGCTGTTTGTTCTATTTGAATAAAAGATTGAACTTTTTGCTATAGTCTCTGGAAACGGCTGCTCATACCTTAAACTAGGCCTACAGAAGCATACAATTTCTTTGAGATACTTTAAAGTCGCTCTCGGAGCCTAGAAAAAGGTCAACTCTGTTTTATATAAACGCTTGATAAGTCAGAAAATGGATTCGAAATATTTTCCATTGGACGTTTTATTTGCTCAATTAACCGAAACTCAGCTTGGCCCTATGGACGGGGGAATCTCTTTAACTCTTTTTCAAATCTGAAGGACAACTAAAAATTTTTCAAAACGAGTTGTGTGGGTATACGTAATTCCAAGGGTGGTAAGTACCAAATTGTAAGGGCTTCGGATACTCAGCTCTCTGCTTCTTATGAATCCTGTCATACAACATGTCCTGAGCTTTTTTGTGTGATATCCAATAACAATTTAAATACTTGATTTAGGTAGCTGTTCCAATATGTGCTACACGGACGAAATGCAACAGATAAAAGGCCAGCTATAAGATGCTTGAATTACTCGCAAGAAGTGTCGTCAATAACTCCAAGTCTGTTTGGGATTTATGAATCCTTATGAGATAAGAAAAATAGCAAGTTCGAGACCATAGGAAATCAAAAATAAATGCAAAAACTTAAATAAAGAGAAGCTAAGCCTAAGTCTTCTCGTATAAGATGTATCACGTATTATAGTAATTTGATGAACAAATTAAACTAAACTTCATCCTTTTCAGTTGGCATAAAATAAAAGCAAATTAACTAAAGACCTGCATAAGTTTGACACATTTTGGGCCAAACAGATCTGGAATATTTAGCGACTTCTTAGTTTTCGCTACCAACATCACAGACAAACATTCATCAAGGCCATCCCTTAAATAACTCAAAGCAATAGCTCCGAACTGCAGATTCCGCCTTCACATAAATCCATCCATGTTCACATTACATTAATTTCACACGCCACAAACTTTATAATTAAATCAATTATACTCGGTTGTTTGTTGTAGTAGTAAGTGTGTAAACATTAAGCGGGCGCCAACTAAGAAAATTTGCTAACACGAAACATATCGCCTCCCTCTACTCGGAAGCATGAGTATGTAAATATTAAAATGTTGAAAAATTAAGTTTAAAAGCTTAATTATTTCGATAGACCTGAAGATTTTCGACTCTTTGATTGAAGCAAGAGTTATTTACTTTAATGCATGGCACTTAGAATTTCGATTTGACATTGAACATTCAGTGGGTCTAGTCCAGTGAAACTTTTAACTCAAAACTGGTATATTTGCACATGTATGGTTAGACCAAGAGGGCGACGATATGTCTTAACATTTCATACATCAAGCAACAAGTTCAAGTATATGTATGCAAAAGCAAAAAAATACTGATGCTGTGGAAGCATTTTCGAAGCACTACAGAGATGTTGTTGTTGTTGAAGTCAAACCTACTCAGCTAGTTTCTTAAAGTGCATTTATCTCTTCTCAGAAGCTCCGAAATAATGATCAAATAGAAGTCCGTATTTTAAGATTTTTTGGAGTATTTTCCAGCAAACATAAAAGAAACACATTTTTATGGCAGAAGAAGTGAATATTCTAGAGCGGAAAACCCGCAATTCTCAATTATATGAATCATTTAGGGCATTATATTTTAAATATTATATAAATAATACTAATAAATTGTGGTAAAGAATACTTTCTTCTAATTTATAAGACACAGATATGCATTTCAAAACTCACATAAAGCTTTATGAGTAAATAAATGCTACCAATATGAACCCAAAAATTATCCAAAACCATCCAAATGGCGGACAAAATGTGCTGAAAAAGAGTCTAAAACCATTCATAAGAGCATCAATAAAATGCTTCAATATGAGTTCAAAAAGACGCCAAAGTTTATTTAAAAAGCATAATAAAACACTTGAAAACATAGGATTCATAGTCATTTTGCATCTTTTATGACTTCTTTTATTGTGCCAACGTAAAACAATTCTTTGCTCTTTTTTGGCCCCGAAAGGAGCTTATTTCTGAGAGAAATGCTCTGGAAAGTGTGCGCTTTATACCTCCGGATTTAGTATTTTTTCCGCCGTTTGGTTTTCCTCTGATTGGTAAAATACAGAAAAGTCAATAAAAGCCAAAAAAAAAAATAAAAATCCAAAAAGAATTCAAAAACCATAAAAAAGGTAGAAAAATTTGCCTAAAAAGGAAAAAAGAATACTCGAAAATACTTCAAAATAAATAAAAGCCTCCAATATGAATCAAAAAAGGATTTAAAACAACCAAAATCGAAAAAAGTGTGCCTAGAAACAGTGAAAAAATACTCTAAAAATTCTGCAGGAAAGCATCAGTAGGATTATGAATTATGCATTATGAGTTCAAAAAGTCCCCAAAATTCATTAAAAAAGCGTAATAAAACCCTCTAAATTCAGATTAAGATTAGGTGGAAATCTTCTGTAGTAACGCTTCATAGAAATACTTTCACTGAAGTTTCCCGTAAAACACCTTTCGTGTTGTACCCATATTGAGAAATTTTATTTTACTTTCTTTTCAATAGGTGGCAACCCTCAATTTTAAAAGTGTCCTCCAAACATCGACTCAAAATTTAGTTTGTTTTGGCTCTTATGTCATGTGTTCATGTTTTAGTAGGAGTTATTAAATCTTTAAAAGACTTTAATTATTCAAAACAACAAAACTGTTGCGTATGACCAATAGAAACTGTAGAAACATCACATATGATATTTCATCACATCACATCACATCATTTTATATCATACCATATCACATCATATCATAAGATATCATATAATACACCTAAGAAGGAGGAACTCATTTGATTGAAAAACGATTTTTCTTTGATTCATTTTCAACAACTCTGCATAAGCTTAACACTTTTTGAAAATAAAAAATTGGGTTTTAACTTTGAAAAAATTGCGCGCTGTCAAATATCCAATCAGCAATTTACGAGGAAGTTTGCTTAAATCAAATATGACATCAATAATCTGAAATAACTTTAGCATTCCCATATGCGTATATACATATGTACATATTTTTTTGCTGCCAACTTTGTGAACTTTCATTCGGACGCCTATATATTTATCCAGTGGGTGTTCGTAAGCAGCAGGGGCTTAAACATCAAATCTCTGTTATAATATACCCCCAGCGCGTAGTCGATATAAGTTATATAAGCTTCTTGCACAACAAGTCATACCAATATTTTTGAGAATTAACATACATACCTACACGTTCCTGCGGTCTGGTTAAAGTACGTGTTCATGCTGGGTTAAGCTTTTGCATTTAGCATAATCGATTGGCCATTGAATTTCCTACATAGAATTTCTTGAAGCGAATAAATTCTTTTGGTTAATGGAATTTTACATTAACTTAACTTCACAGCAGATTCTTCGTGTTAAATATTTTTGCTAAAAATATGAGTTCTTGGTTTGAACGTTTATTTAATTATCTTTAGGATCCCCCTTTGAACCTGTATCAAAAAAATCGTATCCAATTTTTTAACTTAGGCTTATTGGCTTGACTTCCTACTCTTCCACAACTGTCTTTTGCCAACTCAACGTGATATCAGCAAGGATATAGGCTATCATAGTCGTATTAATTGCCGGAACTAAGCTTTCTATAGATGGCAAAGTGCCTCTAGAACAGAGCATGTATAGGCAAGAGCTATATGACTGACTTGAGTACGACTACATTCTTCTAGTATAGGCCTGAAGGAAAGTAGCCAGACAAATTTTTTTGAGGCTACTGATTTTATATTTTTTTCTTTTTTTATTTCATATTGTTTTATATTGACGTCTTTTAATCAAACAAATCAGATTAAAATGAAATATATCGCACAAAAACGATGTAATTCAAATATGCAAATCTGATTTTCAAAGATTTTTTTTAAAATAATTCCGGTGTAAAAGTCAAATCTTCGGTGAACACTTATGAGCTCTAAAAAAATTTAATCTTTCTTCGGCGGTCTAGTTGCAGCACACGTGGCACAGGCAATTTTGTGTACATTTTTATTAAATGGAAAATGTTTGGGAACAGTTCTCTCTGAAACTTATTTAAAGCTTCTAAATGAGGTCCGTTGGTTTAAGTGACCTGCTGGTGCCACAATATAACTTTCCCTCCCCTTGTTGACTATTTGTCCTCAACGCTATACCTTTATGGAACAAGATTCCTGCAACAATTCGTAGTAGTGTAAAAAAAAAAAACATTAGGAAAAATTTAAAGTCTTCTTTTGGTATATTTCTGTTTTAGTCCTCGTTTTATTTATTCTCGTTATGTATTATTTAAACACCCAATATGTCCCTTTCTTATATTTTTATCTAATTAATATTTAGTCTTCCATCTATAGCTTTTAATACCTTTGATGCACATGAAATGGCATTATAACTTTGGTCCGATGTTTGTAAGTAAGAGAAGAAGAAGAGATAGGCCTACCAATGAGTATACCGAAATGGTCAGGGCGATGAGCTGAGTCGATCTGTCTGTCCGTCTGTCTGTCTGCTTGAACGCAAACTAGTCCCTCAATTTTAGAGCTATCTGATGAAATTCGGTATGTGGCCACCATTTTGTGATATATTAATAATTTGTCGAGACCAACAAAATCAAACCAATACAACGCATAGCTCCCATACAATCGGTTGTTCCAATAAACGGGTCTTGGCCTATAACTCTTGCAATTAAAAAGCTAGCAACGTAAACTTTTGCAGGTGTGGTACATATTATATACGTAATGTCACTAGTGAAAATCAGCCAGATCGTACCAACAAAACAGATAGCCCCTCTACAATCCATTTTCCCGATAAATGGCTTTTGGGCTATGTATATTTAAGTTAAAAGGGTAAGACTATCAAGTTTTGCAAAGTTTGTACTTATTGTAAGTAAGGATCGGACACTTCAATTCATGATGCGTGTTCATGGAAGGCATAAAGTCTTTGGCACAGCCGAAGGCAGCGATTTCTTTACTTGTTTTACTTAAATTAGATGCTTTTAAGCTTTTAATGTGTTTTAATATGTGCATATATAATACACAATTGTTGTAAAAGTTATACTTCTTATCGTACTAATGCATTAATTAATATGTAGATAACATGACTCCCAATCTAATGCAGGCCGCATTTGACTAGATACAATTCTTCTCTTTCCAAATCTGAAGAAGTGGCTGACCGTCAAAAGGTTCGGGTCAAATGCAGAGCATTACAATATCATAAAATTGGAAAAAAGGGAACTTAATTATTGAGATAAATGGGACGACGTTGAAAAATAAAGTGCTTTTCTATCTAAAAAGTTATTTTATATTCAAAAAATGGTGCCAAACAGTTTTTTGAAAGAATGTTCCCCCTAGCAGTGGCATAAAAAGTTCTCATGGAAAATTTATTTGATTTAACAAATGTCGCTTGAGTTGGCATAAAATACAAAAAAAATGCTACATCAAGTCAAATTATTATTATTATTACATAACTTGAGAAGGGTTATCCATACCTTTTTATATGGGCCAATGATTCAATATTATTTCATATTAATATTATGAGTACTGCCAATACTAATGCTGATTATACTTTTTCATATATTCTTTTTGTTGAAATACGTATATTCCGACGCATGAATTCAATAAGTAATTAAATTTATTTTAGAGTGCAATAAATATCAACTGCCTTCTGCTAAAGAAAGCACTCAACTAAAATCATATTAACTGTCACGTCTCAACTCTTTGTGTACAATGACGTACAACGTAACGTAAGAAAATAACTGTTACGTTGGGAGAGCATTAAAACGCAAGCATGCGCACATCACAGGAGAAACATTTTACTCGTTCTTGTTTTATTTATCCTGTGTGCCATAATGAAAGATACGTGAATACTTTAAAATTATCTCCTGCTTGCTAAAGTGGCAAAAATAATGGAAATAATAAATTGATAAGGCTGCCTTTATGCGGCATGTCGGCAATAATTTGCGCTTAAAGCGTAATCTTGGAGGAGTGGGCGTCTAAATGTGTTGAATGCGCAAAACATAAAAACGCAGACCATTTTAGTAGCTTGATATTCCTAGTGTGCAGGGAAGCACTTATGTAGTCCAATTGCTTGTCATCCCCCTAAAAACAACATGAATACTTTTAAATAAATTTAATCCCATCTGATCAACGGGTACTTATAGAATATACTAAGGCTCCAAATTTACCAAAACTAAGCCCTAGGTATAACCATGTGTTCCGGTAAAATCCGAATTTCGTATGCAATGTACGCCGAATATTGTGACCTAATTTAATACAAAAACTCACCAGAAAAAAACTATAAAGGGCTATTATTGCGGTTTTTGCATATGAAAAGGGATATCGGTGATATCAACTGCCAACTGCTGAGACCTTCGACAACTCTTGCTTTTAACATTTATCTTCATTATCTAAAACTTTGAAAGGTTCCGTTTCCCAAGGAACATAAACATATTAGATCGCTTACCATTTTTCAAATTTATTTTATACTAAGTTGTCTTTGCAAGCAGAGAAAATTCACTTTGATCACCTAACGAATCGAGATAGATACTTGAGCTTTTATATAAACTACGGATCGCCCAGTTGTTGCAATTCAACCAATAAGCTTTAGTTTCTTTAAACACTTAGTGCGCGTCTCCTTCTCCTTTATTTGTTGTCTCTTCTTTCTGTTCCTTCTTTCCTTAAAATAAAATTAAAACAAAAAAATTGAAAAAAAATATAATAAAATAAAATAAGATGAAATAAGATTAAAAAAAAAAAATAAAATAAAATATAATAAAATAAAATAAACTAAAATAAAACAAAATAAAATAAAATAAAATAAGATAAATTAAAATAAAATAAAATAATCGTTTCTCGAATACTTTAAAATAAAATAAAATAAAATAAAATAAGATGAAATAAGATAAATAAAAATAAAATAAAATAAAATAAAATAAATTAAAATAAAATAATATCAAACAAAATAATTTCTTTTTTATACCAACAATTTTTGTTGATTTACGGCTTGTACATTTTCAAGTATCCATGAAACGAGCTCAAGGCCAAGAATAATAATTTTTAATTTTTTGAATTTTTATGAAAATTGTTATTGTTTTTATTTTTTAATAATAATTTTAAATTAATTATCAAAAGTTTTTTGATTGAATAGAGTAGGAAAAATGTTTAGAGACGACTGACATCTTTCCTACTCTATTCAATCTAAACACTTTTAATAATTAATTTAAAATGATTATTAAAAAATAAAAACAATAACAATTTTTATAAACATTCAAAAAGTGGAAAATTATTATTCTTGGCCTTGAGCTCGCTTCATGAATACTTTAAAATAAAATAAAATAAAATAAAATAAAATAAAATAAAATAAAATAAAATAAAATAAGATAAATTAAAAAAAAATGAAATAAAATAAAATAAAAAAAAAATAAAATTTAGTAAAGACAACGGAACGAACGGAAGATTTTAATGGAAGGGCACGGAAAGGAAATGAAATTAAAGGAAGATAACTAAATTTCGTATCTGATAGCAAGCAAAATGGGAAGACAGAAAGAAAAAGCAAAGAAAACCAGCGTATTGTGAAAAATATTCCGGTAACAGTACCAGTTGTTCTGCTAGGTGCAATAGAAGAGTGGTGAGCTTATCAATTGTCTTTATCGTTATATTACTTAAATTCCCTTACTAGCTTTTTTCTTTGCATTAAATATTTGAACACTTAGCTAAATAAATTTATAATCGCTCAGTCCCCATGTCTTTAAAATCAAATCTGTGTGTGACTCTGTGGATTCTAAAGCTTTATTTTCACATTTTGTGAATTTATATGTTAACATTTGTCAACTTTGACTGTGATTTATGTATATTTACTATCAGGAAAACGACAATATGAATATATATGCATGTGTATAAGTTTATATGCTGCAGCTCAGAGAGCAATTTACCTTTGTCTATTTGAGCCAAGTCACAATAAACCGGCGTTCAGTGAATTAGTTAGAAATTGGGTGCAATTCGATTCAGCTAATGGGTTGATTATTTGCTTAATGGTTGTCCCTTGATATTCTGTTTGTTCTTTTGTAAAGGTTGTCGGGATGTTTGTTTGTGTTTGCTGTTGAAGAAATACGGTTGGGCTACAGTTTCATTGAAGTTGAGGACAGTTTTTTGGGTGCGACATAAATTGGTTGGGGTTGAGTTAGATTCAACTTTTGCTTTGTGGAGATGAATCTGTTTGGATTGATTTTGATAATCGATTATACGTTTTCGCTACGTATTTGTTTGGTTTGATATTTTACTTGGCCTGTAATGAATTATTGAATTCTGGTCTTTCCTGTGTTTTGTCTGACAATAATCTCCTTGTTTTCCAATGTCTTAAGATTGTTTATTATTTTATTTGGCAGTAGTTTTGTACCAAGTGAAGAATATGCTAGTAAAGGATCAGCCTAATTTGGGACTAATGAAAGTTGGATTCTAATCTAAGCAAATTAGATAAGGTAAGATATACCGTTTTATAAAATCTATCAATATTGATTCCATTGCATCAAAAGTAATTTAACTCGAATAACTCGAGTAATTATCGAATTCTTTACCAATATATCATTCTTATAATTACTTTTGTGTAAGCTTAAATACCTTAATACTGTTTTAGTTTGTTGCATGAAATCCCAACCTCATGGAGCTTAGAGAGCTTCCTGTGTTTATTATGCATGTGCTACATACATTCGCATGCAGAGCAAGAACTAACCTTTACGATTTGGCATTAGATTAGCAGAAGAACTTTCTAATTTATTTTCTGTTCATTGGTCTGCTATTCACACGTGATTGCTTTAATTACTTTGTTGCCATTTATTTACTTTGTACATATGTTTCGTATGATATTTGTGCTTTTGACATGTATTCATACATATATATACACGTGTGTAAATTAAATTGGGCAAACTTCTGCTATTTTCCACATTTCATGCTTGAAATAATCTTAAATCGGTAACAAATTGCCTAAAGTATTTGGCTTAAGGGTATCGATTTCAGTTTACTTTGTGAAAAATGTTATACATAATACGAGTATATATGAGTATATAAATCTATGCGTAGCTAATGATGCAGGAGAGAATCTGTAGATTAATTTGGTTTCTCTAGACGTATTTTTGTTATCATTTTGTGCTAAGAATATTTGGTAAGGAACGATAATATTATTCCGCTTTTATGCTAAGGTCATTTGATGAGCAGTTTTTGGTTTGTTCCTAATATTTCCCAGTACAAAACTAATTATGAAAAAAGGCAATCGAATCGGTATAAATATAATGTATAATTGTTATGAAACAAAAAGTGGAGTATTAAGGTACATCTAGTTTCGATCTTATTCCAAAAATTATAATATGATGTCAAATTTTGAAAGCATTAGTCGGTTAGTGAAAGATGAGTGCATCGGCGAATCGCTCAGGTCTCAACGAAAATTCCTTAAACACGGACCTAGTTTTCTTCAGCATCACTTTGCCAATGCCTGAAGGTTTCTTCTGCTTCCTTCGAAGAGTTTAGTTTTTGTGGTAGTCACACTTAAGAGAAATTGAAGCTTTATTAAGGAATGTTTTAAGGAGAGTGCCGTATTTTCTGATTAAAAACTACATTGATGAAGACATAAGAATTGGGGTTTCTAACGAATTTAACCTACGAACACTGCTGCGGTCGAAGACAGTTGAAATAAGCTTCAGAGGTGCTGAACAAAATGGCAAAAAAAACACTGACCGTTTTGTTGTGTGAAGTAAAAGCCATTCCATAGGGTGGCATTAGGCTACGTCAGATCGGATTTTAGCAAGAGCGCAGTGAGCTCAGAACTGCTGAGCAAAGTCTGTTCTCCAGGAGGAATCGAGGTGAGTTTAAAAGGTTCCGAAAGTAATGATCAACATTTTACAGATCTGCGCCTGTGAGCTAAGAATATTCTTGAGGTAAGTGCACCAAAACTTTTGGGGAGTGGTTGTGTAGTTATGACAACAACAAAAACATGGCAAAGATCTGTCTCTTTATCAGGAGCTTTAACTCTCGGCACAGCTGAACAAGTAAGTACTAAATCAAAACACACAGGCGCTTAATCCGTCCAAGAGCATTCTCCGAGTCCCTGAATATATAATCGCCCCATCGTATTGCAGTGTAGAAGATCTGGTGACTGTGCATGTCGAGAAAAATAAAAAAACTGGTAAGGTTACTATCTCCTTTGATAGTCAGGTAGCGATAAAGGTAATTGCAGAGCCGCATACTAGTTCCAGGACATCCATGCCAGTAACTTCTGGATTCACTACCTCATTGAAATATCTATTATATGAGGGTGATGAGGGGGTCAAGTTCAATGAGAGAGCTGATGATCTAGCGCTTTGGTTGGTAGGTAGGTTGGAGTGGCGAGTCCTATATGACTCCAATTAGCGCTAATGCACCATATTGATACCACATCTCGTGAATTAACCAATGAAAACTATTACAGAAAGCCAGATTGGTGGGACTCCCGTCCCTCTATAACCCTGCCAAGCTCCCCGGGCTTTATATCGCTAAGCTCGGAAAGGCTCCCGAACAGGGGTTTCCCTAGACATTTTTTTCTACTCCAGCAGTGCGCTGGATAGACGCACAGAGAGCTAGTGCGTAGGGCTGATCAAAAGGAAATGAAGAAATACCAGAAAGAAGAACATTCAGAAGATTTACTTGACAATGAACAGCTAAAGTAGTAGACCCGACCAGATTTTAGCGAAAAGAGAACAAGGAATCTTTTAAGCAGGTCCAGAATGGACACCCACAAAATCATAACAGTATGCACAAGGCATTGGCTAATAGGCACCTATTCGGAAGAGATGGGTATTCCGCTTTATGATCATTGCAGACGTAGCAAAGACACAACTTCCAAAGAGCGCTTCCTATGTAAATGTGTCCTTTAGCCACAACACGTCTAAAAGTCTTCGGTAACCTCTTTTTGGAAAAACTGTTGAGGAAAATAAAAAAATTTAAATGTCCTGAACTTTAACTAGAAAAAATATATATATTTGGCGCGATATACCTCCGAGAAGATAACGGCCGAGCTTTTCTGCCAATTTTTTGGGTGCTGCTTTCAATTTTTCCTAGAAATTGGCAAGGCCTACAGTTTCCCGACTCCTAAGGGCATATGGAACGATTTTTGCTGAGAAGCCTTCCATGTCAAAAATACAATCGGAAAGTTTGCCAAATCAATGCCAAGGGGCGACCAGGTTTTTGAAAAAACTTTTTCTAACCACTTTTCATGTTACTTATCCCAAGACTCGAACTTTGGACCTTCGATGTGGTAGGTCAGTAACACTTCCGCCATATCACTGTGGCCGTAAGGTATGTTGCGCAAAAATAATCTACACCAAGTTTTCTATCTGACAAATATCATTTGATATCGGTGCAAGCAAGAGAAGAAGTAGGAGATCTCCGGTTGTTTCCCATTACCTTCCATATCCATTGGGAAAACCGACGGGGCAACTGACGTAGTAAAACGCCAAATCCGTTTAAGCTGTTAAGTCTTTTCCTAGTTCAAATTGAACCATAGCAGTTTTCAGTTACTGCAAGCCAAAATAGTGGTGCAAGATAATTTGACAAAAGGGTTGCGTATACGCTGCGTAGTACTAGAGATGTGTTGAAGTTTGCTGCTTGAATGAAGCATTACCAATATCTAGATTACAAACAGCTAAATTGCTTATAACATACAAAAAGTATGATTTGTTATGACGCATCAAAACGAAAATTCAAATGTCTACTTAGTGGAGGCGTTAAATTTCGTTTAAACCAAAACTTTTTGTAGGCAAACGCAGAAATAAACATAAAGTTTCATAGCGTAATATATTAACGTACAACACATCCATACATATGTACATTTTCTCTACAAAGAAGCAGCTTAGTTGTACATATAATATAATATATTTAGAATTATAATATATTACCAGACCCGGCAGAAACTTTTACTTGCCTACATTTAACAAACTCTACTCTTTTCCCTCCCCACTTTTCGCTACTTCTACATTTATCCGCATCTCCTCCTTTTTCTTCCTACTTTTGCTTTTCCCTATTCCCATATACCATTACTCTTCTTTACTCTCTTAATTTTCCTCTAACACCACATCCTAATCTCAAATTTCTATTCCTACCCCCCTTCTTCTCGCATTTCCTCTGCGAGTACTGATATGCACATACTTTTGAAGATATATTGAATTAATTTTTATTTAATCCTGGTATTGTTTTTTGTTTCCAAGGTTTTTTGATACATAGAACACATATCTGTTTATAAAATATCATTAAGTTGAACCAAATAAATTCCCAGCTATGCAGAATTGCCACATAAAATACCCTGGGGGCTTTTATAATAGCTATATATGGCCTGTGTCGTCCCCAGCGAACCCCTGAAACCACTGTGAAACTTTTATTGGGATAAACAATAAACTTTGTACATGAATGACTAAATGTGGGGGTGGTAACGCCCACTTCTCCAAAATTATGTTAAAGGACACATATATCCAAATATCATAAAGTCAAACCAAATAAGCTCCGAGTTATGACGAAATTAAATTTTGTATAGCCTGGGGGCGTGGCACCGTCCACATGACATCTCAATTACATCGCATAAGCCAAACAGCATTCTTCTGAGACGCGGGTGTTGTAGCGATATGAATTTAAAATACTTAGTCCTATTAATATGACACCTCCGATAATTTAAATTCATATCAAAATGAGAAATTAAAATTTGGAATAGCGCAATTTTTTATTCCAAATTTTCGCCTGCCAGCTTGTTTTTTTAATAATTGAAAATTTATAAGACTAAATATTTTAAAGTAATAACAAAAAATTTGGATACTAGAATTTTTATTTCATATTTTCGCCTGCACTGCTTTTAGCAATCAATTTCAATCAAAGGAAAAAAAGTTTACTTTTCGTATTGAAATATAGCACACTAAATCAAAAACAGTCAAAAATTAAATAAATATTTGGTGATTTTTTAGGCATAAAACCTCCACCAATAATTGCATTAGATTTTTCCTTAATAATAATAATATTTAGCTAAAGCTACCTTCGTTCTTGTTTTTGTAAAATTACAGCTCTTTCCTGAAGCATTCAACATAAAGTTTTCCAGATTTTAAGGAGTAAATGTTTCTGATTTAGTGTGCGATGTCATTATATAGCTTCATTTCTCAAATTTCTATGTCTCTATTTCACATCTCATATTTTACGTAGTGGAAATAATGCCAGACTGATTAATAAAGCCTTATTTCTCAACATATTGAGCCATATGGCTTAATTTCCCATTGCTTTAGTCCACCCCGCGTGTATCCTGTACATATATTTAATTAAATCAGTCCTCGCCCAGTGGTTGAATTTTAACCACGAAAATTTAATTTATTTTAGTTATAAGCTACCCCTTTCATGGGCTTCTTTACCTTCTTTTCTATGCTGTTCCTTACATTTGATATATTTTTATTTTTTTTGCTTTTCTATTCTTTCAACAGTCTCTATTTATACCTTTCATGAATATGAAATGGTATATTAACTTTGGTCTGATGTTTGTAACGTTTAGAAATTAAGAGATAGACCCACCATTAAGTATACCAAATTAATCAGGACGATGAACTGAGTTGATACAGCCATGTCCGTCTGTCCGTCCGTCCGTCTGTTTGAACGCAAACTAGTCCCTCAATTTTTGAGATATCTCGATGAAATTTGGCACACGGATGTATTTTTGTATTGTATTAGACATTTGTCGGATCCGGTATAATCAGGTCACTATAGCATATATCTCCCATACAACCGATCGTTCAAATAAGAGGATTAAGGCCATTTCTCCCTCATTTTAAAAGATTAAAACTTGAAACTTAGTGAGATATTTTCTTATGGATAGAAAAAGATTTCGTAAAAAAGTCAGCAAGATCGGAGCTCTATATAGTATATATTCCATACAACCGATCGTTCAGATACGAGGATTATGGCCATTTATCCCTCATTTTGGAAGATTAAAACTAAAAAGAAAGAAAAATTAAATGTATTGCTTACAAAGTTTTAGAGAACTTTAAACAATGCGTATTTAAGTTTGCACGTATTCATGAAAGGTATAAAGCCTTCGGCGCAGCCGAAGACAGCGCCGTCCTTACTTGTTTTAATTTATTTTATTGTTTTTTTTTCTTGCTTCCTTTACTTTCCTTGCCTTTTCGCTCCTCACCATTCCTTCCGTTATCATAGTTTTAATTAATTCAATTTCATTTCACTTTATTGTGTTTTATTTCATTTTTATTTATTTTATTTAATTTTATTTTATTTTAGGTTACATAAGTTAATTTTTTTGCATTTAATTCCATAAGTATAACCACAAAGATTACACAAACAAAACAAATTAGCTAACGTCTTGGGTATTCTAAACTAAAATAAATTTAACATGAATGGTCATAAATATTGTTTTTGTAAACACTTTGTATATTAATGATAAACGCAGTTGCTTTTGTCTTCTGCCGATTGATAGCGTTCATCGTGTTTAGGCACGATTACCGGATAGTGACAATCAGCAAAGCACTTGCATACGCACACACACCCACATAAGCTGAGCCTCACATATATATCAGCAACGCGGTCAAACGCCTAACTTTTCTGGACAAACCCTAACGAGCCCAAAGATGTTTACATATCAAAAAGTTATGGAGTTAGAAGCTTCTGATATTTTTTTTTTGGAATCAATAGATTTTCTTATTAACGAGCCTCCATGACTCTAAATATTGAGCACATCATTTTCTTTCACCAGCAAGTGCAGAAACCTCCAACTCTTCACCTGTATAAAGAAACATTTTGAGAGAAATTACAACTTCGCTTATAGAAAATTCGAGTTATAGAAAATTTTTAAGTGCTTAGAATTACGTGGAGAAGGCCTTACGAAACCACCTGGAGACATTGGAAGAGTGATTAAATATTACCTATAATATCCCTAAAGGAATTCGTTGACCATTTTTTAGATAGCGTAGACGGTTCGTTCACAATGTGGCCAAAATTGTCCCAAAAATAGTTATTCAAGTGTTAACCTGAAAACAAATAACCACCAACGAATTCTCTTCAGGGTGTTCGCACACGACATAGCAACACACAAGCATATACGCTAATGATTGTAAGAAAATAAATGAGCAGATATAATCTAAGAAATCGAATTGCTCCCAGGGGACGTTGGAATATGGAAAATTTATTATTAAACAGCAATGCGGCTTACTCAAATTTGTCACTATCGAAACGCGGAAACCACCACCATATATATTAAGGTTCTTATGTTTTTGTATTTTTATTTATTCACACAAGGGAATTTCCATTGTGCAATCTTTTATAGTTATAAAAAAGTTATTTTGTAGCGCATAATAGACTATTTGATAAAATTAGGAGTATATTAAAAAATATTGAATTTTTAAAATTATGTAGTAGGGTCCAAGAAATCTTTAACCCTAGAAAGCTAACCTTCGCTCACTACCTATAAAACCAAACCATTCGTCAATTCGACGAACATCCTTTAAAATACTTATTTCTAATACAGTTATTTAATTTTTGGTTTAATTTTTTGTACGCGTATGTGTACCAGTATTTAGTCCTTGAAATAAAACATTTTTTATTATTTTGGAACAGTTCTGATATATTTTTTTAAGCCTTTTAGAAAGGCAGTCTTAAAAACAGACAGAAAAACGACGGTTCTAGGGTTAAGAAGACTATGATGAACGCGATGGAATTACTTAACTGGTGAGAAATCATATCTATACTAACATAATTATCAACACTTAGGGGCGTCTTTGACATCCGATCGGGCTGTTGAAAAGCCACGTTCTGCTGGTATTTTTGTGCCAATAAAAAGCTAATTATTGTGCTACGTCAGTTAGAGAATTCATACTAAATTTAAGCAAAAACTCAGCTCGTATTAAAGAATTTGTTGCTATGAACTAGTTATTTGTGAAGTGCCCTTAAGTCTCATTCGATATAAAATTATTTTCATTTTTGAAAAGATGCACTGCTGAAGCAAGAGTTGAGTTATGATTTGATTAATTTCACAATCAAACGAACATTGAATTATTGAAGAGATATAATAGAGTAATCATTCTTTAATTGTTAAGAGCTTCAAAGACGTGAAATATGAAATTTATTTATTTACTAAAAAAGTTCCTTATTTGTGGAAATACCCATAAGTAAGTATGAATGTATTTCAATCTATAAGTTTATGAACATAAAATGCTGCAATTTATCTCTGTCAGTGGCATTGACTCCATTTGTTTGGTCGTTTTTGAAACAGGTGTATTGAAGTGTCATTAATAAGCTATTGAGAACCAACAACTGAATGCAGTCTGAGTGCTACGTCCACGGGATAGAGGTTCACAGTTTACTACTTACTATGTATATATAACATTAAAGAATTTTGAAGCAAAATATATTGAAATTGGATAAAGCTTCGAATGTACCTATTTATATATACTAGAGTTCGCCCAGTGGTTGAAATTCAACCAATAAACTTTATTTTATTTTATTTTTTTGCTGTAGGTATGTTTTCTTCCTTTCTATGTCGTTCCGTTCCTCTAACATATTTTTATTTTCCTTGATTTCTTTTTTTACTCTCTTATTTTATTTTTTACTTTCCTCAAACTTCTTTTCCTTTCCCTGCCTTTTATTTTCTTTCTTTCCCCTTCGTTTTCTTACCTTTCCTTTAATTCCCTTTCCCTTCCCTTCCTTTCATTTCCTTACCATTCCCATCTTTCCTTTAATTTTCCTTCCTTTCCTATCCTTTCCATTCCTTCCCTTCCCTTTTCTTTCCTTTCTTTCCTTTAATTTTCCTTCCTTTCAATTCTTTTCCTTTCCTCTATTTTCCTTTAATTTTCTTCGGTGTTTAATACTCTTTATGAGTAATCCTTTATTTTATTTTTGTAAACCCTGTTTGTAGGTATCAGCAATGAATTTTACATATTTGCTCATGTTTTACATTGCTTGCTTAATGTATCCAACAAAGCAACTTTTCGTGCTCTCAGGAGAGCAGCTGACACTGGGCATCGTAGCCAGTAATCAATACAATAACACCAACTAAACAAAAATGCATGACACAACAGAGTATCTATCGTATAGTGCGAATACTTATTTTTCATTGGTCCACTACCAACTCTTCGCACTCACAGTGAGAACCGACCACACGAATAACACAAAAACATGCATGGCAATTCTACTCACACTACTACGGCTCTTAATTTTTTCCTACAAAGCAGTTCCTCGGCCATGCTCACGATCCAGCATAGTACACAAAAAGCAAGTACACACACACACAGCGTGTCTATAGTGTGAATAAGTAAATGTGTAGTGGTGTGACTTTTATGTTAAATTTTTTATATTAAAATGATTTTTTAAATTTTTTTTATTTACGGATAAAAGTACACCTCAAAATTTCCTATATATACATATATAATTTGTATACCTTAGAATTATAGTTTAGCAGAAAACGGTTCTAGATTGCATTCATCTTGTCTATTTATATATAAGATACCTTTCTTTTATTGAACATTTAATGTAGTTTTACTGCATAAAGTTCTCCATAAACTGAAACAGGTCCATAATATAATTTCATTTACATTACTATTAACTTTACGACACAAAAAGTTTCGATTAAAAATACTCTTAGTTCTCTGTTTGGTCATCCATCACTGAAAGCAACAACGATTGCTTAGATATTTATAATTTTCGTCAGTTTATTGTGTTATTGCAAATGAAAAATTTATTTATTTATATTTAGGTTTATTATGCTGCGCCTTAATTTGTCACTTCGTTTAACAAAATGAGTCGTCAGACCATAAAACAGTGCTCAGTAAATTAGATTACCTTAGAATTAACAGTAAACTTTGTAAACAAAGATGTATTGAATTTAAACATCACTCAAATATCTTGCTCTGCATAATTAAATTAAAACATAACAGAGCTCTTTAATAAAGGTTGAACTGCCTACTTCAATCCTGGATATGCACTAAATTTTTGTACTTCAATGGTTTGGATGAAGTAAAATGATAGACTTTAAAAGTTCTATGTTCTATGTTTTCAAATTTAATAACATTTTTCTTTTCGTCAGTAGCCGATCAGTATAACTTTCAAACTTTTCTTTCTAGTATTATATTTATATATTAAGTATATATGGTTTGAGCTCAAAAGATATTTTGTTAAAGATGTATGTTTTTGATTTGCTACAAAGTTATATTGAAATATTGTTACACTTACCTTTACGCATTACAGGGTCCATAATCAATGTTAGCCTAGTCGTAATGACAGGAACAAATCAAGTTAAATGTATACTTATCTAGTATGTTTATCAAGGCATGGAGGAGGAACCAAGAATATCAAAACGATACACTGATAAAATTTATTACTCGAAATGTTCATGATAATAGACAACATTTACAATGCTGACATTCCAACTAAATTATTGCTAAGTTTTTTTTTTCTAATATCTTTTTGAAACAACTTATAAATGTAAAACGGACATTACTCTAAAAGCTATTGACATTAATTCTCTTTAGTCGAAAAAATTATTCTTCTGTTCATATCTATCGGCTCTTCTTCCTCTGACCCTCCATATCTCACTTCGTTTATATTTTCCCATCCGTTCTCATTTCCTTTTGCCTTTGCTTTTCGATTTTGGCTTTACTTTAGCTTTCTCCTTCTCTTTCACTTTTTCCTTTTCTTTTTCTTTCTCTTTTTCTTTTTCTTTTTCTTTTTCTTTTTCTTTTTCTTTTTCTTTTCCTTTTCTTTTTCTTTTCTTTTTCTTTTTCCTTTTATTTTTCTTTTCTTTTTCTTATTCTTTTTGTTTTTCTCTTTGTTTTTTGACCCTCCATATCTCACTTCGTTTATATTTTCCCATGCGTTCTCATTTCCTTTTGCCTTTGCTTTTCGATTTCGGCTTAATTTTAGCTTTCTCTTTTACTTTTTCCTTTTCTTTTTCCTTTTCTTTTTCCTTCTCTTTTTCTTTTTCTTCTTCTTATTTTTCTTTTCCTTTTTCTTTTTCTTTTATTTTTCTTTTTCTTATTTTTTTCTTTTTCTTTTTCTTTTCCTTTTTCTGTTTCTCTTCCTTTTTCCACAGCCAATATGTAGCCTCTGAGAAGAATCGGATGAAGGCTTTAGATATCTACTACAAGCTGGCATCCCTCGTACTAAATAGATTTGGAAAAATATTTCTCACATTTGATAACCATAATTAAGAGTTCTATGAAATCAAAATCACTCAATGAAAACATTTATTAACTGCCACTCAGGCATCAAGTAAATATTTCAATAAAATTCCCTATAAGAAAGTTGTTAATGATTTTTTTTTTTTTATGATGTTATATTCAAATATTCACGCTTCGAAAAATTCACGCCACTGTACAAAATTTTGTATTAACCGCATTCATCTCTACTCTGTATTTCTCAGGAAAGCATTCCACACTGACACACTTCAATCAGTCGGCACTTAAGCCTAAATGTCAATAAAGAAAAGAAAAAAAAAATACAAATAATCGAATAAATGGCTTCTGTGTATTCAACAAAGAGAACAAATAAATTCCATTTTATGCAAAAATCGACTGATTAATTAGCAGCTCCAAGACGATTTGATGATTGACGGTAATTGGTATAATAAACATATCACAAAATGCGTAAATCTGTATATTTACTCTAAAAATTCGTACTAAGTCCGATTATATCACATTTGAGATTTGTTAATCTAGTAATTTATTTCAGAATAATTTTTGATAATATTGCCAAAGAGCATACAGCAGAGTTTTGTCATTTCCTACAAGATGTCTTTCTCCATCAGCTTATTTCCTTGATTTCTATTGTTGATTCTTCCCATGATTTCCTCAGTGAACAATGTCGTTTATGGTTGATCCGCCACTTCTAGGCGAGTGGAGGGTTTTTATCCTCGAAAAACGCTTACACAACTAAGACCGTGAAGGCTCAGCAGCTTAAACTCTATGTTACCCCGACTGGACCCGGAAATATTATGTCAATGGTCTGCAAGTTCCCAATGGCCACATAACCAAAACTACTTAATCCTTCTATCTCTATGATATAAAATAGTGGAAACACTGTTCGTCCTTGGTATGCCTTGGAATTAGCGCGCAAACAAGTATAGCTTTTGTGGTCAGTGTCGCAGGTACGCCAGCTGGTTGCATGCCGAAAATTCTTACGATTTCCTAGCCGGGACCGCAGCTTTGATATTTCAACCCAGGAAAACCCCAAAAATGCCCCTTCGCAGCAAAATCAGACGTTTGGTCGACCAATCCAAACGTACGAAATGGGAAGAGTATCAAAGCACTTTTAAACCCAGAGAAAACGCTACAAAAAACAAATAAGGAAAGGGCTGTTTTCGAAGACTTGTACCTCTTATACTCATCACGGTTTTAAGTGTCCGATCCTTACTTACAATTAGTACAAACTCTTCAAAACTGTTAATTTAAAAATACATAGCCCAAACACCATTTATCGGAACTATCGTTTATACGGAAGCTACATGTTGTGTTGGTCCGATCTTGCTGGTTCCGACAAATGATTAATGTTTTACAAAATGGCGGCTCCTTAGCAAATTTCATCCAGACGGACGGATGTACAGACGGACATGGCTAAATCGACTCAGCTCATCGCCCTGTTCATTTCGGTATGCTTATTGGTGTGTCTATCTTTACTTCTTCTCATACTTACAAACAATTTCAGATTCATGAAAGGTGTAAAAACAGCTCTTACTCTTTGCTTAGTTTCAGATTTTACTTAAACCCAAGTAAATTTGGTAACATTGTTACTTCTGATAAAAAACTTGTATCTTTCTCCCTCTACATTTCTTACACCCTTTCAGCCCTCCACCCTTTAATTTTCCATCTCCCCCACTCCCCCTCTGACCCATCATCCATCTCTCTCTTTCTAGCCCTACCTCTTGCTCCCATTCTCGTTTACTCTCCTTTCTACTTGCTCGCACTCTTTTATAGCTAAAAACGTTTCCGAAACCCATTAACAAGGGTCAAGTTTTCTTTTTATACTTCCCTCCATAATTAACTTATTCATAAGAAAAAAAATTCCAAAAACTGAATCAATCCGGAACTCAGTCCAGGCTGTGTTGCGAATGACTCTCATTACATCACTCAACTGCACGTGGTATTGCCCATTTTTTATTCGTCATTTCGATGATACACACAATTTTTAGGTTTGCTATTTTATTCACTTGTCGCTAAACGTTTATGAAAAAAAAACGGCTATTGATTGAATATTCCCGGAATTGAGTAAGTTGTCAGTTGTGATAAATCTGTTTGAATAAATATTGAAAATAAATTCCTTTACAGTATACTTTTCTAGATACATATATCAGTGCACATCTTTGTTGCTTGCTGCCTAAGAAGGTATCAATAAATTTCGAGTATATATGTATGTATACTCGTATACAATTTTTTATAATTATATGTACTAAAAATTAGATTTTTATTAGACTGCTCAAAAAAATAAAAAAATTTATATATATTTGTATATTGATATTAGTTTTCAGAAAGCCGATTATTTTATGTTGTAAACGTTTCAGTAATATTAATTTTTAGTGGTCTATTATAACTAGATTTTAATGACTGACTTTTTGTTTGCTTCAAAGCTTCTAAACTATAATTTCGTAGAAAATTTAATTAAACGTTCTCAATAAAAATTTTAGTCAGATGGGCAGCTCTAGGGTATTCACCCTGTTAATATTAATACATATTTTTACTAAATTATAGGAATCTCATAGTGCATTTAAATCTACTCTTGCTCAATAGTTGTTTAATCTGCAAAAACGTAGTTTTATTGTTTTAAGATACTTCATCATTTCTTTTCCCTCTCAACCAGTAGAAAATAGTTGACGGATCTGGCAAGTCTATGTATGCATTTCCATCTATCAGCATTCGATGCCGCTTACGAATCTGTATTTACTTGTTTCACACTGTTATTTTTGGTTTTAGGTCATATATTAGTTCTAGGTCATTATTGAAGTACCATAACCGCTTATGCAATTTCTATATGCTCTAATTTTTGTACCTAGCTTTTTTAAGCTCAATACTTTAAAATGTTTTTAAACTAGGAGTCTATCAGCAAATCTGTCGGAACGAAAAACTCGACAGAAAACCCGAAATGTAGATAATTTTTATGAATTTCGTTATTTCTATCGGGTTTCCCGTTTTTGATCGAATAGACCCCATATTTAAAATCGAAAATACAGTTTTTAGCTCTTTCAATTTTCTTTCTTTTCATCGTGTTGAATTTTACTGAAGACATCAACTATTTTCCTCTTCATATATTTTAACTGGTAAAAGAGCAGACATATAACCCGAACGCTTAACATATGTAGGCAAAATTTCACCATTTAAGATGAGAAACTTTCTTAAAAATCAATATCCAATGTCATTTAAATATGTCCAAGTTGTGGTTAAGAGAGAAAGCCAGAAATCCATCATATTTTGAATATGTAATTTTCTCCCGATAAATGGATTTTGGATAAGTCAGATCTGGCGTGAAAATGTCTTAATTGACAAAACTGCCTGTATATCCGATTTGTTACATATGGCATTATTCTATGTAACCAATATCTTATATATAAATAGACAAGATGAATGCAATGTAGAACCGTTTTCTGCTAAACTATAGTTCTAAGATATACAAGTTATATTTGTATAGATAGGAAATTTTGAGGTGTACTTTTATCCGTAAATAAAAAAAATTTAAAAAATCATATTAATATAAAAAATTTAACATAAAAGTCACACCACTACACATTCACTTATTCACACTATAGACACGCTGTGTGTGTGTGTACTTACTTTTTGTGTACTATGCTGAATCGTGAGCATGGCCGAGGAGTTGCTTTGTAGGAAAAAATTAAGAGCCGTAGTAGTGTGAGTAGACTTGCCATGCATGTTTTTGTGTTATTCGTGTGGTCGGCTCTCACTGTGAGTGCGAAGAGTTGGTAGTGGACCAATGAAAAATAAGTATTCGCACTATAGATACTCTGTTGTGTCATGCATTTTTGCTTTAGTTGTTGTCATTGTATTGATTACTGGCTACGATGCCCAGTGTCAGCTGCTCTCCTGAGAGCACGAAAAGTTGCTTTGTTGGATACATTAAGCAAGCAATGTAAAATATGAGCAAATATGGAAAATTCATTGCTGATACCTACAAACAGGGTTTACAAAAATAAAATAAATGATTAAGTTGATGGAATTTCGAACACTATCGTTACTTATAAATTATTGGTATACCTCTCTTTATTACGCGTAAGCTTTAAAAAAAATTGCGCGAAAACTGAAAAGTGTTTTAGCACTTAGGCTTTTGAACATTTCGGAATAACTCCACTATAATAAATGTCAGTAACACAATATGCTCAATTATTAAGGCTTTTAGGCAGCTCTTGACAAAAGGTGAGCAGAAGCTTTAACAAGCTCAACAGATTTAATTTGGTCGAATTTCGATACTAGTTAATATTAATTTCAGAAACTTTTACAATATTTGCTTTCTCCATTCCAATAAATCAACATAGTTCTAAAAACAAAAATTTGGTTTTTGGACCAGTTTAATGTACATATTTACAGACTTTATGTGCACTGTGCAAATAATGAAGGATGTAACCACAATTTCTAAAGCCGAGTAACCAAATCTGGGGCACATCAACATTGGTCTTATCTTGCTCTCTGGCCATACTGGGGAATGCCCATCTTTTCCACGTATCTATTGCGATTTCTCTATTTCTCCTCCGAGCTTTGATGTGCTTCCTCCATATTGTTAGAAGCCCCCATTACATGGAAAAAGGTAAAACACCCTGTGTACTAGTACAGCTGAATATAAAATTCGCACTGAGCTATCCTAGTTGTAGGCTTTTCTACCTACCAGAATGTCTCATCATGATATCTATTTAATTTTTCAGTAGAACATACTCTTCTAACACCTTCTTCCCTTAGAAGAATTGGATGACGATGCGCAGTGTAATCATGCGTATTAGGCAGGGTGAAACATTGTAAAAAACAACAAAACAAGCCAAGTCTAAACCAATAAAATTACCCCCGTGATATCGACTCCGTACTCAACAGAACCAGTTCATTACATACCTTTTATGTAATTAATGATAAGCTCTGTATTAGTTCTGGCACGTGGTTGCGTGAATTGTTCTTTTATTTAACAGGTAAATGATTGATTGATTGACGCTTTTTCAAATTTAAGAGGCAAACATGTCTCTTAAAGTCTGTGAAGAATTTGCAAATATGTTTATTTATTCATTTTGCTGGCTGTATATAAGACTTTTTAAGTACATTTGGGTTTTTGAATAAAAAATAATTTTTTCTGTAAAACACATCACTTTTTATCTTTCATCATATTCTATTCTTAGTTCAAAAACTTTAGTCCACTGTTTTTACAGCCTTTTTACTCCTTCCAGAACTACTCCGTCTTTTTTATTCCATGTCGACCTTGATAATACCTTGAAAAAAGAATCAAGTAGATTGCTGCGGAACATCCACAACCATTAATTTTAAAAGTTGTCACGCGATTGTGCGATCTAGTATGAGCTATCACTGCATCCATTTCATGTAAGACATTATGTATCCGCTCCAGATATTTCACACTTTCATACTCGGCATGTTTAGATCACTTCCTTCTGGTCCTTTTCTGCCATAGCTCTTTCCTTTCCTCTTTTCTAATTAAATTTCTGCTTTCCCCTTCCAATCCTTCTTTCGCTTCTACTGAATACCTATCTCAATCCAACTCATCTATATATATATATATAAAGAAAGTGACGTTAGTTCTAACGCTCATAACTCAAGAATAAAATTCCCAAAAATTCCTGAAGAAAAAATGTTGTTTTCCCATACATTTTATATGGTGCGAATTTTTATAATTTTTTTTTTTGTTAGAAAAGCTCAATAATGGAACCATCGATGGTGAAGTGGAATTGTGTGTGTGTGAATAAGTTACATCTATAGGGATAGGGACAAGAATGGGGATAGGGATAGTGATACAGATAATGATAGGGATAGGAAAATCCAACATTTCTAGATCCATTCAGGTAAATATCTAGGCAGGATAAAGTCTGCCGGTCCCTCTATAAAATAAAAAAAAAAACAGTGTGTAGGACAGTACAGGTGATTGCAGTCATAAAATTTGGGGAATTTCTGTAAATTTTTTACAGACGATCATGAAAAAGTCTTGTAAATAAATTATTCTGAAAAAACCCCGAAGCATTTCCATATAATTCCGGAGATATCACGACATCGATGCAAACAACGAGTCCCGAAATATTCCTAAAAAAGTCACGTAATGGTCGCGAAAACGATAACAATGATATCGAACACGTCCAGAAATTATCCCGATAAAATCGCGAAATGGTTTCCAAAAAGTCAATATTCTCAAACTATTAGCGCGAATTTTTTTTCTTTTTTTGATCTAATTGCATATGAAGGGCCTAGAAGCAAACGCATCAAAGCAGGTTCGACGCTGTTTCGATATATTCAAGTTTAAAGTTGACTACTTATTGTAAATTCCATGTAAATTCTGGAGAGGTTGTGTTTATTGCCGGCATAGTAGATAACAGTAAAATGCCCGAATTGACTTCGATCCATTTGTCAACAAATATAGACTACATTTAACTATACGAATATCGGTATAACTCAAATTTTAAACAAATTTCACACCAAAGCTCTTAGTCTCGTTGAATTGTTTTACTTAAAACCATTTTACTTTAACTATTATTAGCAACTTTTAAACTCACGAACAATGTGCTGTGGGCGACCATGCCAGGCAGCAGCTGGTTACTGACAGGCCGTTGCTGCTGAGCTGCAATACACTAAAAATATGTCCCGTCAATGCCAAACTTTTGAAAATATTTTGCCTAACAATATGGTCTATTTAGATAGTTTAAATTTGGTTTATTGCTTTACGCAATCAGAAATACATTTCGCATGTAGCGAAAGATGAATTTGTTCCAAAGTCAATGCCTTAGATGAAAAACGGAAGCACGTGCCATACACATTAACCACACATATTTACACATAGAATCTTCTAAGAGCAGTGGCACTGGAGATTCTACTTCGACGTACTGGAGGACAAGTGGCACGTGTTGTATGTGGACTAAAAAGAACATAGTTCTCTTATCCTTATCTTTGCATTCGGTATGTCTGGGCACAATTTCACGGTGAATATCCCCAGTAGGGGCGACTGGGAGAAGTCGGATCGGGTCTACGGCGCAGAAGGCAATATATCCACATACAACGACTCCTCTAAAATAGGCGGTAGGGCCGGGGGAGGGGTCTTTTCAAAGGATTTCGACCTGGGACTCTCCTTCAGACTACCTGATCATTGTAGTGTGTTCCAGGCTGGATAGGACAGGACACTACTGGCAAGGAAGTCTTGCTAGGCAGGGCACTACCAAGCAGGTTCTTCCTGACAAAGAACGCGTGGGTATACCCTTTGCCACATGCAGGCTACTGCTAAAAGAACATACCTATCGACTAGCCAACGAAAGATGGAAACAAACTCCAGGATATCCAAGCAAATATGGCCAAAAATGGATTCCAAGAGGTCTCGACAAATCTACACGCTAAAAAGGGCTGATATTTCCAAGCTAATAGGAATATTAACTGGGCACTGCCTCATTGGGAGGCACGCGGAGTGGCTAGGTGTCCTCTATCGTCGTTGCTGCAGAAGCTGCAAAGACGAATAAGAGAAGGAAACGGTGGAGCACCTCGTCTGAAACTGCACTGCACTTAGCGGTGTCAGACGGCGCTGCCTGGGAGATCCCTTCCTGGACAACATTCGCCAGATTGCGGAGTATGACATCAAGGACTTGATGGCCTTCATCAAGTCTTCAAATTGGTTCGAAGAGGAGGTGTAACGGTGTCTCTACGTGGTATCACAATAGGCCTTCTGACACAGGCTTAAGTGTGCCCTCATGGCAGCCACTTCTACCTAACCTAACCTAAGCCCAGTAAATGAACAAACGTTTTATATATATTAAATTGGAAAATAACTTCAGTCCCATCTCTCTCTTTCTTTGAATTTAACACATATAACTTTCACTTTCCTTCGCAAATTAGTATATATACATAAAGCGAGGTATGTTTGTGCGCAAGTTATAGCATAAAGGTGACTGCGGAATTTAATAATATTTTAATTACTTTCATTTCCTTTGGTGTTTGCATCTTCACTCATTATCCCTCTGTATTGTCATTCCCTTAAATTATCGAAATTAATATTCACAGAAGCAAATTAGATGCTTTTGTGTTCTTGCGGATATAGAATTGATCGAGAAGTAAGTTTTTGGTGCTTAGAGTTTGGTTGACGTTAGTTGTGATGTGTTAGTGATAGATAAAGTGCCATAATTTTTTAATTATATATTGCATTTAGAACGGGTGCTTGAAGGAGTTGAACAAGTTTAATATGAGATACGCATTCTATTTATAGCTTTCAACGCAGAACAACTTTGGAAACTTGACTAGAACCAGTATCTCTCTTAAGGTCTACCAATAATTATTCCGAATTTGACTTACGAGTATTTGCTGATGCCTATTTTAGCATCTCACGTTTATAAATTTTAACTGCACGTACTTGTTGATATAGGTTATTTCTTAATTAAAGCACTTTTGGAATTTTACTTTCTTAAGTTATGCACAATGTTTGTTAAAGGCGATATGACTTTGTCATGTGTATATATCACATTTTAAGTATGAAAACCAACAACAACATACCGTGTAAAACAAATTAAGTTTTCCTTTTGTGCAAAAATACACATACCAATTAGAAACATTTCTATTTTTAACTGACACAAAATTAGAGCCAGACTCTCTTTAATTTGTTGATTAAAATTTTTTTGGATTTATTTATTTATTGTGTAAAAAGAATGAGATAAACTGAACTGGAAGCGCTGAAAGTCATGCGACAAAAAGATATCGTGTAAAAGGACTTTTGAAAATATTGACAGCTCTGAAATGGAAAAAAATTTAATTTAGTAATCAATTTATTGGATGGCTTTATCAATCAATAATGTTTATATCATATTTATTAATTTCCGCCCGTGCTTATGTTTGTCAGGAAACAAAAAAAAATAGTAATCAAACAATAAAAAAAATATCGAAAATAATGAGATGTAATCAAACAATAATTTGTTGATTGTTTTTGCATTTTTTGTGTTGTTTGATTATTTAGAATTTCTTTTTATTAATTTTTAAAAATAATCGTTAAAAACCGAAAAAATGGCTAATCAATTATTAGTAAAACAGTGCTTTTGATTACATAGATTTTTTTTGATTGCTTTTAATTTTTTTTTTGATTAATTTCAACTTTTTTTTATGTTTGTCTGCAACAATACAAAACAGTAGTCAAAAATAATCAAAAGTATTCAAACAGTTAAAAATAAACAAAATTAATCAAACAATCAAAAGTATTAAAAAACATTTTTTTTGGTTATTTTTGGATTATTTTTTAAAATAATTATTAAAAACAAAAAAAAAATGGGTTTTCAATCATTAGTATGCTTTTTCAAAAACCAATAAATCAAACCGGTAATCATTAAATTAGTAATTATTAATTAACGGATCTGTTTAAAAGCTTAAATGACAATTATAATTCCTGCGAGAAATATTGATATGCAAATGATAAGATATTAATGATTAAAAAATATAGATCCCTACTGTGCTATAGTTGTGAAACGGGCTGTAAAAATGTTTAGGTTGCTATCAAAAAAGTAACACGAAGAACTCAAACTTGCTCTCAGCGAAAACACTATTGGTACTCACTTGCCTATTAGCCTTACGTTTCTTACGAAACGAATATAACGGCGAAGCCGACAGGATAACAAATCAGTTTGTCGGCAATCGTAGCAAGCAACGGTTGAATACGCGAACAGGAACCCAAAAGAAACGCACAACTGCTGCTTATTGCTACAAGAAAAGTGAGAAAGTAATAAAAAACAAATAAATACAGTGCTAATAAAAGCAACAATTCCCTAGATATTTGAGTATGTGACCGTTAAGTGGGGTATAGCGTGTGGAATTTATGTAAACGAATGAGAGCTGCAAGTGGACGTGTTTGGGTTATGCCGATTTGTAAACGTTCGCCACACTAAAAACAGAAAGAAAGAAAAAAAAGAATTTGCAAACGTGAAAGCGACAAAACGACGTTTATGTGCAGAAGTATGTGTGTTGCGCATATTCATCATTCACTTCATTGTATTTGGTGGCAGAATTAATAAAGTTGTCACACGTCGATGCGTTTGAATGAAAACATTTGTTTGCCCCGCATATACTTTTCAAATGCAAATTGTGAGCGTGCTGCAAACTGGCTATAAAAGATGTATAGTATTACATGTTTATTGCAGCAAGTGTATGTGTGTGTGTGTGCTTGTGTAATAAAAACTTGTATCCGTATATATAAAAGGTATAGAATAACAGCTGTTAGCACTTCTGCGTGGAATTTTACTTTGTATTTAATTCAACAAGTACTCCTTCACATGAGGGTATACTTAATGTATTGTGCGGTTTTTGTTATTGTATTTCCAGTTTAATACGTAAGCTTAATTTTGAAAACCTTTTGAAGGTTAATGCAGCGTATTTAATTTGTGTGTATTATATGCTAAATATAGTTGGCTTTGAAAAGCAATCGCGTGACTTGATTATTTGCCAAATGTCGCATGGCTATCTATTTAGGCAGGTCGAAAGGGTGTCCACACCCAATGAACTGTAAATATTGCTTGGTTACTTGGTGATAGTTAAGTTTGTTTGCCGTGACAGTTGTGAGGTTAACTAATTTTTTAAATTTTATTTGGATTTGTGGGTTATTTTTAAGAACGTTCCGAAGTGCGCACTTTCTGAATCGTTATTGTAGTAACCCATTAACTTTGTTAATATTATCGATCGCAGGATCATTATTGAGTAAATCGAATACAAAGCAATAGTTTGTAGAAATTTTGTCTGTCTGTTTGTATGTTTGTACGCGTATCATTCAAAAACTATTAAATAGAATTGAATCCAACATTCACAGTTGTATTACTAGACGTCTTATTTTCAATTTAGGGTTCTTCTTATTTTTTTATCTTAAGTGGTTTCGGAGTTATCGACCAATATGTTGACCAGGGTTTCAAAAAAATGTTACTACAATATGGGTATCAAATTAAAGGTGCTAATGAGTGCTGCAATACGAGTAAGCGATGTGATTAAGTCCCATATCTACACTTATTTCAGAGACATAATTATTCAAATCGGACTCAGTCTATTACAAGTTCTGAGACGCATCGAAGCTTGTCCGGGTTTTCTAATTGGATAGTCGGACAGTGAAACCATTTTTTGTGAGGTGCGTCATTAATCATACGCAGCTCAATTCCCAAAGTTCAGTCATGCTCATATCCCTATGGTAACTCTAGTATTGGTCGAGTACTCCCCAAATAGGAATTCATTCGATGTTCAATATTTGAGAACATGCCAAATGGTGGAATCGTACTGTTATATAAAGCTCAACTGCTCCGCTTTTGCCAGTGCAAAGTAGAATACCGCAATATGGATGTAAATAGCATTGACTACCGCCATTAATTTATTTGGTTACTAAACGGATCATAATAGGGTTCTTATTTGGTACGATCTAGCATGAAGTCCTTGGGTAGAGCTGAGTTCGGTTTTAAAAATCTTAGCACCATAGAAAGCCTCATGTGTTGTTGTTATGTTGTTAAAAGTGCTTCGCCCTGTCTAATCACCACGATTATTATAAGGATGGTCATCAAAGTCATGGAATAGAAGTCCAAGGGAACTGGTAGTTTCAACAGAGCTGAACAGGAGCGAGATTGCTATTACAAGGGTAGGCTCTATTAGGTCCTTTTAAACAGTAAAACTTATGTTTGGCATAGTGAGTTAAAATACCACTGAAGCGTATGTATTTGGTATGGTGGGGTTTAGCTAAGAATTCAAACTATTGCAGCCAAAGTGTGGCCAGATTGACTCTAATTTTCATAGGGAGAACGCTCTTTTATTCAGCTATTTGAGGCGGTTGGGCTTACATTACATTACAATAAACAAGAAAGAGGACACAGATAATATTGCGGCTGCTTATCTTTTATGTTTATGAGCTCCTCATTTTTGTTTATATTTAGTTTGACAAGCTTACCACATAAGATGGTATCAATTATTTTACAACTAAACAGTAATTAGTTTCTACTTCGAACCACCTTTTAAATGTAAGTTATAAAGTTCTTTTTTTAATATTGTGTTCAATGTTATATGTAGTAATGTTTCTTGGTTTTTGTAATTCATATTGTTCCGTTTTAAATTATTGTATTTTCCAAATATATAGAATCGCCCTTGAAGAAGCCAAGGAAAATTGGCGAAACGTCGGCTGTAAGGTGAAACAAACTAGTTTTATTTGCACCACAGTAGGTTAGATCGGAAAAGCTTAACAAATCGCATCACAAATAAAGAACCGATCGGAAGAATTCAATTTATTATCAATTGACTTTATTTCGCATCAAAAAGGGAAATAACTATTGACCTTATTTGCCTTGATCTTGTTATCTGCGTTATCGAGTTGGGATGTCAGTAAAAAGGTCAATCAACTTTAATGATAAGAAGATTTCTTAATTCTGTCAGGCTTTACTAAGTCGGGTCCCTAATACATAGTGAAATCAAGATTATCGATTAAGATATACTTACACAATAGTATGTGGATCCTTGGTGGAAAGTGTCTGCTATCTTCAGTCGATCCTAAAGTCAAATATGCTGGAATAGCCTCATTGATGCACTCTTACCTTTTGTAGTGACATTCAACTCCGCAAGTCCATCAATATCTCATCTTCTCAAATCTTCTAACCCGCAGGATTAGCGATACGAATGACACCTAGTGCATACCAAAGTACTTTCTCTATAACCTCGTGGACCGAAATATACACCCTGACATTCTTTATAACATGGCGACAAAGAGAAACCCAATTGTCAATTGGCTTATGGTGTAATATTCGTTCGGATTGCGACTGAATCCAGCCACATACTCCTTTCAAGTTGGCAGATAGTTACGCTTATGTCCCATTCTGAGGCACAGCGTTAGCCATAGCGCAGATTAGGCTTTCACATTCAAATACTATCGTAAGATGTGATTTATTCGTTCCGCTGTAGTATCCACATTTTGTGATCTCAAATATCATTCCATAGATTTTATCGACAATTTCTGGCGTGACCTTTTCTTTGGGGAACTTTAACATTTAGAACTCAATAAAACACTTTCTAATCATCGAAATTTAGTATTTACCAAGTCGTTAATAAATCAGCAACTCGAGATGGTTCCATTTAAGGGGTTATATACAAAGTTAGGGCTCGAGAAATCGAAAATTTTTTTATTGCATATTCTGGAAGTACATACTTTCGACACTTAACACATTTCTTTAAGCGCTATTATCTCGGAATGAAGTTTTTTTTCAAAAATCCCCCGTTGCAGTGAACGTGATATCTCAAAAATCTTTCGACCGATTTTCAAATTTGTTTTTTTAACTGTGCGATTCTTTGCAATCAATTTTTATTTGAAATTTTGACAGCACAATAGATTTGTCTCTAATAATTTTTTTCACTTTTTTCATTTCTGTTGAGCGGTTTGCCTTGGAGAGTGTTCACCGCGAACCTCTGCTAAAAAAGGCTCTTCGGGGAAACAATTTTTAATAGTTTTTTATAATCTAACTCGTATTTTTTTTCAGAAGTAAATACTACCAACAAAGCGTCTTTTGCTTTTTCGAATAAAATTTCCATAAAACCCTTAAAAACAATTCTGAACTTAGCTCACTTTTCCCCTCAACTTTGCCTATAACCTCTTAAGAGGAAATAAACGACTGTAGACAATATTGACCTTTGTCAATTTACGTTATTTCCCTTTAGAATAAGAATAAAATGCCCACATAGAAGTCTTACAATAAAATTTTTTGTAATGAATATAACAAGGCTGGCCGCGCATAAAATTAAAACATAAAATGGAAATAGCAAAGTAATAACATTTGGTTTCCTACAAAAATTCATCTTATGAATAATACAAACCGCATTTTGTTGGATTGTCACAGCTGGCTCTACTTTTAAAACTTAATTCCACCACAATTCAAATTTCAAAGCATTGCCTGACTGCCATTTGAAAGCCTCTAATGAAAATTTGTGTGTTACTAAAATGTTTTTTGTTTTTTGTAATTTCTTATAACGTCATAAAAAGGGATGCTCATTTTTGAATTTTACAACTATGGGATTTTTGGGACTTGACCAAACATTGCCAGAATTAGTGCCCGAATTCAAAAGTGATTTCTCTCAACAGTTTAGTATGAAAAATTGAACAAACTGTTTGACATACAAAACAAACAACTGATTTTTAAAAGGTTTTTTTTTTTAAGAAAAACGAAGTTTTATTAGAAAAACAAAGTTTAAATTTTCAAGTATTAAAATATTGAATAAACAATTGTTAGAAATTTAGCTAGTGATTGCGATTCTAGTATTTGAACGTGTAAGTTGCTAAAAAGGTTAATTTTACTTTTGATGACACATTCAAGAAATAAGATAAGAAACTCAAACATATTCACCAAAAAGTTAATAAAACTTTCATAAGCAAATAACACCTATTTAGTTTTAAGTAACAAAATAGAAACCCCGTCCAAGCTTCGCAGCGTCTTAGAACTTATGGTGGACTAAGTAAGATTTGAATAATTTTATCTCCGTAGTAACGCATCTTTGGTCACCCTGGACTGCATATTGGTTGATAACTCCGAAACTGGTTGAGTTATCCAAATAACGAATGCCGTAGATTTTAAGTAAGACGTATTGCAATACAACAGTGAAAGTTGCATAGAATTTTATTCAGCAGTTTTTCAGTGATTTGTGTACAAACTATCTTACAGACAAACAAAAACTCTTAAAACTATTGCTTTGCATTCTATACCGCGTTAAATTTTTTTCTTGAATATCTGCAATGTTCGGACAGCAACCAGCTTCAAGTTTATTATATGTAGATATTTCCTATCCCGAAAATTGCTGGATTTTCTTTTTTTTTACTAAATGGTGTTATTTTCGGTAAACAGTAGTGGATTATGGAATACCGAAACTGGCATTACCAGTCAATGCGAGCTATGACATTTACTGTTCGTTGTAGTTGAAGTGAAGTTTAGGAACTTCTGAAACATTTCGTGAGCTTAAAAATGTAATTGAAGATGACGCAAAACGTTTTTCAGATCGGCAGAAAAGCTGGTTTTTAGGTCTGCACCCTAATGTTTCATCGTAACATGTAGTAGTGTAGCTGCTTAACAAGCGAGTAGCGGGTACTCGGTACTGGAATTATTGCTGAATTCTTTTGGAATTCTTATTCCGAGTCCGGATGCCTGAATTAGTTAGCGGCTTTCCCTTTTGTGTTAATCCAGCTCTACTCTACTTTGCAAAATAACACTGAACGGGTGAGAACTTTTTTATTGAAAATTTTTTATATCTAAACTAGCTGACCCGACAAACTTCGTTCTGCCCAAAATAGATTTCTTTATTGAGCTCATTCACACCCGCTTTTCTCTGAAACTATACATGGTGTCACATTTTTGAGCACGAATTCGAGCTTAGTGTGAAAAATCCTTAAGGAAGCGTAGAGGTTTGTTTTAGTTGCATAACATATACAGGGAAGTGTGATTAATATCTGAAATATGGATAAATTATTAAATTTAGTTAAAGTTTAAAAATTTTTTTTTTTTAATTTCCATTCTTAGAGACAAACGTCAGTAATAGAAAAAGTATATACCAGTGGAAGCAAAAGAAATCTTTTTGAAAAGTTTTTATCACAAAACTCGTCCGAAGTGTGCGTAATTTTTGTTAAACCTATTTAGGCCAGAAGCATGCTGTGTGAGTTCATTCCAAACATTCACATTTATACCCGTAATTTTTTTTACCGAAAATAAGAGATTGTTCACAATTTCAACTGTGTATAGATTATACCCCGATTCTGTGTACTTTAACAATTTTCAGTATTGATAAACAGTAAAAAGTAAATATGAGTAGTATGAGAAATTAAAATTAAGTAATTCCCAACTTCGTCATAATTTTGGTACTAATCGCATATCGTTCCACTATGTTTTGTTGTTCTACCAAAAATCTTCTACCATCAAGCTTTGATACTATTAGAAACAGCGAGTAAGAATAGTTCATGGGGACATGGCATTTCCTTTTCCCATAACTCCCGTTGGTTTTCTTGTGAGTATGGTATTGATATCGTATATCTTCATACCAATTTTGAGGTCAATACCTTGAACCCTTTAAGAGATATTTAGCCTTAAAAGTTAATTTTGTTTGGGAGGTGCCACGCCCCCCTTTTCCGATAACTCCCATTTTGTTTCATGAGTATGATATTGATATAGTATATCTCCATACCAAGGTCCCTACCTTGAGCCCCTTAAGAGATCATCAGCCTGAAGAGATAAGTTTGTAGGGGAGGTGCCACGCCCCTTTTTCCGATAACTTCCATTTTTTTCATGAGTATGGCATTGATATTGAAAATCTACATACCAATTTTTAGAGCCCTGCCATGAACTCTTTTGGAAATATTGAGCCTACAAAATCAAGTTTATATGGGAGGCGCCACGCCCTCTAAATAATTTCGTAATTTTTCTCCATAAATTTGGGCGTATGAGTTACAAACAAACCCACAAAAGGAAGTATTAACGGAATTTTCGGCCCCCCTTAATCCCGTCCGAACAGCTGATTTATTGAACAAAAGTAAAGCTTCACATCAAACTGCACATACATTTCTTGAGCAAACCTTATTTTCGGTGATCGGTCCAATGTAGATGTACGATGTATAAACCCTATTGTAGCATCATAATTCTGCTGCGAAGAAATGCGCAATTTTCAGCAAACATTTCCCGCCATAGCAAAAGGCATGACGGTGTTACTTACAACTAGTAATTATTAATTTTATATGATCTACAGGAAGCATTACGTAATAAACAGTTAAAACTGATATTTTAATAAGCCCTTGCCATGTAGAAATTGTGTTATGATAGTGAAGAAAATAATAATGAAGAAGTGAGCCAAACATTATATTCTCAGCCTAGCAAGAAAGTTGGAATAATTTTTTCTTTGTTATAATTTTTACTAATTGTGTATGTACATGTATACCAAAAATATAATAAACAAAATTTTACTGACTATAGCAAATTTGTCCTTAAACAAAGCCATTGTGCCTGTGAGGTTTGATTTTGGTATTTTAACAATTTCACTTGTAATCATTTTATAATATTTAAATGTCTTTGAACGCCTTGTCACTTGACGTACTTCCTTTAGGGCTTTAGGAAATTGATTGCTTTTGTTTGAAAATGAGCATTCCACCTTTATATTTCCAAATCATTCCAATTCGTAACAAATGGTATAATTAAAATTTCAAAATTAAAACTCAAAGAAACCTTTTCTTTGTTTAAGGATAAATTTGCTTTTTGACGAAATTAAAATAAAGGTAGTTCTTAAAATATTTGTATTGTATTTTTATTTTCTATTTTTAGACAGGGCCTTTAGATGAGTCGGTTTTAGACTTGGAGTAAAGACGTGGAATGGTGGACTAGAAAGAGAAGTAAGTGTTGAAAATAAGGCGAGTGAAAATAATAATAAAATAAATTAATGGATATCCATTTACAAAGAACAAACGGACTTAAAGAAGTCCAGTGAAAGCAGCCATTATGAATGTCAGTAAATGCTTGGTAATACAATAAGAAAATAGTATTGTAGTAAAAATGGCCAGGCAATTCTACGATACACATGCAAACATAGTCATACTTTATCGAAAGCTTAAGTTTGATTTAGCTCAATTTCGATAAAACCTATCAGTAAAATCGAATTAGATGGCAATTGAAGCCCACATGGTAGTTTGGTAGAAGTAGGCGTACGGTATAGGGATCTACGATGGCGGGAGAGAGCACGGATGACTGTTCGCTGTCAAGCATAAATATGACCTTTTCGCACACGGCTGTGTTACTTACAAGCAATTTGATAAAGAAGATCATTGGTATCTTATTGGGCGGAGTGCAATAAAGCCATATGGCCCTATTTCTCAACTTTAATTTAAAAGATATTAAATGTTATGCGAATGAATGTTAATTAAATGAATTTTACAAGTAATTTGTTTTTACACAAGATCGAATATTAATGCGTTTTGGTCTACGATTCTTCGGCAACTCCCTCTCGTTCGGTTAGTCAAGCGGGTTGTTGGAGTTGCATGTTGTACTATGATGCAGGGTTGTTGTTATTGCCCTTGATAGTTGAATTCGATTTTTTCTTGATAATAATCATATTCAGCTAAAGAGCTACCTTCGTGCTTGTTTTTGTAAAATTCGAGCTCTTTTCTAAAGCGTTCAACATAAAGTTTTTCAGACTTTGAAATGTGACTGTTTCTGATTTAGTGTGCGATGTCATTATATGGCTTTATTTCTCAAACCTCTATGGCTCTATTTCACATTTTACAAAATGGTAATAATGCTGAGAAATAAAGCCATATTTTTGTATTGCCTATGGCTTTATTGCACCCCGCCATCTTAGTGATAGTGAATACTAATCCATCCTACTTTTATTCCTTTGAAAATAAAAGTCCAAAAAAAATTTATTTTATTAGAACACAGCTAATTGGGTCGCTATGTATTTTATTTTATTCAGCCAACAGTAAAAGTTATCTTCGCCGAGATACTTTTAAAGTACAACATAAAAGCCCCTTTCAATAACTTAAAAACCGCTAATTTAAAGTATTAATTGATACCAAATTTATTTAAGTAAGATGAGCGGTTTGGTCAATATTGAGAAGGGCTTTTGTTCCAAAAAAATAGCTCGGCGAAAATCACTTATATCTGTTGAGAAAAAATAAAAGTCGTGATTTAAAAGTTGCTATGCTACTTTTTTAAAAGCGTCAGAAAAATTAATCGTGAGCAGGATTTGGATTCTGGACGTCCTGGGATGACAGATAAAATAAAATTTCTTCATAGACACTATCTCACTGCGGAATTTTATAAAATCGAAAAACAAGTTTTATTTTCGGTCCCTGGTATTAAGAAAAGTAGTTCTCAAAATTAGTCCTAGTATAATTGATCACAAAAAAAAAAGCTTCATTCACGTTAAAAAGAAAAAAAGAGTTGAGCTTCAGGGGTCAGTATTTTGATTATAGCACTTTTTTACACTGTTATCAAAAGTGGGAGGGGTTATCAACCTATTTTAAAAATTTTTGCCAAAAACATCTTTCGTTATACGAGGAATATGTGTATCAGATTGCTCTGATACGTAAACTTATGATTATGACTATGATTATGACTACCGAGACGTCAAAAGAGGCTTGGTCAAAAAAAGGGGGTGCCACGCCCATTTTTTATATAATTATATATTTTCGAAATTTTTCTCCCGCATATTTTTGGCAATGGGAGTAAGTTGTGCGTTCAGCGATGAAACTGTTTCTTGATTTATGATTAGAAGAAGTTGGCAAAGTTAACTTACTTAGAAGTGGGCGGCACCACGCCAATTTTCAAGCATTTAGAAAGGAATGCTAATGAAAATTTTTGTGTAATTAAGTCTCGATAAATTTTGCTATTACAATCTACCACTAATCGGGAAAAATATGATATACTCTATGAACCATGCTCAGCTAATATGTATATAGTGTATATTTTTGGAGGGACTATGGGTCACTTTCGGGTCACTTCACCAGACAAGAAAATACGCACAACTATTTTAATTATAAGTAAACTTTATTAAATATATATTTAGGGTTCGCGGACTTCATATATCGCACAAAACTGTGGAACTAGCGAGACGGGTGTAACTCAACTGTTGTAATCGAACTGATTTGGCAAATTTTCTAAGTCTCCTGCGCAGCAAGGAAACGGTAAGTATGTAGGTATGTATGTATGTAAATATGTAAATATGAAAAGGTGTAAAGAGTATTAAAATATACAGAAAACAGTAAGTAAATTCTTAGTTTACAGGGTGTTTGAAAAAGGTGAGTTGAGTAGTTAATTTAAGTAATTCTAGGTATTTTAACATAGGTCTTAGCAAAGGTAAGTATTTTGGCACAATGATTTAAGTAAATTTAAGGTAAGTATATATGTAGGTGTAAATTCATTATAAATTCATTTTGTATTAAATTCATTATTATATTTAAAAAAAATGAGCTTTTTAGAATAATTATTTAAAATTCAATTAAATTGGAGCTCATGTCTCCAACATGGCGGCCGGCCTGCTCCGCTGATGGAAGCAGCAACTCCTGCATCTCTGCCAAGGTGGACACTGCTGTGGAGAACAGGGTCTTCAAGCGCCGCTGAGTGTCCTTGCGTTCTTCCCTCTTCTTTTTCGGCTTTGCAATGACCTCTCGTCTAGTAGTGGGTTTCTCCTTCGGTTTTATTACACTGCGTCTATTTTTCTGCTTTTTCGGGGGTTTCTCTTGCTGTCGATGTAGCAGCGTGTGGTGTGCAAGGCCGCATTTGTGGCAACGGTCCGGGGAGTCGCATGCGCCTGTTACGTGGGATGTTGCGAAACAATTTATACAATATTTATGAGCCCGCACCGACTCATAGCGTTCGTCCGGGGTCATAGCCATAAAGGCGTTGCAATAGCGCAACGAGTGGTTTTGGCAACAGAGCCGACAAGTGCTGAAACTCTCGTAGCGTCTGTAATGAGAATATAAAGATAAAGATTTTGTGAGGTGAGTACGGGTGCTAACAGTAGGGTCTGATGGATATCCTAGAGTTTACATGCTACGGAGAGATTTGTAGAGTGCGGGTGGAGATCTTATTCGGCTGGGGGAAGTGCGCAAAGTTTTGCAATGGGTCGTGTGTATATTCCGCTTTGAGTGCGGACATCTACCACTCGAACCTTTTCGTCCGAGCCGGGATGGAGACGAGTAACGCGTCCGAGTCGCCACTCATTCGGGGGGAAAAGGTCATCCTTAACGACGACTAAATCACCTTCTTTGATGTTTGGCTGCTGCGTTTTCCATTTAGTACGCTTATGAAGTTCTTTGAGATATTCGTTTTTCCAGCGCGTACTAAATTGATGGTGTAGAACTTGTAATTTTTGCCATTTGTTGATGAGCGAAAGATTCTCGGAGTTGGGTTCGGGTAACGCGAGTAGTGGAGCACCACGGAGGAAATGTCCAGGAGTTAGAGCGAGTAAATCACTTGGATCTTGCGACATCGGAGATAGCGGTCTAGAGTTGAGAACCGCTTCGATTCGAGTGAGTAGGGTAGTAAATTCTTCAAATGTGAATTTTTGACCGCCTGCAACTTTAAGGAAATGGGTTTTAAAGCTTTTAACTGCCGCTTCCCATAGTCCGCCCATGTGAGGAGCATATGGTGGGATGAATTGCCAGGACAGTCCATGAGTAGCATATTTTTGAGCTATGTCAGTTGCGGCTTCCTTGAGAAAGGAAGAAAGCTCCTTTTGAATGGCACGACTTGCTCCAATAAAGGTTTTTCCATTGTCTGACATTATTTTGTGTGGGAGTCCACGACGACTAACAAACCGCGCAAATGCTGCTTTAAACGCAGCGGTCGTCAGATCTGAGCAGACTTCAAGATGGACCGCTTTTGTTGAGAAACATACGAACACACAAACGTATGCCTTGGAGTAAGATGCCTTCCGTAAGATTGATGTTTTAACTAGAAAAGGTCCAGCAAAGTCGATACCGGTCGTGTGAAATGGGAGAGAGTATGTGGACCTTTCCGGAGGGAGTGCGGCCATTATTTGAGATTTCGCCTGTTGCTTATAGATAGTGCAGGCTTTGCAATGGAAGATGCACTTTTTCACCTTTTGCTTGAGTCTCGGGATATAATACTCTTGTTGTATCATCCGGGTCATTAGCTGCTTTTCTGCATGCAAAAATTCAGAATGGATAAAATCAAGGAGTAAGGAGCATAATCGGGAGCTATCGGGAATAATAATAGGGCAGCGCTCGTTATATGTGAGAGTTGCATAGGCGAGCCTTCCATTGACGCGCATTATACCGCTTTTGTCGAGCATAGGGTTCAGAGACAAGAGGGGGCTTTTCCTACTAATGGGTTTGCCAGATTGAAGGTCCTTAATTTCAGCTGGGTAAAATCTGAGCTGAGTCAACAGGATCAGACGCATCTTTGCCTGATGCACTTCCTCTTGGGTAAGGGCTACCGGTTTTGAGACATTGCGTTTTTTCACTCTATCTATAAACCGGTGCATATACGCCACTACTCGAACTGCTTTTGGGTACGACGAAAACCTATCGAGTAAATCTGGCATTTCAGTGGCATGGAGTACTTGGGTACGCTTTTGTTCCGGTGGAGCAGGGGTTTGTGTCACTGGTTTCGGCCAGGACGTTGGGGATTTGGCCAACCACTCTGGGCCCTTCCACCAAAGGGAGCATTCGGCTAGATCTTTGGGTGTGCATCCACGGGTGCCAAGATCTGCTGGATTATCTCCACCGGGTACGTGTCTCCAAGTGGCGTTACTCACGTTCTCCAGAATTTGTGAGGTTCTATTTGCCACGTAGGTCTTCCAAGTGTGTGGGGGTTTTTCCAGCCATGCTAGTACGTTGGCGGAGTCCGACCAGAGAAACAGGTCATGTGGAGTCAGGGTTAGGTGTGAGCGAATTTGTTTTATTAATTTTGTTAGTAGTACTGCTCCACAGAGTTCTAGACGAGGCAGGCTCACGGTTTTCAAGGGAGCCACTTTGCTCTTCGCCACGAGTAAGTGAGTAGAAAACGTGTCTTTGTTATTCTGCACTCGCAGGTACACACAAGCGCAGAATGCTTTTTCGGATGCATCTGCGAATCGATGCATCTGAAAGGGTTTGTTGGGTGAGAATTCAACCCATCGAGGGATTTTAATTTCATTTATCGCGTAGAGATTTTCGCGAAATGTGTTCCATTTGTGGAAAGCGCTGGGTTTGACTTGTTCATCCCAGTCAGTTCCTTCTAACCAGAGTTGCTGGAGCAGAGTCTTGGCTAGTATCATTATTGGCGATAGCCACCCTGCCGGGTCAAACAATTTCGCAACCGCCGATAAAATTTGCCTCTTTGTGTTAGAGTTTGCTGCAGGTAGAGGGTCGTAAGAGTATGAGAAAGAGTCGTTTATGGCATTCCATTTTATGCCGAGAGTCTTCGTTGAGCTGGCATCGTGAAATTTGAGAAAATCTGCATCTAGGAGATCAGATTCTGGAATGGATTGCAATAATTGTGAGTGATTTGCCGTTATTTTCTTGAGTGGAAAACCGGCTGATTTCAACGCTTCGATAACCTGGTTTAGAGAGTCGTGAGCGGACTGTATACTGTGTGCGCCCGAAAGTATATCGTCTACGTAGGTTTCGTGTAGCAATATATCATGGGCGAGTGGGTGGGTGGTCTTTGTGTCTTCTGCGAGTTGATGCAGAGTACGTATCGCGAGATACGGGGCACAGTTGACGCCAAACGTCACTGTCTTTAATTTGAAGTCCTCCATTGGCTGCTGTGGGGATCTTCGGAAGAGAATTCTTTGAAAATCCTGATCCTCTTCGTGAACGAGAATTTGGCGATACATCTTTTCGATGTCGCCATTGAATACATACTTAAAAAATCGCCATTTGAGTAGGACGAGCATTAAGTCGTTTTGGAGTATAGGGCCTGAGTGTAGAGCGTCATTCAAGGAGTTTCCAGAATGAGTGGTTCTAGATGCGTTGAAGACAACGCGCACCTTTGTTGTTTTGCTGTCGGGTTGTAAGACAGCATGATGGGGGAGATAGAAGGAAAGATACTTTCCTTTATCGATGACCTCGCGGGATGAGGTTGGCTCCATATGGTTAAGGGTGATATATTCTTCCAAAACTTCCGAGTATTTTTCTCTTAGTTCTGGGCTTCTTTCGAGGGATCTCTCAACGCTGAGGTATTGTTGCTGTGCAGTAATACGTGAGTGTCCCAGGACGAGTGTGCTTGGAAATTCCCTTTTGAATGGTAGTTTCACAACATATCTACCATCTTCTTGGCGGTGGGTGGTTTTGCGGTAGAGTTCCTCGCAAACTTTGTCATCTTCCGACATAGCTTGAGTCATGGGTAGCTCTTCCTGTCGCCAGAACTGCTGGAGTATTGTACTGAGAGTATCCTCCTGACTCTCGAGTACTTGAGTTGAGAATGTATTTACAGTCTCTTTAATGGGTCCGCTGAGTATCCACCCAAATATAGTATTTTGGGCTAATAACGAACCACTTACATCGGAATGTAGTCCGTGGAGTAGTACTTGTGGGGTGAGATCGCTGCCTATAACCATGTCAATTTTCGAGGGAGTGAAACATTGAGGGTCAGCGAGTGGCAATGTTGCAAATTCCTTCAAATTTACTGTCGACACTTTAACGCTAGGCAGGAAGTGAGTCAATTTTGGCAGTAAAATTGCCTGGGTATTTATTTGGGTCTTTAGATCAGACGAGCAGAGGGTTATCTCGCAGATCCTATTTGAGTTTTGAACTACCGAACCTCCCATTCCGGATATTTTATAATGGGTTTCTTTGGTCGGTAGTTGTAAGAGTGCCTGTATTCTTGAGGCTACAAAGGTTTTTCGGAGCCTTGGTCTATCAGTGCACGAATTTTGTGATACTCGCCGTGAGCTGACACTGTGACCAAAGCTGTGGGTAAAAGAGTAGTTTCGCTACTACTCGCAAAGTGGGTCAATGTTGTGTTTTTCGCACTAGGGTTTTGCTTTGATTGGGTTCGACTGGCATCTTTTGAGGTTGATGGCCTGTCTGGGTCTTCAACTGTGGGTGGCGCCACGTGGGGTGTGGTATACGCCTTGCTACTTTGTTGCCTCTGTACCGGGTTTTGAGTATGGGGTTTTGCTTGGAAATGGAGTAGAGAGTGATGTCGTTTTTGGCAATAGACGCATGTGAAATTGCTACGACAATCTCTTTCCAAATGCGAGCAAGCTAAACAATTTGTGCAATAATTGTTTTCTTTTACGAATTTGCTTCGCTCTTGAGTCGAGAGATCTCTGAATTTTATGCAGCTCATTAATGAGTGATTCAGATTACAGAGTTTGCATGAGGGTTGCCTCTTTGAATCCACATGGAATGTTTGGGTCTTATTCCTGAAATTCGGCTGGTTTTGGGGCGTCGAAGATCTGTGGTTGAAGCTTGAGTTTGAGTTACGGGGTTTATTGGGTCTATATGTGCCGAGTCGCTCTACCACTTCGTACCTAGTCGTGAGAAATTTGTCCATCTCCGACCAAAGTGGTAGCTCTTTTCTGGAATCGAGTGATTGTTCCCAGAGTGCAAGGGTTTCATCAGGTAGTTTTGATGAGCATAAGAATACGAGGATGGGGTCCCAGTTATCAGTTGAGACATCGCTCGCATTTAGGGTCGAGATACAGTTATTTATGGTGGTTTGAATTTCTTGAATTCTTTCACCATTTTCAGAATAAACTGTGGGCATATTAAATAGGGTCTTTAATTGGTTATCTACGAGAATTCTCCGATTCTCGTATCGGGATTTGAGTGCTCCCCATGCCAACTCGAAATTTTGATCATTGAGTGGGTATTTTTTAATGATCAGAGCTGCTTTGCCTCGAGTTTTTGCTCTCAGGTGATAGAGTTTTTGGGCCTGAGATAATTTTGGGTGATTAATGTAGACCGCAGTGAACATGTCCCGGAATGACGGCCAGTCTTCATAACCGCCATAGAAGACCTCCGTGTCACATGCGGGGACTTTGAGATAGGGTTCTTGTTGCGAGGGGGTATGGAACCGTTGTGTTGGGTTAACGTTGAGTTGAATAGGCTGCAGGGTGTTAATCATCTCGATAATCCTGAGTTTGGTGCTCATTGCCGTGTCCAGTGATGTGTCGTATGTTTCCTCGCATGCCGCCCTGGATCTTTCCTCCGGTATGTTGAGATGTGCTGCTTCATATGCTGATTCCACTGCGTCTACACGTTTGTTGAGTTCATCGAGATACAGTTTGAGACTGGTCTCGGAGTGGTCCGTCTCTGCTATGTTCCACCATTTTTCGCAGAATTTTTCCAATTTATTTATTTCGAATAGGAATTTTTTCCCAAAAGGTCCATATTCCTCCTCGGACTGGGATCTTGACCGGGTAACGGGTCCTGCCTGTGGCAGTAGGGTCTTGGGTTTCTCCTGTTTATCAGTCATCTTGAAATTTGAGTCTAAAATGTTCTTCGATTCCGAGAGTTTTTTCCCACGGTAATTTTACTCAAAATTTTATGTGCTCAGGCCCACTGTGCTATTTATGTAGCGGAATTTGCACAAACAAGTGGATATGAGCGGCTTTTGTGTTGAGGGTGGGAAATTACTTGTCTTAGCGCTTCTAAGTACAAGTGTGTGGGTATGTATATAAATATGTGTATATGGCGTGTAGAAATAAAAGGAGAGTGGGTGGAGCTATAATTGCTTTGAGTTGCAATTATTTTACTCGAGTTCTAATTTGTGTATTGAGTGAAGTCTTAGTTTTAAAGAAGTGTGTATTAGGGTGTTTAAATTTTTGTGATTTTCTTTCCTGGGTCACGGAAAAAACTAATTTTTATTGAGTTTTAGTTTTTTACCTAGAGTTATGGGCGGAGTTTATTTGTGCAGCAGAGATTAGTGAAAATTTGATGTTTTTTGGAGATTTTTTTCTTTGTTGCGAAAAATATATGCAACGGGTTATTTATATTTGGGTAGCAACTAATTTTGTATATTTTGGGTGAGAGAGTCAAACGGTATTTATATATGCCGGTGTGAAATATGTCTATATATATATGAGGGGACAAGTACAGATTTTTTCCAGAGATAAGTGCCGCTATGGGATGAGAAAAATTTTGCTTCGATTGCAATTTATATTATGTACATATGTACGAACTATTGGGTTAAGGTTCGACTGTACCTTTTATGGGTTTTATCTAACCAGAGTATGCGGTGTTGTTGGGTAACTGAACAGTTCAAAACTACCGATCAGGGGTTAAGTAAATCTGCTGTACTTGTGTTTGTGTATAATATTTTGTACAGGATGTACTTACTTGGGCATCCTTCTTTATAATACCACCTGTAGTTTGTTGTTGTTTCGGTGCTGCTGTGATTACTTGGTGTTTCCTGTGTTGTCTTGTATCTTGTCTTTGGCGCTGTTATTGGGAGATAAGTTATGCAGGTCTACTGCTCGTGATGATAATGAAAATTGCACCACTGTTATGTTCTTGTGCCCTTTTTATTTATACGTGTGTTTGTACACTAGGTTGTGCCATTTTTTTGTAAGCTGTTTCTTTTATTTTTCTTTCTTTATAGTTTCCCACTTAAAATTTTATTTTGTTTTTGCCACCACCTTTATATCACCTCTTCTTCTGTTTTTTATTATTTAGTATTTATAGGTTTTAATAATTTTTGTGGCACCACTTTTTTTCACAACTCGTTTCCTTATTCTTTTGTTTAATATTTATAAGTTTTTTTTTTTTTTTCAAATAATTATGCACTTTGTGTATAGGCGCGCCGCGTACCGGGTATTTATTTATTTAAGTTTATGTGCTAATTTGTTTTCCACCGATGCAGGTAAGTATTCACTCTCGACAATGTAACCGTAACTTAAATGCACTTTTAATTATTTTTATAACGTTTATTTTTAATATTTATAATTTTCTTCTTTAGGTCACTGATTCCCAATGGCTTCAATGGACCATGTATATTTTTGGAGGGACTATGGGTCACTTTCGGGTCACTTCACCAGACAAGAAAATACGCACAACTATTTTAATTATAAGTAAACTTTATTAAATATATATTTAGGGTTCGCGGACTTCATATATCGCACAAAACTGTGGAACTAGCGAGACGGGTGTAACTCAACTGTTGTAATCGAACTGATTTGGCAAATTTTCTAAGTCTCCTGCGCAGCAAGGAAACGGTAAGTATGTAGGTATGTATGTATGTAAATATGTAAATATGAAAAGGTGTAAAGAGTATTAAAATATACAGAAAACAGTAAGTAAATTCTTAGTTTACAGGGTGTTTGAAAAAGGTGAGTTGAGTAGTTAATTTAAGTAATTTTAGGTATTTTAACATAGGTCTTAGCAAAGGTAAGTATTTTGGCACAATGATTTAAGTAAATTTAAGGTAAGTATATATGTAGGTGTAAATTCATTATAAATTCATTTTGTATTAAATTCATTATTATATTTAAAAAAAATGAGCTTTTTAGAATAATTATTTAAAATTCAATTAAATTGGAGCTCATGTCTCCAACACATAGAAATAAAATGAAGCACAATTATTTAACAAAAAATTCCAGCAATTCAAAGAACAATCTAATAAATGTTACGTATACGCCGTGTCTTACGGAAAAGTTGCTATCGCGTTTGTTGTGCAAAAAACTGATCAAAGTAAATAACATTTATGCAGAAAAAGTGCTTGTTTTTAACATAAATTACATACCTAATGAGTTGAAATCAAATAATGTGAAATTTATTAAAAGTTATTAAATTTAGTTTTTCAATGCAGCGAAATTGTGTGACGAGAGTTAATTAGCGCTTAAATTGATTACAAAAATGAGCTGTCATTACTAGAAATGAGTTAATTTGGTGCTCAACAAAAATGCAGTGGACTTATGTAAGCTTGAACTAATGATAATAAAAAAAGAAATACATTTTGAAAATGTATTGAACTATACGCATCAACTTTTATACAAAATCTGCACATAACAACAACTTTGTAACATACATATCAACGTAACAGGATATCAACAACAAATACAACAAATTTTCATTTATTACAACGGAAATTCTGACATCAACAAATATACGTATAAATTTATATAAAAATAGCACACACAATTCCAAAGCTGGCAAAATGTTTTGGATTTTACGTCGAACGGGCGCAGCAAATTTTTTCAATTCATTTAACAACAATTGCAGTACATCGAAGGGCAACAACAATTCGGGTACACAAGGTGAGTGATTGAAGGAATAAATAACTTTAATTTATATGTTAAAAGGATGTTGGGTACGAAAAATCTTTCATGGCACACAGATATTAGATCGTATCGAAAAAACAAACAAAATTTTGACGCCTAAGGAGTTCATGTGGCTGAGTTGACTGTATACTTGACAAACTATTTTTAACAACTGGCTAAAATTTGGCATAGACGTTCCCTTTATGAAGAAGAATGAGAGAGGTAGGGAGAAGAGGATAATAAAAACTCGGAAACAGAAATGGTAGGAAAGGAAAAAGAAAAACTAGTGGTAAAGAACTAGTTGGTAGGATAGGAAGAGCGCAGAAAAAAGAGAGCAGTAAGAGAAGAGAACAAATATCAAGATACCATGTTGGTCAAGTTGGCACACGAACTGGCCCGAAATATTGTAAACAATAACTGTTCTGCGTAGTATTCAAATAGCTCAAGAATTCCTGAGAAGCAGAGAAAAGCAATATTTTTTAAATATTTTTTCCACCTCACGAGCTCTAGAGCTATTCAAAACCTACTCAGAATGGTTTATGTTTTAATTTCTTCTTCCGACTTCACATACATGAAAGCAACAATTGTTGATTGTAAGGAAAGAGCGACTAAGGAAGGGACCATTGGTCTGATCAGGCTGGCTGAGTACACTTTTTCTCAAAATATGATCAAATGTATAGTCAGGTGTCAGCATAAAAAAGCTATCAATCCATCTGGTTCTCCCCTGGTTGTAGTGATCGACGGCTTACCTAACTTCAGCGTCAAGAACATGTTTATATTTTGAGGTGCGAATATTCAACCGTACCCTCATCCTATGGCAGAAAAGATATGAACAGATATCAGTGCAGCATAAAAAGTGTAACAGTAATGCAATGAAAGGTTAGCGCAGAAAAAAGCTTCCAAAGATACAGAATGGTAATAACTTATACACTTTATCTTCGACCTAAACATACAAAAGAGCAGTTGCAGCATATTTCTTACTAACTTCGAATCGTCACTGAGTACAGTATAGGGTTCCACAGAGCACTTTACCACAGTTGGTATGGAAGCGCCTATTTACAAATGTGAGGCTGAAATCGTGATCGTGAGATACAGCTGTGCGAACAAAGCGTACATCAGTTGTGCAGAAAACAGTGTTGGGGATGATGAAACCGATATCCCAATCAAAGGAAAAGTTCCCCAAAAGAATTTGTGGTACTTTCCGCTATAGGATAAAAAAAATAGCGCTGGGCCAAACGATTTTCTTTGAGTATCAGAAACCGGTAACAGATGTGAAAAAACAGGTGAAGAAAACTTTGCCCTGTGAGTTATCGTTAAAAGGGATGACAAACCTCCTTTGATAAGCAAGGGCGAAATTCGTCTAGGCGGATAAACGCTGAAAATGATGATAGTGAGAAGTACAGAGCATGGTAAAACAAGAAGAAGGGATAGGAAATTGAAATAGGAGTTTAAATAAGAGTATAAATATGAGGGGCAGAAGAGATAGATGAGAAAGACGAAAAGTAAGAGGCAGAAGAAACTGAAAGGCATTAGAACATGAAAATTTAGGGGTTTGAAGTAGTGATGGATTGATGAGAGCACAGTAGCTCAGGCCGATCGCGGGGCTTTCGAGTTATATATTTATAATGCCATAATTAAATTAAATAAGCTTTCACTCACCCAAAGGTTTTAATGTATGCTGGTGGTATAACACTTTTTAAATCCATTCCAACCTCGGAATACAGATTACTTCTTCAAAATGACGCGGCTAGCTAAGTCAATGCCATGAGTCTCCTGAATTTTAACAAATGCAAATTCATTAATTTCACCAAAAAATGATTTGAGGCGCATAATTATATGATCAAAAGCTATCAGCTTGAGCAAACAACTATCTTCCGTGACCTGGGTGTTCATATGGACCCTGAGCTTGACTTTAAGTTCCATAAGTACCTGAATTGATAAAAAAAATGATTATATAAAGAACTGAATAATACTTACAGTACAAAATCACTCTTAGTAAGACCTATATTGAAATATGCATCAAGCGTTTGGAGCTCTAGGTATCAGATTTATCGTGGCAAACTTGAACCGGTACAAAAACCAGCATTGATGTGTGCATTGAGTTATTTACCATGGCATCCTTAACAGAATTTTCCATCTCACAAAATCCGATTGAAGCTTTTAACCCTAGACACGTAACTTGGAAATTGAAAATTTTTTGTCACTTTATAAGACTGCCTTTCTAAGAGACTTAAAAACACATGTCAGAACTGTTCCAAAATAATAAAAAATTTTTTATTTCAAGGACTAAATACTGGTACACATACGCGTACAAAAAATTAAACCAAAAATTAAATAACTATATTAGAAATAAGTATTTTAAAGAATGTTCGTCGAATCGACGAATGGTTAGGTTTTATAGCGAGTGAGCGAAGGTTAGCTTTCTAGGGTTAAATCTACCCTCTCTTGAGAGTCGTAGGGAAATGTGTGGTGTGTTCTTTATGATAAACTCATTAACAGGGATGATGAATAGCTCATTTCTACGTGGAGAGATAAAGTTTTAAGTTGCCTATCAGGCCAGTTTCTTATAATTTGTGCACTAATAAATAAGTAAATGAATAAATAAAATAATTAATAAATATGTAAATCAAAATGAATACATTCCCAATATTAAAATCGGACTACAAAATGATGACGAAGAATAACAGATTGCTGATATCTTACCTCCAGGATAATCAAAACTTTTTTTTTTCAGTTTGCAACACATTTTCTGAAGCGAGGACTCAGGTTCAATAAATCAAATTCAAAGTTGTCACCCTAGGGTGAAATTGTCATTGTATCTTGTTTAAGGACTGGGGTAGTACGTGACAAATGCAAATGAATTTAATTTCGTTCAGTTTTTTGTTAAAACATCTTGAAAAGTAGTTCGAGAGTACTTCATCAAACTTGTGCTATTGTGATACTCCCTAATGTACACACAATTACTCACGTACAAGCTATACAAGCTAAAAAAGTTCGCCGATCAATACCCTAAAATTGCAAAATGTTGCTTTTTACTTAGGTTGAAAAGGTCAACGTGGGTTAACATGTACATTAACTAACAGCTGTGGAGAGTGTAGATTGTGCTTAGTAAATTGCCCTGGATAAAAGCAATAAACATTTCTAATATAAAACCTGCGATAAAAAAGGATGAGTGTTTATGGATTTAGGGAATCAAATAAACTACTCCAGCTTAAAGGATGAATAGATGCTTTGATGGCATCACTGCTTTCATTTTATTGTATAAACCTTCGTGTGCGATATTTATTGGATTATCATTCGTAAGGATTTATTTTGAGAATTTTTATTATTAGAAAAAAATGTTATTACATTATTGGAAGGTAGAGATTTCTCCTACTTCCTGCAAGTCCTACTTCCGGGAAGTATACTGCTGATTGGAAAAACTAGATTGAATGTAAAGCGTACATATTTTGAAGAAGAGAAATATAAAATTATATTTACATAAAAATGGGTGCGTATTTTGATATATTTTACAGTTGCTTGTGACTATGGTGAGAAAGCAAAGCACAATACGCAAAGCACGTCGCATTGATTCCAATCACACTACGTAAGTTATCGGTTTAATGCGTGAATTTAGTCAAATCAAATATGGAGATGCAATCTATAAAACAGTGCTGATAGATACCGTAAACTCATCAAAATTCACATAAATGCTTACAAATATATTTAATTTCTCTCAAATAAAGTGTTTGTAGCAGGAAATTACTCAAAGAAAAGGGGACCGAAATACCACCAAAGTAGTAGTTACGTAGACAGGGACCTTCAGTTTGTATGACTTTGACGAATAAGTAACTTTATTTGAGATATACGCAGTCGCTTCGAGGTAATTTCTTCCAGTAAAAGTTACTTTGTAATTACTTACATATACCATTAAAACGTCGTGGTTACTAGAAAGCCAACTTTAAAATTTTAGAAACTTGAAAGTGACCAGTAATAAAATGGGCTATTAACTCTTGTTACTTAAATCTCTCTTTAAAATTTCAGCTATTTTTGAGCAACTGCATCAAGTTGTCTAACGTTTTGGGGTCCTTAATTGCCCTTTCAAAGTTAAGGAACTTGTATGTGGTATTTATTAGTGATAATAAGGTCGCCGTTACAGCGGAAACTTTAAACCATGAATTTGTAGTGGTACTCTCTCTTGACATTTATTTATGTATTTTATAGTAAATGTAACTTCAAAGTTAAATATTTTTAGTTGCCGACACTATCTTCATGCATTTATTACTTCGTAGTTGTGCTTTTTGGTATATACGACTTCAAAGTTATTTATGCTAAGTACCCCATTTGTTTAGATAAATCTTACGCCGTCATTTAATTTATTAAATAACTCAGACCAAATTACCATAATTTGTGCATTCGAATTAATACATGTTTTTATGCATAATAATTATTTCGATTTTCAATGCCATTTTTCGTTCTTCAATTTCTTGCATGTTATCACATTATAAAAACATTTTTTAATGTTAAGGCATTATATTCACGGTTAATTTGCACTCGCTTTAGTTTTTTTTAAGCAGGCTATCGCAAAAAACTAAGCGTTTCTTTCTTACTAATACTTACAATTTAATGCGATAGTATTATGTTTCCAGGTTTAGGTGAGCAATGAGAATGGACAAGGATATATATGAATATATTTAAAAACGATTATATAATAACAAACCAAATTGCGAGATAAAAAAAAGAAATTATTTAAAAAGAGAAGATTTAGCGTAAAGGTTACTAAAAGTCATAGTTACCACGCTACTACATCATTGCTACGTATTGGTAACGTAAATGGAACCTTGACGGCTATCTTATAGGAACGTCACTGTTACGTTGCTGTTACCAACAAGTTATGCCCTATGTTGGTTGTAAGCACGTAATTGAAATGTTCCTATAACCTCCCGTGACCAGTGACACAACACTTCAAAGTAACAACAATGGTAGTAGCTCCGTTTCGGCAACTATTTCTACTGACTTTGAACGCCTTTTAAAAGTTCGCTGAGATAAAGCGATATTTCACTCAACCTTCGTAATATACTGCCCAAAATGAATTTCTTAAGTGAAAATTACAAGGATGAATAGAGAAATCTATTGAGCCGTGCTCAACAGTTCTTCAACTATAAATTGCGTAAAAATTTTGATGTATGACTGGAAATTGTTACTTTCGGACTAGAAAAGTATGATTTTGAACAGGAGAAAAACAGTATGAAAACCACGACCGTTTTCTCGATATCGACAGTTTCGAAAGATATATAAAATGCAAAAAAAACCTTGGTCGACTTAGCTAGAATGATGCGAACATATCGGAAGTGTCAAAAATTAACGCAATAAAAAAGAAATCCAACATAAGCAATGATGAAGCCAGCAGACTGCTGATATTTGCGCTATGGGTAGTAAAAATGAATCGAAATAGGATTATAGCTGCCAAATTGATCTGATGAAGAAGATTAGCAGCTTAAGTAATGGATTTATAAAACAACAAAGGCCTTTGTAGCTTTCTAAATTTTCCTTTTCTATACAAAGTTTTATTATAAATACAAATTGTTAAAAAATATAAACAATAATAATTTTTATAAAAGTTATTATTCTAGGCCTTGAGCTTATTTATAATTATGAAAAACAAAAATTTAATTGTTGGTACTAATCTGTACAATAACAAGTGGTTACAGGTTCAAGTGCCAGGACAGGTATCACAAAAAGGTTGGACATTTTTTCTTAAAGACAAGGTTGGCCCCTCGGCAGTGGTCGGGTGTATTTCTGCTATAAAAAAGCTTCTCAATTAAAATGTATCTGCTTTTTCAGGTAGAGTTCGACGTTGTTATTATTCTTATTATTATTGTTATTATTATTATATTTGGTGAATATGGTTGAAATTGCATACCGCCAATGCCCAACTTTCGACTTATTTTCGTTGCTTATTATTTCAAGCTTTCCTTTTCGCGAATTCTGCATAAACATTGAAAATAGCATGCCCCCTTAACTAAGCAAAAAAGGAGAAAATTGAAAAATAGGATATGAAAACGAAAATGTAAAAATAATATTAACAAATGAAGTATAAACCTTCACTAGGAAAATGATAAAATGAAGAAAATAAATAAATGCATCCACGCTCATTTGCGCCAAAAAATACAAGCAATAAAACAAAAAAATATTCAGAAAAATGAATACTTAGTTTACAACTAGAATTGTTTAACTCATCACAAACTAGCCAAAAAAGACCAAATCTGTAAGAACAACTACCAATCATTTAATCACACTATCTCTAATATATAAAATTGTGGCAGCACTGTTCATTCTTGGCCTGCCTTGCACTTATCGGACTTAGCGCGGCAACAAGTATAGCTATTTTTAGGGCTTTTGTGGTCAGTGTCGCAGGTATACCAGCTGGTGAGATACCTTAAACTGGTCCCGACTTTCCAGCCAAGACAGCAGCTTTGGGAGCAAACGTGATCAAATGTGACACTTCAACCCAAAAAAGCTCAAATATGGCCCTTCCAAGGAAATTAGATATTTGATTGACCACCAGTATATCATATGTCCTTCACGACAACGCCTTTGATGCCCTCCACACTTTGTCGTATAGGCTACAAAGGGAAATATAATTCCGTAAGTTTATCGACTCAGTTTCTACACACATTTTATCGCCTGGTAGAACACCGGCAGTCGGGACGTACTCGATATAGGCCGAAAGCAATATTTTCTCGTGATGCTTCCAACAACAGTTCTTACTATTAGTTTTAGATTTCACTTAAACACAAGTATTTTACTCATTAAGTTCAGGCATCGGGCTCTATCAGCAATTCCGATGGAACACTTGACAGCTAGCCATTGGTAGAATGCTATCACAAATTCCGTAGGAAGAAAGTAACTCTTTGGACTTATTAGAATACCAGTTTGCCGACAGCTCGCAGCCAAGAGTCCATCAAGCTTTCCGCCCGTCAAGTTTTATACTCTTGACGTTCTTTTATTATCTACTGGTAAACCCGGCAGAGGTTTCCGCCCAGATAAATTTCCCCCTGCAATTTATCAACTTTCCGAAGAAACTGAATAACTTTTCATATTGTTACTTTTTTAAAAAAAGTTCGTTACTATCTCCATCTTCATTTCTCATTAACTTTCAGCCACCCCGTCTTTCATTCCCACTCTTCTTCCCACTCTAGCTACTAGCCCCTCACAATCTTTCCATCTCCCTATTTTCTAGATCTCCTTATTCCGCTCACTCGCCTTTCCACTTAAGTGCACTGGCACTCCCAATTTTTCTTTCATCTTTCTCACCCTCTCAGTCAATCTATCTTATTCTTTTTCTTCGCCTTTCTTTCCCTCTCCACATTTTGATCGATATCTAGGAATCAGAGAACCACTCTTTAAAACCATTATCAACACCTTCATGGTATGATACTGATGTTGTTGTTGTGTGTTTTAGCAACGAAAACCCCTTCCCGAAGGTTTGGGGAAATGAACAACGCACGCTCGAGTACGGAACATACCCCAATGTCGTGGTAGCGGTTTGGTATGACCAGTGCAACCTTCTAGGCCATGTAACCTCTCCTTCCGTATTGACGGAGAAGATGGGCAATGCGAGGTGAAAGGCATCATATCCGTAGGTCAACCATAAATTTGCACGCCATTACCTTTGCGCCTTTTAGTCGCCTATTACGACAGATAGACCGGTAGATTCTGATGTATGTATATAATAAAACTAGTATGCCAACTGGTATATTGCTGATGCAGAGGCTGACTTGCATGCCAATTGGTGGGATGCTCATGCAGAAGTGGGACCGTTGTTATCACATCGCCGTGTTAAAAATACTATTTGCTAATGAGGAAAAATTACAGAACTTTTACTAGTTGAGCAGTTTTCAAACTAGTATTTGACTACTATACAACTAGTAGATTTGACTGGAGGGTAATTTTAGTTGGAATACATTTCACCAGTGGTTTGTGTTTCAAGGTCACTGTCATATAATTGTTTTTATAATTTCACCCCCATTAAGTTCATTTGCCCAATTCACATTCTCAGTGGAGCATACAATTACTAAATATATTCAAGCGTTAGTATGTGTGTATAAATAAATGAGGGCATGTGTGAATGCATAAGTGTCCTTAGGAGGAAAGCGCAGCATAAATGTTTATTGCGCTTAAATGTTTTCAGGTTCTTTATTTCCGGTTGTATACTCAAGTGAAATGGAAGTCGACAAGTTAGGCGAACACAGCCTCATGTCCATTTATGTGAACATTACTACATAGTGTGCTCGTAGTTTTTGCTTTATGGCCGTTATATACATGCGTATATGAGTAAGGATAATCCTGATACCACTGGAGGTAAAATAGTTTAGTTGAACAAGACCACCATAAACATATTATAATTTAGCGAATGGGGAAAAGAAAACATTTTACGAGTGTCACTTGAGAAGTCAGGTCATCCCACACCCGTTTTTTGTAACCCCTCTTTCTTTATTTGCTGTTGGATTTGGGTGTTAATAGAAAGATTCTCTTCTGGGCCGGACTGATTTCTTCATTCCCATAACGTTACCCAGACAGCGAGGCCTAAAATTCACTACGCTTATAACCGCCACTTAGCATTGAAATCTCGGGATACTACTCATGATTCCGTATGATAGCAAATTTAAATGGCGTGATCTTTGTCGTGCAGAGAGCAACCTCCTGTTAAGTTGCTAAGACAGTTCTGCGTTGAAACCCAATGACTTTGCTACATAGCTCCTAGAACCTCGGGAGCATATCGTACTGCAGCTCATGAAGTAACTGGAATCGACCACCTTGAAAAAATACCTAGTTAGATAAGAGCTGATGTGTTGCAATGAGAAGAAAGGAAGTGGCTCGACATACAAAATGTTTGTTAGGCATGTGAACAAAGACAAAATAAATAGGTTTTCTTTCTATAGTTTGATTTAACTTTGGGACGGAAACCACAACAACCACATACATCGGGTGGACAAACCGACAGCTGGTTCGATAGTACCCATTATACATCTTTTCAAAGGATTTTTCCTAGTAGTTTGAAGGACTTTCAAAAAGGTTTGAATTCTGTAATCTTTAAACTGTTTATAAAATCAATTCTCTGAATCTTAGAATCAATATCGAGTTTGTCCGTAATATTCTAGCAATTTGTAGCTAATGTAGAGAATTAAAAAATTGTATGTATAGACCAGAAACTCCGGCCACCCTTTGCGGTGTCTCACAACTTATAATAGACTGAGTCCGATTTGAATCATTATATCTTCGAAACAAGTTGAGACATAGAACTTAATCAGATTTGTTTCATTTGATACCCGTATTGTACTAACCCATTTTGGTTCATCCTAGTCCACATATTGGTCGATAACTCCAAAACCGCTAGAGACATTGAAAGTAAGTGTACCTCAAATTTGTACTTACTCGTCTAGTAATGCAACGGTCAAAGTTCCATTCAACTTCACTCAACAGTCTTCGATTGATGCGCGCTCAAACATAGAGACAAACAGATAAAAATTCTAAAAACTGTTGCTTGGTATTCTATTAGCTTAGTAATGATCCTCATAGTTTTTCTTGAATATGTGCAATGTACAGACATCGAACTCTTACGAGTTTTTTATGTGCAAATTTCTCTTAGTGCTTCCGATCACTATCAAGAGCCGACCATGTTTTTGATTAACTTTTTTGTACAATATTTGCAGTGTTACTTGTGCTGAGATTTGAGCCAACGACTCGCGGGAACTAAAAACAGCACTCTACCCATTCAATAGACCACGAAGACGTCACAAATTTATGAAAGAAGGACTGATAAACTTTTTAATGAAGACACCGGAAATTCGTATAGAAGAAAACTGTTTTGTGTTGGGACGGCGTATGGGCGACTGAATTTTCTGCTTGCTGTTGTCTTGTTGTAACGACAAAAACACTCCCCGAAGGTTTTGGCGAGTGTTGTCGAAAGTGACAGTCTTTTGCCAAATAAGTGGTACTGCCCGACTGTCGTGGTCGATTTGTTATGACCAGCGTAACCTTCTAGGTCATGTCACCCCTCCTTTCGCAAGGAAAGAGAAAATTGGTAATGAGAGGTGAGAGGCATTATATCCGCAGATCAGTCACCGAGTTGCACGTCATTACCTTTGTGCATATTAGACGCCTTTTACGACCGGTATGCCTACTTCGGGCATATTCTAAACCCCTAACCCGCAGTGCTTCACGGCGACTAACACAAAGTTTATACTAACAAATTTAGAATACGCTGATAAATATTTTATTAGACTTAGCTGAGTGTAACTCACAGAGTCCAATTAGGTTGGAATGCCATAAACAAAAAAAGAGATGGATATAGGCTTATAAATATAAAAGTTTTGAGGAGGAAAGAAATGGCTTAAGCCATGCGGACGGTCTTTTCGTCTGTGAAAACCTAACTTGAAAAATTTTGAGAAATCTTGCTGAGATTTTTTATAGAATTTTCTTATCTCACATCGCTATTTAGAATTTTCCAAACCGGATAATAGCCGCGCCCACTTAATATACATCTATTAAATATTTAAGAAACACCGCAATGGATAATTCACTACATACAACTACCACGACCAAATTTGGTACGTGGATTGAAACTGTGAAATGCAATATATTTTTTCTTGTAAATTTTGGAAATTGGGTGTATCAGCGGCCACTTTTGATAAGTTAAATCCTTCAAATATTTTTTTGCGAATCTTACTGATATTGAAAGTGCTTAAGTTTGTGAGTGAGAGGGTGTACGAGATATTGTACACTTATTTTCATTAGTACAGAATAGGTAATAAGGTTCATAGAATTACAATACCATATATGGTTATGGAGATATGGACACTAATGTTATAAAGCTGAATGTTTGGATGTTCAGATGCTTGCTGTTGTTACTCAATCACTAGAGATGGATTTTGATGAAATTTGGCAAGGATACAACTAATAGTCTACAGTCTATGTTTTAAAAAAAGAATTTGGTGTTCTTGGCGCCCTAGGAACCGTTACTTTCTAATATTGTTTTATTCTACATATCCCTACTCATTACTTATACTAATGATATTTGGTATGGGTAGGAAGACCACAAGATTTATTTGGACTTTGCTATATTTCGATGTATTTATCGATTAATGAGTTATCGGTTCATGTTAAGAGTCGTTTCCACATGTAACTCTAAATATTTATTTCAAATAAAAAAGTCTTTAGAGGAACTTTTGGTGTTTTGCTATGTTACTTCGTGACGGCGGAGCAGCGGGTAAAGCTAGTTTATTATAAATAATGTGGAGAGAAGTCAATATATCTTAAGAAAATTTAATGCCTCTTATAACAGAGATAAGTTTTTATAACCCCAGATACTTTTTATACGAGTGCGTAAAAAATTGCATCTGTAAATTTGTAAAGCAATCCCGCTGAAAACAAAGAAAAAAACGAATTTTGTTCTTGCTATTTTCCGAACTAAGACGCCCTCAGAATATCTTCAAATAAGTATAACTACCCTCGGCAAAGAGTTTCAAAGCAGAATTTGAAAAAAGATTTCCCAGAAGAGGTGACAAAGCAATCACTAAAAGAAAAAACAAACAATTGAACAAAGGCAAAAAACAGGAAGTGGAATGAAGCAGCAAAAAGGTGAAGGAAAAACTATATACACACAAATACAAAAAACTTTAAAAATATTTTAATAATGCTGAGAAAGGAAGTTTAAAAAAAAGTAATAACAGAAATAAAGCAGCAAATTCTTAGAAAAAGTGCAGAAGCACAAGAAAAGTAGCAGATGCGGAAGCATTTCTCAAACTAAGCAGGAGCTATTAAAATAAGTGCACATAATAATGACGCCAATGGAAGTTATGCGAAAAAGTTCAGCCAAGCGTGACACCTGTCGACAAGCGAAATATTCTCTAGATAGCAGGCAGCAGGCACAGCATTGTGATGCAGCCAACAACAAATAAGAGAGTGACAACTTCCAAGCCGCATAGCAATTTGATTTATTCCGTCGTAAAGATAATGTTGCAGCTATTGTACTGCATGCTTTGCTTACTCTTGCGTTTACGAATTTAATGGTCTACTTATCAACTGATGGTGTAGGTGCGGATATCCTAGCCTTTCCACATTACACAACTCACGTTATCAATATGTTTTTGAATCCACCTTCATTTACCTTTATACAGCTTCATATCATTATTTTGCGCTACAGACGAAGCAGTGCCCAACCATCAGTGAATTCATGATTAATATTAAGCATCTACTTCCTTTCGTTTTCTTCGCAAAATGCTTGCTTCCGCTGAATGAGAAAAGCAAAAAAAAAAATTCGGTGAAAAAGTGACTGTAAAAGTTGCGTAAACTGCGTTTTTATCGTTCGAGGCGGCATTCAAAATGGGATAAAGTTGCGAGATGACTCTTTGCCATAAGATTTTTTTTTTGCACCGAAATGTGTATCGGTGCGTAAAATAATTAACATAATAGCAGTGACAAGTAGAGTGGAAGAAAAAGGCTTACTTAATGTTATTTGGATATACATAAAAATGCATTTACATAAATGAATTAATGGTAAAGCACGAGAAAGATAGATACATAGATACATATTTACAGAAGAAAAAGGGAGAGAAATTGTGTAAACTAATATGAAACCAATGACAGAGATTTCTCAAATGCAAAAAAGAATATCGGTAAACTTTGTAGAATCTTGGATAAAAAGTCCACATATAAGCCAGAAGAGAAAGAAATTCGAGAAAAAATAAATAAGTGACAGAAAGGTGGCGATCGAGAAAGAAAACGGCAAAGGAAGAAGAGGCCTTATGGAGAAATGGAGGCTCTTGCTGGTTAGGGGGTAACAATATGCCCTGGGTAGGTATGATTGTCGTAAGAGATGACCCAGAGCCATATAAACCCCGCCCCTGGGGTCAATGAATTCGCTACCACGGCCAGGTGCTTGTACTATTCGTGTCTGGAGTAGCCGAGAGGGAGTGGGAGATGGAGACGGGTCAAAATGAAAGGTGAAATTAGAAGATATTGGGTGGAAATGGAGATAAGTATGTATGTAAATATGGATGTGGATATGGATATGGATAAGGATATGACTATGGACATGGATATGGATATGGATATTGATTTGAATATGGATATGGATATGAATATGGATAAGGACATGGATAGGGATATGGATATGGATGTGGGTATTGATATGGATAATATACGGATATGGATATGGATATGAACATAGACATGGATATGGATATGGATATGATATGGATATGGATATGAATATGGATCTAGACATGGATACGAATATGGATATGGATATGAATATGGATATGGACATGGATATGGATATGAATATGGATATGAATATGGATATGGACATGGATATGGATATGGATATGGATATGGATATGGATATTGATTTGGGTATTGATATGGATAATGTACGGATATGGATATGGATATGGACATGGACATGGATATGGATATGGATATGGGTATGAATATGATATGGACATGGATATGGCTATGAATATGGATCTGGACATGTATATGGATATGGATATGAGTATGATATGGACATGGTTATGGATATGGATGTGGGTATGGATATGGATATTGATATGGATGTGGATATGAATATGATATGGACAAGCATATGAATATAGATCTTGTCATGGATATGGATATGAATATGGATATGGATATGGATACGGATATGGATATGAATATGATATGGACATGGATATGGATATGGATATCGATATGGATATGAATATGATATGGAAATGGATATGGATATGAATATGGATTTGGATATGGATATGAATATGGATATGGATATGAATATGGGCATGGATATGGATTTGGAGATGAATATGGATATGGATATGGGTATGAATATGGACATGGACAAGGATTTGGATAAGCATTTGAATATGGATATGGACATGGATATGGATATGGATATGAATATGGACATGGACAAGGATTTGGATAAGCATTTGAATATGGATATGGACATGGATATGGATATGGATATGGGTATGAATATGGACATGGACAAGGATTTGGATAAGCATTTGAATATGGATATGGACATGGATAAGGATATGAATATGGATATAGAGAATGATATGATGATAAAAAAATGGCTTTGGAGAGCGAGATGGAGATTTACATGGAGTTTCATATGAATATGGCGGTACGTATGCAGATGGAGATGGAGACGGAGATGGCGATACAGATCCAGATGGATATGAAGATTGTTATGGAGATGGTGATAAATATTGAAATGGAGGTAAACTTGGATATGGAGAAAGAGATGAAGTTGCAGATGAAGTTATAGATAGGCAGGGGAGGGACCAGAAGTAAAAGAGGCAGATGTTAGGAAAAAGAGAAAGTAGAAAATATGAGGTGGGAAATGGAGATGAGGCGGATGATGATGTGAGCTTCGCTTCAACCAAGAGTTATGAGGCCACAGCGCTCATCGAAATCAATTTCAATCCTTTTTATTATATGCGAAGCATCTTTTTGTTTTTGTACTTTTTCTTTTATATTGAAATAGAGCATTGAAAAAGAAGAGGAAGATGAAATGTATTTTCTTAAATCAAAACGAAAGCACTGTAAAATATCCTCAGAGCACCTTGTGCAACTATATAACATTTAAACGCTGGCTGTTTCAAAAATGTTTCGCCTTTTAAATATACTGGGTATACAAAAAGGTGACTTAAGAAAAATAAAATTTTTTTGCTGACATGTTTAAACCGCTTCATGCCATAACTATTTATTATTCTAGAACATAAATTACAAAAATACCTTCGGATAGTGTTTTTGTTGATAAAACAACAATATAAAGAAGAGAGTTGGATTATAACGAAAATTACACTGAAGATGGCACAAAAGCCGGTACCTGGTTTTCTATAACTGATTTCTATTTCCTAAACTTAAATCTAACGATTCAAGAAAAAGCTGTGAATACATTAAATTAAAACATCCAATTACAAGTTTGTGCTAAGTGCTGATGCGTTACAATTAAGTTCAGCCAACAGTATATCTCGTCCTTAAGAAAGAAACTTAGCATCCCTCGTACAATATGATGGCATTATTAAAAGGAAGATGGCGGCAGGCGATGGTGTTTGCATGGTATTAAATGAGATTTGGAATACATACATACTTGCACATACTTACAAATGCTAATATTTACATACCATATGATAGGAACCACAACAAAGGTATAGTAAATATGTATGCACGCTAATTTTATTTAAAAACTGGTCTTCCCTTTTCTGTATTAACCTGGCTCATTCGCATAGAATTTTGGAGATGTTTTCTCATACTTTTACGGTTATTCTTTATCATCGTTGCCGTCAAAATCTCATTTTCACATGAAATCATGCAATTAAAATTTATTAAATAACTTTAAAGGGGCCCAAAGAGAGGTCTACAAAGTCAGAAAGTCAGTGGCGTACGTAAAAAAATTTCTCTCGGTTCTATACTTGAGTACTTTGAAACCTTTGTGAATTTTAATTTGTAAAATTTGCACAAAAGTCTTTATTTTACTATCAGCTTTAAAGTCTAGGCATCCATTTTTAGCGGCACATGACGCCAATTGGAAACACCAATACAGGCCAAATCATATTCCGCCAGTTTTTTCAGGCGATTCCTTCTTGATGCTCGCCTGCCGATAGGTCTCTGTTTAATGGAAATATTGTATTTCAAAGCTTTCCATAACTTCGAGTCTTTGCCTAAGATAAAATAATAAGTAGTACGATCAACATTTTAATGGGAACCAAGATTTAAATTAAGAACTGACGATACTGCCATAGAAATGATTTCAGCAGAATATTAACAGCTATTATAATTCATATGCCCTTTTATTTCCTAGGCTCGAACTTTGGCAAGCAATCTGATTAATCGTTTAGTTCCATAATTCGAAAAATCAGCTAATAATTTTTGTCAGATACTTGTAATTCTTCTGAACATTTTAACGATTTATTTCATCTTAGTAAAGGTCTCCCCATTTCCCTGCTTCGAAACTTAATTTTCGATTAGAAAACTTTTTGAATCCGAGTGTCTTCATTAATTTGCGTTAAAATACGCAGTTGTTATCGTGACAGATGCCATGAAACTGATTTAGCTGGTTTGGTTGATTTGATAAGGTTGATAGGATCGAAATTTGAAGTACATATGTAGGAAAAAATTTCCCGAGCACCTTGATCAGTTTCGTCGCTGTGTAATCTTTTGCATTATTTTTTGTTATGGTTCAATACCGAATAGAATTAAGCCTTCACTCAAATTTGAAAATCCATCACAAATCTTCGGGAAAAATTTTCACTTAAATGTTGGAGGGGCCATTCCATCGTCTTTCATTGCTGTAAATCATTGCTCTTCCAAAGGATTTTACTTAATTGCCTACTCAAACCAAAATAACATTTCTGAGCAAATGTGATTCTTGCATATTTTTATTAAAATAACGAAGGCATTGAAACATATCTGCTTTCCATTTTGCATTTCCTATTGGCGTTTACAAGTCAGTTTTTTAGAGGTTGATGAGATACAAAGAGAAAGCGATAGCAAAAAAGTTTTAAGGGTTTGGCGTTACGACGGTACTTTCACGCTTCCTGCTGCCAAACAGAAGTATGGATAGGCCGCCAACCCCCGCACCCCTTGTTAATTCTATTTCATCTTGAACTTTCGTTTTTGTACTCAGAAAACGCCTGCCGATAAGACGCAACAGCCGACCTATTACAAAAGCCTTTGTATTGGTGTGTTCGGGACAAAATTTAAATACGAGTATAAGGGTGGGATAAAAAAGTTCATTTGTTTTACAGGGTAACGGAAACGGTCGATTCAAAAAAAAATCCAAAATTATTAAACTTGTCAGGCCATACTTTTCAGTTATATTCTGACGATCTGAATAATGTTTTATTTAATTTTTTTTATTTAATTTAATTTACTTAATTTTAGTCTATTTTATTTGATTTTATTTTATTTTATTTTCCTTTATTTTATTTTATTTTATTTTATTTTATTTTACCTTATTTTATTTTATTTTATTTTATTTTATTTGATTTTATTTTATTTTATTTTATTTTATTTTATTTTTATTTTTATTTATTTTTTTTATTTCATTTTATTTTATTTCATTTTATTTTATTTTATTTTATTTTACCTTATTTTAGTTTATTTCATTTTATTTTATTTTATTTTATTTTATTATATTTTATTTTATTTTATTTTATTTTAATTCATTTTATTTTATTTTAGTTTATTTTAAAGTATTCATGAAACGAGCTCAAGGCCAAGAATAATAATTTTTCACTTTTTGAGTTTTTATGAAATTTTTTATTGTTTTTGTTTTTTAATAATCATTTTTAATTAATTATTAAAAGTTTTTTTATTGAATAGAGTAGGAAAAATGTTTGGAGACAACTGCCATAGCTTTTCTTATAGATCCATTTCGGAAGCTGCTAGACTTCACTCATCAGAGAAATTTTGGCACGCATTGCTGACCATTAAGCTAACAATACGCTGGTTTTGATGTCATCTCAACTCTTAATTATATTCTTCTATACCATATTTTATTTTATTTTATTATATTTTATTTTATTTTATCTTATTTTATGTGATTTCACATAAATCCACCACAGAAAAAAAATTAATTAAACTAATCATTCTCAGCTGTTATCAATTCAAAATGAGTAATCACTTATTTGGTTTTTGTTAACTTAAAGCAACTCTTCGTGGTCTCAGTGAGAGCCGATCCAACTTCGCATCGTGTGCCTGCTACCAATCCAATAACATTAACTGAAGCAAGCATGCATGACAAGTCTGCTCACACAACTCTTTTAAACTGATTTTTCCATATTATAATTATAAAATTTTTTGATTTTTTTTCGAAGAAGGCCTGATGCTTTGATCTATAGTTAGGCCGTTCATCCTACTAAATATTTAATTTAGCTTATTAAAATGCATGAATCTTGAATCGACTGATTTTCAAATTTACTTCAAGTTTTCATAGTGTAAAGAGGGATTTTGGCTTTTGCGTGAGCGGAGCACACAACGCCTTCAAACTGCTACAAAGCAAATATAAATATACACAAGAAATTTAATGTCCATCACTTAGTTAGCTCAATAAAATATTTGCCAAAAAAGGCATTAACAAATAAATTAGTAAAGTGAGGTTTCGGTAATAAAGCTAAGCAAATAGTCATGATTTGTGTGGCTTCTCTTTGAAGATTTCCTTGAAGTTATTTGTAATTTTATTATTTTCTGGGTTGTAGAATAAAATTCCTGATTCATTCACGAAGCCAAGCACACTTAAACACATTTACATAAATAAATTCCATGGCTGCCCTTCTAGTAAATTTAGGAATGCTATTAGTTAATTATTAATTTGCTTTGCAAATATTCAACTGGTTTATTTCATGTATCCTATTTATTGTGGCTCGCTGCAGTACCCTTTTCTGCGCATTGCGCTGGTTCTGACTGCAGTTCGTTTGTTGGTACAAATACCCAATTTCTGAGTATTAGTTTTCTTCGTATTGCTTCGTTTCAGAGGGCAGAGAAATGTTCCCTCCATAACATTAATACCCTCTGAACATCGGTTTAACATGAGCTCGCACCGGGTGTAGTTGAAGAATTGCCATATCTCAGCTGAATATGCATTAAAAATTGGTAAATAAGGAGTTATGGGAAACAACGCCGATATGTTCTGAGAGGTTTTTGGAATATTATAAAAAGAGTGGTGTTCAACTCATCCATCTATATGTGATGGGCTTGGTTGACGCTAACTTAATTTCTTTTCATCGAACTGGGTAATTCCATTTAGGATTGAACTAGTTACTTATGAGCACTAAAAGCTCATGCAATGCCTAGTCCTTTCCTGCAGTGTAAATACAAATACAAGGTGGCGCAAAAGTAAGCTTCCGATGTTCAGCATATCGGTTGTGGCACGTGCAGTGTGTGCTGTTGCACCGTCTTGTTGGAACCACATGTTTTCCAATCCCAATTCATCAAGTTGCGGCAAAAAGAACTCGTTGATCATTGCTCTGTAGCGCTCACCATTCACAGTAACCGTTTGGCCCCGACCGATTATTGGTCAAATAAATAGTCAGCAATATTCCGCGTTCTGGAGCAGTGTAGCGTACCATTGTTTATTAACGTGTATTTCGCATGTGTTTACTACCCAAATGTCAAAAGAGAACTGACTTTAGGGGCCAATCGCAACATTTATAGCATTTTCTGATAGGAGGATTACTTTTGCGCCACCCTGTACATACATAGATATCCTATCATTTATGTACATATAATAGGATTTCTTGGAAAATTCAATATGCTAAGATGAGCTAACAGCTGCTTGGTAAAATGAAGCGTAATTAAAATTTGAATAATTTTGCCTTGATTTGTTTAGTTTAGATCAAGAAAGATAATGAAAAATTCTGTTTATTTCCATTGGTTACCTATTGGCATGAGGTTGAACACGTGGGGCTACTTAACTTGTTCACTACTTATTTGCTTTCAATTAAAAATATCTAATCTCATTGGAATGTAAAAGATACTGTGATTAAAGATTTATTTTAAAATGTGAAACGTTCAAACGTGGCTTTTTCACTCATCTTAACTACTTGATGAATTTCAAGAAATGGTCTGTTGGCCGTCCGAAATCGTTTAAATGCCATTTGTATAAATTTCGTTGGATACTATATGACCCACAACTTGAGGTAAATAGTAACTCAGTCTGGAAATAGAAGTGGTTTGTAATAGAATTTACCAACCCAAGAGCTGGAAAACAAATTGGAAGGGAAGCTCGGGGTAAAAATCTCTTCGGAATGTGGAATTTTGAAAAAAGAGTGGTTAGAAGTTGTTGGTAGGGAAGCTACTTATATACAAATAAATGGGAGCGTGTCATTATTCTGTATTACAAAATTCTGTGTGACAAAATTCTGTAAATTGCAAAAAAATTCTGCTTGAACAAAATTCTGCTTTTTTAAAATTCTGCTTTTTAAAATTCTGCTTTTTTAAAATTCTGCTTTCTAAAATTCTGCTTTCAATGTTCTGTATTACAAAATTCTGTATTAAAATATAATGTTAACAATGTTAAAGAGGTAATGTAATTATTTTGAAAAAGTGCGCACATGTACATATGTATATATTTTATTTGTTGTATATGTATATATTTTGTTGTTGTAAATTATTAGGCTGTACTTAAAAACGCGCAAAAGAGTCGGATCGGTGGCATGTTGCCACCGATCAGGGCAACCACCTGGACTTGGCATGGCGTAGCCCAGGGTTATTTAAATAAGTGCGGCCGAAGGCCGCCTATGCAGAAAGGTCTTTTGTACAGAATAACTGTAGTTCGCGTAGCTGCGCACTTTTTCAAAATAATTACATTACCTCTTTAACATTGTTAACATTATATTTTAATACAGAATTTTGTAATACAGAACATTGAAAGCAGAATTTTAGAAAGCAGAATTTTAAAAAAGCAGAATTTTAAAAAAGCAGAATTTTAAAAAGCAGAATTTTAAAAAGCAGAATTTTGTTTTTAGAATTTTGTACATACAGAATTTCGACACCAACCCCAAATAAATTAATGGCGGCCGCCGTGGTGTGGCGGTAGTGTTGATGGCCTACCACACCGAAGGTCCAAGGTAGTCCTGGGGCAGGTAACATCAAAAGGGGTTTGAAAAAGTTTTTCAAAACGGGGTCGCCCTTCGGCGGTGGTTCCTTACTTGTTTTTTATAATATTGTTAATAAAATTCCTTCATATATTGTATAGCATACTAAATTATGGATGAATGAAATTCATATGGCAATTAGAAAGCAATAAGCCAAATACAAAAATTTCAAAAATATGACACGTCGAATAATTGACTCTCAGTTCTTTTGTAAACTAAGTCAAGTCAAGTTATTCTAAGTCTAGGCTAAGTCGGCCATTACATTTTTTTTGCCGATCCTTAACTGAGATGACGCTGAATTTTTTCTGATAAGCTTTTTCATTACATTCATACACTGCTTTTTAACTTTTTACTTATTTGTTAAGTGTCAAAAAAGTAATTTTAAAAGTTTTAAGAAAACAAATAAAAGCAAACTTCAGCATTATAAACAGGAAAGAACAATCAAAACAATTGACTGAAATGCAAATTACAAAACAATTATTGTTGACACCCACAAGTTTTTGTTAGTGGTAAATGATTTAACCATTATTCAAGAAGTAATTCCGGTCCAAATAGGCCATAAAGGCAAAAACAATTGTAACACTTTTCTATAAGTATGTATGCAAGAAGTTATTAAGTTGGTTTGCCTTTATTTGTGTTGTTCGTTTCATGAGTTTTGGCTGCTAAACACTTCAAATTTCTACCAAATACGACAAAGTGAATAAAAACCAAAAACGTTTAAAAAGTTAACGATTTTCAAAACAACGCGCAAACAAATAACAAATGGTCAAATTTATAGCACTTCGAGCGCAAAAATGAAACGGTTGTGTTGGGAATCTGGCACAATGCCTCATTAGACGGTCCCGCGAAAATGGAAAAAATTTGGCTCGCATTTTTATATGAATAAGTTCTGTTTTAAAGTTTGTTTGTCAGAGTTTTTTAATACCCAGGCTATCTTAGCTACAATTTAAGCTAGCATTTCATACTAAATCAGTTCCAACGTCTATTAAAGTTACAATGCGAGTAAAATCACAACTGAATGCTTCTCAAAATAGCGTTTACTTTGAAAGGGTAGCGGTGTATGAAAATTGCAATAAGGCTGTAAAACACTAATTAGAAACGATGAAAATTAAAGTGTTTTGCTTACTAAAAATTTTTTTGACTTTAATTTAATCCATCAATAAATCGTTAAATTTTTTAGTTTTCCAAATTTTTTTTTATCAAAAATTGTTTAGTTTCTCAATTTTTTAGTTTTTTATAATTTATATATACAACATTCTTTTTATCGATATCTGAACAACTTACCAGTAAGCAATTGTCTTGAAATTTTTGGGTATTTAAAACACTCGTACAAATCAGAATTTCGCGCTCAGTTTTAAAAAAATGTACTGCTGGCCTACAGATTTCAGACTTTGAAACAAAATTCACATACGATACGCCCATGGATCGAGATATTTAAATTCTCAAAAATCGTATAACCCGATTCTCGTTGAGCTGCAGACTTTGAGTGTAGTGTACACTCCTAAGAAAAAAATCTACCATCTACCAGATTTTTACAGTGCGGCAAACCTTGGAAAGACCCTTGAGAAAAGAAATTTAAACATATCACGTCTTTGTTGATTTTAAAGCCGACTTAGATAGCACGAAAACGATAAGCCTATATGCGAATAGGAATTACTCTTGCAAACAAATGCTACCCGTTCTGCTGTATGGGGCAGAAGCTTGAAAACTGAGGCGGCTCCCGGAGTATTCGAGAGAAAGATTTACGGAGTGTGTACTTACGTTTTACATAATGAGCCCGTTAACGTAAGAAACAAAAACTCAGGTATTTCTGTAGTTTAGGGAATTAATCAAAAGCATCAGGAAATTTGTCCTTACGCTAAGACATGGTGTCGGTGAATTTTGATTTTGAAACTTCAACCCAGTGACTGTAACTGTTATGAGTTTTATTATAAAACTCGCTATTTCATCATTATTTTCAGATTTTTTGTAATAAAAATCAACAATAATAGAAATTATCAAGTCTTATTTTTTTGATTAAGGATAATGTTTATTTTTTGAGCTTTACTTTGTCGGTCCTCGGCTCTTGACAATTATATTGCATTTCACTTTAATATGACAGTATTACGTGTTCAAGCAGCAAACCTATCTTCCTCCTCTCTGCCTTCTGGCTACATCCATGAACTTATCAAATTATTGTGCTGTCATTTGTCCTTGACAAGTCTTCAATATTTCAATTAAAGATGGAAGTTTTCAGTAGGCAAGCGTATAGGGACATCTCCCCTACCCTAGTTCCCTGTAGTCTGAGCTTTTTACGTAAACAAATATTTGTTTGTCCAAAATAATTTGACTTCAGTGTCAAGCTATAAATCAGTTAAAACCAAAAGCACACTGCCAATTTGTGAAACTTATCGATTGTGGTTCGTTGCTTGTCTGGGGGTCAATTCTATTATTTTGATGTAAATTTGTAAATAAATATTTGTAAATACGTGCACACTTACATAAGTGTTTAAGTTATTTGCATGAACAGAGTCCTCGCCCTTTGGCACAAATAACCTCCGAATTTGTTTATGCACATTTACCAAGATTCTTAAATGAAATATTTGCTGTGCAAAGTGAAAGCTTGTTGGGAAAATATAATTCGAGGAGTGTGCACAAGCAAATATGCTAAATAAACTTCTCGTATGGTATCTTGGGACACATAAGGACCAGCGGAAAAACGAAAAATGCTTTTGGCGTACTTACAAGGGGCGATTTTACATTAAACTGTTCAACAGAAATGGTGCAACCCAGGAGCCATTGAATTTTTCTAAAAGTAGATGGTAAAATTTACCAAACAAACAGTTTTTCATCTCAGTTCTTACGAGGTAATTTCTGATTATTCGAAATTGGAAAAAGAAACGGAAAAATATGGATTGGGTTATCAGGCCAAGAGTCGGCGTATTTACATCTTGGCACACTACATCAATCTAGACAGCCAGATAATAGTTTCTCTTATAAATAAATGATGCTATTTGAAACTGACAAAGAAATTAAGATTTAAATTAAACTATCGGTGCACGAATGTCAGAAATCGCTTTGCTATATGGTGCTGACAATACTTGGTGAGACGCCTCTGGCTATTTTCGGATTTTTTTTTTTAAAGATGTGTTCGCAAGACATACTTTGACACTTTTAAGTTTCAGTGGAAAGTGAAACGTAATCAGACGCGCTGGAGTATGAGAATAAATAAAATAAATAAAAAATAATAGTATAAAATAAAATAAAATAATAAATAAAATATATAAAAAAAAAATTTAATGAAATAAATTGAAAAAAAAATTTAATTAAATAAAATAAAAAACACTTAAATTAAATAAAATTAAAATAAATTAAGTTAAATTAAATTTAACTAAATTAAATTAAATTAAAATGAAATAAAATGAAGTAAAATAAAATAAAATAAAATAAAATCAAATAAAATAAAAGAAAATAAAATAAAGTAAAATGAAATAAAAAAAATAAAATGAAATAAAAAAAGTAAAATAAAATAAAACAAAATAAAATAAAATAAAATAAAATACACCAAAATGAAATAAAATAAAATAAAATAAAATATAATAAAATTCAATAAAATAAATTCAAATGAAATAAGATCAAGTAAAATAAAATAAAATAAAATAAAATAAATAAAACAACATAAAATAAATTTAAATAAAATAAAATAAATTAGAATAAAATAAAATAAAATAAGGTAAAATAAGATAAAATAAAATAAAATAAAATAAGGTAAAATAAGATAAAATAAAATAAAATAACAATTAACAAACAAACATAAAAATTCGAGCTTTGCTCCAACAACAATCACCATAACTATAGTTGTTACAGGTACAGTGCGGGTGCATAACAAATAACACGGTAGTGTTGATATGCAAAAAAGCTCTTCTGTATCTAAAACTGTTCTATGAACGCGCCTAAAAATATTCCACTTTCCTTGAGTTGACATATAAAATATAGGTACCAAAGAATGTTTAAAAGGAATAAGCAAATGGCACATTGGATCAAAAATGCATCGTGACGCTACAGGGCATCATAGCTTAGTTGTTAGAGTACTCATAACAGCGGCTTTGGTGCAGACACTTGGGTTCGTATCTCAGTGTCCGAGAAGGGGTCTGATGAGAAGTTGGTCACTTCGAAACATGTCATCCCATACCATCGCTGTGCATAACGTTGTAATTTTTCCTCTAAATAAAATAAAATAAAATAAAATAAAATAAAATAAAATAAAATAAAATAAAAAAAATAATAAAAAACAAATAAATAAAATAAGATAAAAGAATTAAATAAAAATTATTCAGATCTCTAGGTCCAATCTGTTGCTGAATATCTCAGCAAATTCGTAACTTCGCTCTGCACTTGGCGCATGCACGTAATTCTGAAATCCAAAATCAGCGATTAAGCTTTCATTCTTCTCATAAATATACTGTCTTTATTACACTTATCAACTACGTGACGTGCATGCGTAAATCGAACAAACGTCAGCAAAATAAATATTTATTTCGATTCGGCTTAAAAGCTAACGGCTTCTATAAAATTCTTCCATTTTTTCCGAAGAATGAAAAGAAACCTGAGCGAAGCTTCTTACATAGTAAATGGATCAAGTTTGAAGCTGTCATTAGTACAACAACAAAGAAAAAACTTTTCGTATTTTGCGTGAAAGTGACATCGAAATTATATGTCAAAAGAATAACTAAAACAGCTGTGCCTCAAATCATCTACAGGGTGGCGCAAAAGTAATCCTCCTATCAGAAAATGCTATACATTTTGCGATTGGCCCCTAAAGTCAGTTCTGTTTTGACATTTGGGTATTAAACACATGCGAAATACACGTTAATAAACAATGTTACGCTACACTGCTCCAGGACGCGGAATATTGCTGACTATTTATTTGACCAATAATCGGTCGGGGCCAAACGATTACTGTGAATGGTGAGCGCTACAGAGCAATGATCAACGAGTTCTTTTTGCCGCAACTTGATGAATTGGGATTGGAAAACATGTGGTTCCAACAAGACGGTGCAACAGCACACACTGCACGTGCCACAACCGATATGCTGAACATCGGAAGCTTACTTTTGCGCCACCTTGTACATAACGGCAAAAATTAAAAATTCGCTTTGAGTAGTCAACTGTCAACAGTCCGAAAATGAAACTTTTATAAGCTTTCGAATAATCGTGCCTAAGCACTGACAATTGACAGGCAATAGTTCGTTGTGGAGTTAGTAATAATCCTTTGTCAGTCGATAGCATGCATTTCCATGTAAATATGTATGTGGCTGTGTGAATATTAATGTGCTTGGCAGTGATTGGTAGTCAAGGTTTGCTTTTGGTACGTGGTACGATACTCAAAGTCACTTAACAAGCTGTAGATTGTTTAGGGAAGTAAACAAAGCATTTTTATTTCGCTTACTTAGGATTCGTTTTGGTATTTGAATAGAAGTTTCATTTTCCTGTTTCTGCTATTACACGCAACATTGAACTTTAGTGCATGTAAATGTGTGACAAAAGGAAGGATTAAAAATACTTTCTGCTATTTTCACATATGTTTAGACGTCACCAAGAATATTAACAGAATTCATATAAGGAAATGACAACTTTGACAAGGAAGTAAATTATTCAACGGTTATACTGAGCAAATCCTTCTAAAACTGTTATCCCCAATTCACTGGCATCTTTTTAAAATGCCTACGAAATGGATAGGTAGCAGAAGCATGGAGAATGGATAGCTTTTATCTCTAAATCATATAAAATAAACCACTAAGAAGCTTAACACTGCAGGCTTAAAAGCCTATCTACCTTCCTTTATTTTAAAAACCACAGGGAGGCTTTTAGAGGCAGCTCAGCATGTATACCGAAAGGGGGAAACATTATTGAGAAATCCCTCAATTACAGGAAGTGCACCCAACAGTCTTTATCGACATTGAATGTGCCTTCAAATATATTAAAGCGGAGGCCATCTGCCGGACACTTGTACTACAGTGAACCCGCGATTCTATAGCTGAATTGATTGATTCTATGATTAGGGGTAGGATCACTAAGGCAACTCAAAGGGAAGCATGTTAACACTTCTAGTTCTGTCTTGAAAAACTTTTCGGGCAAAAAGAACGAAGGATGCAAACGCTACTGACTTGGTGGCACAGAGTTAAGTTTCTTACAACGATTAGTGAGCTAATGGAGACTTCACTTTGTGCTGTTTCGCAGTGGACAGAAAAAGTGTGTGAACCCCATAAGAACGAAACACGTCCTGCTACCCAGAAGAATAAAAATCCCAGTAATTGAACCGATACTAACATATGGATCTCAAATCTTTTGAAAGGCGCTAGATAGTAAGAGCAATTAAGTTAAAGATTGGAAAGTACCAATACTGGCGTGCGCGGTAAGCAACGTACCTCAAGAGGGGCTAAACGTCATCCTACACCTGGTTGCGCTGCATATGTTTGCTCAGACTTTGGCCGAAAAGGGGAGCTCTCAGGCTGAGACAATCCAGCATGTGCATGTGACTAAAGTATGGAAACGGGACGATACTAAATGACATGGAAAGGGGACTAAAGAGTGTAAAAAACTGACCGAACAGCCAATACTAACTGTAGCACGTCATCTAAAGACTTCAGGACGCTGAAGGTAACATATCAATCGAGGAATGGGAAACGGTTTTAGTCACTAGTAGAGAGTTTACAATTTATACGAACAGCTAAAGATGGAAAATATAAAGGGCGATGGGTCCTACTCTGAAGGCCTGCAAGCCAAGCAGTCATATCTACTCCCTGACTCGGAAAATGCCTTTTAAGTGGAAATATAAGCTACAGAAAGAGTAGTCTAAGGTGATAAAATCAGACATTGTGCGAAAGTACCGAACCTCGCTAAAGACTTTGGCTCATGCCAATATTTATTTTTCTGGGTCCCCGGACACCGCGATATGGATGGGAACGACAAAGCTGATGAGCTGGCCATTGTTTAATCTGCTAAGGAGAATCGATGGACAGTCTTTTAAGATATGCGCTAAGAGTACTAAGAGGTGTCGTCATAAAACATTTTGCTATGACACGAATGCTTCGACACCGGCAAGTTCCCCTTCAGGAGAAAAAGGAGTAAATTCACCACTTCTTTTGTCGATGCCCAGGACTATATTAAGACGGCTCTGACTTCTGTGACTGCGCTTTTTGTACAGTATGGCAGAGGTGAGGGAAGTGGATCTCCCTCTTAAGTTCATAATTAAAAGTAAATAGTTTAATATGGACTAAATGAGAAATACTTAGCTTGACGAATGGGCATCCACCCCAAGAATGTGCAACACAAACAACCACGCAAATTCTTGCACAGCTGGGTTTTATTGTTCGTTTCCACCCGAACTTACGTTTTATTATTTGTTGCATATTGTTGTTCTGCAAATAATGCATGAATAATACCGAAAGATAACTTGAAGAAACAAATACACAAAAGGCTCAACGCGGTTTTCTTAGAAAGCATTAATCATTTGCTGGAACCGAAAGAGTGCCACTACTAGGGCATAAAGCTCCAATATAATCAGAATAGACATTGTAGGATATACGATTCAAATTCAGAAGGATTCGACAGGGTTACGAACTCTTTGCTAGGATCCATTTTTATATCCGAGACCTTTACAACTTCTTCACTGAGCGTGATCTAACCCTGTATCCGACTGAATCGACGGCGACTCTCTTTACGACATGGAAGGCGCAGATGGGGCAGGAATGAAATGACCACGCAGATTTCGTAACTCTAACTACTGTCAACCACCTCAAAATCTTGGGTGTGACGTTTGACAATGGGTGAGGCCATACAGAGAAGCAACAATCACCGAGGGAGACTAGAGTTATGTTCGCACAACTTCGTTCTGAATATTATGATAGGTTAAAGTCTTACTTATCCAGACACAACCCCACCATACCAAACATTTGTTCTGCATATGATATATCCCCTCATGATACTCTTCAATTGAGTTTACTCTTCTAACACCAATATCACTTTGGTCCGACACTATTGGAACTGCTAATTTCTTGGAACTGCTAAATTCTTAGGCAGGGCAAAGAACTATTAACAAGAAAAACAACAACATTTCCTAAAAGGTTTCGTTTTATGAAACAAAGCTCTATTTGTAATACCTTCCAATCAACTTACTGTTCAGATTCGGCTTTAGTGTCGGAGCTCCTTGATTAAGGCAAGTTTTTAGAGTATAACAATTATATAATCAGTGCAGGCAAAAAAAAGGGAGGAATAATATAACAAGGCAATCTTTTTAAATTAACTGTGCCTATGAAATTTTTTGTAGCATTGAATTAAACAGATACAAGTGAAATTTTTTGAGATAAACCGTGAAATTTTTTTTTTATAAAGTAGCCAAGAAAAAGAAGCTTCACAAGTGACTCTTATTTTATAAAAGATATGCGCTTACATCCGTAATTACCGAGTAATTATAATCAGTTTAACAGTATTATCCTTTTTATGGCTCTTAAACAACTCTCTACCTAGTAGCCAGCGAGGTTGACGCCTTGCTTATTCTTCGTTAAATATCAGTTTGGTGCCTTGCCGAGATTAATCTGCACTTTTTGGTATCTGTTGTTACAGCAAACTAGTTTTTCTGTTTAGAGTACAACTTCTTTTTGCATGTCATTTTTAATTTTACACACTGGGTGCAGAAAATTATATTTTCGCCGCAAATCCAATCAGCTTTTCGTTTTTATAAAATGTTTATTGCTTTTATTATTTGTACAACTTATTTGCACCAATAACAAAGTAAAATCGCTGTATAAAAGCTAGGCCTCGAAATACCTAGCAATGGCAGGATTGTGTCAGGCGTTAGTACGCGCAGGTGATGACGCTGCCGTGTCACAATATTCCGTGCATGTACTAAGTTGCAAAGATTTAAAATAAAGCTTTTGAGAACCAAATATTGGTAAGCTTTTGGCTTGTGTACAGTGTAAATATGTATCTCATAGTAGTGTGTATATAAGTATGTATGGTTAGGTGAATAAGCGTAGCGATAAATAGAAACAAAACTCCAGCCGCAAAGACTTGGAGATTATTTTTTACCACAAAAATTGGATAATAACGGGGCTTAAGAATTTGTGGGAATTTATATATGAATGAATATATATCCCAACATATATAGGGTGTTTTTTTTACGGGTTTGTTTTTCGAATAGAGATAAAACTGGCATTTTGTGGTCAAATCTGGCAACTCTAATGTCATTTATGTTCAGTTTGGTTTGCCATTTCATCATGAACAGGTTGACAAAAGAACAACGCTTGCAAATCGTGCAAATTTATTTCGAAAATAATGGTTCAGTTCGCGAAGTTTACCGTGAGCTCCGTCCATTTTATGGTCGACATAATCGTCCATCAGAGCAATTAATTCGGTTAATCATGGATCGTTTTCGCACTACGTTTACTCTATGTGATAATACGCATCCGCAGAGACGTCGAACAGTGCGCACCGAAGAAACAATTGCCGCTGTAGAGCAAAGTGTTGAAGAGGACCCGAATGAATCGATTCGCCACCGTGCACGGCAATTGGAGCTTTGTCCATCAACTTTATGGAAGATTTTGCGCAAAGATCTTGGCTTGCGACCTTACAAGATCCAGCTTGTGCAAGAATTAAAGCCGCGAGACCATGCAATGCGTCGTGATTTTGGTGTATGGGCCGAAAATGAGATTGATTTCGATGCTGATTTTCATCGCAAAATTTTGTTCAGTGATGAGGCTCATTTTTGGTTGAATGGCTACGTCAACAAGCAAAATTGCCGCATTTGGAGTGAAGAGAATCCACATGAGACCCTTGAAACGCCATTACATCCACAAAAACTGACTGTTTGGTGTGCTCTATGGGCTGATGGAGTCATTGGGCCATACTTCTTCCGCAATAATGCTGGAGAGGCAGCTACCGTTAATGGAGACCGGTATAGAGCCATGATAACCGACTATTTTGTTCCCGAATTGGATGGCATGAATGTGGATGAGTTGTGGTTCCAACAAGACGGCGCTACATGCCACACAGCGCACGTCACAATCGATTTATTGAAGGAAACATTCGATGAGCGCATAATTTCGCGGAATGGACCTGTCAATTGGCCACCAAGGTCGTGTGATTTGACACCATTGGATTATTTTCTTTGGGGATATGTGAAGTCGCTCGTCTACACCAACAAACCAGAAACGTTAGGGGAATTGGAAGCCAACATTCGTGGCGTTATTGCCGACATACGGCCCCATATGCTCGAAAAAGTGGTTGACACGGCCACATGCCCGAAATCATATTTAAACATTAATGGCATAAAATTATCCTTCCAATAAAGCCAAATTGATGGACCTTAAAACGATTTTCTTGTGTTTTATTTCAATTCGAAGTTCTATACCCCTAAAAAAAACACCCTTTATATGTATCTGTGCTCGTATCTATATACTTAAATATGTAAAGGAACCAATTTGCTACGCGTGAACTCGTATTAAATGTTAAATCTATTTTTAAATGGAAAAATTTTGAACTTTGAATGAAGCCGAGCATGATGTAATATTAAACTGCCTTTCCGTGCCTTTTTTGTAAATATTTTGTAACTTTTTTTTGTTCGTCATAGTTGTAGAAGAAGTTCACTCGAACATCTCTGACTTTAACAGTCGCTGCGTTATAATTAATGTAAATCCGAACAAAATTGCCTTTTACCTTGAAAAAGTCCCTATAGAACATTATAAGGTTCGGTCTTGCCTTGCAGCCCTTTGTGACTGCAAGCCAGAAGGATCTCGCTCCCTTACAAGTTTTATCATCCGCCCAGCGTTTGCTGAGCTGACTTGTGGTTCATCCTCTGCATTCCTGATTGTAGCAAATACAGCTGGCGCATTGTATCAAGTTACAACTGACACTCCAGATTCACAAGCCGAAATAAGTGCCTAACCCCCTTTACTTCGAAGTTGTTCGAATTTTATTATTGAAATTAGCAAGAGGCCAGTAACGGGCTTATGGTTAAACATATTAGAGACAGTTAAAAAATCGAAGACGGCACGAAAACTGGAGTACGCGTAATTCACGAACGTGAAGCATGCATCACTCTTAACTTTCCCGCAATTTCTCCTGCGTATATATTTTTGTTTATTTGTATGTTAAGAATTGGAATTTATGCACCATAAGATTCAAAGCGAAGGTGAGCATAGCAGTCCGCTACACTCGACGTTTAGCTGTTATAGCCATGTCTAATGCGTTAAAATATTCAAGCACTCCACAGAAGATTATCAGCATGACCAACATCTCGTAAAGTCAGTGACGATGGGACTAATTGAAGAGGAACCAAGTCCCTCTGGATGGCCCCACAGAAGCATTATAAAGCTTGTCTCGCCCTATAGACTTGGCCTTGTCATTCGAAAGATCGCTTACTATCAATAAAGTTTTCGAGCCTTGCATGACATCTGCCATTAATATCGGTTATTCCCTAGTCGAAGGCAATCTGAAAACAGGGACCAAATTTTTTCTCCCGAAATATTACAGTTCGGTATTGCTGACTTCAAGAAAATATTTTTAAAAACTTCATGAACTATATGAACTAAAATTATCCTCATATATAGAACAAACAAGTCCCCAAAATTGCCTATGTTATATACAATTAGTTTTGCGTTTTAAAAACCTCGAGATTTCGGGGTCTTATTTTACAATCCGGGTATAGCAGGACTAGTGCCGGTATTTAAAAATTCGTTGTTCCCCAAGAGTTTAGGTTGGAAAAAGTGAGCAAATTTTTTGAAAAACTATTCGCATTTACTTTACCTTTAATGACACTCCATTTTTAACACGATTGTTTTTTATTTAACCCAACAGTTATTTCATTAATAACAATGCGTAATCAACTTTTTTTGTCAAAGGTTTGGAGTTTTTCAAGCTTTTTTGGGAGAAAAACCGGCACGTTTTAAAGTTAAGAACGTAATTATTTATTTATTTTTTTTGTTATAGAAGATGTCATATTTGAATAAAAAAACACCCCTTGTACCACCATATACTTGGTAGAATGAATTCAGTATAATTTCGGTATTTTCTCGGGACATTTTTGCTACCATTTCGGGATGTTTTCGAGAGTATTCGGGACCATTTCAGGATGAATTCGTAATTGTTTTTGGCATGGTTTCATGACTTTTTAAGGTTCTATTCCGGATCGCTTTAGGGACCATGCAGGGATATTTTTGGAACGATTGCGGTACTTTTATGGAACCATCCTGAAAAAGTACCAAAATTATCCCAAAAATCCCTAAATGATCAAAGTTCCCGAAACCCATTCCGAAATGATCGGAACCCTACTTAATTTTGTACAATTACCTATTCACCAAATTCTATAATAATTGAGTTCTACAACAATACTCTGACTACAATGGGCTGAAATATTGAATAAATTTAAAATTTTCGATAATGGGTACGGGACCCACAGTTTCTTGTTAGGTATTGAGAACTCATGTTACGCAAAAAACACATCCAACAAATAAAATTAAGTAACTTTTCATAAACAATAAAAAAAAACCTGCAATTTTTGGCACCTGAAAAAGCATGCGATTGCGGGATTGGCATTCTTAATCTCTAACACAGCGACTACACTGCGTATAAGTAACTTTTAGATAGCCTATTGAGCCATCCGGCAAACATAAGCACGAAATTATGTTGTATAGCCGTTTTTAGATGTATCATGCAAAACTATTCAAAATATTTTAATTTAATTAATTAGGAACAGTTAGCTAGTTTTATAGCGCCATTTTTCTTTCGCCAGAGTAAATATTTGCATATTGCCCCCTCCCTATCATTATGTCTTAAGTTATACCACAATTTGGATCTTCAGCAGCGTGATCCGCCAACTTAATTGAGTCGCATAATTAAATTATGTTTCAAAGTAGTGAACAAGTGTGGTTATGCTCTAATTGGATGCGTCTTTTTGTGTAGTAGCATGCCGCCATTTGAGGCTGACAAGTTGTGTGAGTGAAAACTTAAACTTAAGTAAAGGATTCGGTGCACAAGAAAATTAGAAAATTGTTGTCAAAGAAAAGTGATTGATGTTTTTAGTTTCCGAAAAGTAACTTTGTATTCAACTCACTTAAGTAATAAATCATATTCAGATTATCTAAGTTAAGCAATTAGTAACTGTTATAAAGGGAAGGGTAGTTTTCCTCCTGTACGGAAATTTGATACTTGGCTCCGCACACAAGGTATATTAACTTAAGTCGCGTAACGGCGGTATGTAAAGGCATAAACGGATCGAGTAAGATATTGACTTATATATATCAAAATGTTCAGGAGGAAAAAGAAATTGATTAAGCCATGTCCGTCCGTCCGTCTGTGAACACGATAACTTGAGTAAATTTTGAGATATCTCAATGAAATTTGGTATGCGTGTTCCTTGGCACTCATCTCTGATCGGAGGATAGCCACGCCTAACTTTTATATATAGAATATTTTCGAAAATACAAAAAAAGTGATTGTTCAGTACATAATACACTTATAAGGATAAAATTTGGTGTGTACATTACCGTTAAAGCAGAAAATATATTTTTCAAGAAATTTTTGTAAATGGGCATGGCACGGCCCACTTTTTATTAAGTAAAATTTAGAAATATTATTTATCATTAACAAAAACCGTTCAAGATATCGAAACGAAATTTAGTACACATATTTATATTAATACAAGGTATATTCGGGGAAAAAATGGTCGACATCGGTTAACAACCACGCCCACTTTTATACGAAAGATTTTGAAAAGGATCATAGAGCTATTTAATAGGCAATAACTTTGCGTACAAAAGCTTTATGTCATATATGTTTCACTTTCGTAGTGTCCGTGAACGAAGAAAGTCGACAGTTATAAACTTTTGAAAATGGGCGTTGCCCTGCCTCTTTTATAGTGGATTATTCCACAAAACTTTCTATGCCATAACTCCTGCAAAAATTGATTTGTGGAAACGAAATTTGTCGAAAATGTTGAACACATAAAGGTTACTGTTTATTGTAAAAATGGGCAAAATCGGTTGAGGGCTTGTGGATTTTGGGGAAGTAGGCGTGGCAGCATAAAAGTTTTGTTACTTTCAAAGGCAATTGCTTGTAGTTTCAAGTAGATATTTCAATAAAAATTGGTTCGCTGCTTCTCAGGAGTATGTAGTATACTCCTTCCAAAAATTAAGCAAAGCCCATAACACACAAGTAAAATATCCGGGCAAGTTGTTAATACCCCACTGCAGTAGGGACGTTATATACCTTTTTTGATTTGCATACCTTTAATGAACATGAAATGTTTGTAAGTATGAGAAGAAGAAGAGATGGGCACATCAATAAGTAAACTTAAATAATAAGGACGATGAGTCGATTTAGCAATGTCCGTGTCTCCGTCTGTGGTTAGCAGTTGTTGGTAGGTAAGCTACAGCTTTATATACAAATAAATTAATGGCGGCCGCCTTGGTGTGGTGGTAGTATTGCCGACCTACCGCACCGAAGGTCCAAGCTTTGAGTCCTGGGACAGATAACATCAAAAGTGTTTTGAAAAAGTTTCTCAAAATGAGGCCGCCCCTCGGAAGTGGTTTGGCAAACCCTCCGAGTGTCTTTCTGCCATGGAAGGCTTCTCAGCAAAAATTCGTCTCCTTTGTAGATGCCGCTCGAGGTCGGCAAAAATCTGTAGGTCCCGCCAATTTGTAGGGCAAATTCAAATCGGCACACCACAAATTGGAAGGGAAGTTTGGCGCAAAAATTTCTCAGGAGGTTTATGGTGATATACATGTTGTATATCGCGCCACACATTTATATTTTTTTACAATTAATTTACTGCTCAAGACTCATAACAGGTGTGTTTTTATTGAAAACAATCAGCTGGTTTTATTATAAGAACTGAAAAGTATTAAAATAGACCTGTGTAAATTGGTATGCCATCGTAGATCACTACTAGGTATATAATGTTCGGTTCCACCCGAACGTAGACTTCTTTACTTGTTTAAGTTGAAATAAAAGGATTTTGAAAAATGTTCCCGACTGGGACGACAACAAATTTATAGAAAGCCCTACCACGCTTATAATAGACTGAGTCCGATTTTATTGATTATTACTCCGAAAAGAGTTGATGTATGGAACTTAATCACATCGCTTATTGTAGCACTCACTAGCACCTTTCGTTTGATACCCGTATTGTACTAACCTATATTGGGCCATCTTGGTCCACATAATGGTCGATAACTCTTAAATTTTTAGAGCTATCGGAACAAGAGATATCTTAAATGAAAACTTGAGTAATGCAAGGGTGAATGTCGAATTTAATATTATTCCGCAACTTTTGAGTGATACGCGTACAAACATACATACATACAGACAAAAGTTCAAAGAACTATTGCTTTGGATTCTATTGTTTCAATAATGATCTTATCAAGTTTTCTTGAATGCAATTGCATAGACACCGATCTGTTGTTTCGTGTTATTTGTAGAGATAACTTAAAACAAGCGCATCTCATTACTATATCGAAAAAGGGTCTATATCTGACATTTGGTAGATAGCTTTTAAGGATTTCTACTGACTTCTAGCAACTGAGGTTGTTTCTACGAATTTGCCACTTACTTAATTATTTTAAAAAATTATGTGAATTTTGAAAAAATTTGTGTAAAGGAAAAAAGTTTTTGGAAAGGGTTTCCATAGAATGGTTAAACTTTTTTTTTACCCATCCACTGTTATTTCGAAAACGATTAGAACCGTTTACATGAACTTTTAAATATATCTAATATATTTCAAGCCATCTCTCCGAAGTGCCGCCACTGAGTATGTTTTTTACAATGCTGCCACTTTTTTGAAAATGTTATAAAAATGAAATAATTACTTATTAGAAGTTAGTGTTGGCGTGTTCTAATAAGCTAGCAACTCCTATTTCTTGCACTCTTTCATTTTCGTTATGTTTCTTTTTCGGTGTACGAATAAGAATCTATTTTATTGCTTCACGTCACAATAGCGCTGCATTCAACCACGAGGTGATGTCGTATATAACATCTTCATGTAGGCGTTATTGTTTTTCAGGTAGTGTAGAAATATCCCACTAGACCAGTTGTCTTTGAGCACTGCAGTATCGTCAGCGGCGATTAATATTGAATGAGGGATATACCACTATAAGACTGTTGTCTCTATGCTCTTACTATCCCCGGTAATCCATTTTGGCTCCCTTAGCATGGAAGAAAAAAGTTTTATGTGCGAAGGACACATCACATCCAGATATATACTTTTACAAACGAAAGTCCATTTACATGGTCTGAAAATAACTCAATTTGGAATTGTGGTTACTCATACGACACATACAACCACAATAAAGCCATGTACTGTGCTGTTGAAATGAACTATGTCATATACAGTTGTGTGCACAATAATAGTAGTGGAATTAAATCGAATATCGTTCCAAGAAATAGAAATTTCATAACATAAAAAGAAATTTCAAAGCTTACACACAGCTCAGGAAAGTTAATTACACTTTAAAAAATGTCTATCAAAATCTGCAACTTTTTTGGAAGAATTGTTAGAAGACAGTTTTTTGAGTACACAGTTTTGTAGGACTGACACAGTAACGGAGACGGGCGAAACATAGTCGACTAAACTTTAAGTTACAAGTTCCTTTTAATACAACCCTTCAAATAAATCAATATCGAATCTGGACAAAGCCTCTCATTAATATTCACCTTTATATAATCGTTTTACCCTTTTCATATCTATAGCAAAATGTGGGCATAACTATGTTGGCCAACAAACGCACTTTAGCCTTCTTTGGTGCACGTTGACTCAGAAACCCAAGTTACGAACTTTCATTCTCCGATCGATTATGTGTTGCGTGACTACTTCTGTTGGGAGGCCAGATCATTATGCGTCAATGAAACTCATCAAATCAATTTGCAGCCATTAAAACTAATATTTAGGACATATATATATAGTATTTGATAAGAATTTACTTACAAGGTTTTATGCAGACCTGTTGGATTTGATTAGTAATCCATCTAATTAGGCTTTTTTAATTGGTAATAATTCTTTTAATGGGTTTTCAAGGAAAGGTAATTACTAATTGATTACAATAAGGAAAAATCAAAAAAAATGACAAATTATCAAAAAAAAGTGGTTTTGATTACTTTTGATTTTATTGATTATTTTTGATTTTTTTCAGAACTGTTGATGTGTTTATTTATGTGCTTCTACAACAATATTGAAAAAAAAAAGTCAAAAATAGTTAAAACAATAAAAAATTCTAAAATAATTGAAAGTTACCAAAAATTTTTTTTTATAATCCTAAAAAATTATGACTTTTTTTGAGTATTTTTTAATTAATTGGAAAATAATCATTAATGTTTAAAGTAATCATTAAATGGATTTTCAAAAAAATAATTAATCAAACCGGTAAGCATAACGATAAGTAATCATAATTTAATAGGTCTAGTTTTATGCTTTAAGTGGCTTTCAAGCACAGATTAAAAGCTTTTATGATAGTATTTAAAGTTCATTTTCGCTGACGTGAGAAGTGAATTTTTAATTACAAAATTAGAGACGTCAGAAGTAGTCATTAGTCACTAAGATTTAATATCAATAGCGTTTTAGTTGTTGTTGTTGTTGTGGTAACGACAAAAACACTCCACGAAGGTTTTGGTAAGTGTTGTCGAATTAACAGTCCTTGGCCGGATTTGAACCCGTGTACTCCGGTACTCCCTTGCGGTACTGCCCGACTCTCGTGGTAGCGATTTATGACCAGTGAAACCTTCTAGGTCATGTCACCCCTCCTTCCGTAAGGAAGAATAAGATGGGTAATGAGAGGTGAGAGACATCATATCCGTAGATCAACCATCGAGTTGCACGTCATTACGCATATTAGTCGCCTCTTACAATAGCGTTTTTAAAAGGGATCACCTCTCGGCAGTGTTTCAAAAGTCTCCAGTTTTTTTCAGACATGAAAGAACTTCTCAGCAAATTTCATCTGGTTGAGAAAATTGCATTCGAATTCGCTAATTTGTAGGGGAAAAAGAAGAAGAAGAAAGGTTAGTATAAGGCGAAGACCACTCGCTTTCCTTAAACATTAAGCTACAGAGCCACACGTGGGCTACTTTCCGAGAATATAACATATGTGTCGCTCTACTCTATCAGCACTGCATCGAAGGTAACAACTGATTTCAGACAGTCGCTAAACTAACTAGTCTCGTTGTACACTACATCAGTTATATGGGTTTCAGGTGTAGGAGAGAATTGCGCTTTGACGAGCTGGCGCGTAAAGCTACTGAGCTAACGGAATCAAGCCAATTAAAGCACATCGCTACTCCTATTGCCACGAGTAGGCACAGTTTTCTCTCGATTTTCACCGAAAAGGCTAGCCTCACATTAGAGATTGGAACCTACATGTGAGGTGACCTCGCATAAATAAAAACCGAACAAGGTTCATCATATACCACAATCGCCCCACCCTTGGTGCATTGATTGTAATACTAACGAGTTACTGTCTGATGGGGAGACATGGTGAACGCATGGAAATTTTGACAAATCACTTCTGTTGCAGCTATAGGGAGGAGAAGGGGATACAGATTGTTGAGCACTTCATCTGCAGGTCGACAAGTTTTTCATCAGAAGGGCTTGAGATCAAGACAAAGGTATAATTATGGACCAGCTGGTCTATGTGCACCTCTCTGTTAGGTAGAGAGTCAGCCTTCATTACCTAGTCTAACCCAACTAACTTAGCTAAGTATTAGATATATTTATTTATTTTCTCTTAAATGTTATTCGTTCTCTTGTGGCATTCTGCCGAATTATTGTCAAATCATGTGGGAAGAGCACTGCCTACTTCTTTATAAAATATTTCTATATGATTATTTAGTTTCCTTGAGCCTACCATATCATATACCTTAAATTATTTTTAGATTTAGTAAAACTCAAGTTACAAAGTAACAAAAAGCAAAGAAAATATGTATCTTTTAAAATTATTTATTTTTATCTTAAATCATGGAATTTTCTGAAATGTAATTTTAATTTTTGGTTATCTAAATAGGTAAGCGTAAGTTTGCCGTCCCCAGGCTATGTTAAATTCATGCTTTGTGCTGACGAACGTGCGTAGGATTTCAAGGCTTTTTTGCTTTCAGTAATGACGTGCTTTGTGTTATGAGAAATCTATTCAAGCAAAAAAAGCAATTTTTCAAGTGAAAATAAGAGCCCTCTGATTTCAATCACAGTATCTTTACATCTGTGTACACATGTTGGCACTTGTCTATGAGTGTGAGTGTGTTGTGGTTGTTGTAGCAATGCTGCGTCTTGCATAGTCGTCACTCTCCTTACCCCAGGTCTCATCCATGGGTGTGTGTGAATCAACTGTTGCTGTGAAATAATTTAGCAATTAACTGATATACTTACACACACATAGACATTCAGTTTACGGTTGTATAATAAAACAATTTGTCTTCATTAAAAATGATTTACCGTTTGCAAAAAAAAAAAAAAACAGAAATAAACAAGAAACTTTACGCAGTTGTGTCTGGCTCTTCTGAAATTTCAAGGAATCCACTACTCAGTGTCAGTGATTAAATTCAAATGCCTCTGAATGCTTCTGACACCTTTGTTGCTGACGAAATTTTCAAAAGAATAGCGCCTACAATCAATTTAAAAACTGGTTTACAAAAGAGGTGGTATTCCTTTTATCCTAATGGAAACCCCTTCACGCATTTTTGAAGGAAGAGCGTATGCATAGAAAAATGTAATTTGGCATGATGCCAACCACAGGAACAGTGAAGAATTTTACTTACATCCCAAATAGCACGAATAGTCGCTGTAACGGAGTTGCGATCATTGTTGTGACTTTAAAGTCACTAGTCACGGGAATATCGCAGGAACATGTCTATCAGGGAACTTTTCTTGTTGCTTGCTTCATCTTGCAACTTATTTTGTTATTGTATATTTGTTTCAATGAGTATTTTCTATGGATAAATTATCGACATTTTCCAAACGCCATATAAGTAGTAGTAGTCGCCGTTATGCTCATTTGTTACTTTCAGGTTTTAATAACTAGTAGCCACGACGTTCTCAATACCGGTAATGCCATTTAAAATGAAAATAATTTCAAAGTAACCATTAGTGCTTAAAGCTACCTACTGTCTTCGTTACTTTTACTTTGTTACTAGTTGGGGTACATATTTAATATCAGACAAAGATAATCACGAAATCAAGTGCTGCCATTAACGTAATTGCCCATACAATTTTATCTACTAACAGTCATTCAGAGTGAATCGGAGCAATTTATCTTTCAACTCACAAAACGTTGAAGAAAACGAAATGCTACGCACATTGGGCGTTGTCCTTTACGAAAAATTATAAAAGATCCTTATCAAGGCTGCAAAATATTGCATTAAATGAATGAAGAGGATTTTATATAGTGATCATTTGTAGTCATTTTGATTAAGATGGAAACATCATCTTATGCTTGCAATGATGATTAATAAAGTTCTTCAAAAACTAGAAATTAAAAATAAAACGTCAGAAAAATAAAAACTTGAAAATACTTTTTCCGAGGTTTAGATAGTATCTTATAGGTTTTCAAAGATTGAATACTGGAAATATCGAATACTCAAGAAGGGCTAAAAAAAAACTCCTTTCTCATAATTTTATTTCAATTTCAATTATGAGGTAGGATACTAACCTCACTACTACCTATGACATTATTTAATTTTCTTAGGGACTTTGCAGCTAAAAGAGGAAAACTACATAACCTATAAAATAACATGAGCCCCACGGCTATGATTAGCATTTAAAACAACGCTCGATATTGTTCAACTTTTAGGAAACTGTGTTGATATAATTGAAAAACTTAAATATATTATCAATCATATAAAAAGAAAATGCCGCACGAGACGCACTTTTACGGGCTCGTCATATAAAATGCAACGCCACGCAACGACTTACTTCTAGATTACAGAAAAAATCTTATTTTATAAAGGCATTCACTCCCTTCAGTTACTGTCAGTAAATGGAAGTTGCTGTGTGAATTTGTTTGGTATTACATACGGGTGAACTAGAATTTTAGTGAGTGCGACACACAAGTTTCAAGGTGACTTACATAATCAGCCGCTTAAATCTAATGTGAAATGTAACTTGCAGAATACGGATTGTCTCTCAAGAGAAATTAAAAAAAAAAACAGTACACAATATAAATTTTAATTTGTGAAAAAAATCTTCATATAGTAGGTTTTTTATTCGTCTTTTCGATGCCAGATGCAAGGGTTATGCAACTTTTGAATTGAAAGCTACGAAAAATAAACAAGGAAGAAAATATAAGCGCTCATAATTGTTACTTTATCGGAAGCGGCAAGTTAACATTTAATTTTCAAAGCAAATTTGAAATTTTGGCAAAAAAGTTCATTTTCTTATTTTATTCATAAGTCGCTTAGTGTTTAAGAAAAAAAATCAGCTATATATAGAAGACTGAGCCAAGCAAAAGACGCATTTTTTATAAATTATATTAAAATTATCTTTTACAATGGTGAAAACAAATACTTTATTATTAATTTCTAACGATCTATCATTGCTAATCTGGATTTAAAAGGAATTATATCACTTTTAGTATAAAACTGCTAAACTATTAAAGCAAAAAATTTTGACTGCATACTGTTTAGTAGGAACTTAAATTATTCAGAAAAAAGTTGCGATTAAAAATTTTTTTGAGTTGGGTCGTTCCTGGGTAATCACGTTTTGAACATTAATATGGTTTTCTGATTTCACGTTTTAACTTAGAGAATTTGGGAAGACCCAACAAATAAATATAAAGAAGAAATAAATATTGCTTCATCCGGATCTAATTTCGAAATTTAGTAATGGTTCGACCTTAACTCCCCAAAAAATTACCAAGTGCTTTGTTTTAGCACTTAGGTTAGGGCCGAACCGTTGCTCGCTATGCAAATTCTGTTAAGGAAAAAAAATTGGGTTTTAATTCAATAGTAAATACGTTTTGAAAAGTAATTTTATAAAAAATTGTTTTTACACCTCTTTTTAAATTTTACAATTCACTTCCAGAATTTGTGTTTCACTTTTTATTTAGTAATTTTTGAAGTTTCGACAGATCTCTACTTATAAAAATAACCATACCAGGTAGATTTCTGTACATTGCATTTATAGGAGTCTCTTTATTAAACCAATAGAATCTAAATCAACAGTTTATACAATTTTTGTCTGTCTGTCTGTATGTTTGGACGCGCATCACCCAAAAACTGCTAAATGGAATTATTGAAACTTTCACCGTTGTATTACAAGACGCCAAACTTAAATTTGAGGATACACATTATTTCGATAACTATACCGGCTCCGGAGTTATCAGCCGATATGTAGACCAGCTCCAATTAGCAATATGATGAAGTTCCATATCTCAAATAATTTCAGCAAAAAAAAAAAAAATTAATAAATAATATAATCAAAGTCAGTCTAGTCCATTTTTGAATTTCTGAGAGCAGCGAAACTTGGCCTTGTTTCCTAGTTTTCAAATTAGAAAAGTGCAATCAGAAAACCATACCAACCAATGTTTAAAGCTTGATTATTCTGGAACAGCTCATCTGAAGAAAATTTTTGTTGTTAATTTTCTGTGGGGCAATTCATTCGCTTTTCTGAAAGAAATTAAAAAGAGGAGCCAAACACATTTTGCATCGATAAAAGCATAGCAGCTGCTTCACTGAACCTGAAAAGGTACGTAAGCAAATATTTATTTTTAATAAATTATGAAAATGTTGTACATTGTACATGTGTAGGTTGTCCTTGTGTTATTTCCAGATAATCTCATCCTACTACGTGCCACCTTGTTGCTTTGCTTGGCCAATGTAAACCATTCTTTGTGGCTAGCGGTGCATTTCGAGCGCAATGTCAAGAGAGTTTCAAGTACACTTCACTGCCTGTATTTAAAGTAGTAAACATACATACATACGAGCGTTGGTCTTGTTTCGTAGTCCTTTTAGTCTTTTCACCTTTCTGTGGCAGTAACTTACAGTTCTTCTACAGAAATCTTGTTTATCACAGTTCTAAGCTGGATGCATATACAAGTATATAAAGAAATGTATTTAATCCACAAAATTCTAAGCTGAATTAAGTTTTGCAGTCGATACGCAAAAACATTTTACGAATCTGGCCTTAAAATTTTTTGATTGGTTAAATTATTTTGGTTGTAAAAATGGCCACAAATGTATTTAAGTCGTTTGTATAAGACTGGGTAACGAGGGATATCTGTTTGCACAGACATTTGAAGTTCTACTAAATGGCAGTTTTCTGTTTATATAAATTATAGAAGAATTTCTGTACTTAATGAACTTTCTTCAAAATCTCATAACCATAAATTTTATTTATAAATATAGCTAAATTTTTTTTTGTTTCTAGCACTCTCATTTCTCGAATTAAAGATGATTTATAATCGAATGCAAAAATCCTCAGACACTTAAGATAACCATCGAGCACTACCTCGGTAAAAAGTACACTCAAGTCCATGCAATAATTATCGAGGGATGAGCGTACAAAGACATTGGTTTTGGCTTCGTTTCTTTAGTAAAGATCCCCTTAAAAAAGTTTTTTTCAAATCTGTAATGTGCAGACTGAGCTTTGCTCGGCATTTTCATAGGTGCCATACAATTTGGTTTGCTTTAGATACTCATCAGTAAAGATATACTGGTTGTTTGTGTGTATAATTTAACTTACCAGCAGTGGAGCCTTTTAAAAAGAGATTTTAAAAACAATAATAGAAATATGTTCAATATTTTTTTTTATTAACAAAGTTTGAATAGATATTATTTCTCCTTGGTGCCTGCTCAAAAAAGGTTTCTCATATTTTCGGCAAGTCTTTACAAGATTTCTTGCTGAATTGCATGGTTAGAGGATTTCGATTGTTATCAAATAATCGAGAAAGAATAGGGTCACATGGTTATATTTTTCGGTTAGTCCTCCATATATCGACCAACATTCTTTGATTTCTTCTTTATTTTTCAAGAAATAATTATCCAGAACTTTTTATAGTCAATCGCAAAAGCCTGTTCCTGAGCTTTATGCGCAGCCGTTTCCTGGTATACCCTAGCTGTCCCTTTGATATGTGTGCTTCTCGGTATGTGCATTTCTTCTAAGTATTTTTGTTGTCGAACAAAAGAGGCAACCCTACTTACAATTTTTTCTTATTTTAATACGCAGGAAAATACCTTTCATTTGATACCCATAAGGACATATTTCATTTCATTAAAAAAAGACCACGTAGGTGGCAACTCCGTAAAAATATCCTGTGTGGCAAAACCTAGATAAAAATTCCAAGAATGTGGATCCTATGTACATACCAAATGTCAACGAAATCGTTTTAGCGACTTTGAGACATTCTGAATATACAAATAAACAAGAATGGCTCATTAAAAGTTATAAGATGATAAGCTCAGATGGCAAAAATAAGTGGCAACGCTACTTAGAATTGTTTTTTTTTTACCTATTGGATGGTTTCATATCATTTAAAAAAATTCAGATAGGTGGCACCCCTGTAAATAGATCCAATGTGGCAACAACTAGGTAAAAGTTCTTGAAATATAGTACACTATATATACCAAATTTCATCCAAATCGGTTTGAGCGGTTTTCGAGTTGGTCTGGATATACAAATATGCAAGATTAGCTCGATTAAAGTTATAAGGTATGGTAAGATGTTATGGGTGTACGAGTATGTGTCCCTTTTATTATAATATAAGTAAGGCGGGCGTGATATTGTTTGATCGGCAGTTATCGTGATATCCATGCCATTAAACAGTTCTCAGCCTAAATCCTTGGTCCTAGTCTCCCCGGAGGCTTACGGTGTGAAAATTTCAATATAAAATCGACATATTTTCCAAATTTTTCCATATTGGTAATCAATTATTCAGCCACTTTTTTAATTGCTAATGATTATTTAAATTGTTTTTCAAGAAAAGGCAATTACTAATTGATTACGATTAGAAAAAATCAAAAAGAAAACAAAAAATTCAATAATAATCAAAAAAAATATTGTTTTGATTACCTTTAATTATTTTTCGATTTTTGTTGAATTTTCTTATTATTTTTGATTTGAAAAATAATAAAAACTAAAATTATCAAAAAAAATTTTAAATAATTAAAAGTAATCAAAAAATGTTTTTTTGATTATTTTTGATTTTTTTAATAATTGTAAAAAATTATGATTTTTTTTTGATTATTTGGTTGGTTTTGGGACTCCAACCAAAATAATACTATGAGATTTCCGCCAAAAAACATGAAGTTCTTGCAGGTAAAGTTCCATAGTGATCCGACATTGTTAGGGAAAGTAACCTGTACATGATTTTTAATAATCCCGACTAATAAAAATAAGTGCGATTTTATTTCGAGAAAGTTTTGAAAATATATTTACATAAACCTCTTTAAATTGGAAAGCAAACCTTTAATCCATCACAACGAGATCTTTACTTTTATTTATACCTAGTAGTGCTACGCACACAAGGTATACTAACTTTAATCGCGTAACGGTGGTATATAATGGCACAAACAGATCGAGATATATATTGACTTATATACATTAAAATGTTCAGGAGGAAAAATGAAATTGATTAAGCCATGTCTGTGCGCCCTCTGTCTGTTAACACGATAACTTGAGTAAATTTTGAGATATCTTAATGAAATTTGGTATGCAGATTCCTTGGCACTCATCTCCGAGTGCTATTTAAATGGCAAATCGGATAAGTCAGGTGAACGATAACACAAAAATTATACAGTTTAAAATGGGTTGATGATAGCCACGCCCACTTTTTATACGTAGAATATTTTCGAAAATACAAAAAAAGTGATTATTCAGTACATAATACATTTTAAAGGATAAAATTTGGTGTGTACATTAATGTTAAGGCAGAAAATAAATTTTTGAAGAAATTTTGGAAAATGGGAGTGGTGTTATTGAGTCAAATTAAGAAATAATATTAATCACAAATCAAAAACCGTTCAAGATATCGAAACGAAATTCAGCACACATATTTATATTAATAGAAGGAATGTTCCGGAAAAAATGGGCCAAATCCGTTAAGGTCCACATCCACTTTTATATGAAACATTTTGAAAAGGATCATAGATATATTGAATAGGCAATAACTTTGCATACAAAAGCTTTATATCATTCCTATTTCAAAGTATCCGGGAAGAAAGAAAGTCCAAAAATATAAATGTTTTAAAAGAGGGGTAGCCCCGCCCCTTTTATAGTGGATTATTCCACAAAACTTTTCATGCTCTGGCAAAAAACTATTTATCGAAACGATATTTAGCGAAAATGTTGAAGATGTAAGGATGTTTGCTGTAAAAATGGCCGAAAACGGTTGAGTTTTTTAACATAGTTCTGAAAAATTTGTTTGTAAAATGTAAAACACGATATTTTTATGACCATGCAAGCTATATCAACAAGATCTTGCACATAATAAGCTCTTGAAGCAAACCTCGAACGCAAACAAACTTTGTGGACTTTGCTTGAGTAGGCGTGGCACCGTCCACTTTCCAGCATAAAAATTCTTTAAAACATAAAATGTGCATGGATTGGTATTTTGAAAAAATGTGGTTAGCAGTTGTTGCTATTTACATACAAATAAATTAATGGCGGCCGCCGTGGTGTGGCGGTAGTGTTGCTGCCTTCCACACCGAAGGTCTAAGGTTTGAGTCCTCGGACTGGTAACATCAAAAGTGGGTTGAAAAAGTTTTTCAAAACGGGTTCGCCCCTCGGCAGTGGTTTGGCAAAGTCTCCGAGTGTCATTCTGCTATGGAAAATTCTTCTCAGCAAAAATTCATCTCCATTGCAGATGCCGTTCGAAGTCGGCAAAAATCTGTAGGTCCCGCCAATTTGTAGGAAAGAATCCAAAACGTCACACCACAAATTGGAAAGGAAGCTCGGCGCAAAAATCTCTTAGAAGGTTTATGATGATATGCCTGTTGTCTATCGCGCCACACATTTATATTTTTTTACAATTAATTTACCCCTCAAAACTCATAACAGTAGTGTTTTTATTGAAAACAATCAGTTGGCTTTATAATACGAACTGAAAAATATTAAAATAGACCTGCGTAAATTGTTATGCTATAATAGATCACTACTAGGTATATAATGTTCGGTTCCACCCGAAATTATACTTCCTTACTTGGTTTCCCATAAATAATTAATGGTACGTCGTGCCGCACACGTATAATAGCACAATAATTATTGCGCATCTGCTGCATAGCTAACAAGCTTACGTATGCTGATAACGTAAATTAACGTGAATGTGATAAGTACATAACAGTTGCATAGTTGCTGCTGATAGCTCTTTATATCATTTATGCACTTTGTGTTGTAATGGGCTTAATCTGATTAGCTCTGTACAATGTATGTTTGAAGTCATCCTGAGAGCATACTCATACAAACAAACATATATACATATATTAAGGAGTTTTATATATAGTCAGATATTCTTGCTTTGTCTTAATTTGTATGTACGAGTATGCCGACATACTCACTAAGCGAAAGGACTTTCAGCAAGTTCGTAAGATAATCGTAATTAATTGTATTCTTTTGTTATTTCTATTTGCACATTTTTTAACCATTACTCATCGAGAAACTTATTATATTTCCGATTGGGGAGAACAGTACGATTTCGGACTTAAGTGTTAATTTTAGTAATTTAGCACTGATCTGATTTTACTAACTTTTATGTTCCCATGCGAAATTGATAAAAATACACTAGGTGGAGCACGGAAGTTTTCAGAAAATACTTTTCAAATTAGGCTTTTTACTATTGATTTCTAGTGCTAATCGAGATAACTGAAAATCACTCATAAACGTTAAATCTATATTTGAGTAACATTCCCATAAGCTAGAGACCTAATGATTGACGCATGGTTCAGAAACCGGAGACAATGCAAGAATTTCCCAAAAAAAAAAAAAAATCCGCTAAGTTCCACAAGCATGGAGCTGTTTAGGAAGCTCGTTTAAAATTTTGAATTTTGCGAGCGAATTTAAACTAACTTCTTGGCAATTTAGGAACTTGAAACTAAGTTCACTACCAACAAAAGAAAAATAGAATATAATCCATAAAAAATTGGTTTATGAAGCCTTTGTAGCTAAAAATTTATGTAGAAATATCATTTTAAAAAGTTTTATAAATTTTTTTTATTAATAAAAATTTGTATTCATGTTTCCAAAAAGCAGCAGCAAATTTGTGCTTAAGCAAAGACATGGTGTCTGTGAATTTTTTGGTTCGGTTTCATCAGATGATTTCCCAGATAGTTTTTGAACTAAGCAATATAGGCGTAGGTATAGAATTTCCCTAAATTCTTCTTGTTCATGTGAGTAAGTAAAAGTTTTGTTTTGCTTGTGGGTCTCCAAGTATTCAATTTAAAAATTGTTTTTAAAATATCTTTCTAAATGAGAGAAATTATTATATTTTTAAATTTATTCTTTAATTTCTACAGAAGTGTGGTAAAAAAATTTTGTTAAAAAATATAATATGTATATATTATTTTATAATAGGAAAATTGGCTTTAAATATCTTATTAGCAACATTTTTACTTAGTTAGCTAAAATTCCTTGTCTTCGCTTACTGTCAATTGCCAGATCATAACTTTTTTTTCTAGGACTTCCAAAAAAATTATATGTTAAAAAATATTATTTTATCCCAGCGCCATTTAAATTTGTCCACCACTAACATAACTCTTTTGTTGAGTAATCTCTGATCTTTATTTAAAAAGCGTTCATTCTTGGTTAAACTTAATGAATAAGCATCCATAAGAACCTAACGTCCTAAATTCGCTAAAAAATATTCACTTTTCCATAAAAAAGTTTTTTTGACACCTTAAAAAAATCAATTTGTTGGCATACTTTTTGTTGCTGTGCACAGAGAAAAATATTTAAAGCTCGAGAACTAACGGTAAAAAAACGTATATAGACACTTTTGGAAGGAAAATTCGTAACAAAAAAAAACTGTGGAAGAAATTTTTTCTATGAATGCAACATGTCGCAAGCTTTTGACCCTTTTTAACCCTCACGATATTACTGTTCATCACATCTTAATTATAATGTGGCAATAAAAGTATATACACAGTTTTCCAATTTTCCCGCATATTGGTGATTAAAATGTCTAAAATGATTGGACTATCAGCGGCTATCAAGCTTTGAATATTGGTATTTAATTTTGGGTTTAGGTTATTATTTTACAAATTCTTCAAAAACGCAAATTTAATGCGGAAACAGATATATACAGGAGCCTAAAGTCATTGATTGTTCTTAAAAGAATGCAAAAAAACATTGCAATGTTTCACTTCTAAATAAAATTACAATTGGATTATGCCAGTTGGGCGTCCACAGTAATCAACCGCTCTTTATGAAATTTTCACAGAAGGTGCATGCTTCAATTTTGAAAAATGGTACCGCGGATGATTTTTTTTTATAGCCAAGAAGTCGCTCCAAACAATCTTTTTTAACTGGGTCATCTAATGTCTCTGAATGAAGATTATCCGGCGCAGAAAGCAATTTCTGTCGAAACCTATTCATGACAGAGAATAAAGGAGAACCAAAATGTATACAAAAGGGTGATTGAGTTCGAAGTTTGTCTCAATTGGAACAAAACTATGATGTCAAACAGATAAAATCTTAAACCCTTTTTTAACAAATATTTTCAGTTATTGCTTTTTTATTCCAACAATTGTTGTTGATTTACGGCCTGTACATTTTCAAGTATTCTTGAAACGAGCTCAAGGCCAAGAATAATAATTTTTCACTTCTTAAATTTTTATGAAAATTATTATTGTTTTTATTTTTTAATAATCATTTTAAATTAATTATTAAAAGTTTTTTTTTTATTCAATAGAGTAGGAAAAATGTTTAGAGACAACTGCCTTAGCTTTTCTTATAGATCTATTTCGGAAGCTGCTAAGCTTTTTCATCAGAGAAATTTTGGCACGCATTGCCAACCATTAAGCTAACAATACGCTGGTTTTGATGTCACCCATGTCATTTTCAGTTTAAAAACCTTTAAAACACCAATTTTAAATTTTTAAATAATTTTTGTTTTAAATTTCTAAATTTCAATAATTTTTTTTCGCCTTTAGTTCAGATAAAGGAATTTGATAGAAAATTCTGTTTTAGAACAGGAGTCAATTGCTGATACGAAAATAACTTAGTTGCTGGTAGAAAAGAACCAAAATTCGGGTGTTTAAAAGTTGATGTTGGTCCACTGCCTAGTTGACATAGAAAGTAAATATTCCAGAAGACACGAAGACACGAAACGCAACTCAAGTTGCCGTGAAATCCATAGCTTTTTTAATAAAATAACAAATATGATAGTATGAATAGAACATAAACTGTGGGATCGAATCACAAATCCAATAAAGGAGTCCGCAAAGATTATTTAGTGGATTTCCCTAATATTTCAAAAGTTTTAAATTTCCATAGGGTGAAAGTAATAGTTATGCTTAAACATTTTTGCTTTCCGAATCTTTCAAAATGTTCTATCAGAAATTTTCCACTCAAAGCAGAGTTTAAAGCGGGGAAGATTCCTCAAACAAGTATGACCACACCATGGACGATATATTTGAAATAATTTTTTCGAAAAACTACCAGCACTCGATATAGATAGTATAAAGCGTCCAAATGCGATAGATGTTGTGAAGCAAGTAGCATCATTCGAAAAATGAAATTTGGCCTACATGAGCAAACTACGTCGCATATGTATAAATGGATACCCCGCATTTCGAATGAGAACCTTAGGAAACCAAATAACAAATTTCTTAATGCGATAAAACAACTTTAAACTGTTTTTATGAAAGTTTATGGCCAAATATAGCTAGAATAATAAAATTTTAATATTTAAATTAGTAGAACCGAGCTCACATATATATTTAAATAAAAACGTTATATCTTACTTTCGTAAGTGCCAAATAATGTTTAGATTAAAAAACTTCAATGGATGCTGAACCGCACAAAACTTATACAATTATAAGAACAAAAGTAGCTAAAACGGTTTTGTAGAAAAATGTGTTTTATTTATTTTGGAATAAACTGTAAATTGTGAAGTTCTATTTCTCCGCACTTATGCTATCTGGATGTATAGGTCTTGAATTTGTTCTACTTATCTTTGACAATGCTGCCGAATAAACTAAAATAAAAAGATACAAAAAACAAAACTTATAGATGAGTGGTGAAAAGCTTCATGCACCTCAAAAGGTTAATTTACTGGTTTACATTCGGTTAATATAATATTCCTTTACAAGAGAATCACATTTAGCTGTCAGTCACACTTTATTGAATACACTTTGGTTGTAACAAACATCAGTTATCGGAGAGCATGCTAGTGCTTTGTTGAACTCGTCCATTATGGGTGCACCGCTTTAGCGATCATTACAGAAAAGAAGGAAACAAATCATGCCAATCAATTCAAAATTTACTATCGTTAGCTTTCGACCATGTAGTTAAGTTACTGTTAAAACAAGAAATAACAAGTTAACACAGACAGAATCCCAAAAAAATTTGGTATATATTAATTGCTGCAAAATTGAAAGCTGAAATATACGAATTTTGCTGAGTGAGGCCACAAAGGGCGCGGTGGTGCCAAGTGTGACAGCTATGGCACATTGCAAAAGTGCGAAACTTACTCATTCATATATTTGGCTGTAAAATTGAAATAATTATATATGCTAATTTAATATAAACTTTTGCTATGCTTGCATTGCACATTGCTCTTTAATCGACATTCGGCGCACCATGGCGTATGAGTAACGCGCGTGTTAAAGCTAATTACATACCCGCAAACGACATCTGAAGCACACTCGGATCCACATATCCATTTGATTTAAAATTTTTGTTCTCTGAAGTGTGAGTGCAAAATCTAGCATTAGTACATTTCTTTTCGTTAATTATCACACAAACGCACGTACTTCCATATAGTTATTTGATTTATTTTGCAAGTAGATTTTAGGATGTGCGTAGTTTGGTTTTTGTTAGTATGAGACTGACACAAACACACATATCTTCATATAGTTCTGTGTAGAAATGTAAAAAATGTGATTTTTGTTGCTACAGGCTAATCCTTGTATTTGTTTCGCAATTTAGCTTTCTATGCTGCTTTTATCTGGTGTTGATTTCTTGATACAGTGCGTTTAGCCTAATGACGCCTTGCTCAACGCTTTAATGATTCAGGTATTTAGCACGATGTACTATACTAATGGCTTACAACTACTTATTTACGTAGTTATACGTTTGATTATTTGCCCTTGAACTTCTCGTATTAAACCAATTATTTATCATTTTGGTTGACAGTATTTAGTGTTTGAAGTTATACTCGGCTTAGCATATTCCATTTGGTTTGCCTAAATATAGATACTAGCGGTGATAAAATATAGGCTTATGTACAGAACTCGAAATTTTATGATTTTTAATATGCTAAAAATATCCAAAATTTATGAACGTAAGAAATAATATGAAGAGTTTTTGCTTTTTTTTTTTTTGTAGCGGCTGATATTGCGAATTTGAGCCAAGTTATCGCCTAGCCACTCGGAATACCAATCACCCGTTTTGAATCAAAAAAGTGTTAGCAGCCCATGATAATATGGTACATACAGGAAAGCCAATCCTTACCAGTCTTGAGAGTTTCAGTTAATTCAGTATCCAGATTAAAGTTGGTCCATCCTGATTCGAGGATCTCTTGATTGAGTCCTTCATCCGAAACAGATGGTGCGATAATGTTTGTTAAAGGGATACACTACGCATGATTTAGTAAATAAATTCTTTGTTTTTTTGTTTATTTTAGGTTGGTTCGTTTACTTTTCCAGTAAATAAACAGCGGAAACAGGGCCCATCGTTATATAAATCCCCGGAATACTCACTTGCGATTATGGGATTACACCCTATTCCTCCCTATACTTCTGGGTTTTATCATATGATTTTGTATACTTCCTTTTAGCATTGCATGTCCTAGGAGTGCGAGTAATGGGAAACCTCCCTTTCACCTTCCTAAAAACAATATAAGAGTTCTTGTTATTACTTTTTTTATGAATCACAATCGAGCAATGGGGGAGTTTTGGAGAATTTTAGAAAACCTCCTAGGAGAGTAATGACGGAAACATTTCACATTCCTCCTTAACGACCAATGAAAGATTTTTGGAGAATCATGCTTTAAGTCTTCTAGGGAAGCAAAATAATAAGGTGAGATACCAGCAACTTTCTCCAAGAGCGTTACTCGTGATTGATGAGCCTATAGCTTCAAGCTTTCTATGAAACTAAATAAAGGGATAGAAGCAATTGAATAGAACTTATACACAAATACCTCACATATCAGCAATAAGGGACTATTTATAGAAAACAATAGCTATTTTAGCTTAAATATTTATTTACATATATTGTGTTTATTTCTCATATTTTTACGATTGCACCCATGATCCAACTACAACTGGTCGTTACATCGACAAACATACAGACACACATCAATTTTCCATGTATTTCGTTTTTGTAATTTGTGAGTTTAACGTCAAAATCGTACTGAGAAATGAGTGCAATGTCAAAATTCGAGACAAAAGTAAAAATCAGCTCGTCTATTAACACGACCTGTATTATTGGATCATGATTGCACCTTTTTTTTTTTTTGAAAATTCTTTTACATTTGTTGAAAATTTTTTTCTTTTGTTGGCAGAGAAATTCGGCTTAACCAAAAAAATGTTAGCTAGGAGTAAAAGTTGAAGAAATCTCTACCTTCGCTTCCAAAAATATATACAAGTAAACTTCTATTAATAACTTAAGGAGTTGTTCTCTATTACAAGATTAGTGATAGAGAAGAAATCTTTGTCAATAGTCCGAAGGGATATCAAAGAGATTAGTCTCTTATGCATTGCTTAGGGAGATCTCATTTCAAGTTCTACTAAGAAGTGCTGAAGAAAAATAAATTTATTAGACTAAGTATGTACATCCGCCTGCGAAAACGATAGCTTGAGAAAATTTTGGGATCTCTTGTAGAAGTTTGGTATGTATTTTATTTATCACTCATCTATCATGGTTATTTGAAATTGGCAATATCCAATGAAATGTACGCCAATATTATATAAATCGGATGTTTTGGAAACACGAAAAAAACTCAGTATTCAGCACATAAAGTACTTAAACAAATTTGGTGTGTTCTTTGAAATTAAAGCATCCATTTTTTGATATATTTTTGAAAATGGGTGTGACATCCATTTTTCGATATATTTTTGAAAATGGGTGTGGCATCGCCCACTTTTAGTTAATTCAAAACTAGACAAATTATTAGTCGGAACTCGAACACATAGCTTACCATTACTACAAGATATATGCCTGAAAAAAATGAATGAAACTGCAAAACATCACATCCAGTTTTATATAAAATTTTTTTAGAAGAATCACAGTCTAATACAGGAAACAATATTTCTGCGAGCAACCGTTCTATATTGATTCTATTTACTTTCCAAGTCTCGCTGGAAGAAGTAATGTGGAAAAATCAAAACTTTCGAATATGGGAGTGACGGCCCCTTTTTTTGAAATATCCAATTCTATCATTTTGGTAGCTATGCCTCGAAAAGTTGATGTATTATAAAAAAAATTAGTAAATATATTTAACATATAACCGGAATTAGAATTAGAAACAATTAGCGAAATGTATTGGTTACCACGCCCACTTTTGTTAACAATGCCAAGAAAGTGTCTCAGTAAGTTTGATAACTTTGAAACAGAAAGGGGTGTCCTAATTAAAATTTTGCAAAAGCATTAACCTAGGTAAACAAAAAATTAGTAATCTCTACATATAATAAAATTGTAAAAGGACAAGATCTGTACATTGTGGATATTCAAGAACATCGGAGGGATCATTATTAAGCCAATAGAAGCCAAATCAGCAGTTTTTAGAATTTTTGTTTGTGTGTTTGTATGTTTGGTAGCACATCACTCGAAATGTGCTGAATGGAATTGAATAGAACTTTCACCGTTGCATTATTAGGCGTTTAACTTAAAATTGCTTCGATAGCGCGACTAGTTTCGGAGACATCGACCGATATTCGAACCAAGTTGACCCAAAATGTGTTAGTACAATATGGGTATCAAGCGAAAGGTAATAATGAGTGTTACAATAAGCAATTTAATCAAGTCCCATATATTCTCTGGTATGGGATATAATGATTATCGGACTCAGTCTATTTTTAGTTCTGAGATGCAGCAAATCGAGCGGGGTTTACTAGTTTTCAATAAAATGTTAATTGGACGCATTTTTGCACCTGTTTCGTAAATGATTATTCCTTAGGCTGTGCATTTAATTCCATGAAAACTCGTATACGCGTCTCCAATACTTGTTGCCATTCTATTTAAAACCTTTGCAAATCGGTTCACGCCCACGCCTACATTCTATATAATGCTCTGGGAAACTGATGGACATAATCTAAGTTGCTAAAGCGCAGCTGAGTATAAAATATTTGATTACAACCTAACTTAGACTTAATCACTTGCTTTCCTCGCTTTTGTTTGAGCTCAAATTTATATTCTTCGCAGCTGACTACCAAGTATCTAGCTGATTTGTAACAGTTTATTTCAATTATAGTTTTGCGGATTTAATTATTCCTGCAAATGTATATGTAGAAATGTTTGCTTTTGAGAAATGTTTTGCGCTAATGACTTCCAAGTTGCGGGAAAGGCAGTTATGCGTAAAGGTTTCACAAGTACATATAGCATAAATTAAAAAGCAATATATTGAGCATTCAGAATAGAGGGATATATATTATGAAACCGGTTTGAAATTAAATTCATTTCAGAATTCGGACAGCTAAATGCTAACGAGCATACGTATCTGTATGGATTTATTCCAGTTGAAACCAGAAGTAATTCTTATACAAAGCACGCCTGTATAGATTATCTTACATTTTATCAAACTTAAAACTCACAATGCACTAATGCATCCTGCAGCGGAGTTCTAGACATCATCGATGCCTGAATTCGCCTAATTGTGATTCTGGCAGGCAAGTCGCCTGGCAAACATTTAGTTACGTCATCTATTCGCTACGGGCTGTGGGATAGCACTGCCACCTGTCAATTTAGTTGTAATTACTTACGATCCAGAAATTTAAGGGACATTTCTTTAGCGCACCCCAGCCACGAGTACCCTTAGAAAATATGCTAATCATATTTAATTTAATAAAAAAATTTGAACAGAGAACCTTCGAAATAGGCTTAAATCGTTACGAGACTCCGTAGATCCCTTTTATTACGTCGAAGGAGCGGTTAGTAATAAAAATAATAGATTGAGGTAGTGCACTGGTTTCCGAAGCTTGTTTGGCTCTCATATGTAATTATCACGACGTACAAGCCGGTCACTTTCCCCAAACCCCTACGGCTTCACTTAACATGTGCGCTTGCCCACCGCAGTTTCTTCTTATTTATTAGAGAAAAGGCACGAAAATTTACTTCGCTCATATATATCTTGGGCCTATAATGACCTGTGGGAGCACTTATTTTCATCTTAAGTTTACTCTTGCTTCGCTTAGTGTTTGACCGCACTCCTGCAGCCAGTGTTACTCTTTAATATTCAACTGTTCTCTTATGTATTCTTCTTCTATGGGGTGTGAACCTATCGATAGAAATGATTCACGCCCAATGAGCTTTTTAGCGTCAGCTTTTCCGGCTGGTTCTTTGCCATTGCCTGTACGAGTATATGGCCTGAAACCTAGACTAGTCGGGCGCTTACCCGCGATGCGCCTTAACCTCCACAAGCATTTTGTCCCACAAGAAGAGAGTTTCCTCAACGTGGCGTTGTTCCCGTTGAAGAGTTTCTCTGCACACAGGCTTATAGCGATTACCTCCCCGAGAAAAATACTGATATGTTCTCAAAGCTGATGATTTCACCTATATATGTCGTCCCTTAGAAGTTGGCAAGGGGGAGGCGAATTTTTGAAATTTTCTGCGTCAAAGAAGGATATGGATTCTCCTCTGACGAATCAAGTTGGTTACAATAAGTGTGATATGGTCTAGATTTTATATTCAAAAATAGACATTGGGTGCTATACATGAATAAGAACAGGAGTTCAGCTGACAAACAAACCATCGTCCTGATGGCCTAATGTGCCAAGTTTTCTCTACCGATGAATTCCAGCAGTTAACAAAATGGAACTACAAAAAAAGATGCAGAGTTTGGATTTTCTTAAAATTAAATTAAAACTTTTAATATTTAAAAAAAAAATTATAAAATTTGTATAAATACTATCTATTGTACAGGTCGGAAAAACAAGTATTTAATTTTTGTTACTAGTTTGTACAAAAAATTAAAAGTAATTTCTTTTTTTTCGAATTGAAATATGAGCATTTGGAATAACTCATCTGTTATTTATTTTGCTTTTATATATTTTTTTCCCTATATTTCTATTCGCTTCAATGCGTTTTGTTGTAAAAATATTTTCTGATGTAATTTCGTTTTTAACCTCACCAGGGTGATAAATTATTCCGTATTTCCTTTGGGCGCACACGTGCACTTCACTTCCTCTGCTCTTTTTCAAATACAATTTTTTGTAACATGCTACAACAACAATAACAATACTAGTGTGCTAAAGATTTCCATTTTAAACTTTGCCACTTGAAATTTAGGAAGCTGTTAAGTGCCTTGTCATTGTTTGCACTATGTGGAATAAAAATCCGATATATTCGATTGTGGTAATAATGTATAAGAGGTTGAAACATTTACTCTTTGTCTATCTTCCAATAATTTTTTTTGGGGCGTCTTTTCGCAACCAGTTGCTTTTTCTAAATGTTTACTTGTTATTAGAACTAGCTAGTTTTTTGGGCCCAGTTACTTATTTGGAAGCAGTTACTTTTCGTAACCAGTTACTTTTTTGTAACCAGGTACGTTTTCAGAACCATTTACTTTTTGGAAACCGGTTAGTTTTCGGAAAGTTACTTTTTCGGGCCCGAGCATATTATGGGAAAGGGTTACTTTTTTGGAGCCAGTAACTTTCTCTGAATCGATTACTTTCCTAAATAACTAACTTTCACGGAATCGATTACTTTTCGGAACCAGTAACTTTCTCTGAATCGAGTACTTTTCGCACCCAGTAGCTTTCTCTGAATATGCTACTTTCGGAGCCAGTAGCTTTCACTGAATCGATTACTTTCTGGAACCAATAACTTTTACTGAGACGATTACTTTTTCGAACCAGTAACTTTCTCGGAACCGATTACTTTTCGGAACCAGTAGCTTTCTCTGAATACTACTTTCGGAGCCAGTAACTTCCAGTAACTTTCTCTGAATCAATTACTTTCCTAAACCCCTAACTTTCACTGAATCGATTACTTTTTGGAACCAGTAATTTTCTCTAAATCGATTACTTTTCGGGCCCAGTAGCTTTCTCTGAATATACTACTTTCGGAACCAGTAACTTTCTCCGAATCGATTACCTTCTGGAACCAATAACTTTCGCTGAGACGATTACTTTTTGGAACCAGTAACTTTCTCGGAACCTATTACTTTTCGCACCCAGCAGCTTTCTCTGTATATACTACTTTCGGAGCCAGTAACTTTCTCTGAATCCATTACTTTCCTAAACCACTCACTTTCACTGAATCGATTACTTTTCGGAGCCAGTCACTTTTTCTGAATCGATTACTTTCCGGAACCAGTAAATTTTGTCTGAATCGATTACTTTTCGGAACAAGTAACTTTCTCTGAATCGATTACTATTCGGAACCAGTAACTTTCTCTTAACCGATTACTTTTTAGACTCAGTAACTTTCTCTAAATCTATTACTTTCTATGAAGCGTTTGCTGTTTCAAAATCTGTAATAGTTTCTCAACCACTTAATTTTTATGAAAATGTAATTTTAAGCGAATTCTTTTCGAAATTGCACATATTCTTTGAAACCAGTTACTTGTTGGGGACCAGTGTAATATTTTTTAACCTGTTATTTTTGTGATCCGGTGTTTTCAAAATTTAATGTTCTTCTTAAAATGTTACTTCTTCAGTTTTTTTTAGAAACCAAATACTTTTGTGAGTCACTCAAGTAGAACCCGTTAGTTTTTGTGAACCGATTACTTTTATTTCGTCGGATACTTTTCCATAACCGGTTACTTTCTTGGGAACTTTTTGCAGAACTGATACCTTTTTTTCTTAACTTTCGTTTTCTTTTTATGTTTATCTTTAAATGGGTAATTTTTTGGAAACGCTGTTTAATTTTTTTTGATCGAAATAGCAGTAGATAATTAGTTTTGGCAAACTACAGACTACAAAGTCTGTTGCGAATTATGCTATAAAGTCTAATTAAAAATGTTCTCTGATGGTGCAGCTTTTAAAATAAAAATAAAAGCTTGGAAACAAAATTTCATAAACAAGGTCAAATAATAGAGTAATGTTTGATCATTATGTTTCACAAACTGCATGGAAAATTTATTGATTCCAGATGAACAACGAAAGTGGACAGTAAAGTAAAACAAAGTATCAAATGCAGATAATGAAGAAGAGAAGCGGGCAAAGAATTAATTACCCTAGCAAAACTTCATTAATAAGAAACAAATTTTGGGCAAAAAGCAAATGCGAAAGCCTCGACTTTACGAGGTCATAAGGAAAAGTGAGCTACGCATGCGGAACACATAAAACAAAGGTGAAAATTGTTAGTTAAGGTACAAAGAAGGAAAATGTTAAGAGAATCTCAACAGAGATAAACTAGTTTATTTGCGCGTGATTTTTGTATCACTGCTATTATTAAACGTTAATTGCTTTAGCTGGTTGAGAGTGGAGGACAACAGATAATACTTGCTTGTTGCCAGTATAAAAATATATTTTTTTCTTACAAAGAAATTTAATGGTTCTGAACACAATGTTTCAAAAAAGCCAAAAGAAGAATATAGAAAGGAAACCTTTTTACGCTGTTTGTAGAACCGAATCTAAAACCGAAACCAGAAACGAATTAGAGATCGAAAGATAAAAATAACAAAAATCCGAATTAGTAAAGAAACATACATGAAACGCATGATGGCACAGGCATTACAACTTAAATGGAAATCGGGAGCGAAACCAACTCGAAGCATATACCCAATTGATAAATACAAGCGGAACGTAAATAAAAATCGAAACAGAAATAAAACTTAAACCGAAATCAGCACCTGAAAAGAGCCCGAAATCAGAACTTAAATAGAAAGCATAATGTAAATAGAAACCGCACCAAACCACGAATTCGAACCAAAACCGAAAACCAAACCTCTCTTGAAACCTATACCAGGAGGGAAAATGGAACCTAAATAGAAACTAAAATCTAACGCAAAATTGAACATGAAACCGAAACTGAAACCAAGCCCAAAATTGAAACAGAAATCAAACCTCAGCACGGAAAGCGGGATTTAAAGTGAAACCTAAATAGAAACCGAAATCAATTGTAAAACTGAAAACGAAACCCGATCAGAATCCAACATCATTTAAAACATATACCAGCATGGGAACCGGGATTTAAATAGAAACCGATTTCATGTGCAAAATTGAAACCGAACCCGGAATCTAAATCGAAATCGATTCCGGAACCAAAGCAAAACCTCAATTGAAATATATACCAGAAACGATATCGCACCAAAATTAAAACTGAAAGAAACCAAACCGCAATTGAAAAACAAATACCAGAACCGAAACTGCTCTGAAACCAAAAAAAAATTCAAACTGAAACATATACAGACACCGTATCCATCACAGTTTTGGCGCGCAACTGGGTATAAGTGAACACAAGTATGCCTCATTTCATAGGAAATTGCAAGATAAATAAATTTATGTTACTCGTTATCGCTAATCATGGTTTTAATCCATACCTAACAGTGTAATTAGTTAACTTTACTTGGTAAACAGTGAACACACTTTGTAACGAGCGTTGCTGCATTATGATAGTAATTTGTATAATGCTTGGTGCCATCATTAGCTAATATGTTGCTTGTAATAAAGTTCGTAAAAATGTATGCAAACAAATTAGCAAAAGTTAAAAACCAATCTAAATAACTTTTAATCAAGGATAATACGTCATTATACAAAATTGTGCTGGTAATATTTGCGGTGAATTGAAAACACATAGCCATAGATAACAAAAATTTATATTGAAATCAGTTAATTTCGCAGCTCAATTAAAACTAGAACAAGGGCATACAACCAGAAATGAGTAATAAACTTAATTATTTCATTAGTGTCAGGGAAAAACTAGGAAGGGTAGGTAGCAATACATAGCCGATAAAGCATTGCATGCACTGTGCTATTCAGTATTCATTGCCTAACTAGCTGCCATGTCAACACATAAAACACATACAAAGTCCGTTCATACATAGAATGCAATCAATTTCAGCGAACGCTATGGCGTATGAGCAACGGTTGACCGGAGTGTGTTGTGGCTTAGTGATGTAACGGAGGCGGGTTAATCAAAACCGTAATTGTAATATGATGTTGCAAATATATGTAATTAGTTAGAATCGGTAGCGAAATTTGAAAAAGTGAAAGTTTAACTCAATGTTTCACCATGCATCTAAGCCCTCTTGCGATATCAAACTCATTACTTTCGATGGCGAGTTAGGAAGGAAAACTTTTTTTCTACATTTTTTTGCACTAGGTACGCTGCTAGTGTTTTGAACAAATAATAAAGATTTACTAATTTTATTTCGAAATTTTTGGTTTTTGAATCGTTTCTATTAATGCTCAATATCAATGTTTAATACACCGAATGAGACTCTGTACGCTCTACAGCTAAAAACACATCGATTAATTACTTTAAAATTCGATTTATCTCTAAGAAAAATTTATTATTTTTTAATGGATTTTTTCTTAACGAGGTCACATTTCTAGACACTGCTACCGTCACCGGCAGCTGTGCACATATTTTCTTTAATTTTCAAATTTGTAAAATGTACAGTGGCGGACATAAGTGTACAATCGTTTTCTGCGATTTTAACAAATTTTGGCCTTAATAAAATTATTTTAACAAAGCTTGAGTAAAAACATGTGTCAAAGTCTAATACTACAACAACTATAAATTTTGTTTTAAAAATGTACACAAAATTAGTGGAAATTCAAAGAACTTTTATTAAAATTTTAATGTTTTTTTCCCAGAATTTTTATAATTTTTTGGAGTATGCAGTTTTGTATCCCATTAAACTTTAGTATAACAAGGTGTCAATCTTAAGTTCGTGACACATTTCTCTGATTTTTGACAATTTTATTTTCTTGAAGGCTTCTGCATTTTCCTTCATGCAAGTTTATGAACGCAATTATTTTTGTATGAAAGAAAATACTTTAGCTCTTCGAAAAAAAAAATTGCCAAAATTCAGCAAAATGTGTCACGAACATAGGAATAACACATTATTATACTAAAATTTAATGGCCTGCAAAACTTTATACTCTAAAAAATTCTAAAAATTCTATGGAAAAGTTGAAAATTTTGCTAAAACTTCTTGGAATTTTCGGGAATTTTGCGTACATTTTTAAAACAAAATTTATAGTTCTTGTAATAGAAACTGACACATGCTTTTATATTCTTTGTAAAAATAATTTTATGAAGGCCAAAATTAGTGCAAATCGCAGAAAACGACTGTATGTACACTTATGTCCGCCACTGTATGTACCTCAGTTGTTTTCTTATAATGCAGGACAGATATTTCCCTAGAGGGTCTACCATATGCGTGCAAAAATGTATGGGTGCTCTAAGTGTTTGAAGGATATTTGTTAAATTCTCAGAGTAGTTCCCGTTGGCTCTTGTTTGGTTTTAGTCCGTCAAGTGTCACTACATGAATAGATTCGCCGACTAAGTGGAACGAAGTATTGCAACAATAATAGCAATAATAAGTGGGTTATTGAGGCTGGAAATGTTTAGGTGGAAGCGAGGCATGGTCAAAACGTATATAAGTATAGCATTTTAGGCAACCAAAATATAACTCTCAACTCAGATTCGAAGCAATCTTAACCAAAATCGGAGTTCATGATAAAAAAAGTTAAAAGTTCCGATGCTGCGTAATCAGAATCGAAGCTCCGTAACTTACTTAGCATGTATAGGGATTTCTGGTAAGGCAATGCAATTCCACACAACGAATTGTGGCTTCTCACAGAGCGCTCGTTGCTGAAAAGGACTTAAACAGCAAATTTAATTGCCAACTTCCGTTTGCGTGGGTGAGAAAACTTTCTAGTCTACTGCATTTCTATTGCGCATTTGATGGTTTTAGCGTGCAAGTGGCTAACAAAATGTTTCATAAATCACATATTGCATTTGAGTCATATACTAAGTTCAGCTGACATGAGTAGGCTATGCACACCTTGTTTTGTGCCCAAGAAAAAGTAGTAGGATTGTTGTAGTGTTAGCTTTCGTTGCATATCTAAATGCCAAGTTTGTTACAGCTGGTGGAAATATAAGTTAGTTTTGTAATTTTTCCACATTACCATGACTCGAGTTTGGTATTATCTTTGCCCATCCCTTGTTTTGCGGATTAGTTCAATTAAGCTAATGTTTTTTATTATGCAATTGAGCTCAAGTCATGCGCTTTCTTTGGGGATTAGCCAATTTGCCGTGTTTACCACATTTTGCTTGTTGTGAGCTTTTTCCATAAGCAAATTGTTACTAAACAGTAAAAATATGTAAGAATATTAATATTTTATTTTGGACGAAACGGCCTTGATATATTTATGTAGTCTTCGCAGCCATTTCTTCCATTCGGAAAAAAAGCTTGGACCATAAAAGTGTTAAAACAATTAATTATCAGTTTTAAATTTTATCTTGTGTCAATGTAGTTAAATATTTCAACAAATGAGTGTTAAATTCAAAGCGAGAGATAGATGATTGAAGTTATTTTCCAGTTCAATATATATAATATGTTTATTCATTTACTGGTCTTAGTCTAACAAAAGGTTTAATGATTCAATTTAATTGTAAAAGTAATATAATTACAACGGGCTATTTATTACATTAATGAGAATAGGAGAATGGCTAAGTATTTATAATTTACAATGAGATAGTGATACTTATGTTGCTGGAGTAGTTGATTGTAGAATCCCGAGTAGATGCTGGATATGATGGCTTGTAGGATCCCTGGTAATAGGGAGATGCTCTGCCACGTTGGTGGTGGAATCATAAAAGAAGAGAGTTTTGAAGGGCACCCAGCGCTTTCATAGACTACAACACTGAAAGCCAGTTCCAGAGTGTGTGACGTTGCCAACGAACCATAAATCATGACAAAACTGAAAAGTTACAGGGATGCATTCAGTTGATTGTGAAGTCTTCAACATGGAAAGTACATCTGAGTCTTTTATAATCAAAACTAAATTGATCATCTCGTGATCAGCGGTAGACACAGCTACCACAAAAACACAGAGAAGATAGTTCGTATATTATCACAATGTAAGCTTAATGTCGAGAAGCTGTGTACGACGGAGACAGTTGATGCATTGTCAGCACCGGTACCGTGTCTCTGTAAGCTAAGGTTAGCTAGTTTTCATACCAACACATTTAAGCCCTGAATATCTCTTTGTATTTTAAAATGGATTTGACGACCTACTCAGACAATCTTGTTTGTGTATTCGGCAAAGCGAAGTGTATTCATTGGCTTTATCCCAGATAAAACGCCGCTTTTACCCCACAGTGCAGGGCATTCACAAAGAAGATGCTTCTCTGTTTCAGACTCATATTGGTCTCTACAGATTCTGCGTATTTGCCTATACATAAGTGCCCTGTGAGATGACCCATTAGTAACAAGAGCCACCTCTCCCTCTTTTTGTAAGTGTAAGTAAGTCTTTCGATCTGCTCCTTATAGTCTCTGGCTGCACCAAGTTAGTTCGATTGTGGTAGACAGGTGCTGATGTTTTTCCATCTGTAACTTGCCTATTTGAATGGTATATTTAAGCCCTTTCAGGGCTGTAAAAGCGGTGAGGATATGCCCTTTCTAGCAATGTCGTCTGCGTCACGAGAGCGCACAGGCATGCATACCATCTCAATAAGTGATTACTGACATAGTCCTACAGTTACATGTGATAGCTTACAGCACCTTGAAACCTGCTTGGCTCTCTGAAAAGGTAAAGATGTCATCGTAATTGATACAATCCATATTTTCGCAGCTTCCCAAATAGCGCTCATTCCAGCCTGAAAGATACTGCAGTGATCGGTGATAGTTTAAAGCCTAAGTCCACCGGTAGAATATTCAGCACAGCATTCAGTGCTGTTCATATGACTGGACATCTTTGAAGCACGATGTTGTTAGGTCTTTTATAAAACCGGTTAAAAATCTGGGCTTGAATTTGAAACCATTAATCGGTTTGAAATATTTTATTTATTTTTATTTTATAAAAGCCTACATAACAATACAACTTATTACACAAACTAAATAATACATTTTAAGGTTTGGTAGTCTATTTCAAACAATACAATAACCTACCCCGGCTTCTAAGTTCTTTCGGTTGCAATTTAGGATCTTAAAACTTACAATATATTTCAAATTTAACCAAAAAGTATTCGTGGCCATAAATGAGTTAAGGCGAAAAATAGTTATTTTTTATATATGAAAATTTTTCTGGTTTTTTATTTTTAATAATAATTTTTTTACATTGGTTATTGAAAGTTTTTATAATAGGAATTTAGCAAAACATGGTAAGATTTTTGCTTTTTTTGTGTCCATTTTTAACACTCCTACTGTGCTTTTCAGTTTTGCTTGTTTTGTGTACCAACAATAATAATTTTCATATACAAAAATTTTGTATTCTTGGCTTGAGCTCATTTATAGTTATTATTATAAGTATTTCAAAATAAACAGGCCGTAAAAGCAACAATTCTTGGTATACAAAACAAACAAAATAAAAAAGTTTCAAATTTAGAATATAGTTTTTAAGCGTGAAGATTGTAAAATTCTTATGCAGTTCGACTTTAAAATTAAAACTGAAGGATATTAAAAATTGGAGTCTTGCAAATTAAAGGCTTTGAACTCACTACATAATGGTTAAAAAACCAAACAAACACTCGTCTTTTATTTCCAAGCTGACATCTACGAAATTCATTTTTCCACCATAACAGCTATAACACTAAAATAACTGAAATTTTACTTCGTGCAGGAGCAACTTACACTTACTAATGGAAGCCACGCTGTTGATATTGGAAATGCGCATTGTTGCTGTGCACATTCTGACAACGCCAAAGTTCTACGGTAATTGCAAAAGTGCAACAGCGCTCCAAAGAAGTGTAATAAAATATTGTGGCCCTACAAATGAAATTAATTTCCGATCAGCATAGCAACAGTTCGTTATTGCTTTTTTCAATTTTTGTCCTACCGGTTATCGTAACAATATAAACATGCGAGCACATACATTCACATGTACACACGGCACATCCTCAGCTGCGACCAACGATATTTGTACAGTCCTGCGTTAAATCTCACAAAACAAGCAACAAACAACAAAGAAAAAAAAAAAAAAAACCCAATAAATAACACGCACATTTTACCTACGGGTCACACCAAATGTTTACAAAAAGTTCATTTTCATTTCGGGGATTACATTTGTTTGAGTTCCTGCTGGCAACGCTAACTAAAATATCGAAAGTGTGCGTTCATTTGATTTTCTCTTATGCACAGGCATATGGATGTAAGGCTGCGTGTGCAGATGTGTGGTGTTAAGTGCGAAGGTGTTTCCAGTGTACAGAAATCAAAGTTCACAAAAACATACCAAAGGGAGTAACCACAAATACACACCTAGGCATACACAATCACACCGCCAGTCACATGCTTAGCCAGTAGGACAATCTCTTGTTCCATGTAGGAATTCAGAACTTGCGTTAAGTTCCACAGTCTGATGCTTCTTATCTCTTTTATTGTCTCTTAAGAGTCTACATTTTGACCTTTTAAAAACGTAGTGACCTACTGCATCTAATGTCGCATGCGAAAAGCACCATGGAAGAGCAACCCTTCCTCCACCTTAAATTTCTAAATCAGAGTTACTGACTCCATTCAGTTTGTACAGAAAAACTTTTTTGTTTCCATGTTTGGCGAAGAAACGTGGGAAATGCGACTCCATATTCTCGAAATGAGCTCAAGCTTTGGGTATATTTCAAATGCAAAAGCTGCGCATTCTGACAAAATTCCGAAACAGAAGCTGTACGGCCCAAATTAGGCACACTTCCTACCATTGTGTGCGTGAGAGTTGTTGGTATATCCGGACTTGAACAGCTCGGCTTGTAACGCATCACTTTCCAGCTCTTTATTGTTTTTGAGGTTAGACATTATAATGCCTTAACAGACGAAGACCACCACTCTGATGGAAGAACCAAGGGTCGACCGATTTGGGATCCCGTGGCCGAGATCGGTTAGATGGTTAATCTTATTACTTTCAACGAGCTAATCTTGTATATTTGTATATCCAGACTATCTCGAAAACGGCTCGGCCGGTTTGGATGAAATTTGGTATGTAGATAGTGTACCACATTCTAACAATTTTTACGTTGGTTTTGCCACATAGGTTATTTTTTTGGGGTTGCCACCTATCTAAATTTTTTTTATATAGAATAAAATATGCCAATATGGATATCATACGAAAGACATTTTCATTCGTATTTAAAAAAAAAACATTTCTAAGTAGGGTTTCCACTTTTGTTTGACAAAAAAGTCCGGCAAAGAAGTTCGTATACCGAGAATCGCACTCATCCAAGGAGTCGCTAAGGTGCAACTTCCAGTAAGGCCAACATTTAGCATGACTGCGCATAAAGATCAGGGATAAACTTTTTAGTTTGTCGGAGTGTAGCTAAATTCATCGATGTTCATGCATGGTATGTTATATGTGGCGTTTCCAGAGTTAAGTGACCAAATACATTTAAAGTAATGTCTCCGGAAAAAAGAAACGTACTCGGAACATGGTATGGAAGGAAGTGTTGCAATAGATTTCATTTGTATTGAGTATAAAAAGTTTACATAGTTCTATCATTAAAAATAAAGAAGAAACCAGGGAGTGTTGACCGATATATGGAGCTCTAACCCACAAATATACCCATGTGACCCTAATCTTTCTCGATTATTTGATAACAATCGACAGCCGCTAACCATTCAATTCAGCAAGGAGTCTTGTGAAGACTTGTCGAAAATTTGTTTGAGCAGCCACCAAGGAGTAATTATGTGTATTCAAACTTTGTTACTAATAAAAACTTTTAAACATAGTTTTATTATCAAGATATGTCTTAAGAACGCTTCACTGCTGGTAAGTAAAACTATTCATACAAACAACCAGAATATATTTATTGATGATTATCTAAATAAACTAAATTGTATGGCAACCTATGAAAATGCGGAGCAAATCTCGGTCGCATAGGTACTTAACATTTAAACAATTATAATCCCCACTTTGTCATAGACACATGTTAACTTATATTTAAAACTTTACTTCATGCATCGACGGCTGAGTGGAAGATTACTTTATTTCAAAATATCTCAGAATTTGTTTGAATAACGCCCTATCTCAGAAAGAGTTTCAATAACTCCTATATGAACAAAAATTCAATACATTTTAAGCTGAGACATTGTCGATTTGAATAAACCTTTGAAATAAAGCGTTTTTGAAAAAAAAAAAATGGGAAGTGGGGTTTTTCAAATTTTGTGCTCAGCAGCAAATTCAATTGCCTTACCCACTGAGCTAGGACACACACAAATATATTTAAAACAAGTAAGGAAGTCTAAGTTCGGGTGGAACCGAACATTATATACCTTGTAGTGATCTATTATGGAAAACCAAATTACGCAATTCTATTTGAACAACTTTCAGTTTGTAATATAAAGGCAGCTGATTGTTTTTAATAAAAGCACTTCTGTTATGAGTTTTGAGGTGAAATTAATTTTAAAAAAATATAAATGTATGGCTCGATATATAACAGGGATATCATCAGCTTCCCTTCCAATTAGTGGAGTGCCATTTTGAGTTTTTTCCTACAAATTGGGGAGAACAACAGATTGTTGCTGACTTCGAACGGCATCTACAAAGGAGATGCCTTTTTGCTGAGAAGCCTTCCATGACAGAAAGACACTCGGAGAGTTTGCCAAACCACTTTTAATGTTACCTGTCCCAGGACAAGAGCCTTGGACCTTCGGTGTGGTAGGCCGGCAACACTACCGCCAAACCACGGCGGCCTCCATTAATTTATTTGTATACAAATAGCTTCCCTACCAACAACTGCTAACCACATTTTTTCAAAATACCAATACATGCACATTTTATTTTTTAACAATATGCGTTCAAAATAGACAGCCGGACGGTGAGACGCACATGACTAAATTGACTCAGCTCATCGTCCTTATTATTTCAGTTTACTTATTGATGGGCCCATCTCAAAAGATATATAACTTTCCCGATTGCAGCGGGGTATTAACAACTTGCCCGTATATTTCACTTGTGTGTTATCCGATTTGCCCAATTTTTGACAAGAGTATATTACATTCTATTAAGAAGCAGCTGATTAATTTTGATTAAAATATATAGTTGAAACAACAAGCAATCGCACGCCTACTTCCCCTAAATCCACAACATTTTTTTGAGTTTTGCTTAATCCTAGAAATGTAATCATCGTCGATTCGACGAATACGCTATTAAACATTTTCTGCCCCTTTTTAAGACTGCCTTTCTAAACGACTTAAAAAAATATATCTGAATTGTTCCAAATTATTAAAAAAAAGGTTAAAAAGGTTTGATGGCAGCTCAAATTTCTTCTTTTGTTCAAGCGAATAATCTGTTAAGCCCTCTGCAGTCTGGATTCCGACCTAAGCATAGCTGATCTACAGCTGATCTACAGCTATGCTTAAAATACTGGATGACATTAGAATCAAGTTTGATAATGGTGAGTTAACTCTCTTCTGTCTCCTGGATTTTTCCAAAGCAATTGACATGGTAAACCACAGTCTTTTATGTGAGAAGCTTAAATATTACTTTGGATTTACTGATAGCTCGGTCAAGCTTATGACCAGCTACCTTGATGGAAGGACTCAAAAAGTGGTATGCAAAAGCTCCGCATCTAGATCTTCTGTTGTTTCCTCTGGTGTACCGCAAGGCTCTGTACTTGGTCCACTTCTCTTCAGTCTTTTTGTCAACGATGTGTTCTCTAGGTGTCAGTACGTTAATGCACATGCTTATGCTGATGACATTCAGTTGTATTTGTCAAGTCGTGTTGGTCTTGTTGAAGATTTGTGCTTCAAAATGAATAGTGACTAGTCTGCTATTTCGAAATGGGCTTATGAAAACCATCTCTGCTTGAATGCTAAAAAGTCATACGTTTTGCCCATTAGTAATAATATTATCCATACTGAAGATATTCCACAGCTGTTCGTTAGTAACAATGTCCTTTCGTTTACTGATAAAATAAACAATTTGGGTTTTGTGATTAATTCTAAGTTAAGCTGTGCCGACCACGTAAATAAGGTTGTGAGTAATGTTTATTTAATTTTACGTAGACTGAGAATGTCTGCCTCATTTACCCCGTTGGAAACTAGAAGAAAGCTAGCAATTCAACTGATTATCCCACACCTAACGTATTCTGAGCTCATTTATAGTCAATTTGATGCTGCCTCGTGTCATAAAATCGATGTTGCTTTTAACAACGTTGCACGATATGTTTATGGTTTAAAAAAATATGATCACATCTCATCATGGAAGCGCAAACTTCTAGGATGCAGTATATTTGAGTACTTTGCTGCTAGAAATTGTATTTTTGTTTATAAGCTCATCGAATTTAAAACACCGCAGTACCTCTTTGAAAAACTTAAATTTCTAAAATCTAGTAGTAGGACCGACAATTTAATTATTCCCAGATATTTCTATTTGTCCTCCTCGAGGTTATTCCTTGTAAATTCTGTAAGGCTCTGGAACTCTATTCCTGATTCTCTTAAGGGTACTTTGAGTAGGAGCAATTACAGGGGAGTGATTCATGATTACTTCAGTTCAGTGAGCTTAATCTGATTGCGACACCACTACCTATCCCTCTTTTCATCATTCTTATTGCTCTATGTATTAGCAACAACAAATTCTACTACTTATATTTATTCAAACTACTGATGTTACTTTATAATATGCACTTAATTTTATTTGATAAGTTGTATTGTCTTTGTAATCTTAAGCCGTCGATGTGCTATAAAAGACCCTGTCTTACAGTCACAACCTCTGTTATATAAATAAATAAATAAATAAATGATTTCGAGTATTAAAAACTGGTGCACATATGCGTACAATAAATCAAACCAAAAATTAAATAACTATATTAGAAATAAGTATTTTAAAGAATGTTTTGTCGAATCGACGAATTTTTAGGTTTTATAGGGAGTGAGCGAAGGTTAGCTTTCAAGGGTTAAAAAGCTTATTATATGTGCAAGATCTATATATAGCTTGCTTGGTTATAGAGTTATGTTAAAAATATTAACATTTATATATCCAATGTTTTCGCCAAATAACTTTTCGACAAATCAATTTTTGCAGAAGTTATGGCATAAAAAATTTTGTGGAATAATCCACTATGAAAAGGGCGGTGCCACTCCTATTTTCAAAAATTTCTTGAAAATTTTATTTTTCGCCTTAACGTTAATGTACACACCAACTTTAATCCTTATAAATATTATGTACTGAATAATCACTTCTTTTGTATTTTCGAACATATTCTATATATAAAAAGTGGGCGTGGGTATCATCAGCAAATTTTAAACTGTATAATTTTTGTGTTGTCGTTCACCTGACTTTCTTGAACGGTTTTTGACAGACCTTTTGGGCTGGGATAGAACAATACAAACGTTTATTATACTTTATACGCAAGTGTGAACTTTTTATTTTACTTTTAGAACTAGGTTCCGGTTGTAGGGTTAAGTTTAACTCCCGTTTATTTTATTAATATTATTATTTGGTTAGGCTGATACTTAAATACTTATTTATTAACCGTATATTTAACCAATTCATTCTCCATAGTTTAAGACATGTCACCATTTTTGAACTTTCAGAAATTCGCGTCAATCTTGAAACCTTCTCTCACACGACCGCTATCTTTTGAAATACTGTTTATATACTCCTTACGCTAGCAGATATCGTTTGCTCAAAGACTAGTTTATTTTGTCCTCTAGTCTTGAACTAACTATTTCAGTGCCTTAACCCACAGGGTGTCTAGATAGTTATGTATTAAAGCGCTGCTATGTAGGTAACAATATGTTTTATGTGTAGCCGCCAATTGTCAATACACATACAGTTACGTACCTACCCTCATGCTTGTTCCCCGATGTGATGCCAATCACAATTTTACTAACTTTTTTTGGTTGACCATCACCGTTGCTGTATGCGCGCTGCGGGTGGTAAAACCGAATGTGTATTTGGTAACGGAAATGGATGTGGGTTTTTGGTGGTCATTCGTTGTTGGTAAATCAGTTGTATCAAGCTGTTACGTCACGCATAATATATTATTTACGCAAATTTAATTTTCAGCAAAAAGGCCTCAGTCACTGGTGCTGCTGGTACGCGAAGTTCTTATAACTTTATCACTTTAATGAAGTTATGGGGAAGTTGATGGCAAGTCTATATGCAGCTGCAACTTTTTATATTACAATTTATTTTGGTCTTAAATCTTTCGGTTAGGTTAATTTTTAAAGAAATACAGAAATATTTGATGGGTTTTTTGGATATAACCAACTTTTGTTGGTTGGTTTTAAATTCATTATTTGCTACGAAAATAGCTTATTAAGTTGTTCGTCTCAAACTTTTGTAAGTAAACTTTTTAGGTGTTCTAGACTTCCACTAATTCTAAACTATATGCTAGTCTTGCATGTAAGAACCGTTGATGATACAAACAATCAACAATCTCTGAGAAAAATTGGGGATCCTTCAATCGCTTTTTCACTCAACTAGCTAAGAGTAAAATGCAAACTCAAAAATCGCCAGATTGATCTATTGAAAAACTCTATAAAAGTTGGTACATATTGTGTTCGTAACTTCCCTGTAATTTATTTATGAGTTTTGAAAGTATAAAGGCAAAACCCAGGTTTCTAAATATAGGTTAACAATAACATAATCTCCAAATGAAATTTTACTAAACATATAAAGTCTGTTAGTTGCTCTCCATCTCATCGGGAACTTGCTTGTACTCAAAAAGTTTCTAGAAATTCTGCCCAAAAATATTGAAATTTTGATGTAAGTTTTTAAAAGTTTAATTAGCTTTTCCGAACTTTGTGTAAACTTCGAAATTTCTTTTTATGTGGTTTCTGTTATGAAATTCGCTATATTTTAAATGAAAATTATTAATAACACAGCTTCTTTTCTATTTCTTCGAACGATATTCAACTTAATTCCACTAATTTTATATTGAACACAACTGTATATATTTACCATTAATAAAATAGATTTAAAACAATCGATGCTAAAAAAATCGATTCAATTAACAGTCGATTATTCATACACAGCCCTACACTAGCTTAATATGGATGGACAAACAACTTAAAGTTTATGGGTCATTCCATAAAATTTTTACAACCCAAAACATAGATTTGCCCGAAACAATTTTTTTTATGATCTGGATGAAAAACAAATCGACACGTATTTTTTTATTTTACCGTATTATGCGAAATTTTCGAGTAATAATTTTTCAAACTTTTCGAAAGCGAAAAAATACGGCAGTTAGAACATATTTTAAAGGGTTGCTGTTTTAAAACAAGTTGTCCTACAAAAACGAAATTTACAGGTTATCTTAATAATCGTTCACACTTTTTAAATATAAATAAATACAATTTTTTTTTTTTTTTTTCATACAAAATAAATTAAATTTTTTTTTTTAAATAAAGAAAAGTCAATAGCGAAAAAAAGCCATGCTTAAGGTTGCTTATTTTTAAACCAAAATAAGTGTACGGTTTGTAGAACATGTCATTAAAATTTCAGAGTGGGTAGCGAAATAGTTTTTTTGCAAAAACTATTTGTTTACAGCCACCTCAGCTCTAAGCATGCAATATACCATACAAGGCCGATGGCGGGCACTATTTTTGTATAACAATTTATATGAGTTGATATTTTTTTCAACATATTCGAATGCACTATTTCAACCTCTATAACGAATAAAAGCTGTAAGTAAAAAACATTAATTTAATCCATGCATTAATGTTTACTAATGCAAGCTAATAAATCGATAAAAACAAAATACGTAAAAATCAATACAAATGTTGTTGCTGTTCTTTCGATAGTAGCAAAAGCGCTGATTGAAAGTTTGGATAGATTCATGAGACATTTGCCTAGAGATAGCTAATATTTAAAATTAGAAAGAGCGATCAAGCCTCATATCGAATACGACAAAAGTATCATTTGTACGAGTTGATTATCTGGTCGATCTCTCCATAGATTTTATGATAAACTGAAAGCCAACTTAAAGAAGCTATTCCCTACTGGTCGACATTCGTTATAACTACATGCCTATTACGCATGCTCAACGGGCAATATCAGAAAGTCCTATTATTTTACGGAATATTTACAATTTACTTTGCTTCTCTCTATGAGTGGACGATTCCCAAAAAGTTTAAATCTAATACGACCTTGCATACCCAACGCTCCTAAAACTAAGTACAGTGTTTTATTACTTTGTGATTTCTGTAAACAGAGCAAAGTTATAAACATATTAACGCCATCCACATTTAAAAGCAACGTATATTTACCCAGATACACTTTGTTAAATATTTGTGCAAATCAGCTTCCTGTAATTACATTTAATGCATATAATTTGCAAGTTTTCTTTACTTTAAAGCTTTTCGTGCTCGACGACTTACCTACTACCAGCTACGAGGGTTGTTTGTTAAATTTGTGGTTTTTTTATTTGGCGAGGAATAATTTTAAACTCAAAACTGTCCACATAAGCCAGGGATCGCAAATAATGATTATTTTTATTTTTTACTCATTCTTTAGTATTATTTTATTTTTCATAATAAATTGGTTTAAAAATTTGAACTAGATAACTTTTTACTGTTAGGTTCTTGATCTTAAAAATAAATTATTGAAAATTATACGTTAAATGGGTGAAATTGGTATTTTTGAGATGAGATTAATGGATTTAGAGCAAGAAGGGTGTTTGTTTCAGGATATGTGACCCTTTGAACCTGACATAAACTGCCAGCTCTAAAAATACTTATAAAAGTATTTGACGGCCAGTGACGCCAAAATCACTCATGCTAGTAATAGCCGATAAAATCGATGAAATGATATTGGATGATCAGAAAGCGAGGGCACGTGAAATAGCTGACACCCCAGTCATCTCAAGTGTGCGAGTGATCGCAGCTTACATGAATATTTGGACATGAAAAAGCTAGTCACGCTATGAAACCAAGAAATAATTACTACAGTAGGTTTCGTAGAGCGAATATACGTGAAATTAGGTTTCTTGGATGCACTAGATGTCGCGTACATCGACTCTTTTTTTTTTTTTGTTTTTACTCTGTTTCTCTATGGGAAAATTTATTTGCAGCAACGAAATTTGGTGAACATTTTAATTTTATAACAGCAACTGTTGACTGTGAGAATGGAGAAATCTAACCAGCGCCACACCCACTTTTTAGTTAAGTTCTGAAATATATGTTTGTAAAATTAAAAACTTAACTGTGAAGGTTTAAGCTTTTTGAGCAAAATTCGACCACAATAAGGTGGGAAATCTTTTCAACAAAATTTTAAGAATACCTTTTCAATACAAATAAAAAACAACCAGAACAAATAATTTACTTTTTTTTGAATCCACGACAAATATTTCAACATTTTTCATGAACTGCTACCACACCAAGCTTATCCTACATACTTAGACTTTTCCGAATTGTGTCAAAGGAAGAGATGATCACTCTAAAAAAGTCTTTTTCGAGAGTCCTGGGAAGTAAAAATAGTTGGCAGTAACAAAAAATTGAAAAAACACGGAACAAAACATATCGAGTCAAAGGGAGATTATATTGAAGAATAATATACTTTTTTTTTTCGAAACAATGTTTTTTTTAAATACTCACTCAGTTTCCAAACTGCCCTCGTATATAGGTAACTAGTGTCTCATAAACCTTTCTTCCTACATAATTCTATTACATTGGAACTTCTGCTTGTTCTACATCAACTTGACTTGGCAAGTCCACATGCTTGTACCGACAGCGACATTGATTTATAATGATGTTGGATGGGCAAGGCTAAGAGCCTACCTTGTAGAAGAACATGAGTAGATAGATAGACGCATACATACATACATGCATGTATATATTTTGGTACAAAGAATGTACAACAGGAAGAAGAAGTGCTAGCACTCTCTTAACTGCAGCAGAGAAATTGAGTTGGTAACAAAAGCTAAAGGAGTAATCTAATGTGTAGAAGTGTCCCTCCCCCCTACCATATGCCGCTTGTGTGCTATACTCGTGCATAAGTTGTATGTGCCGGAAATAAAAAAAACTGAGCACACACACACAGGTGAAGAATCGTGTAGTTATTGTTGTTATTTAGTTTTCTATATACATAGTCTTGTGTTTGAGTAAATGCGTCGAAGTCACGTACAGTCATAAATTTACAATGTTGCATTTGTGGGTGATTTTTCTTAGCTAAATATTTTACTAAAAACAAAAATAAAGGAAGAGTGTGGATCTCATGACAAGCGATTATTTTCAAGCTTGATGCTTTAAAGTTGAGAGCTAGGATCTAAGCATAACGCTTTCATGCAAGGCCAGCAAACGTGTTTATTTGTTTTGGGTAGCTGAAACCCTTAAGCAACATACGAAATACCAAATTCGTTAAGTAAATATTTGTTGGTTGGACCTCTATGAAGAAGAAAGCCACACACAGGCTGGTTATTAGATTTTTATACCGCTAAGGAAAGTACGAGGTCTATAGGGCTGAATGACTCAGGTTCTAGCCAACCAAGGGCTTTAAATTCAGTATAACCCTCCTTAAACCGCATCTATGACTGGACATGACAGCTAAACAAGGAAAAATGTAATTAAATTAAATTAAATTAAATTAAATTAAATTAAATTAAATTAAATTAAATTAAATTAAATTAAATTAAATTAAATTAAATTAAATTAAATTAAACTAAATTAAATTAAATTAAATTAAATTAAATTAAATTAAATTAAATTAAATTAAATTAAATTAAATTAAATTAAATTAAATTAAATTAAATTAAATTAAATTAAATTAAATTAAATTAAATTAAATTAAATTAAATTAAATTAAATTAAATTAAATTAAATTAAATTAAATTAAATTAAAATAAATTAAATTAAACTAAATTAAATTAAATTAAATTAAATTAAATTAAACTAAATTAAATTAAATTAAATTAAATTAAACAAAATAAAATAAAATTCAATAAAATAAAATAAAATAAAATAAAATGAAATAAATTAAAATAAAATAAAATAAAATAAAATAAAATAAAATAAAAGCAAATAAAATAAAATAAAATAAAATGAAATAAAATAAAATAAAATAAAATAAAATAAAAGGAAATAAATTGTAAAAAAAATAAAGTAAAATGAAATAAAAATTAAATAAAATCAAATGAAAAATGAAATAAAATAAAATAAAAAATTATAATTATTACTGAAGAAAAAAAGTAGAAGCAAAAACAGAAAGATGCGAGCCACGACCAAAAAAATTTGGCTGCCCTCCATTTGAGCAGCTTCCGGTAGTTGGTACTTTATAGTTCCTCTTTCTTCCTGCAGCTATGATAGAAGTCATTTGTTCTGATACCTATGAGTTCACCAAATATTTCCATCAAACAGTACTCTCTTAGAACGCGATCGAATGGACCTAGTAACAGACAAATAATATTAATACCAAGCTCGGACAAGCCACACGTTAGTTCTATTTCCAGTTCATGCTCTGTGATGTCAAATTAAAGCTAAAGCCTGTTGTTGCTGTAGCAGTATTTCAGCCTATAGGATAGGGACGACCATCACTGAAAATTATCAGCAATCCATTCTAGCGGAAGGAAGAATAACAGTCTGTGGCACAATTTGTCTTAAATTTTCTTTCTCGAACTCGACAAGGTCTGCCGATAACTGAGATAATTGGCTTGCCCTCTTTTTAGGTTTGGGTGAGGGCTTGGGTTGGTTCGTTCAGTCTAATTCCAAAAATACATTTGGTGACCTGTATATTGATAAACTACACTCGATGGCTTCTTTAAATTATTTTTATATCATAATAGATAGCGATGGACTGGCGATTTTTAGATAATGTTCATTGAACGTCCTGTGCCTTGGTTACATGTTAAAAACCTCCGAATAGAAAACATTGCCCATCCTGTTGCTCAACCTAATTCTCAGTTTTAGTTTTCTGAAAAATTATGGGGATACCTTAACACATCTGGTGAGTATTTTTGGATCTAGGTCTGACGTCCCCACCGTGGCATCGTAAAAGTATTACCGTGAGTTTTATCCCCATATTTTATACACGGATACTATCGAGTCATAGCAAATGCCAACGACCTTGTAGCGATTCAACCACTTAATATTCAGGTGGATAGTCTTAATTTTTCAGTTCATTTCGAAATAAGTAATTTCCTACATGTTTTACGCTCACATGTCTTTGATACTTGTCAAGTAGCATTCAGCTTTTTTCGATGCAGCGATGGTTGGAAAGAAGACAATTCAAAAAAGAACTTAAGCTTGCAGCATTGAAGTCACATCCGTTCCTATAAACATACATAGAAAAAAAGGAAAGGAATCACGTTTTAAATAAGAATACTGAAGTGAACCAAATGCTTTTATGTCCTTAAAAAGAGAGCTGACAACTTTGATGTTCTACTCTTATAACTAATTGAGTGCTTATTTTGAATATGGAACGCAGTGATTACTTTAGAAAAATTACAATATTACTTATTTTCATTTTATGAGTTTTATAAGTGAGTGGCGCTTTCTAAATTTGGTTTACAATTTTTGAACCTGTATATGTACAATAGAAGGTTGAGGCAGTATAACTATTTGTGCAGAATATATACACATAAACGATATTAACTAAGCTTTGCATGTTATTTTATAATTTTCCAGGAATTTGAAAATACATGTGAGGAACACAACCTATTTGTAATGTTAAATGATATTAATTTATTTTAATTAGTTTGTGGTACATCAGGGTTAATTAATATAAAATTTCAAAAATGGTGAATTTTCTCTTCTTGACCTTTTCTAAAAAAATAGCTGTTGAAGCGGTTTCTTTCTAAAATAAATGTCCAAATAAAAGCACTAGAAATGGCTGAGGTTTTCACTTTCGCAATGTTTAATCAAGCCCTTATTCCTCGATTCCGATATTTAGCATTATTACAGCGTTTGTTGCTATGAATTTACGCGGAAAAAGTTACTGAGCGGCGGTGAACGTCCTAGCGAGTCGAGATGAAAAGCAAAACTTAAAACTTAATACAATCAGAAAAATGTCATTAGTTAGTTAGTTCAAGGTTACGTACAAAGCACAAAACGAAATGGTAAATTCCGATCGTGCAGACTTGTGCGTTAACCCTTTGTGTTGCGAGGGTTATATTGTTAACAATTAGCGTATATGCACTCAACAATAGCATTAAATAATTCTGGCTTTTCACAAATTTTTCTTATGTCAGATAATATTTTGTAAATCTTAATTTATAAATAACTATTGATAAATTATGTAGGCTTAACTCTAGGTGGTGGCTCTACCTAGAAATATTTTTGCTAAAACTCTATTTAAAATACATTTCCCTTGATACCCGCACTTACATATTAAGTAGACGATATTGAAATGTACCTATGTTCAATGGAATTTGTCAACTAGTTTTCGAGACAAAAGCCGATATGAAAAAAATAAATATAATGAAAATAGGTGGCACCCCTTGGCGTCTGATGGGAAAAGGTGACACCTTAGGTTTTGACACTATCTTCCGTTTGATACTTATATTGGCATGGTCCTTTCTTTTAAAAGGGTGGCAACACCTACGTAGAAATGCTTAGAATGATACATATTCCCATAGCTCACTTAATTAATAAAATTTTCAAATAGGCGTAAACTCAATTAAGCCTCCTAGTGGCTAAGCTAAAGAAGTAGGGCTTAAAATGTAGCATTTTGCTAATATTCAAAAGTTCATCTAAGCTGAACAAGTGGGTTTCGAGATAATAGCAGATAAGTGAAAATAAAAATATAATGGGAATAGTTGGTAACTCTACCTAGAAATTTCTCTTTGAAATTTGACTTGAACTGCCTTTTTTTTCATGCCCATATTGCCATAACTCACTAATTATTTCTAATTTTCCAATAGGTGGCAACTGTATGAAAACTTTCTACTGCCAGTATTTAGATAGCATATTACCCATATCAAAAAGTTCATCGAAATGGGTGAAGTAGTTTTTTAGATAAAAGCGGGTATGCCAAAACAGAAATACGAGGTGTGTTCAAAACGTATAGCGAATTTTGAATTTTCGCTGGTTACGTATATTCGAATTTCGAATTTTTTGTGGCGTTATGTTGGTACTCATGTCTCTCACTTATGCCGACAAGCTCGGCCATTTTGAATGTTCAGTTAATTGTTGACAGCTGCTTTGCTTGCACGTGTTTTGGATCGTCTTCGATTTTTACCTATTCAAAAAAATGGATCAAAGAACCTGTATCAAATTTTGTGATTTCCGAATGTTGACTGTGGCATACGGAGAAGCTACCTTGGACCGAAGCAACGTTTATCGGTGGTACAAAATGTTCTCAGAAGGCCGAGAAGATGTGCAAAGAAGAACAAAAATTGGCTTTTGCACCACGATAACGCCCCTGCTCACGCATCGTTGCTTGTGCGCGACTTTTTGGCCAAAAACAACACACTAATGATGCCGCAGCCACCGTATTCCCCAGATCTGGCCCCCTGTGCATTTTCTTGTTCCCTAAACTGAAGAGGCCCATGAAAGGACGACGTTACGCTTCTCTTGACGAGATAAAGACGGCATCGAAGGAGGAGCTGAACAAGATACAAAAAAATGATTTTTTGAAGTGCTTCGAAGATTGGAAAAACCGTTGGCACAAGTGTATAATATCTCATGGGGATAACTTTGAAGGGACAAAATAGATATTCATGAATAAATAAATAATTTTTGAAAAAACACAAAATTCGCGATACTTTTTGAACACACCTCGTATAAGGGGACTGGGTGGTAACCCCAGGAGATAACCCCTCCTATAAATAGTTTTGTTGAAATACGATAAAGTATACCTTCCGTTTGATACCCAAATTGGAATACCACATTTTATTCACAAAAATCGGATTAGTGGCAACCTCATAAAAGCATGCTGAGTGGCAAATGTAAATATATAAATATAAGTATCACGTTTAAAGATATTTAACTTAATAACTTTAAGTTTATAAGATTCATACTTTTTGTAAAATTATTTTTATAAAATATTCGGTTTTCTAATACTATTCGATTTTCTAATTTAAAATATTTCCAAATTAGCTAACTTTTTGATAATTTTAGCATGGTTTTATGACCAATTCGTATAGGCCTATGCATTGTTTTAATTCCATTTAATTAGCTTATCCGAGTTCTTATTTCGGACGAAAGGTTCTTCCACTCAGCCAATTTGAGGCAATCTGAGGCTACGAACAGAAACCATTCCTGTCATAATATTTAATTGAAATCTTCAATAGGAAGGTCCAAATTGTTATGTGGCAGTCGGCTGGTTGCAATAACATTCCAAAAACCTTCGGGTAGTGTTTTTCGTTTACAGAAAAAACAAGTGAAATTTTTCCAACTTTGAACACTCCAGGCATCTCTTGAAATGATATTTTTTTTTACTATAGGTTTGATGTCTAAGATAAGTAAGGAAATTCTGTTTGTAAATTTTTACTTTTCCTGACTAGTTTGATGTGTTATTGCAATGACATTAAAACATCAGTTTGTATGTGTGCACTCTCGTCTGCGGTGCTTTTTACAAAGAATCACTGCCTTGCGCTTAATTTGGCGTTATCTTACTTTCATTTCAATAAAACAACGCCGTCTTTCCATTAAGGATTGCTTATTAAGGTTTCCTTATTTGCATAAATGGCCATACATAAAGCAAATAACAAGAAGGACCATTACCAGCATAAGGAAAAAACGGACTTCGTTGGCTACCTTTTTCTCATAAATTTGTTTCTATTAATTTTGACTTTAATATAAAAATAAATGCTGATCGGCAAAGAGTCGACCTGTTTGCATATGAATAAATAAGTTAAAGCCACGTGTATTACCTACCTTTATTTAAGGCCTGGATCCTTTTGGTTTAAATAGTGGATACAATAAATAAAAAAGTTTAAACATAAGCTGAAATCCGAAAAAGGTTGAGAAGGTGGTTTAATTGAAAGTTAGTATTGTTACCATAATATCTTCAAATTTATTGTATTTAAATTGTTTTTCACTTCACAAATACTTGCATGAAATATGATTTATAATTCTCCCCTTTTATGCACTCTACATAAAATCCAGCATTAGCCTTGAATTGTGAATAATGGGGTGTAATTAAAGTTTTCAAATAAAACAGAGCTGCAACATTTACGATTCTTTGTACAACATTAAAGATTAACTGTCCTATTCTGGGGCAGCTTGTCATCGTGACTACTGACAATTGCTATATCCCAATGCCACGTGTTCCTATAATTTGCAATATTCATTGCAGCTGTTACCACCTCGTTTGTAGATGACAAGCAAGCTGAGAATAGCACCATAAATGGCAAAACATTTGTAGTACGCTAAATAAGGTCATAAAAACTGTTGAAACATTTTGAAATAGTATTTCCTGATTTACTTTGTTTAAATTTGGGTAAAATTCTTACGCGAAGTAACACGACGTAATTATTTCCAGCAAATCTTTTAGATTTCTACAAATCATCCAACCTCGTTTAACGGCTAAATCAAAGAAATGAACCGTTATTATTTGGATGTTTTCCGGTCAATTGTGTAATAACTTAAAATATTGGATTTAGGCTCTTTTGACCATTAGTTTTGAAGTGCAAATAAAAGATTGTATTCCACTTCTCCAACCCAACATTACGCTAGAATTCCTGGCTTCATCAGGGGTGATCTATTTATTTAAAGAACAACAACAAAAACAACAATGAAAACAACAATAAAACTATCTGAGACACTTATTAACAAATTTACGTGTCTACTTGCAAGAACATTAAAAACATAACAACAACACTTACACAGTATGTTTTCTTAAAATCTAAAAACTAAACATAGTACCATCATGGTTTGGTATCATCGTCAAACTAAATTATAATTATAAACATAAAAGGTAAGCTGCTGCAATGTTTTGTGTATCCTTTATCTTGTTTACCGTATTTTCTCTTTTTTCTAATATTTTTTTTTTTTTTTTTATATTACAATGTATGTACGAGTATGTATTAACTAATGTGTGCTCTTCATCAATAAAAACAAATATAAAATTTACAAAATACATGCTCATGGCATTTTATTTAATCATGTTTAGTAGAGAGGCTTTTGGTGCTTTAGTTTTGTCGTACACTGTATATGTCCAAACAAAATTTGGTTTAGAATTAAAACCATGCCGGCTTTCCAAAAAATGCCCTTGCAGAAAATTGTTTAATTTTAAAAAAGAAATATTTGAAATAAAGGAAAAATTCCAAAGAATTTGTATCAGTTGACAGGACTTGAACCAACTTCTCCCGCATCAGAGTATAAGATATTACTGAAAATATAAAACATATAAAAAATATATTCAGCTTATGAAATCCTCTCTAATCTGTTGACATGAAAGTAATATGAAATTGCGGATACCCGCAAAACTATTGAATATTCTGAGAAAAAAAAGAAACCTGAAGTGGTTTTATCTCACTTTTGCATAAAACGTATTTATTTTAAATTCAACCTTAAATTCGTGTATATTGCAGACAAGTACGTTAAAAGGCCACCAAGGAAAGCTTACGGTCGTCTTAGTGCCGATTCAGACGATGCCACTTCACAACAAAAGCATAAAATTGATGATCCCTTTGATGACTTTGATAACTACAAAATAATCACATCACACAGTAACTGCAATAACAGCAACAACAATGGTAACATAAATGCCAATGACAATGTCAGATATGGCGGTGGTGGGTGTGGTGCCGTAGCTGGCGTTGATGGCAATATGATTCCTTGCGCACTGCCCGATTGTCAAGGAAATTTTGTAAATGGCGGTAATATGTGTAATTTGGATGCTACGACGGGGTTATGTACGGCTAGCGGTATGACAAGTTCTGCTTCAAAGTCGAGAAATAAGGAAGTCAATGAGAATACTATAAATCGACTGCAGGCAATGGCAATGTCAGATGATGATGATTATGGTAAGTAGACGAAATTAATTTAATTACTTTCAACATGCGCTCTGTGCAAAAAATTAATTGACTGCTCCCTTTTGTAACATCGATTGGGTTTAACGATCCGAAAGAACCGAAATTTAATCCAAAATGTGTGTATGTGACATTTTCAATTGAAGTTATGTTATCTACAAGGTGGCGCAAAAGTAAGCTTCCGATGTTCAGCATATCGGTTGTGGCACGTGCAGTGTGTGCTGTTGCACCGTCTTGTTGGAACCACATGTTTGCCAATCCCAATTCATCAAGTTGCGGCAAAAAGAAATCGTTGATCATTGCTCCGTAGCGCTCACCACAGTAACCGTTTGGCCTCGACCGATTATTGGTCAAATAAATAGTCAGCAATATTCCGCGTTTTGGGGCAGTGTAGCGTAACATTGTTTATTAACGTGTATTTCGCATGTGTTTACTACACAAATGTCAAAACAGAACTGACTTTAGGGGCCAATCGCAAAATTTATAGCATTTTCTGATAGGAGGATTACTTTTGCGCCACCTTGTATAATATAAATGCGCAAGTAGGTGTAACCTCACTGCAGTACCGTGAATCGAAAAAACTTATACAAACATTGTTATAATATAGACAAAAAAAGTTTAAAAACAAGTAAGGACGGCGATGTCTTCGGCTGTGCCGAAGGCTTTATACCTTTCATGAATACATGCAAACTTAAATACGCATTGTTTAAAGTTCTCTAAAACTTTGTCAGCAATGCATTTAATTTTCTTTTATAATAAGCTTTATTTGTTTAAGAGAAGTTTTTACTAGGGCTGTGCCTTTATTCGAATTATTGAGTAAGTTGATTAATCAATTGCTCAATTAATCGATTACTTGATTAATCAAAATTATGGGTAATCAAAACGAGCGTTACTCGATATTTTGCCAAGTTTTACGTTTTTAACTGCGAAAATGAGGGAGAAATGGTCCAAAACCTCTTATGTGAACGATCGGTTGTATAGGATATATACTATATATAGCTCCGATTTTAACGATTTTTTACCAAGTTTTTTATTATCTGTTAGCAAATATCTCACCAAGTTTCAAGTTTTAATCTTCCAAAATGAGGGATAAATGGCCATAATCCTCTTATCTGAACGATCGGTTGTATGGGATATATACTACATTTGTATAGCTCCGATCTTGGTGATTTTTTCACCAAATATTTTACCATCTATAAGCAAATATCTCACCAAGTTTCAAGTTTTAATATTTCAAAATGAGGGATAAATGGCCATAATCCTCTTATCTGAACGATCGGTTGTATGGGATATATACTATATATAGCTCCGATCTTGCTGATTTTTTTACGAAATCTTTTAATATCCATAAGAAAATATCTCACCAAGTTTCAAGTTTAAATATTCCAAAATGAGGGATAAATGGCCATAATCCTTTTATCTGAACGATCAGTTGTATGGGATATATACTATATTTGTATAGCTCCGATCTTGGTGATTTTTTTACCAAATATTTTACCATCTATAAGAAAATATCTCACCAAGTTTCAAGTTTTAATATTTCAAAATGAGGGATAAATGGCCATAACCCTCTTATCTGAACGATCGGTTGTATGGGATATATATTATATATAGCTCCGATCTTAGCGAGTTTTTAAAAAAATTTTTATTGTCTGTAAGCAAATATCTCACCAAGTTTCAAGTTTTAATCTTCTAAAATGAGGGATAAATGGCCATAATCCTCTTAACTGAACGATCGGTTGTATGGGAGATATATGTTATAGTGACCCGATTATACCGGATCCGACAAATGTCTAATATAATACAAAAATACATCCGTGTGCCAAATTTCATCGAGATATCTCAAAAATTGAGGGACTAGTTTGCGTTCAAACAGACGGACGGACGGACACACGGACGGACAGACCGACATGGCTGTATCAACTCAGTTCATCGTCCTGATCAATTTGGTATACTTAATGGTGGGTCTATCTCTTATATTTCTAAACGTTACAAACATCGGACCAAAGTTAATATACCATTTCATGTTCATGAAAGGTATAATAATATGAACACAAATACCAAACATGTATGGATACTATAGAGCCGTAGTTGTGTGAGTAGACAGGTCATACATGTTATTCTATTACTCGTGTGATCGGCTCTCACTGTGAGTGCGAAGAGTTGGTAGTGGACCAATGAAATACAAGTATTCTCAATGTAAAGTAATTGTGTCATGCATTTTTGCTTTAATTGTTGTTATTGTATTGATCGCTGGCTACGATTCTTAGTATCAGCTGCGCTCCTGAGAGCACGAGGAGTTGCTTTGTTGGAGACATTAAACAAGCAATGTAAAATATGAGCAAATATGTAAACTTTCTTGTGGATACAAAAAAAAAATTATGGATTATTCATAAAGAGTATTCAACTCCGGAGATAGTTTTGTTTTTTTAGTTGTGATTGGGATTGTGGAATGGAAATACAATAGGCATACCGGTCGCAAGAGATAGTGACGTGAAATTCGTTGGTTGACCTACAGATATGATGCCTCTCACGAAGGAGGGGATGACATGATCTAGAAGGTTGAACTGGTCATTACAAATCGCTCCAGCTACAGTTGCGTACGTACTTCAAGGGAGTAACGAAAAGTACCTGATTAATATCCGGCAAATCCTTCAGGGAGTGTTTTTGTCGCTACTCAAACAAAGAAAAGGGATGGAAAGGAAAGAAAAGGAAAAGAAAGGAAATTAAAGCTAAGGAAAGGAGTGTGAAAAATTACTAATATTTTTTAGTAATGAAATATTCACTTCACTAGTGATTGGTAAGTTTATATCAATTTAGGGGAGCACAAATTACACTTTTAACTATTGCCTGTCACTCGCATTAAAAACACCGCCGATCTCGATTACTCATAGACTATAACTTTAATTATTCATTTTCTCCTTTTTATAATATTTTCTTAAATCTAATTTACAGTTTGTCAACTTCCAATTCCAATAGGAACGGTAAGCTCTTCGTCTGCACCTATGAGCATACGTATGTGTGTATGTGTACCAGAGAGCGTGGACAAAGCCGTGCTTGCAAGTAGGCATACACACACCGCATGCACATAGGTACATTAGAATGCTGTAATCATGCATTTACTTACATTAGGGTGGTGCTAAAACTAAAGGTAAGTAATTGGTAAGTATTAAAATTCATTTAATTTATTTATAGGTAAAATTAAGGTAAGTATATTTTAAGTATTTAGGTAAGTATAATTTAAGTATTTAGGTAAGTATAATTTCCATTTAAATTCATTATTTAATTACATTTCATTTTATTTATACATTTCATTTTTAGGTATATCTTAGGTAAAAATTGCTGAAACTAGTCGTCTGCTTTAACACCGGCCACCTTGAACGAATCTGGATTCTTCAATCATCTGTTACGGGTAACACGGCAAGCTTATGGATTGGACGCCTAATTGTTCCGGCTCTGGTTTGCACGTCGGCCACTCTCACCTTTCCGTCCTGGCCGGCGATCGTACCTGTCACTCGGCCTAGGATCCATTGCTGTGGCGGGGCGTTGTCTTCGTGAACGACGACGAGCTCTCCTACCTCTACGTTGGGCTGTGGGTGCTGCCACTTGTTGCGCTCCTGCAGACTCAGGAGGTAACTCCTGGACCACGTTTGCCAAAACCGACGCTTGATTGAGCAAACATGCTGCCATCTGTCGGAGTAGCGCGTGCTGGGTTCCGGGAGTTCCGTTTCCCCTGGCATTTCCCTGAGCCGGCAACCGATCAACAGGTGCGCCGGAGTTAGAGCCTCGCCGTCGTTCGGATCCTGGCTGAGTGGAGCGATTGGGCGCGAGTTGAGCACGGCCTCTACCTCTACGAGCAGCGTTTCGGTTTCTTCGGCGGTGAGACTCGCGTTGCCTATGGCTCGTACGAGCAGGTGCTTCGCCGACTTCACTGCCGCCTCCCATAACCCGCCGAAGTGGGGAGCCCTGGGAGGTATAAAGACGAACTTGAACCCTTCGTCTGCGGCGTATTGGGTTACCTCCTCCTTCTGACTCAGAAACGCTTCCCTCAGTTCCTTGAGTTTGCGATCGGCTCCTACGAAGTTCGTCGCGTTGTCGCAGTGAATCGTCGCTGGTATTCCCCGGCGTCCAACGAACCTTTTAAGGGCGAGAAGAAATTTGTCAGAACTCAAATCAGACACAAGTTCTAAATGGACAGCTTTTGAGGTAAAACACACAAAGACCGCAATGTACATTTTTACCGGGGGGCGACCCCGTATCCTTTGTGTGACGTAAATTGGACCGCAAAAATCTACCCCACAAACCATAAAAGGTCGTAGAGCACGCAGCCTGTCGGCTGGTAAATTGCCCATAATTTGGCTTTTTAATTTCGGCTTATAATGAAAGCAATGTATGCAGTTTCGCACGGTTCGACTACATGCTTCTCGAGCATTAACTAACCAAAATTTTTCACGTAAAATTGCAACCAATGCTTTAGCACCTGCATGATGGTTGCGCAAATGTAGGAACCGTACATACGATTTTACGAACTGCGAATTTTTACTCAATAATAGAGGAAATTTGGCATCGTACGGGATAGGCGCGTTCAATAAACGACCGCCTACTCGTAACAATTTCAACGACAAGGACTTTTCTGAATACTCATGCAAAAATGGATTTAACTTTTGCAAGCTCGACGGTAGTGGAAGATTTTTTGACAATTTGGTTATTTCTTGGCTATATTCATCAAATTGGACTATTTGAACAATTTTTAAGAAGCTCAATTGCAACTCTTGTGCCGATGGTGTTGGATCATATTTGGTGGATCGATTTCTCACCTTTAAGACCCATCGCAGAATATAGGCAAAAACTCGTAGTAATTTTTTGTGTGAAGAATATCTTTCAATCACAGTTACGAGTGGATTACGGTCGTCATTCAATGCTACTAAGGCGCTGGCGTTTTTCTTCTTTTCCAGTGCTTGTTCTTCAGGCGTTAATTCGAAGTGGGTATTTATTGGCCAACTAGCGGGGTCTTCTAAGAGGAACTGTGGGCCAGAAAACCATATTGAGTTCTGTATTTCATCCACGCTACAACCCCGAGACACTTGATCCGCAGGATTTTGTTTAGTTGGCACATGCCGCCACGAAGCACTTTGAGTCAACTCTTGAATCTCGGACACTCTATTTGCAACGAATGTTTGCAACGTTGATGGATGTGTTTTTATCCAATGCAAAACTATTTCGGAGTCTGTCCAGAATGTTATGCTGTCAATAGGTCGATTCAACATTGGGGCAATGCGTGACCATAACTTGGCCAAAAGATGCGCTGCCAGGAGCTCTAGACGAGGAAGAGACTTAGTCTTCAGCGGAGCAACCCTGGATTTTGCAGTTAGCAGAATGCGTTTAACGTCGTTAGCGAATTGGCTTCGAATGTAAATACAACAACCATACGCCCTTATTGAGGCGTCGGAGAAGCCGTGTATTTGACAACTAGCACTCGACTCAGTATAAACAAACCGAGGAATGCTGATTGAAGGCAACTGCAACAAATTCGCCTTGAAATTCTGCCAACTGCTGTTGAGATACAACGGAATCGACTCATCCCAATCTAGTTTTTTAATCCACAGCTCTTGCAACAAGATTTTAGCTGAGGTCACTAGTGGGGCCAGCAAACCAAGAGGATCAAAGAGTCGGGCAGATACCGATAAAATATTTCGTTTTGTAGCTCGTAACTCATCAAATGTATCATCCAGTCTAAACCGAAATAAGTCGTCCTTTGGCGACCAGTGGATTCCCAGCGTTTTAGTGGAGTCTGAATCGTTGAAACTTAACGATTTTTCCAGACTCTGACTATCGAAAAAACTTGGGTGGTTAGAGAACCACTTAGCTAGCTGGAATCCTGCCGACTTTAGGATGTCAGTTACCTCACAGCGAATTCTGTCGAGGGATTCAAAATCTTCAGATCCGGTTAACAGATCATCAACGTAAAAATCGGTACTTATTACTTTGGAACCGAGTGGATATTCTTGTGCATTCATATCACTTAGCATCTGCAAACACCGTGTTGCGAGAAATGGAGCTGGCGCAGTGCCATAGGTAACGGTGTTTAAACGAAAAATTTGCAGAGGCTCGGATGGATGCTTTCTCCACACTATTAATTGAAAATTTCTATCATTTTCATTTACGACAACTTGGCGATACATCTTAGTGATGTCCGCCGTAATAGCATACTTATGCATTCGAAAGCGATATAGCGTCGAAAAAAGTTCTTCTTGAATGGTCGGTCCAACCATCAAAATGTCATTCAACGCAATTTGTGTTGACGTCCGACTCGACGCATCGAAAACAACGCGGAGTTTCGTCGACGTACTTTGTGGTCTTAGGACACACTGATGCGGAATGAAATAGTGGGCTTCACTCGGGATTTTATTATCAGTGGGGCTCATGTGGCCCAATGCCAAGTACTCTTCCATGAAGTCCAGATACATTTGACGAAGTTCTGGATCTTTCAACGTACGTCTCTCCAGCGCCTGAAACCGCCGAGCTGCGGTTTCAAATGACTGACCCAACATGTTTTGATCAGTTTTGAACGGCAATCTTACTTGAAGCCGTCCCGACGGTAAGACTTCAGTAGTCTTAACGAAGTATTCCTCGCATTCCCTTTGTTCGGCAGTAAACTTTGTAGCTTGTGATTCTGAAGGGATTTCTTCCATTGCCCAGAATCTTTGGACAATTTCATCAATTGCTTCGTAATCATCTTCAGATTTACATAAGGCACTGCTAGCTTGGGAATGCTCACTTTGGTGGGAGACGTATTTGCCTGAAATAACCCAACCCAAAAGTGTTTTTTGAAGTGTTGGGAACCTTGGGTCAGTTTTAATCTGACCAACCGAAAGAAGATCGAAAAATGTTTCGGCTCCCAACAAAAGATCGACCTTTGAGGGCTTATAGAACCCCGGATCAGCTAATTCAATATTAGCTGGAATTTTCCAACCTGTGGTGTCAACAGCCCGATCTGGGTGATTTGCCGAAATCGCTCCCATTACCCAAAAATCTGCGAGAAACTCGAAGTTGTTAACTCGGGATTTTATGACTGCACTAACTTTTGACCGAACCTTTTGGGTGGCATTACCAATCCCGATGACATTTAATGTCGCCTTCTCTCGCCGAATTCGCAGCCTTTGTGCCAGATCTTCAGTCATAAAATTTACTTGAGACCCTGAGTCAAGTAACGCACGAGCTGACACATAATCACCGGAGCAAGTTTTTACCTTGACCACCGCTGTCGCTAACATGACGCGATCAGGCACGCTCACTGTGTGCATAGTTTGTGAGGTCGAAGGTTGTGGTGTTGTTTCGAACGATATCGGGTATTGGTGTAACATGGTGTGATGTGACCGGTTACAAACTCGACACCGTTCTAATTTGCATTTAGAAACCGTATGTCCCTTGCGTAAGCAATTTGTACACAATGGGACCGATTTCGCGAATTCGAATCTCTGCTGAGGAGAGAGAGTTTTAAATTTAGGGCAGGTGGTTAGAAAGTGGTCTTTGGAGTTGCAGTGGAAACAAGTAGTTGGCTTAGCTTTCGCAGCCACAAAAGAAGATTTTGGCTTTTCAGCACTCTTGTTGCTTTGCCTTTGGGTGTCGTGCGATTTCGACGATGTCGACGCTTCTTCAGATGAGAGGTGCTGGTATCTCTTATTGAGAGCCGCTTCACACTCACTCCACAGCGGAAGCTTGTCGTAGTCAAGTTGCTCCTCCCATTTTGACCGCGTAGTGGGATCAACCTTCGACATAACTAAATGTATCAACATCGCGTTCGAAATATTTTTGTCATCACCCAAAGACAACAGGGAGTCATAGACAGCAGATACGGTGTCGATCATGGACCGCAGCGAAAGCGACGATGGCTTTTGGATTTTCGGCAACTCAAACAGTTTCGCAACTGTATTCGAAAATATGAGACATTTGTTGTCATATACCTTTTTTAGGCTTGCCAACGCCTTTGGGTAATTTTCTTCCGTCATTTGGAAGGCCTTCACCGTTCCCAAGGCTTCACCAGACAAACACGAAACTAAATGTGTGAATTTTTCAATGTCTGACAGCGCAGGATTGTTATGAACGAGGCTCTCAAACAAACTCATAAAATTTTTGAACTCCGAATACTGCCCTCGAAACTTGGGCAGCGACATTTTTGGAAGTCTTGAGCTGTGGGGCGCTGTGAAGGAGGTGTCAGAAGCTTTTTGTTTGTTGCTCTCTGACAATATGGATTTTAATATTGCCTTGGTTCCAACAATTAAATCTTCAAGGCTGTCACGGGTGTCATCATCTTCATCGATCTCTTCTATTTCGGACTGACACGCCAGAAGCTTTTCGCTGTAACTATTCAGCATTTCGAGTCGACACTCAACTTCCGACGGATCTGATGAGAGTGACTTATTATGAATTCCCGTTTTTATTCTAGCTATGCTTCTTTTTAAAATTGTCCTTTGTCTTTTTAAGGAAGTAGCGTCTTCCACCTGGCCTAGCTGATTCTCACTTTTACTCATCTTGATTCGCTATGCACAGTAACTTTGTACAAAATTATAGTCTGGAAGTTTTCAACGTGGCAATACGAAAACGAAAAAAATCGCTGAAGCTTCACCAGAACTATCGAAAAAAGCGCGAATCAAGAGATGAGAGCTTATAATCCCTTAAATGGGAAACTAGACGCAAAGTCGAAAATTTTTAAAGACCTAACCGTGAGCAGTAATATGGTCAACGATTTAACCAAACAATTAAAGCAGTATAGCTTTCGAAAAATATTTGACAGAATGGTAATCGGAGCCTTGTCGGAAATTGTACGAGGTAGTTTTCACTAAACAATCCCGAAATCTTGTTTCACGAAATTTGTATATAAACAATTTAATTTCAAAGTGAATACAAGAGATGCCAAAAATTAAAGCTTGTTGGGTGATCTTTGCAGCAATTTAGTAAAAACAACAACCTCAACAGCTTTTAATTGTTAGCCCTCAATACCTGTTCTGTATGGACTGATTCGTTTCCAGCTTCGACTTCCCTTTTGCAGAGTATGCAGCTGCACTTCATTCCTGGAGGAAACCTTGGTAGCCAACTATTTCAGGATCGGTATCGAGTACAGGCGGCACTGGATATCAGCAGCAGTGTTTTGGTGTGTGTGTGTGCACAGTTTTTTGCGCAAATAGCCTTTCAATAAAATAAACAAATTTTTTGCACTTAGCGCTTTTTGCAGGTAAGTATAGAACTTTATATATGTACGAGTATATACTCGTATGTATATTTTTTACAATTATAATTTTCACGCACTTGTGGGTATGTGAACCTCTTTAAAAAATTTTTTGTAAGTATAGAATTTATTTAAATTTAAGTAATTTTTTATTTTCGGGTTTTCACACTGCTATGGTTTTGTGCGTCACTGCCTATACGAACGCCTGGTGTGTAGATAGGAGCGCAAGTAAATTTTGCTATTTGCACTATTTTTTAAAAACGTAAGAACAGACCTTTTTTTATTTTAAATCTTTTAAAGATATCAAACACTGATTTGATTTTATATATTTTAACCTTTAGATTACTCTATAATCTAATAGTTCACAAATTTTTTAAATAAAGGTAGATAAGTATTTGAATTTTTATTTTATTTTTTTTTTTAAGGCCTTTTGCAATTTTAGTTTGTTTTTTAGAACTTTAAAATTTTGTTTGCTCTATTTTGGCCACTGCACTGCACTATTATGTATTTTGTTTTTGCACACACGACCGCGACAGGCAATTAATTATTTAATATTTTGTTGGTTTTTTTTTTTTTTTTATAAATTTATTTGAAACGTAATTTATTGTTTTTTATCCAAGCACTCACTTGCACCTCAATAAAATATTGATAATATCTTTAAATTATTTTTTAATTTGCACTTAGTCCCTAGTAATGAAATATTCACTTCACTAGTGATTGGTAAGTTTATATCAATTTAGGGGAGCACAAATTACACTTTTAACTATTGCCTGTCACTCGCATTAAAAACACCGCCGATCTCGATTACTCATAGACTATAACTTTAATTATTCATTTTCTCCTTTTTATAATATTTTCTTAAATCTAATTTACAGTTTGTCAACTTCCAATTCCAATAGGAACGGTAAGCTCTTCGTCTGCACCTATGAGCATACGTATGTGTGTATGTGTACCAGAGAGCGTGGACAAAGCCGTGCTTGCAAGTAGGCATACACACACCGCATGCACATAGGTACATTAGAATGCTGTAATCATGCATTTACTTACATTAGGGTGGTGCTAAAACTAAAGGTAAGTAATTGGTAAGTATTAAAATTCATTTAATTTATTTATAGGTAAAATTAAGGTAAGTATATTTTAAGTATTTAGGTAAGTATAATTTAAGTATTTAGGTAAGTATAATTTCCATTTAAATTCATTATTTAATTACATTTCATTTTATTTATACATTTCATTTTTAGGTATATCTTAGGTAAAAATTGCTGAAACTAGTCGTCTGCTTTAACAGAGTGGAAAGGAAGGGAAAGTAAACTTAAGGAAAGGAAAGAAAAGTAAAGAAAACAAAAGAAAAGAAAAGAAAAGAAAAGAAAAGAAAAGAAAAGAAAAGAGAAGAAAAAAATAAAAGAAGAGGAAAGAAAAGAAAAGAAAAGAAAAGGAAAGGAAAGCAAAGGAAAGAAAAGGAGAGAAAAGGAAAGAATTAAAAAGTAAAGGAAAGGTAAGTAAAGGAAACGAAAGGAAAGGAAACGGAAGGAAATGAAAGGGAAGGAAGGTAACAATAAAATAGAAAACAACAAAATAAACTAAAAATAAATTAAGTAAAATAAAGGTTTGTGGTTGAATTTCAAACGCTGGGCGATCTCTAGTTTTTATTTATGTGTGACTAATGTTTAAGGAAAAGAATCGGCTTGTATATCGTTGAGCTTTAAGCTCCAATCTATGGTCTCCGGCAATAATCGCTTAAGGCGACTCAAGAAAATTTCGAGTTTTAGATGCCACAGTACTCGCAATTCAAAACTGCTCATATCAGCTAAACACCCACTTTTCTATGTACATTTATAGCAAGTAAACCATCGCCGAACTCGGAATTTAAACAATCTACATTTGCATGGATCGCTTTTATCTGCTTAAGCTTCGTTATAGATATAATGTTAAATGCCGACATGTTCCAAAGAAATATTGCTGCTCTTTAAAGTCATTATACTGCCTATCGTTTTCATTGGCTTAAGTGTTTGTACCGGCTTTTCCTTTTTTCAAATATGAATTTCGAACTCGAGTCGTAGCAAACTAAAAAGTACGCCTTAAGCGATTATTGCAAATCGGCACAGATTTGATAGTGAAAGGAAATTTTTAAATTTTGACAAAACATTTATTTTTGTGATTTTATTCATAAGTCGCTAAACGCTTGCGAAAAGAACTCGGTTTATATGTGTTTAAAAATAATTCAAAACTTTTGATTGCTTCCTGATCAACGAAAAAGAAACCAAATTGATCATGTCATGATCAACGGCAAACATAGCTCTACCATTGTAGACGTGCATAGACTGCGTTGTCCCAATACCGAAGCAGACCATCATCTTGTACCTAATAGAAAACCGATTCTGAGAACACAATATTATGTTTTCAATTGAATGTTGCAGTCTTTAACATTTAGCAAAATGCCGCTGTCCCCAAGTTCTATTCTATTATTCCATTTCCTTGATACAGAGATCGATCACATTCAGAGCCTCCGTAGGGCATGATTTAATTGCTCTGGTGATTGCACCACATACAGCTGCCTAAACTTTGAGTTTTTTCACCCATACTATGATTTCTGGTGTTAGTTAAAATAACTCCTATAAGAAAGCGCCACTTTTGACTATCAAGAGACGTTGAGTAAAAATTGTGATTTTGAGCACTAGCTCTGTATTTAGAGGCTCACGAGGTCTCAGACCATCATCTCAGTTCTGCAAGATATGACTTATAACGTGCGGCAGAGAATAGATGCAAATAACACTAAAAACATATGCTACCATTTTAGCTCTATTCCTGTAGATAATATATCGACATAATCTTTCTCTGATACAGAGTTTAGATGACACCGCCCTTTCGCAGATGTGCTAAGTACTCTATAGCTCAAGCATTGGGATTACTATTCCAATTTATAGTACGTCTTCATAACCAAAGGCTTGCAGAGGCTCAACCAATCGTAATTCTTGTTTTTTGACATATCCCTTTCAGCGTTGCCACATATTCCATGGACCATAACAAAAATAATATTGACTAAGAAGTTGCACATATTCCAAAAATATATTTAACACTAACTATTATTTTTTTCTTTTTTTCTTCATAGATGAATCTTTGACATGCAACGTATGTGATAGAGCTTTCCATTGCCATCGACAATTGGCATCGCATCAACAGAAAAAACGTCATTTTGGGTAAGTACGCCATTTAATGTAAGTAACGTAAAGAGGAAAAATAAAATCAAACCACTTGCAGTTATTATGGCATAGTTACTATCATCTTTCTACGTATGTATATACATCAGAATGTCTTACTCTTTCGCTCCCTGCCCTCCCATTGATCCTATCACTTTATCTTTACCTATCTCAAAATCGGACCGGTTAAATAATGATTACTTATCGTAATCATTGCCGGTTTGATTAATTACTTTTTTGAGAATCCATTTAAAGATTGATTACCAATTACTTTCAATTTTTAATGATTATTTTCCAATTAATTAAAAAAAATAATAAAAAAATAGTCATGATTTTTTAAGATTATTAAAAAAAATCAAAAAGAGTCAAAAATAATCCAAAAAAAAAGTGCCGGTTTGATTAATTACTATTTTGAGAATCTATTTAAAGATTGATTACCAATTACTTTAAATTTTTAATGATTATTTCCCAATTAATTAAAAAAAATAATAAAAAAATAGTCATGATTTTTTAAGATTATTAAAAAAAATCAAAAAAAGTCAAAAATAATCCAAAAAAAAATTTGACAATTTTTTATTTTTTTCATTATATTTGATTTTTTTTTTTAATTTTTTTTATACTTTCTAATCGTAATCAATTAATAATTGCTTTTTCTTGAAAAACGATTAAAATAATCATTACCAATTAAAAAATCCATCAATTAATTGATTACTAATTACTAATCAAACTTAACATTCATTATAAGGCTATTATTTGTTGGTTTGTATTCCTCACTTGCTTGAGTAGGCATTTATATTTTCAGTCATCCATAGAGGTATTTTTTAATTGATCCCACTTGAACTTCAGTAGGTGCCAAAGATAAATCAATGCCTTTCCTCTGCATCTCGACGGCTTCTGCAAAGTGAATTTGCTGGTAAATACAGGTTTTGCGGCTAGCTGTGCAATAAGACGATGGCCTACAATGATAGTCCACCTAAGCAATTTAACTGGAGAATCATTTAGTGCAAGAAGAAAGCTAATCGCTCCAGCAATACAGTAATGAATTAAAATTATTATGAAAACTTTTTACCTAAATATTATAATTTTTAATTAGCAGTGAAACGAATAGTAGTGCTTGCCTTAATTCTCATTTGTATAAATTTTGCACAGAGATGCGTTCAACATCCCGCTGTTTGGTTAGTAAATAGATTGCTTGATAGTTTCGCGTTTATACAATTCATGAGTCTGCTCATTGGAAAATTTCAGTTTTATATATGCGATGCACATTCAAGCACAGTTGCTATACCACTGCAAGGAAACCAACTGGTTGCAAACTAACTCGCAACTAGTATGAAACAAACAGTAAACCGGCTTTCCAGCCAATCTAATACGAATTCAAAAAAAAAAAAATAAAAAAAATTATTTTAATTAATTGTATCCTGATCACTTGGGATAATTCATAGGTTAATAATTTCCCAAAACGACTAAGTTCTTAAAAATTTGAAATATGTAAATTTCATCAGTGACGTGGTGTGCCTATTCTTTATTTGGTGACAGGAAATACTTTCTCTTGTCGTCGTTCAAGAGCACGACTAATTGTTTTCTCTTCCTTAAACAGAACAGAGAAACTTTCATCTTGGAATGATATCTTCTTTCTTTAAATGGTCATCTAACCGCCTGGGCGATTTTGACCGTCCAACATAGCTCGCCAGTCGTTTCTTCGTTGCGCCAACTGGCGCCAATTGGAAACACCGCGGGATCGCAAATCGGTCTCCACTTGGTCCTTCCATCGGAGTGGTGGTCTCCCTCTTCCTCTGCTTCCACCGGCGTGTGCCGATAAGAATACATTCTGGGCTGGAGCATCTTCGCTCATTCGCACTACGTGGCCTAGCCAGCGAAGCCGCTGTGTTTTAATTCGCTGAACTATGTCGGCGGCTGCGTAAGGTTCATACAGCTCATCATTAAATCTTCTTCGGTACTCGCCGTCGCCAACGCGTAGAGGTCCACAAATCTTTCGAAGAACCTTTTTCTCGAATACTCCCAGAGCCGCCTCATCAGATGTTGTTAGTGTCCACGCTTCTGCACCATATAGCAGGACGGGTGCGATGAGTGACTTGTAGAGTGTTATTTTCGTTCGTCGAGAGAGGACTTTACTTTTCAATTGCCTACTCAGTCCGAAGTAGCATTTGTTTGCAAGAGTGATTCTTCGTCGGATTTCTAGGCTAACATTATTGTTGGTATTAATGCTGGTTCCCAGGTAAACGAAGTCCTTTACTATTTCGAAATTATTGCTGCCAACAGTGGCTTGGTTGCCAAGGCGCGAATGCGCTGACTCTTTGCATGATGACAGAAGGTACTTCGTTTTGCCCTCGTTCACCACCAATCCCATTTTCTCCGCTTCTTTTTCTAATTTGGAGTAAGCAGAAGTTACGGCGCGGTTGTTAAGGCCAATGATATCAATATCGTCAGCATATGCCAACAGTTGCACGCTTTAAAAGCGTGCAACCGTGCAACTGGAATGATATCAATATCATATTTTAATGGCCGTATAAGCTTTGCTGGAAAACTCCTTTGTAATATACAAATCATTTGTCGAAACCAACAAGATCGGACCAATAAAATGCTGTAGCTCCCATACAATCGCTTGTTGCGATAAACGGGTTTCGACCTATAACTCTGGAAATTAAAGAGCTGAGAACTTAAAATTTTGCAAGTTTCATAAATTTTATATACGTAAGGTTACTAGTGCAAATCAGTAAGATCGGACCAATACAACATATAGCTCCCGTATAATCGATAGTTACGATAAATGGGTTTAGCGCTATAAATTATGAAATTAAAAAGCTATGAACGTGAAATTTTGTAGATTTTGTACATATTATATACGTAATGTAACAAATGAAAATGACCCAGATCGGACCTACTCAACATATAGCTCCCATACAAACGATTGTTCCGATAAATGGGTTTTGGGCTATAACTATTGCAATTTAATAGCGAGGAACACAAAATTTGGCAGCTGCAGTACTTATTACATATGTGATGTGTGTAGTGAAAATCATCAAGATTGGATCAACATATCGTTTAGCCAAACACAACGAATTTTTCTGAAAAAAACGGGGTTTGAGCTATGTACTCGTATCTTGATAACACATTTATACTGATCTAAAATGCGTGATTTCGGTGCAGTAACTCGAATGTGTTTATATCGGCTTTGAATGCGTTCGTTCTTCGTTCGTTTGTTATGAAGTATCAATCAAACAAGTTTGAAGCGCACGAATCATTCATGAATTCATCGCATTTGCTGTGTAGTTTGAGTTGAATGCGTGATTTTGTGAATGCGATTTGTGTGGGGGCGCATTTCTATCTTTTCGATGAAAATCACACATTTCATCAACCGTGATTATTGTAAGTAAGGATCGGACACTTAAAACCGTGAAGCGTATTTATGGAAAGTATAAAGAATTCAGACGAAGACAGTGATTTCCTTACTTGTTTTTTTTTTAGTTTTCGAAATATCAATTTTCGTTTTTTGACTTTAATTCAAATGAGGGAATTTAAGAGAAAAATCAGTTTGAAATTTAGGACTCTATTGTTGATACTAAAAAAAGTTCGTGGCTAGTAGAAAACTATCGAACTTTGGATAACTTTTAGGGTTAGACAAAATTTTACACCCACATTTTTTCCAAGATTCTTGTTGGAGTCTTCATATCTGCCGTAAGGTCTCACCTGAAGTTTGGCTTTAAAGTCGATGTTGATCCATTTTCTTGTTGCAAGAGAAATGAAGATTCTAGAAGTCCCGAAGGACAAATTAATTTGCATTGAAATTCATAACTTGTTTATTGATGTAACAAATTTGATAGCACGAAAAACTGTGTCGTCGCAATACAGATCATATTAAGAAGTCTGATAATAAAGATTTGGTGGATTTTCCTAATATCAAAGGAAGAGTGAAGATTTGCATTTTTCATGTCGTGAACGTAATAGCTAAACTTACACTTGTTTGCTTTCCGATTCTAGAAAATATTCTATCAACAAGTTACCACTATACCTTGTCAAGTTAGGTTTCGCCATTCGGCGAACTTCAGTATTACCTTTCGTTTTTTCAATATTCAAACAAAAAAAAAAAAAAGAACTGCCAAAAGAATGAAACAACAAGAGGTATGAACGTGACAACAAGTGAACATTCATAGCAGAATTGAAAGTAGTGACGATTCTTCAAACGAGTATGACAACGCGACGAAATATTTACAGAAAAGCTCCTAGGACTGGATATAGACATATCACTCCCAAATTCGATATATGCCCTGAAGTGAGTAACAGCATTCCTCATTACAAAAATTACAAAAAGAGAGGTTTTCCAATATGAGCAAACTACGTCCTATGAATTGATAGACCAAACTTTGATTGAGGGCCTAATCAAACCAAATACCTAATTTCTTTCTGTCTTTATGAAAGTTTACACAACGCTTGGACAATTAAAAAAAAAGTGACTAAAACGGGTTTGTAAATAAATTTGTTTTTTTAAGATAACAAATGTATATATTTATTGTAGAATAAACTGTAGAAATTTGTGGAATTCTATTTGCCCGTACTTGTTCTCTCTGGATGCGTAGTTTTTGTATATTGTTCTCGTCAGATTTGACAATGCTGTCGAATAAAGCAGAACCAAAACTAGTAAGGAAAGGGCTGTCTTCGACTGCGTCGAAAACTTTATACCTTTCATGAATACGCATCACGGTTTTAAGTGTCCGATCCTTACTAACAATTGGTACAAACTCTGCAAAACTTTTAATTTAAAGATACATAGCCCAAAACCCATTTATCGGAGCAATCGATTGTATGGGACGTATATGTTATGTAGATCCGATTGAGCTGACTTTCAGTACACACATTACATACATAATAAGTACTAAAACTGTAAAATTTAGCGTTCCTAGCTTTTTAATTGCAAAAGTTAAAGGCCAAAACCCGTTTATCGGAAACAAATGATAATTGCTTTACAAAATGGCTGCCTCTTACCAAATTTCATCGAGATATCTCTTAAACTGAGGCACTAGTTTGCGTTCAAACAGACAGTTGTGAAAAGGTATATGTACCTCAAAGGGTTAATTGATTTGTTAACATTCTGTTGACATAATAGTACCATACCAGATAATCAAATTTAACTGGCAAAAACACTTTCTTGAATACAATACGCTCTGCTTTAAAATAATACTATAGCTAGGAAAGGCGTAAGTGAAATAATTGAAAATTTTAAAGTTAAAGCAAACGAAAGATATAGAGAGAGACAAAAGACAAAGAGTAAGCAAGGAATGTGCAGAAACGGGGAGAATCTTTGTCAAATATTGACAAAATTCGAGGAAGGATATGTAGGTGGATAAACAGAATAAAAGGAAGGTACACATTTTGAAGCTAGCTGAGAAAAGTATGCGAACAACACAAATACAAAGTTTAGAGGGTCGGCTAGTGGTTTATAATCATGCATAAAAATACATTGTTTGAAAATATTAGCTGCTGCGCTTTAACGCAATTCCAGACCATTCTAGAAAAATCTCCTTTGTTTGCTTTTTATCCGTGTTTATGGAAAGTATACATTTCCGTGCATATATTTATATCAATTGAATATAGATAGAAAGTGACATTTTTAGTGTAATAAAATATATAATTTTAGCATCAAAAGGGTTTTTTGCTATCTGGTATAAAATTCAAAAGTAATCTCACTTGTCATACAAAATGTAAAATGTATTAGTAATTGTGTTTACATTATTTCTCACCATCATCTGGTTTTTTCCCCGCAATAAATATTTACACATGCCATAGCATTTGTAAATATTTACATTTCATTTAAAATTTTTTTTTTTACATTAACATTTTACACTTTCCATGATGCAATAGAGAAATATTTTAATCCTTGAAAAGCTATTAAGCTTATTGTCAGCTTAAGCTCAACGGTAAGTCGACTAATGAAGTTTCATAGATCTAATTGGACACACTTATGAATATGCATTTGCAAATAAATATTTCGGTGAAAGTTGCTTGAACAAACGCATTAGAGTATTGTTTGCTAAAGAAATGGAAAAATACAAGTGAATATATAGCTGCTCTACAGTTAAAGTAGATTTTTGCAAAGCATCCATCTCTTACTCAGGAGATCAACTGATTGTTCTTTACATATAAGAAACTAGTATTTCTATCAAGGGGGTTGTTGTTTGAGGTGTGGATTGTCAGAATATCGGCGGACATAAATTATAGTTAAGTGACTGTTAGTGAAATCGCATAAATTACTTTTGCGTTTACACGGATGAGGTAACTAAATGGTCATCAACCTGTTTCTATGGAAGTCCTGTAAAACTAGATATTGCAACAAGGTTGCACCACAGAGATTTTGATGTGAAAAAAGTCTGCTGTATTGCGCCTTAAAAGCGAAAAGAAAAAAAATCTTTTTTTAAAATTAGTTTGACCCTAATCTCAAAAAACCGGCTAAGACCAAACCTCGACACGTTGTTAAATTGTACTAGTATTGCCTGTGGTCGAAAATTAGACCAAAAAAGTAATCTCTAAGATACGCGGAAAGAGAATTTAGGCTGGTGGCTGGTACTGACAGTTCTACGTCCTCCTTTCCACAGTCCAAGTTGTACCTTAAGTCGGTCATATTTTTATTATAACATAGCAGCGGTTAAGGGAGGGAATTCACCTCCTATCGCAATATCTCTCACAGCCGACTCAAATCGCCCAACCAGATAGCAAAAAAAGAAGAAGTGGAATTTTTCAGGTGGTGTATTTATAGATATACTCGTACTCACCTATACGTATGAGGGGCCAAGGTTCCAGCTTACAAAGGGGGAGACAAATTCTCTGTTTCGCATTTCGTAAAACGGTTGATATGAGCAATATGTGCTTGCTCTATGGAGTTCTTTTGAAAAAGCTTAAGTGGTTACGGAGTTGTATGATATGAATGGGTGGGTTTTTATGAGAGGTGGCACGCCCCTTTTTCCATTATTTGGCAATTTTTGTCAAAAGTATGATGTAATCTATATAATCGCTGGTACTAAATTTTATTGATATAGCTTATGTGGCTAAGGATATATACGATGTGAAAATCTGAAATTGTATGGGAGGTGCCCCGCTCCCTTTTCCAAAATCATCAATATTTCACAGCAGAACCTATATTGATGTTTTGAATCTTCCTGTCAAAGATTATTACTCTGACTTTATTGTATTCAAATTTTAACATTTTATGCTAAATGTTGCCTTCTTTATATGAAATATACCCCCTATTCACCGAAGATTTTTATTTCCTTTCCGTCGGTGCATAGTTCATTAAAATCGGTCAAACGGTTCAGCCAAAAAAGAAGTTGAAAGCTTTTATTGTGGCGTATTTATATATAGATAGATTATCGGATTCTGATTCCGGTTTAGATATCCTGAGTACTATAGCAGCTGGTGGTCTTTTCTTTAAATTCTAGTCTTAAAATTTATTTTTAATCTAAATAAATAAAAATAATAATCATATCTTTCTATTTTATTTCACTACTTTGGCAGCTGTAAAGAAATATGACGCTTCCTAAAAAATTTTAACCAGCAATGTTAGACCTCTAAAATTAATAAGAAGGTCTCAAATTTGTATAGTATTTTTTTCACCACTCCGAAAAATATTATCAATATTTTTTTTTAGCCCCGTTTAATATGCATATTTTGTAATTCTCCCACGCACAACACACATTTTTGCATTTATTAAAACATAAAATGCTGCTTGTGGCCATTTACCCACCAGCTACGCTTTGGTTTTTAACAGATTAAATCTGAGCAATATAAATGGATGTAAATCTTGCGCAGTCTTTATTTTTATTGTGTTATTGCCGTTATTTTTACTATGCGCTTATTAAAAAAAGTTATAATAATTTTATGTTCAGTGCCGAGTTCGAAATTATGCAGTAGCAAATAAGAATTTAATTTCGAAGAACAGCTCCAAAGGACGAGTAGACAGAGTTGTAGATGGTGAGATGATACCATGGCACCTCTTCAAGGCTTTTCCCCCAGAGTGGGGTTCGGATGATCATTCTTATGCTGCCAGAGCCAGCCTCATAATTGTTATACCTAGTAGTGCTACGCACACAACGTATATTAAACTTAGTCGCCTAACGGTAGTACGTAACGGCATAAACGGATCGATATATATATTGAGTTATAGATATGAAAATGTTCAGGAGGAAAGAGAAATTGATTAAGCCATGTCCGTCCGTCTGTGAATACGATTACTTGTGCAAATTTTAAGATATCTTGATGAAATTTGACATGCAGGTTCCTTGGCACTCATCTCCGAGCGCTATTTAAAATGGCCGAAATCGGATGATAGCCACGCCCACTTTTTATGTACAGAATATTTTCGAAAGTACAAAAAATGTGATTATGCAGTACATAATACACTTAAAAGGATAAAATTTGGTGTGTACATTAACTTTAAGTGAGAAAATAAATTTATCAAGAAATTTTTTAAAACGGGAGTGGCACCGCCCCTTTTGAATAAGTCAATTTTAGAAATATTATTAATCATAATTAAAAAGGTTCAAGATATCGAAACGAAATTCAGCACACATATTTTTATTAATACAAAGAATGTTCCGGAAAAAAGTGGGCGACATCGATTAGGGTCCACGCCCACTTATATACGAAAGACTTTTAGAAGGCAATAACTTTGCGTAAATTAGCATTATATCATTTTAGATTTTCGAAAATAGGCATGGCCCCGCCGCTTTTATAGTGGATCAGTCCACACAATTTTTTATGCCATAACTCCGGAAAAAAATTTTTTATCGATACGATATTTGGCGAAAATATTGAATATATAAAGGTTACTGTTTGTTGTAAAAGTGGGTGAAATCGGACAACAGCCAAGTCCAGTTTTTTAACATATTTCTGAAAAATTTTGTTGGTAAAATGTAAAACGCAATATTTCTATAACTAGGCAACTATGCAAGCTATATCATTAAGATCTGGCACACATAATGAGCCGTCCCTGACACTAGATCAAAGAAGCATTTGGCATCCCAAATTAATGAAAAGGCGCGTAAGAGCTGACCTAGTCCATTTTTAAGGCCCAACCAAAACCAAGCCCATTTATAAAATTGGGTGGCTTATAAGTCAGGTTTGCACGTTCTTTCCAGTCAACGACACAAACGGAAGTGGTACGAGGTAGTTGGGGCAGATCAAAATCAGCTGATTGCACGCATCCCAAATGGTAACATTGAGCTTTTGGCGCCAGTCTGTCACGCATTGCGCCATCTGGCGGTTTTTAATTTACATACTTATGCCTCTTTTTATATTTATTGATAGTATGTTATTTTGCTGTTAGAATTTGAGTAAAAAGCGGCATTAGCCTTTCAAAACTATAGCGTACAAAATTTACTAGAAATATATTCAATAAAATTTAAAAAAATTTTAAGGATTTGATCCAAATACATCAGTACATGTTCAGTAAGAGTTGTAAAGTCAAATTATTTTTTTTTAGCATCCAGTAATGAATATAATTTTTAGATTTTATAATTCTAAAATAAAATTTTTTTTTTATCGATTACAGCTGCAGCGCTTGCGATAGTCTCTTCCCATCACTCATGATACTCGAACATCACAAGGAAGAATTCGAACACTGGAGCGATGATGAGATAAGTCGAAGAGTTTGTTGTCGACGTAACCGTGGCGATGATTATTTCACCGATACAGACTCGTTTACCAGTGAAGCAGAGAGCGAAGATTTGGAAAGGTTATTGTAAAACTATTTAAGCTTAGCTTTAAAGATTATGTTAAATTGAAAAATAAATTGGCTAGCAAAAGAGGAGTTGTAAGTGGAAGAGAAGAAAAGTACTATAACGGGACTAAAAAATATATTTACATAAGTGCACCTGAACGAAAGTAAGCAGCTTTTCCACAAAAAAAAAAGAAAGCAAATCTGTACAAACCAAGTTTGAGACGACCTTAACATAATAAAGAGCTGCATAAATTTTTATTTATGAGAGAATGAGCACTGCTGGCGGAACATAAGTATGAGTATGATACTGAAAATGTATTTTTGTATATACCACGGACTCAAACCGTAATCATAACCAATTAAAACCGCTTTATTTTTCCAAACCAAAACCGTAACCGTTAATTTGATATGAAAAAGTATGAAACCGAAATCGAAACCAAGATGTTTTGATTTACAGACAAGCTATTTTGAGGAGAATAGATTAAGTCAGTTAAGTAACTCAAACTTTCTGAGCGATTATTAATAGAATTGTCTTATATTAATTTTTTTACTTGCTAATTTTTAGTGACCTTTCAAAAGCTTCGATTTAATGTCAATCCCTCTTTCAAATTCAGATTTCTCAAAAAGTCTAAGATCAAATTCGATGAAATTTCCATGCAGGATAGTTACCATTACTTTAGGAATCTAACTACCCTCAATTCCCAATTACAAGGAATTGGAAATGTAATGAATTCCTTTGCCTCAAACATGTAATTTCTTGGAAAATTTCCAATTACATTTTCAAATCCTTTCCCAAGTACTGGGGAAGAAATATCATTTGCGTCTAGTATATTTTTTCAATAACAAAAAAAAATCCATGTACTCGTGCTTCAAAACAAGGAAATTACTTTTGGTAATTTTTTTTTAAGGAATTGGAATATAATCAATTTCTTTTATGTGCATCAAATACTGGGGAACGTAATTATAATTGTAATGGAATTGAATTTACCCAGCTCTGATAGATACAAATCTATAAAATCGACTGAATACTGATATCGAAAAAAAAAATCGAATACTTTTTAATACAAAAATGTGGTAATTTTTAGAAACTATTTTGGCTAAAATCTATCCATAGATGGCAGGAACAATATTCATAATTATATTGGAGAAAATCAGCAGGAAAGAATTCTAAAAAATCAGACCACTTGAATTTTGTAGCTAAGTAATAAACTTAATAGTTTTTTTTCTTCAAAAACTTGAGTTCGTTTTTTATTTTGAAACCGAAACCGGAACGAAAGCGAAATAAATGTTGATGATCGAAACCGGAACCGAAACATGTTACAAAACCGAAGCCGAAACCGGAACGTTACTTTAATCGGTTTATACCTTGGTATGTACATATATTATACATATATATATATAATATATAATTGTCATATCTACTTTCGTCCAAGGGCTTGTGTATTTTCTCTTTATTTTTGTATGTAAATAAGTATTTATGCAAGTCCCCAAGTCAGTACAGCATATGTGAAATAAAATATTTTTATATCCTTACAAAATATTGAATGCAGGATGTGTACGGCACTTGTATAGAAACATGCGTATGTAACTATATATATATTGGAATACATTTAATTTTAAAATTTGTGATTACATAAAAGTTAAGTATACATTACAATATCAATTATTTTTAAGTTTTAACCAAGATGCATATATGATATTGCATATTGACATTACATTTCCTTGGAATATGCTGTGAAAAAAAAAATATGAAAGGAACCGTTAGTGAATTTTCATGAAAACTGAATAAAACAGTATTCCGTTTCTAAGAAAAAGAATACTTATTTAAAAAAAAAAACATTGCTACAAAACCAACAAAATTTTTAACAAAAAAAACGTTAGATTTTTATATATAACGATGGGTGTGGCTGGCAACCGATTGTTAATTTTTGACAGTTTAATGCACATAACTACTGGAAACGCACCCAACTACATGCAAGTAGATATATAAGTTTAGTGATAATCAGTTTCAAAAATGGCAAGGAAAATTATTAGTTTCGAGTTCATTAAAAAGATGTTGCTAATTTCTGGCTGAACTTGGTCTTTGCACAAATCAGCACAAAATTCTATTCTTGGTATTATCATTACTAATTGGTGCTTATACACCTAAGCGATTTTGAGCCATAGAAGCGATATCTGATGCCAACGGACCTCAAGTTATCCCTTACTTGTTATTTTTTTTTCGGACACAGTGGGGGTCCACGTTGCTCTGATACCAAAGTCGGAAGACGATAGAATACGTGAGCGAGGCGTCTCGTCCTTATGTCAAAGAAACCACAGTGATAATCGAGTAGTCATATCATAACGACTATCCGATTAACAGAATTATTTCTAACGGGTTTTTTCCAAAATTTTTCGTGTTGTAAAAACCTAGATGTACCAGGTCTGAAGACAAACAATACTTTTGATAGAACCTTTTATATTATATTTAAGAGGCGATTGTTGGCACAATTTGCCGGTTCTTTCTTCTTTCGTTTTATTGTTCTTCAATCCTGATATTTCTATTTACACTTCGTTTTCGGACGAAGTTGCTGTTGGCTAGCATCTCAAGCTCTCATCACTCACGCTTTTCTGACTCTATTTTTTTTCTTGCGGAAAAGCCGCCGCGGCTACATCTCAGACACACTCTTCCTTGCATTTGATTTCAGGGCTTCCCTGTAGGCACCCTGCATCCGTGAGCTAACTTGCGTTGTCAGAGAACTGGTGTGCGATAAAATCTGCGAAATCATTGGCATTGTGTCGCGGTTGCAACTTTTCAACGTCCAGCTTTACTTTCGTTTTAGCTAAACTGTGTTTGTCCGAATCTACAAGGTGATCAGAGTCGAAGCTACAAGGTGATCAGAGTCGATGTTAGGTGCTCAAATCATGCTGACATCAAAAAAATGCTGGAAGCATGCAGTCCATCTATCGCGACGTGGTCGATCTGACGACGAGGGCATGAACTAGTCGGGCAACTTTGGATTCCCCTTTTCCTCTGACTTCCTTATTAATTTTAGTTAAAATTGTTCCCATAAATTTTGTATTAATTTTTTCTGTGATAGCCCACAAAAAACGGCTTAAAGTAAACGAAGTCTTGGAAAATTTAAAATTAGTTTTTCTCGTGAACGAGAAGTAATGAAATCCTTGCACACACACACAGACACATACATTAGTACAACTATTTGACATATCCTACTCTTTAAGTTAACTGTGAAAAGTGTTTTTTCAAATCCTGATAATATTTGTTCTATGTTCTTATACAAAAAAAGAAAAAAACTCAAGGGAAAGCTCCTACCAAAAATATTACCTAGCAATGTAAAAATATTTGTAAATAGTTATTCCATGAAATAAGGAGTGTTAGATAAATTGCAAGTATAGTATATAAGAAATATAATATGAATACTTTATATTTATGTGTGTGAATGTTTAAGTAAAATATTATTAGAAAAGTTTTACCTTCAGTAAAGGAATTGATTTGTTTGTACTCAAAATTTTGCATACTATATGAGTAACTATATGCGTTACCCAGCAAAAAATTTCGGGAAATGAAAGAGTCAGAAAGGAGTTCTAACTCGGGGTGATTGTGTGCATTATGAGACCAATTTGGAGACCGAAAATAACATCTTTCGCTTCTTGTGATTTTCGTTCTGTATAAGCTATAAGCTGAGCTGATGATTTTTTGTTTCATATTGCTCTGAATATGAGTCGTATATGAAACTTATTAATCACATGGTTGAACTGGAAACAGACTCTTTTGCGAAGCTTTTTGAGAGTAATTTATGACGCTTACAAATCTTATATACTGTTCTTTTTGGTGAAGTAACACCTTCTTGTTATTGAGAGGCTTGATTAAAGTTTTTTAGAAAATCTTTAAATGAAAAGCGCATGAAACATAATTTACGATTCAGAAGATTTTAGATGGACGTCATAAAAAAAGCTACAATGTCAATGGAAAACAGAAAGAAAAGGAAATTATCCTAGAAGAAAATAATCTAAGAAAATCGATACTTAACCAAGGTCCTGGCTAGATTTGCCCTACAAAAGACAACTCTGTCTAAGGCTCTGACGTGGAAAGCGTATATTTTCCAATTTACTAGCAATTTTTCATATACTCTGCAAGGGGCCTGCCTAGTTTCTCCCAAGGTATGCCTTGATTGGAAAATCCAACAGCGGGATTGAAGGAGACTGCTTTGCTTTTCTACAATTTTTCAATTTACTGGCAATGTGTCGTAAAACCTGTCAACTTTCTGTCAATTTTTTTTTAAATTGCCCCTGTCGATTATTGGACTTTTATGGCATTTAATTCAAGTTGTAATAGCTCAATGGATAGAGAAGACGACTGTTGTGTGGAGGTACCCGGGTGCAATGCTGGCTCAGAGGCAATGCAATTTCTTTTTTTAGTTGGCATTGCCTTTGAAAAACCATACTCCTCAGTCCTGTCCTAAAAAGCATTACCAAAATGACTAGGGATTCTTTTGTTTTCCTTGGCAGGCCACTGATTTTAAAGAGGAAAATCTAGCTAGGCTCTAAGCAAATTTAATCACATTTTGTACCATGGAAGCAACCACCATATGTAAATTTGTAAAAAAAAAAAGAAATCATTCAATCAAAAACAAAACGTGAAACGTGCTGTGTTTAATAAAAAATAAAATGAGTCCAAAATAATTTTACGGTGGCACACATATATAGAGCTCATTTCGTACTCTATATAAAATGTTGATTGCTCCGATAGTGTTTGCTGGGTAGTAATTCATGAAAAAATATATTTTTTGTAATAGAATTTTAAAAGCCATATTTATATTTATGTATGTAAACACATTTATTAGATGAGCCCATACATATGTAAGTACTTGAAATTAACAAAGAAGAAATGTAATAAATGATTGAAAATAAAAGTGAACATAAATGCTGTTGAGTATTAAATGCAAAGGTTTGTATTGGTTTACGAATAATAATTCTTCCTAACCTCCTCAAATCCTATAATGTACTAAAATTTTATTAGATCTATTCTTATATGCACACATGCATATGTAATAGCTATGGGTCAAAAATCTTAATCAATACCTATGGGTATTAAATTTTGTATTCAAGGTCAATGCTCTGAGTCTCGTTATCATTAAAATATATAATATATCACACTTTCTTTGCTCTTAGTTTTTGCATCGCAGTATACATTTTTAAGATAACAATAGTACGAGAAAGATTTTATTTATTGCTTTTTTATACCAACAATTTTTGTTGATTTACGGCCTGTACATTTTCAAGTATTCATGAAACGAGCTCAAGGTCAAGAATAATAAATTTAGACTTTTTGAATTTTTATGAAAATTATTATTGTTTTTATTTTTTAATTGTATGAAGGTTATTATTGGTTTTACTGTTTAATAATAATTTTTAACTAATTAAACAAGTTTTTTTTTTAATTGAACAGGGTAGGAAAAATGTTTAGAGACAACCGCCATAGCTTTTCTTATACAAGGTGGCGCAAAAGTAAGCTTCCGATGTTCAGCATATCGGTTGTGGCACGTGCAGTGTGTGCTGTTGCACCGTCTTGTTGGAACCACATGTTTTCCAATTCCAATTCATCAAGTTGCGGCAAAAAGAACTCGTTGATCATTGCTCTGTAGCGCTCACCATTCACAGTAACCGTTTGGTCCCGACCGATTATTGGTCAAATAAATAGTCAGCAATATTCCGCGTTCTGGAGCAGTGTAGCGTAACATTGTTTACTAACGTGTATTTGGCATGTGTTTACTACACAAATGTCAAAACAGAACTGACTTTAGGGGCCAATCGCAAAATTTATAGCATTTTCTGATAGGAGGATTACTTTTGCGCATATCCATTTAATTAATATTTAATTAAAAATGATTATTAAAAAATAAGAACAATAATAACTTTCATAAAAATTCAAAAAGTGAAAAATTGTTATTCTCCGCCTTGAGCTCGTTTCATGAATAATTTGATTTTATCTATACAAGGTGGCGCAAAAGTAAGCTTCCGATGTTCAGCATATCGGTTGTGGCACGTGCAGTGTGTGCTGTTGCACCGTCTTGTTGGAACCACATGCTTTCCAATCCCAATTCATCAAGTTGCGGCAAAAAGAACTCGTTGATCATTGCTTTGTAGCGCTCACCATTCACAGTAACCGTTTGGCCCCGACCGATTATTGGTCAAATAAATAGTCAGCAATATTCCGCGTTCTGGAGCAGTGTAGCGTAACATTGTTTATTAACGTGTATTTCGCAAAATTTATAGCATTTTCTGATAGGAGGATTACTTTTGCGCCACCCTGTAGTTACTAATTGGAAATTTTTTAATAACTATGCATACATCTATATACATACTATTTTGAAGGTGAAGTTCTTTTCTGGAATTTATTGATATGTATAAGATCGGCAAAAAACGTTTAACTTTTTTCGGTTTCCTAATTCAGTGCGAAATCATGGAATCTTGCAATCGAGTTTTGAATAACACACTTCTCCACCACAAGACAGTGCAGCGTAAAGGGGAAAAATATCGTAAGATGGCGCAAGCATCTTTATGTTACTTTGTTATCTGTACTTTTTTTCAAGCTTCTACCAGCTATCTCACGGTGAGGATTTTGGTTTTTTCTAAATATAATGATAAGTGCCCTACATTTTGCGATTTATTTTCTTTAATTAAGAGTCGGGCGTCTGCTCGATCGGTCGTTAGTAGTGATGAGCTGTAAGAGCTTGCGCAGTCATTGATGTATTATCTAGTTCAGAAAATTCAGAAATTTAGCGATACCACAGTAGAAACGGGGAGCAATCGCTGTGTTGGTAAATTATGTAGGTTGGCTTTAGTTGACGCCGTTCACTGATCCGAAAGTGCCTTACTCTATTAAGATTAGTAGAAAATATCATACCAAAATTACGGTGCTCTCACGATACACTGATCGCACTAAGTGCTATTCAGTAAAAGCACAACATCTCAGTTTAAAATTGAAGCGGTCTGCAAAGTGAACACATACTGCGCTAAGTAATTAGCTTCAGTAATATGCGTGCGTCAGAAGTTCCAGCACCGTCACTTAAATATTTCCGGAAATATTTCAATATTTTTGTTAAATGTACACATACCTTCTCTTAGTACGTTTAATTAAATTCGCGAAAAATGCAGGATTAAAATGTTCATAAAAAAACTGGACAAAGTTCACTGAAATCCTTTAATATAATGGGGTAACTCACCATGGAGTAAGTAAAAGCGTTTGAGACTTTTGCGAGGCATTTACAAGTTTTCATAAATGGGGGAGGTTAAAAGTAATTTTAACTTTCCATTTCTCGTCTGCTACTTAAACTTTTAATGGCTAAAATTTAATCGGAGGATACAAAAATGTAATCAAGAAGTTCTTTTCAATCGATTTCATAACTTTGCTTAGTAAACGCCTTCATAGAATTGGCGCGAAATGAACCATACCCTAAATGGGAATTACCTATTTTGAGATCAAATAATTTAATAGTTACCTGCTTTACAAAGAACAGTTTTTTTTTTTGAATAATTAAAGATGGGAATTTCTTTTCATTCAAGTTTTTAAGTGGCTGCTTTAACCCTACGAGTATATTGCGTTTCATATTTATATTTATACTGACATATTTTAATAATTTATGTGATATCAATTGAACTTTTAATAGTTTTCTTATAGAAAACGAATTTATGCGTCCAATGAATATGTATGTATTGTACAAAATTGTCATATTGAAATTAAATGTGTCACTTGTAAATTAAAAAGCGTAATTCTAATTGAGAAAAGCCACTTGTAAATTGCGAAAACTATTTTCCTTTTAAAATATTACTTTTGCAGTTATATCTGACTCTTTCGCATTTACAACTGGTTCTCTTATTTAACATATTGTCAAAGTTTTTAAAAATTTTGGAAACTTTTGGTAAATTTTTTAAGTTGTGATAAACCTATTTTCCTAGGTTTTTTTATAGTCATGACGATAATAATCATAAACAAAAACCACAACGTAATAATAATTAAACAGAGAGTATGATTAATCTATATACGAGTATATAAAAATGAATTTGTGTGCGTGAATACGTTCACAACTCAAAAACGGCTTGAGCAAAGTTAATAATTTTTTCTTTAATATATTCGACATGATTCAGGACTCATTTATGACAAAAATTTTTTTTTTAAAAAGCCTCAATTGAATAATATTTTAGTTAATACTCAATAACCGCTTGACCGATTTCAATAATTTTTTCTTTTCTTTGTTCGATTGGACTTAGTGTTCATTTATAACTAAAAAAAAAAATTTAGAAGCCTTAATTTATTAATATTTTAGCTAGTACAACTTTACGTGGGATACTAACTGACAACCAAAATCGTGTTGAGTGTTTAGCTGAAGTTAGTTTAACAATCAAAGTTGAGTTAAGGTTAAGCCTTACCAACCACGGCACCACTCTGATTCCAACATAACCACACATTTTGTTTTTGTTGTTGTTGTTGTTGTGGTAACGACAAAAACACTCCCCGAAGGTTTTGCGGAGTGTTGTCGAATTAACAGTCCTTGGCCGGATTTGAACCCTGTACGCTCCGGTACTCCCTTGCGGTACTGCCCGACTGCCGTGGTAGCGATTTATGACCAGTGAAACCTTCTAGGTCATGTCACCCCTAAGATGGGTAATAAGAGGTGAGAGGCATCATATCCGTAGATCAACCATCGAGTTGATTGTCATTACCTTTGTGCATATTAAGCGCCTCTTACGACCGGTATGCATACCTCGGGCATATTCTAAACCCCTAACACGCAGGGGCAAATTTCACAAATTTTTCGCAACACGGCAATTTACATGGTGAAAGAGTGACATTTTGAAGTAATCTTAATATGTAAAAATCTACTGTGCGTAAGGCCGTTGTGACTAACTCCTTCTAAATGCCTGAAATTCTTTTTTTGTATACTCAAGTTGGATCGAGGATGGTTTAAATTCACAATCCGGACCACTGGATGAAATGGACGTGGCACCTCCCATATAAACCATATTTTCCGCATATCTCTACAAGTATTTAATGAAGAATATCGAAAATTGGTAAGAAGCTAAATGAGTCAAATCTCTAACAGCTCAAGAAAAACGGGGCGGAAGGGAGAAGTGGGCGTGGCACCTCCCATACAAATAAAAATGTTCATACTGCATATCTCCGGAAGTATTTATGGTAGGACATTGAAAATTGGTAAGGAATTAAATGAGGCCAATCTCTAACATTTCAAGAAACAAAAGGAGACAGGGAGGATTGGGTGTTTCACCTAACATACAAATCACATTTTTCGAACTGCATATCTCTGGAATTATTCGTGGCAGAATACTGGAAAATGTTACAGAGTTATAAGAGGTAAATCCCAGCATATCAAGAATAAAATGGAGGAAGGAAGAAGCGGACGTGGCACCTCCTTCGGTCAAATCTCAAGAAAAAAGGTCGGTAGGGGGAAAAGGAGGCGTGACGCCTTTTGATGTAATCTAAATTAATATTACTCAGCAACTATTTCTACGAGCTTTGAAATACTTACTATCGAGATCTTTTATATGAAAGCGAAAGGTGGATAGAAGTAGGGTAGCAAAATAGGTAAGGATGGGGATATTGATAGGATAGGCAATATTTCTAGATCCTTACAGGTAAATTTATGGGCAGAACAAAGTTTGCCGGGCCCTCTAGTAAAGTAATAAATAATTAAACATAAATAATCAACGAAGTAAATAAATAAGCGAAAGCAGACAGCAAAGAAAAGAATGCAAAGATTGATAGTTAAGAAATAAGTATGACGAAAGGTATTGAAACTCGAATGATTAAAACAGTTCTGAGTGTGCTGTAGTTATGAAACGCACTATAGCTTCAACAGATTGTATGTTTTTACTTTTAGTTTATTCATATTAAAAGCTCATAAGTTATTAGCATATTTTGCAAAATATGTGAACATTCATACCAACATGCTTCCAACTTAATATGCAAACATTTTGTTCATACTAAGAGACACATGTTCACAGGTATGGATAATAGACTGGGTCGATTTATTAACCGATATCGCGCCATCGATTTGTCGATAGGTTTTGGGCTCAGGAACTTTGGGACTTGTTTTGGTCGAAAAATCGACTTTTCCAAAACCCGAAAATAAAATTTTTTTCGACAGTGGGACAGGAAATATGAGACAAACTCGTTTTCATCGAAAACATTTTTGCATGTATGCTGAAAAAACCCTTAAAAAATAAAAGGCGAAAGAGTAAATTTTTTGACCAAAACACTTTCTTCAAAAGACTGTTATCACCAACGTATACATGAACATTTTAGAATCAAATAAAAATTTTTTTTAGTAGGTCATGAAAAAAACCTTAAAAATCAAAGTCGAAAAAATGACATTTCACAGGCTCGAAAATTATTTTTTTGGGTATGCGTAGTGGAACTTTTTTTTCCTATCGAAAAATCGATAGCGCGATATCGGTTAACTTTCGCCCATACAAATCGACCCACCCTAATGGATATATTTATTAGCGCACGATGTCACTATCTTTTGCCGGTTATTTGCATAGAATTCATAAAGCTCTGCGCATACTAAGCAGATGCTGTTATTTATATGCATAATTTACATACACATAGTTCTCTATTTTTCTAAACAATAATTACATTCCAATCAGATTATTAGGTAATATAAAGAGCGTAGCTTGAAGCCAGAAACGTGAATGTGGCAATATGCAAATATTAAGAAATCTAGTTTACAGCTTTAGTGGTATCGAAAAATCAATATATTTTCCTAGGTTTCGGTTTTTTGTAAAATAATATGGCTTTCTTTCATGCATGGTATTCGAAATTTGCATATCTCTACATATAATAAAATTGTAGTAGGTTTATGCCCGTATATTGCAGATATTCAAGAAAAATTAATAGGAGGGATAATTATTAAGCCAATAGAATCCCAAGCAACAGTTTTTAGAAATGTTGTCTGTCTGCATGTATGTTTGCGTGTGCATGACTTAAAATCTGCTAAATGGATTTGAATGGAACGTTCACTGTTGAACTATTAGACGTTTAACTCGAAAATTTGGGATATTTTTTTTTCGAGGCGTGTACCGGTTCGGAGTTATAGACCAATACTTCGACCAGAGCTACCCAAATTGTGTTACTACAATATCAGTATCAAATGAAAGGCGCTAATGAGTGCTGCGATAAGCGTGATTAAGTTCCATATCTCAGCTGCTTTCGGAGATGCAATGATTAAAATGTTACTCAGTGTATTATAAGCTCTGCGACGCAGCTAAGCGTGACTGGATCTTCTAGTAACAAATATCATTCAATGGTTAATGCAATTAACCCATTTACTCAAAATCGAAAAATATGCACATACATAATACTGACAAGCGGACGTTGATAGGTGTGAAATTTATAAATTGATTATTTAATCTATCTTAACTAGCTTTTCATTTGAGCTTAAGCTTTCTTACTATTTTTCAAAGCCGGCTTTTTAGAATGAAACAAAACATTCTTTATTATTGTTAATTTATGCGTAAAAGCGGCAATGTTCTTGAACTAGAAATTCTGCAAGTCTGAGCTATTAAATGTTCTCTCTTGGCGCATATAAAAAAGCGTGAACTAGAAATAAGAGGGCATTTTATCAGACGTTATTGTCTTAGATGGTTTGTTGAAAGGAGTTTGGTATAATGTTTCACTGTATTGTGGTAAGTAGAGAGCTTTTCTATTACACTCAAAAATATTGCACAATATGCCTAAACCAAAATTTTTACGTAGTGTTTTTGCCTTTTGGCTGTCGTGTCCGGCGAATCTTACTTTTTCAAAGCTCCTGAAGGTCAAAACACAGTTACATTGCCATCACAGCACATTTCTGCATTCAGTCAAAGTGAGCCAGAGCCAGCCGCGTCACAGCAGCAAGTCATCAGCCATCAACATACTGCTGAGCCAGTAATACATTACATCAGTTATCAGACACCCGCTGAGGTACAACAAATTTTGCAACAGCTTATTGGTAGTCATATTGCCGATTTAGATGGGCAGGCGTCTACGTTCAACTTAAATAATCAACAACACACATCGAACGTACAGAGCCAATACGTGGCTGAAACATTTTCGCATGTGAAAAATCATATTCATACAGCACAAGACAACCGCGATGGCTCAGTGTCAAATGCGGATAGCCTGGCGGGTTATCTACCACCTGCCACCAAAACCATTGTGAGTAATGACTTCCCAACAGCAACATCAAATGTAAATAGTCAATTTACGTCACCAACCGCTTTGAATGTGGAACCCGAATATCACGTACCAGTTCCTGCAAATATAGAGAGTCCATACGTAGTGGATTTACCTTCTGCGACGACCTTGAATAGCCAATATCTATTACCTGCAATTTCGAATGTGGGTAGAGAACTACAAGCACCAGATGCTCCAATATGAAATACTTGTATCTCACCAAGTTTCTTTTTTAAACTATAAGGCAAACGATGAAGTGCCTTTAATAGTTTTGTTTTGGGTATTCATATTTCTGACAGGGTAAAAGTTTGAGTTATTTTAAGTCTCTATTAGTCTCCTGTTATGGTATAATTTTGTTGTTTTACCATGTTATGTGCAAAGTACAAATATTTCTCTATGGTATTTATAAACATATGATAAGTAGTATGCATGTATGTAAATAATATAATTTCATTTTAAAAATACTGATAAAACAAGTATATAACAAAGATTATCACATCTTTTTCCTCTATGCAAAACCATCAGGTAACATATGTGAGCTCATTAAGGCCACAACATGTCTACAAGCCAGAGCGAACAAGGCTAAGCGAACGGAAAGTTAAATTAGATCCATTGACTTCATTACATTCCAAATGTTCATGGCCTGAATTGGAAATAAGTAATCTGATAAATTTTCAATTTCTTTAAAAAAAGCCACCTAACCTAAATATTTTAAAATATAATAGAATTTTAATAAGCTGATGTCTATACCAGAGACTGGTAACGAAACCTAGTATAGAAACGAAACTCCTTTTCTGATGTTATTGTTCCGAGTAACATAGAAATATTGAAACATTTTTCGAAACGAAATGATTGGAACAGTTCACAATGAGTAATAGGAGAGTAACGAAACTTTAGGTAACAAAACTACCAGGACCTTAAGCAGCTATGAAACACTGGGCATGGCAACGAAACCTGAAACGTTACCTGAGTAGCGAAACCTTTGTGCACAGAAACGAAACTACCTCAGGTATAGAAACAATACCTGTAACGTTCCTGAAACTTAACATCATATATAGAAACGAAACTAATAATAACGTTTTCTACTGATGAGTTTTTTTTATTTATTTTTTGCAGTTTTTATATTACCACAAATTCCACTCATGGTAAACTATTAAGCAGATCAAAGTTTTTAATCCTGTAAAGTTTTGTGAAATATTTTCAAAGGTTTGTGAGATATTTTGAAACAAAAAGTATCCCGAATATTTTTGCAGAAAAATCCACTGTTCCGCCGTAAAGAAGTGTTGAAAATTTGAACATGTACGTACTTTTCAAATTTGTTAACATTTTTTCATAATAAATAGTTTACTTTATCATGTCAAGTAAATTTTTTAAGATACTCCGCAAATTTCACGCAAATTTTTGGATTTTTCATATAAAATCAAGTGCCTACGATGCTGCACAGCACCTAGAATTCTTAACTAATGCTTCCTTATAAGTTCTATACAGATTAAGTACTGAATTAGCGTTATTGCCAAGCTAATCAAAGTCGGAGCTCTCCGAAATAATGCTCCAATGATGAAGATTCACGGAGCCTTTGAAGAAGAAATGAATATTGTAGACCTGGTAAACTGCACGGCTTAGTTATACGCAGGTTTTAGAGCATTTTCTGACGTTTTTTTTATTTTACCTAACAGAACGTAAATAGTCGAAAGCCAAGAAAAGTGTTAAAATTGAGGAAAATAATATATTTTTTTGATTGTATGAAGTGTTGCGATACGTTCCACATGAAAAATGTATACTGTTAGACTCATACAAATATTTTTACTTAATTTTTTTTTGCTTAGTAAGACACAGATATGAATCTCCAATTATCATCAAAAAATCTTTAAAATGGATTAAAAAATTTTGTCTAAAAAGCGTAAAAGTAACAAAAAAACTCATAAAAAAGCTTCCGCAATCATCTATAAAATGCTCCAAAATAATCCGAAGTTGAAAATACTCATAAAACGCTCCCAATTCATCGGACTAGGAGTAATCTTTATACCTGGTAGTGCTACGCACACAAAGTATATTAACTTTAGTCGCCTAACGGCAGTACGTAACGGCATAGACGGATCGAGATAGATATTGACTTATATATATCAAAATGTTCAGGACGAAAAGAGAAATTGATTAAGCCATGCCCGTCCGTCCGTCTGTGAACACGATAACTTGAGTAAATTTTGAGATACCTCAATAAAATTTGGTATGCAGGTTCCTTGCCACTCATCTCCGAGCGCTTCTTAAAATGGGCGAAATCGGATTATAGCCACACCCACTTTTTATATAGAGAATATTTTCAAAAACACAAAAAAGTGATTACCCAGTACATAATACACCTATAAGGATAAAATGCTGAATACATTGCGATTGAGGCATAAAATAAACTTTTTAAGAAATTTTTGAAAATGGGAGTGGCACCGCCCACTTTTGATTAAATCAAACTTAGAAATAATATTAATCATAAATTAAAAACCGTTCAAGATATCGAAACGAAATTCAGCACGCAGATTTCCAGGTATGTAAGGACTGTTCCAGGCAAAAATGGGATCGGTTAAGGTCCACGCCCACTTCTATATGAAAGATTTTGAAGACGATCGTAGATATATTAAATAGGCAATAACTTTGCGTAAAATAGCTTTACATTATTTATATTTTACTTTTAAAGCTTCCGTAAACTAAAAAATCAAAAAAATTAACATTTTCGAAAATGGGCCCCGGCCTTTTATAGTGGATAACTCCACAAAACTTTTTATGCCATAACTCCGCCAGAAATTTATTTGTCGTAACGAAATTTGGTGATAATGTTCCATATATAAAGGTAACTGTTTGTTTGAAAAATGGACGAAATCGGTTCATGTCCACGCCCAGTTTTTTAATATAGTTCTGAAAATTTTTTTTGTAAAATTTAAAAAGCGATATTTCTACAACTAAGTAAGTTGCATCATTCAGATTTCGGACACATAATAAGCTTTTTAAGAAAAACTCGACCGCAAAAAAGTGTTGTCAATTTTGAAGAAGTAGTCGTGGCGCCGCCCACTTTTCAGCATAAAATTTCTACTATTTTCAAAGGCAATCGCTTATAATTCAATCTTGATATTTCAATGAAAATTGGTCAGCTGTTTCTCAGTAGTATGTATTATACTCCTGCCAAAAATTAGGGCACGTAGTTAATAGGCCACTGCAATAGCGAAGTTATATATCTTTTTTGATTTTCATACCATTCATAAACATAAAATGTATTTAAGTATGAGAAGAAGATAAAAGTGCACTAAAATGATCAGCAGGATGAGCGGAGTCGATGCCCGTCTCTCTGTCCGTCTGTCTGTCTGTTCGTCTGTTTATTTGAACGCAAACTAGTGTCTCAGTTTTACAAAAGAATGCTGAATTTCGTTGTTTGCTTTCGCCATTTTATAATATACTAGCAAACCCGGTAGACGTTGTTTTGAAGTTTTGCTACATAGAACACATCTACGATACATATAAAATGTCATTAACTTCAATCAAATAATCTCCTAGCTATATCGAACTGCAGCTTTATATTACCTGAGGGCTTTTCCAAAAGCTATATACAGACTGTGTCGTGCCCAGCGATTTCTTGAACCTATCGTGAAAGTTGAAGAGCAAAAACAAAACATAAAGTTTGTGGGTCAAAATTATGTAGATATTGACTAAGTGACACATGTATCCCAATATCATTAATTTAGACCTAAAAAGTTCGAAGCTATGACGAATTGAAACTTTATATAACCTGGGGCGTGGCTCCGCCCACTTTTCCTAAACTATATATTGTCTATGCTGTACCCAGTGAACCCAAGTATATATTGTAAAAATTTCATAAAGATCGATTGAGTACTTAGGCGCCTATAAAATACACACATTTTTTATATCTATTTTTGTTACGCACACAATGTATATTACTTCATTCGGCATAAACGAATCGAGATATATATTTATTAATGTATACCAAAACGTTCAGGATGAAAAGTAAAATATCCGGGCAAGTAGTTAATACCCCACTGCAAAAGCGAAGTTGTATATCTTTTTTGATATTCATACCTATCATGAACAGTAAATGTTTATACTCGTACGTATGAGAAGAAAAAGAGATAGTCCTATCAAAAAGTATACTGAAATGATCAGGAGGATGAGCTGAGTCGATGTAGCCATGTCCGTTTCTCGATACGTCTATCTGTCTGTCCGTCTGTCTGTTTGAACGCACATACGAACTGAAAGTATTAAAATAGACCTGCGTAAATTCGGATGCCATAATAGATCACTACTAGGTATATAATGTTCGGTTCCACCCGAGCTTATACTTCCTTACTTGTTTTGGATTTCTTTTTATGCCTCTTTTTCGCTCCTTTTGGGCTCTGAAGAGAGCTTATTTCTAAGGGACAAGCTCCGAGCAATATTTGTTTTATGGCTCTGAATGGAGTCCTTTTTCCTACTTTTGGTTAGACATTACGGGTTTAGATTACAGTTCTGTTCTTATGATCATTGCTGTGGGCAGTTTCTGTCGACTTTTTGTTTACACTGAAACGGAAATTGTTCATCGTTCTGATGCAAAAGAGTATCGTTACTCACTATTTTGTTACCCCATTCGGGATAGAAACAACAAGTCTTAGGTCTGTACATTATAGATATATATATATAGATAAAACATAAGTTTTTAGATTTTTTATCTGTCTGTCTGCACGTTTGACCGCGCATCGCCCAAAAACTAGTTCATGGAATTGAATGCTGTTTTCACTTTTGTATTACAAGAGGTCAAAGTTTAGGATCCATTTTAATTCAGCATAATATTTCGAATTCTGCGTTTCTTCGATTCTTTAATTATTATATTACATGCAAGTTACTCTATCCCACGAAGTTATCTTTTGCACCTCATTTACTAAAAAATATGTTCTTTTTTGCTTGTACCCAATAAACTCAGATGTACGTAAAGCTGCTGAGCATTTGCTATCGAATGACTTGCCAATGATGATATTGAGAAAACTCTGTACAACGAGCATATACTAAACAAATGACTCAATGTTTTAGATATCTGTGGAAGTCTTGGCTGAAACAAATTTTGTATAAAAAAAAAATATTGTCGCTCGCTTATGAGTGCAAAATCTATGTGTAAATACTTTACCGGTTTTTCAACGCTTTCGCATGAATTATCAATACACTAATTGTGTAAACAAATGGTTCTATAATAGGGCGGACCGGATATATTCGCTTTTAGTTTGCGAAGCGCAATTTGAATTTTTCTTACACTGGAAGTTATTGACCTTTGTTGACAAATTTTTAGTATAGCAGATATAGACTTTTATGTTTAATTATCAACATCAAAACATTAATCGATAATAATAATAATTCCCAAGCGGATTACCCATCACATCCCGCCCGATCGGCGTGAGGGGCGCATCCGCATAACGCGCGGCTTGTTCGTTCGTGCCGAGTCGTTGAAATGTTTTGGTTTGTTAATCGTCGAGATCTAAAACTGCTCAGCTGCAGAGAGAACCTCATCAGCTAAGTAAAGTAGATATAAGATAGATTACACATTAAGAAATAATTAGTTAACAGAATAAAATTATTGCTACAAGCTAATATAAAAGTGAAAGAATAAGAAACAATTAGTTGCTATGTATTTAGGATAGAAATAATTTATTTTTTACACTGAAAATCGAGTCTGAAATATCAAATCTACCAGAAAGAGAGTTATAATCTTACCAAGAAAACAACAAAATTGGGTTGGCACTGTTTTAAAACTAGAGGTTTAAAATGCCTTGATGGACGAGACGGTACATCATAGCTCGACACCTCCCGGGCTTACCCTTCACAATTTCCCTGACTTTAAAGTACTTAACAGCTTAAGTATTGGTGTTTTTAATTATCTTAAATTATCGCTAGAAGTTTATTTTTTCGTTCAAATTTCCAATACAATAAAATTTCTTATACAAGTGACCCCATTTCTATTGATCGTCTTTTATTATAACTCCCATCCAAAATAGGAGGAACTGAAATCGGAACGCGGAAGTGTTAATCAATCGAAATATCCATCGTTCCGGAATGTGAATCAAAAAGGGACCCATGCTAATATGATTCTTATTAATTCTCAAATTCAATTTAAATCCCTGATAAGATAGTAATGAAAGCACGTTCGCATATACAAAACTATGTGAGAAAGCAAATAAATCCACTGCATAATTTTCATATATATTTTTGTATTAATTTTCCAATTACCTTAAATTTATGAGTAAATATTAATGAAATATATTTACATCTATAGACGACTATTTATAGAAGATTAAGCTAAATGAACATTTTGTATTAGTAAATATTTAAATATGTTTGTATGTATGAGCAAAGCATTTTACTTATAAAATGACTGGAAAATTGCATGTACAAATTTATAATATTGCTGCTAAATGTAATAAAAAATAAAGTATACATTGAAATTACATTTTATAAATACTAAAGTATTTAAAGTAATAGTCTCGCTACACTTTTATATTTCTTTTTGTTTTCATAGCTCTGTTATATCGTTAAACGTGCTTGAAAAATATTTAAATTAATTTTAAATTTCTTCATTTTTGTTTGCAATTATTATTCTTTGTTTACTTACAACAACATATAGCTAAGTAGAATTTCGCTTGCTTGTTTATCAATTGCTTATATACGAGTAAGTTTAACTTATTTATTCATTTGCTCTAGCGCATCTGCTTATGTTATGTTGTCATGTTCGATATTAATTGCTTATTACCCTATTTGTTGACACGATCCCCTTAAGTTAGTTGGCGGTCTCAAGTGTTTTACTAAGGTTTTAAATGTACTACTTGCCGTTGAAAACCTGATATAAAGTTCAAATCAGCGTTGTTAGATACTTTTTTGAAGAGCAGCAGCCACTTATGAACACATTTTTAAAGCTGCGCATCTCAGAGAATAATGCACTATACTTTGATATTAATTTGTATAAAGTTTTTGAGGTGTTATCTTCATCACTCAAAAAAAATGCAAATTTATTCTTTTCTTAGGCTTTAGTAGATTTATAAAACGGAGTATTCCAGCCGATTTGATATGTATAGAAATGCTTCTTTTGTAATAGTGAATAATGTTACAGATTGACAAATCACCGATGGTCGTTGAATTAAGGGTGAATTCAATGCTAGATTACACCAATCCTGAAGAATAAGGTAAAAGGAGTCTTGAATTGTTATTTTAGCTATACCAGAGATCGCCCAGTGGTTGAAACTCTTAAAATTTATATGCAATTTTCTTTAATGCTCTTTTTTCTTTATTTGACTTCCTTTTTCGCTATTGTCGAACAATTTCTTTGCTTTTCTCTTCTTTTCTTTTCTTTTATTTGATTTTACATTTGTTTTGTTGTCTTCTGTTTCGTCACCATTTTATTTACTTATATTCTATTATACCACCACGGCCGCCGTGGTGTGGCGGTAGTATTGCCGGCTAACCACACACAGAAGGTTCAAGATTCGAGTCGTGGGACAGGAAACATTAGTGGGACAGGTAACATTAAAATAGTTTTTTCAAAACGGGGTCACCCCTCGGTAGTGGTTTGGCGAACTATCCGAGTGTGTTTCTGCCATGTAAGGCTTCTGAGCAAAAATTCATCTCCGTTGTAGATGCCGTTCGGAGTCGGCAAAAAACTGTACGTCCCTCCAATTTGGAGGAAAAAATTCAAAGCGGCACACTACAAATTGGAAGAGAAAATCGGCGTAAAAATCTCTTAGGAGGTTAATGATGATATAACTGGATTTATATTGGAACGAGTTTTCGTCATCCCTTGTCAATTTTGGTTTTGTAACAAACCGGTTTCGGCGATCCGCCATCTTCAGTGATTGATTTCGTTCAGAACGAAAATTCGTTCCAATATAAATCCAGTATCCACCCTGTCGGAAAAACACAAAACCAAATCAACTCGATGATATAACTGTTGTATATAGCGCCATACATTTTTCATATTATTATATTTTATTTTATTTTCGAATTCAACAACAGATTTGACTAGAGATCTGAATAATTTTATTAAATTTTTTTATTTTAATTTATTTTATTTTAGTTTGTTTTATTTTATTTCATTTTATTTTATTTTTATTTATTTTAGTTTTTTTTCGTTGTAATTTTGTTTTATTTTATTGGATTTATTTAATTAAATTTTATTTTCGAATACAACAAGAGATCGGAATAATTTTATTTTATTTTTTCATTTTAATTTATTTTATTTTATTTTATTTTGTTTTATTTTATTTTTTATATTTTATTTTATTTAGTTTAGTTTAATTTTATTTTATTATATTTTATTTTATTTTATCTCATTTTATTTTATTTTATTTTATTTTATTTTATTTTATTTTATTTTATTTTGTTATTTTATTTTACTTTTTTTATTTTATTTTATTTTATTTTATTTTATTTTTTTTTTAAGTTTTATTTTATTTTGTTTTGTTTTGTTTTATTTTATGTTTTTATGTAGGTTAAACGCGATGTGCGCATAAATGTAATAATCAAGGATTGTACTAGGGTTTGAGTTGCGTGGTGGTTGTATGCACGTGCTTTTTTAACCTAGAACCCATAAATAAATACAAATTTTATTTATACATTGTGAGCCATCAATCATTCAATTCTCATGTAAGGAATACTTTATGTAGCATGTTAATATTTGCATATATGTATGTGTACATATGTAATAAGTAAAGATACATGTGTGGCAAAATAAATAAAATTGAGATAAGAGATGTGTATAGCTATATAATTGGAAAATTAAGTCTAAGTTTTTTTTTATTACGCATATAACTAATTAAAGATAATTTTTGTAACATGGAATTTAATCATATCGCCACCAGCCTGTGATAGCAGAGGTATAAGGCCTTGTCTACTCGTTGCAGAGAACCAAGTGGTAGTGCCAATGGCGTCAATTAGCAAACGAGGAAGTGACTGGAGACTGCTCTACCAAAGTTAACTAATAATTGGATTTTAAGAAGAAACAGCTCAAATAAAGTTAGGTTTAGCCATTCTTGTTGGATCAGTGTTCGGTTTTTGGTTCTTGTTTGTTAGTTGATATAAGATTGGGTTCGCATCCCAGTGTCAAAGAAGGGGTCTGATAAGAAGTTGTAATCTTTCTTTAATATAAATTAAATTTAGTTTTATTTGAAATCTACACCTGCATTAAGTGCTCTTTATATGTGTTGTAGGCTGGTTGTTTTGAATTTTTAAGTAATAATTTTTTGGCTGTAAAAATTGCAACAAGAAGTTATAGTTCTTTGTATTTCAGAAACCATCAATTAATTAATCTGTTTTAAAAATAAATCTTTATATATAAAACGCTAAGGGACTTTTTGATCAAAACATCAGATCTACACCGTTAAACCAATTCTCGAAAATGAGTCGAAATCATAGCACGCCGATCATTATCACCTTTAAAATAAGAAATACTTCTTATTTAATTAAGTACGCAACCTAATCTTAAGCTTCTTGAAGATAAGAGCTTTACGCACACTTGTACATACTTACCGTACTGCAAATATGAATTCAGTCATCATCGCTAAAATATTTGGTTTATTTTTCTATCTAGTCATTTTATTTTCACATACGGCACTCTATTAAGATATTCACTATATTAGCGTTGGCTAGTTGTACTTATTTGTTTTCAAATAAATGTATAGATATACCCTGCAGTGAAGCACCAAACTAGTCAAGAAACATACAAGTATACAACTAGGAATTTCTGACTGGTACCGAAACAGTCAAAAAGGGACTAAACTTGTACCAGTAAAAATTCAAAGTTATGCAGACTGCTAAAATGTCCAGAGTTGGAAAATACCTAGTACAGCTCCTTATTTAACTTTACTTTTTACCTCACTAGAACTCGAACCAGTGATCTCTCCAATCTGAATCGAGCTCTTATCCACTGAGCTCAATGGCTTCTAAATAATTTTCGTCTTCTATGATGAAACTAAATTTTGTTTGTCTCTTTTGAACTAGTTTGAATATATTTCTCTACGAAATCTGGCAATTGACATCTCGCAGGACCTCGCCATGTTAAAACTACTAGCTGCTTATATTGAAAAAAGACATTTGGCTGACTAGTTGGGCTTGATGTACATACGAGTTTTGAAAGTGTTTTGCAACTAGTTGGTTTGACTGCAGGATATGGAGGAATGTGCATGTGTATTTTGGCTATATTAGGGTGTCTGTAATTTCCTAAGTTAGTTTTGATACAGCGGAAAAATAAACCAGTTGGTTGTTGTTCGTTGTCGATATAAGTGCAAGTATAAGATTAAATACTTTTAGCGAAAAACTTTGGAAAGCTCAACTCTTAAAAATTTCATTTTTAAAATAACGATTTTAGCATTAGCAGAAAACAAAAGCTTTGTTTAATAACCCAAGCGTGTCATTTCAAATAAAAGAAGTTAGGTTGAACAAAAAAGACAAAAGGAAACCAGCATCCTCTTCCCCAGTAATACATGTACTTGAAATTGTTCAGTATTTGATCTAACAGCGTCTGCTTCAAACTGAACGTCTAGACGAAATAACTCAAAAACCGATGATAATCCCTCAACAGCAGTAGTCGGTGTTTATGTTCCTGGGAGTTGGACAATGTTCGGTCTTAATTGACAATCGGGTTATATACGTCTAAAAGGTTGTTGTTTAAGTGTAGGGAGGAACATATTTCGACTCTCAGAAAAATGATCACCGGCTACTGCTCTACAGAGAGCTTTTGCATTGTCTGTTTAAGCCTGCATATGAGAAAGCTCTGGCAAGCAACCCAGCTTAGCCGGAGTGCTCCGAAAGATTTAGTAAACACTAGCTGACCCGCCGAACTTTGTTCCGCCTTAAAAGCACAAATCATACAGTCACCCTGGGTCCACATTTAGGTCAATAAATTGGGAACCGGGTAAAATATCGAGGTGAAAGACATCTTAAATTTTAGGAGAGACGTCTAGAAAATGATTATTGAAAGTTTCATTCATTTCTATGGAGTCGTTTTTGTGTGACGCGGGCGTTATGGTAAAAAAACTACATTTTTGGTCACATTTTTCCCGCATTTTGGTCAATAACTCGGGAACTGGATGAGATATCCAAATGAAAGTTAGTTAAGTTAGACGTTAAGTGATAGAATGGTGAAAGTTTGATTCAATTCTGTTCAGTAGTTTTTGCGTGATGCGCGCAATAATACAGACGGACAGACAGACATACAAAAAATTTAAAAAATTGCAGATTTGGGTTCCGCTGGTCCAATAACGACCTCTCCTATCAGTTTTTCTTGAATATCTTCAATGTACAGACATCGACCTGCTACAATTTTATTATATGTAAAGATTAGAAAAACCACGCTTTGGGAGAAGAAACTAATGACTTCGAGATATTTCTCACCCTTTTTGCGATACGCGTATAGAGAATTGTGAGAAAAAAGAAATAAACGTTGGAGATGGTTTTAGAGGACTCTTTTTTTTCTGAATGTTTATTAATAGTCGTAAGTTGGAGGCCAAGGGAAGTGGTAAGATTCAGCAAAATAATATATTTTTGATTGCATGAAATATTTTTATATGTATACTCTTATAAGTACTTACGTGTACAAAATATTTTTACATAGAACTTGTTTTCAATTAAGAAATAAAGCTATATGAATAACAGAGACCTTAATGTACGTACAGACATTGTATAGTTCTAGTATATTATGATGAAAATTCCAAAAGCAGACAATGTGCAATTCAGTCACAAGAAACTATATTTTATATATCGTTCCAATATACATCAAACCATATTTTGGTGATGTTTGTTTACATTTGTTTTGGGCGAGTAATTGTTTGCAATGAAAATTCAAAATTTAAATGGCAACTTGTCAGCATGGTGGTATCTGAGGTGGGCGGACAATTCGACTTATATACCCAGTAGTATCAAAGATTATACCAGTGTCTAAGGTATTGCCATACTGCGCTCACTTCTTTGAAACACACTGCGGTATAACTACGCCAATATTAAAAACGCGCTACTTTTAATCTCTCCTACAAATGTATGCGACCTAATTTTTTTTGATATTTTTAATTTAACATTCGCTGGATGCGAATCTGAATGAACCACGAAGTCTACGAGAAGCTAGGTCTTGATTCAATACACTAGGCAATCATAACACTTAGATGAACTTTGTTTATCCGTCCATGTAATGGTCATTCTATTACCCCCAAATAGAGAATTTATTAAAATGGAAAAGAGCAATTGATAGCCTTTATGCCGCTATCGAAATTATGAAAAGAGTGAACAATGTCTTAAAGATAATACTTACCAGTATAGCTAAAAAGTTTCAAAACTGCAGAAGCTCTCTGCTCTACAGTAATTAATGCTGGTATTGTTTATGTAGATACTTACTTATGTTGTTATTCAAGTACAGTTCGTTTATCAAAGGTGCGTACAGAGAGACTAGGGGCGCAAGCTTCCGCTCAACTAAGACAAGCAGAAAAAGGTGAGTTATTGAAAATACTATAAGCGGTACGACGCGAGTAATGAACAAAAAACAAAAACAAACATTTCGACGTGATAGGTGAGCAAATTTTTTAGGAGATCGAAAATAAAGGGTGCTCTTTTTTGTGAATTATTCTTTGTTAATATTAAATTTACTATTATCTGTTCTTTATTGCTTTATTTGAAAGAGCTCACATGTTTATGAGTTTAGGAACTTTTTATGCTGCTTATTTTCGCAGTCAATTAATATCGATATATCGATTACTGGGCCGAAATCAGCTATTTTTCAAATAGAGTATTTTCTTCCACTTTATCGCCATAGAACACTACCGAGATCAGAAAACTCAGAACTGGGCAGTAAGAGTTGTGGCCACTTTTACCAAAAAAATAAAAGATTGACTAAAAAGTTCCATCCATGCTAGCTTCGAAACTCTTGTTTCAATAATTTGATTTGAATTATACAAGTTTTTTGTCCACTTGTGTATTATAGCACATATTGTTTGATATATTGCTCTTAAATTTTCCAATTGTTATCAAACTAAATGCATGTATTTCGAAATACAATCAAGCTCTTAGGAGATACAGTACATAATGGTTTTTTTCCTAAAGTTTAGTTGGGAATTTTGGTATAGTATTTAAACCAGACCTGCTAAGTAATGATTACTAATTGTTATGATTACCGATTTGATTGATTATTTTTTGGAAAATTGAAAAATGTTGATTACTTATTGTTTTCGGGTCTAAATGATTATTTTAATGATTAATTTAAAATAAAAATTATCAAAAAAAAAAAATTTTTATTAAGAAAAGTCACAATTAACCAAAACAATTTCTGTTTTATTACTTTTGACTATTTTTGATAGCTTTTTGGTATTGTTGATTTTTTTTCCTATATCAATCAATTAGTAATTGCGGATTTTTTTATACAATTAAAATAATCATTATTTATTAAAAGAGACATATTATCAATTGATTACTCAATTTTATTGGTAAATTCACACAGGTCTAATTTCAACTTGTTTTATTATACCAGTGCTTCCCTGTTAAACCAAATTTTAATTCGCTTTTACCACAAGACAAAATTTCTGTAAAATTTTTCGCAATTTTAGCAACTTTTCTTAACTAATAATGTTATTGGTAGAATCTTCAGTTTTTCTATACAATTTTCAAAATTTCAGCAGCTTCTCTTAACCAATAAGTTTATTGGATAGACTCTTAATTTTTTAAGAAAAAATCCTTAAGTATTTGTGATACCTTTGGCTTTTATTGATGATGATGATGATTAAAAGAGAGAGTTAATTGATGTGAGTTGCAAATTGGACTGTTGAATGAGCGAGCGAACAACTATAGTTGAGAGCATAGCTTGGGCCTAGAGGTAAGATTAGTAATGTAGTCAAACGGTTTAGTTCTTAACTAGTCTTTCTGCAAGGTTAATAGCAAATTTACATAAATTTTAAAGAGTTCCTTATTTATGGAACACCCTTTCCAATGCGGCAGGTGGAAAACGGTATTTACAAAAAAAAAAAAAAAAACAACAGCATAGTGTATGCGAGTAATTACTGCCGCGATCAAAAAATTCTCCGCGTTCAATAAGCATTTTAGTTGAGTTTACGGAGCGGAGCACATCGGTTTTGTAAGCGCGGTGCACATTTTCGAGAAAAATGCACATTTAAAAGAAAACGATATACGAACAAATATACATGCATAAGTAAAAACAAACAAAGTGATTCAGTGCATGTGTTTGAGAAAAAAAAAATTATAACATTTGCATGCTTTGGCAATGAATTGGAAAGTAGTAATAATATTGTTTGTCATAATAACGCGAGCAACGACAAAAGTCGTCAGCGCGTATTTAAGAACATTTGATACCGATGTGAAAGGTGATGAAGATGACATCAAGCGCAGCGTTGACACGCCAAATATTCTGTCTCTACTAGGACCACCGCCAACAATTGAATTCAGCCCAAAGACGCTACCCAATATTGCAACGCCAACACTGACGCAAGCCGATAAAGAAGCAAAAATAGTAACGCTTAGACCTTACAAAGGCAACGATAACCCAGCGACAGCGCTCATCGACGTCATTGTATTAAATTCTACAGCAAAAACTCATGCTTACATTGTTGATAGTAGTCATGAAGCGGATGACAGCGACAGCGGCAGCGGCGACCGCTATAGTAGTACCTTCATACCATTAGAGCGGAATAATAGCACAGAATATGTGAAGCACGCAAAATACTGTGAACCGGAAGTATTCGAGCACGATTATATAATCGTTGAAAATCACACACATTCCAATACGAATTATTGGAAGCGCGCACATATCGGCGAACATGCAGGGTTACGCGACGTTTGCCTAAAACCAAACGGCTTACCGTTGACGCGCCTATGCCGCTATAACGGACAGCGGCACACCGCGGAATGGGAAGATATACGCAATTGGACGCGCATTGTTTGTATGCGTCAAACGCGCGAATGCATATTGAGTGACAAATTGAACGCGCTGCACGAGCGCTTGCTGGAGCAACGTCAATTGTTGAGCGATGTGCATAAGCGCGGCCAGGTGACTAAGCAATTGTATGACATGTTGCGTCAAATTAATTTTAAACTCATACCCGCTGATGTACATTTAGCATCACAAATATTGCAGGAAGTTGCTGCCGCTGCAAAGGATACAGAGCTATCGTTGGATGTGGTGCGAATATGCGATCGTTTGATGGCGAGCGATCATCAGGTGCTGCGCATATCTGCTAATTTGAACTCGACCAATGCTATATTGGACACGTTTGAACAGTATATGGATGCGTTGGCTGCACGACAAGTACCCACCCGAAGCTGTGCAAGCAAACTTACAACTACAATTGTTTCAAGACCGAGTGTCGGTGTGTCGGGTGTTACGGATTTAGCAAGTAGTTACGCCAAAGCGGTGGAGGAGGTTAAAATGGGTTACTTGGGTGTGCGCGCACATATATCAACTAATATAAGCGTATTTTTTGTGAATCCCAGCTGCTCGAATATATCTGGTATTGCTGTGTATGCACCATTGCCGCAGCAGCAGTTAAACGCAGCCAAGGAGTCGTCAACCAGTGCGCACACAGCAAACACGCCTCACTCACTTTTCAATGCAGCCATTGCAAATTTCCGTTATCGTTTTATTTATATGAATGAGTCGGTGTCGGCGCTTATGCAGGAAGATGATTTACAAGTGGCAAGTTTTCTGCCTGCTAGTCTATGGCAACATGTAAGCGCTGCACTGCTTGCGAAGGGTAAAGCACCAGTGATAGTGTTCAAAGTGTATGGTCATGATGCGCTCTTCGTTGATCCGTCCTTGGTGTATACGAGCAAACCTTTCAGTAAAATTCTCTCCATCTCTATACCAGGCTACAAAGGTAAGTGAGACTCAGCAAAGGCGCTAAGCAACAGCGCATTTAACCCTTGGCATGTGATTATAGAATAGATGACTTTAGATAAGTTTCTTGACCTCATGATATATGTACATTTGACTGGAACAAAAAAAATTGATATAATTTTTTTTTAAATTATGTTCATAATTTTTAAAACGTCGAAACATTATTATATTATATATTATTTTTAATTATTATACCTTTCATGGACATGAAATGGTATTATAACTTTGGTCCGATGTTTGTAAGTGCGGGAAGAAGAAGAGATAGACACACCAATAAGTATACCGAAATGATCAGGGCGATGAGCTGAGTCGATTTAGCCATGTCCGTCTGTCCATCTGTCTGTTTCTACGCAAACTAGTCCCTCAGTTTTTGAGATATCTTGATCAAATTTGGCATGGAGCCGCCATTTTGCATGAGATTAATCATTCGTCGGAATCAGCAAGATCGGAGCAATACAACGCATAGCTCCCATACAATCGGCAGTTTCGATAAATGGGTTTTGGGCTATAAATTTTGAAATTAAAAAGCTAGGAACGGAAAATTTTGCAGGTTTGGTACATATTATATATGTAATGTGTGTAGTGAAAGGCAGATAGATCGGAACTACACAACATATAGCTCCCATACTATCGATAGTTTCGATAAATGGGGTTTGGGATATGTATCTTTAAATTAACAGCCTTGCAGAGTGTGTACTTACAATTGGAGTAAGGATCGGACACTTAACACCGTGATGCGTATTCATAAGAGGTACAAAGTCTTCGGCACAGTCGAAGATAGCTCTTTCCTTACTTGTTAAATTATAAAAAAATGAAAAAAAAAATGATAATATTTATAAAAATTTATTTTTTGACCTGCGGACCATTTATGACATAAGTAGGTACATTTTGAGAAAGTATAAATATGATAAGGAAAAATTTTGGCTCAGTCTAATGAATATATCAAAATTTCCATATTAAAAGTACACAAAAAAAAAACTAAAAAAAAAATTTTTTTTATTAAAAATAATAGCACACAAACAATCATTATTCACAAAAATATAGTATTGATAGTACACTCATATAATTTGTTAAAAAAAATTCACAATAATTAAGGTCGCTTGTATATATAATGAGATATTGAAAGAAACTGTCTAACCAAATAACTGATATGTATTGCGACAATTGGCCCTTTAGTTAATTTCGGGAGATGTTTTTTATTGTAAACTTTTTTAATTAATTTATGATTTATTTATTTATTCAATTGGGATGAGCATAGATATACTCTTAAGTGTAATATCATTGATCGTTTTTGTTCATTGTGAATATTAATTACTGCATATTATTTATTTTCTTCATGGAGTAGATAGGAAGTGTTGTGTGGTGGGCTTTTGATACTTAGTAATCAGCTCATAGTGGAATGGAGTAAATGTGGCTCTGGGCCTTTTTACGCTTTAGTTTAGTGTGCCTAATTTTGTGTATCTTATCTTAAATATGTTTTATAATCCGCTTGATAATTGCTGATGCGTGTAAAGTCAATTAAAATAAACAAACGAAAGAAGGTGACGAGTTTTGCTACTTCATTTTGTAATTGGTTGTGAATTTGTTAGTGAATATTGTATTCGTCGTTTGATAAATATTCTAATGGTTCGGCGATACTCTTTGGGGTTTTGCAAAATCAGGTCAGTTAAGCACTATGAGCTCTTTTCATACTCCACCAGCTCGCATCGAAGAGGTTGTTTGGATGACTCTAGGCCCAACTGTCTAAGAACAGAACAAAAATTTCTTACAGGCAGAGAACTGCAATCTAATTGGGAAGACTGAAATTACGACTGACCATGATTTTTGATAGAATGCAGAATTCAAACCCATCATTCTTCCCACTTACAAAGCTCAACAGTACACTACTTACTGTTCCATGCCTCCTTTCATGGGTAGTGATTATAATAACAGATGACTAATTCGGTAATGATGGATTTTTATCCAAAAACTTCGGGTCGTTATGAGCAAGTATTCAGTGTAATATTCAAGTCAGATTGCTAGCCTTTGATGTTTCGACAGTTTTTGCAATCCCTATTACATTAAACCAAATCAATTTCCAATAGCCCGGCTTGACAATCCATACAAATTTTCAGACCAATACTTTTTTACTCTGATTCATTTATAATAATAATGATAAAATTAAGGCCAAGCTCCACTTTCAATTTTTGGAGTGCTGCTTCTACTTTTCCACACAATTTGCCGGAACCTAAATGTGATATGCCAACTCAGAACAACATTTAACATGGCAGAAGGATTTTTACGAAGAAGCTTTTCCATTGCAAAAACAACCACTGAGGTCTGCCTACCATGCCGAGGGGTGATACCGATTTGAAAAAACTTTTTCCAAACATTTTTGTGTTAAATGCCCCGGCACGGTTCAGCACAATTCTAAAACACGGAGCTGACACTGTGAGGTAAGCGTCATTTTGAATCGGTTTCTTTCTTTTGATTCTACGCAAAATATTTGGGGTTTCGGACTTACAACCTGGAATAGTTGTTACACATTTTCTTTCCAGACCTATCTAAAAACTTGCACCAATGTCCCGTTTGGTCATATCTAATGTCAAACGGTCGAGCGTATGCTCTTTTCGACTTTGGTTTAGAGGGCTTCCAAGCTCGGTGACCACGCTTTCTAAACTGTGTTGGCTTTTGCCACCTCTATTCTAAACTCTGATGGTTGTTGTTGTTGCAACTCTGGGTTTGTTTTGAACTCTGGTAGAGTATGTTGAAAGTTCTTGTACAATATATATGAATTGTCCATAGCCACATCAAGTAAATTATAGATTAAGCGAGTTGCCCACTTGTTCGTCTTCATTCTAACATGGTATGGTCCTATGAGTCCATCCTATATGTCGGAAATTTTTTCCTATTCTTTCTATCCTATCGTATCATAGTGAATAAAAGTGATGCTTTGAACGAAGCGCTTCAAACCGATTCTAAACGTACGGATTCCAAAGAATGTTGTCCCCTATATGCGCGAGAATTCGGATACCAAAAGATTAGCATAAAAAACCGTATCCCAAAAATTTTGCAAAGTTCCACTTCTTCAGTTTTGAGCTTTGTAAAAGTATAATTTTAAACTGCAGAAAGATTCATTTGAGTAGCTAAAGTCTGGATGAAGAACTTGTATTGAAGAATAAAAAAAAACATATTTTAATTACATACCTTTCACTTATATTGAAGTTTACATCACCCGCATCTCCCAAGGTCTCCGAGGAATTCAGCATTTCGTTAATGACGGGGTTCTCTGGTAGATTAAAATTAAAATCAATATTTTTATAGGGGTCATCATCGACCTAATAATTGTCCTCAGACGCTTCATTATCAGATGTTAACTTTTAAACAAATTTTTAATTTCATGATCTGATAAGTATTTGTTGTTGGACCAGAACATTTCTAATAATAAAATGAAGTCGGGGTTAATTTAGTTTAATTTAAACACTTCTCTGCTATAACTTTCTTTGACTCCCAAGCACTATAAACTATTTTTAATAAAATTTTTTTTTCAAAGAACTCGCGAAATGAATTCACTCAAATCGGACCAACAACCAGCTCAAAATAAATTGCACATAAATGAAGATATTCTGTACAGTTCAGTGTACAATTTATTTTAAATTTCTTAAACATTTTTTTATTAATTAAATGACTATCCACTAAAGGGTTAAGGGAAATTTATTTCAGGCTGTCTTTCAAAATTTTTCCAAAAAAATATTTACTATTTAGGGTAATTGACAATTAATTATATTCGATTTAATTTTTTTTGCTATACTCGTAGTCTAATTATAAATTAAAGTCTTTCTAACATTATTTTCTTTCGTACTACAGAACAATTTCCTGAACCGCTATCTTTCTTTTTACGCAATCGCTATGAATATTTGGATCCATCGCTTATAGCACAAACGGGCACCGGCTGTGGTTATTGGAACTATTCAACTTGGGTGAATAATGGCGTTAAAACCGATACCAAAAATATGATCAAACAATCCATAATCGAATGTCGCACTCAACATTTAACACAATTCTCATTCCTGCTAGGCGGCACCTACAGGCAGAGCGACATAAGCGAAGAAGTACTTATAACACCTATACATTTGCGTGCTTTGGATATCATATCGCTCATTGGTTGTACGCTCTCATTGCTTGGTTTGTGCGGTATTTGGCTGACAGCTGTGCTTTTCAAAAGTTGGCGCTCCCTCGCCTCCACCAAAGTATTACTCAATCTATGCATTGCGCTCACATTACAAATGGTGATCTTCTTATTCGTCAACACCAAGGATATGTCCGCAGAGTTAGTAGAGGATCGGCTCTATATCAATTGTATATTATTGGGAGCATTTATGCAATATTCAATTTTGGTATTATTCGCTTGGATGATGATTATAGCTTTATTACAATTTCAACGTTATGTCACTGTTATTGGCATCGAACGCCCCAAACATTATATATTCAAATCGGCTATATTAGCATGGGGTGTACCACTATTGCCGTGTATCTTGTTGGCCTGCATGGATCCAAAATCGTACATACCTAGCGAATATGAATTGCAAACAAATAGTGGTTTATGTTATCCGAGTGGTTTGGGCCTCACATTGGGTGTTGTAGTGCCAGTTACGGGTGTTGTAGTAGCCAATTTTACGATCTTTATTTATGTTTTCTATAGCATCTCACATACGCTAAATCAGGCAATGCAACGCAGTGAGAAGAAAATGATTGTTAAACAGATACAATTGTCTGTGTTGCTCTTCTTCTTGCTGGGAATCTCATGGATTTTTGGATTGTTTGCTTATATGCAAGCTGGTTTAATATTTTCATACTTCTTTTGTCTTACGGCGACATTGCAAGGACTTGTTTTGTTTATATACTTTGTATTATTGGATGAAGTGCCACGTAATGCCTGGTTGACTTTAATACATCCGCATCGTAAGAAGAAGAATGATAAACCTACTACAGAACTGCAGTCCATGACTACTTCAACTGGCTTGGAGAGTGGTAGCTGTTCACGAGAGACTTTCAACAGAGAGCACAGAGTTGAACAAAAAAATGGAAACGCCCCAAATCAAGTAATGAAAGAAAATCAAGCGGCAACAAGCTAAATCAGAGCGTGAACTATTAGTTAAGTTCACATATAATAAATAAGTAAACTAACATTGTATATAGACTGAAAAACTGTATTATTGAAACATTTGAGTATTTATATACAATACTTAGTATATAACGTTTTCCGACCCGTATTAGCCGCATTTACGTATAAAATCATAGATCCAAATACTGTGTAAAAATTTTAATTTAGCAAATTCCCTGTGCTCATACCATGCTTTTACTGAGTGTCACACAGTGTCTCACAGTGAAAATGATCCAGTTGGTTCTTCTAATTATTACGCAAACTTCTTCAGCTAAATTCGCTTGTTTATTTTATATATAAAATTAAGTTAGTTATTTCATGGAAATTTTGTTAAACAGTGTTTCCAAGCTTACGCAAAAATTTCAAAAATTACTGAACTTTCAAAAAAAAAAAAAAAGCGGGATGAGAATTTTTCAATTCAAAATTAGTTTTGAGTACGCACTTTTGTAGCCGGTTAGATTCTAGTTTCTTAAGCATTTTTCGGGCTTTTGACATTTTTTTTCTACATGGTGTTTTGTATTTCCTTTCTTTCTTTTGAATAAGGAAGAAAATGTCTTTCAATATGAAAAAAAATTGCCAAAAATCAGCGTCATTTTTAAAAGTCTTGAGACTAACACTCTATGAGACTAGATATAATAGGCTGCAAAACAGCATGCTCAGAATTTATTTCGAAATTCTTGAATCAATTTGAAAATCGTCACCCCGCACTTTTGGAATTTCCAGGAATTTTCGCATAAGCGAAACACTAATTTAGTAGATTTTTATGACAGCACTATCTATATTTTAAGTTTTATTATTTTTTTTTGTCAACAAATTAATTTCAACTTAAAAAATTTTCAGAATATATTAGAATATTAAACTGGATCATTTTCACTTTATATTTGATTTATTTATTTCTTTCAATTTCTTAAAAGTTAGGTTTTAGACTATATATTGCTAAGTATCATCAAAAAATATAGAGCTTACAAAAATAAAGCTGTCAGCATTAAGCACTACACTTAAACCAAGAAATGAGTCATACGCTTGATTGATTCACATATGACTCATTGGAGAGGAAGGTGTTAATATAGATTAGTTGTAAATTTTTATAACTAGTTTCTGAGTTCTAAAATATCATCTCGATTTTGCTTATAAAAAAAGTCAGAAGTAAAATGTTCATCAGTTGGGTCGTTTTCGAGAAATCAATGTTTGAAACGTTTGGTGTCTTCACCTGATTTCTAGTTTTATAAATTTGTCAAAAACCCAAAAATCAATATTCGGAAAGTTGGTTGAACTGTTTAAAAAAAAGATGTTTCCAAAAAATTTTTTATAAAGATGCCGTAAAAAGCTATTGACTTTTCAAGCTAAAAACAAACAAAATTTTCTTTTTTTCCTTCTTGACCCAATTTTTTTACCTGAAACTTATACAGAACTTTTTTTTCGCTATTTTGAGATAAATAATATAAATATAATTGAAAACAAAAAAATGTTTTTTTTTTCGGTACAGTCTAATGACTATGTAATACAATATCTTCCTATTATCAGTACTTTATTCAACGCATTTTTAACCTACAGTGAAACACTAAATAGTCAGGAAAAGTACTATCTTACAACTAAAGAAATTTGACTAAAACAAACTAATCCAAAAAGAACTAAAATTCTTTAAGAAAAATATTCAAAGTGAAGCCAAGTACTAAAGTCTCCATCGTTGGAAAAATGTTCTTATCCGCTGTGCCCGAATGCATTGAAATAATTTTCAATCACCATGATCGAACTAAGATTTTTTGGCATACTTTAAACTAGTTTGAGACTGGTATACTTTCGACCGATGTAGGACTTCACGTCATCGGGTAAAAGCACAAACTGAATATATGAAAAAACCGCTGGCTGATAAGTTGGCTAAGAATTCATATTAGTTGTAAGGTAGTTAGTGACTAGTTAGTAGTTTGATCATTTATTTATTTTTAGTTCTAAGAAAATTTGTACTTCATAAAGTACATACATATAGTTTAAGAAATATAATTTCATGTTTATTCTACAGATCAGTCATATTAGGATCTTGCTTAGAATAAGAGATAAGACATCCGTAATAATTTGACACTAGATCAGTTCTTTCGAAACTATCGTGTCGCGTTATAGAATTTTTTCGTGATGGTCCAGTGAAGATTACGCACTGGAGCTGCCAGTTGCCGCACAGCCAGTATTGTTTATGATTCCGCAAGGGAACCAGATTAAACAAAATTGTAAAAAATAATCATTTTACAGAAAATAACAAGAACCAATCTTGAGCTCGAAAAATTTATTGTAAAATTTACTTCGAAATAAATTTTATATTTTTGATTTTTGTAACTTTTAAATATGGTAACACTTACCAATCGTCTTCAAACTTCCAGCGTCATATCTCTTATTTAGAGTTAATCCTTATTTGGCTAAATGGCTGGGTTACTAGTAAATTTAAGACGGCAGAAAAATAAATAAAGAAAACAACTATAATAAAAGTATTTTGTGTAACTTATTTTTTTAAGGCAAGAAAGTTTAACTTAGTGGCTTACAGTAGGTGAGTAAGGTGATGCTCACGTACCCATAATCACTGTTGCGTGACATGTCACATAGAATGTTAAAATTACACAAATAATAGTTTTCCCCATCAACTAACATTGAAGAATTTGATGCCGGGTCTGTTCAATTTATACCAAAGTTTATTATCGCAAAAGCTTCATATTAGCGCTGACCATGTGAAAACGGAGAGCATGCTTAAAGCTCTCTATCGTATATGATGTCCAGTATTGCCGTTTTGGTTATTAAAAAAAAATTGGTAAATTTTCTCACCTTAAAAAGTTCCTGATCATTTTTTTGTCCTGTTTGGTAATTTTTTCGATGCCTTGAGGCCAAATGTATCTTTTTATTCCTCGCAATGCGGTAAGTATGTTCTCCAGGCAAGCCAGAATTTTAGGCTTCTGAAAATATAGACTAATCTGGCAAGCACTACATTGGACTTATAAGAACTTAAAACTTTTTTTAAATATAACTCCAGATGCTGCTTTTTTTAAGATGCGACATTTTTATATTATTTTATATACATATGTACGTACCTGTAACTTCTAACTTCCTGTTCGTTTTTATAAATTGATAGTTTTTATGGTTATTTATTTTTTAATTTTTGGTTACTTCTCTTTTTTTGTTGTGGCAACACTGATGCTGTTAAGGCATACAGCTTTTTGTTTTCTTGTTCTTAATTGAAGTCTGTAAAAGCTTTGTGTTATTGCAATAGCTTCGGCAGCAACCGTTATCAGCGAAAAAGTTTTCGACTAGCAATGGAATTATAAGAATGAAAATACAGGGTGGTTACAAATGTAAAACATGATGGAAACTTAGCTACTGCAGTATGGACAACGTAAGAAACCCACAATTTAGACGTAGTACATACATTGCAGTGTGGCTGCAAGCAGACAACACAATTAAATGCTTTCCAATTTCTAAAAAGTTCCATTCTCTTTGTCAGTAAAGGGCTTTGCTCCTTCTCAATAAAACTTCATTTGTCATGCTAAATAGACTGCTTCCGTAGTAGGTAGGTGGTGCGATTTGAGTTTCGTCCTACTATATTTTGCAAGAGTTGGTTCTTTTTAAAAGCTCTTTACTTCCATGTTATAAAAGTTCGGTGGTTTTGTCATTTTTACTTCCTCATAATTGGTTGGGTGATAGCATTTTTTTGCAACTCCACTCGACTGACTTCCAGATACCCTGTCACAATTTTCGATAGACGAATGAAGATTTTTCACTTGTAGGAATTCACAATTGCTTTCAATTAGATTTTCGTTCAATTCTGAAAACTTAAAAAAAGTGAATATTTATAATATAAAGTATTCTAAGGCCAATTCACTTACAGGTGATCCCATAAGAACATATGAGCAGTGGCTTCTTTTGTCAAAATAAAAAAATTACATGCAATATGACAGAAGAAGCCGCGAAAGCAAAAACAAAACACATGAAGTGTGTGTGTGCATACAGCAACGAATTAGCCGTGCTATTACCTAATATGAATTCGCCTTGAAGTGTTCTAAGGTCTTAGTTTTTGGGTAAAATGGACTATTCAAATCTACCCTATGCTGTTAGGCTGAAAGTTTGAATCAATTCATGCTTTGCGAGGCATTTGAAATCAAACTGCCATTTGAATCAATTGCCACTTTTCGTTTCAGTGCTCCATATTGCGTTTTCGTAATGTATTATACATTAAAAGTGAAATTGAACAAATTACTTCAAATGTAATGAAGCCGTCTGTCTGTTTGAACGCAAACTAGTCCCCCAGGTTTAGAGATATCTCGATTAAATTTGGTAAGAGGCAGCCATTATGTAAAGTATTAATCATTTGTCGGAACCAGCATGATCTGACTAATACAACGCCTAGCTCCCATACAATCGATTGTTTCGATAAACGGGTTTTGGCCTATACCTGTTGCAATTAAAAAGATAGGAAAACAAAATTTAGCAGGTTTGGTACATATTATATATGTAATATATGTAAAGAAAATCACCCAAATCGAACCGACATAACATATAGCTCCCATATAATTGATTTTTCCGATAAATGGGGTTTGGGCTATGTATCTTTAAATTAACAGTTTTGCAGAGTTTGTACTAAGTGTGAGATCGGACACTTAAAACTGTGATGCGTATTCATGAAAGGTATAAGGTCTTCGGCATAGTCGAAGACAGCCCTTTCCTTACTAGTTTATATGGTAATTTTTTAAATTGATTAATTCACAAAATAGGTCAGCAGGATTTTTTGCAATTAACGCAAGATACAAAAATTTCCTTTACATAATAAAATTAAGATTCATTTTTGCGTTGCCCTTAAATTTTTTTTTATTTGGCTTGGCCGGTTTATGCATTGGGGCCTTCATATGTTGGGCGACATTCTGCATCCACTTGGCTCAACTAATTCTTCCATAATGTAAATTTCTGAGCACCACCTTCCTATTTATCTGTGTCGCTATTTCTCGGATGCTTTCAGAACACCTTCAAATCCCCCTAAATACGACTGGTAAATAACTTTTGAAAATTTAACTACATAAATAAATTTTTTAGACCACTCAAAGATTTTAACAGTCGGTATTTTGCTGTCTTCTGTATTGATGTTTAGGTTTTCTCAGAAATTACCCAGGTAACAATTAAGGAGTTTAAGTTCAGGTGAAACCGAACATTATATACATAATAGTAATATATTGCGCAACCCCACTTTACACGGGGTAGGCAGTAATTCCAGTCCTAACTAAAAACAAGGAATTCCCTCATAAAATTTGTATGCTTTAAAATAAAAAAAAAGTAAAGAGATCAATTTTTTAGTTGTTACTAACTATGCTATATACTAATGGGAGCCTCCATCAATCACAGAATCTGTGTACTGAAAAGTTTGCGGTGCGAAAACTTTTTGTGGAAGTAAAATATTAATAAAAATCTTATTTATATAGCTGAACTAGTTACACAATATAAATTTTACAAATAAAATTGTCAGAACTATATTGAAAAAGTGGGCGTGGTCAACCAATTTCTACCATTTTTGAAATAAACAATTGCTGTTATAAAATCAACATTTTCACCGAATTTCCTAACAAAAACTCCTTTTTTGTTCAATATGGCATTAAAAAGATCTGGAATGCACTATAAAATGGGTTAGAGCTTCTTTGTCCATTCGCATAACATGGCCCAGCCAACGAAATATTTGTGCTTTTATTCGCTGCGATTTGCGGTACGCCCGTACAGCTCATCGTTAAATTTCCCTCGATACTCGCCGTTGACATCACGGGAAGGACCATACATTTTCCCGATAACTTTTCTTTCGAATACTCCAAAAAGAGATATCACAAACAGTACAAATAAATGAATAGAAAGAAAAAAAAAACAAAAAAAAAATTACTTTGATAACCCCCTTAAGGTGGTAAGGACCTTACCGAAACTTTGGAACACATCTGGAAATAGAAAATAATGTAGTCGTTTTTTCTATTGTAGTAGTAATAAATTAGACCAACTCAGCAAATATAAATAGTACCTAATAAAAAATCGGGCATTAACACAAAAAAGTGCTATTAGTGCCTGTAGAAACGCATACTGTTATGCACCGTTAGTTCTAACAAATTTAATTAGGTCTCATGGGAACTTAGTCATACTTAGCACAACCCATGTGCAATTGCACTTTCAACTAAGAACTCTCACCTCACATCTGTTGGTATCATACTTAAATAATTAATAAGTTATAAAGATAAAAAATATTAATTCATCGTGGTCCAGGTGCAAAAAGCTGCTAACCACATTCAGTAAATATTTGTTCAATATTGCGAAAATACTCAATTGAGTGAAAACTACACTCCACTCTCAAAAATTCATAATCTATCGTAAATATATGGAGTTAGCAGCTTTTAATAACTTTTTTTAGTAAGAAATTTTCTTTTTAGTAAGCTTTAGCAATGCTGAACAATGAACAAATCATTTCCTTTCGCCACCCACTGCTGAGATCTCAGACAACTCGAGCAGTTCGGAAAGCTCATATTAAAAAAGTGGACTTCGCAGCTTTTACCGCGGTAAGGATGTCAAATGTAATGCGGGTAATTTTAAGCCAAAAAACGCAATTACAGGTTCCTCTAGCCTTAAGCAAGTGTATGTAACCGGTAAATCAATCTAACTTTCAATATCACATTATGAATGCAGACATTCAAGAACAATAGCTTCAAGCACTACCTTGCATTTAAGTTGGGTATAAAGGTAAGAATTACTCATTGTTTATATATTTATATATCAAGTCTTAAGTCATATTTTCATGCACTTGCCATTACCATGGACGTGAAGCTAAGAAGTATGTGAATTCATATGCATATTATGACATTCAATTCTGCAAAGTAAAATGAGTGTACCATTTTCAAACCCCTACGTTCATATAACACTCGAACAACTTCGCAAAAATAAGTATTTAATTACAGCATATCTTATAGCGGATTGTCCAGTTGATTGTAATTTATGCGTCTTAACCATTAAAAATACATGTAAAAATATTTAAAAAGTAATCCAGCTAAATCGCCTACAAGTCAAAGGTAATAATTATATACATATATATGAATAATTGTGTGTGCTTTTAAATATTCTTCGCTTGAGTGCTTAAAGAAATATGAATAAAGCCATGTTTGTTGCAAATATGTATTTCATTGCACCATAGGTATAACTGGCCCGCCATGGAGCTTGGAGTTTGAACAAACATTTTGACATGCATTTATAGGTATACGTATACTGGGGATGTTGATACCGCGACTCAGTGCTTTTTTATGTACTAAAAAACTGAATTGCATTTCTATAATCCGGGATTCGAAGTATGTTATTAATAACTCTTAGACCCGGCCCAATTCGCTGCGTCGTGAACCAATAATAGACTGAGTCCGATTTTAGTCATTAGATCCCATACCAGATAAGATATGGAACTTAATTACATCGCTTATTGCGGCACTCATTATCACGTTTCGTGTGATACCCATATTGTACTAACATATTTTGGGTCACCTTGGCCCACATATCGGTCGATATCGGAAATAAATGATATCATACATTTTAAGTTGAACGTTTAGTAATGTAGTGGTTAAAGTTCCATTCAATTCCCTTTCGCAGTTTTTAAGTGATGTGCGCCCAAACATACCGACAGACATATAGACAGATAGACAAAAATTCCAAAAACTGTTGTTTGACTTAATAATAATCCCTCCTATCGATTTTTTTTAAATATCTGCAAGGTGACGTGTCATTATGTCAATAGAATTAATGTCAGTGACATTAGTTCGCTTTCATTGACATTTTGACAGGCCACCATCTGCATACAGACCTGGTAAAATTTGTTTATATGTAGAGATTTATTATGTCTGATTTTTATGAGTCAAAATATGGAGGTAGTGTATTGCAGCGGTATAGTAGTAGCATCGCTGTTTCAAGTACCGGGAAAGGTAAAATGGACGTTTTTTTCAAACGGGATCGGCAATCGGCAGTTAGTTTTTTTATTGATGTGTAATATTTTTTTGTAATTCGAATGGAAGAAGATGCTCCGGCGCGGAAGGTTTGTCTTGTCGGAACCCACCTATGGAAGCAGAGGATGATTGAGGCCCCAAGACCAAGTGAAGAGCGATCAGTTTTCTACTTAGCCGCTAATAATAAAATGGGTTCAACCGAATCTACATCAAAAGTCTTCCACCAATTTGCTCAATATTTGATTTTTTTATTTTAATGCACTCACTTTTAAAATATTTTTGACTATAAATGAGCTTGAAATCAATAATAATTTTTATTTTATAAAAATAATAATTTATTTATTTATTACCAGTCTTTATTTAAATAGGAAAAGGAACCGCCATAGCTTTTCTAATAGATCTATTTCGGAGTACTTTGTCAGATAAATTTGGGAACGATCCGTTAACTAAGGCTATCAGAACGACAATTTGTTTGTCAGCTAAACTCGTTTTGCATTGTTATTTTTTTCGATCTGCTTATTTTAAATTTTAAATCAGCTCAAGGCCAAGAACAATATTTTTTACTAAGATGAAAAATTTTCTAACCTCAAAATAACTTGAATTATTTTGTTATTTGTATTTGAAAGAAATTATAAAACCCAATAGGGCGGTGGTTTCAATAACTATTTTGCTTTATCGATTGTCCTTGTCAAATTAGTTTTTTTTATAAATCGGTTTCGGCGTTCCGACATCCTCAGTGTTAAGTTTCGTTCTGATCTATGGATGCTGTAGTAGTGGCAATATTAATATGTGTGTGCGCTGGAGCATCAATATACATAACATTTTTTGAAGTTTCCCAACTTGCTCATCACAGATTGCTTCTCGAACTCTGGGCATCGAATCTTAATGCCTGCGCCAATGATGGCGTTAAAGTCACAGTTTTTACGTACTCAGCCACCACTTGTCAGCTATATCATTTCTTGCAATTTGTCTTATGTTATTAACTAGAAGACCCGGACACGCTTCGTTTCCTCTCAGAACTTATAACAGACTGAGCCCGATATTAGTCAATATGTCTCCGAAACCCGTTAAGATATGAACCTTAATCACATCGCTAATTACAGCACTCATTAGCACCTTTCATCTGATAGCCATATTGCACTAACATATTTCGGGTCACCCTGATCCACATATTGGTCGATAACTCCGAAACTGATAGAGTCATCGAAGTAAGGATTATCTTAAATTTTGAGCTAGGCGTTTCGTAATGCAACAGTGAAATATTTAGTGCCTTAGGGCAGTTTTTGAGTGATGCGCGCCCGAACATAAAGATTATCAGACAAAAATTATAAAAACTGTTGATTTGACTTCTGTTGGCTTAATAATGATCCCACCTATAAATTTATCTTAAATATCTGCAATGTACAGATATCAACGTGCTACAGTTTTATTATATGTAGAGATTACATATATCTACAATTTCGATGGAAATATCTGATATAATACACAAAGCAAGCAGTCGTTCTTTGGAACTATTTTTAGTAGACCCTGTTTTTTGTATGTATGTATATCAAGACGAGTACGCCCCTAATTACCATAAATAGAATAAAATTTCAGTAACATTTTCTAGCTTTATTTTTAATAGAAAAAATAATTAAATAAACGAAATCAAATGTTTTAAAATTAGGTGGCAGTCACATGAATTTGTTTGTAAATCAATTTGGAAATATGAATTTATTTGAACTTTTTTTACAGCCGGTTTCATGACAGAAATTTAATTGAAAACTTTTTTTTTTACTGTGCGTGAGTCTGACTGCGAAATAAATAAGTTCAGCTCGTTAGCGAAAAACGATTATGGAATGTTAAGAACTCTTGGCATTTCTCATTTAATAATATTTCACTTACACTAACAGCTGGAAAATACGCAAACAACGAGACTTATCTCGGGGTTGTGAAATAGTCCCGAATGTAAAATTCGAAAAAGTTGGTATCCGTTATACTTACTTATCCACACACAATTGAAGAATAAACTGATATTTTCAAAAAGAAAACAAAAAATCTATTCTCGTTTAGCAATTTCATATCTTTATGCGCAATTATAATCGGGAGGAAATTCCAGCTGACGACGAAGTACTGGTATTAACTGAAGCATTGGTGGAAAAAAGAAACAAGTTTGGTTGACGTATAAATTTGAAAGCAAACATTTTTTTTATTAAAATATACTATCATATATATTATTTCTGTAAGGTCTTCTTGTGTTATTTTCTAATTTTCTGCTCTCATTTGGAACCAATATTAATGAATAAGGTATCGTTTTAAAGGTGGAGGTTAGCTCTACATGCGAAACCATGTTTTAAATAGCGGAGTGCTTTTGTTTAAGCGTATTTTATAAAAATGAATTCTTTAAAATAAACGATTCTGAATGCACAAAAAAATCAATTTGTACTGCAACGCTATTGTGACTGACATTCACATGCCTCGCGACATCTACATTTGAATGCTAAGACTGAACAGTGCGCCATCTACACTTGAACATTGCTAAAATAAGTGAATAAGACTGCGTTCACATTGGGTCATAAACTCGAGTTAAAGGGACATTTTTTGAGTTAATTCATATTGATGTTGTCAATCAACTCAAGTTTATGGCTCAATGTGAATGTAAATATGATTTACGAACTATAATTGTTAATTATTTAATAGGACATGAAGCGGGTAGGATAAAAATTAATAATAATAGTATATACATATGAAATAACAATACAAATAAAAATAAACTATGATTAAAATAATAACATTGCTACTACTATTAATAAAACTTTGCTTCTTAAAGATGTATCATACTATTTTAATTATTTTATATAGCTACATTAAGATATTTTTCCATATTTTCACATTTTTGAAACTAAAGAAAATATCAAATTAACATAATTAATTCGTGCGAATTTTACACACCATCAATTAACTTAATTCTATTTTTTTTCGACGTGTTTTTTTCGAGTTTTCTTCCAAATTTTTTTTTTTTTGTAGAATGTAGAGGACACTTGAGTGGAGAGTCGAACGAACGAAAATCGACACTGATGATGGCACAACGCCGAAACCGGTTTGTCTCAAAACCAAATTTGACAAGGGATGACGAAAAATCGTTCCAATATACATCAATCATTCACCCTGTCGGAAAAACAACAAAACAAAATAAAACCGAGAAAATATGTGTTTATAGTTATCTATCACAGTAATAATCGAAACTGGCAAGAACGCTGCTATGCCCGTATATTACGAGACTGTAGTTCATATCAATGATTGGGTTCAAGATTTTGGCAAATTTTCTGGAAAATTCACTGAAGTTATAGGGTAAACACACCAGTTTCCGGACGCTTAACGTTTTCCTCAACTTTGACTTCGACTCATTTTCTCACAATAAACGCTACCGCGAAAAGATATGCTGTTTATAGTAGCATAAATATTGTTCAATAATATGACGTCTGTATAATCTCAAAATATAATGTTGTTAATATTATTTAGGTAAAAACTCAAAAAAGTTCGATTTGCTCTAGTTTACGGGCAGTAAAATTTAGTTTCCAGACACTTTGGTTTTAGTTTCCGGACACTCGAAATTTGTATGAAATTTGCATACACACTATATTTATGTAAAGTATTTCTGAAACGTAAAGAAGGACTTTGAATACAATAAATACGTCTTAATCATATATACAACTCTCTGGATGGACATCGGACTGATTTGGACACTGGTCATAAACCAACTTTTCAATCGGTGGTTCGAGGGATCAGCCAAACTTACGGCGTACGCAGTTGATGCTTTATTTGTCATAATTGGTAGAGTTTTTCCAACAATTAGCTGTATGAAGTTCCAGGAACTTTAGGAGGTCCTTGTTTGGGTCCGACGTCAAGTTAATCGTAAAATGCGGGTTTACATAATCATGGCGGGGTGCACGTGAGTCTTCTCACCCTCTTTCTAATTGGATATTCACCGCGATTGTGGAGCTAATAGTCATTACCGAGTCCTCGTTTGTTTACCAGCCACACAAAAAAAGAACTTTTATTAACAAACTGGAGAGAGTATGAACATAATCAATAATTAGTATAATGGGAAGCTTGAATGCCACCAAGACAGAATTATTAATAGCCATTCTGTACATCGCACCCGTAGACTTAGGGGCAAAATCATATTGTTGACAACTAAAACTAGGCCCAATCCCTCGTGGCCAGCGCCATCAAAAACGTGGCCGACAGACTGTATGGTCCCGCCCGCACTTCGAAATGGGTTTTGAAGCTACAATAGATGTGAAGGGTTGGCGTAAGGTTCGGTTCGGTTCCAAATCTGCTTTTTACTGTGCTTATCCGAGGTTAAACAAATCCTACAAGGAGGTAAATTACAACCACTAAAAGTGTCTTGAAGTGCAACAGGCGCTAGGAAAAATTTACAAGAAGGGAAGGTACATCTATACTTGGTCATGGGTCATATGGGCATAGATGGAAGCGAAAGGGATGATATCTTCACCTAGAAGGGGAAGTCTCTTGAAAAGTATAGTATAGAACTTCTAATCAGATTGAGAGTATTGAAAAGCAGTCAAGAGCTGTAAACGATCTACCAAGCAAAAACGGTTTAGAAGTAACTTGAGATGGCAAAGTCTCCGAGGTCGTATGCAAGTCGTTAACAACCTAGCTCTTGTCCGCAAAACGGCAAGACTACAATATAATGTTTTATAGGTTGTACAAGTAATGCTGGAACATATTTTGTGATCCTGTCGCTCGCCAGATTAAGGCTCCGACTATTAGGAGTTCCACAGCTATCCTAAGCTGCCGCTTGTCTGATGCTTGTTTGGTTTGACCTTATAACCTCGAAGCGCTGAGGTAAAAGTCTGCATTCATTCTTTAAATAATAATATCAATAAAAACAAAAAACGGACGGCGTGTCCGGAAACTGAAAATAATCTCAAATTTTGGTTCTGGTATCCGGAATTCAGCTTTTATTTATAAAATGAAAGTCTTTTATATTTTAAACAAATATTATTAACTTTTATTGTAATATTTAAATAAATACTTGCTTGGGCCCTTACTTTTCCAAAATGCTCCCACAATTTTTTTTTTTGCAACAACCTTCAATTTTGCCGCATGCTCAGACTTTTGACAGTAAAATTACGTGTAACTTTTAAACTATGCTTTTGATTCAACTTAAATTTTCCACGTACACTCAGTAAACATGTACATTTCCATTTGTGTTCTTAGTTAAGACTATTTGTCAGTGATTTCATTTCATCGCAAAACATTGACATAGCGTCCGGACACTAGCGCTGTCCGGAAACTAGTGCACTTACCCTATTCAGCATAGCATCCAAAGCCAAAGGGGGTATATCCTTAAGAGCATACCTATCTGAACAGGCAAATTATATTATAAACAAGTTGTCTAATATGGGAACATAGAATTCAGTTCTAAAGTGGAATACCAGTGAGATGACACTATAGAAGAGATGTACTTATAAGTTTTTCCAATATAGGATTAAGAATAATTAATCATGTAAAGCTTGAAATGTTGAGACGAGTATGTGATCCCTTTGTGAATTTAATAGGCGTTGGAGAAAGAATTTTAGCGCTCTCTGAATAAAAATGCTATTCAGTACCTCTGTAAGTAAAGTTTGTTGAACTGCTTTAGTTAAGTTTAAAGTGTGGGGCCCAAACAACTCTCTTTACATATAATAGAGGGCGTTCATTTTTTCTGAAAAAACAAAAAAAAACATACATTCAGTGTATAAACTGCCAATACTAAATCGTATTTACATATAATGCCAAGTGCAAAATTCTTAAACTTTATGATTGTTACGCCTGCGCGGCAACTTTTTTAGCCGCATTGTTCACAGCCAGTAGCATTTACGATGACAGCTGTGGCGTCTCACACAACATACAAAAATACATATATGTTTATGAATGTGTATATTGCCTAAAATTTATTGTATTAAGTTTTGCGTTGTCTGGTTTTTGAAAGCGTAGCTGAATTTAACTGCATGCGGTGCATTATCAAAATCAGTCGGTTCATGGTTGTTGTGCCAAGCTGACGTACCTCAACTCTTGCAAACGTGGTTCAAAGCTTAAGTGGTGCAATTGCAAAAGTGATTGGATTTGACTATAAAGTACTTATGTATTTAATAAAAATTTTATAGCACAAACAAAAGATAAAAGCTGGTGATAAACTTAATGCGTGGATAAAAAGTGAACGAGAAAATTATTAAGTATTTTAAATATGTCAAAATAAATACTAACTAAAAGTGTTTGTGGATTATTAAAGTTATTTTTATAAAAGTTACAGTTAACTTCCAGGTAATAAATGTTAAAAAATAGAGAAAATGATTCGAATAAGATAATCTTATAGACAAAAATGAATGTGTGTCTGTGTGGCCTTTATAGGCGTCCAAAGTACTCAACCGATCTTTCACAGTATATTCTTGGGTTTACTGGTTACACCATAGGCTATATATAGTTTTGGAAAAGTGGGCGGTGTCACGCCCCAGGTTATATAAAGCTGCAATTCGGTATAGCCAGGAATTTATTTTGTTCAAGTTAATGGTATTTTATTTATAGATATGTGTTCTATACATCAAAACAACCTTGAAAAAAGTAAGCGGTACCAGACCAAAAAAAGTTAAACCATTATATTGCGAAGCTATATACATAACAGTAACCGCAGAGGAAAAGGGAGAAGAAGGTTAGTAGGAATAGAAAACTTAGGAATTAGAGGAGGAGTTAGAAGAAACTGAAGAGGAAGCTCCAAGTGGGGAGTAGTGTGACCAGGTGTTAGAAAAAATATAGCCTAAATCGGCAAAAAAAAAGGTTAGAAAAGGCTGAAATTAAGAAAAAATCCATTCCAAATTTTTTATTCTAGTTTAAACTATTTGTATATAAAGCTGTAGACAAACTTAAAGGAAGTATTCTTGTTCTCGACTAGGAATTTTTTCAAGGAAGCACATACTATAGAAAAATCATTACAAACTAATTAATTTTATAATATTATCTTCGTCTGATGAATCAGAAGAGCTTGAGTCTGCCTACAAAATTTGGGTATTTATCATAGAGATGAGATCACGATAATTTCAAAATATAAGCGTTTTAACGAACATCTAATATTGAGCAGCGAGTTAAGCATTTTAATTTTTAATCTGTTCCTTAACTTAGTTTTTAAAATGTTAATGGCACTAAAAATTCTTTCATCCTCCGTATTACTGAAAGGTAATACCACAAAGGGAAAATTCAAATCGGCACACCACAAATTGGAAGAGAAGCTTGGAGCAAAAATCTCTTAGGAGGTTTATGATGATATACCTGTTGTATATCGCGCCATAGAGAGAGAATACCACAAAGCTAAATATGAATTCGACCAGTTCTAAAAAAGGGGGTTCGTTTAAGGAATTTTTATGTTCTCGGACTTCCGCCCAAAATTCAATGGTAGAAGTCACACTTGTCCACTGCACGGTTTTTAGCTTTCGCCACTGCAGCTCAATCAATGCTACTTGACTTGGATAATACCTAGACTTTTCCTTTTGGTAGTGAGAAAATACATCCGGCTTTGTAACTTTCAAAGAATTATGAACTGAAAAAAAAAAATGTGTCTTTTGTAAAGAGTTCATATTATCAGGTAAGCGAGGTCGCAATTTGGTTATAAACTCCATTAAAAATAGTTGACAATTTTTACGAATAATTTTCTGTATTTCGTCATCAATACTATCTTTATTCAACTTTAATTTTATATATTCCTCGAAGTTGTGTAAAAATATGGGGGACCAGAAAAGGGTTGGAGTAAAAAAAGGCTAGAAAAAAGCAACGAAGCTAAAACCAAAATTATGAGGCTAAAGGACAAAAAAAAAGGCTTAATCGAGCCTCGAAAAGGCTAACCTGTTCACACTGGTAGGGAGGAAAGTGAGCACGATTTGTTAAATGTAGACAGCTCAAATTTAAGCAGGACAACGTCTGCCGGATCTGCTAGTATATTATATAATAATAAAAGATAATAATTTTGATATAAATAATAATAGTAAAAATAATAACAATATTCAAATTATTTTTTAAGTTAAATGTGGTTTTTTCTTTTTATAAAATTATTTTTAGACTGTCATTTGAAAGTTTTCAAAAGTAGATCTATGTCAGTAGCTTATTTATTTGTTTCTAATTTTTTTTTTACATTTTCTATATAATATAGGGTGTTTTTTTTACAGGTTTGTTTTTCGAATAGAGATAAAACTGGCATTTTGTGGTCAAATCTGGCAACTCTAATGTCATTTATGTTCAGTTTGGTTTGCCATTTCATCACGAACAGGTTGACAAAAGAACAACGCTTGCAAATCGTGCAAATTTATTTCGAAAATAATGGTTCAGTTCGCGAAGTTTACCGTGAGCTCCGTCCATTTTATGGTCGACATAATCGTCCATCAGAGCAATTAATTCGGTTAACCATGGATCGTTTTCGCACTACGTTTACTCTATGTGATAATACGCATCCGCAGAGACGTCGAACAGTGCGCACCGAAGAAACAATTGCCGCTGTAGAGCAAAGTGTTGAAGAGGACCCGAATGAATCGATTCGCCACCGTGCACAGCAATTGGAGCTTTGTCCATCAACTTTATGGAAGATTTTGCGCAAAGATCTTGGCTTGCGACCTTACAAGATCCAGCTTGTGCAAGAATTAAAGCCGCGAGACCATGCAATGCGTCGTGATTTTGGTGTATGGGCCGAAAATGAGATTGATTTCGATGCTGATTTTCATCGCAAAATTTTGTTCAGTGATGAGGCTCATTTTTGGTTGAATGGCTACGTCAACAAGCAAAATTGCCGCATTTGGAGTGAAGAGAATCCACATGAGACCCTTGAAACGCCATTACATCCACAAAAACTGACTGTTTGGTGTGCTCTATGGGCTGGTGGAGTCATTGGGCCATACTTCTTCCGCAATAATGCTGGAGAGGCAGCTACCGTTAATGGAGACCGGTATAGAGCCATGATAACCGACTATTTTGTTCCCGAATTGGATGGCATGAATGTGGATGAGTTGTGGTTCCAACAAGACGGCGCTACATGCCACACAGCGCACGTCACAATCGATTTATTGAAGGAAACATTCGATGAGCGCATAATTTCGCGGAATGGACCTGTCAATTGGCCACCAAGGTCGTGTGATTTGACACCATTGGATTATTTTCTTTGGGGATATGTGAAGTCGCTCGTCTACACCAACAAACAAGAAACGTTAGGGGAATTGGAAGCCAACATTCGTGGCGTTATTGCCGACATACGGCCCCATATGCTCGAAAAAGTGGTTGAAAATTGGACCTGTAGAATTGGCTTTATTCGAGCCAGCCGCGGCGGCCACATGCCCGAAATCATATTTAAACATTAATGGCATAAAATTATCCTTCCAATAAAGCTAAATTGATGGACCTTAAAACGATTTTCTTGTGTTTTATTTCAATTCGAAGTTCTATACCCCTAAAAAAAACACCCTGTATAAAATTTACATGAAATTGTAAAAATAACCAGTTTACAAAAACAACTGATCTTGAGCTCGAAATTCTGAAATAAGGTGTTCCTTAAACTATTTTGAAATAGGATGATCTTCCAGTAAGCCGTCGATGTGTAGTTCGAAAGTCTGTGTGAAAAATAATAGCAAGTCTCACAGATCATCTCTTTTCAATGCTGTCTGTTACTCGTAGACCTCTGGTCTTAAAACCAAAAAATTTACCATCGATGCTCGAGTGCTAGTTTAAAACCACTCTCGGTAAAAGAGCCTGGAATATTTGCTTTAAGTATCATCGAAACGGTCATCGTATTGCTTACCCCCTAGTTGTGAAGGTTGCAAAAAGTTTTGTTGAAATGAAATTATACAATACTTCACATCAGAAACAAATACACACTGTTATTGTTTTTGTGCTGCTACAAATAATTGATATTACATATTATAAAATGTAACTTATTAATATTTTTCTCACAGCGCACTAAACGCGGCAAATTGTTGATGAGTTTTCAGTGTGTGCTGAATAGCTGAAATGTTTAATTTTTGTTTTGACTATTAGAAGATATTACAATAAGCAAACAACAGAAAAGGAAGCTATCTCTTTTGATGAAACTAGCTGTCATCCGCATTTTGATGAAAATTATTATCGAGTCTATATTTTTATTTTTTTTACATCTATTTCTATACTCTATAATTTTATTTATATCTATAAGTAAATATAAACCAATTTGTTAGCTCGTAGTTGGCACATGCAGTTTTTCTATCTAGCCTTGGCATTAACCTCGGGTATATGGCTTATTTTCATTAATATTTTATATGCTGTTTCAAAGAACCAAGATTTTCAGCATTGGTAATGTAAACAGCCGCCTTAAAAGCGATTCGATTCGCGATAAAAGTTGTATAATTCATTAAAAACTAGGAGTGCCAGTAGCTGTAAAATTCCTTCAGTTTTTCTATTTTTTATAGCCGGCAAAACATAACGTGACTCATGAAGAACAAACAGAGCCTTTTCAGTTTCACTTGCGAGTAGTGGGAATTTGTTCCATACCAAAGGTTGCAAGTTCAATTCGCATATTGCAGCATTTATCGGCACCTTTCGTTTGATACCTGTATTGCACTAGGCGGGGTGCAATAAAGCCATAGGCAATAAAGCCATGTGACCATATCTCTCAACTTATTTAGAAATAAGGCCATATTAATCCATATCGCATTATTTCTATAACGTGATTAATTAATTGGCGGCCGCCGTGGTGTGAAGGTAGTGTTGCCGGCCTACCACACCGAAGGTCCATGGTTCGAGCCCTGGTACAGGTAACATCAAAAGTGATTTGAAAAAAGTTTTTCAAAAACGGGGTCGCCTCTCGGCAGTGGTTTGGCAAACTCTCCGAGTGTATTTCTGCCATGACAGGCTTCTCAGCAAAAATTCGTCTCCTTTGTAGATGCCGTTCGGAGTCGGCAAAAAACTGTAGGTCCCACCAATTTGTAGGGAAAATTCAAATCGCCACACCACAAATTGGAAGAGAAGCTTGGCGCAAAAATCTCTTAGGAGGTTTATGATGATATACCTGTTGTATATCGCGCCATAGAGAGAGAGATAGAGAATAATTAATTTGAAATAAGGCCATAGAAGTTCGAGAAAAAAGCCATATAATCACATCGCACACTGAATCAGAAAAATGTACATGTTTAGTCCTATTAATTCGGCATTTATTAAAAGAAAGGCCGCAGGCGAAAATTTGGAATAAAAAATCACGCGATTTATTTGAATAAAAATAAACGTCAAATTAATAGGACTACAGCAGCCGCGTCTCAGGAAAATGCTGTTTGGTTTATCCGATGTCATTGAGATGTCATGTGATACATAAACATCACACGTGATATTACCAAAAGTGCAATAATGCCATATTGATTAATATGGCCTTATTTCTCAACATGTTGAGCTATGGCTTTATTGCACCCCGCCATTTTACTAACACATTTTAGGTCAGCTCTGATCCACGTATTGGTCGATAATTTCGAAACCGGGCATGTCATCGAAATAAGGGATGTCTTAAATTTTAAGTTAGACGTCTAATAATGCAACCGTGGAAACTCATTCAATTCTATTGAGCTGATTTGAAAACTGTTGATTTGGACTCTATTGGCTTAATAATAAAATTGTAAAAGGACTATGGTTGTACATTGCAGATACTGAAGAAAAATTGACAGAGGGGAGTGTCGTTTTGTCGTCTCTTTCTTCGAGCACTTGTAGCTCCCGGCTTAGTCGTGAACATTTCAGTATGATGATGCGTTTTCCACCCCCTATAAGCATTTTTTGAAGTATCAGTTAGAATTTGGGCTTCACTTTGATCCATACCTTAACGTCTGCTACCAGCCCTGAAGTTCATTTGTCTCTGTATTCAATTTCCCAGCGATCTTGCAAAATTCTAAAAGTTTCCTCGCTGAGGAGCGAATCTTAAGAGATATTTACTCATGTTCTTTGCTGTTTCTAGTAGCGTTCTTCTTTCCAGCGCCGGTAGACAGAGTGGGATTGTTCATACAGTTCAGTAGGCGGACCGTTCGCTGTTTGTTGTAGAATTTTGTGAGCGGTTCCTTGTCTTAAGTGCGTCTGTTTCTAGTTTGAGACATACAGTTAAGTAAATAGGCTAATGTCCAACAGCAGTTTCCTTTTACTTTCTGTCTAAGTTTTTGGTTTCTCTGTTGCATACTGAACTTTTCAATCTGTTGATAGCTAATTACTTTTTTTTGAGGTTATACTGGAGAGGTTTCGAAACCAACTTCTAGCGGGATGTTTGGTCATGCAAGTCCACACACTGTTTTGTTCATATAATAATCAGGCTTAAGTTTCTTAGTGCATCTTTTGTGCTTTGAACATTTCTAAGATCAAGGATTTTTTCGGAGTGGAAGTTCCATAGTTCCACCGTAAGAATTAAACCGTGAGTTGATCCGTATGTGCCAGCGCTATTCCGCGAGACATGAGGCTGCTTTCGCTTAGCTAGCTAATGATTATCGCTTTAGGTAACATTAGATTTGAAAGCGTTTCTGAAGGGTAATCAGCATGTCCGCCCATTGCGCGCTGCTAAAAGCTTTCAATTGCAAGAAGAAAAACTCGTCTAGACTTGCTGTAGTACTCGATTTTTGCGACATCCTCTATTGTGACTAAAGTGCATATATCATGTCCGAAGCCGTATTGCGTTGGTATGGCGGCTGCACACGTGGTTTAGGAAGCCTTTGAACTGTCTTAGTGCAGTATCAGATGGCGAGTTTGACACTCCTTTGCCTTGCGAATTAGCTGCAAGGTCTTCTATATTTCTGGGAACATTAGTTTCCTAAGATATGTATTTTCCATACCCCGCAGAACATTTGGTTGTATTCTGGTCATTTCTTTGTTGTCTTCTTTTGGAATGCCGTCCATCTGCGACTTGGCCTTTGTTTTTCTAGAGAGATTTTTTTTTTTTTTAGATTTATTCATTTTTCTTTCAAGATACATGAGTATATTACAATGGTAACTTAAAATAAAGACCGTTAAAATAAAATAAAATAAAATGAAAGAAAAAGTAAGGCATTCTGTAAAAAGTATTAATATTTAGTATTGAATGCCATCTCTAAACAACTGAAAGTATTTTTACAAAAGTGTGTGGGGTGAATTTCAGTATAATTTATAAATTTGAAATTAAATTATGCAAATTATATTTACACATCATAAGCGAAGAAAAAGAAAAGAAAAACAGATTTAACAACATAGCTTAAATTTCTTAAGCCAATGCTACGGCTTAAGCAACATTTTTATGTCGTTATGTGATTTCTCCAACAGAAATGACTTAACCTTTACTAAAAATTTTCGCGAATTCCGAATGACCCGTATAGACGCAGGTAATGCTTTGAAAATTTTTCAAGAAACAACAGTAAAGAAGTTTTTGAAGTGAGTTGTACGAGATGTGGGAACATAAACAAGTCCGTGGGAGTTTTGCCTCAAGTTATAGCTATCTGAGACCAGGCTATGTAAGTACCCGCAGCGAAGGAAAAATATCTTTAACGTTTTGTAGTAATACAAATGTCTTACGGAAAGAATTTTAAGTTCTCTAAACAGGTCGATGGTGTGATGAAGACGATTGAAATTACATATTATTCTTATGAAACATTTTTGAGTGGTTAAAAGCTGCTTGCGGCCGCCGTGGTGTGAAGGTAGTGTTGCCGGCCTACCACACCGAAGGTCCATGGTTCGAGCCCTGGTACAGGTAACATCAAAAGTGATTTGAAAAAAAGTTTTTCAAAACGGGGTCGCCCCTCGGCAGTGGTTTGGCAAACTCTCCGAGTGTATTTCTGCCATGACAGGCTTCTCAGCAAAAATTCGTCTCCTTTGTAGATGCCGTTCGGAGTCGGCAAAAAACTGTAGGTCCCATCAATTTGTAGGGAAAATTCAAATCGGCACACCACAAATTGGAAGAGAAGCTTGGCGCAAAAATCTCTTAGGAGGTTTATGATGATATACCTGTTGTATATCGCGCCATAGAGATAGAGAAAAGCTGCTGAATTTTACTATAAAATGCACCTCGCCAACAGCCTATGCCATATTGGAGTTTGGAGTGAACCAAATAATAAATAGTTTTAAGAGTTGCTCTTGAACAAATTCTTTTCAGGTTATAAAAATACCGAACGATAGACCGCATGTATGACTTTAAGCGGGATATATGCGTAGACCAACTTAAGTTTTGATCAACGGAGACACCCAGGTATTGAAAATCGCTTACTTCTTAAATGGAGAAGCATTTTTCCGAACAGATTATAAGATGTAAATGATGTGGCAGAAAACAACATATGGTTTAGAGCAAACCGCTTGCAGTCAGTAGCATGGAATACAATGGCTATGTCAGGTGAGATTTTTGGATGTAGATTGAAATACATCATCTTCGTTTTCCGACTGACTATAAGCTTATGAGCAGCAAACCACACCCTTAATAAATGGCGTCATGATTAACCCCTGCTATCATATCCACATAGTTCGATGAACCATAAGCAATAGCACGGTGATCTGCGAAAGCAGTAACTTTCCCAGAAAAAGGTGAAGAAAATATCTAGTTCAGATATATCAAAAATAGTATTGGGCCTAGAACAGAACCTTGAGGTGCTCCTAACCCAATTGTTATAAGATTACTTAGACTGCAGTCAACCTTTACTCTCTGCACCCTTCCTGCTAGGTAAGATTTGAACCAGTCAAACAAGAAACCACGAAAACCGGCAGGGAACAATTTCTCTAGGCAAATTTCGTGATCTACCATGTCAAAAGCTTTCGTGATATCAAAAAAGAGACCAGCACAAATCTTCTTGTTGTCATATCTTTTTTGTCACCCTTTTTAAATAAGGGAATGACAACAGCACACTTCAAACCGGCAGGAAAAGTTCCCGACAAAACGCTTGTATTGAAAAGATGCGTTAAGCTATATTGAATGCCACATATTTTAGTTCTTGATTGGAAATTCCGTCAGGGCCACGCGACCTGGAGTTATTCAAAGATTTAATAGCTTTGAAGACTTCATTGCTTGTAAAATCCTCAAAGAAAAAACTGTTCCCCTCATATGAAGCTGCTGTTGCCGCAGACAAAATTTCGCACGGGTGTAAGGAAATATCTGATTGCCCGATTGACGAGAAGTGATCATTAAAAAGATTAACTATTACTTTAGCGTCAAAAATTATTTCACCACTATAACAAAGATTAATTTTTGTGTCATTTGTTGTACACTTTCGGTTTAGAAGACCGTTGATGATATCCCATTCCTTCTTTGGGGTACCAAACGAGGCCCTTAGCTCGTTACGATAGTAGTTATCTCGTTCCGTACGTACTTGTTTTCTCAAGTTCCTGCACAGGTTGAGATACCGGCTACGAAGACTTGTATTACACGGGTGTTTACGGCACTTCTGACCCAGTTTATTTTTTAGACTTATTTTCCTAACTAACAGATTGCTAATCCAAGGTTTTATTTTTGTTCGTTTTTCTGCATGGGACATAAGAACAACTTGCAGCCTTAATGTGATTTTGCAAGTTATTTAAAAACATTTTGCTTAAACGACACATGTATTGCATTTGACTTGCAGGCTCCTATAATTCAGAATCAGCTTATGAAACATTCCAAAGACATAGTTTGTGTTTTCAATCCCAAGTCAGGGGGTTTTTACAGCGGAAATGAGAATGGTCAATCCCGCTTCCAATATATTAGAACCGGAGCGTATGCCGCTAATGAGTGCAAAAGTATTCTTCGTTGAATTTCTCGGCTGGCATTTTACAGGCTAACCAGTTTATACACAATCGTGTCTGAAGTTAGACGTCGAGGCTCGACTTCAAACTTATTAGATGAAGCTAAATAAATAATGGTTTTAGGAAAATCCTATACTATACAGACAACGTTATTTAAACAGTTTACAGGGATGTAAAAGCAGATGTATGTATGTATGTATGTATTTATTTGAATTTTTCCTAGCACAACAATTTAGAAAAATTATTTTATAGTGCTAGTCGGTACATCGTAAATTTACAAGATGACTTAATAAGATATATTATAACAAATCGTCAGTTGCGAAGTAAATTAAGCAATAGATATTAACTATCACACTATATACTAACATACAATTTCAAGTTAAGTTTATACCTACAAACGGATATCAGACAAAAGGAAGAGCCAATGATTTAATTCAGTAGCCCGACAAAAACCTGCTACATGATTTTCGTGTAAAACTTTTCAAGTTCATTTCTCTAATTTATCAAAAATATGAGTTACTTATACTTGAATCCAATCTACGATTGCTTTTGTAATCATATCACATAAATTAAAGAAATGCCAATTCAACACTCAAGTCAAGCGGTAATTAATGCAGCAGGATCTGATTTAACCGGTTTGGATATTTTCACACCCGTTTGACAGTGTGGCGGCAAGTTTTCAAACTGCAAGTGAATAGCAATTTTTTAAATAAATCCACTGTTTGCATTAATTTTTAGCTCAAAGTGCAGGTAGGCGCAATTACTAAAGCAAGACATAACCATAAAATAAATTACAAACCAAAAAAAGTGAAACGTGCTGGCAATGCTAGTAGCATGTAGCATGGGACATAAGTTTAAGATATGACCATCCATCGTAATATTTGTTATAATAGTGGCTAGTTAGTGGATATTGCTTGGGTGGTATTGGAAATTTGTAGCAGAAAATTAACATTTTCCGAAATATCAGCAAATAGCGATTTATAGGCATGTCAAAAGTTTGAAGCGGATACCAACAAAAAATTGTGAGACTAATCTCAAAGAGAGTAACCCACGATTAAAAAATAAATAAATGATTGACACGATACATACCTCCGTGGGGATTAAGGCCGAGCTTCTCTACCAATTTGTGGTGCGCTGCTTCAAATTTTTCCTACAAATCGGCGGGATCTACAGCTTTTTGCTGATTCCGAACGGCATCTACAAATCAGATGAATTTTTGCTGAGAAGCCTTCCAATGCAGAAATACAATGAGAGAGTTTGCCAAACCACTTTCAAAGGGCGACCCCGTTTTGAAAAAACTCTTTATAATCACTCTTTAATGTTACCTGTGGGCTATAACCGTGGACTTTCGGCGTGGTGGGCCTGCAAAACTTCCGCCACACCACGGCGGCCCCATTAGCTCTTTTAATATACAGTCAGCTATAATTGATGCTGACTTGTCTTTCATTTGCAAAGTCCGAGCTTACGCTTTCCACCAGAAAAGGGTATAATTAGTCTCGTAATAGGATATGCTCCCACGAAAGAGAACAGCTAAACCCATATAAAGAGATAAAAACAACCAAAGTCACATGCTCTTCGGTACCTCGTGCAAATTTATTATAGACTAAATGCATTTTCTGCCGGCATATGTTAATCGGAAAAACTCAATTCAAACATACAATGTACATACGTATGTTATGTCTAAAGTAATTAAATCGCGCGCCGTAGAGTTCGGCTAGTTAAATAAAAACCATTTGTATAAATATTTACAACAACTAATGCAATTTTTATGTTTAAGAGTTATTTAAGGCAGGCACGTCAGCGCTCAGCCCACCCAATAATTGGCAAGCAAGTAGGTGGTTTTAAGAGTCAAAACCATGATGGAAATTAATATTGAACAAGTAAGATGGTCTGAGTGCGGATGTTATATACCCAGTTGTGAGCCTTAGCAACGAAGTTGAAGTCACATTTTCCTTGATATAAGTCATGCCTATATAAAATGTGTCGGTCAATAGCAAAAACTTGGTGGTCTAATTTGATTGAGTGCCTCTGTGTTTTAGACCTTTTTTTGTATAACTTATATGGAATCTGGGAGTGGTAATTTCTTGCATAATTAGCTACAAGTACTGAAAGCGCGTCCACCAATTTTTATGAAATAAAAGCGAAAAAATTAAGTAATAATCAATTTCGATAAAGGCAGGAAAAAAGGTATTGCGAGTTTGACCGTGGGAATACCACGCCAAGGCCATCGAGAGAAAGTAAAGACCCCTGGTTTGAAATATACTGCGTCTAGTTAGAATTTTTGTTTTCAGTGAATACATCTATACCATAATAAAACTCTAGAAAACCAGGTTTAGAATATTTGAACTAAAGGATTTCGGAAACCAAGAAATCGATTTTTATCAGACTTCCACTGCTGCACATTCCGTAACTTAGAACGCAACTTTGTCTTATAAAAATCGCATAATAGTTAAACAAAAAAGATATCTTATAACTTTAAACGAGTTATTCTTGTATATTTGTATAGTTGTATATTTGTATATTTGTATATCGACTACTATCTCAGGAACGACTTAACCGATTTGGATGAAATTTGGTATATGGGTAGTATCCTCTGTTTTAAGATTTTCTACTTTGGTGTTGCCACTTGGGGTGGTTCAACAATATTAAAGCGAACCTGTATACAATTTTTTACTCTTTTTCCAGTTTCAGCTTAATTGGAAATCAATTTCGAGCATAGATACGGTGGCGTACCAAAAACTTTATTAATTTTTTTTTTTAATATATCTATCTTTAATACAACTATAGAAAATTCGTGTCTGTTAATTGAATACTTCATTGAAAAAATGACTGAAAGTAACTTTGAGAATATTGTAGAGTTCATATAAACTACTTTTAGATTTAGTGTCTCTCTTTTTATCAATTGCAGATTTAGAGGCAGATCAGGAATTGAGGGCAAAAAGATAGAGAGAAGGAAGTACAGGGTGGCGCAAAAGTAATCCTTTTATCAGAAAAGGCTATAAATTTTGCGATTGGCCCCTAAAGTCAGTTCTGTTTTGACATTTGTGTAGTAAACACATGCGAAATACACGTTAATAAACAATGTTACGCTACACTGCTCCAGAACGCGGAATATTGCTGACTATTTATTTGACCAATAATCGGTCGGGGCCAAACGGTTACTGTGGTGAGCGCTACAGAGCAATGATCAACGAGTTCTTTTTGCCGCAACTTGATGAATTGGGATTGGAAAACATGTGGTTCCAACAAGACGGTGCAACAGCACACACTGCACGTGCCACAACCGATATGCTGAACATCGGAAGCTTACTTTTGCGCCACCTTGTAGATAATATAACTTCAATTCAATAAAAAAAAAGGTAGGCAGGGAATGAGGCGCATGATAGCTACCATGCAAATCTAATTTTTCGCTGTATGCCAAGTTCTGTTATGACATCTTGAATTGTTTAATTGACTTATCAAAGCAATTATTTTTAGTTTACAAACAAAACTATTTTTGAGTTTTCCAAAATAATTGATATATAAAAAAAGTGAGCATTGCTAAAATAAAATGTCGATGAGTGTCAATTAAAATGATTTTAAATTTAAAATGAGACATTTAAAATTTTACTCAAATCATCGTGTTCACAGACCCTCTTTCAGAATGAACCGACTCACATATCTTAATCAATTTCTTCATCCTAATGCATGTATTGGTATATTCAACTGGATATCTTTTTTGATTCGTCTATGCCGTTTCGACCTAATGTTAAGTATATGAGCTATGCTCACTTGAGTATAAAAAAGTGATGGCTATCATAAAATTTCAACTATTTTCAATGTCATTCTGGGTGCAGAGAAAGCTTTTTAAAAATTGTTGTGAAGACTAAGGGCTTTTAATATTTCGTCTATAAATGATGTGGCCTCAGAGCTCCCAGCTTAATGTTTATGTTACAGTGCCAACCCTATCCAATTTTCAATATGGTGTAATATATCCAGGTTGATGACTTTATGGCGTTCCAATCAGTCACTATGCAAACAAAGTTAGAAAACTGAGTATAACTACGATCAACCGGACTCTATAAATCATTTTTAACTTACAAACAAGACTTATGCTAATGAATATGCAAATACGAGTAATTGTGCACAAGTGCATGGGGCGTCTAGTTGCTGAAGTGAGAATTACACTATATTTCCTAGTCGTAAGATGAGTCGTACATACATACATATATAACATTATAATATTTCAAATTATTTTACTACTAATTTTACAAGGAAAGACAACTGAGGTAGCACTCATGGTTTACACAGCTTATGATTGCTTTTGATGGTAGATACATACTTACAGTTGCATTCAACAAATGTTTAGAGTGAAAGGAAAAATTCGATGAGACATGATCATCTGTACGTCTGCGCAAACGTCAAAATGAATTACAAGGCATGAAATAAATAAGGTGGAAGCGATCCAAGGTGTAAAATAGTTAAAGTGATTGCTACAAGTAAAAGTGCTGGATATCATATCAACAGCAATATTTTCCGGGACTTCAAAGCTGCCTATCGCTAATGCGGATTAAAAACTCCACCCCCTGTGGCATGCTTGTTTGCTTTAATACGATGATTAATTTTAATAAAATAACTTGACTTCAATTAATACCAGCACTTTGAAACGCCAATCTTTCCTCTTCCAAAAATTTTTTCACATATTCCGAAAAGAAATCATAAAGCTGAAACATGTTCCTTATGATTTACTTAGCACTCCCCATCTACCGCAATTGATCAAAAGCAGTGTTGGGCAAGTTATAATTGTTAAAACAATTAATAATTAACAATCAATTAATTGTTAATTGAAACTTTTACAATTAATAATTTTTAATGTACAATTAACAATTAATCAATTGCAATGTTCGCAATTAACAATTAATTAATTATTAATTGTGTTTCTCTATAATTAACCATTTGTTAGTTACAATTGTTTCATGAATTTAACAACAAACACGCTATCCGGACGATATTTAGTATATTATTAGCCGGGTACCGTGGTGTTTTATTGCGACAATTGCTTGAATTCTTTCAAATATCACTTTCGTGAAAATTCTGTGCCCTTGATAAACTGTATTGAATATTTGAATGAAAAAATTTTTAGTTATTATTAATTGCTTCATAATAAAATTTAAAAATTAATTAGAATTTTTTTCAATTGTAATTAATTTAACCCGGGAAGTCCCATAACTTTTTTTGTTTTGGATTTTTGTGAAATGTTGTATACTTATGTATTTCGATCTCCTGAGCACGAAAATGAAGTCCATTTTCATTTTCCTCGCTTCGATTTTCCTCTGCGTGAAATATAGTTATTCTTTTTTGTTTTTGTTATTTACTTCAGACATAATACGTAAAATTGCAACGGCATGTTTGCATTACCATAAGGTAATCGATTCGGGTTAATTTGAAACAATTTAATTGCAACAAGCAATTGAAATTTTTAATTGCAATTAATTTAAATCAATTTATTTAATTTTTAATCAATATATGTAATTGCAATTACCTTCTTAATCAATTAATAAATCAACTAAAAATTTAAATGATTCACTCCTAACACTGATCAAAAGCTTCTAAACCCATCTGCCAAGCGTAACACATTAAGAGCCACCGCATAACAAAAATATAGGGTAGCAGGATGTAGGGAATTTTTTCATGCAATCCTATAACATAATACTACTTTTCAATAACGTTAGGTTTTGGTTATGGTGACATAAGTGTTCGGCGAGCTATCTTTGATTCATTTTAAATTTTCTTCTCTTAAAGAGTGACTCTGTACTGATTCTGGTACAAGGCTTAACAGAAGAACCTTTTCGTCAATTGTAGTAAGCACTCAAATTTCGTCTGTTATTGCAATGTCAATTATTGGGTTTGAAGGCAAAACATATTATTGACAAGTGGGCTTCATTTCAGCGGATGATTATCCAAGATTGAAAACAGCAATATTTCTCAGCTTCAGCTGATAAAAGATAAATACTGAGAGAAAAAGTGCTTTGAAACCCTGGTTCAGCGTTGCTTTACATAAGTTTTGCTTCCATTAAAATTATATCATGCTTCTCTAGGGATGGTGGGGGGTGAGTTTGGTCTTTGATGTACGGCATCACGCGTGAAAGGCTGGACCGATTTCGTTTATATTTTATCTTGTTTCGTTTGCCATTGTCAGAAGAAGGTTCTTATGAAAGATAAACTTAAGACAGTTGCGTGGGTCTTGAGTCGTAAAATGTATTTGTATCATCATAATCAAATCAAAGCTATTAATATGGGATTCTATATGAGGTAACATGCATTAGGGTTTCTTATGCCGTATCAGAAGTAAACATCCAAATTCAGACCGGAGGTAACCCTGGAATGTGGTTTGAAGTCACGGATATCAAAGAAAAGGCATTTACATTTGTAAAAATATTGGTTGGTTTTCATTTCAGAATCTTGATATACTTGAACGATATCGTCCTGAAAGTGATTGTAGGTATAGCCGGCATCGCGATAGGAATGAGATAGATGGATATGGTAGCAGAAGTAAAGGTAAGGCAAAAGGTTATGTAGAGGTAAAGGTGGAGATCGAAATAAAGTCGAAAAAAGGAGAAATGGAAGCATATGTATATGTAGAGGTGGAAGAGGTAGAGGTAAGGACCGAGATGGAGGTATAGGTGGTAGAAGTAAGCGCAGATGTAAAGGTGAAGCTTTAGTTAGAGGTAGAGGCAGAGGCGGAGGTATAATAAGCCTTACATTTACTTTAACTTACAAAGTCCAATTAAAATTTTTTGCCAACAGTTTTGACAATTTCTTAATAAAAGTAATATTTGAATTTTAACAGTTTAACTTATAGTTCAAATTCGATTATACAATTAAAAGAGAGTATGGAGAGCCAGAGCAGACTATTGGCGTAGGTCTAGTGTTATGAAAAAACTACAAATATTATCTGCAGAAACCGTTATGCATAGAGTGGCGGACATAAATGTACATCTGCGATTTTCACAAAGTTTTGCCTTACTAAAATTATTTCAACAAATCGTACATAAAAGCATATGCCCGGGTCTAATACAAGAACTATAAATTTTATTTTAAAAATATGCGCAAAATTTAAAATTTGTTTCACAGAATTTTTTGGAGCATGCAGTTTTGTAGCTCATTAAATTTTAATATAATCATGTATTAATCCTAAGTTCGTGGCACATTTTCCTGATTTTTGAGAATTTTTGTTTCTTGGGAACTGCTGTACTTGCCTCCATACAAGTTTGTGAAAGCAATTGCTTTTATAAGTTTAACACTAAATAAAATACTAAATAAAATACTAAAAAAAATTCTAAAAATTTTTTCAAAAAAATTGAAAATTTTAATAAAATTTCTTTGAATTTTTGAGAATTTTTCTTACATTTAAAACAAAACTTGCATTAGATCTTGACACATGTTTTTATATACATAGGCTTTATTAAAAACTGTTTTACTAAGGCCAAATTTTGTGAAAATCGCGGGGTAGTTAGCTCAATATCCCCCAAACAAGAGAATATTTAGCAATGCTCCCACGCTATTTTGGTTCAACGATCTTTATGTATGTTCAATAGCCTTCCAAGCGAACATGCTCGCAGTACGAAGCCGGTGATCTACATAGCAAAAATATATTTAGGTAAAACTATACATATATTTCACGTAGCAAAAAATCTTGATGGCGCATTTTACAACTTTTAAGTGGCGAGTTTTTAATTAAACTAAACTGGGTGCATTGAAAACTTTACTTAACAAAGCAAATCAACACATGCAAGCACTCGTTGCGCAATCAACCAACATGACTCCCTGATTTATCTTACAATGGTATATTTTGCTTTTTTTAGTTAACAAATAAAAGTTCATAAAATCTAGCCATAAATGACGAAGTAAGGAACCAATTGAGTAACACTTTTCGGCGCTTAAACATTTTTTTGTAACACGAAATGTTTGCGAACATTCAATGGACATAAATGAATACAACAATACCTAACAAATCAAACTCAAGTAAAAAGCAGATAAAAATACAAAAGACACAAGCACTCCAATTACAAAAAAAAAAAAAATATTTATAAAAATAAACATAAAATCAACAAATATTGTTTGTACACAATAAAAATAAACATATTTTTTGCAAAATACTCGACTCGCGCTTTCAATTATACCGGCAACGGGGCCACACTCAATTGTAATCTATCAGTTTGAGTCCACAAAACAGTGCAGTTACGGCTGCGCAGTACCATGCGCTGCGCCAACAGCTAACATCAACCGTACATAGCAAAAGTCACGTGCAGCAATACAACAATAAGAAACATTTAAGCAGAAAACGGTTTTAGCCGTTTTGTGAACGGTGCTAGTGCTTGGCTATTAACATAAACGTTTTACAGTCTTGCTTGGCTTGCCCGCGCGCGACTTTGTACAACTTTCATGGGTGTCCACTTTTTTGTTTGTTTATTTTCTTGACGGTCTCTTTACACTTTGACAGTTTTGCATTGCAAATTTACGTAGACCATGTAGCGTTCAGGAGGCTTGTTCATACTTCGTGCACATAAATACATCTGCACGTATGAATGAATGTGTCACTTAAAGCTAAACACCAGCTCCAAATTATTCACCTACCTCGCATTTGTGTAGGATTTAGGTATGTTACGAATGTTATGCTCCTGATTATGAGTGCGAATATAAAGAATGCGAATGTGTGAATGGAAATATTTCGAGAAAAAAAGGCTATATCAATTTAAGTTGTTGTGGTTTTTGTAGTTGCTGTGAAAGTAAAACTAAGTTTTGTTGGTTCGTCTATTCTGAAGCAGTACTGATTTGTAGAAAATAAACAATAATTTCAAAAAGGGCACCACCCTGAAGCAAAGTGAAATTACCATTCTGGAAAAAAAAATAAAAATTTGTGTGAAAATCCGTTTCCACTTTCACGTTTTTTTAGTCAAAAACCAGAGACACAACAGTTATAAGTTTTATCGAATAAACGTTGCTTCATAATTATTCGATGAACAAAAAAATATTTTTTTCAAATAAAAATTATACGCCAACGTTTATTTTATTTTCTGGGGATAAGAGTTATTTGTCAACGCTTATTTAAATTTTTTGAAAATAATAGTTATTTGTCCACGTTTATTTTAAACGTTGCTTGATAACTTTTATGGATGAGAAATACTTTTTCTCGTTGCAAAAATATTTTAACTTGCAATAAATTTTTGTATTTGTTTTATAATAGTTGTTAGATGATATATAGTATATATTTTTTTTCTCAGTAATTATTGTATTCCAACGATTATGCTTTCGTTATCTAATAACCGTTGTTATTTCATACTTTACTTTAAGTAGCCAGTTAACCGCCAAGCCGATTTTGACGGTCGAACAAATTTAGCCCTCCAGGTTTTTTAATTGCAAATTGGTGCCAATGGGAGACATCGCGGGATCGAAAATCGGTCTCCACTTGGCCCTTCGATCGATAAGAATACCTTCGCGGCATCTTTGTTCATTCGCACAACATGGCCTAGCCGGCGAAGAAGAAGTGAATTCTTCATAACCTAAGCACTCTTTACAACCAGGTCTCCGGTTTTATATCCTTAAGCAATTCGCCCGGAGAAGCCGCCTCGCTTCCTTGTTGAAGTTGCGTTAGTGTTCATACACACTGCTCGTTGCAATCGCTCTTAGCGTGGCCTTGTAGGCAGCATCCCTTTGCGTTGCAACGCGGCACTCTTCATCATTGTACCGGTTGGTTCTTCGAAATCACCAGGATCATAAACTGACACTTATACCCGCCGGCAGTAAAGTTTTCAATCATTAACAAAACGTTGTCAGCCATCAAAGCCTTAGAAATTTTATTGGCTATATTATGCTAATCTTCATATTAAACATAACACAGAGCTCCATTAACTTTTTTAGGCATGCAATTGGCTGAGATAAGGGTTCCTCCTATGATAAGCACCCAACCGTTGTAGACTGATTGAAATCTTACTGTATAGAAATATGGTTTACAATAGTACAAAAGTACCGTCGTGTAGTGATCGACGGAAGGCATATCTTAGTAGATTTTAATTCAGATTTTGACAGTGTTAAATGAGCTTCCTATGTGCTGCTCAATCTGACTTTCTTCCTTATTCGGCTATGCCATGGTCTGCGGGACCTTTTGTAATCAGATTTGTATTTTCTTCTTCAAAGGTATCCCTATCAGTGCAATTTTTATCAAACAAAGGAAACAAGACGCGTTGGAACATAGTAGACATTGAAAAATATATACATATGTACATATAGATATATAAAGGGTGTTTTTTTTAGGGGTATAGAACTTCGAATTGAAATAAAACACAAGAAAATCGTTTTAAGGTCCATCAATTTGGCTTTATTGGAAGGATAATTTTATGCCATTAATGTTTAAATATGATTTCGGGCATGTGGCCGCCGCGGCTGGCGTGAATAAAGCCAATTCTACAGGTCCAATTTTCAACCACTTTTTCGAGCATATGGGGCCGTATGTCGGCAATAACGCCACGAATGTTGGCTTCCAATTCCCCTAACGTTTCTGGTTTGTTGGTGTAGACGAGCGACTTCACATATCCCCAAAGAAAATAATCCAATGGTGTCAAATCACACGACCTTGGTGGCCAATTGACAGGTCCATTCCGCGAAATTATGCGCTCATCGAATGTTTCCTTCAATAAATCGATTGTGACGTGCGCTGTGTGGCATGTAGCGCCGTCTTGTTGGAACCACAACTCATCCACATTCATGCCATCCAATTCGGGAACAAAATAGTTATCATGGCTCTATACCGGTCTCCATTAACGGTAGCTGCCTCTCCAGCATTATTGCGGAAGAAGTATGGCCCAATGACTCCACCAGCCCATAGAGCACACCAAACAGTCAGTTTTTGTGGATGTAATGGCGTTTCAAGGGTCTCATGTGGATTCTCTTCACTCCAAATGCGGCAATTTTGCTTGTTGACGTAGCCATTCAACCAAAAGTGAGCCTCATCACTGAACAAAATTTTGCGATGAAAATCAGCATCGAAATCAATCTCATTTTCGGCCCATACACCAAAATCACGACGCATTGCATGGTCTCGCGGCTTTAATTCTTGCACAAGCTGGATCTTGTAAGGTTCCAAGCCAAGATCTTTGCGCAAAATCTTCCATAAAGTTGATGGACAAAGCTCCAATTGCTGTGCACGGTGGCGAATCGATTCATTCGGGTCCTCTTCAACACTTTGCTCTACAGCGGCAATTGTTTCTTCGGTGCGCACTGTTCGACGTCTCTGCGGATGCGTATTATCACATAGAGTAAACGTAGTGCGAAAACGATCCATGGTTAACCGAATTAATTGCTCTGATGGACGATTATGTCGACCATAAAATGGACGGAGCTCACGGTAAACTTCGCGAACTGAACCATTATTTTCGAAATAAATTTGCACGATTTGCAAGCGTTGTTCTTTTGTCAACCTGTTCATGATGAAATGGCAAACCAAACTGAACATAAATGACATTAGAGTTGCCAGATTTGACCACAAAATGCCAGTTTTATCTCTATTCGAAAAACAAACCTGTAAAAAAAACACCCTGTACATATGTATATATCATATACAAACTATTTCAAAAGAAATACAAAAATTTATTTTAAATTAAAATTTTTTTGGGAAACGAAAAAAAGTATTTCTCATCCATAACAGTTATCAAGCAACGTAAAAAATAAACGTTGACAAATAGCTCTTATTTGAAAAATAAATTTTTGAATAAATTTTGGAGCTCGAGCAACGTTTCTGATACAGAAATTTCAAATAACAGTAATTTTTTGTCTCTTATAAAAACGCAAAAGTTAATAAAGAAAAAGTGTAAATCCAGATTCTTCAATGGAGTGGTTAAACAAATTGGTGATTACTCTGGCACGGTTCACCTGACGAAAATTTTAGTTCACGACGTTTTTGTAAGGAGGAGGAGCCCTGGTACAGGTAACATTCAAAGTGGTAAGAAAAAGTTTTTTTCAAAAACGGTGTCGCCCCTCTGCAGTGGTTTGCAAACTCTCCGAGTGTATTTCTGCATTGTTAGGCTTCTTAGCAAAAATTCATCTGCTTTGCAGATGCCGTTCGGAATCGGCAAAAAACTGTAGGTCTCGCCAAGATAAAAATTAGCAGCACACTAGAAATTGGTAGAGAAGCTCGTTCTTAATCTCCTCGAGGTATACATCGCGCCAACTATATATTTTATTTTTTAATTGATGACTTCTTAGAGAATAATATATGAGGCAACTCAGAGCTCAGCTGAAAATATACAAATTATCACTATCACTATGGCGCGATATACAATAGGTATATCATCATAAACCTCCTAAGAGATTATTGCGCCAAGCTTCTCTTCCAATTTGTGGTGTGCCGATTTGAATTTTCCCTACAAATTGGTGGGACCTACAGTTTTTTTGCCGACTCCGAACGGCATCTACAAAGGAGACGAATTTTTGCTGAGAAGCCTGTCATGGCAGAAATACACTCGGAGAGTTTGCCAAACCACTGCCGAGGGGCGACCCCGTTTTGAAAAACTTTTTTTCAAATCACTTTTGATGTTACCTGTACCAGGGCTCGAACCATGGACCTTCGGTCCATAAAAATAGGCCTGCCTAGACTAAACCCCGACATGCCGAATTTTTCATGTTCTGTGTCCAAACATTTTTTAACTTCTGTATGGAGCAGACTCTTCTTAAAGAAATCTGTCTATTGGAACTGCTTGCTTCCATTTCTCGTTTTATCACGGTTAAGTACTGTTGAAACAAAAAAAACAACCACTGCTTTATTAGCGGGTAGAGATGAAAAAATGCCTTATGCACCACAGCTGGTAGCACCACCCATGTGTCCGTGAACTTAAAAACTTCTCCAAATTTTGGAAACGTCGCTAATCCACTGTCGTATTGCTTCAGGATGTTGTTCCATATTTCTCATTTTATAAGAGCCTTCTCTTATGTCTTCGTTCAGGCCCTGCTGTTTGTATCTGAGTTTGATTTCTACAAAGTTGCTGATTTATTTCCACACAGCTCGGCAGCCCACCATTTTTTCTATGGCGCTATCGGCTATGATTTGACTAACGCTTCGACCGGGCACTTGTCGCTCGAAGCTCCATCTTGACCAATTTGAAGAATATCTGCATCTATATACACGCACTTCGGATCTTCGACTTTTTCCATTCTATATAAGTACTTTATTAAGTACCCTTTCCCAGAGAGCATTTGGGTAATTTAATAGTTAACCTCGCCAAAATTTGTAGTGCCTTGCTGCTCGTCTACCTCGTTGTTTACTTTCCAAGCGCTCTTGCTAAAGTTTAAACGATTACTATGTGATTTCTTGGCGAGCGACTCCTATAAGCTCTTCACCCGTGGGCAGCAAAAAGTCCATATTCTTCTATGTAGATACTTTAAGAATTGAGAATCACTAAATCACTTGAAAAAACTAGGCAGACTTCCAAGCGTTGGCTTTTCAGATATGCTATAAAAGCATAAACAAATTTATATAAACTTAAGAAAGGTATTCGCAAAATTGATTGCTAGTTCGAATGTCGAAATTATGAAAACTACTCGCATTCGAATGGCAATGTTCGCAACATCACTAATAGGATCACGTATTTAAAAAATCTTATTCGTACATATGTACCTATATGTAGATATATAAATATATTAGACCTTATGGAAATAAATTTTTTTGACCAAACAGGTACGAAACTGCATTTGTTAGTTTGTGATCTTACTATAAAACAAAAAGCCTAGTCGATTGTGGGCTATAGAAGTTTTTATATTGTAAAAACAAGTTCAAAATATCAAACGTGCTGGATTTAGAGTTACAATTCTCGAAAAAGCTGTATAAAGATTCATTTTATTCCAACTTACTTTTGCACTACATTAGAGAGAATAGATTTATATTGGCTGGAAACTCGAAAGGAAAGAATAGAAATAACTCCCGTTCAAAATATTGAACCTTAATTAGGTCTGTTACGAAAATATAGGGGAGGGGGCCCAGCTGTGACGCAGGCCCAGTTGTGACTCAGCTAAATATTTTTGACATGCGGTATGAGAATGACAGTTTGAGCCCTGCCAATCATGTTCGTTTGACGTTCCGCAGTTTTTGGACAGACACCAACGTTAGTAGTCGCATTGTGTATACGCGCATCGTGTTGAAAATCGTACGAAAAAGTTATTTTTATTTTTTTTTCAAAGTACCAAAATTTTGTGAAATTAACAGTGAAAAGGTGAGTGTAATGCATCAAAATATTGTATTTGCCCTATATTTTGTGATTCTATATGGATTTATGTGATTATGTGGTGTCTATAAAAAATTTGCTTGTCATACACAAAATAGCGTCGTGACCCGGTTGTAACACAGCGGGTGGCCCAGTTATGACGCACCCGGCGTTTCTTCATGAAACAGTTGTCGAAACGCATTTTAATTGCAATTTAATTCGTGTTTTGCTTTTTTTTGCGTTTTCAGCCATGTCACTTGCAAAAGAATCTCCCGCGGCTAAGAAAACCGATAATAATGTGGTGCTAAAAGCCATCAAATCTTGCATTATCGATGAAAATGCAATCCGTAAAAGTGCGAGAGAGCATAGTTTAAACGACAGGACCTTATCGCGATACGTACAGAAAACTAAATATAATTTTGAAGATATTTCGAAAGTGAAAGATGAGGATTTGTTGGAATTCATTCGTGGTGTTGGTACAAGAACTCTATCAAACATGGTTTTCTCTCCGGCTCAAGAGAGAGATCTCGTTGGATACATCCTGAAGTGTGTCAGTCACTACTATGGTTTGAGCATCAATGAATTGAAAGAGCTGGCGTACCAGTTTGCAAGGAAGCTGTCTCTCAGGTACCCATCGATGTACACAACTTTGACAGTTGTTCCATTTATAATATGGATGAAAGTGGGTTCTCGACTGTGCCAACAAAAATTGGAAAAGTCATCGCTTTGAAAGGTGTGCGGCGTGTGGGACAACTAGAAGCTGCCGAGCGACAAACCATGGTGACAATGGCTCTCACTGTTGGTGAGAATGGCAATTCAGTCCAATCAACTTTTTTGGACAATATTTCTCCTGATACTGCTGGATTTGCGAATGAATCTGGCTGGATGTGCCAGCCAGAGCTTGTCCGATACATTCGTCATTTCATCATGTTCGTGAAACCATCAAAGGATCATCCGGTGCTGCTGTGGATGGACAACCACGTTTCGCACATGTCGGTGGAAGCTCTCCACATTGCAGCTGCAAACGATGGCCATATCTTGTCTTTCCCGCCGCACTGCAGCCGCCGTCTACAGCCACTGGATGTGTCCTTATTTGGCCCAGTGAAGACTTATTATAAGTCACAATGTTCCGCTTGGCAAAAGAACAATGCAAATAAGGTAAGAAAACAAAATATGATTTGATTGTTGTTCTAGTTTGCGTGTTTTTTTTCAACAGGTTTTGGAAATTCGACACATTGCTGGTCTTGTGTGCGCTACATTGGATTTGGCTTTAACGCCAAAAATAATTAAGGCGGGCTTCGCTGCAACGGGAATTGCTCCATTCAATCCCGACATCTTCACAGACGCCGATTTTGTTCAAGCTGTTGCACAAAATGAGGAACAAGTTGCTTTTGATGCTGGAATCACCGAAGATGACCAGCGACGTATCGTTTTGAACAATACCATGGATATAGCACGCGGAGAAGACGTGCTAACATCCGAACCCTCTACCTAAAGATCCCTATCTCTTATGTCATTGGTGACCAGCAGTTCATCGATTTTGGATGAGATTCGTGCTCTTCAGGCCGCTGCTCCAAAAAAGCCTTCGAATCGTGGACGAAAGCCGATGCAAAGTGCTGAACTGACCTCCCCTGAAAATCGTGCTGTTTTGAAGAAAAAGGCAGCAGCAAAAGCAGCCAAAGGGGCGAAGAAGCCAACACCGCACAAGCCAACACCGAAGAAGGCAACAACGAAGCGTGCAACACCATCACGAGCGGCCAAGCGCGTCAAACTAACATCACCGCCATCTGATGAAGAAACAGATTTTTGCATCATTTGCTTACAGCTGTTGCCGCAGAAATTGACCGCTGCCAACTCGATCAATTGCAATGTATGCAAGCGTCCAGTTCATTTGAAGTGCGCCAACATGCAGGTAAGTTATTTCACTTGCAAACACTGCGAAAGTGACGTGAACGACGACGAGGAATATTTCGATGACGATGATGAATAAAAATCATTGTCATTTATTGCCATTGAAGGCCATTTTCTTTTGTATTTTTCATTATTTTTGCCATTGAAAGCTTTGATAATAAATAAATCATTAAATCACAACAATTGGTGTGACATTCCTTTCATATTTTCTCATTTCCGGTGAATTTCTTGAGGTGCGTCACAACTGGGCCACTTTTTTTGTCGGCATAAAAAATTATCCTGAAAAAATTTGTTCCAAAATTTTTTGAGTAACTCAAATAAACATACTTTCTTTGGAGAAAAGTTGCGTTGGGTTAATAGTTAAATGTTCAACTTCTTAATTTTTCATTTTGCGGAACTGAGGAAAAAATTTTAATTTTTTTTCAAAACCCGCGTCACAGCTGGGTCCCTCCCCTATGTTTAGAAGAAGTTAGGGTAATGTGATATAGGCATACGTTTGTCGGCTGCTACTCAGCATTTTAATAAGTAGACATACAATTCGATAGATTCCAGTTTTGCGAAGCACATTCAAAGACGAGATCGATTTATCTTAAGTATTCCGGAAGATATTTATTCAAACCCATAAAAAGTGAAAAAAGCCGTTTTGTCAATATAGGGGGGTAATGTGATATTCTATACCACATACTTAGCTCTCCTATGAAATATGAGGTTTTCTTTTTCTGCTGATCTTATGCACCTAATTTCTTTTTCTGTTGTAGATAACATTTTCGGATGCTTACTTGGCGTGATAGACACCCCTGTGTCCTAGTTGGAGGAAATTTATACTTTTCATACTACTGTTCCAATTTGAATTACTTCTACCATATCACATTACCCAAACTAGAGCTTTAAAGGAACGAACAACTTTTTCACCAAAATTTATTTAAAAATATTAAGGAATCACTTGAAATATTGGTGCCTATATTTACCAACAACGAAAATAAAATATAAGAAGTTGACAACCTAAGAACATTTCGGAATTATCCTTGTTTTAAGAGTGCTCGAAATTGTTGACGACCGCACGATGGAAAATGCTTTTTCACACTGATAGTAACCTATTTGGCCAATGCCAGCCGTTGCTATGCAGTAGCGGTTTTTGGCCATTACCATTATAGTATGGAAGATATTCTTGCTCAGACATGAATAATTTAGCAAATACGCAGGTATATCACTTTACCAACCCATACCACAATACCCTAACTTACTCTAGTGATTTTGCTTCCACAGAATAATAAAGAATCCCAAAATAATTTTTAGGTGGCCGTATTCATCGAAGAAATTTTCAAATAAGTGAAACATCTAGTGTAAAATATTGTAGCTTCACTTTGAAAAGTTATGCATACAAAATCGAAAAAAAACCTAAAACATGCGAACGGTCTAATGTATGTATTGTGTTTTTTCGGCTATGAAAAGCTAAGTAGCAAATTTTATTTTGATAGCAGTTGTTACTGAATGTTTTATATCAAATATTCATGCTTTGAAGTTTTATATTCAATTCGTTTAAGCATAATTTTTTTAATAAAAATAAACCACAACATTTAAATTCAACCAGTGTCTTAATTGTTCCAGTTTTCGCGGCTAAAAGGAGTGACCAAAGCAATTAAACATCCATACAATGTATCAAAGCAATTTAATTTATTAAAATGGCTTATGTTGATGTTTAATAAAACTATATAATAAATGGTTGTAATTAATTGGAGTTATTATGCAAAGACCTCTTTAGTTGAGAATATTTTATATTTTTCTTTCGAGTTATATGGATTGATTTTCTTTTGAGCTTCAACCAGTTCTTCGGCCATGTAAAAATACTCGTATCAATTAAAACAACATTTCCAGCTTTTCTACTTCACTGCGATTTTTTGTTTTAATTAAATGAAACTAAGCTTATTTTATGCAGCATTTCATCAAACATATTTTAAAGGTAGTGTTGCGAGCTAGTCCTATTAGATTTAACAATTTTTGCATATTTGATATTATCTCGAAAATGACTTGACCCATTTGGGTGCCCTGAAAATATGTAAAAGGCTACATTTGAAGTTCTCATTCTAAAATATTTAAACTGAGGATGTTCTTTACTGATAAGTATTTAAAAAAAGTTAAACTATACGGCAATCTCGCACAAAATCCGAGGTAGGTGCTTACATTTAATGCGTACAAAGTAATAACTTGTTAACTAGGATAAGCTAGGTAGAAACAGAACGAGTGGGTTGGAAACCAAGAAAAAAAAAATACAATTTAATTAAAAAAAAATTTCACTCAACATTTTAAGGTGATCAACTAGATTTTTTAACTTTTTAACCCACCTTAATGTGTAACTGCGTGCTTTTTTTATGCCCAACTTTGCAAAACTTAGTTCAAGAGGTTTATATTTCCAAAGAAAAAAACCAGAGATTACGAATATTGGAGAATAACCTCCAGTAGGGGTCTAGGGAGGGTTGAAAACCAATTTTTAAAATTTTTTTTGGTAAGTATGATGATAGAACTTTCACTTTATAAAAAAATTAAGTTTTAATTTAGGTAACCTACAACATTTTTTACTCAACATTTTGAGGTGAACATTTTATTTCAACCTAAATTTTTATTGGATGATCTTGTATGCTCAACTTTGCAGAACTTAGTTCAAGACGTTCATATTTTCAGAGGAAAAATCAAGAGGTTCCGAATATTGGAGAGTAACCGCTAACTTTCTGAATATAAACTGAAAAAGGTGTAGTAAGTGCATTAGGGTGGGTTGGAAAACATTTTTAACAATTTTTATTTAGCATGAGGGTAGAACTTTTACTTTATGTAATTTGATTTTAGGCAACCTTCAGAAATTTTTGCTCAACATATTTAGGTGAACACTTTTTGGAACCCCTCCTAATGTGTAATTGCATGAATTTTTATGCTTAAATTCGCTGAACTAAATTCAGTGCTTTGAGAATTAGATGAGTATTAAACGGGTAAAAAAACTACTTTATAATAATTCAATGACTTTAACCGCAAGTTCGATTTTGGCCTTCGACTAACTAAGCAATCCAGGCATCCTCTTTTTCCTACCACTGAGGGCAATTGGCAACACTAAGGCCAAGTCATCCTTCATCTGTTTTTCTCAACTTGCTAGGGGCCTTTCTCTTGCTCTGCTATTGTTTAGCGACATAATAATTATGTCTTTCCTTTATTTCATTTGCGCTGTACTCTCTTATAATTCGCAACCAGCTTATGAAATATTTCGAAGATATAGTTTATGTTTGTAATCCCAAATGGGGGTTTTTCACAGAGAAAATGAGGAAACCAATCCCGCGCAATGCGTCAGAGCCAATAGTGCTCGCCCTCAATTAATAATTACAAGCTGTAACAGGTGCCACGCACCCCCCGTTCTACTCCCTGAACAAACAATAAAACAATATACACAAATTAACTTTAAAAAACTACCCGCTCTCCATAAAGCTTAGACAGCTGTTAAAATCGAGTGTCGATAGAAAGCCTTTGTGTCCCCGGCGTCTTTGTTCATCTCAGCTTCGTAAGTAAATTGCTCATCCTTTAGAAGTATCTTGCAATCGGCAAGGTCCTATGAACTTTGTGCTAATCCATTTTGTCTTTATTTATGTACACATCAAAACTAATCTTGTTTAATTGTCAAGGAGGCTTGTTCAATTGTGAGATTATTTGACGATATTAATCACTTAATGACTTTATTGCACCACCACACCTTGCTTTTTCAATGCTTTCAGCAGCTTATTATTTTCGAAATAATAGCGTAATAAAACTTGTTCGTACTTTTAATTGATCGATCAGAAATTGGAGACCACTACAAATGGTGCCCAAAAATAAATATATAAAATGGTTTGTTCATTTAATGGTGGCGAAATATATTTAATTACCAAATCATGCTCGAAGCATTAATTTTTTTTTATTTTTATCAATGTGCAATTAAAGAATGATAAAATTTACACAAACCTGCAATTTCAAGCAAAAAAATTACATCCTTCTGTATATAGACATGATAACTTCAATAACTCTTGAGATATCTTATTAAAATATCGACGAAATTGGAATGATTGTACATGCTTATTTTGTTTTACTTATTTATTTATACGAACTATGTTTAAAAATAATTATATTACGTTTACTACAGGCACTAGCTACTAAGGCTATCGGCCTAAATGCTTACTTGTCATGTGTCAAATGTTTTATAAAATACAAAAAAAAAAAAATATTTAGTACGTGTATAAGAAAGAAATTTGGAGGGGGTTGTATAATTAAGGCAAACAAGAGATTTTTTGGTGATCTTTAAAAATGGGAGTGGAACCTACTGCTTTTTATTTTAATTTTACAAATATTATTAATAATAAATCAGAAAAAAATATGATGAGGAAATTCAGTAGATAAAAAGAAACGGCAGTAACAGTAATACTAGAAAAGGTGAAACCGGCTAATGAGCACGCCCACTTTTATATATAAGATTTAAAAAATGATCATAGATAGTATATCAATTATGTTTCACTTACAAAGTGTCCGTGTACAAATTATTTAAAAAGTTATATACTTTCGAAAATATGCTGAAACCTCCCTTTTTATAGTGGATTTTTAATTTAAAAAAACTTTTCATCCCATAACTCGAGCAAAAATTCATTTGTCATAACGAATTGATTTTATAACGGTAACTTTTTATAGCTAAATTTGGTGAAATTGGTTGAGGGTCCCGCCTACTTTTTAATTCTGAAAAATTTTGTTTTGTAAATTTAGAAAGTGATCTTTCTTTTCCAACTCTATAAACAATATTTTACAAATTTTAAAAATCTCATTAAGCTTTAGCGCATATAAATTGGTTAAGTTTGTTGAAATAGGCGTGGCGGTGTCCACTTCTCGGTATACCACTTTTGCTATTTTCATTACCCCGATTTAGCAATCTTGTCAGTAAAATCGCGACCGCTCGTTTTCGTCTTTGTTTCAAGCTTTCTAAATCTCTAAAAAAGGATACATTTGACCCTAAACAACTATTCCATAATAGTATATTTATATGTGTTATTGTAGACGAGTTCTTTTACTTACATGCATTGACCAAAACATTAATTCATTTATTGGTATTTTAGACACTAGTTTAATAAATAATAAAAATAGAATAAAACCAAATCATTCTTTTTTATTTACCTTACAACAAATTACTGCAATAAAAAGTTGTTTAATGTTTTCAGCCATTCCTATATACAACATGAATTAAGAGATGATGTGAAGGTAATTCAACTGCTTTTTTTCTTAGTTTTATGTGGTAGATTTCCATCGTATTTACTTTATAGTGGTTCTCATATTTTTTGAGAAATGAATAAATAAACGTGAATAAAACCATTAAAAACTATGAACATTTTTGAAATCTTTAGATAGTCATTCGCAATTTCAATGCCATGAAATAGGCTAGATTATAATAGACCTCTTTGTTTCTTTACTCATATACTCCTTTAACCATGTGTTTCATTTATAATTTCAACCATAAAGCCAGATAACCTGCAGAGGTCAGTGTGTCCACCCAGAAATACTACCAGCTTAACTCATCAATTATATAATTGGACCCAACTATGTGTTGATATTTAAATTTCTGTTGGTTTCTGTCTAATTAATATCTCCACTTATACCGATTATATCATCATTAATTAGTTGCCCCCATTTCGCTTTTAATGTGCTCAGTAACTTTATAACACTTTACCTTAGCCTTTTTCAGACCTCCCTAATATGTGATTTTTGCTACTATGAATGTTCTCCGTTTTCACAGCGCATGCATTCTATTAAATATAATGTGAAAATTGGAGTTACAAACATACACACATATTACTACAATACTTGCCTTTCTTTCTTCTTAAGAGTAAAATTATTTGATTTAACATTCGCAGTAAATGTGCACATATTCAGTGTTAGCGCAAAACAAAAGTAATAAACTAAATAATGTTATAGCTACGACGAGTTTTAAACCTGCAATTTACAGTGTTGTTAATTTCTCTCGCAAATTGTAGGGCTTTACCGTTTTATATACCGTTTTAAGGCTTTTAGTTAACGCTCTCTACTCGGAAAGCAACCAGCAGGATTGTCGTATCCTCTTGATTTAGCTTTCTCGACCCAGTGCAAAGTTTTTCTAAAAAGTCAGGTTTATAACTTCATTTTCGCAAACTTCCCAAAAGTTAGCGAATGTCGAAAAACACTAAATGTGCGTTTTTATACCAAAAAAAAAAAAACGAACTGGGCACATCGATCACAGGAATAAAAATGCTGAAAACAAGACCTTGGATAAAATAATACTTGGATAATTAAATTAGTTAAATACAGCGATAGAGTTTGCACTTATTTTTAGTAAAATCAATTCCTTTGTATACTTAAGTTGACTGAAATACCAGAATGTTCGTAAGAAAATTAGCAATTAATGCAAGTACAGTTACATTTAAAAGAAAACAGAATACAGCAGGGACCAAAACTAAAGTTTTTTTCTTGATTTCATATAAGTCCGGGGCTAGATATTGTGCTTGAACAAAATTATTAGTTTACGTGTCATCCCAAGACTCTGAGAATCGAAATCCTGGCCACAATTGATGTTTGTGACTTTTTCTAAAACAGTCCGATAATAACTTCAAAATTCGGATTTTTATTTTTTCTCGCCAGCAATGAAAATTATCTTTGGCGAGATATTTTTTAAGAAAAGAATTAAAGTCATAACAAACCGCCAATTTCAAATACGTAAATTTGGTATCACTTAATAATTTAGATTAGCGGTTTGCTAGTTATTTAAAAGTTCCGGGTGGACCTATAATTTTTGTCCGAATAAAATAAAGTTCAAAATAAATTTTTTTTCCTTGGGCTTCTGATTTAAAAACGAATGAAAGTCCCGGTCTCTGGAACACAGTATAAAAGTATATGTTTTAAAGAAGAAAAAAAAAAGTTACCGAACAAAACCCTTTCCCACTCCCTCTGGCTCTTCCCTCTCTTTCAATAAAAATCCTTAAAAAGTTAACCCTCATTATTTAAAGTTCAAAAATATTTTCATAATTTTTTTATGTTTACACAGAATTGCTCTCTCTAACTTATAACAAAAACGATATTGCGTTTTATAATTGGGCTTCGAGTTTGCTGCTTTACTTTGCACAACACTATATGTAGTCAAATATATACATGATATACATTAATAAAAAAACAAAAAAACAAAAAAGAAACATATGCTTAAGAATACCCAGCAAGCAATTATGAAAGTGTTTCAAAAAATAACTTAAAGTAAGCTTTCTATAAGAGTGAACATATAAGCAGTTTCGGTCTTTATTTATTTAAACTTTCAAGAACGCATCGATGTAAATAATTTTAATCTAGAAATACAAATGTTTACAAAAAAATCCAGGCAAGACTTTTTGACAATTGTTTTCACCATTAAATGGGTCAAATTATATTCGTAAAAAATTTTACAAAAGAACCAAAAACGCAAAAGTCTCAATTACTTTCCCAGTGTGCTCACGATTGTTTAAAATTCCAGCATTGAATTTATGACCACATTAATTTAAAAAAAAAAAAAAACAAAACATTTATTAAATTCTTTCTTTCAAAGTTTTGTATGTACTTACATTACGTTTAAATGAACGTTCATTGTAAATGCCACTTTGATTATATAACGCTTACTTTAAAACGTTTTCAAAACGTTAACTCAGCGTTCTGTAAGCTTTCACCCATATTCATAAAAATTAAAAAAACTCGATAAAGCTCTTATGTATGAATGGGAGTAAAAAGTAAAGTTATTTTCCATGTAAGTAAAAATGAAGCTTATGAAATGTTTACTAAAAAGGGGTACAAAAAAAATTGTTCAATAAAAGGTAGACAAATCGTTTTTCCATTAAAAGGTAGAAATATTGCATATTTTTTGAACAAGTTTGTTTGTACCCCTTTTTATCAAACATTTTATAAGTTTCTTTTTTACTTACATGAAAAATATGTTTTCTCTTTACTCCCAGCCTTTTATATAATTCAGAACTTGTATTAAAATGTAATTTCAAAAGGTTTTGTTAAATAATTATATTTTTTAGTGAATACGAGTGTTAGTGGTTATTTCAGCAAACTTTTTAAAAATTGCTTAACGTTTACTTTTCCATTTGGGTAGCTTACTAATCGTTTAGCTTCAGCGTACCTCACAGGTTAATGTGCAAGCCAGTGTGGTCAATCGAAAATTGCAATTCAACAGCAAAGCAACAAACAAATTGGCGCTGAAAAGATTTGCAGCGATAAACAGAAAAACAAAAAAAGCAAAAAGTTAATATAAATTGTTATGCGCAGATTGCATGTACACATACAAATATACCTACATTGTATAATGAGTTTTTTGTTTTTTGGTTTGCTGTTATTTGCGCTCATCGTTGCTTTGCTCTTCACTCTGCAACGCGTTTTTACACAAAGCAAAGCGCGAATTTTATGCAACAACTCATTGAAATGTGCATATTTCTTATTTCCGTCAATGATGCGTAAGTTTGTTCAAATTATTAAACAAATATACAGTTATACATATGTACATTAGGCTTTGTGTAAAAAACCAAAAATTTTTCAAAACTATATTCAGCCCAATTCTAAATAATTTTTTATCGTGTACTCGTATACAAAATTATAAATGTGTAAGGAAACATACAGAAACAAATTTTTTGGAATTGGACAGATTGATGTTAGTTTTAAGGGGGCTTTAATTGCTAGTTTTGATCTTTTAAAAGTGGTTTTATTCTTTTTTAAACTGCAAAAGTAAAAAAAATCAGAAGCATATAATTTTGAACGGTATTTAATTCCCTACAAAATGTTCTTTATAATAAAATTCAGCAGATGGGTCGCTCTAGAGTATTCGCCCTTTAACCCATGGCATGGTTTTTTGATTAAAAATTTGGTACGGATAAGAAAAATATATTAAGAAGCAAGATAAGTACAGTTTCTTAAAGAAATATACGTCTAAGATTTAATATTTTAAGGTATTTTTTATATATATAATTTAGAAGAAAAAAATGTTTTTTTTGTCCCAGTCTAATATACCTATGTATTAACATATGTAATTCACTTTCACTATTGTACTTTAATTCAATAGTATCATACAAGCTTGCCTGAGATGTGCTAAGACTAATTAAAAAAATTTTATTGAAGAAATATCCATATTAAATGTAGTTTTATGACGAGGAATTTGGGAAAAAGTCGAAATACGACCATAAGGTATTAATAAACGTTCGATTTTCAGACCAGACCAAAAGGTAAAGGCACCGTAAGGCTTCAGTTTTAGGCCGTTTTGTGGTTGACACAACTTTCTGGACCTACTTTTTCACACAACGGAAAATATTGGGATTTTAATCGGTGCTGCAATCTATGGTGGAGTGCAACTTGATCTGCCAAAGTACATCTAAAGAGAGGCATTTTAGCTCTCTCTGGAGTTAGGGACTCAAGTGAGATAGTGGATCGGTAAACTTGTTTAAAGATGGATGGAAGTTCGAAGAGAATGTTGTATGTGAATTTTGATATCAAAATCATGATGGCTGCCAGTCAGCGTAACTTAAACGAATTCAGCAAACTTTTTACGCAACGTTAAAATCCGCCTAGGTGGTTTATCTGCAATAAATGACGATGAAGACTCTGTCAAATTGCATACATTATATACTGCTTTGTCCTTGCATGCCTAGCACCACGGGAGTTACGTCAGTCTAATGAATATTACTTATCAATCGATTGTACCATAATTATTTTTTTTTAATATTTCGTGCTTCAATATTGAATTATCATAGACTTCTGAGCTAAAAAATTAATATCAAGATTTCCAATTCCGAAACAGTTTACTAGCCCATATGCCATCTAGCTTTGAAGTAACAGTATTTTTTTTTTTTTTGTACTAATAAAAGTTTAGTTTTCTTTCACAAAAATTGTTCAATTATTATTGTTTAAGAAAAAAATTTGTCAGAAAGGAGTTTTAAATGCAAGAATTTTCGACTTTTATGAACTCTTCTTTGAGTCTGAAATGTATGTACATATGTGCATATTTCACTTCCTGTGATAATCATCCGATAACAGCCTATTTTGATATATCACATGAGCTTGAATAGAAGTCATATGTAACACCAGTTGGTCTCATATTCGGCACTTATTGACTCCAAAAAGACTCCGATACTTTTTGAAGTGGTTTATGTCCTATAAAATATATTATTTAGGGCTTTTCTTAGAACTGTACGGTGTTGGCAAATATGGGGCTATGTTTATTTCTTTAAAAGATGTTTTGCAGAACACAATTGAAAGACTCTTCTTATCGTATTTTCCAGGTGTTTTTAACGAAAAACAGTTAGGAATACCAAGCCATTGGTACGGCATATCGAGAGAGTCACTGTCTAGCATAAAAAGGTATGGAACCTAATTTTAAGATGCAGATGACTTAAGGTGGCTTCCACAAACTATATAAACATATATACAGTGCCGCACATAATTTTTAGAACAACAAGATAATTCAACTTTAGGACCGGCGTTCGACCTCTAACGAAATTACATTTTATTTTAAAGTATGTCTATTGACAGAAGTATAAATTATCTACTATATCTACTATATTTACTTAATTTTTATATTTTATCTCTTATATTTAATTAATAGCAAGGATAACTAAATAAAAAGTACTGATTATCAACACACAGCATGATTGGAACACCTAAAAGTTATCGGATTATACCTTCTAAACCTTTATTGATTAAGCTATTTTTCAATCACTAAATCTACCTCCAAAAGCAAATTTCTTGAAAGAGTAGGCAGGGGATTGCGAAGTATGCGATTTCAACAAAGGCAGAGTTGAAGATAGCACTTATGGTGAAATGGTTGAATACTGGTAAAGAAGCCAACCATAAGTTGGTATCACAAACTCCAAAGGGCTTAGAAGGACTTAACAGTCAAACGGGGTTGACTTCAATTATTAATTTCTTTAGTACTACACTTTTTTCTTATTATTATACTAGCACTTACCCGCGGCTCCGCTCGCATCAAAGAAATAAGCAAAATAACTAAGCTTCTTTTGAGAACATTTTTATTTATCAAACAGATAAGTTTTAAAGTTCACTTGTTCCTTAAAATAATGATATACAAAAAAGCTTAAATAATCAGGTTACACACCAAATATTAAAAATTTCTTAGCAGCACTTGTAAACAATTAAATTCACGCAGAGGACCAACTTCTAATGCAGGATTCTAAACAAAAGCCAAAGCTATTAATTACTTTTCAGATCAAATTGAAGAAGAGATACATACAGAACAAACCGTAAGAGCTTCATAAATTGTATTATTATATAAACACTCATAAAAGTTGAATTTTTACGAAACAGCGAAGCAACCAAAATATGAAGAATTGCTAAACTTACTAAAAGGATATTTTCCGCAGAAACGATATCAATATCTTTAAAATGCACAACTATTTTGCTCAAACGAAGCTTGACGATAATTGCAGCCAAGCACAACCAATTTCAACACATATTTAAAGCAATTTGCATATATTTTCGATTTAATTCACAAAAAGAAAAAGGACGCCACGACCGTCGCTGTCAAATTAGAAATAGATCTAATCTGGCGACAGCGGCATTCATGAAAAATTCCTCCACATAAGAACATGTGTAAAAATAATTTGACAGATGCCGCACCGTCGTTGTCGTCTTGAATGTTCCCTAAGTGACAGAAAAAGTACCGAAAAAGCAAAATAAAATTGGTATTGTATGTATAGCAAGGCGAATTTATTATATGAACGTTATTTTCTTTTGATCTGACATTTCTGAACATGCTAAATTCGCCTTGCTCTCACCTTATATGAATTCGCCTTGATGTATAGTAACTAAACTTATTAAAATCATAGCAATTAGTTTTTAAAAGTATTTTTGTAGATATGGCGATGCATTTTTTAGTCACGTTTTGACCGATAACTCAGTTATCGATTAACTTATATAACGAAACATAGCAGTATCGGTTAGTTTATCGAAATATCGAGAAGTCCATATGAATCTTTGGCCTTTCCGTTTCGTGTCATATCCATATTTAATGCAAATTTAGAGGTTTCAGGGCTTTTACATTTTGACCGATAGCTCAGTTATCGATTAATTTATCGAAATATTGCAATGTCCAAACGAAACCTGTGGCCTTCCCCTTTTTGTTTGATACCCATATTGTATGTAAATTCAGGGGTTTTGGAGCAACCACATTCTGACCCATAACTCAGTTATCGATTAATTGATCGAAATATTGCAGAGTCCAAAAGAATACTGTGGCCTCCCCCCTTTCGTTTGATATCCATATTGTATGCAAGTTCAGGGATTTTTGGGCGACCCCATTCTGACCGATAACTCAGTTATCGATTAATTGATCGAAATATTGCAGAGTCCAAAAGAATACTGTGGCCTTCCCCCTTTCGTTTGATATCCATATTGTATGCAAGTTCAGGGGTTTTTGGGCGACCCCATTCTGACCGATAACTCAGTTATCGATAAAGTTATCGAAATATTACAGGGTCCAAAAGAATACTGTGGCCTTCCCCATTCGTTTGATACCAATATTGTATGCAAATTCGTGGTTTTTTGGGCAACCACATTCTGATCGATAACTCAGTTATCGATTAATTTATCGAAATACTGCAAAGTCCAAAATATCACTGTGGCCTTCCCCTTTCGTTCAATACCCATATTGTATGCACATTTTAAGGTTTTAGGGCGACCACATTCTGACCGATAACTCAGTTATCGATAAAGTTATCGAAATATTGCAGGGTCTAAAAGAATAATGTGGCTTTCCCTATTCGTTTGATACCCATATTGTATGCAAATTTAGGGGTTTTAGGGTAACCACATTCTGACCGATAAATCAGCTATCGATTAATTGATCGAAATATTGCAAAGTCCAAAATAATACTGTGGCCTTCCCCTTTTGTTCAATACCCATATTGTATGCACATTTTAAGGTTTTAGGGCACCAAATTACATAAATTCATTGGATAAAATACATTTTTGGGTTAGTTGGGTCATATTAGTGCCCATAACTCCATAACCATGTGAGGTATTGAGATTTCAAGAAACTTGTTACCTATCCGAGACATCGGGAAATAAGTGTGCAAAATTTCGTACAGATCGGTGCTGTAGTTTGGGCGTGAAAACGGTTCAAACACACTCACTCACAAACTTACGCATTTATAATATAAGTAAGATTTTGCCTTTATATGAACTGTGCCAATAGTTTCATTTCGATTTATGTGCAATGTGCAAGTCAGAACCCGCTAAAAAATTTCCCTGAATATCTAGAACTTTTATCCTATAGGTCGTTCAAAGTTTTCTTCCATACAAAATCAAATTTGGTTCATGCATTGTATGTATGGAAGAAACCTTGCAACACCCTCGACGAAAATAATTCTGAAAACTTTTATAAAGATTTATATAAAAATTTATGAATAGTTTATCGTTTCAGCGGTTGCGAGCGACACATTACTTTTCCTATGACATGGCATTAGACAAATTCATGCATCTTTTCATATATAGGCTTTATTACTTTATGCTTTGGCAAACATTAAATTATATATTCTTAATTGACTTAACTTATATTTAACATTAAAAAACTCTCTACGTAATATAATACATCACTCTTCCACTTTCGATAAGAGCGCCCCATGAAAATTTTCTGTAACTAGGATACTTAATATTTCGGAAAAAGTGTATTCGACAATTCTTCAATAGTATTAGAAAAAAGTTGCTTTCATTCTCGAATAAATGTATACAGGGTGGCTGATGAATTTTGCTACATTAAGAAACTCAAATAATTTTTTTTTCAGTGTATGGAATTAATTTTTCTTTTATTCATGTTAAAGCTCATTAAATTTTATTAAATATAGCTTAATTAGTTTTAAAAATAATGGAATTTAAATGCCCCCCCTGCTCGTCGATGCATGTGCGGCATCTTACCAAAAAGTTGTTCATTACTGCTTGGAGAGTTGAGACAGGAATAGCCGCAATTGTTTCTCGAATGGATTGCCTTAGTTCATTCAAATTTGTTGGTTTTGCTTTGAAGACTTCCTGTTTGCAATAACCCCACAAGAAAAAGTCAGGCGCAGTAAGGTCAGGCGACCTGGGTGGCCAACGGAATGTGGAGTTTCTGGATATCAGCTTATTGGGAAATTTTCGTCGCAATTCTGTCATAACAGGTTGGGCTATATGAGGAGCTGCACCATCTTGCTGAAACCACACAGAGTTGAAAGAAATTCTCATAGAAATTCTCAGAAAAACTCTCTCAACATGCTCAAGTAACGGTCTCCAGTAACCGTAACGGTGTGACCGTTTTCTTCGAAGAAGTAGGGCCCGACAATGCAGCGTGATGAAACTGCACACCACACTGTGACACGAAGTGGATGCAATTCCGTCTCATGGAGTATCTGTGGGTTGGAAGCACTCCATATTCGACAATTTTGTTTGTTTATGTTGCCGTTTAAATCGAAATGGGCCTCGTCAGACATGAAAAGACAGTTCAACATGTTTCCATCCTCTTCCACCATTTGAAGCATCTTCTGGCAAAATTCCAAGCGAATCGGCAAGTCTGCAGCGTTCAGTTTGTTGGCCATTTGAATTTTATATGGGAATAAGTCCAAATCTTTGTGCATAATTGACTGTAATGACTGTCTGCTTACACCCGTTTGAGCAGATAAGCTTCTTGTCGAAACACGTGGATTGTTTTGTATGGCAGCAGCTACAGCAGCGATTGTTTCCTCCGTTCGAACTGAAGGGTTTCGATGGTAAGGTCTTCTGTTGACTGTCCCATGCTCGGCAAAATTGTTTACAAGTCTTATTATGGTCCATCTGCTCGGAGGATTGCCGCCAAACGTGCGCCTATACTCTCTTTGAACCGAAACTACGGACTCCAGTGCGTGATAGCGGCGGACAATCCAAATTCTTGTTTCAGTGTCCCAGTTATCCATTTTTGTTAAATGTAAAAGTCAATCTGCAAAATAAAAAAAAAATTAACCAGATTCATTAAATAGAAAAAAAGTTATTTAATTTTTTTTTGGTAGCGGCTTTCATCAGCCACCCTGTACATACATACATATGTACATTCAAACTTCTCTGTGGTGAATCAAGCTAGCTCAAAACTAGCGCAGAACTATCGTATTAAGAGGCGGTACTAGTTCTCCGTCTATCCCCACGCAATGCTTTCAACTGACACTTTTAACATTATGATGTCCTACGAAGTGGCAATTACCCCTCTCTACAGAACTCTAGAACGCGTTCTGAACTCTCTCATTGGTAGCCGGTTCAGAGATGGTTAGTAAATTCATAGTCCAGAGCTAGTGTAAGAATAACTACGAGTACTTCGAACCCAATTAAAAGTAGATAGTTTACTACCAGTTCAAATATTTGTAGCTATGAAATAGTGTAAAAAAGCCAGAGGAAAATTGAAAATGATAATAAACTCTGTAAAAAGAAATCCGGATTGCTTTATAAGGCAACACTAAACGCGAGGTGTCTTTTTTTTTGTTTAATAGATACAATTTTTGGTATGCAAACCTCATTGTTAAATTTGATCGCACATATACATATCGCACACTATATCTAAGAAATCAGTTTAATTTGCACTAACAAAAGCACAACAGTTGTAGGCCAAAAAACGTTTACAAATAGATTATGGATTTAAATATTAAAGTTCATCCTTATAGAATGTTTTTCGTAGAATCCGAACATATCAGAATCGGTTACTATGTCTTGGTCAGCACGAATTTTTTTAAGTAGTTTTCCTTGCAGGTGCACGGTTTTTGAAACATCACTTTTTGTGGATGTTAAAAGCTTCTCAATAATCCGTTGTCGGAAGATAAATATTCTCACATATTCGAAACTGATCAGCAGAAAGCTTTTCAAAACTAGCATATTTTGTATTTCTTTACTTTGGGGTACAATTACTGAAAAACTTTCCAAACAATGAAACCAGTAATTGTAATATTCCCAAATACTTGAAGCAATTTAAATTGGCCCATTTTGAAATTATAGACCCCAGCGCTGTTGGCACAATAATGACCACCAACTGCATCCAATTAGTACCAGTTCGGAGCTTGTCATAAACTCTCTATAACGAAACTGACACATTTAGTGGCTGCCTCCCATTTTTACTGCAGGGTTATGTACATTTTGAATCACCTACTGCCCCTTGAAAAGTTAACTGCACTCTAGCATGTGTGTCACGAGTGCAACTTCAAACAAAATTCCTTCAAGCGTTTCTTTCATATTTTTGCAGTATAGCAACGTGCCATAAGAAAATTATAAAAAAGGAGTATTTCGAGCAAACAGTCAGTCAATCAATTTCAAAGGCGCCAAACAATCATTCACAGCAATTTCATAGCAACACTTAACAACTATCGAATGTCAGTATGCGGCGAGCATTTAGTGTTGGTATTTTAGCCACTTTGTTGGTTACTTGCAGTTTATTACTTAGCACCGTTGCGCTCTCGTTGGCGGTACGCTCAAATTTGGAGATTGTGAAGCAATGGAAACTATTCCCATTTCGTTTTCCACCACATGCGCCAGTCTCCGATCTTAATTACTTCAACCCATTGAATGTGGTGCCAACGAGTATAATTGTCGGCTACGACCGCATTTTCATTGCCACACCTAAACTTTTTGCAGGCGTTCCAGCAACACTTAGTTACGTATCGAAGACGGACTACAACGAGTCACCAGCACTACAGGTAAAAACAAGAAAAAAGAAAACAAGCACACGTTTTTTTTTTTGAAAGAACCAAATTTTTGGCAATAAAAATAAAAATTTATTTCATTAATATTTTTATTTTGTTAAATTTTTTTCGTTTAGGCCTATCCTGATTGGTCGTATACAGTGAGTGGTCTCGCTAATTTCAGTTGCAGCGATCCATTTTTGGTTTCGGTATATCGCATGCGCATAGATTCTTGCAATCGTTTATGGGTGTTGGATGCCGGCGTTTCGCGCACCTTCGAAGACTCTGAACAAACTTGTCAACCTAAAATATTGGTGTTCGATTTAAATACAAATCGCGTAGTTCGACGCATAGAAATACCTGTAAGCATAATATTTTTAAACCTATATTAAGTCACTAAAATATTAATTTATATGTTTTTGCTATTGCTTTTATGGTCTGTTCATTTTTACATATTTTTGTAAGTTTAACGAGCTTAAGACCAAGACAAGACTGACGAGAAATCGTGGATGTTTTCGAAATCGTACTATAACTATAGCCTGTATATGTTTGTTGCTTTAAATTTTTTCTCTAATCAAACATAATAATAATTAACTAAGAATTATTATCAACTGATCTTGAGCTCGTTTAACTTACACAAAAATTTATTTATGTGTTTTATTTAATTTTGTAGAAAGACGTTTTACGCAATCAATCAATTCTTGTGAATTTAATAATCGATGAAACTACATCAAAATCGGGCACATGCGACGATGTATTTGTTTATATTGCAGATACGGTTAAACCTGGTAATTTATTTTTCTTATACTTTTGGTAAGGGTATTTATTTAGGCATCCAAGTTTAGGTGTTTAACAAAGATAATAATGAACGATCTCAGCAAACTCTTCTTCTTCTTTAAATGGTCATCTAACCGCCTGGGCGAATTTGACCGTCCAACATAGCTCGCCAAAAGGCTTTGTTGTTGAATTTCATTGGAACGTTGTTTTATGTGGTGGGTCCCAAACCCAACGCACAACCCGTTTCACGGGAGGTTGAATTCTATTGCACGTTTGTATAGTGAGCCGCTTGATCCAAGACAGACGCCCGCTTGCAGCCGCTGCTGTTTGAACCCCCCAGCAAGCCCTTAAACCGATTATGTCGGAGTGGCCTTACCAGGTTGTCGCCTTCTCACGTTTAGCTCACCACCAAACGGGTGTTCGGTGGTTACCCAGAGGATACTTGGGCGCAAAGCCCGGAAGTAGTGAGCTGCTTGAACCGCATGCAAAAGAATCGGTCTGGCCATTCCCAGGTGAATGGCGATCAGAAACTTTCCCCACTTGCGTGGATTTCTGCACACGGCCCCATCCTCCAACCGATGCCGTAATTAGACGTCTCGTCCTAGTTCTGCGATTTCGTCTATTTTTTCCTACTGCCATTTTTGGTCATGGATAGCTTTTAGGCAACTGTTAAGTATTTGCCTCCCTCATCACCGAAATATGGATTTTGAGCCTTTGTGCTTCCGGAGGGCGTATCTCCCTGTGCTGGTGATAGCAATGGGCAACTGACTGTTTTTGCGCATATGCGTTTTCTCCTCGTCTACTGAAAGATTCAGTATATACTGTCCCCAGAAAGCGCTCAAGAATTTCTTCAGATTCGACAAAATCTCTTCGCAGAAGAAATTTTGTCGGATTTGACAGCACACCTTCATCTGCCAACACCAGCAAAGAGTTTTCAGGACCTAAGGTGTTCCTCCCACTTGGCGCGTTTTTGCTGGTCTACAAACCGCCTGCTTTCCGCGTTGAGATCCTTAATTCAGCCTTCCCCAATTGCTCGGCCTACTCCTGTCACCCACCATCAAAAGGTAGGATTGAGTGCCAAAGATCGTGGTGTGCGCTAAAAGCTCCCAGAATTGCATTAGCCTCTGTCAGGGAGATCTCTCGAACTTTTAAACAATCAGAATAGTGGTTTGTTTTTCAGCTTAACTCCTATTTTCATTAAGTTCGCTATTAACACAAACTTTTAGAAATAAAAGCATATAAAAATAACAATAAACAGAATTAGATCTGACTTTCCCTTTAGTATACACATTTTAATTTCTGTTATATGTCGTTTCGCAATTAACGCGATTTATATAATATATTATAACACTTTTCCTAAATACGCTGAGTCTTCTCTTAACATATTCAATTTCTGTCAATATCTTTAAAGCCATTATCGTTTACGATGGAACGCGTGACATGGTTTGGCGTCTGGCGCATCCCGCTATGTGGCCCGATCCAGATTTGGGTTTAGTGCAAATTTTCGATGACAAATTTTACATAATGGATGGTATTATTGGATTGGCCTTTGATGCAGCCAAGGGTATACTTTATTTCCAGCCATTAGCTTCCGATCGGTAAGAAAGAGCTTCCCATTTTTAAATGTGTATGGATATTTATTAGGCTGAGCCGACATTTTTTTTTTCAATAGCAAAAATAATATTATATCATTTGGCAGTTTGCATCAGGATCTGATTTTCACTTAAAAACTGCCGAATTATTGAAGCATAAAATTAAGCTGAATATAGTTTTGTGATAAACTGAATTTCTCACACACCTAAGGAATGAATAGATTCACCAGTGGGGAGTTCCAGGATAAAAACCTCTAAGTGCTTATAGATTATGTTATTTTAGTTTATTTTTCTGATTTTTTATACCAACAATTTTGTTGATTTACGGCCTGTACATTTTTCAAGTATTCATGAAACGAGCTCAAGGCCAAGAATAATAATTTTTCACTTTTTGAATTTTTATGAAAATTATTATTGTTTTTACTTATTAATAATCATTTTAATTAATTATTAAAAGTTTTTTGATTGAATAAAGTAGGAAAAATGTTTAGAGACAACTGCCATAGCTTTTCTTATAGATCCATTTCGGAAACTGCTAGACTTCACTCATCAGAAAAATTTTGGCACGCATTGCTAACCATTAAGCTAACAATACGCTGGTTTTGATATCATCTAAACTCCTAGTTCTATTCTTCTTTTTACCATATGCATGAACCACTTCCGCCATTTGACAGTTAGTATTGTGATCATGATGGATTTTTTGACAGATCTGTTTTATCAGCCGAACTGCCTTACCGCGTGCTCTTGGTTTTGCTATTGCTTTTTTATATCAATTATTTTATTTTATTTTTTTTTTTTATTGTATTTTATTTTATTTTATTTTATTTCATTTTATTTTATCTTATTTTATTTTCTTTTATTATATTTTATTTTATTTTACTTTATTTTATTTTATTTTATTTTATTTTATTTTATTTTATTTTATTTTATTTTATTTAATTTTATTTATTTTAATTTATTTATTTAGTTTAATTTTATTTTATTTTGTTTTATTTTTTTTATTTATTTTAATTTATATGTATAATTTTTATTTCATGTATTATAATTAAAAAAATATATACATAAAACAGAGACAGAAAAAATTGTATTGATATAGTTAAATTGTTAAATTTGACAAATTAAGATCGTTTGTTTGAAGCTTGATTACTATGGAAGGGCGCATCTAATGAAATTTTGCATTCATAACTGTTTTAGGCTATTTAATTTCCTGCCAAAAAAAATGCTACTAATTTTTTTTTTTACTAAATTTACTTTAAATAAAAATTATATAAATAACAAAAAAATTAATTCTGAAAAATAATATCAATTTAATTTTCTATAAGAAAACACATTTTTTATTGGTCCAGCTAAATATATATATTTACTTGCTGGTTTCTTGAGCATCTCGATATATTAATGTAATATATCTTTTATGTTTTCAGCATCTTCTCCATAAATAGAGACGCACTACGAGCTGGACCACGTAGCTTACATGACATTCTGCCAATACGCTTATTAGGCAAAAAATCGTCACAAGGCTTAGCACTGTATATAGCGCCTCAAGATGGCAGCCTCATTTTTAGTCCAATCACTGAAACAGCAATTGTGTCATGGCATCCACAAACATATCAACAGCTTTTATTATTCTACGATGTAGAGGCATTACAGTTTGTAGCTGATATTACCGACTCAGCATGGGATCCTGGCTACGTTTATGCGGTATCCTCAAAATTCAATCGTTTTACTTTAGAAAAAGTGAATCGACAAGAAATCAACTTCCGTTTGATGCGCTTCAAATTTCCAAGTAAGAGTGCAGTGGCAGCGCAGACATTATTCACAATATCTGAGAATATTAGAGGCGATTTGTATACGAGTACGAATGGACAACGTGCGAACGCGTACAATGATACTGATTATATGAATATCGATGAACGATCAGTGCCATCACCCAGCCATATCTACAATTTAAGAAGTGAACAAGTTTATCAACTAAATGGTTTACAAAATGGTTTACATACCTTTGTTGGAGGTAACGCACCACCTGCTGTAAATGATTATACACTCCAACAGGGCAGCTATCAATATCATGTAGGACATGCCTTGCATTGAGTTGGGATTAGTCATTTTGTATTGAGTAAAGTAATTAAATGAAATTGAATTGTAATATTTTTTAAAGTGACTTTGTTCAGTAGTTGAATAAAGTTTGTTGTACATATGTTTATTGTAAATATATTTTATAAATACTAATAATATGCTATTTGCTTTTGTAATAAGCATTGCGCTGTGAAACTTTTCAAAATTTTATATAAAATAAAACGGTAAATCCTTTGAGCTCTAGCGACATCTGTCGTTAATTTTTGTTTACTTGCCTGTGATTTACTCTTAAGCAACTGAACTTTCTCTCTTTACAGAAACATTAAAGAGCAACTGCGCATGGTCCTTCACTGGTCGTATCCTTCCTTAATTTCACGCTCTTCACGTATAAAAAAGTGCCTGCAAAAAGCTCGACGTATAGCATCCTCTCAAATTTCATGCTTTTACTTTTGTATATATTGTCAAAGTTTTCAAGTTAATCTTTAGTCGTTGACGGCTCTTTGATGTGCGAATTACTTTGTAAACGGAAAACCGCGTGCGGAGCATAAAATCTGAGTGAAAAAAAAAAATTTAAAATAGCTGAAGTTAAGGAATATTTCCATATATATATGTGTATCAAATTAAAAACATAAAAATTAAAATTTTAACTAATTCATGCTCAATAAATTTCGTTGCGGTTCGTTTACAATATATTTTGTTCAAAAGTCAATAATATTTGTTTTAGCCGTGCCCGCGTGCACGTTGCGTATACGCCAGTGCCAACCCTCTGGGGCGTATCAAAGTGTTTATGTGCTTAAACCTGTACCCCGTCTATGTTTGTGTGGGTGCGTTTATTCTTTGCATAGCCGTGAGTATTCAGATTTTTAAAGCTAATTGCTTGTTAAGGAAAAATGTGAATATGCAGCTAATAAAAATCTAGCAACAATTTCGTGCATGACAAACAAGAAGAAAAAAAATAGAAAACGAGTTAATATGAAAAAGCAAACAAATAGAAATCGGAATACCGAGCAATTTTTTATGACATATAAGGTTGCGTCGCATGGCAAATTAGCATGTAAAAAGACATAATAAATAGTTTAAATTCGCGATTTTCTGTGACAAGAAGCAATAAAACCATACTCGAGTTAATATATTTCCACCTTTGTATTCTACGTTCTAAGATCTATTAACGCTAACAATTTGCTTAAAAAATTTATATTTTAATAATGAAAAACCAATGATGTAAAGACTATTTTCTGCTTGCAATAGCAACTGTAGTATTAATTGTATTAATTAATAATATTTAAATAATACAACAACCTAACTCAATATTATTTGAGAAAAAAATGTTGCTGAGAAAAATATTGCCATAAAATCTAATTAGTTAAAAAAGTATCGAAATAAAGTTTTTGAAAGTATATTTATTAAAACTATAAATTTTAGTTCTTCAAAAATTAAATAACAAACTAACCTACTTCTAAATCAATTTAATTTAATTTGAATTCACGTTAATCACAATTGCTTGATTTCGTATAACCATTATAACTTTCAAAATGCTGTCTTCAAAAATTCTAAAAACTTACTTTGACTTTTACTGCCTTCAAGCTACATGCTGGTTATGGCTGTGGACGGGATACAGCTTATGGTTATAAATGTTGTTCGCTTTCCTGTTTTATGATCAAGTATATTGGCTAAAAAAATAGCTAGCAAAATGGTTTCCTGATCTCAAAAACATTTCAAAAGTCCTGTTGTTGTAAATCTCATGCCTCAGGTTGACTAGGAATTTGCTATATCTCAGTAAACTATTGAGAAGAATTCTGAGATAGGGCTTTGTTTCCGTGATAAGACGTTTATTTAACAAATTCTGAGATAAAGCGTTTTTTCAAAAATATTTGAAAATAGGCTTGATCTCCGCTCAGGAGTCAATATTGTTTATAATTTTTTCTTCTTAAAATTTTAAAATCAAAATTAATAAAGAATTGGAAGTTCTTTAAATGTCATTTGTAAAAATTTAGTCTCTGATATAACTTAATTTTTTGACTGGGAAACCCGACCAGGGCTGCCTCTCAGAACTTATAATATACTAAGTCCGATTGTAATCACTATATCCCCGATTAATGTGGAACTGAATCACATCGTTTATTGCAGCAGTCATTAGCAGCTTTCGTTTGAAGCCCACATTGTACTAACACATTTTGGGTGAGCCCGGGTCACATATTGATCGATAACTCCAAAACCAATAGTGTTATCAAAATAAGAAATATCTTAAATTTTAAATTAGGCATCTAGTAATTCAAAGGTGAAAGTGGCATTCAACTCAGCGGTTTTTGGGTAATACGTGTACTTACATACATACAGACAGACCAAACTGTTGCATTGGATTATATCAGCTCAATAATGATCCTTCTCATTAATTTTTCCTGAATATCTGCAATAAAAAGTCATCGACCTATCACAATTATATTATACATATATAGAGAAGACATAGCGAAGATATGCAGTTGCGTTGCCATTTTCTTCTGAGCCATGGAATACATTCGAAATATCACTAAAAATACCATAGAAGCCATAACTCGAACAAATTGAAAATTTTTCACAGATAATAAGGTACTTAATTAAAAGTCGGTTCCATGGATATTTATTGAAAGCAAAATTGGCCTACTTTTCAATATAAAATTTCTTGTATTTTCACAGTCCATTAGTACTTTCTAAATTTTAGAGAGATATTTTATTGTTAATGACTTAAAGTGGTGTTAAGGATTGCGCACGAAATAACTCAAATGAGTTTTAAGCAAATAAAGAGTTCATTAGCAGAAATTAACCTTCTAACAGGCCATTTTTTGTTGCAAATGAAAAAACTCATATTTTGTAATTCTAGTGCAATAAACTCGAATTTTAAGACATACATCCAAAAGGGTTCATAATTTTGCTTCCGGCGCTAAAACCCTCTACCCAGCCTCTAGCCGGACTTGCTTGTTTTTTTACAGATTGCACTAAATTTTTCAACGAGAAGGATTATAACGAAACTCTGCCACCACTTAAAACTGTAAAATCAAGATTACGACATAGATAAAATATTTGGCGACGAATTTGTGTCAATAATTATAGAAGAAAAGTAGAGATATGCGAGTTATATCTGTTTAACTTAACTTCGCCTTAAGGCGGTCCTGCCGGTTAGAGGGTTAAATTCCTCTTTATATTTATAAAAAATTTACATAATCATCAAATTTCCTTTCATTTTTATAAACAACACAATTTTTTCTAACATGCCTCCCATTGTATCTTCAGTAACTCAGCTTTATCTATGGCTTTCCTTGGTTTTTTTTTTAAATTTCTAGCCGTACCAGCAACTTGTTTTGTGCCTTTTATGTACCTTTTCACCAGGACCGAATAACTTCCGATGGCACTAAGCTCTGGACAGTTAAGCGGATTTCCATGTCTGGGCATATTTGCTATAATTTAGTACTACTGTTGCCAGTTGTGTGCCAGCTGAGAGAGTCACCAAGCATATCGACGTGCCATACGAAAACTAACACTTTCGACTTGTGGCTGACGAGAACTAGCACTTTGTTTTTGTCTTTCTGCTTATTTACAGGTTCTAGATTCGTTTAAGAGGATTTGAGTTTCAATATTAGAAAGAGCCGACATAAATTGAGATGTGGTGTGGTAGTAGTCTTGCTGCCCTACCACACCGGAGGTCGCCAACCCTCCGAGTGTATTCCTGCCATGAAAAAGCGTCTCATCTGCCTTAGTATATGCCGTAGAATATGTAGATCCCGCCAATTTGTATGACAAAAACTTCAAGCAGCAAATCAGAACTGATAGAGAAGCTCGGTCTAAACCTCCTTGGCGGTTTACTTGTACATTATTCTTATTTTTTGTATATATAAGTATCGAAATGACTACAATTGAAAAATTAATAAAGCCACTGCAGTCGGGATATACATGAGCTAAACTAATAGAATGATTCAGCACACAAATTTTTTTCTTTGGTACGAAGTATACTATGGACATGTAGAGCACGCCCACTGAAAGAAAGCAAAATCGGATTGACGACGACGACCACTTTTTGATATAGCTTTCTAAAAGCGAGGTAGGAAACCGAACCATGCCAAATCTACTGCACTGATGCAGATAGAATGCTAGAATTTGGTGGTTACAATTATCTGATAATCTTATTAGTTACTATTTTTTTTTTTTTAATTTTGGAAAATGGGTATGGCAATGCCCACACATAAATGAACATTTAGTAGCTATCACTTTTTTCAAAGTTTTTTTTTTTTGATATACGAGTATAGGACACGTTTGTATAAAATATCATTATATGGAATCAAATATATTCGTGGTTATGCCGGATTCCAACTTTATATAGCTTCGCACCCAGAAGCCCCCTAAATCCACTGTAAAAGTATCATAAAGATCCACCGCCCACTTTTCTAAAATAATGTAAATAGACTGAAGGACACATACCTCCAAATATTTTAAATTTAAACCAAGTATATTTATTGTTATGAGGAATTTTAATTTTATATAGGATGAGGGTGTGGCAACGCTCACTTTTCCAAAATTATAAATAACCTATATTGTAAACAGTGAACCGGAAAATCTGTGAAAATTTCATAAAGATCGGTGGAGTACTTTGGACTCCAGACTCACAAACACACGTTCATTCTTATTTATAAGATTGAAATTTAGCTAAACAGAATGAGCCTGGTATTGTCCACATGGTAGTAGAAAAAGTTTAGGCCCTCTACTGGGTATTTAATGTTCGGTTCCACCCGAACTTAAACTTCCTTACTTGTTATTATTATATTTACTTTATTATTATGCGATCCCTATCATTTCAAATAAGCCCCACATTTTCGGTGAGCACATGTTCGTGATTCGTTCACAAAAACGGTCAAGCCGTATTTACCTGCAAGAACAATGAAATCGGTATGCTAACTTTGAATTTAACTCACATGCTCAATATCTATCTACATATCGAATTCCTTTTTTATTATATATTATAAGCAACAATTTTGTTACCGAACCAACACCCTTTAAAAAAATAACAAACTCAATTTAAGTGCTAGTTTTCGTTAGCCAAAAATTGAAAGTGCTAGTTTTCGTCAGACACAAAAATGCTGGTGCTAGTTTTCGTATGGCACGTCGATATAGGCTTCATTATGCATGATGCAAGAACTCTTGCTGTTATTCTTTAAATTACTATCCAGAGCTTTCTGAACATTCTACGTGTAGTATTTGAGACCTTTCTTCAGCTTGAATTTTCTGACCGAAATGTTATGATTTTTCCTAAGAAAGGATATTATTTTTTAACGGTCTTAATACTTTTAATTCAACCTTTTTCCTACTAACACGATTTACTGATAGTCCGATGTTCACTATGAGTTTTAACAACACGGTATTCCTTGAAATCTTTGCCTTTTTGATGTTTACTTTGAAAGGCAAATTCGGATTTTTGTTATAAAATCGAATTACTTTTTACCGCATTTTTACTCCCTGCTCTTATATGATATGTTATTTTACCCCGGATTGCACAAAAGTTAAATTTTGGTTAAATGTGCGTTCCTCCTCACTCCCTTCACATCCATTCACGCCTTCATCAGCAACAAATAATTCACGATTCAGAGAGAAAACCAAGTTTTCGAACAAAAACAACAAAAAATAATTCTTCCATCCCATGTTATCTTATTGTTTTTATTAAAGAGAACTTGTAAATTCGCCCACTTTTATGTTCAAACAGATTTTCTATGTTGAATTTTAGCTGTATTAATTTCGCTTTTATGTAAGCAAAGTTTTCTACTAAAACATCTCAACCAGAGTACATAACAAGGTGCAAATAGGCAATTGGCACGAATACATATATGCCGTGTCCTTCAAGTACATATTTGTAAATAGAAAGTAAATATCTTAGAATTTCGTGAAATACCTCAATAGCTCACAACTGGGTATATAATTTTCGGCATATTTGATTTTGTAACAATTGTCTTTCCCCAGGAGCATAGTGGAATCACGAGGTGAAGTAAGCTATCACTTCACTCGCTTTAATTTCTTATTTGTTCCGTCATTCGGCTAAATGAAAAAAGTGTTGTTTTCTGCGTAAAATGTGTAACTTTCAGTACATATAGTGCCGGACATAAGTATTGGCACATACGTTTTCTGCGATTTTCACCAATTTTGGCCTTAATAAAATTATTTTAACAATGACGAGCTCAAGTGTTTTCTTTCATATAAAAAAATGGGTTAGTAAACTTGTATGAAGGAAGTCTCAAGAAACAAAATTTCCAAAAATTAGCAAAATGTGTCACGAACTTAAGATTAAAATTATTACACTAAAATGTAATTGTCTACAAAACTGCATACTCAAAACAGTTCTAGAAGTTCTGTGAAAAAAATTGAAAATTTTGATAAATTTCTTGGAATTTTCGCGAATTTTGCGTACATTTCTAAAACAAAATTTATAGTTTTTGTATTAAACCTTGACACGTGCTTTTATAAAGTATTTGTTAAAATAGTTTTAATAACGCCAAAATTTGTGAAAATCGCAGAAAACGTTTGTGCCAATACTTATGTCCGGCACTGTATGTTTACTACTATTTTGCTACCATCTCTACGTATAATTAAATTGTAGCAAATCTATGTAGAAAAAATTACAGGAATTAATTAATTAGTAAGTAGTAGCCAAATCAACATTTTTGAGAATTTTTGTCTGTCTGTCGGTATGTTTGGGAGCGCATCACTCAAAAACTGTTGAATGAACTTGAATTCAACTTTCACCGTTGCGTTACTAGACGTTCAGCTTAAAATTTTAGATATCCTTTATTTTGACAACTCAACCAAATATCGTCCAATATGTGGACCAAAGTGAAGCAAAATATGTTAGCACAATATGGGTATCAAACGAAAGGTGATAATGAGTGCTTCAATAAGTGATGTGATTAAGTTCCATACCTCAACTGGTTTCGGAGTTATGATGATTAAAAACAGAGTCAGTCTGTTATAAGTTCTGAGACGCAGCGAAACGTGACCGGGTTTACTAGTTTTTATAAAAATGTTCGAAGTCAAAATATTATATCGTGAAAACTATTTCGATGTAATCATAAAGTTATACGTGTCTGTAACGTTGTAGAGAGTTTCCGCCGACACAGTAACTTACAGATCACCCTAGTAAGGGCAGTGGAAAAGGAATACTTTACGGGTTCCATGATCACAAAAGCAAACTTTGCAATGCGCTAAACACTGTCATTCCGATTGGAACATCTTCCGTTCATACTTTTCAACAACCTCCTTATTCGTCACGTTGGATGGCATTGTTAACACAGAAAATCATAATTATTGCCGTTCTTCACGTTAGAAAGTAATTTAGTATTTCACTCCAATACTACTCATTTTCCTGATTGCGATTGGAGAAAGGATGTGCATGCATCTTTTGATTCTGTAGTTTTCGTTTGCGGTTGCATATCAAAAATCTTAAGGAGAAAATTACTTATTTAAAGTTACCTGATTGTTTTTATCGGCCTTTTAATTTTTCAAAAATCTCAATAAGCTCTCTTGAAGAATAAATTATAATATTATAAATAGATTCTTGGGATGGGGCAAAAAAAAAGAAGTATTTAAAGAATTTTCCTAAACTTCATTATCAAAACCACTTTCCAACAGCCTAGCTCGAAAAACCGTTAATTAATATAATCTCAGTTGTTGCATAACAAAATCTTTACCGTTATCATTGTACTTCTCGTGTTAACGACTTACATACCCAAATGTACAATTCGTAATCATAAAATTAACTGTAGCTCCACCCAGTGGATAACACAAAATGCCGCAAATATTTTATTTTGCTTGCAAACTTGGTTTTAAATTGCGGCGACAGTGTAGAGGCAATTGTCTGCTCCATTAAACAATAACATAAATTCGAGTGCACATACCTCTATTTGCTTATACATGTGTTTGCATGAAACTATGGAAGTTTAATATGTTTGTCGATATGCTTTTCTCTTGATTCTGTTGTTGCGCTTTGCACTTTTCCCTGGCCATTGAAGACATCACATTGCTGCGGCACTGTTACGTGAAATAAGTAAATATGTAGATAATATAGCGTATGTGGAAACATATGTACAAGCCAGAGCTAAAGGTTTGTGACAACGCCCACATAAGAAAGAAGTTATTTAGCCCTATATATACAAGATGGCGCAAAAGTAAGCTTCCGATGTTCAGCATATCGGTTGTGGCACGTGCAGTGTGTGCTGTTGCACCGTCTTGTTGGAACCACATGTTTTCCAATCCCAATTCATCAAGTTGCGGCAAAAAGAACTCGTTGATCATTGCTCTGTAGCGCGCACCATTCACAGTAACCGTTTGGCCCCGACCGATTATTGGTCAAATAAATAGTCAGCAATATTCCGCGTTCTGGAGCAGTTTAGCGTAACATTGTTTATTAACGTGTATTTCGCATGTGTTTACTACACAAATGTCAAAACAGAACTGACTTTAGGGGCCAATCGCAAAATATATAGCATTTTCTGATAGGAGGATTACTTTTGCGCAGTAACCGTTTTTCACCGACCGATTATTGGTCAAATAAATAGTCAGCAATATTCCGCGTTCTGGAGCAGTGTAGCGTAACATTGTTTATTAACGTGTTTTTCGCATGTGTTTACTACACAAATGTCAAAACAGAACTGACTTTAGGGGCCAATCGCAAAATTTATAGCATTTTCTGATAGGAGGATTACTTTTGCGCCACCTTGTATTTCATACTTAAAAGAAAATAAATATCTGTGGTCAAAACAAAAACAAATTAAAGTTTGCCCAGGGACTTGTAACGCGTTTCTGTTTCCTTAACGTTTACAGGTAAGTCACGAAAAGGAGTAACGAAACTGTGCGAAACGATACTTACTTTTATCAGAACGATTAACAGTCTCAGCGGAAACAAATCCCTTACAGAAACTATTCACAATCATGATCATAAGAATAAAACTGTAACTCAAACATAGGATGTTGAAATAAAACTAGTAACGTTACCTGAGTAACGAAACTGTAACGAAACGTTCGTTTACACAAAAAGAACTTTTAGCAAAATCTCAGGTATGCTTTAGCATTCTAGGTTCTGTGAAATATCATTGGCACTTGATTTTATATAAAAAATTACAATATTTCTTTAAATGTTTTCTAATAATAAGTTTAATTTTTTTTTTTAATGGGTTATTTTAAGTTCTTTGAGAAATTTTGCAATAAAAAGTTTTTTTTTTATATTTTTTTTTTAAACAAACTATTTATTCAGACATAAATTAAACAAATTGTAAAAGCATCTCAATGTTCAAATTTATACAACCATTTTACGTAAAAACATTTTGACTTTTTACAAAATTATTTTTTTTTATAAATGTCTCATACAACTTTGGAAATGTGTCACAAAGCTTTGAAGGATTCAAAAGCTTAAGCTACTTAATAGTTTACAATAAATAGAATTTGTGGTAAAATAAAAAGTGGATATAATTATAAATCAAAACTCATAATCAGAAACCGCATACGGTTACGTTACAGTTTTGCGACAGGTTCGGTACGCACGAACGTTACTAGTATTGTTTCTATACCAGAGGTTTAGAACAATTTCCGCATACGATAAACGTTAAAGGCATTTTACACGATGTGTTTTTTTAAAATGACCTGCCACTTTCTCTACACTCACAAAATGTCGTATGACTTTCAACACTTCCAACAGTTCAATTTACTGCTTCCTTTTACACAATAAACAACTAAATCCCAAAAAATTGAAATCAACAAATTAAAGAACATCTGATTCTAATTGTGTGTCAGACAAAAATTTTATGTTTCTATTTCGTATGTGCATTTTTCTGACTTGTATAAAATAAAAATTTTATTTGCGTTTACACGTTATGTTGGTTTTCATACGTAAAATGTGACAATACACATGACAAAAACATATCGTACAAAATGCCTTTTACTAGTTTCGTTCCTGTACCGAAACATTTATTTATTGTAGAGAAACGTTTTTTTATGATTTCTTTACTCAGGTAGCGTTACAGCTTTCGTTTTAGTGCCCAGTGCTTCGTTACCGAGATTGTCGTGACTCTTCTGTTAATCATAGGGAACTGCTCTAATAGTTCTGTGTCTAGTAATGTTTCAATATTTCATGTTAATCGGGACCATAACAGTAGAAACGAAGTTTTTTGGAACAGCCCACCTGTAGAAAATTTTTACGTAGATTTTACTTGAATAGTTTGGCAGTTTAAAAAACAAAAATTAGAGCAGTCTTACAAAATGTAAACTAAGAATGATGGACCTGTTGAAATAAATATTAAGGTGCCGTACTTTGACAATATTTTTTTCGTCATTCTGAAAAATAATATCAATATAATGTAACAAAACTTTTTATTTCATTGGGACAGTCAAATGATTATGATATGTCGACTTAAGTTATTATTTCCTATCGCCACAGATATAAGTATACTAAGTGAGAAGAAGAAACATAGGCTTTTTTTTTAAAAAACCAATTATTATTTTCTGACTGATATGTATCTATCCTTGAATGTCAATTACCATCATAATTTTTCAAGTCGTTGAGAGTTATCCGCGTGTTCGAGTACAAGCTGTAAACAATTAGATCACCTAATCCATCTGTCAGTACACCATTACTTTGCTTCTGAGTACTCTACGCTACCAAAAGACTCATTCGTGGAGTATTCATAACAAAAGAAATGGAGTACTCCGCGATGGATTAGGTGATCCAATCGCAGACATCTTTGAATGACTGAACTGAGTACTAATATTCAAATTTGAAAGTGAATGTCGCCTGTTTATGTCATGATAAACTAAACACATACATAAATAAGAATCATCAGCATCATTTGCACGTTTCAAGATATACGTCAGGTCAATACCGATCCAGCTCATTTTATTTTTATTTCCGAACCCGCTTATACTAACGTTTTTCATCTAATCAATAATGTTTTTAAATTAAATTTTAAATCCCTTCAAGTTTGAAGAGTTTTTCTCTACCGCCGTATTTTTATTAAGTTCCGTTGCTACTGCCAATACCTATATCCCACACCCATATCTATACTCGTTTTATGTATTTTATTTGATTTATTTGTCACATAATTGTGTTGCTAGTTTGAGCAGACAATTTTCCAAGTAACCCAGTAGAACTCGAAGCAAGATCTCCCCAAGCGATGAATAAGAGAGTGCTCTCTTTGACATCCTTTTGGAATAATAGAAGATATATTTTTCGTGGTCTGCTCTTATGCTGCTCTTTGTGGAGGAAAAGGACAGATATCCTCAAGCGATGAACAAGAGAGTACTCCGCTTAACATCCTTTTGGAACGATAACAGAGATTTCTACACTCTGTGCTCCGAGTTTACTAATCTTGGAGCAATAAGGGAGACTTTCTTAAGTTAATAATTAAGGATTACTTTCTTCTATATATTTTTGTGGCGAAAGTAGATATTTCTCCAACATCTACTCACGGATAACAACATTTTGACTAAGCCGAATTTCTCTGTCAACAAAAGAAAAAAAAATTTCAACAAAAGAAAAAAGTTTCAGTCGTAGAATATATAATATTTAATTCAGATTCGATACCATTTGTGGTTGTGGAATTTTTTTATATGAATGTTATTTGTTCCATTTTACATAATTTATCGCTTTTTGCTGGTATGTGAGGTATTTGCATTGCTTTATTCCTTTATTTGCTTCCATAGAAGGATTGAGGCATGATTCTACAAAGAGCTATCGTTGGTCTTTTAGAAGGAATATGAAATGTCTCCCTCATTAATCTCCTGGGAGGTCTTCCGAAATTCTCCAAAACTTCCCCATTACTCGATTGTGATTTAAAAAAAGTAATAACTAAAACTCCATTATTGTTTTTTGGGAGGTGAAAGGGTGTTTTTATATTACTCGCCCTCCTAGGACATGCAACTGCTCAAAAAACGCACCAAAATACCCACACTGAATGAAACGGTACTTTTCTTATCGACGAGAGTTTAATTTCTCAGAGAAACAGCATCGAAAGAATGGTGGAAAAGGTCTGCATAACCTACTACGCATGTAAGCAAATAGTCAGCAGAAACTGGAGTTTGAACCCCAAACTCATGACGTAGTTCTGCACGGCCATTACTAGATCCATACTAAGTTATGGTGCGATAGTTTGGTGGCCAGTGACAAACAATACAACGTTAAAAACCTGAATAAAGTACAGTGTCCAGCCTTTGGAGGGGTGACCAATTGAAGCGCGAGGCATTATCTGCAACAAGTTAGCTGTCAATTCCCCAATAAGACTTCGGGAATCTGAGTGTTGGAACTCGTGCCAATATGGGCACAGCGGTATCCTAGGGTGTGGCTTCAATATGAGACTATCACACGTCCACGTTGAATATCCATAAGACCTTTAAGCTCAGATTCCTCTGAAGAAGGGCTGGCGGAGAGACATAGCATGCAGCAATGAATCAATCTCACACTACAGTGACGGGCCGAATATGCACTGTGGTGTGGGGTAGCTGAAGTTTTGCTGAAAGTTGTTGTTTTTTGTTTATGTTTTTAATGACAAAAATACTCCCCGAATTTTTTGGGAAATTTTGTCGAATGTGACAGTCCATTGCCGGATATGAATCCGGTACACTCCGGTACACTCCCATGCGGGAGATGCAACCATCTAGGTCATGCACCACCTCCTTCCATAACCTCCCTCCTATCAAGTTGCACATAATTTCCTTTGTACACTTGAGTCGCCTCATAGGACATGTAAGCCTACCTCGGGATATTCTAAACCCTTGACACGTAGGATAGAGGGGGGGGGGGAAGCTAATCATCCTCTACTGCTGTCATTAGCTCAGAGGACAACAAGAAGGTTATCGAGTAGTGATACACCACCTAATCATATTTAAACACATACAGTAGATTCAGGGATTAACGGTCTGCAACTGACACTCTACGACGTATGCGGGATCACTTGATAAACCTTGCTAAGCTGCACGGAAATAGAAACAGAAAACCTTCTTTATAGGTCCATCAATATTTCTTTTGTGGAACAGTCTAATGTACATTCATACAAGCGTACATATATAAATTGACAAAAATTTAGACTTCGTGCAAAGAATTGGCTCAGGTAACTTTAGAGCCAAAAAAAAACATGCTAAACAAGGGAGGGAAATCTCATTCACACACCACCCGCTAAGTTCTGTTGCGCACCATTTGTCAGAGTAGGTCATTGACAACCACTGAGCCGTTAAACTGCTGTGGCTTCTGTCAGTAATAATGCAGCACATACTCGTATAATAATAGAGGTAACAATGACAACAATAGTAAAAAGACATACGCGCAGCAAAATCTTGGAATATGTTTCTTGATTTATACGGATCCTTAATGTCAATATCAGCAAACCCACGAATGTTGAATGAATGAAAAATGTGTGTGAAGTGAAGGGGAAACTTTTAAGAGTTATGGTACTAGATAGTATAGGTGCACATACATATACTTAAAGTTTTTGTACCGTGATATCTTAGAAATAAATACTCATATGTATATATGTATATACAAAAGACATTTTGCAGGAAAAAAAATTTGATTTTACGAGGTGTGTTCAAAAAGTATCGCGAATTTTGAATTTTCGCTGGTTACGTATATTCGAATTTCGAAACAGCAAACAGCATCGCATGAACATTGCTAATGAGATGTTAAACTCTGTCCGCGACGACCCAAATTTGCTCCAGAGGGTCATAACTGGTGACGAATCGTGGGTTTATGGTTATGACGTGGAAACCAAAGCTCAATCATCTCAATGGAAGCTGCCGCACGAACCAAGACCGAAAAAAGCGCGCCAAGTTCGGTCGAATGTGAAAGTTTTGCTGACAGTTTTCTTCGATTGCAGGGGCGTGGTGCATCATGAGTTCTTGCCACAGGGAAGAACGGTCAATAAGGAATATTACCTGCAAGTTATTGCGAAGCAATCCGCCAGAAACGCCCGGATTTGTGGAAGAACAAAAATTGGCTTTTGCACCACGATAACGTCAATGCTCACGCATCGTTGCTTGTGCGCGACTTTTTGGCCAAAAACAACACACTAATGATGCCGCAGCCACCGTATTCCCCAGATCTGGCCCCCTGTGACTTTTTCTTGTTCCCTAAACTGAAGAGGCCCATGAAAGGACGACGTTACGCTTCTCTTGACGAGATAAAAACGGCATCGAAGGAGGAGCTGAACAAGATACAAAAAAATGATTTTTTGAAGTGCTTCGAAGATTGGAAAAACCGTTGGCAAAAGTGTATAATATCTCATGGGGATTACTATGAAGGGGACAAAATAGATATTCATGAATAAATAAATAATTTTTGAAAAAACACAAAATTCGCGATACTTTTTGAACACACCTCGTAGTCAACTAATTCATGTTTTATTTTCTACATTCTCTCCGTATATTCTGATCTTAAGCCATTAAAAATATAAAATGGGTGGCCAGTAAAAAATGTATTATACCTAGTAGTGCTACGCACACAAGGTATATTAACTTTAGTCGCGTAACCGTGGTATGTAACGGCATAAACGGATCGAGATAGATCTTGACTTATGTATATCAAAATGTTCGGGGGAAAAAATAAATTGATTAAGCCATGTCCGGCCGTCCGCCCGTCTGTAAACACGATAACTTGAGTAAATTTTGAGATATATTAATGAAATTTGGTATGCAGGTTCCTTGGGACTCATCTTCGAGCGCTGTTAAAAATGGGCGAAGTCGGAAAATAGCCACGCCCACTTTTTATATGTAGAATATTTTCGAAAATACAAAAAAGTGATTATTCAGTACATAATACACTTATAAGGATACAATTTATTGTATACCTTAACTTTAAGGCAGAAAATAAATTTTACAAGAAATTTTTAAAAAGGGGCGTGACACCGCCCACTTTTGACTAAGTCAAATTTAGAAATAATATTGATCATGAATCAAAAACCGTTCAGGATATCGAAACGAAATTAAGCACACATATTTATATTAATACAAGTTATGTTCCGGAAAAAATAGGCGAAGTCGGTTAAGGTCCACGCCCACTTTTACACTAAAGATTTTGAAAAGAATCATAGATATATTTAATAGGCGATAACTCTGCGTATCGTACAAAAGATTTATATCATTTGTATTTCACTTTCAAAGTGTCCGTGAACGAAAAAAGCCGGAAAATACAAATTTTTGAAAATGGGCGTTTCCCTTCCCCTTTTATAGTGGATTATACCGCAAAACTTTTTATGCCATAACTTCGAAAAAAACTGATTCGTCGAACGAAATTTGTCGAAAATGTTAATTGTATAAAGGTAACTGTTTGTTGTAAAAATGGGTGAAATCGATTGAGGGCCCCGCCCTGTTTTTTAAAAATTTGTTTGAAGGTGTGGCGCCTCCCACTTTTCAGCATAAAAATTCTGCTATTTTCAAAGGCGATTGCTTGTAGTTGCAACTAGATATTTCAAACAGAATTGGGCAGGTGCTTCTCAATATAATGTAGTATACTCTTGCCAAAACTTAAGCAAATCGGATAACGCTCAAGTAATATATCCGGGTAAGTTGTTAATACCCCACTGCAATAGGGAAGTTATATACCTTTCTTGATTTTCATACCTTTAATGAACATGAAATGTTTGTAAGTATGAGAAGAAGAAGAGATGGGCCCATCAATAAGTAAACTGAAATAAAAAGACGATGAGCTGAATCGATTTAGCAATGTCCGTCTCTTCGTCCGTCTGTCTGTCTGTGCGTCTGTCTATTTCAACGCAAACTTTTTCAAACATAAAATGTGCATGTATTGGTATTTTGAAAAAACGTGGTTAGCAGTTGTTGGTAGGGATGCTATTTATATTCAAATAAATTAATGCAGGCCGCGGTGGTGTGGGGGTAGTGTTGCCGGCCTACCACACCGAAGGTCCAAGGTTCGAGTTCTGGCAAAGTAACAACAAAAGTGGTTTGAAAAAGTTTTTCAAAACGGGGTCGCCCCTCGGCAGTGGTTTGGCAAACTCTCCTAGTGTCTTTCTGCTATGGAAGGCTACTCAACAAAAATGCATCTCCTTTGTAGATGCCATTCGAAGTCGGCAAAAATCTGTAGGTCCTGCCAATTTGTAGGAAAAAATCCAAAACGTCGCACCGCAAATTGGAGGGAAGCTCGGCCCAAAAATCTCTTAGGAGGTTTATGATGATATACCTGTCGTATATCGCGCCATACATTTATATTTTTTTAAATTAATTTACCCCTCAAAACTCATAACAGAAGTGTTTTTATTGAAAACAATCAGCTGGCTTTATAATACTAACTGAAATGTATTAAAATAGACCTGCGTAAATTGGTTTGCCATAATAGATCACTACTAGGTATATAATGTTTGGTTCCACCCCAATTTAGACTTCCTTACTTGTTTTTTGTTACAAAGTACTTCTCTAAATATGTAACAACATATTCCAGGTTGTACCTCTTTTGTACATTTGCTTTTGGATACGCTCAGATGTTCTGTATTGCCTGCGGACAATGAGGGGCCAATTCACATACATAGCGCTACCTCAAAATACGGATGTCATATATAAAATTTTTACATTTTTACGCTCCTTCGAATGACGCTAGCTTAGTTCTATCCTGTTAAACCGTACGTCACTCCGCCATCCGGAGAGTGCCTTGTAGTGTGTACATGCGGCTGGGTTGAACCCCGTATAAAAAAAAATAAACTGGAGGTTTCTGGAACATTTTTATTTTTATACTTACAAAATCAGGCTAACTTTTTTATTTGAGATTTAAAAACTAAATGTCAAAATTTTAGTCTTGAGGATCTTAATATTTCCTTCACATATCTTTTTGAGCTCTTTTATCGGAAAAATCGGTTGTATGCAATATATAAAGGCTCGTTTATTCGACTAATCGGTGCAACCATTACAAGTCGGTTCATGGTAATCGTATATTCGCTTTGCTTCGACTACTCGAGTATTACTGCAAAACGAGTTTCAGTACCCAATTTCTCTTTAAAATTTCTATAAAATACTAAACACAGACCTCTTAAATTTGATTAGTAATTAGCTATCAAATAAAAAAATCAAAAAAGCCCCCTACTTTTTAATTGGAAATGATTATTTTAGTTATTTTTCAAAAAAAGGCAATAATTAATTGAATAAGATTATTAACACAAATCAACAATTATAAACAAAGTTGTTTTGATAACTTTTTATTAAATTTCATTTTTTTGCTTATTTTTGAGTTTTTTCAGTACTGCTGACGTGTGTATTTATGTGCTTCTACCACAATACTGAAAAACACGAAAATAATAAAAATAAAAAAATTAAAAATAAACAAAAGTAATCCAAAAAACTTTTTTTTGTTGATTATTTTTGATTTTATTTTTTATTTTTTTATTAATCGTTAAAAATCATGATTTTTTTAGTTAATTGGAAAATAATCATTAAAAATTTAAAGTAATAGTAATCAATCATTAAATGGATTCTCAAGAAAATTGTTAATCAAACCGGTAATCAACTCAATTAGTAATCATTATTTAACAGGTTTGTTTAAACAGAATAGCAATATGTTCAAAATTTGTGCAAAAAATTATGTAAGTTTGGTAATTTAAAAAAAAAAGGACGAAAGGAAATTGACGTCTTTTATATTGGGTGGATTTTTGTGTTATAGCTTCTCCGCGTCCTCTAAACGACGCCAAAACCAAAATAGCACGTGGCAAATATGAAATTTGTCTTATATTTTCAAGGTGTATAACATTTACATATATATAATGTTGGAAAAATCAACTGAATCAGAATGGATATCCCGAAAACTTTCCAGTCTTGATGGCTTTGTATGAAACTATCGTTGAGACATAAGGTACAGTATTCTGTACCATGTCAGGAGAAAAATGCAGTGAATCTACATTTGTATATACCTTCAATCTAAAGCAAGAATATCTGGCAGTCTTATTTCATTATGAAATCCATAGACGTCTGAAGAGCCTGCAACAAAACTTTAATCGCTCATGTTATATCTTAATCCGAACAAGCTCATCAGTAATGGAGTTTTGCTTATTGTTTAAATTACAGAAACACTATGTCGGCTCGCTATGATTACAGCCCACTTCTTATACACTATGCATGAAGTTATTGTCATTGAAGCAAGCGCGCTGAGGTCAGTCGCAGGTTTTTGTCGGGAAAAGCACCTAGTAAATTTCGGTTATTTTATAACCTGCACATCTTAAACCCATCCTCAACATAACGCTGAAGCTGGTATGCATACCGACTGATAATATAGTTTGTGCAATAATAGCTTCACCAACGATCGATAAACGCTTCATGACATTTTGGGGCTGATCATGTAAGTCAACGTGACACTTTGCGTCCAGTCACTCAAATTCACTTTCATCCTTAAACAATACGTTACCAATTTCGCAAACTAATTCCCATTTAGTGACAGCCACTGAAGAGAGTGAGCGCCTTTATATAATACAAATTTTTCTTTAAACAAGAAGAAGTTACTCGTTGCGTTGTGTAGCGTTTTACATAATGACCCCATTAAAAATGCTTTTTCGTATATGGAAAAAAAAAATTGTGTAAAGTAAATGTATGGGTAACCGAATAATCGAAAGTGAGCGGTAAATCGATGAATCGACTTTTTTTTGACTACTCGAATATTGCCAGTCGAATTAATCGATTAACTGATTAGCTCGAGCACTAGCGTATTCTGGCCTATCAAGATTTGCTCCACACGGCAGCCGTATTTTAAGGTACCAATATCAATATGTATGAAGGTATGTCAAGAGAGCTTATTTTATGGTACCAAGCAACCGCTCAAACACATAAGCACAATAAAACACGCTGGTATAGCAAATGAAGCATGAAAATCGATTTTTGTCGATCACAAAAATACCGTTTTTAAGGATATGTGCCTGTGGCAAAAATTGTTTATTAAGCTTTAATACGACGCCAAATTTTTAAAGAAACGTACTTGTAAGCAACAAGCAGCAACAAGTTAAGAGTATTTGAAAACATTCTTTTATTTAATAACACAAAAGAAAATTAAATTATATTCAATGTGGTTTTTCATAATATAACAGAGTTGTTAAGGAATGCATTCCTTTTGGAATAATTATTATATAATTATAGTTATTCCTTGGATTGCAAAACTTATTCCATTTTTTGGAATAAGGAATGCAAATTTGCAGTCCTTATTCCTTTTTGTATAATTATTCCTATTTTTTATTCCTTTCTTTTCATTCACTGGATTGCATTCCTTGGATGGCAAACCGAAAGGAAAGCATTCCGCATTTCTTTGTAAACTATGGTAGGCAGTTTGTTGTCTAATTGTGCTTTTAATAATTAGTTTCTATCTACTACTCCAATTCTGTCAGAGATCGACCTCGGTGCGACACCCGCTTTCGTTTTCCGACGCACCCCGGCCGAACAATGACATAAATTTTAACCGATTATTACTTGCGCGAGCCAAAATTTATTTGAAACGCGAAAGCCAGTGATGGGACTATACTGCAGTTGCAGTTGCAGTAGATCTACGAATCTTTACAAAAAATAGAAAATCTAGATATTAGTAATTTTGGCTATTAATGCAATCCGTATGTCAATTCAACAAAATTTTTAAAACATAATTTTCACCTAAAGACAGCTCTCTAACTTCATTAATTATATGCGAAATGCTTTTAAATTTCTTTTATTCCACATAAGGAATGCAAAAGGAATTATTATTCCGGAACAACAACAGGAATAAGGACTGCAAATTTGCATTACTTATTCCAAAAGATGGAATCGTAATCCAAAATTGTTATTCAGTGAATGGAAATGCATGGACTGCATTCTGACATGAATCCATTCCTTAACAACTCTGTAATATAATAGTAGCTCAGCTTCTTTGCGCTTTTTGAGTTGCCTCGGCATGGTTTCGCAGATGCAAGCTCCCGAAAACTTTCTAATAACTTTAGAAATAAATGTCAAGCTTAAGTATTTTAAGTAGATTTTAGCTAGGCTTTTGGAAGGGTTTTAAAGAATCTCTCCATTTAATAAATTTGTAGAAGGTCAATGTCTGTACATTGCAAATATTCAAGATTAATTGATAAGAGGGACCATTATGAAGCCAATAAAATACAAAACAACAGTTTTTACAATTTTTGTTTGTCTGGCTGTGTCTTTGGACGCGCATCACTCAAAAACTGCTGTATGCAATTGAATTAGAATTTCACCGTTGCATTACAATACGTCTGGCTTAAAGATTAAAATATCTCTTATTTCGATAGCAGTAAGGGTTTCGGAGTTATCGACCTACATGTGAACCAAGGTGACACAAAATGTGTTAGTAAACTATGGGTATCAAAAAAAAAAAGAAAGGTGACAATGAGTGCTGCATGAAACAATGTGATTAAGTTCCAATATTTTCTGAGATATAGTGATTAAAAATGAACTCAGTATATCGTTTGCTGGGTTGTAGCAGGGGCACACGTTGCATTATAGTATCAATACCACGATATATACCACATATGTAGAGTGGTTGTACTATACTCGAAACTACAGTATAAACTCGTGTATGCATCGGTCTCCTCGAAAACCGCATCTAACATGTAAATTTTTTTTTGTGGCCAGAACTAACACCCGACCCCATATCAAAGAATGTCATTACTTTATCTTTGTTGCTATGAAAATATCTACTAAACCATACCAAAATACCAAATTGAAAAGAAGGAACTGCTTCAAACTACATGTTAGATATCACAGATTTTGCAAAAAAATGCAAATTGCAAATTCACAACTGAGCCCAGGAACAAAAGCGTATTAACTAAAATCGCACACAATTTTGGCGGAAAAATTTTTGAAAAATTGTTTCGACACGCGTTGTTGAAAATGTAAGTAAAAAGCAAATAATAAAAGAACACGACAACTTCAGCAACGGTTCATAAAAAATGCAAGCTGAAAGGCAGAAAATGTTTTGCTTAGCTGGCTGCAGGTGTCATTGTTTTAAGACGCATGCAACATATCGAAACCCGCTGACTCATGCATACCCACATTTGTAGATATGAATGTTGAGTGTGGCTCAACCTAAATACTGCTGTCAACGGCAGCCAGCTTTTTACGCGCTCTGCTACATTTGCAGTGAAATAATTTTTTTTGAGTTTTAGCTAACTTTTTTGTGAGATAAAAACTTTTTGTATCACTAGCTTGAAACTGACTCAGTACAATCTTTACAAATCGAATGGGGGCATGTGCGGTAGAAGCTCTAAAGCATAAAAAATAAATAAAATGTATAATAAGTTCAGAGTGGTAGACTAATTTTCTAAGATTTATAGCAAGTGTGAACATATTTGAAACTATAGTCCATACTGTGGATAGTAATAAAGTATCGTTAGTATCATCTTCGAAATATCGATAGTATGGTCCATAATTTCTCACCTTCAATAGGTTTGTACTTGGCTTTCATGGTTCATATACCGAAAAAAGTAGTATCAAACATTTTTTACAATAAACATATACATGGATGTATGGATACCTGCTGTCAGTTAATAAATACTCGACTGATGACAGCAGACCCGATTATTTAATTTTATGTAAGTAGGTTTGAGTAAATTTTTCCAGTAAACACTTTCTCCTCATACTCTTTCTTTCCCAGCCTTCTTCCCATCGACAATCTGTCTCTCTTTCTTTCTGCATCTAAGTCTCACTTTCTTTTTGCTCTCTTTGCCACACCAGCTCTATTTTCCTCTCACTCTATAAGTTTAATATGCTCTCTCTCTCCTTCCCGTCACACATAGTGTGCGATATACATCAAACTTTCCTTGTCGACTGCAGTGAGAAATCAATCAAAACAACGAATCCTGTTTGTCTCCAAACAAACTTCAGCAAGGGATGACGAAAAATCATTATAATATTTATCAGCTATATTAAAACCTGCATTAACACCTCACACTAATTCACATTTTGTTTGAGATTAATTTAAAAATCTACAATCATTGAAGGGCCTTTCCATGTCAAATCTTTAAAGGGTTGGAATTGAACCCTTCTGATTTGCATGAAATTTGGTAGCGAGTTTCCCTTCATCATAAAACAAAGTTCTGCCGAAGAAAAAAAATTAAAAAATTTGTCGTTCCAAGTTTCACTCTCTCCCCTTTTTTCTTGGTTTGTAAAGTTTATTTCTGCATTACTTCGGAAACTACTATAGTTAAAAAAGTAAACTCTGGCACTTTTAGAGGGGTTATTTCGAAGTCCAAAAAAAATATTTTGAAAAAAAAATATTAAAATTTCTAATTTTAGAAAGTTTTTCATTTGTCAAATTCGAAAAAAAAAATTTTGTTGTACCTCTGACATATCTAAGGATATCATGAAATTTTTATAAGGGTGTTTATGGGTATTCAAAAATATGAATTTTTAAATTTTTGCCAAAAAAAAAACATTTTATAACTTTTTTAACTCGAGCTCAATTATTTTTATACTTCATTTACATTGCACCGTTTTAGAAAATTCAAATGGGTCATTTCAAACCCATTTACATTACTCATTTTTATTTTTTTTGACATTTTCCTTTACACGAAACTTCAAACGCAATGCGTTCGAAAAAGAATGACATGTTGTTGCGGCCCCAATGCGAGCGAATGCGATGAAATCAGTCATTTGAGAAATGCGATTTGTATGCGGAAATGCGACGCATTTGGATTTTTTCACCCAAAATGACTCATTTAGTGCAGTGTAAATGTAGTATAACACAAAATTACTAAATTTTGATCATAAAAATATATTTTAGGTAAAGGTGTAAGGTAAAAACAAAAATATAAGAAAAAAAAATTTTAATTTAATTTAAAAAAAAAATTTATTAAAAATTTTAATTTACATCTTTTTTGCGTATTTCGCTAACACGACAAAAAAAATTCAAGTGACCAAAAGTTTTGTAATTTTGCATTTAACTAACGTTAAAAAAAATTTTTTTAAATTTTTGCCCAAAATTCAAAAATTCATATTTTTAAAAAACTAAAAAATACCCTTCTAAAAATGTCTTTAGATATATCAGAGGTATAAAACCAAAAAAAGTTGGCATTTGTTTTTTAAAATATTCTTTTATTGTAGCTCTAAGTAACTGAAAGTGTTAAAGTTTAGTTTTTTTACTACAGTAGTTTCCGAAATATTAAAAAAAAAAATAGTTTTACAAAACAAAAAAAAAAAATTCAATTTTAAATTTGCATAATTTTGACAGAACTTCCTTTTATGAAAAAGGTGTCGATTCCAACCATTTGACATGGTAATACCCTGAAAAAATGATCAAAATATTTTGATTCATATCAAAATTTGTTTAAATGCTTTTTTGGGCTGCCCGAGTTCATGGTTAGGCCCATAACTGCCTTGTGTTTATAATTGAAATAATACATTTCATTGGAGACGCATATACTTTTATCAGATCAAAGGTTAATTGGGTCCTCATTTTGATGAATATCTCCAAAACGTTTGGAGATCCTCAGTTCATTTAACCATGTTGAGCACATACAGAATCCATATCCAAAATATTTTATGCACACTACACCAGGTTTCAAACAACTTGAAGCTTACCCAAGCCAAACTGGGGGTTTACCCAAACCAAAAATGTATGCAACCTTGCCTTATTTTGTACTAAAAATATGCTGAGAGAAAAGAAAGTGCAAAGCAAAAGTTGGCAAAAAATGAACTTCTAACAGATTGATAAATTATATATGAACCCCTTTCTTCCGAGATTGTAGTGTTTTCTTCACAACTAGCAATCTATGTATTACTTAAGTGTTTACTTTCCTGCAACTATGGCAAATATCTTATTTTAAAATAAAACTCATCCACCGTTTCTGTTTGCTTATTTTCTTTTCAGAAAATAGAAGGAAGTGCAGTAATTGGCCAAGTTAATTTCATTCAAGCAACCACTCACATTTGAGAAAATGAAATAATATAAATACCAAGAATTTTACTACAGAGTTACTAAATTTTATGTATGGATATAACATTACGAAATAGGTCAAGTGAAAGTAATTAAAAGGAGTATTTACAAACGTGTGCATAATTGGCAGTAATCTCAAAAGTTAATAACATCCAGATATTCATAAACCACAGAATTGCAATAGTGAAACTACAACTAATTCATTCATGTGTAAGAGATTAATAGTGAGAATTCAAAATTATGCAGAAAGCAAGCAATCGTAAAAATTTTATTGCATTTTAACGAAGGTCGGAAGCAAGTATAAACAAATTTAACGCATAAAAACGTTATCAAACAACAAAGCAGCTAAAGTCGGCGAATCAGTGAATCAATTGTGAAGCATTTAACTCGCATTACGGTCAATATTGCGTATACTCATTGTATGCCCCAAGAGTTAATATCCACTTAAAAGCGTTTGGGAATTAGTTGGAGCGTGTTTTTGCAATTAAGTCCTTGCACTCTCGGCGCGTATATACTGTCGTTTATCGTTCGGTTCGCGTACTTCCGTTACGCCATAAAATCAACAATCAACTAGCGAAAAAGCCTTTTCTTTCTCTGTTAGAAAGAGGTAAACTGCTCGCTTACCTGAACAAACCATTCAACAAGTTGTTGGTGTGTGCTTCCTTGGTTTTATTGCCACCAAATTAATTTGAAATCGAATATATTTACGCAAAATTTATATTGTTATATGCCAACATACTCACCTGCAAGAAAAGTTCAGTAGGCGTTCGCAGAAAAATTTGCAAATCGTTATAGTAAAAAAAAGTTTTTAAACATTAACTTTGTTTCATCAGGCACGCTGCACGAAATATTTACAAAATGGTAAGTCCTTATTATTGTAAACTATTTTTATGTATGGAAATAGTACCTTAAGAAAATGGGAGCCAATATTATGTGGCCACCTTAAGAACCACTGATTTATTAATTCAAAAACTCAAATATGTGTGCCGAAATATTTTCAAAATTAAATCATAGCTAAATATTTATTTTAATAATTAAAATGATGTTGTGACAGCCGAGCACATTGCTCGCTATACTACAACTGCAGCAGAAACTTTTTTTAGGCTCATCATTTTATTACGAGGAAAATTTAATGCAGTACAATTTCGCAAGCGGTATTGTTAATGTATTTAAAAATAATAATACTAAACTTAATCGAATGCACAATTCAATTTCTTCAGGTCTCTTCTTGTTCTTTATATTTTTTACTATAATAGTTTAACGACGAACTGAAACCATCATCTCCGCAATCACAACAATAACCGCAACTCTAACCAGACCACAATCATAACAATAACGGTGACCTTAGCCAAATCGTAGCCAATAACATAAGGAAAAGTATTAGGCATATTCGTACCCATATTCGTAATCATAACCTTAAACATAACTAAAGCTTTACACAGAATTATAAATATGACCATTACCATTACTACAACCATCATCATAGCCATAACCGTAACAAAACAATAATCATACTCAAAACCCAGGGTAACGTCAATAACCGTATATTTAATAAAAACTTTCCAAAAGAGCAGTCGTAGCTATACGTAACAACATACCATAAATGTCACCATATCCATAACCACATATGTTACTCTAACCATAACAATAACCACAACAATAACCATAACAAAAACAATACATAACCATAACCATAACCATTACAAATCAAATAATGGTAACCATAAAAATACTATTGCCATACTTAAAACCAGGACCACATTATTTACCGTAATTATAGTTTCAATTATCCAAATCTATTCAAAAAGTAACCACAGACATAGATGTAACCATAAACATAACCACAACTTTTAGAGGAACAATTACAATACCTATGAATATAAACAACTTCATAACCAAGCCAAAACAACAATACAACTATTTTCGTAACCGTAACCGAAACCATAATAAAAATATAACAATAGCTATAGCCCTAACTATAAGTATTTCCATAAAGGTAGCCATATCGATAAACGTAACCATAACCCACTTCTTCTTCTTAAACTTTTTATAGGGTCAGTTTAATCAAATATGAATCCGGGTACGCTCCGTTACAAGCACTTTTTGACACCAGCTCTACTGCCGTGGTATCGCAGTGGATTTTAGTCGCCTCTTACGACAAGCATAACTACCTCGGGCATATTCCCTATAACGCAGAAGGTTTTTCCTGCTCCCTTTTTCTTTTACTTGACTTCTCTCTAATAACATTTCTTGTTTTTTTCTCATTTCCTTTTCTTTGTTCTCCTTTCTCCTTTTTTGGAAGAGAAGTAAAGGTTTACATTTTTGTATCATGAGGGTAAATATAATTGTTCCGGTCCAAGATAAAACACTTTAGATGGTATGTCGCCTACATGTCAAAAAATTGTTCACATTGTGTTGTATGGCACACGCTGATTGGCGAAGAGGAAGAAACGCAAATAAAGCGCAAAAAAATAAGTTGCCATATCGGATATATATAAAACGTTTAAACCCTTCCTATGCTGACGATTTTAGCTGTAGGGTTTTTTATGTGATCGAGTGATAGAAAAAGTGTACGTTAAGGGATGAGAAAAAATGACTAACAAACCAGTGTACTTCGACATTGATACTTTAAAAAACCCATACATTTAAACAAGCAAATCTACGTCAGAGGAAAAGAAATTGATGCATTTTCATTGTAGCTGTTTTGTTCAACATGGTAACTACTTAATATACATCGTAAAACGGCATTACGGCCGCTGTGCTGGCATTTCTCTGATATTGGTCAATGATTTCATCTCATTTTAACTCACTGGCCTTCACAGGGCTTTTAAACGTGAAATGGCAGTCACAGCTCTCGTTGTATTCACTCCTTTGTAAGTAAAGTCATACGCATGGCTGTGGTTTTTCACGCATTTGTGCTTTTTTCATTCATTTTTGCAGTGAGAATTCCTACATGAAAATTTTAAGCTATTTTCTTATACTGTAGCTTCACAGTTTCAGCTAATTAAATGGAAACATATTTAAAAATGCATGCGTTGTAGTGGTAAAACCTTCCTTACGGGAAATCCTACCTATTTGTTAAAGAACTAAGTATATGTTTTGGAAACTCAGTATTTTTAAAGGCTGATATTAAACATAATTTACACTTTTAGAAAAAAAATAGTAGTTGGTTTTTAAATATCCTTTTGTGATCAAAATTTGTTTCTATCAAATTAAAAAATGTCTTAACTTCTGAAACGCACGGATACCGAATATACCAATTCTAAGCCCTGGCAAGTCATTCATGCACAAGCATCACCTGTAGCTGAAGAAGAACGCGAACTGCCTAGAGAGACAAGAGTCATGCCGGCGCAACTTCGTTCTGGATATTGTAACGGATTAAACTCTTACCTATCCAGACTGAACCCTGACATGCCATGTGTGTGAATGATTGTTTGCCCGGCATGCGGGGTGCCTCTTCATGACACTTCCCATCTATTTATTTTCTTATCAGAGCTGACTCTTCGGACACCAGTTTCACTCTGGACAAGCTCTAGTGAAGCGGCGAGGTTTCTGGGACTCCGTTACAAGAGCTTGATGACAATTATAGGCTCGTATCGCTAACACAACAACAACAACATACCAATACTTCAAAAATAGGAAAAGTCAACAGGTCTACCAAATAATACCTGGCAACAAGTGAAATTAATTTCAAATCAAAAGCAATATTTATGTTCCAAACTTAGTAAATACGAAACTAATTTTCCTAAAAAAGTTTTCAGTAATCATTGATTTCCTCTACTACATGAATTAATATTCCAAACTACTTCCACACACTTTGCTTTATTAATGAGCGCATACCCAGGAGCATAATTCAGTTGTGTTGGCCAAGTTTCTGAAGCATTTTAGTTTTCTCTGCTATGGTCGCTATGAGTAAACGTAAATTCCCATTTCGAAATATTTAAATTAATGGATTTACCTAAGCAATGCACTTCGACAATGAAAGCAGCAACCAACGGGAGAACAAAGCCATTGCTTAAATATTTTACGAAAAATGGAAGAATGTCAAATGCATAACTTTTACAAACCGATTTTGTGGTTAGTTGCACGAGTTTAAGCTTTAGAATTATACAACAGCAAATAAAATGGAAAATAAAGGTAGCTGAATAAATAATAAAGTAAACCAAGCACAAAGCAAAATATGCATAAATGTATGTGCTTGTGTTTGTATGTAAAAAGGAAGTGAAAATATTGATATGGAAAGCAGTAATCAGGGAATAGTTATAGTGCTTTACATTTTTGCTAGGCAAAATAAACGTAACAAACTAGGAAAGAAGAAGTGCAGTTGAAAGTGCCAATATATGTGATGTAGCTTAGCTTAACTCCAATAACTTTCGTGTCCAAACTAAAGCAATCAATTCTTTGAAGCCCAAATGGAAATTCGGCAATTGAGAAAAAATTTGAAGAATATGGATATGATTAAAAAATTCACCTTTAAAACTTACAGAATTCTTTGCCTAAGTTTTTATGCGTTTTCTTCCATGCAACAATACATTTGGCCCAAGTCTGAAGAAATCTACAAATTCAGGGCGACTTTAAAAACGCTCTGAAGTTACACCTTGTTATAACACATTTATATTGATCTAAAATGCGTGATTTCAGATCTGATATTCGAATGTGTTTTTATGGGCCCTGAATGCGTAATTTCCTTCGTTTTGAAGTATGGAACAAAAAATTCTGACGGTTTCGCAAAAAAATTTCATGAATAGCACTTTTATTTTATTTTTCAATTATATGAAAACGTAAAATTTCGAAAAACTGTTTTTTTATAAAAAAAATATTTTTTTAAATAAATTATTTGAACCCCAGTTATTAAAAATAGGTCATAAAATTGTTCATGCAAGATTGTATAACATGAGAAATTATGTGAATTGCATTGATGATACAAAAGTGTTTACAAAAACAAAATAAGTAATTATTCATTTTGAATAATTGGAGTTAAGAATATTCAAAAAGGAATTGGTATTTTTATATTTTTGTACATTTTGCGTGTAATTTGTATGAAATAAAATAAAATAAAATGAAATATATATAAAAAATGAGAAAAAGTAAAATAAAATAAAATAAACTCAAATAAAATAAAATAAAATAAAATAAAATAAAATAAAATACAATAAAATAAAATAGAATAAAAAAAATAAAATTTTAATTAAATTAAATGAAATCAAATCAAACAAAATATAATAGAATAAAATAAAATAAAATTTAAAAAAATATAATAAAACAACATCAAATAAAATAAAACTAAATTTAATTAATTGGCGGCCGCCGTGGTGTGAAGGTAGTGTTGCCGGCCTACCACACCGAAGGTCCATGGTTCGAGCCCTGGTACAGGTAACATCAAAAGTGAAAAATCTCTTAGGAGGTTTATGATGATATACCTGTTGTATATCGCGCCATAGAGAGAGAGAAATTTAATTAAACGAAACCAAATCGAATAAAATAGAATAGATTAAAATAAACAAAAAAAATAAAGTAAATAAATGACAAAAAAAATTAAATAAAATAAAAAAGAATATAAAAAAATAAAAGAAAAGAAGAGAAAAGAAAAGAAAAGAAAAGAAAAGAAAAGAAAAGAAAAGAAAAGAAAAGAAAAGAAAAGAAAAGAAAAGAAAAGAAAAGAAAAGAAAAGAAAAGAAAAGAAAAGAAAAGAAAAGAAAAGAAAAGAAAATAAAAGAAAAGAAAAGAAAAGAAAAGAAAAGAAAAATAAAATAAAATAAAATAATATAAAACAAAATAAAATAAAATAAAATAAAATAAAATAAAATAAAATAAAATAAAATAAAATAAAATAAAATGAAATAAAATAAAGTGAAATGAAATAAAATAAAATAAAATAAAATAAAATAAATAAAGTAGAATAAACAAAAACAATAAATTTAATTAAATTAAATCCAATCAAATTAAATAAAATAGAATAGAATAAAATAAAATAAAATAAAATGAAATAAAAAATAAAAAAAATACAATTAAATAAATATAAAAAAACTGTATTTTTAAATAGTAAGAAAATAACAGGAAATTAAAGAAAAGGAGGCAAAACCAAACAAAAGTATACAATAAATTATAGGAAAGGAACCGAAAAGAAAGGACAGTAAAATCAAGGACCAGTACAAAAAGAGCTTCTGCAATGAATGTGAAGAAAATTAGCAGCAAGGAAAAGAAAAGGTAAAATAATATGAAATCATATGAAATAAATAAAGTTAATGAAAACGAAAGGAAATGAAATGAAAAGGAAGGCAATAAGAGCGAAAAATAACGAAACAAATTTAAGGAAAGGAATTGAAAAAAAAGATAGGAGAGGAAATAAAATGATATGGAAAAAAAGAAAAAACGGAAAGCACCATTAGAGCATTATTATTAAAAGTTGTAATAAAATGATACGGAAGAATTAGAAAGTTAGGGAAGAAAATTACATTAGTGGAAAAACAGCAGATGAAGGAAAAAGAAAGTGAAGAAAAGGAAAGGAGCGAAATTGTCAGGAAAGGAACCGCGATGAATTAAGTTCAACCACTGCGCGAATTTTCTGGCCTAGTCGTTAATGTGAATCAGAATTATAAAATAAATACTAAAGTGTCGAAAAATTAAAACGATGGTATATTAAATATGTTTTCCTAAAGGTTTACAAACTAAAAAATTTTTCTGTTCGACTATAATGTTCCGATGAAGCTAAGTGTCAGGTTTAATCACATAATATGAGAGAAAAAGTTCAGCATAGTTCATCAAGTAAAAATCTGCCAAATTTACTCACTATTGAAAGTCGTGAAAATGGATGAAAATACTATCATTAAGAAAGTATTCATATAGATAACAGCAAGTTGTAAAAAGTTCCCTAAATTCAATGATAACTAAAACTGTTGCAGTTTTACGGACTCGGTTAGCATCGTCTAGGGAGTAAAATGTTAATTTATCAAAAATACAGATTCCCAACAGTTTAGGGTGTATATCTGTCACCACTGCTCTGGCTACAAAGACTCAAAAAGCTCTTCCGTTGATGACACAAGGTAGTTCGTCTTACCAACGTCTAGCCATTCTCCATCAGACCCATTTGTTTCCATTTTTCCACATCTCGATTTTGTATTTGTAATATATATCGTCGGTTATACTACAAAACCGCGTAAGTGAAATCTCAGCTTGACTGTTTTGCAACTACAAAGTGCTTAACTTTAAGACGAGTAGTGGCTTTATAGAAAAGTTTTTATCAAGATCGATTCTTTTAATTTTTTCCACACCAACAATAAATAACTAGATATTGATGGTAGGGGCCTATTTTTTTCACAAAAATGTAGCTTAGGCGGTTTTGCAGTGTGGATATGCAAATGCATATAACATTCCATAGAAAGGTACCCAGGGATTTACGAATGAGTTCGACGCAATGACTGACTTTTCCGAATGAATACCTTAAAAGATAAACATTATCAATATATTATATGCAACCAAAATGAATATCCCAGCCACAAGCAACAGTGTGCCTAATGCTTGATATAGAAAAAGAGAAATAAGCAGTAAAAAGCACCGAAGTTACAAGAAATATCAACAAATCTTTCGAAATAGTATAAAAGGCGCAATAAAGCTAAAACTTTTTTTTCAAATGTTTAAAAGGACGCTGTGGTGCTCGTGTCTGCGTATGTATGTTTGAGCGTTTTATGCGCTACATTTGCTTGAGGCGAGACAAGTTGGTGTTATGGGGCAGGTTTCGCTTTTGCTTGAATTTTAGTTTTGTTTGTTTAGCGTAAACTTACACATTATGGTTTTGATATCAAAGTTGACAGCGCCAAATAACTTTGTGTTTATTTTTTATACACACATACATATATATTAACAAACTTTTCTGTTCTTTGTCGTTGGCCTTTCTCGGGCGTTAATGTTGAAGGTACATTAAGCTTTAATAAATATTTATAATTCAAATTCTCCACTGTCATTAAAGTATGTAAAAGCTAGTCGGTTTGTTTATATATAAAAAATGTATGGAAGTATGTATACGAGTATTGAATAGAATTTTGTGAGTATACAAGTGAGCTTGTTTGACAGTCTGCGGTCGTGACTGGAACTTTTTTTTTTTATGTACTTCCCAAACTCGATGCAAAGTAAGGTAGGCTAATAATAAATTCAAAATGTATGTTGATGATGAGAATTATGATGCAGTTTTTTGTATACTTTTAGGGGTTATTTATGCTATTGGGCGTTTCCTTAACGGCAGTGTAGAAAGTGTACAAATTTCCTGGGAGTTGATGTGTGGTAGTCAATAACTTTCGTTCGTTTCGCACAAAAGTTTTATTATATCCGCACTAGAGGCGGCACTCAAATGAAGCATACTGAATTTATATGGTTCATACCACTCATACGCCCTCGAAAATGTGGAAAATAATTTGTGTATGAATTCATGCAGAAACATAATTTTGAAACTTTTTATAAAGAAAATTATTGTAGTAACAACAATGGTGATGAAGTGCCCTCAGTTCAAAGCGCACAAATGTAACGTAGGGCACATTCCTCCTTATTTGCTAAATAGTAAGAGAGTTACAAACCCTATACCTTCGGTGAGCGAAAATAGAGCTTTACTTCAATCAGATCTTGCTAGACTAGGTGCTAGGTGCGATCTAAACTATATGCCACTCAATTTTAAAATATGTAAATATATTTGTTTTTCGCGCAGAAATACACAGCCAGCTTTCTACATAATCAATTATCATAGTCTGGAACAAGTGCATGATTTTGTGGACTTGGGAATTACGATGGATTGTAAACTTAGCTTCAGTCTCCATATTAATGCAACCGTCAATAAATCTAGGGGTGTTTTATTATTCGTTAAGCGATGGTCGAAAGAATTTAGTGATCCGTGCGTCACTAAAGCCCTTTTTACAACATTAGTAAGACCGATATTAGAATATGGCTGAAGTATTTGGAATCCGCGCTACCAGGTCCAAGTTGATCGGATAGAATTGGTTCAAAAATAATTCTTACTTTTAGCTTTAAGAGATCTTCCATGGGATTCCTTGTATAATTTGCCTCCCTGTACTAATCGCTTGAAACTTATTAACCTTCCTATCCTTGCTAGTCGTTTAAATTATTAAATGGGTTGGTCTCTATCCCATTTTCGTTGGGAGAAGTAACCTTTAACATTCCTTTTCGGCCATCAAGACATTTTAAACCTCTTTTTTTGGAACAGTGAAGGACTAATTTTGAATTAAATGAGCCTTTCCGATAATGTTTAGTATTAAAAAATCTATACTATCCTCGCTGAACCCATAGCGACTTTATGAATTTACTCTTTACAATCGAAATGATTCTTTCTTCGCTTAATACATTATTTATTAGTTTTAATTTAGTGTTACTTAGCTGATGAGTTTTCCTCTGTAGCTGAGCAGTTTTAGATCTCGACACTTAACAAACCCCTGCCTTTCAACGACTCGGCAATATATTTAGTTATGCGGATGCGCCACTCGTGTCGGTTGGGCGGGATTATTATTATTATTATTAATCCCTTATGGTCAAAAAACCATCCACCACCCGACTATAGCAAAGTAGTAATTGCTAGATTCAAGGCATCGTTAAGTCGGTTCTTTAAGGAAAAGGCGGGATGGGGGTTCGATGACATACTAGTTTCGATTTGGTTATATCAAATCGTTCACATCCAGTTGACTGTCGACTAGGCGTCCTGGAAATGCTAGTAACTCAAAATGATGATTATTTGTGGAAGACTCCCAACACCTTCGGGAAGTACCTAGGTAACTTCTCACATTAAATTAAATTAAATTATTTTATTTCATTTTATTATACATTTCATAAACATGAAATGGTATTATAACTTTGGTCCAATGGTTGTAAGTGAGAAGAAGAAGAGATAGACCCATCAGTAAGTATTCCGAAATGATCAGGCCGATGAGCTGACTCGATTTAGACACATCCGTCTGTCCGTCTGTCTGTTTGAACGCAAACTAGTCCCTCAGTTTTTAATATATCTCGCTGAAATTAAGCTAAGGGGCCGCCATTTTGTAAAACATGAATCAGCAAATTGTGTAGTGAAAATCACCCATATCGGAATAACATAACATATAGCTCCCATACAATCGATTGTTCCGATAAATAGGGTTTTATTTTACTTTGTTTTATTTTATTTTATTTTATTATTTTTTTTTTTTTTCATACTATCTTATTTTATTTTATTTTATTCTATTTTATTTTATTTTATTTTACTTTATTTTATTTTATTTTATTTTATTTTATTTTATTTTATTTTATTTTATTTAATTTTATTTTATTTTTTTTTATTTTATTTTATTTTATTATATTTTATTTTATTTTTTTTTTTATTTTATTTTACTTTATCTTATTTTATTTTACTTTATCTTATTTTATTTTTTTTTTATCTTATTTTATTTATTTTATTTTATTTCATTTTAAATTATTCTTTGTTATTTTATTTGTTTTTTATTTTAAGCTATTTTATTTTACTTTTATTTATTTTATTTTAGTTTGTTTAATAAAATGTTTCTTTTAATAAAATTTTTATTTTTTTTATTGTTTTTTTTTAATTTAATTTTATTTTTTTTAAATTTAATTAAATTTTTTTGTTTTATTTTATTTTATTTTGTTCAGTTAATTTTTTTCAAATTTATTTTATTTTATTTAATTTAATTTTAGTTTATTTTAGTTTATTTTATTAATTTTTTTTTATTTAATTTTTTTTTTGTTTTATTTATTTTTAATTTTTTTAATTTTATTTAATTTTTTTTTTAATTTAATTGAATTTTTTTTATTTTATTTTATTTTGTTTAATTTGATTTTATTTTATTTTGTTCAATTTGATTTTATTCTATTTTGTTAAGTAGGGCAACTCAGAATAATTTTCGTCGACTACAATACTTACTGTTTGAATCTGATTTTTTTAAAACCTAATTGAAGTCGCAGAATTCATAAAGGATATAAGAAATTTTATTACTTCAGAAGAAATCATAAAGAATCAGTACGTACTGCCAACTAGTTATAGATAAATTGTTTGAACTTTTCAACTGCTGCATATATATATACGAACAACGCCAACAAGTTTAATTAAAGCTGCCATACAACTGAGGCAGTTTTTTTGCCTTTGATTTCTTCTCTGTATTCTCCATTTTATTTGCGTCATGCTAAGGTGCCACTGCATTAACAGCACTACAGTCTACCTAGTAAAAAAAGGAAAGGAAGAAAATGAAAAATAAAAGAATTTAGAGAAATTGAAGTAGAACAAAAGACGGCAAGTCGTAAGCAAAGAGAATTGTAGCAGTTAAGGAAAATAATTACACCACGGTACAAAAGTCATAAAAGAAACATAAATAATTTGTAATACTTAGTTAGCTACTATAGAAAATGGCAGCAGCCCACTTTGAATTCGTGCTGACTGCATTGCTGCCGGCGACCTTGCATTTATTTCCAATATGTATACGTACAAACCTATTTACTAAGTAAGAAATATATTTTACGTGCGAAGTAATTTTTTTTTATATATATATTTTTTTTAATAAATAAGCAATTCTGTCCTACAAAAAACATATTTTTTCCATTTGCATTTTATACGCTTTTAATAAGTTATTTGCAATTTACTGTGCATAAGTTTTTCCTTCTCGGCAATTCGCATCTAAGTTAAAAATTTATTTGTAATTAATGAAGCTGGTGGGATGATAACTTTTCCGATTTTCACAATTCCGCGATTTTCGGGATCTCATTTTACAAACACGTTATCCTCGCATTTGTACCGAAACTGGTTTATTCGCTGTTCTCCATCAATTTGAGAAACTATTAAAAGCTTTGTTATGAATGGAAGGGCAAAGTAATGCAGACATTTATCGTGGTGAATATGAACTTCAGAATTTTTCCTAGGCGCATTTTACAAGTGTTCAGTGACACAAAAAACTTCTAGGGAGAGAGCACATATTGATATTTCATTCAGAGAGATAGTTGAAAATTTTTGCTCGGAAAATTTCTCTCAGTAAAATTTAAGTGAACAAGTAAGGAAGTGGAATTTCAGTTGAAACCGAACGTTAAATACCCAGCTGTGTAAAATGGGCGTAGTAAATTGTTGTGGAGTTGTGACTTGTAGAGGTTTTCAACTTTTTCTACTACCATGTGGGCAATACCAGGCTCATTCTGTATAGTTGAATTTTCTTATTTAGCTAAAGGGCTGAATGCAGTTTGCAAAAAACGCTCAAGAAATTTTATTATTTTCTACCTGGAAGCCAAATTTGAAGTTATTTTTATTTGAAGGTGACCTTCTTTAAGGGTTTTCTTTATAAAATGTCTTTCAATGTGCATCTCCCATAGTCAGATTCAAGTCAGGAAGGTTTTCTTGAGCATTTCTTGATCGGAGGAAGTATATTAAATCCATAAATTTTTAAGCAAATTTGAAGTTATTTTTATTTGAAATTTCGTATGTGGCCTTCTCTAAGGATTTTGTTTATAAAATGTCTTTCAAAATGCACCCCGCATGATCATATTCGGGTCAGGAAGGTTTTCTTGAGCATTTCTTGCCCTCTTCAAATAAAAATAACTTCAAATTTGCTTAAAAATTTATGGATTTAATATACTTCCTCCGATCTAGCGGGGTGCATTTTGAAAGACATTTTATAAACAAACTCCTTAGAGAAGGCCACATACGAAATTTCAAATAAAAATAACTTCAAATTTGCTTAAAAATTTATGGATTTAATATACTTCCTCCGATTTTTCCTTCAATAAATAATGTTGTATAATGATGGTGATTGAAGATAGTAATTTAAATTGATAATTATAATGATTGAATACGGTCTGATGGTAGTTTTAATTGATGATTATGATGATCTGACTACTTAGTTTAAAATGATGATTTTTCAATAATTTAGATTGGTGATAGGTAAAAAGAGAGCTATAGCACAGAAAGAGCTTTCTTTAATAAAGTAACTTCACTGGAAGGCGACTCCAGTAAGTTAGTTGGAAGCGCTGTACCAGCGCAACTCCAGTACACTTTTCCAGTTATCGTAAGAATGCGTGTAATAGGGAAGTGGAGGAGAGTTGCCTGATCGCAAGTATGGCAAATACGATGAGTGACCGCAAATCACTTATGAGACGAAATGCTCTAAGTTATTTAAGTGAGCGCAAGTACCTAATTTTATGTGTATTTCGAAATGCTCGACGTAGGTACACAAACAGGCGTTACATTTTATTGCTGGAATTAGTTGATTCTGCACATAGATGTGCAAATCGGAACAGGAAGTATAATTTAAAGTATTTATACAATGGTTACACTTAATTTCACAATATTTTAAACAGCTAGTACAGCTTAGTACAAGCACGAATATGTGTCTTCTATGTGAGTCCCAAGTACTTGACCGACCTTTATAAAATTTCCACAGTAGTTCGAAAAAGTAGGCGGTACTGTATTGACGTCCAAACTTCATAACCGATCTCTATTAAAGTTCCGCAGTGGCTTCAGGAGTTCGCTGGGTTCAACACAGGGTATACATAGTTAAGGAAAAGTGGGCGGTGCCACTCCCGCAGGCTATATCATTTTCGAATTCATCAGAACCACTAAATGTTTTCGTTCAGATTAAGGATAGTGTCCTTTTGTCAAGATATATGAAACTTTAAAAAGGGGGCGGTGCCAAGTCCTAAATTTTTGTGTTTTGTAGTCCAAACCGCATCACCGATCTTTACGAAACTTTCAGATAACCCAGTGGTCTTTAGGTACAGTACAGGCTATATATAGTTTTTGGAAAAGTGGGCGGTCCCACTCCCCAATACAATTTTAAGATTCAATCCCTGCAAGGAAATCCCCGAACGTGCTACGTGTCCGGAGCCGTAAAATGTTTCTACAAAGTTTCATTATTCTAAAATAAACAATTCTGAAGTTATTAACTGTCGAATTTTGAAAATATGTTTAATCATGTGTGGGCGGTTCCACTCCCCATTTAAAAAAAATGTGGTAAAATCGTCAATAGAATGATCAATTAAATAAAGCTGCCAAATTTAATTATTAAACATGCTTTTTTGTATTGAATTATCTTATTTTGTACATTTTTCGAAAATTTCGATATCGAAAAAAAGGGGCTTGGTTATGATTCGAACTCGGCCATTTTAAATAGTAACCTATCTCGGCAGCAAAGTAACCTGAGTGCAAAATTTTATTCAGATATCTAAATGTTTACTCATGTCTACGGACGGACTTTTCTTAATCGATTCCTCTGTGTATTCTAAGAACTTTCCTATGTGGAACTCAATATTTATCTCGATTACTTTATACTATTAAAAACTATCGTTATATGGACAAAACTATAAAACGCTGTGTAGTAGTACAGCTGGGTAAAAAACAGCTGATCGTGACATAGAGAGATAACATCAAAAAATGTATTTGTACATCAAACCCAAAAATGTAGACTGTTGCTTCAGTGCCGTGATATTCGTATAAACAAACTGTAATATTATCTTCCCTACTAGGAAGGCTCGGCCCTGTAGTCGCTCGACTCAGCAAAGTGTGTTTAGTAATTATAAGCACTTGATCATGGCTCCAGGCAGTCTATATAGCTTTCTGATATTTGTAAGTAATAAACATTACTCAGAAATGTTTAAACGTATCTATGTTTATACTCCAATCAATAAATAATTACGAGAAAGAATATAATGCTTTATTCACCGATGTATTACTGGAGGTCTATTTTGAAATCTGCAACATATTTTTCTCTTCCTGCTTAGTTATATACTGTTTTTGTTTATCGCGCTTGATCCTGGCCTACTAGCATTTTATAATAATTTAATATTTTCGCTATATTTTCCTTGTTAAAAGCATTCTAAATATAACTTTTGAAATTCAATTTCTATTTATTTCTTTTGTGATTTTTTTTTTCAGTACGGATTCGTTAACTACGCGTTAGAGCTTTTGGTACTGAAAAACTTCGGTGAGGAAATATGGGATCAAATAAAGTAAGTAACGTATTATATTTGGTCGTTTCAAAAATAAACATTTACTTGCTTGAGTGCATGTTGTTATAGCAATTATGGGATATACATATAATATAGTATAGTATGTATTAGAGTTGTTTAATTCGCAAACGAACTAGTTCAATTAAAAGAATTAGTTCACTGAACTAACTAACTTATTCGTTCAAATGATTTCAACCTCGTTCATTGAATGTAGTAAGTGACTAGTTCAAGTGCTCCTGCGACAACAAACAATAACAACCAAGGGCGAGCTAAAATTGCTTCAGCAATCAAACCCAATATTAAGTTGGAATAAAGCTTATGTGATTCAAAAAATTGACCTGGGCTCTTATGACCACAGCGACGAATTTCTACCCGAGTTCTACACCATCCACGCTTCTTTCTCTTTCCTTCTAAGTTCTATACCCGCGAATTGATAGCATGCGATATTTTGCATTGTTTTTTTTATTACTCGATGTTCGATGCATTTGTTGCTCTTTGCTTGAACGGTCGAACGAGTGAACGAATTGAGCGACCTAGTTCACTTTTGAGAAAAGAATTAGTTCGTACGATCATTCAATTGAACGAAATCGCCCAAATCTAATATGTATGTTTAAAAAGTGCTATTGTAACCTACAATTATCATGGAGTAGAGGGCGACCACATACATATACTCGTATACTAGGGATTTAAACCTTTTCTGTTTTTACAATCCCATGATTTTTGGGAACAATATTACAATTCCGGAATCCTCTAATTAGTCTACAGATTTGTGTATTACTTAGTATCCAACAGTTTCACTCGTAAAAAGTGCAGCAAATGTCACACAAACTAGCTCTACAATAGTCAATATTTGTTGCTAATATCGGTGCTAGATTAAATGTTTCTGCTTGCCTAGTAATATTTTTGAAGTGAAAGAACAAAGAAGTAAGCAAGCAGCAAAAATTATAGGGATTCACAATTGTGGTTGTCTGCAAGCGACAAATTCACGTTTGATTTTCAAAGGAACTCTAGATATTTGAAATAAAATTTCATTTTGTTATTTTACTCATTACTCGCTAAGGGCTTACCAAAAAAAAACCACTAATATATTTATAACAACTTATTGAATTTTTGTATATGGCTGATAATTTAAAGTGGAATTTGTTGTTAGTCGCTAGTATTAATCATAATAGTCCCGTTATTTTGGGAAAAACTCTCGCGATTTTCGGCACCCGAAAGAGTACGGGATTGGCATCCCTAGCTACATACATGCACGCATAAATTATACATAGTATTAAACACAAGGAAAAGAGTGTCGATTCATACTAATGCCCCCGTAGCCGTCCATTTTGTTTTTTATACGATTTAATATCCAACTAAGGTGGAATCAAGTTTTTGCATCAATACCACCAACAACGTAAAATAAATTATTTTCTAAATTTTTGTCAATCATTTTCGTTGTGATTTTTGTGTTTATTTTTGCTTGAAGTATAAAGTTAGTATGTAATAGCTATCAAACTCTAGCAAATAAATTTTGTTCCACTCTGATATTGCGTTGAGTAACAGTAATTGAAATCAAATTGACAGCCGTCAACAAGGTGGAGTTTGTGTGGTGAGAGACAGTTGGGTATTTAGATAGTATCGAATTTGTGCAAAACGAAATACAAATTGCAAGTTTTGCCTTAGACAGTGGGTGTAAGTATTTTCGTATGATAATTTTTTTCTTACAATCGTTGGTTGTAACGATTTGAAAATTAATCGATTTCACTTGAATTAAAATGCTTGAAAAAAGCTTAATATACACTTAGATTAAGTGGACGATAACGAATTTTAACTTTTTTAGGTCGAAAATTTCGTAATAGGAAAAGTGTATTAACTCATTATCTTATGCCGATAAACCGTTAAAAGTCAATCATTGAGTGCCATAGATGATGAGATGTCGCAGCCACACGTCGGGAACTGCAGAGAAGGATGATATGTTTTTTAGCCGAGACTTAGTGAGTTTCTCACACTAGATTGATACCAAAAAGCTCCCAAAATAGTTGCTTGGTTATTTCTTTTTTTTGCAAACCAAATTTATATTATTTCTTGAGTTTGACAACATCAAAAGTCACACGTACAATAACCATCTTCAAAAAAAGTGAGAAAAGCCTAAAAAAAAACAAGTAAGGAAGTCTAAGTTCAGGTGGAACCGAACATTATGGAGCTAGTAGTGATCTATTATGGCAAACCAATTTACGCAGGGGTATTTTGATACTTTTCAGCGCCGAGCTTCCCTTCAAATTTGTGTTGTGCCGTTTTGAATTTTTTCCTACAAATTAGTGGGCCCTACAGATTTTCGCCGATTCGAACGGCATCTGTAAAGCAGATGAATTTTTGCTGAGAAGCCTTCCATAGAAGAAAACACTCGGAGAGTTTGCCAAACCACTGCCGAAGCGCGACCCCGTTTTGAAAAACTTTTTCAAACCACTTTTGATTTTACCTGTCCCAGGACTCGAAACTTGGACCTTCGCTGTGGTAGGCCGGCAACTCTACCGCCACACCACGCCGGCCACCATAAATTTATTTTTATAGAAATAGCCTCCGTACAACAACTGCCAACCACATTTTTTCAAAACACAAATACATGCACATTTTATGTTTTAAAAATTTGCCTTCAAATAGACAGGCGGAGAGAAAGACAGACGGACGGAGAGACGGATATTGCTTACTCAGCTCATCGCCCTTATTATTTCAGTTTACTTATTAATGGGCCCATATCTTCTACTTCTCATACTTACAAACATTTCATGTTCATTAAAGGTATGAAAATCAAAAAAGGGTTATAACTTTCCTATTGCAGTTGGGTATTAACAACTTGCCCGGATATTTTACTTGTGTGTTATCCGATTTGCCTAAGTTTTGGCAGAAGTATACTACATACTATTAAGAAGCAGCTGAGCAATTTTGATTGAAATATCCAGTTGAAACTACAAGCAATCGCCTTTGAAAATAGCAGAATTTTTACGCTGAAAAGTAGGCGGCGCCACACCTACTTCCCCAAAATCCTCAAAAATTTTTTTTGCGATCGAGTTTTGATTTAAAAGTTTATTATGTGTGCAAAATCTTACTGATATAGTTTGCATGGTAATAGAAATATCGCGTTTTACATTTTACAAACAAATTTTTCAAAAACTGGCGCGGTCCTCAACCGATTTCGCCCATTTTTACAAAAAACAGTTACCTTTATACATTTAACATTTTCAAAAATTTCTTGAAAAATGTATTTTATGCTTCAATCCTTATAGGTGCATTATGTGCTGAATAATCACTTTTTTTGTATTTTCGAAAATATTCTATATATAAAAAGTGGGCGTGGCTATCATCCGATTTCGCCCATTGTTAATAGCGCTCGAAGATGAGTCTCAAGGAACCTGCATACCAAACTTCATAAGGATATCTCAAAATTTACTCTAGTTAGCGTGTTAACAGACGGACGGACGGAGGGACATGACTTAATCAATTTCTTTTTTCCCTTGAACATATATAAGTCAATGTATATCTGGATCCGTTTGTGCCGTTACATACCACCGTTACGCGACTATAGTTAATATACCTTGTATGCGTAGCACTACTAGGTATAACAAGTACGGAAGTCTAAAATCCGGTATAACTGAACTTGCGAGCACAGCCGGCTGACGATTTTGCTTATTTCCACTGGGCATACTTTCAACAACAATAAAAGGTTCTGAAGCTACTAACAGTTTATTTATTCATTCATATGTGGGCAGTGCCTTGTGCAGTTAATAACAGTCGAATTTGAAAATTTCTTGACTCTTAAAAGATCCGTGCCGCGCGCCTGAATGTCACAATTTTGAAGAAAACGTATAAACAATAAGAAAAATGTATGTAACTGACAAATTTTATTACTCTATGTTTATCAGTAAATGAGATATGGCTAGTTCAGTTTTTCTACCGCCTTTTCAGAGAACTTTTATGGAAAAATATGGAAAAATTGGTTTCTATGGGGGTATGTATCAGAATGATAGTATGACTCCTACTAAGTGTCGTTATTCAAGCATAAACGGTTCTGAAATTATTAACAGTCAAAGTTTGAAAATTTGTTCACTAATATGTGCGCGGTGCCACGCCCATTTTCCAAATTTTTTTTTAAATCGTCAATAGAGTGATCAATTTCGGTTTCGGCCATTTTAAATACAACCTACCTTTTTCGAAAAGTAACCTTTGTGCCAAATTTCATTCAAATATCTAAATTTTTACTCAAGTTATCGTGTCCAAGGACGGACGGACGGACATGTCTTAATGGATTTCTCTGTTCGTTCTAAGAACTTTGCTATATCGAACTCAATATCTATCCCGATTATTTTAGGCCGTTACAAACCACCCTTATATGTACAAAAACAATAATAAACTGTGTACTAATACAGCTGGGTATAAAAAAAGAGATGGAGATCGATAGATAATGTGCATCGTAAACATTCTCTAGCGAACATCCCAGTATTTTCAAACTAACCACGAACCCACTACGTAAATATGCCAGGCTTATGTCTTGATTCTTTCAAAAAAAAAAAAATATATACTCACTTAACTAAGCTACTTATTTTCGCACCCAGCTTATAATAAATTAACAGTTAACAGATCATGCCTACCTCCCATAAGGCAATTTATTAACTCACATTCAGATTCTGTTATTCTTTTAATTTAGCACAAAGCTCATAGACTTTTCTTTGTTATCATTAATCATATGAAAGCTATTGCGTTAACTTACTATTCCGCAATTCATAGTCATCACAGTGTGAGTGAGCAGAGCAGTTGGCGAACTTTTTTCGCTGCACAAGTTCAACTTTACCCTAATGTCAATAACTTGGTTAAGATAAATGTTGGCAATGGAGCCAATGAGCCGACAAACCCAAGATAAAAAAACGGTTGGGGTTTCTTAGTTTGTTGTAGTGATTAATATTTATCCTTGAAGCAGAAAACAATGCGATATGCAAAACCCCGGAAATCCGTCGATATTCAATGTCCTAATTTGGGGGCAACTGGACGCCAATTTTGTGTTTGAAATGGCTCATCTTAGTTTTAAGACGTGTGCTAGCACATTGCTATTAGTCAAGTTATAACATACATATTTACAATATTCGATATTATCGATATTTAATTGAAACATATGCATGCATAGCGATAAATCGTGGCAACAAAGAAAATTCAAGAGCTATGTTAAGTTTTAGAATTTCAAGTGGAATTGTTTTCAGAATATTTGGACCCTGAACGGAAATCACTTGAACAAAAGTTTGAAGCCTTTCAAAAAGTTTACACGAAATTTTAAAACTTCTAAAATTTATACATACATATAACAAAATGTCTGTGTATTATAGATAGCAACGAAAAATGCATACTACAAATATGGTAGCCAAAAAGCTATTTAAAAATTGTGTCGTAAAGTAACGTAACGTTTCGAATAATTTTTTCGAATAATATCTACAAGGGTGGCAATGAAAATGAACTCTAAAAGTGTTTTTATAAATCTTATATATAAATAGACAAGATGAATGCAATGTAGAACCGTTTTCTGCTAAACTATAAATCTAAGGTATACAAATTATATATGTATAGATAGGAAATTTTGAGGTGTACTTTTATCCGTAAGTAAAAAAAATTTAAAAAATCATTTTAATATAAAAAATTTTACATAAAAGTTACACCACTACACATTTACTTATTCACACTATAGACACGCTGTGTGTGTGTGTACTTGCTTTTTGTGTACTATGCTGAATTGTGAGCATGGCCGAGGAGTTGCTTTGTAGGAAAAAATTAAGAGCCGTAGTAGTGTGAGTAGACTTGCCATGCATGTTTTTGTGTTATTCATGTGGTCGGCTCTAACTGTGAGTGCGAAGAGTTGGTAGTGGACCAATGAAAAATAAGTATTCGCACTATAGATACTCTGTTGTGTCATGCATTTTTGCTTTAGTTGTTGTTATTGTATTGATTACTGGCTACGATGCCCAGTGTCAGCTGCTCTCCTGAGAGCACGAAAAGTTGCTTTGTTGGATACATTAAACAAGCAATGTAAAATCTGAGCAAATATGTAAAATTCATTGCTGATACCTACAAACAGGGTTTACAAAAATAAAATAAATGATTACTCATAAAGAGTATTAAACACCGAAGAAAATTAAAGGAAAATAGAGGAAAGGAAAAGAATTGAAAGGAAGGAAAATTAAAGGAAAGAAAGGAAAGAAAAGGAAAAGGAAAGGAAGGAAAGGGAAGGGAATGGAAAGGATAGGAAAGGAAGGAAAATTAAAGGAAAGAAAGGAATGGTAAGGAAATGAAAGGAAGGGAAGGGAAAGGGAATTAAAGGAAAGGTAAGAAAACGAAGGGGAAAGAAAGAAAATAAAAGGAAGGGAAGGGAAAGGAAAAGAAGTTTGAGGAAAGTAAAAAGTAAAATAAGAGAGTAAAAAAAGAAATCAAGGAAAATAAAAATATGTTAGAGGAAAGGAACGACATAGAAAGGAAGAAAAAAAGGCGGAAAAACATACCTACAGCAAAAAATAAAATAAAATAAAGTTTATTGGTTGAATTTCAACCACTGGGCGAACTCTAGTATAGTTAATTTGACTAAACCTCGCACAGACAAAGGCATTTATGTTTTATTAAAAATTTCAAAGTTTACATTTGTTTTGATTCCTCAGTTGCAGACCACTTAGTTTTAGTACAACAAAGTGTAAAACTTATGTCATTAAACGTTTCTATCGAAATCGGTATGAAAACCGATTAATCGATATTTTCGCAGCAATAACATTCAAAACTTTCCAAAAAGAATGATGCATCGAAAAGTAAGCAGAAAATTAATGATTCTCTTTTGCGTCTAGTAAAGGGTGTTTTTTAGGGGTATAGAACTTCGAATTGAAATAAAACACAAGAAAGTCGTTTTAAGGTCCATCAATTTGGCTTTATTGGAAGGATAATTTTATGCCATTAATGTTTAAATATGATTTCGGGCATGTGGCCGCCGCGGCTGGCTCGAATAAAGCCAATTCTACAGGTCCAATTTTCAACCACTTTTTCGAGCATATGGGGCCGTATGTCGGCAATAACGCCACGAATGTTGGCTTCCAATTCCCCTAACGTTTCTGGTTTGTTGGTGTAGACGAGCGACTTCACATATCCCCAAAGAAAATAATCCAATGGTGTCAAATCACACGACCTTGGTGGCCAATTGACAGGTCCATTCCGCGAAATTATGCGCTCATCGAATGTTTCCTTCAATAAATCGATTGTGACGTGCGCTGTGTGGCATGTAGCGCCGTCTTGTTGGAACCACAACTCATCCACATTCATGCCATCCAATTCGGGAACAAAATAGTCGGTTATCATGGCTCTATACCGGTCTCCATTAACGGTAGCTGCCTCTCCAGCATTATTGCGGAAGAAGTATGGCCCAATGACTCCACCAGCCCATAGAGCACACCAAACAGTCAGTTTTTGTGGATGTAATGGCGTTTCAAGGGTCTCATGTGGATTCTCTTCACTCCAAATGCGGCAATTTTGCTTGTTGACGTAGCCATTCAACCAAAAATGAGCCTCATCACTGAACAAAATTTTGCGATGAAAATCAGCATCGAAATCAATCTCATTTTCGGCCCATACACCAAAATCACGACGCCTTGCATGGTCTCGCGGCTTTAATTCTTGCACAAGCTGGATCTTGTAAGGTCGCAAGCCAAGATCTTTGCGCAAAATCTTCCATAAAGTTGATGGACAAAGCTCCAATTGCTGTGCACGGTGGCGAATCGATTCATTCGGGTCCTCTTCAACACTTTGCTCTACAGCGGCAATTGTTTCTTCGGTGCGCACTGTTCGACGTCTCTGCGGATGCGTATTATCACATAGAGTAAACGTAGTGCGAAAACGATCCATGGTTAACCGAATTAATTGCTCTGATGGACGATTATGTCGACCATAAAATGGACGGAGCTCACGGTAAACTTCGCGAACTGAACCATTATTTTCGAAATAAATTTGCACGATTTGCAAGCGTTGTTCTTTTGTCAACCTGTTCATGATGAAATGGAAAACCAAACTGAACATAAATGACATTAGAGTTGCCAGATTTGACCACAAAATGCCAGTTTTATCTCTATTCGAAAAACAAACCTGTAAAAAAAAACACCCTGTATCTTTTATACCTAGTTTTGTATTACTTTTGTTGTTACATAGTCTCTGTGGTGGTAGTGAGGCTATTCGCCCTTCACATCTCCAAAGGTAAGTAGATAGATTTGTACCTACCTTGCCCAGTCTGGAGCGAATTGAGATTCACTTTCCACTTTTATGTGTCCACTTACAATTTTTTGGAGAAGACTTTGATATTGAAGCAGTTAGCTGGATTTTCTAAAGCAATATTTTAGCTTAAAATACAGAAAAAATTAAAGAATATAAAACTGTATAGCGTCATGAGTAACCCAATCGTTTTGCAAAAACTCATAAAATTATCTCAAAAAGTCCATTAACAATTTCAGCTATTGCGCCATATTATAAATATATTCATTCGACGAAAAATCAACTTGAGTTATTTGTTTATGTATGTATGCAGCAAAAATTTCTATACAAATTCCTTTCTTAACTATGTCATACAGATGAATAAATGCGTAAAAATACTTGTCGAGCTCCGTGTAATGCTTTGACTCCTTTTACTTGCAAATATTTTGATTACTATGCACAAAACTACAAAGAATTTATTGGCGAGTTTGCATAAGCTTTTACGATCTAACGTGACTAGGAAGCATATGTACATACCCTACAGGGAAGTGTGACTACTAGTGACAGGAATTTCTGTTTCAGAACAAGGACTAAAATGCGGAAAACCACCTATTTCTACTGTAACGTGATCTTAAAAAGTTCAAACACAAGCAATTCGAGAGTCAAATTAAGTCAAAGAAGAACACAGCGTGAATCTTCTCTGGGGTTTTCGAATCATTTCATCATAAAGATCTTGTCTACGTACGGCTTACTTTGTGATATGAAAACACTCTGGGGGAATATGGTGCGTCGGGTGGTCTCACTCAGTATATCTGTCCTCCAAGACATAAGAACTTACTTGAATTAAGCAATTTACTACTACTTGAAGCACTTTTTATACCTAGTGCTACGCACACAAGGTACATTAACTTTAGTCGCCTAACCGCAGTACGTAACGGCATAGACGGATAGAGATAGATATTGACTTATACATATCAAAATGTTCAGGACAAAAAGAGAAATTGATTAAGCCATGTCCGTCCGTCCGTCCGGCTGTTAACACGATAACTTGAGTAAATTTTGAGATATCTTAATGAAATTTCGTATGCGGGTTCCTTGGCACTCATCTTCAAGCGCTATTTAAAATGGGCGAAATCGGATGATAGCCACGCCCACTTTTTATACATAGAATATTTTCGAAAACACAAAAAAAGGGATTACTCAGTACATAATACACCTATAAGGATAAAATTTGGTGAATACATTGAGATTGAGGCACAAAATCAATTTTTCAAGAAATTTTTGAAAATGGGAGTAGCACCGCCCACCTTTTATTAAGTCAAATTTAGAAATAATATTAATCATAAATCAAAAACCATTCAAGATATCGAAACTAAGCACGCAGGTTTCCAGGTATGCAAGGAATGTTCCAGGAAAAAATGGGCGGGATCGGTTAAGGTCTACGCCCACTTTTATATGAAAGATTTTGAAGAGGATCGTAGATGTATTAAATAGGCAATAACTTTGCGTAAAATAGCTTTACATCATTTAGATTTCACTTTTAAAGTTTCCGTAAACAAAGAAATCCAAAAACTTAAAATTTTTTAAAATGGGCGTGGTCCCGCCCCTTTTATAGTGGGATATTCCACAAAACTTTTTATGCCATAACTCCGCCATAAACAGATTTGTCGAAACGAAATTTGGTGATAATGTTCTATATACAGAGGTAACTGTCTGCTGTGAAAATGGACGAAATCGGTTAATGTCCACGCCCAGTTTTTTAACATAGTTCTGAAAAATTTTTTTGTAAAATTTAAAAAGCGATATTTCTACAACTAAGGAAGTTATATTAATCATATATTGCACACATAATAAGCTTTTTAAGAAAAAGCCGGCATCAAAAAAAATTTTGTCAATTTTGAAGAAATAGGTGGGGCGACGCCCACTTTTCAGCATAAAACTTTTGCTATTTTCAAGGGCAATCGCTTATAATTCAATCTTGCTATTGCAATGAAAATTGGTCAGCTGCTTCTCAGTAATATGTATTATACTCATGCCAAAAATTAGCCAAATCGGGAGACACACAAGCAAAATATTTGGGCACGTAATTAATAGCCCACTGCAATAGCGAAGTTATATATCTTTTTTGATTCATACCATTCATAAACGTTAAATGTATGGTAGTATGAGAGCAAGAAGAGAAAAGTACATTAAAATGATCAGCACGATGAGCGAGGTCGATTTAGCCATGCTCGTCACTCCGTCCGTCTGTCTGTTTGCCCGTCAGTCTATTTAAACGAAAACTAGTCTCTCAGTTTTACAAAAGAATGCTGAAATTCGTTGCTTGCCTTCACCATTTTATAATATACTAGCAAACCCGGTAGGCGTTGTTTTGACGTTTTGATACATTGAACACATCTATATATAAAATGTCATTAACTTGAACCAAATAAACTCCTAACTATACCGAACTGCAGCTTTACATAACCTGGGGCCTTTTTCAAAAGCTATATACAGACTGTGACAGTGAACTCCTGAGCCTATCGTGAAAGTTCGAGAGCAAAACAAAACACAAAATATGTGGGCGTGGCACCGCCCACTTTTGAAAAAATTATGTAGATATAGACTAAGTGAAACATATATCCAAATTTCATTAATTTAGACCAAAAAAGTTCGGAGTTGTGACAAATTGAAATTTTATATAGCCTGGGGGCGTGGCTTCGCCTACTTTTCAAAAACTATATATTGTCTATGCTGTACCCAGTGAACCCAAGTATATATTGTCAAAATTTCATAAAGATCGGTTGAGTACTTTGGCGCCTATAAAAGACACCCTTTTTTATATCTATTTTTGTTACGCACACAAGGTATATTACTTTATTCGGAATAAACGAATCGAGATATATATTTATTAATGTATATCAAAACTTTCAGGATGAAAAGTAAAATATCCGGGCAAGTAGTTAGTACCCCACTTCAAAAGCGAAGCTGTATATCTTTTTTGATTTTTATACCTTCCATGAACATGAAATGTTTGTACGTATTAGAAGAAAAAGAGATAGTCCCATCAAAAAGTATACTGAAATGATCAGGAGGATGAGCTGAGTCGATGCAGGCATGTCCGTCTCTCGATACGTCTATCTGTCTGTCTATCTGTCTATTTGAACGGAAATACGAACTGAAAGTATTAAAATAGACCTGCGTAAATTTGGATGATATAATAGATCACTACTAGGTATATAATGTTCGGTTCCACCCGACCTTAGACTTCCTTACTTGTTATAACTTAACTCTCTGGATGGTCAATCTTTGATCGGCATTTTCGAGGGTGGCAGTCTATTACCTTGAGATAAGCTCTGTTTGTTATGCATACGCCGAATTTTCTGTTGAAAATTTCTGTAATTTTTTCATCAGCAAGGATCTCAAGCTTGTAATTCGGATTACATACTTCCTTGTTTTCCTACAGGGTATGTAAACTTACATATACATTTGTGATTATAATATTGTATATTATCGCGTTTGCCTTTGATGGTATGTGGTAAAAATAAAGTTGTATTTGTTGTCTCACTCAACATTTTCTAAATTTGCTGTGCATGCTTTTGAGTACATATGCGGTTTATGGGACGGAGAATGCTGATTCAAGCTATTGTTTGTTTGCAGTAAGCTTATGGAAAAGCACAATGGATAATTTTATTGAGTTTGGTTGGCTTTCCATGCCATTGTTCCAATGAAATTGAAAAGTGTTGAAGAGTAATTCTATAACACCAATCCAATCTGTATTCAAAATGTGTACTAATGCGATTTGGATTTGCATTCTTTTTGAACATTTCTCTTACTTACTCGATTTTTGCAGATATGCTTTACTTTGTTTCGTAGTACCAATTTATTTGATCTTGCCTTTTGTTGTGTTTTATTTCATGAGAGTGTGTATATTTGAGTTAAATAGTAGGGACGGTGAGCATTATAAGCTAAATAGCGAAAATCAATAGTTAATTATTTATATTATATTTCTCGGATTAAGTATTATTTATTATTTATACAGTTTTACCTTTTTCCCTAGTTTTATTTCGATTTTAATATTTTTTATCTAGGATAGTTTGACTTTTATCGGCCTTCCTTAACAATAAATATTTTTTTTTTTTATAACTAGCAGACCAGGCATACGTTGTCCAGCCTAAAACGTGACTTGCCTACATTCAACAAATTGTTCTCTTTTCCCTTCCCACTCGGCGCTTGCTCTTCATTTATTTATATATCTTCCTTGTTCTTTTTACTTTTGCTCATCCCCACTCCCATATACAGGTACTCTTCTTTACCCTCTTCATTTTCCTCTAACATATCCTCTATATCTCCGCTTCTTCTCACATTTCCTCTGCGGGTACTGATACAACTTACCAATTACGCTTCCAATTTTTTTTATTTTTTTTATATATAGAACACATATTTATACATATATAAAATATCATTAACTTGAACCAAATAAATTCCTAGCTATGCCGAATTTTTATTTTTAGGGTTGTAATTCATCGTATTAGTACGTTGGTCAACGTCATTTTGCACAGACGTATAAGTTTTGCTGGGTAACCAAATTCAGACATAATGGTACCCAGGCAGCTCCTTGTCGCGCTGCCGAAGTGTTTTTTCTAAGACTTGGCGCATAGTAAAAAACTGATCCATGGTAGATTTACCATGTCTGAAGCCGTACTGATAAGGTCCAATCACTTTGTCTGCCTGATAGAACCTTATATGCGATATTTAAAGTGCTGATTCCTCGATTGCTGGCACTGATAGCAGAGTCTCGCTTCTTGTGGATTGGGCAGAGAACACTTTTTCAATCGGGATATTGCTTTTTGCACCTCGTCATAGTCGAATTTCGGAACATCAATTCCATTATCTTCGGAAAAGGGTTTGGGTTCTACATATTCTCTGGGTTTCTGCTCGATTTCTCCATTTAATAGGACTGAGAAGTCCTCCGTCCATAATATTAGTAGTCTCTGAACATCAGCATCCTTTATTTTCGTTGCAACGCGGCACTCTTTATCGTACCGGATGTTTCTTTGAGTTCGCCGGTATCCTATTACTACTTCATCGGCGGTACGGAGAGCTCTAATGATGTGTTCCCACTGCTCATGCATGCCACTGGGCTGACTTGTACTCTCAGATGTTAAATGTCAGATGCTCTAAATGTTAACTTATGACGGATACGTCGACGGTATGTACTATATCCTTTCCCACGTCATCCTTTTCTTCCTTCCGTGCGTGTGAAAAATCTCATAGACTAGCTCACAGACGTAATTAATTTTATTCGCCAACCGGAAGGTCATAATGGCATAAACGAATAGAGTTAAAGGTAATTGTTTCCTTTAGGTGGCAGCTGCTAAAACACGTCCAAAAATATCGGGAGAGGTAGCAAACAACGCGTTTTGACTTCGGTATCAACAATCTGAAAGCGGATTTTCAATTTTTTTTTTTTCAGTGAAAAGTTATTCGCCTTCGGTCGCGCTTCAAAAGAATAACCCTTAGCCGGTCCAACACTGGCTACGCGGTCTACAGTATTTCTGCGCAGAATACACTTTTGCACTTTTCGATACACCCTAATCTGTGATTACAAAAACCACATGAAAATTGTCATTTTTGATTGCAAATATCTCTTCACGGAAACAAAAACTCGAAAATCCGCATGCGGATTATTGTTACTGAAGTCAAAACGCGTTGTTTGATACCTCTCCCGATAATTTCGGGCATGTTTTAGCAGTTGTCTCCTAAACGAAATAATTATCGAGTTAAATATAGACTAAGGTATAGCAAAGTGCTTAGGCGCCCAAAATAAGTTGATTAAGCCATGACCGCCCGTACATCCACTTTAGAGATAACTAAGCCCTATTATGAGATGGTTTCAAGTTTCTTTACGAAAGTAAAAATGTTCGTATGTATGTGTGTGCATACCCTTGCTTGTCACTGGCAAATATACTCTGAAGCAGGCTTTGTCATGGTTTTTCAAGAATGACAATTTCAACTAACACAATAACACTTCATACGTACTTGTGTTGCAACTTTTATCTTTCTTTTTTGACAACTTTTGACTTTTACCTTTTGCCTTTTTCGTGTGTTTCGTCTGTTTTATGTATGTTCGCCTTCGCTTCTAGTTGACACTTTTTCGCCAACTAAAGCCAGACTCATACAAAACAAATACAATTTGTATTGTACAAATGTTGATCACGACTGTCTGGCCTTCCATTTTTTTTAACTCTTTGACACGTACAGATGACATTAGACAGGGTCGGTCCGCATATAAAAAAAGTTTGTAACTGAAGCTTATGTTAAAAGGGATTTTAGAATAGACAATTGGATTTTAGAAAACTTAAAACATAATTAAAAAAATAACCAACTTATCCCACAATTGACGCTTTTCAAATTCCAATTGACTATTCTAAATTCCAAATGACGATTTCTAAAACCAACTTAACCCTTTATAAAATTCAACTGGAAATGGTGTAGACGTCTAACTTAAAATTAAATTTTTCTCTTGTTTCGATATATCGACCATTTTCGGAATTATCGATCAATATGTGGACCGTGGTGACGAAAAATGTGTTAGTCCAATAAAAGTACCAAACGAGAAGATCTAGTGGGTATTGCAATAAGCGATGTAATTAAGTTCTATATCTCAGCTGGTTTCGGAGATATAATGACTACTATCGAACTCAGTTTGTCATAAGTTTTGAGATTCAGAAAACTCGGATTCCAACAATAAAAACAACAGTTACTAGTGTTTTCAGTGAGATAAAGGACCAATTTAACCAAAAACTCTTAAATTTCGAATTTAGCGGTGGATTTTGATAACGATTTTTTGACACAGTCTAATATCGCATAAACCGTTTTATCTACAGACAGGTATTAGTAATTGGTGGACCCTTGCTTTCTCTCACATAAATATTTTTTTCTAACTTTTTAAAACAATGCATTTTACCTTGAAAATCTTATTGGAGCTTTAAAAGTTGTCTAAAGTTAAAAGAATAAAAGCAAATTTTGAAGTCTGCAAGTTTTTGATTTCATATCTCATTTCTGCATTCTACGAAAGATAATACTAATTAAGTCAAAACATTTTGTTGAAAACTGATTTTCGGAATCAAAATAAAAAGCATTGAAAACAATCTCAGGCGCAATCAATCATTGTGAACATGCTTCTTCCCAATTTGTTATGTTATCTTGTGTTAGACGTGTTAGAGTATAGCCGCAGGCAATATATCATTTTATGTACAAAAACTTGCCTGTTATTTTGACAACTTGGTGAGCTGTTATTGTTCATATACATGTATGTACGCACACAAGGTATATTAACTTCAGTCGCCTAGCGGTAGTATGTAACGGCATAAACGGATCGAGATAGATATTGACTTATGTATATCAAAATGTTCAGGACGAAAAGAGAAATTGATTAAGCCATGTCCGTCCATTCGTCCGTCTGTGAACACGATAACTTGAGTAAATTTTGAGATATATTAATGAAATTTGGTATGCAGGTTCCTTGGCACTCATCTCCGAGTGCTATTTAAAATGGCAAATCGGATAATAGCCACGCTCACTTTTATACATAGAATATTTTCTAAAATACAAAAAAGTGATTATTCAGTACATAATACACTTATAAGGATAAAATTTATTGTATACTCGTACATTAACTTGAAGACAGAAAATAAACTTTTCAAGAAATTTTTGAAAACGGGAGTGGCACCGCCCACTTTTGATTAAGTCAAATTCAGAAATAATATTAATTATAACTCAAAAAGCGTTCAAGATATCGAAACGAAATTTAGCACACATATCTATATTAATACAAGGTATGTTCCGGAGAAAAATGAGCGAAATCGGTTAAGAACCAGACCCACTTTTATACGAAAAATTTTGAAAAGAATCATAGATATATTTAATAGGCAATAACTTTGGGTAAATAGCTTTATATCATTTCTACTTCACATTCAAAGTGTCCGTGAACGAAGAAAGTCGAAAAATATAAATTTTCGAAAATACGCGTTGCTCCTCCCCTTTTATAGCGGATTATTCCACAAAGCTTTTTATGCCATAACTCCGGCAAAAATTTATTTATCGAAACGATATTTAGCAAAAATATGGAATACATTTGTTGTAAAAACGGGCGAAATCGGTCAACAGCCACGCTCAGTTTTTAACATAGTTCTGAAAAATTTGTTCGAAAAATGTAAAACGCGATATTTCTAATACTATACAAACTATATCAATAAGATTTTGCACACATAATAAGCTTTTAAATCAAAACTCGACCGCAAAAAAATTTTTTTGTGGATTTTGGGGAAGTAGGTGTGGCGCCGCCCACTTTTCAGCATAAAAATTCTGCTATTTTCAAAGGCGATTGCTTGTAGTTTCAACTAGATATTTCAATCAAAATTGCTCAGCTGCTTCTCAATAGTATCTAGTATACTTTTGCCAAAACTTAGCCAAATCGGATAACACACAAGCAAAATATCCGGGCAAATAGGTAATACCCCAGATAAATTATACATCTTTTTTGATTTCTATAACTTTCATGAACATGAAATGTTTGTAGGTATAAGAAGACGAAGAGATAGAGCCATCAATAAGGATACGGAAATCAATACGATGATGAGCTGGGTTAATTTAGCCATATCTGTCTGTCTGTCCGTCTGTCTATTTGAAGGCACATTTTTCAAACATAAAATGTACATGTATTGGTATTTTAAAAAAATGTTGTTAGCAGTGGTTGGTAGGGAACCTATTTATATACAAATTAATTAATTTACCACTCAAAACTCATAACAGAAGTGTTTTTAGTGAAAACAATCAGCTGGCTTTATAATACAAACTGAAAAGTATTAAAATAGACCTGCGTAAATTTGTATGCCACAATAGATCACTACTAGATATATTATTTTCGGTTCCTCAGAAATTTAAGAAATAAGGGAGGGACCCAGTATTATATCTGGCTTAATTCATTCTATTTAATACATAAAAATTAATATGTGTCTTTTATAGGCGTCCAAAGTACTCAGCCGATCTTTACCAAATTTTTAGAGTACATGATAACTTTATAGTTTTGGAAAAGTAGGTGGTGCCACAATATCAGGCTGTATAAAATTTTATTTCGTATTTGGATATATGTTTCCTTTCCATGCATCAAAAAAAAAAAAAACAAGTAAGAAAGGCACTGTCTTCCGCTGTGCCGAAGGCTTTATAAATTTCATGAATACGCATCACGGTTTTAGGTGCCCGATCCCTTCTTACAATACGTACAAAATCTGCAAAATTTTATGATCTTTCCGTTTTAATTTAAAGCTACATAGCCCAAATCCCGGTTACCGTACAAATGTGTTGTATAGAGGTTATACGATATATGGGTCCAATCTGGCTGATTTTCACTAATCACATTACGTATATAATACGAGTATGTACCAAACCTGCTAAACTTTACGTTCCTAGCTTTTTAATTTCAAGAGTCGAGAAAGATCTTGTTGGTTCCGACTAATGATTAAAACATTACAAAATGGCAGCCCTCAAAAGCTGAGGGACTAGTTTGCGTTTCAACAGACAGACAGACGGACATGGCTATATCGACTCAGCTCATCGCTCTGATCATTTCGGTATAATTATTGGTGGGCCCATACTAACAAACATCCGACCAAAGTTATAATACCATTTCACGTTCATGAAAAGTATAAAAACCTTGGAAAAGGCGAGCGCTACCAAGTTCAAAAATGTTTCAATTCACTATATCTTCTCCATATCAGACCAAGCAGAGGAACAGGTAGACGAAAGGAAGGAGGAAGAGTAAATTTGAGATGTAGAGGTGTTTGAGGAAAATGAAAAAGGTAAAGAAGAGAAGAGGAAGATATAGGGATAAAGGCAGAGGGGGAGGGAAGAGAGTACAAACGTCCCGGTGTTCAAGGTGTTTTTATAAAGGCAACAAAGATATGATTTATTTACTCATTGATGAGACTATAGAATGCAGTAAAACAAAAATGACGAAGTAAAAATATTACTTGGAATAATATATTCTGGATTAAAAGCCAGTATTAAAGATATTGGTCTTTCTCTATAAGTATATGCTGCTAGACGTATAAATATAGAGAATATTATATATACCCTATCGCTCAAGTTTGTTTTAATTATATCCTTTAATACTTTCAAGTTTACATATTGTGGATCAACAAAAAGGTGTTATACTAACTGAATAGTTTGCCTATAACTTAAATAAAAGAGCTATACAAAAGGCTCGCCGCATGACTGATCAAAAATTTACATTATCGATGTAGTAGTAGTAGTAGTAGTATATATTTATTTTTTTAACTATTCAAAAGACCTTGCATTTGTAAGATAATGAATAAATATTACAAAACTTTAAAATAATATAAAATAAATTAAAATTATGGCAGTAACAAAAGTGTTGAGTCGAATTTATATTGGAACAATTTTCCGCCATCCCTTGTCAAATTTGGTTTTGTGACTAATCGATTTCGGAGCTCCGCCATCCTCAGTGTTTAGTTTCGTTCGGATTTTTGTCTATTTTAAATTAATTTAGGTATGAGAACAGAACCGACCGATGGCGCAATTGCATCAATAAATAGGGTCCTATACAAGCTAACATTGACACCCTATGGGCACCAATTTTCTGTGGCATCACTTTTTTGATCCCGTAAGCTAGCCTGAAGTGCATAGAAACATTTAAAAAAAACTTGTGTTTCCTATTATCCAGATTTAATGTTTTCAGTATGCTGGTTTTATTATAATTTTTTTTCGTTTATACAAGTTAAAAAAAACTTTATAGCAAACTATTTTCATCGTTACACATGTACTTTTTATGAGTTAGCGTTCCCTCTATGTTGGCAGCTATAAAAAGCTTATGCGAAACATAGTTAACGATACTATTTACAGAAGTGAAAAATGCCATGACCACGACTTTCGGTGCATTAAAAAAGCAAAGGAAACCTATTTTGCTGTCATGGCAAGTGAGTGGCGCATACGAATCCATTAAAATGTTTTATATTTCCCTTTTAATTGTTGTTTTTTTTTTTCGTTAGTAGCAAAATGCACTTAAAACTTTAATTTAGTTCTGCGCGCAATTGCATGTGGTAGAGAAGTACTTGCATATTAGTTCAGAACTGGTGCGCTCCCCGAGCATTTTGGCACGTCTACTACTTCAAGATAAATCCCTTTTGCATGCACTAAACGGTGAAATTCCGCAAAGTGATTTCCTTTGGGGTTAAAATTATTTCGCTCTGCTTTACTTTTTATGTAGTTCTGAGGTAGTTTGAAACTAGTTTGTTTATAGTACAACACAGAACGGGATTGTAAGCTTTTTTGTTCTACACAAAAATTGTGTGCAGCGTTTACCGGCGGGACGACTGTGTACAGTACAGAAGTATTGATTAAAACTACCTATTTGTGATGACTTAAATACCGCTTTTTAGCTGGTGACTATGTAGTTACGGTCCTACTAGCTCTTCTTTTGTAATTTACCTCTGATACTGAACCAGAAATTTCGCTGAATAGTTATGGATTTTACTCCAGTGTACAGCTGTGTTCAGTATAATAGTAGTGAAATAAAATGGATATCATTCGTCGGATTAACAGAAGCCCCATTAAAAGAAATTTCTAAGTCTACACAAAGTTCAGGAAAGTCAATTAAACTTCAGAAAATGGGCATCAAAATCTGCAAAATTTTTTGGCACAATTTGAGTACGCAACTTTGTAGCCCAATCAATAAATTAAAAGCACGTCAAGATTTTCCCAGAATTTTTTTTATTTTTGTAGAGGATCTTGGGAATTTTCTCCATGCAACGCGTAAATAAACTCAAATTATCCGTGAAAAAAAATACCCAACGTCAATGACAAACAAAATTCGAAAAATTCAGGGGAAATTATGCAGTACTTGCAATTGTGCTAAAATTGAATGAGCTATAAAACTGCATACTTAAAAATTTTCTACAAATTCTGCCAAAAAATTTTAAGATTTTGATGGCCATTTTTTAAAGTTTAAGTAGCTTTCCTGAAATTTGTGTAAACTTTGAAATTTCTTTTTATGTGGTATCTGTTATAGAATTCGCTATATATTAAATGAAAATTATTAAAATCACAGCTTCTTCTTATTTCAAAGTATGATATCCACATCCATTTCATTCCCACTACTATTATACTGAACACAGCTGTATTTACTTATACATACACCGGAACACGTTAGCGTTTGAGACAGCTTTTCAATGTTAGTAAAGTTTTAATTGCTGCAACATATCGTACACGTCGACATGACGTAATATAATTTGAGAGTAATTTTTTTGCTTTATATTTTACACAAATACACGCATACATATCTATATTAAAGTTGTACTTATGTATATAATTGCTTTGTGCGGTAAAATAAATCACTTTTAAAACTCATAATGTGCGTTTATGTATTTAATTGAGTACAGAACTGGATGCATGAAGGTATTCCCAGTGACTAATAGATTTCGTCGAGCTGCTACAACGGTGTTGTTAAGAATTTCTAGGAATATTTCGAAAAGATTGCATGCTGGAATGATTTCGCACCAAATCCACTGCGATTAATTTTTCAAAAAAAGTTAAGTTCAGCATGATTTCTATTAATGCCTTCAATCAGGAAACAGTTTTCAAAGTCATGGAATTTCAAAACTCCAAACATTGTTATACCGAGATCTCAGCATTTTTATTGATTTGCTGTAAGAACAAAAGAAACGATAAAAGCAGTTGTTTTTTTTTCGATCAACTATTAATACTCTAGATAGGCATACGGTTTCCGCATTATAATGTGTACTACAATGACAGCTAAAGAAACCACGCAATCTCCTTTTATCTTGTTTTATAGGAACGCTTGCTTTTTTTTTATTTTAATTTTTTATTTTTATTTTTTATTTTATAAAACATTTTTAATTAATTTTTTTATGTTGTCGGTTGAAGGAAATCTATTGACTTTGATAGCAGAGCTTAGACCGCTTGCTGTACTCATTGCAGTTCATCGTAGTACGCTAACAACACAACTCATTTCAATGGTTTCTACGAAAATATTAGTTACGTTCCAATCAGATATCCAGATCAGTATCACAATCAAGATTTCACGAGAACGATACGGATAAGTTGTATGAGAGTTGTTATTGTATATATGTGTGTTTATATGTGGATGGCTGTACTACCAAGGAAATAAGGGTTGGCTGTCAAAAAATTTACTACAAAAAAACTAAACGAAGAGAGCTTCTATACGGATCCGATATTGGTCCAGATAAATATCAAGATCACAACGTTGTTGTTGCATTTACATGCAAAATTTCTTTCTGGATCTGGATCACTTCTGATTGGAACACACCTATTGTAGTACGAAACTTCAGTTGCTACGGAACAAACATTTAGAATAGATATACATATAATTTACGTGTCATACTACAATATGTACTATATGTCTGTCTACCGTATAACATCAAAAATATTTTTAGAAGGGGTGATCTTCGGCTTAACAAGTTTAAAAGTCAATACAATCTCGGAAGCCCTTACTTTCCAGTAGACATAGAACTTCTGACTTTATTCCATGCTCAGGAAGTATTTTATTTATTAAAAGCCTTCTCAATTGACCACCTCGCTATCGACTTTGATGTACCTATCTATTTGAAAAGACTCAGATATCGAGAATTGTGCTAAAGTGATACCGAACTAAGCATACATACTCCCTCCAAAAAAATGTTTAGTTTATCATTTAAGTAAATCAGTAAAATAAATTTTATAGGTTTGTCAATTTTAGTTTGTTTTTTCTTCACGTTTTTCAAATTTTTTTTTTTTGTCAAAAAGTAAAAAGTCAATCAAATTAAATAAATTGAAGCCAGACAAAAATAATTATTATGAATATTACTATATCTATTTTGAATAAAAAATAGTTGGCGCTACAGGGTGGCTAATGAAAGCCGCTACCAAAAAAAAATTAAATAACTTTTTTTCTATTTAATGAATCTGGTTAATTTTTTTTTTATTTTGCAGATTGACTTTTACATTTAACAAAAATGGATAACGGGGACAATGAAACAAGAATTTGGATTGTCCGCCGCTATCACGCACTGGAGTCCGTAGTTTCGGTTCAAAGAGAGTATAGGCGCACGTTTGGCGGCAATCCTCCGAGCAGATGGACCATAATAAGACTTGTAAACAATTTTGCCGAGCATGGGACAGTCAACAGAAGACCTTACCATCGAAACCCTTCAGTTCGAACGGAGGAAACAATCGCTGCTGTAGCTGCTGCCATACAAAGCAATCCACGTGTTTCGACAAGAAGCTTATCTGCTCAAATGGGTGTAAGCAGACAGTCATTACATTCAATTATGCACAAAGATTTGGACTTATTCCCATATATAATTCAAATGGCCAACAAATTGAACGCTGCAGACTTGCCGATTCGCTTGGAATTTTGCCAGAAGATGCTTCAAATGGTGGAAGAGGATGGAAACATGTTGAACTGTCTTTTCATGTCTGACGAGGCCCATTTCGCTTTAAACGGCAACATAAACGAACAAAATTGTCGAATATGGAGTGCTTCCAACCCACAGATACTCCATGAGACGGAATTGCATCCACTTCGTGTCACAGTGTGGTGTGCAGTTTCATCACGCTGCATTGTCGGGCCCTACTTCTTCGAAGAAAACGGTCACACCGTTACGGTTACTGGAGACCGTTACTTGAGCATGTTGAGAGAGTTTTTCTATCCAGAATTACGCCAAATGAGAATTTCTTTCAACTCTTTGTGGTTTCAGCAAGATGGTGCAGCTCCTCATATAGCCCAACCTGTTATGACAGAATTGCGACGAAAATTTCCCAATAAGCTGATATCCAGAAACTCCACATTCCGTTGGCCACCCAGGTCGCCTGACCTTACTGCACCCGACTATTTCTTGTGGGGTTATTGCAAACAGGAAGTCTTCAAAGCAAAACCAACAAATTTGAATGAACAATTCGAGAAACAATTGCGGCTATTCCTGTCTCAACTCTCCAAGCAGTAATGGACAACTTTTTGGTAAGATGCCGCACATGCATCGACGAGCAGGGGGGCATTTAAATTCCATTATTTTTAAAACTAATTAAGCTATATTTAATAAAATTTAATGAGCTTTAACATGAATAAAAGAAAAATTATTTGAGTTTCTTAATGTAGCAAAATTCGTCAGCCACCCTGTATATACTCGTATACCTCCAAGGAGATTAAGGCCAAGCTTCTCTACCAATTTGTGGTGTGCTGATTCTTATTTTTCCTACGCATTATTATTGAAAGATTTTATCTGAATAGAAACGGAATATTTAACAGAACCTGCCAAAAATGAATATACAAGAAAAAACTATGGCCTTTGTCTCTAAATCATACTTTTTATTCAAATAACTTTTAGTAACTAATAAAAAGTATTAAAATTTAAAAAAAAATATCATGAAATACATATATTATTCCTGGCTTTGAATTTTTACTAATGGATACTTCAAAAATACTTTTACAGACCGAACAACAAGAATTCCGTTCTTGGTAATAATTTGTACAATATGTCATACAATATGCTGGCTTTAATTTATTTCCTAAATTAAATTTGTAAAACATTTGAAAAACAATTACTTGACACATGTTATCATCATTCCCCTGCTTTTTAAATTGTTTTTTTTTTATTACAATATTTGTACCTGTGCGTGTATATACATAGATACAAAAGCACCAGCACAATTTATCATTTAGAATACGAGTATACGTCATATTTATTTTTTGATTCTGTTAACATTGCAGCGGAAGTTTAACAAATTATGAGCACATTATGGATGACAAACTTTTATGGTTCTTTGTTCATTCTGATCCTATTTTACAGTTAATTTGCATGAAAAAATGTGTTTAGTAAGTCACACAGCGACATCTACATATACGTATGTTTGTTTCAATCCGATATATCTGGCTGTAGGTATGTAGATATATTTTTATGCGTTTTATTAAAAAAAAAATATGAATGCCAATATAATTTATAATACGAATATTCATAAGAATACGAGTTCTCTTTAGCAATACGAAGGTAATAAGCATGACGTATCATACATTACCGCTTGCATTGCCTTTGATACATTATAAGAAGCATTAAAAGCGACTCCCCTCCACACTCGTTACCGGTAACTCTTTTTCAATTTTCTTTTGAAGGGAATTTCTTTTGAGAAATAAATATAACGCTTTGTTCTCCGCACTTCTAATTGCATAATTGCACATACACCGGGGTACTCACAACTTTAGACGATAAAAAACAGAACTGATACTCTTAACAAAAAAATACATACCTTTAGAGGTTGGTTGCGAAACCCTCTCCGAAACTATAACATCAAAAAAAATAGTTAACTATTTAGGCGTAAGATTAGATTCCAGACTAACATACCGGACACAAATTCAGCATGCGACAGAGAAGGTAATTACCTAGAAACAACCGATTAATATGCAATTCAAATAAAAATTGTTCCTGTATTTTTCAATAGACCGGTCACAAGGGGTTATTAACGGAAGCCCCCAATGCATTACTTAGTTTCTTAATTTTCAAATAAGCATAACCGTAAGTATCGGGTGTACTCTAACTTGGTTTCACAACCATGGCATATTTCATACATATTTATGACTTCAATTTCAATATTCTTCTTATATAATTCTTATTACTATTAATATCTTACCGTTGCGTAATCTCTCAAATATTAAATTCTGACAAATCTATTGTTACGAAATGCACAATATGTACGTAAAATGTGAGAAATACCACAATACTCGTACAATCACTATGACAATACACATTGACATCAATTTCCCTCAACTGTGGCCTGACAATTAATCAACTGCATTTTGCACGCACGTTAACATTGCATTGTATCCATCCCATCAAAAAAAAAAACTCTACACCTTATATAAGGAGCATCAGTTGTATACCTCTTTCTTTACTATCCATTTAATTTTTCCATAATATTCTTACAGCTATAAGTTTGCTGGGAAGGATAGTGTTATATAAAAATCAAGGACTGAAAATTATTATAATTTTTTTTTTATGCTATTTTGGGAATTTATGCAAAATATTAATGAGAAAACTTATTTTTATAGCCATAAGGAATATCTATTTTTGGTAAGAATATTGTTTTTGTCACTTATATATCAGATATATTGCAATCCGAATTTTTTATGCATTCGATTTTTTTGAATAAAAATTTTTCTTAATCTTTTCACTTCTTCCTTTTCTCTTATTCTGAATAATGTTTGAATAAAAAAAAAATGTATTTATATATCAGATATATTGTATTCCGAATTTTTTATGCATTCAATTTTTTTGAATAAAAATTTTTCTCAATCTTTTCACTTCTTCCTTTTCTCTTATTCTGAATAATGTTTGAATAAAAAAAAAATTATATATGTATCAGATATATTATATTCCGAATTTCTTATGCATTCGATTTTTTTGAATAAAAATTTGTCTTAATCTTTTCGCTTCTCCCTTTTATCTTATTCTGAATAATGTTCGAAAAAAGGAAAACCGCTTAAGAGAAAAAAGTAGTTATTGCGAATGTGATGAAGAGGAGTATTCCCTTGTCATTTTTAAGTAATTTTTTTACTAGCTAAACAGAAAGAAGCGCGGGATTTTTATAGGCAGAATATTACTTTCTGTAAGTATATACTTAAATAAAATAAAATTACGCAGCAATACTATTTGTTTTGAACTTGATGCAAGGCTATCATGAAATTGCCTTTTTGAGTTGCTGGGTGTGCGGAGTTCTGTGCGTATTTACTCCATAATACCACTAACGTATGAAAAGCAATACTAAACTTTGTTTTAGTTCGTATATTTTTATTTAAAACTAGCTGATGCCCGCGACTTCGTATGCGAAAAAATCACAATGAAGCAACAACATTATTATTTTTTTGAGAGCGTCGAAATAAAACACCACTGGCACTGACTTCATTTTATTTATTCATTTTAATAGGCCTATAGCGCCTGTAGCTAGGGCCTCGAAATGTAATGCAATTATTTACAGTTACAAAACACACATTTTTGGTCACATTTTTCCCACATTTTGGTCAATAACTCGGGAACTGGATGAGATATCCAAATGAAAGTTGTCCTAAATTTTAAGGTAGGTGATAGAATGGTGAAAGTTTCATACAATTAAATTCAGTAGTTTTTGCGTGATACGCGCACAATCATACAGACGGACAGACAGACAGACAGACAGAGAAAAATTCTAAAAATTGGTGATTTGGATTCCGCTGGTCCAATAACGACCTCTCCTATCAGTTTTTCTTGAATATCTTCAATGTACAGACATCGACCTGTTACAATTTTATTATATGTAGAGATAATTTCTCACAATAACTACGCTTTTAAATTTCTTTAACAAATTGCGCAAATAAGAAAAAAATTATTCCCCGATAATATTTAGAGCTGGCCTGTATGCGTAACTTACAAGTTAAAATAGTTATTTGAAGTATTTTTCATTAATTTATATACCTACTTAACAGCTGTTTGTCAGCTTATACACACATTAGGGTAGAATACGTACATTATTTTTTGTTGGGTATTTTTCTGTTAATAGCGCTAGACCTCAGCTCATTAATGCAAGTTGACACCTTGGACATTAGCTGTCGGCGTTATATAAGTGTTAAGTGTACTAAGAGTAAACGTGCTCACAACTACAAACATACATACGTGCAAGCTTATGCAAACTAAACTTATGCGAGTACTCCGTGAATGCCTACCATAGCGCGGTTAAACATAAATATCAATTAATTGCCAAATTAACCTCCCGACACAATTTAATTGTCAAAGGCCTAGGATTACATATATATAGATTTTGATAACTCCATATACACTCGGGTGGGATACAAATATCTTAACTGTCCTTCTGAGAAAAACAGAACTTACGATAATGTGATGACAAAAACCTGAGCAATTAAAAATTCGTTTCCATGCCAATAAAATAAGAATTAACATAATTAATAATAAAACAAACACAAAGGGAAATACTGAAACTACACAAAGTACAAAAAGACACAGACTTCAGAAGTTCCCTGATGCGATTCTCATAAGGCGAGGACTTTCTGAAAACAGCCAAATATATGTAACACAAATTATTCTGACTTTATTTGTTGTTTTCTTTATTTACAGTTAAAACAAAAATGATAATTGAATTTTTATGAAATGGTTGATATCGTCAAACTCTGCTAATGTTGCCACCAAATAGGTGAACTACATAAGCAACATGCTAGGCACAGGTCAGCGAGCTGCCGGTAGTGCACGGTAGAGGGTTTGAGCGTTATATGCAACATGCCGCCGATCGATTTTTTTATCAACCAATCGGCTCGGGGTTTTGGAACTCTGGAAAAGGCGCACACAAGGACTTAAGCATATTCGGCTGAATGTTCACGACTCCTATATTAAACTAAAACGGAGTACATATGTCTTATGACAGTCCATGATTCAATCTTATATATTTTGCACACAAATTTGACATTTAGATTTAATCAACGGATCCCGATTTTTCTGTGAACTAAGAGCAGATATCCTTGCAACACCCCTGTCCATGTCCCTATCTATTCATCTTCCGGACTCAGTGAAACCCATATCTACATTATACAGAGAGCATTAATAGCACTACTGTCCTCGGACATCACCTGTAGCAAATATCTCTGTCTAGTCGACTCTTTGGCCTCTCATACCATCAAAGATAGCAGTCAGTGCAGAGAGGGGGCCAAAAACCTAGCAAGTTTCTGGATTATGTGTCGCTGCATCATAGAATACATCCCTGATGTCTCTGAGGCGAAGAAAGTCCTTGCACCACAGGGACTTATCAATGGCATATCCCTCAGCACTTTCTCTGCTAATAATAGGTGGAAGCGTTATAAGTAGCGTGTCAAGTACCGTCTCAAGTAGTCTTAGCCCTTCCTGCAATGAAACACGACCTTTAGCCCTTGTCAATATGAATAAAAGGATCTTTTTCGGATTGGTTGCTGCTCTCATTTGGTCTATAGGGCGCTTACGTGGCGTTTGATTTGCAAATGCTATATGTTGTTGTTGTTGTTAACAGTGCTTCGCCCTGCCCAATGGGCACGATCCCTCTAAATTGTCATCACGCTCTTCTAACGGAAGTCCGAGGAAACGCGCAGTTAGAAGAGTAGGTTCGACTGAACAGGAAAAGAGATGTTTGGTATCATGAGGGGACATACCACATGCAGGACATGTGTTTTGTATGTTGGGGTTCGGTCTGGATAAGTAAGAATTTAACCTATTACAATATCCAGAGCGAAGTTGTGACTCTAGTCTCCCTCGGAAGTACACGCTCCTCTTCAGCCAATTCAGGTGGCTGAGTACTGATAACGGGATTGACAGGCCGAGATCTGATGCATCTGTCTACCGACTCGGTGTGGAGGTCATTTAGAGTCCGCCTATGGCACCGCAGATCAAACGGCAAAGAGATGTGCTTACGAAGATCTCTCCTTATGTCTCTGGGGGGCGGGTCTACATCCAATAGATGTCGAATTGGATGACTGGGTTAATGATAGTTCAGAAGTAACTGTCTACTCAAGAGTTCCGGGTGCTCTTAAACATTAAGCAATTTTGCCTCTTGATGGAGGTGAGACTCAGATGACATAAGCAGACATCCCGTAGCAGTTCTGATGGCGGTGTTTTCGCAGACTTGGAAATGGGCGCAGCGTAGTCAATAACCGGTCGGCTAATAGCCTTATATGTAGCAAGCAATATTTCTTTGTCTTTCTCCAAATGCTGGCGGCCAGTGACTTGAGGATCTTAATGCAGCTCTGTACCCTGAAGCTATTGCGGTGGCATGGCCGAAGGTGAGGCCGTTGTCAAACGTCACACCCAAGATTTTCGGGTGGTTGACAGTAGGTAGAGGTACTCCGTCTACGTGGACATTTAAATCTTGCCCCATCTGCGCATTCCATGTCGTCAACAGGGACGCCGTCGATTTAGTCGGAGAAAGGGTCAGATTTCGCTCGGTGAAGAAGCTGGAAATGCTATATCTCTTGCCTCAGCTACAAACATCGGGGTTCTGAAGCGATGGTAGAGAACCTCCTGTGCGAGTGGTCAGCGTATTGACGTAGAAGAGTGAAATTACTAGGAATCGCCTGCTTCTGGGAGCTTTCAAAAACCAAGAATTCCACCAGAAACCTTGAGCTTTCTCAGTTTTATTATAATATCTTTTATAATCATTTCTAAAAAATATTGGGGTATAAGAAATTAGAAGAAAGTTCTTTAAAGTCCTATCAGCAATTCAGAGTAAACTGAAGCCGGTAAAATGTTTCCGGTGGTGTAGTGCTGGCTACATACCAAGAATCAGTGCTACCTAGTCTCTGTACGAAAGTCACCTTTTTTTTTGTTTACTTTGTTTGTTACTATAATAATCAGTTTTTGTTTTGCTTATTTTTTATTTTTTTTTCAAAGAATCGCAAATCACTCAGAATTAGTGCTGCCACATTAACACAATTCGAATTTCCAGCATCATACTGTGATACCGACGTAACAGCTGATAACATATTCCACCGACATGCGATCTGTCGGGATTGGTTAATAAGCACGCCGAATTTCAATATAATGATGTGTGAAAAAGGGCACATAAAATGGTTCCAACTTTCTTGTCAAAGCTCACAGCTGAGTGCATAATCTTCGGTAGCATCCGAACTGCGACTTCCTTCTGTACGTAGTTCTCAAAAATGTAACTTACTTTTGAGCCCGTAAAAGTCGAATATAAGTCAGAAATCTTATATATAAATAGACAAGATGAATGAAATGTGGAACCGTTTTCTGCTAAACTATAATTCTAAGGTATACAAATTATATATGGATAGATAGGAAATTTTGAGGTGTACTTTTATCCGTAAATAAAAAAAATTTAAAAAGTCATTTTAATATAAAAAAATTTTACATAAAAGTCACACCCCTACAAATTCACTTATTCACACTATAGAGCCGCTGTTGTGTGAGTAAATATGTCATGCACGACTTTGTATTACTCGTGTGATCGGCTCTCACTGTGAATGCGAAGAGTTGGTAGTGGACAATGAATAACAAGCATTCGCACTACAGCGCAGCTGTTGTGTGAGTAAACGTGTCGTACATTTTTGCTTTAGTTATTTTTATTGCATTGATCACTGGCTACGCTGCCCAGCAGTGTGTCCAGGTTAGCGTTTTCGAGGCTAGATTTAACCTTTTTTTTTGTCCTTTAGCCTCATAATTTTAGTTTTAACTTCGTGGCTTTTTTCTAGCCTTTTTTTACTCCAAACCTTTTCTGGTCCCACACCATATTGTTCATACAACTTCGAGGAATATTTAAATTAAAGTTGAATGAAGGTAGTATTGATGACGAAATAAAGAAAATTATTCGTAAAAATAGTCAACTATTTTTAATGGAGTTGATAACCCAATTTCGACAACGACTACCTGATAATATGAACTCTTTACAATAGATACATTTTTTCAGTTGATAATTCTTTGAAAGTCACACTTTCAAGAAGAAAAGTCTAGGTATTCTCCAAGTCAAGTAGCATTGATTGAGCTGCAGTGGCGAAAGCTAATAACCGTTCAGTGGACAAGTGTGACCTCTACCATAGAGTTTTAGGCGGAAGTCCGAGAACATACAAATTCATTAAACGAATCCCCTTTTTTAGAACTGGTCGAATTCGTATTTAACTTTTTGGTACTAACTTTCAGTAATGCGGAGGTTGAAAGAATTTTTAGTGCCATGAACATCCATGGACATTTTAAAAACTAAGTTAAGGAACAGATTGAAAATTAGAATGCTTAACTCGCTGCTTACTATTAGATGTTCGTTAAAACGCTTATCCAAATGTTGCACTGATTTTGAAATTACCAATGATCTCATCTCTATGATAAATACCCAAACTTTTGAAGAAAATATTATATAACTAATTATTTTGTAGTGATTTTTCTATAGTATGTATTTCTTTGAAAAAATTTGTGTTGAAACAAGAACAGTTCCTTTAAGTTATGCCTACAGCTTTATATACAAATAGTTAAAACTAAAATACAAAATTTGAAATATATTTCGGAAAAAAATTTCTGACCTTTTTTAGATTCTTTTTTTCTTAATTTTGGCCTTTTCTAACCTTTTTTATTTGCCGATTTAGCTTCTTTTTTTATCACCTGGTCACACTGCTGTCCAGTGTCAGCGGCTCTCCTGAGAGCACGAAAAGTTGCTTTGTTGGAGACATAAACAAGCTATTTCAAATATGAGCAAATATGTAAACTTCATTGCTGCTACCCACAAACAGGGTTTACAAAAACAAAATAAATGATTACTCATAAAGAGTATTAAACACCGAAGCTTGATTTGTATTTGAAATAAAGTAAAATAAAATAAAATAAATTAAATAAGATTAAAAAAAATTAAACAAAGTTTATTAAAATAAAGTGAAGGGAAAGACAGTAAAGGTAAGGAAAGGAAAGGAAAGAAAAGAAAGGGAATGGAAAGGAAAGTAAAGAAAAGTAAAGGAAAGGAAAGGAGGGAATGGAAGGGAAGGAAAAGGAAAGGAAGGGTACGGAAAGGGAAGAATATAATAAATTCAAAATAGAGGCTGCAGAGAGTAAAAGAAGAAATCAAGGAAAACGAAAATATGTTAGAGGAAAGGAACGAGAGAGAAAGGAAGGGAAAAAGGCAGATGAAAAGTACAGCAAATAGTTAATGAAAATAAAATAAAGTTTAGTGGTTGAATTTCAACCACTGGGCATTCTCTAGTTTAAGTAAATAGTTGAAACATACAGCTGTTTTCAATAAAATATATATCGCTCGACGAAATAAAAAGAAGCTGTGATTTTAATAATTTTCATTAGCAAATTCCATAGAAGAAATTATAAAAAAAGAAATTTCAAAGTTAACACAAAGCTCGGGAAAGTTTTTTAAACTTTAAAAAATGGTCAACAAAATCTTTAAATTTTTTTCCAGAATTTCTAGAAAATTTTCGATTAGGCTGTTTTGTAGACCAATAAATTTTAGTACAAAATTGTGCAAGTTGGAACTCGCTGAAAAATTTTCCTGAATTTTCAGAATTTTTTCGTCAAGGGTGTTGAGTGATTTCTTCCATACAACGCATGAAGGAAAATTAATTTTGTAGGAAAAAACCCAAAATCCTTGTCAAGAAAAATTCGAAGAATTCATTGGAAATTTTGAGATACTTATTATTCTTATTTGCACATTATTATGCTAAAGTCGAATGAGCTATAAAACTGCAAACTCAAAATTTTTCTAAAAAATGCAACCAAAAAATATTGAAAATTTGATATAAACTTTTGAAAGTTTAATCGACTTTTCTGAACTTTGTATAAACTTAAAAATTTTTTAATGTGACTTCTGTTTTGGAATTTGCTATACTTTAAATGAAAATTATTAAAATCACAGATTCTTCTTTTTTGGTCGAACGATATCCAATTTAATTTATATAATATTATTTATATTGAACACAACTGTACATATGTACATACTGTTGTGTAACATTTTGTATATAATGAGAATTATACTAATTACTATGAATAAATGTTCGAGCTACTTATTTATGCATAAGCTATTAACACATTCTGGGAAAATACGTGGCGTCATTAATACCAATATGTTTGTGGGGCCAGTACACGTGCTCAAATAACTTACTGTTATAATGAATGAGAAACCACAATATGATTATTGAATACAAATTAATTGTTTAAGCTACTCTCACGCCACTGCCGTAATATATTTATGCTTTGCAGGTAGACTGATTTTATTAAATTTATGTTTCATAATATTTGTAAATGTCTACCCTGTTAATAATTACACGGAATACATACTTAAATAATAATTCCAAAGCGATAAGCGATATTAAATTGGAAAGCGTCTGGTTTAGGTAATGGAAAAATTATCAATTATGTTTGTAGTTGGACCACTTTGCAATTATCAATCTGGGAATGTAATTTATTCATTTGATTGTGAAACAAATCACAACTATCTGCACTTTGGTGTCTGTATGTGTGGAGTCTAGAAGCTATTGTCCAATATTATATATGCGTATCAAGTCCTCGCCGTAGATTGGCTCCTAATTTTTCCCATGGGCTTTATTTCCAATTTTTTAGGAAATATTGCACTGCACTCACTCTTTCATACCATAAAGTCGTTCTGATGGTTCATTTGGAAGTGTTACTGCATAGTCTGCTAATAGTTTCTTAATCACTTATATCTTTCTTCATTAACGTTTGATGAAAGTCATAAATTGTAATATTTTTCAGAGCAAGCACCTTATTTTCTAAATAAGATAATTAATAATAGTCATAAACAATCCAGAAAATATGTCATTTTACTGGGGCTAAGTATGCTTGTCTTCTAACAAAGCAGCCAAAATGATAAATTTCTATTTGGAAAGCATTTTAAAAAATTAACCTCTGGTGTACCTCAGGGTAGTCATTTAGGCCCCTTGATTTTTACCCTATTCATAAATGATCTACCTCAAATTATCTCTTATTCCCGTACTCTCATGTATGCGGATGATGTAAAACTGTGTTACACATTTTCCCCTACTGAACCATCTCGGTTAGATCTCCTTCAAGCCGATTTGGAGTCATTTCGGAACTGGTGTACAGTCAATTTGTTGACATGATTAAATGACATTTCATCGAGTGAAGCCAGCTTTGACATCATACTCACTAAATGGTACCCTTTTGGAACGTATATCTGATGCAGTTGATCTAGGTGACCTTTTTGATCATAAACTAAGTTTTAATAAGCACATCTTATCAATTGCGAACACAGCGATGGGTGTGCTTGGATTTGTTAAATGGTGGGCTAAGGAATTTGATGACCCGTACCTCACGAAATTTCTTTACATATCCGCTGGTACGCCCACGGGTGCCCCGTGTATCAAGAGCATATAAAGCGGATTGAGTCAGTACAAAAGCAATTTTTGATCTTTGTTTTGTGTGGGCTCAAGTGGAAACCAAATATACACCTGCCCGAGAGGGTGGATTGGAGACACGGCGTCTTCAACCATCCAGTTACCCACACACCATTGTTTTATATTTCAATAGTCCAACGCTGTTTTTAGTGTCGACTTAAAATAAATACATAAACATTTTCTCAGATGATAAATTGCTTATGGTCCAAAAATGGCAACTGCTGTAACAGTAAACTTTTATTAAATTATGTAAAAAAATGGTTTTTTTCTTTTTTTTGACCTTTCATGTGTCAGCTTTACAATTGAAAACAATTTTCGGAAGCAACCACACCTGAACTTTGCCCAAATATATTACCTTTTCTATTAAGATTTTAGGCACGAAATGTTTGTAATAAATTTTAGAGCGTATAAGTTTCCATTATTATTTTATAAAAGAAAAATTATTGTACGTTTGTTTTTCAAAGCAGAGACGAAATGATAGAAAACTTATTCACGTTTATGTTTTATACGAGAACCAGGGCAGTATTAAAGGCCATGCTGTCTGGGTTGGGCCCCATAAGCACAAAAGAGAAAGCAAAATAAGTTATTTAATAAGGAGCTATTATAAATAGATACTATATTAAGCGGAATCGCAACTCATTCAATTGCAAATTAACCCGATCGAATCGATCGCGAAAAACCCACAAAAATCGTCCCAAAAACAGTTCTGTAAATAGTCACGAAATGATCTTGAAATGATGCCGCAACTATCCCGAAATTATCGAAAAAAGAGGTCGCAACCAGTCCTTAAATGATCCCACTAAAGTCAGAAAACAAACCCAAACTTATTCTAAAAAAGTCCCCAAAACAGTTAAGCAATGATCCCGAAAAAGTCCTGAAAAATACCCGAAATGTTTCTGAAAAGTTTTGGAAACTATCCCTAAATAATTGGGAAAAATCCCGACAACTACCCGGAGATAATACCTAAAAAGTCCCGAATTGATCCCGAAATAGGTCACGCAAATAATACTGAAATGAACCTGGAAAAGTACCGAAATGGTCCTAAAAATTCAGGAAATAAACCTGAAAAAGTACTGAAATTGTCCCGAAAGCTATCCATAAATTATCCAGAAACAGTTGCAAAATGATCCTAAGAAACAATCCTAAAATGGTCTCGAAAAGTTTCGAAAACAAACATGAAATGGTAATGTATTATTCTGAAATGGTATTGAAAAAGTCAAGAAACAATTCCGAAATAATCTCGAAATGATCCCGATAGGGTCCCAAATGATCTCCAAAAAGTCCAGAAAACCATTCCGAAGTGATACGAATTGTGCTACAATAGGGCGGCCGCCGTGGTGTGAAGGTAGTGTTGCCGGCCTACCACACCGAAGGTCCATGGTTCGAGCCCTGGTACAGGTAACATCAAAAGTGATTTGAAAAAAGTTTTTCAAAACGGGGTCGCCCCTCGGCAGTGGTTTGGCAAACTCTCCGAGTGTACTTCTGCCATGACAGGCTTCTCAGCAAAAATTCGTCTCCTTTGTAGATGCCGTTCGGAGTCGGCAAAAAACTGTAGGTCCCACCAATTTGTAGGGAAAATTCAAATCGGCACACCACAAATTGGAAGAGAAGCTTGGCGCAAAAATCTCTTAGGTGGTTTATGATGATATACCTGTTGTATATCGCGCCATAGAGATAGGTATTACGTAAATTCTACTACAAACTTTGCATCACGGTCTAAGAAGTTAACTTCAAACAGTTCGAAAAATTCCAAATTCGGTTAATAATTTCAAATATAAGCCCAAACCTTTAGTAGAGTAAATTCCGACTGCTAAGTGGAAGAACACAACATTTTAAAATATTTTTAAAAACGCCTAATCTCAGAATATTGAATGAAAATTCAATACATTTTTAGCTAGGGCACTTTTGATTTATATGCTGAGATAGTTATTTGTGGGAAAAGAATCTTAGATAGGGGGTATATCAACTATTCCGGCGGAGCTGCCGGCGGGGAATAATTGTAATAGAGCTTTGTGATCTCATCGACTTCATTGAAATTCACAGGCAAATTCCGATTAAATCGATTAATTTCTCTCATGATCATTTACATTTCTCCCGTCGGCAGTTCCGTCGGAATAGCTAATAGACCCCGTGATATTTTTTAAATGGATTTTAAAACGGAACATTTCCGTGACAGTGACAAAGTCTATATTGTTTTCTTAAAAAATAATTGTTTTTCAGTCCTATAATTATCAACATTTAATAAATGAGAATATAAATACCTTTCCAATTATACGTATGTATGAGGTTGTTTACATATGGGGCCCTGTGTATCATTCTTGGCCTCAAATAGTCTGTCACCGTTGCGGTTAGATACAATAAAGTATACGAACACAAGGTTTGACCATTCGGCATATTTTCTTTTTTGCTTCCCTACTAGTTATTTATGACCTTTAAAATATTCCTCTCGTCCTTCATAATTGTTATTGCTAACGGTGTGAGATGTACCTACTTTCCTTATTTGAATTTTTCCATACTTTTTCTATCAAACCGCCATGACGTCACTGTGCAAATTTCACAAGGTTGATTTTTTGTTTTTTTTTTTTTGAAAAAAATTCACAACAAAGCTTTAAGAAATTAGTAACATTTTATGTTTGTGGTGTGTCAGCATTATTGCGCATCGGAAGCGATGAATTATTCGTATAAATACAATGGCCGCACTTTTCTTTTGTGAACACAAAAGGTTATTGTTCGCATGTACAGAACTCACTTTTTATATTCTTATAGCAGAAATTTGCATGACAAGACTATAAGGACAATTGACATGCTTCCCTACCGAACACATGCTTTGAGTTGGCAACTTGTAGACTTAAGGCTGTTTCATGCTTGATTTATAAAAACAGTAAAACAAAATAATGGGCGGTTGATATACATATACAAGTTGTGTAATTATTCGGAACAGGTTGGCAAATTGGCGAGAAGCTGTAAAATATGGACCTTAATGAAGCGACACATGGGTTGTTAGAAAAAGGACCGCCCTCGTGCAGCCGAATGACTTTAAGCAGCAGTAAACGGAAGAGTGGTTTTAAGGATATCGGAAACACATAAAACTGGCCCAAATCATTTAAAAATTTCTTTCGGAACGCTACTATTTAGCTGGAAACTGTGCTGTTCAAGCGACATAATCTGTAGTCATTTCTTTTGTTTACTACATTTGCATTGCATGCAATTCGTAATCAGCTTATGAAATATTTCAAAAATATATTTTATATTTTTCAATCCCAAATCGGAGTTTTTTACTGCGAAAAAGAGGAAGCCAATCCCGCGCAATGCCTCAGAGCCAATAGTGCTCACCCCCAATTAATACATATAAGGTGTAACAGGTGCCCAGCACCGCCCGTTCTACTCTCTGAATAAAATAATAACAAATAACAATACAAATATTAACTAAAAAAAACTACTCGTCCTCCATAAAGCTTAGACATGTGCTATTGATCTCTGCTCCAATTTGTCTGAACTAAAGGCCAACGATACCTTCTAGTAACCCCTGCGGGTTAGGGGTTGAGAATATGCCCGAGTAGGCATACCAGTCGTAAGAGGCGACTAATATGCATAAAGGTTGTGACGTGCAACTCGATGGTTGATGTACGGATATGATGCCTCTCACCTCTCATTACCCATCTTATCCTTCCTTACGGAGGGGTGACATGACCTAGAAGGTTTCACTGGTCATAAATCGCTACCACGACAGTCGGGCAGTACCGCAATGGAGTACCGGAGCGTACCGGCTTCAAACCCGGCCAAGGACTGTTAATTCGACAACACTCCCCAAAACCTTTGGGGAGTGTTTTTGTCGTTACCACAACAACAACGATACCTTCTAGTCGTTATTTGGTGGAAAGTATTCCACACTTTGTGGTTATGGGCTTATTAGTTAAACAAGAACTCAGACTTCACCTTTCGAAAATGGTTATACTTCATACAACATGTAGTTTGGAAACTGTTCTATCTCTAAGCTGTACTATTTCCGCATTATTAAATTAAAAATTTGTTTTTCAGTTCCTAAGTATTAAGGAAGCATTCTGAAAGAAATCCTTCAAATTTGCACTCATACTTAAACTAATGGTATATGTCTGTAATTAATAATCGGTCATATCGTCGTATTAGCGGATATTGCAATTCTGTTTTCCAATTTCTCAAATAATTCGTTTTAAGATCGAAGTAGGGAGTCTGCTAGTGAAAATTATATCAAGACACATCAACTGGTTCCGTACACTAAGAAATCTGGTCCACTGCAACCGCCAAGGATGCCACTAGCAACTGCATTGTTCACCTTCCCTTCCGTTTATTGCAGCTGAGGCAATATCTTCTTGTTGATAGTCTTAAATATAGCGGTTTCAAATTGGTATTTTATTACTTAAAACTAGCTCTAGCGGTTGCCAAAATATTTGAAAATGAAACAAGTTTCTTTAAATCAACTCATCGTTCGCCGACTTATTCTTTATATCTCTCAATTACATGAATTTTTGCTCGGCACATAATGTATTATATTTGCACAGTTCAGCACGCAAGTTAATATGTACATTACACTGGTTTTTTTTTTTAATTGTTTTGTTATGCTGGGTTGAGGTTAGCTCGAGAACATAAAAACCCAAATATATTGATATCAAGACAATACTTGTCCGTTAAAGCCATATTTTCATCTTCGCAGAGTAAATAGCTGATAAGTAGGAACATACTTCCGTCATTTATAAGCAGCATATATTTTTAGTGATATTATTGATAAAATAATGATGCTATAGTATTTGATATATCAGTTAATTAAAAATTTTTTTTTTTAAACTTTAAAAAGGGGAATTTAATTTATCTCTCTTTTAAAAAAGTTGCTTAACAAATAAAATGTGCGAATCACTTGAAGAATTTCACTAATTTTTTTGCTTTTAAGAATATAAGCATTAATTAGAAAACCAATCAATATTGTTGAAAAATATCGACCTACACGCACATCGAGGTTGTTTGTGAAAAAAACTTTATAGATTTTTTAAAAAGTGCATTTTGTAAGCTTTTTCTGGCTTCCCATCTAAGTCTTTAATTTACACGACCATTCCTATCTTAATTTTTTCTCAAAACTTAGTAAATACGGTTAGATTTCATCTCAATAATTTCTAAACATACATATTTCAATAGTTTCCTATAATTTTATCGAAACTTGTTTGATTTGAAAATTGCGATAACTTTTTAAATAAACAATAACGAAACAGAAACGCGCTACAAGTTATCATGAACGCAGTTTTTGTGTTTTTGTTTCCATAGTTCTTCACTGTCACAGCAAAAATCGCAGTTTCAAAATGAAATAAGTACCATAAAATATAAAAAAAAATGTTGTCCAGTCAAATATTCTAAATAGTATGTGGGTGCTTAACAAGAGTTAAGAAAAACTTTCCCAAATTGAGGTATCCAAAAGCAAGCCATTAAACGCCAAAAAGCCATTAGTTCAAATCAAAAACCACTAACCAGTTGGCCCAAACATTTATTTTAGCTAAGAAGAATAAAGTTAAAGTTCACTTGCAATTGCGGTAAAAAAGTTGTTTCCCCGCTTGACGAATAGAAAAGAAAGCAACTCCCAAATTCACCTTCATTTACAAACAAACATTAAGTCACCCCAAACTTAAGCTACCATAGGCTTTTTTTCTTATCTTTTTTACGATTTTTATTAGCAATCAAGCTGTCAATCAAATTGACCCTTTTTTCACAAAAAAAACTTACCGCATACATACATACACATACCAATTTTCTGTCATTGTTGAAAAATCACAAATCACCAAAGTCAATGGGAATTTGGCGTTGACTGATTGGCTTTAGCCTAACTACATATACGTGTAGACATTTTCAGAATGATTTTTCGATAACAACGTAAAATGAAACATTAACAATAGTGCGAATTTGAAATACAACCGTGCAGAAAATTCGATGTATGAAAGTATTAGAAGAAGAAGAGATGGCACCACCTCTAAGTATACCAATACGACCACTACGACGAGCTGAGTAGATTTAGCCATGTCCGTCTATCCGTTCTTTCATCTATCTCTTCGCTCAATCTTAGATATATCTGACTATGATTTGGTATGCCGGCGCTATTTTGTGATATAGCCAATATAACATATAGCATCCATACAATCGATTGCTCGGATACGCGGAGTTTGGGCTATTTATACTTCTACTAACAAGGTTAGAGGTGAAATTTCAAACAGTTTGTACTTATTGTAAATACGGATTCGTCCAACACTGCACTCTCGATACTTGGTAAGTCTCTTTTTTTACTTAGCGATACCTTTGGCAGTGAGAATTGTTGTCCAGTGCATGCTTGCCAACTCATTCTTAACCGGTTTCCGTTAGTATACTTCTAAGGGATCTTCGATTTGGCTAGTTCTTAACTGATAAAAATTCTGTCTGTTTGGGGTACTACCTGTTGTGGCTAACGTATTATTGGTGCTAGAAGTCAAAACTTTATTTTCAGTGAAATGGTTCTTCATTTTACTGCAGGGCATATGCTACAATACATGAGAAGAAGTCGGAAGGAAAAGACAATTGCATTAGGGTGATTAATTTCGTATGGTATAAAATGAAATACAAAATTTTAACCGACCTTCAAGTATCGGTATGAAATATGTAATAGTTCTTTTGTAGTGTTCTCTTGGATGACTTCCATCTTTTAGGATATCATTTGTCTATCATTATCGTATGCCTTCTTATTGAATGAGACCCAAGAGCGGATAATATGTCACAACACTCTTCAAACACTTTTTTAAATTATTATTCAGTTATTATTTATTAATATGAAAAAGCAACAAAAGTATACAGTCTTTTCATACCCCGCTGTACTAGTATACAGGGTATTATAGTTTTGTCCATATAACGGTGGTTTGTAACCATATAATATAGTCGGTATAGATATAGAGTTTATATGGCTAAGTTCTTAGAATAAACAGACATCTCCGTCGGTCTGTCTGCGGCACGATAACTGGAGTAAAAATTTAGCTATTTGAATGAAGGTAGGTTGCTATTTTAAATGTGCGAAATCGAACCAAAAACACGCTCCTTTTTTCGATATCGAAAATGTCGTAAAATGTATATAATAAGATAAGTCAATAATAAATCAGCTTTTATTATTAAAATTTGGTGGTTTGATGGAATGAATCAGTCTATTGATTATTTTACGAAATTTTTGGAAAAGGGGGCGTGGCACCGCCCACATATGAGAGAACAAATTTTCAATTGTGACTGCTAATAATTTCAGAACCGTTTATACTTGAACAACGAAATTTGGTAAGAAGCATACTATTGTGTGATATATACACCCATAGAAAATAATCGAAATTGTTTTTCGACCACGCCTACTTTTTCATAAAATTTATCTAAAAAGGAGATAGAAAACTGAACTGGCCATGTCTCACTGACTGATTTAGGTAGAATGATATAATTTGGCAGTCACATCAATTTTCTAAACCTTTTTACGATTTTCTTAAAATTCTGGAAAGTGGGCTTTTTATGAGCCCATAAATTTTTAAATTTAACTGTTAATAACTAGAGAACCGCGTTAGATAAAACTACGAAACTTTATACGAGGTATATTAAACAAAATCGCTGGATGACCACGCCCACTTTTGTACTAAAATTTTCTAAAAGGGAGGAGAAAAAACAGAATATGTCATATCTCCTTCACTGATATAGATTGAATGCTAGAATTTGGTTGTTACAGTTACCTGATCCTCTTGTTATAGATTTTTCTAAAAGTTCGTAAAATGGGAGTGGCATATAAATATTAACAAATTATTGAATTTTGACGGTTATATAAATAAGAAAATTTAACTAAATGGAATGAGGCTAGTATTGCCCACATGTTAGTAGAAAAAGTTTAAAACCTCTAGAGGTCATAACTACACAACAATTTACCAATTTACCACTATCACTTTTACACAGCTGGGTATTTAATGTTCGCTTCTACTTGAACTTAGACTTCCTAACTTGGACATATTAGTTCTGTTGATGGCAAGCCAACCACTGCAAGGTTCGTCCGGATTCCGTTTCAATTCTCGTACATGCTCAAAATCGGTCTAGTTCCCGAATAACTACTTCAGATAGAAGTACGCCTAGCAAATGCTCAAACCTTTGGCAGTCACTCCCATGGACAACTATTTACTATACCAATGCAAGTCCGGTTGAAGGGGATTTTCAACGAGTAACCCTTCTATTAACCGAGCTCGAAAAACGGTAGCTGCAGATATGGAAACTATTGCTAGAGGGAAAAGATCTTCGGTGGTGCTTTTCTCCACATTATCTCTGGCTTAGAACTCGTATATTTGGCAACGTCCGAAAGTGGCCCTTTCCTTTTCCTTGTGATGGCGAATAAAAACTATCAGTACTTTTTCCTTTGACAGGGGCAGAGCTCTTAAAAACAAGCAACGAAGCACCTTTTCTAGCAGATAAATTTTCATTCTCGTTTACATTTCAAAAATGAATCAGCAGCAAAAGGTGAATAAAATAAAACAGAAGCCTATTAGTACAAATAACTTTAATATTGGAAATCTTACAAGTCTGAGATAAAAGTGATCAAAGTGCGCAACCCCTAAACATATAAAATCTTCTTGAAATTTGGCACATATACCTTTTATATCACTGAAACTCGGGACATAAGCGTAGTCATATCAAAATCCCATCTTTGGTAAAATGAAACAAGGTACACATATAATGCCACGTGACGTGAAACGTTTTCATGGTAACTTCAAGCTTCACATTTCTAGCCTACACACATTCTCACTGTCTTTGATGTTGATATTGCTTTCATCCTTTTTTACGCTCTCTTCTATAGGTACATTTTCCATGTTTCTTTCCTTAGCATCTACATGAAGTAATTGTAAATATTTCCAACCTTTTTGGCAAGAGAGTCTTATACGAGGCTTACTAAGTTGTTAACGGAAATTTGGCTGTAAATAAAAATATAAATTTAGTTTAAGACATTCATACTTATGATTTACGAGTATCCTTTGAGGAAACGTAAATATTTCGGCAAAAATGGTTTGAATGAGCCCATAGACAAGGCTTAAAGGTATTAGACGAATTGGTTAAAAAATGTCATAGCGGTCTTAACAATAAATTTTGCTTGAGCTACTATTTAGAATATGTTGCAATTTCTTTGGAGCAAGGGTGTATCTTAATAATTTGGTGACTGGCAATGAAGGTGAGAAAGGTAAAATGTACGTGCATAAAAGGATACTTTCGAAAAAGAAGTAATATTTTCTAGTAGCTATTGAAATTTTTGTATGTGTGTTGAGAAAAGTTATTGCTTATTCTGCTTCTTGCAAGGAATTTATTTTTAGCAAAAAAACAGTTTCTTCTACAATTACATACTTTAGACAAGTTTACGAATTTCCAGAAAAAGCGTTGTCGTCTTCATAGCCGAGCACATATTTAACACCATTTCGTAAGTTATAGGTAGTTCGCCTATCAGCACAATTTGACGTGACACAGACGACTGGTAAATTCTCGCTCTCGCACCTACTCCAAGAGAAAAAATTCCGACCTAACAATGTACACAAGTCGCACTATACGGAATATCGCTTCGCATCGGGAATAAAAGATGCTGCTAAGGTCCACTATTTGAACGAGCGTAACCTGATTTTGTGAATAGGCGGTATCGTGAGCAGTGTTGCCATTTTAGCTGTTTTCCAGAAAGTTTTTTGCTGTTTTTAGCTTTCTTCCCCAATGTGGGAAAAGATCTCCATCAACTCATGAGCAATTATAATATTTGACATATTTTAAAACGTGTTTATTACATACTATCTCACCTTTTTTATTATATATATGTAGTTATTTTGAATTGTATGCCATATATATGTTTCCTTTTAAATATATGACGCCCTTGAAACTTAATGGAACTTTTTATCGAATAATACAGTGATCTGTAATTGAAATTTTATTCGCTGTATCTTTTATATAAAAAGCAACTAAATTATATAGTAAACAGAAATATTAGCCTTAATTCGACGTAATTTAAAAAAAAAAACAGATTTGAATTGTTCATTATAATTATAATTCCAATGCTCGAAAGTGCATATTCTTATAAAAAAAATTCGTGCAAGAAACTTTTTTATTTTTAAGAAATTGGAGTACAAACAACCTTATTTTTTTTTTGTATAAAATATTACTTTTTTATATACTTTTATATACTTTTGAATGAAACATGTGAAAAGACGACTTCCTTTTTTAGCTGTGGTTTAGCCCAAAATAATTTTTTTTAGCTTTTTTTTCTTGAATCTAGCTGGATTGCTAAACAAAATCTGGTGAGGCTAGAAGGGAAGAGGGACGCTTCATTAGAAAACTCCTGACTCAACAACGTGTGAATTTGAGGAGATAAGAATGCTAGATGACAGGGATAAAGTACGAAAATTTGGAAAAAAGTTCCGGCAGATGTCGGAAAGTTTCAACAGCGGCCCACTTACGCCAAGAACCACTATTGGTGGTTTGGTAACCCATGCACAGAAACTACCCAAATTGCCACATTGCGATAGAAATTATGGGCACAATTTCCTAATCGCTGAAAATGGAAAAAAAGTACTACAACCAAATATAATATAAGAAATATGGCATTATTCCTACTCAAAAAAATAATAATACGCCATACAAATTTATTGGGGTAGCCGATAATATCAACGGAGAATCGCTCTTGACAAAAAGTGCCGTCAACTAGAGAAGTCAAGTTCTTTCTCTATGAATGAAAATCGCGCTCTAGAGAAATTTTAGTACTTATTATTTACTACCAGGCTCGATAGACGTTGTTCTGCTCAAGGTTGACAAATTGTGCTCTCTTCCCTGATTATATGGCGCTTCCTCTTCATTTATCCTTTTAATTTTACATCCATCCCCATATCCTCACTCTCTTATTTACCCTCCTCATATTTCTCTACATCACCCATTTACTCTTTCTACTCTCTTTCTCTATTTTCCTCTGCTTGCCCTGATATGTATATATCTCCGAAAATATAGCGAATTTAAATTTTTTTGGCCTTGGTAACGGTAACTTTTTGCAAAGTTTGGGTTTTTGATATATATATAGGTCACTTATCTATACATAAAACATCATTTACTTAAACCAAGGAAACTCATAGATATACATGGCCTGTGTCCTCCATAGCGGACTCCTGAGCGCACTGTGAAAGTTTCATAGAGATGGACTAAACTTTTTATATGAATAAAAGACAAACAATGCACAAAAATGTCTGGGCGTGGTACAGCTCACTTTTCCAAAATTATGTAAATCTTGACTAAAGGATACATGTATCTAAATGGCATTATTGTAGAATTTTGAATGTATTCAGTTGTTGTTTAATTATTTTATGTTTCTTGACTTTTCTGATCTAATTGAGATGTGCGAATAAAACTAAATTACTCCACTGTTTTTCCAACGTTTCGCTGATCTTTTTAGCATCATCAGGGGAATCGATTTATTTCTCTCTTTGTGTCTGTCGCAAACAATCAAGAATTAAAATAAGATAACTCTAATAAAGAACAAAAAAAACGACTGCATAATTAAGACATGTAATACAAATTTTTATAAACACTTACTCCATTGTGGTCTTTTAAACATTTTAAATTATATTACACATAAAACAAACCATTTTTAGATTTACATCATTACAATCTATCATGGTAGCATTGTCAATATTAACCCTAGACACGTAACCTTCGTCGATTCAACGAATACGCTATTGAACATTTTCTATCTCTTTTTAAGACTGCCTTCTAAAAGACTTAAAAATAATATATCAGAATTGTTCCAAAATAATAAAAAAATGTTTTATTTAGAGGTTTAAAACTGCATACAAAGAATGAAACCAAAAATTAAATAACTATATTAGAAATAAGTATTTTAAAGAATGTTCGTCGAATCGACGAATTGTTAGGTTTTAAAGGAAGAGAGCGAAGGTTAGCTTTCTAGGGTTAAAACCCTTTAGTTGGCAGACATGCAATGTAAGCAGCCGCTATGTCTTCCGTATCTTCGCGTTTGTTGATCGTGTTTTCTCGTCTTTTCATGATTCTTAAGCTTTCAAGTGTATATATCGTTGTTTCTCTCTTTTCCTTGTCAATAATTTTGGCGCTCTCAGCTGAGTGTCCACTTCTTAAAACATGTTTATATAGTGCTGTACTTGTTTTTTGTTTTCTGATGTCTGCTTCATGTTCGCCTAGTCTAACACCCAAAGGTCGCTTCGTCGTACCAATATATATCTTTCCGCATTCGTCATTCTCTTTTCCTTTGCATATTACTTCGTAAATCACATTGTTCTGTTGTTGTCTTTCTGAAGGGTGTTTTTTCTTTTGTATATATTGTGGACATGGTGTGGTTGACCTTTTCTGTTAGGCTTGGTATGTATGTTACGCTGTAGAATTTATTTAGTGTTTGATCTGTAGTTTTGACTGTTTCTTTTTATGATCTCCTGGTCTATTAGTTTGCGTATTAAATTTTTAGGATAATTGTTTCTGTTTCGAATTTTTGTTATTTTTTCTATGTTTGCGTCATGGAATTTTTTATCGCTTATGGTCAATATTTTTTGTATAAGACTTTTTGCTGTGTTGATCTTATAATTTGTAGGTTGTGATGAGTGATAGTTTATCAGGCGTCCAGAAGAAGTGGGTTTTGTATACCAGTCAAGTATAAGATTGTGGTTTTCCTAGTGAATGCATACGTCAAAGAAGGGAATTTTGAAGTTCACTTCCATTTCCATCGTGAATGGTAATTTATTATTATACTGGTTAAGGATTCTTAAAATGGTGTTGGCTTCGTTACGTTTAGTTACAGCAAAAATGTCATCCACGTATTAAATGTCTATGTTAAATTGTTGTTTCAGCTCCAAAATGGTATTATCAAGCAGGTCGTTCATGACTATGTCAGCAATTGTGGAAGTAATCGGATTGCCAATAGGCATTCCGAAATATTGCGTGTATAAATCCCCGTCAAACATAAAATAATTGTTTTCTTTTAAGCAAAGGTCCAACAACTCGTGAAATTTATTTTTCGGAATATTGGTTCTGTCGTTTATTTTGTTCCATTTATTACTGATTATTTTTGAAGCTAGTATTGTTGGTATATTTGTGAATAGTGATATGACATCAACTGACACTAAAACTTTCTCGTGGCACATTCTTATGTTGGATAGTCTATCTTTTAGATTAAATGAATTCTTAATATTGTATTCATCCGAAACTAACGTCTTTAAAATGTCTCCAATGTATTTCTATAAATTGTAGCAGGGGGCCATAACTGACGATCTAATAGAGCGTAAAGGAACGTCTGATTTGTGAATTTTGGGCAATCCATAAAATCTACATAGGTGCGGCGGATGCCGAACATACTAGTTGTTGTTTTTGTCTAAAGTTTATGTTTTTGTTTTGTATAGATCATCGACTATTTTGTTGTTTTTCCTTTGAAGAGGTTTTGTTGGGTCGATTCTTACTTTTTTGATGTGTTTTTATCCGAAATATTTATTTTTATTATTTATTTAGAGCAAACATTAACGGAGATTTATGACAAATTGAAATTTTAAATAGCAGTGAAGCCAAGAATTTCAATCGAAAATTTCATGAAGATCGGTTCTTTCCTTTGGATGCCTATAAGAGACACACATTCATTTATATTTATAAGATATAAAATTCAGGTAAGTAATCATAAAATAGTACTTATCCTCCCTATAAATGGAACTCGCCTCTGTTGTGTCACAATTATCTCTTCTTGACATTTTTTATTGACATGAGTAACTGACCTTTATTGTATATAATTTCCTTAGCAATTATAATTCATAATGCGTGATGTTGAATACAAATCTCAATAAAAACATCACTTAAATTTATTGGCAAAAATTGTACATCTGTATGAAAACAATTGATATATATTGAGAAGGTCATAAATAAGAACTGTTTAAAAGAGCCATATATTTAAATTAAGACACATCACAACTTTTTATTTACCTCGTTTTTTCTTGCGCTTTTTTCATTTCATATACTAAGTAGCTTTTATGCACTTTTATATTCATTTATATGCAATATAAATACACACAATAAGGGCTGATATAAGTGCACATACGTGTGTATATCAATGTAAGTAAGTAAATCCAAGTGGCAGTGAAAATTTATAGCTACAAATAAATCAATTTTGGAAGCAATAACTGCACAACAACTGTATCAAATCCTGACCTAATTGCCTACATACACAAATTTGGCATTAAAGCGAAGTATGCGGCATGGCGTATACGTAACATTGTGCTTCCCCAGCTTACCAAAGTCAGAACGCTCCGAAATAATGATCCAGAAAGAGTCCGTAATTTCAGCTTTTTTTTGGAGTGTTATTCAGTAAACGTCAAAAAACCCACTTTTCTATGAAGATTCACGGAGCCTTGGAAGAAGAAGTGAATATTGTAGAGCGGATAAACTGCAAGGCTGAGTTATATGAACGATTTAGAGCATTTTCTGATCGTTTTTGTGAGAAAATAAATGTTGGAGAGCGTATAAGCAGCAACGTTCAATTATATTAATGTTTTAGAGCATTTTCTGAGGTTTTTTTATTTTACCTAATGGAACGTAAAGTGTCTTTTTCTCCTGAATGTTTATCAATAGTGGAAAGTTGGAAGCTGAACTTTTTGCAAATTTTATTGCTTTTTTACACCAACAATTTTTGTTGATTTACGGCCTGTACATTTTCAAGTATTCATGAAACGAGCTCAATAATAATTTTTTAAGTTTTGAATTTATGAAAATTATTATTGCTTTTTATTTTTTTAATAATCATTTTTAATTAATTATTAAAAGTTTTTAATTGAATAGAGTAGGAAAAATGTTTAGAGACAACTGCCATAGCTTTTCTTATAGATCCTTTCAGAAGCTGCTAAGCTTCTTCAGAAGATGAATTTTTGGCACGCATTGCTAACCATTAAGCTAACAATACGCTGATTTAGATGTCATCTAAACTCCTAGTTCTATTCTTCTTCACCATATGCATGAACCACTTCCGCCATTTGATAGTTAGTAGTGTGATCATTTTTTGACAGATCTGTTTTATCAGCAGAACTGCCTTACCTTATTTATGTGGTTTCTATAAAATATTTTGCTTTATTTTAAATGAAAATTATTAAAAACACAAATAGATATATTTTACGAGTAAAACTACTTCCAATTTTGTTTCTATTATTCCTGCCACGACTGTATGTATATTCTATATAGCATTTTAATGACTCGAATATAGTTTTTGATTGTATGAAGTGATAAGTTCCAAATGAAAAATGTATACGCTTAGTTGTACCTATATATTTAGTTATACAAATATTTTTATATAAAACTTGTTTTCAATAACGAACTAATAGAATTACAGATATTTTCATTATAAAATAAATAATCATTAGAAAGTGAACTTCCTTCTGATTAGTTAAATACAGATATGAGTATTAAAAACGTGTTAGAATCTAAGGAAAAGAGTATAAAAAAAGGAAAAAAATGTGCCTAAAAAGGTTCAAAAAATGCTTCAGAAAATCATCAATAAAAGGATCTGAAAAGAGTCAAAAAAGACTCCGAACGAAATCAAGCACTGAAGATGGCGGTTCGCCGAAACCGGCTTGTTACAAAACCGAAATTGACAAGGGATGACGAAAATTCGTTCCAATATAAATCCAGTATCCACCCTGTCGGAAAAACACAAAACCAAATCAACTCACTCGGAAGTTCCTTTAAAAAGAGTCATAAAACGCTCCAAATTCATCCGATTCGGACTCATTTTGGACTCTTTTTTATGACTTCTTTTAGGATGCCCGCGTAGAACGATTTTTCGCTCCATTCCGAAAGGAGTCTTTTTTCCTACTTTTGGTTAGCTGGGTCGTATTACTGAATTATACAAATGCACGTACGTATGTATGTATTTGTGTGTTAATGTTCCCTGTGGGGAAGTCAGTACCTAGTATGAATAATTTCTGGTTCAGAACTAGAGATGAAGTGGCTATTAAGAACTAGTGAGATAGTAACTAAATTTTCACTAGATAAAATTTAGATTCGTCTTTGGAAAAATGTTTTGTTCTTGTAACGTTCTTTAAATAAAGGTTAAAATTTGGAATAATAAAAAAAAAAAACAAAATGTATCAGTTGGTAGGATTCGAACCAACGCGTGACGCATCGGAATTGAGCTACGGCGCACGGAGCACGCATCAATAGTGTGAGAAAAGGTTACATATGTATACATTATGATAGAATGGTTTAAAATGTTGGCTCAAGTTAGTAGCCGTGCATAACCTAACCGCAATGGTGTGGCGGTAGCGTTGCTTGACTATCACACCGAAGGTCCAAGGTTCGAGTCCTGGGAAAGGCAACATCAAAAGTGGTTAAAAAACGTTTTTCAAAATGGGGGTCGTGACCGTAGGCAGTCATTTGGCAAAAAGTCTCCGAGTGTAGTTTTACCATGGAAGGCTTCTCCAAATATGTTTTTTTTTTTAATTCTAAACTAACTACATCGAAACTGCAGAATTTGGAAATAGTTCACAGCTAGAGCAATATTAACAATAAACGAACTACATCCCAACTGTCGAACTTTTAACTAGTTCGGAACTGTCGAAAAGGTAATGCAGCGGGGGAAATATTCCACCGCCTAGAACATGCCATGTTAAATTCGCCATTTGATTACATGTGAAAGAGATTGAAGGCGAACTACTTGTGGTTCGAAACGCACTAGATGCGCACCAATTCAGAACTAGAGATTTTCCCCACAGGGTTATAATGAGGGGCATCGCAAGCACGTGTCACGTAAGAATTGAAGTGTACAAATAAAACCCAATAATATTTACGTATGCGAACCACGGTCTGTTTTTATATCATTGTACATTTATTTATTTATGTTTGCTCATAGAACATTCAGAAAAACATAAATTTTGTGTGACTATTATGAAGTGAAGACATATTGTTTGTAAACAGTGCCTAAATGAATACATCTTTGCAATAATTGTACATTATTTATGTTTCTATGAATTCGTTTCTTTTGATTAAGCAAGAAAGACATGCTTAAAGACTTAGCAGAATGAACTTATCATAAATCTTCAAGAAAGTCAATGGTGATTAGATTAAATAATATGAGACTAAAAAGATTCGATTGGAAGTTGTAGAAATTAGATTCGATTATATTAATTTAGTTTGCATCATAATAAAACTGATTACTTAAGATAGGATCATATTGGATTAGGATTTATTAGGTTGCCTTATATTAGATAATATTACATTAAAATTATTTGATTTGATTGTATAAGACTTGATTAGATTAGAGATTATATTAGGTTAGATTAGTTTGGATTATATAAGAATATTTATTTATAATTATACTACATTATATCGCTGCTATGACATAATCCCAAGTGGCATAATCCGAAGTAAAAAATTGCCTTTATGACACTTCATAGGAGTGCCACAAACCCAATTTTCCTAACTGGGGATTATTATACCTTTAAGCTTAGAAAATGTGAAAAAATTTAACACGCTTCTAAAATATCCAGAGGTGGCTTAGTGCAAAAAAACTTTGGATTGCGAAGCCCGTGTTGGATCGGATAAGAATTATTTTTAATAAGCGCATCCTAAACACACACCGACTGCCTACAGCGTCATAACCTAGAGGTTAAAAATTGGAGGGTCATTTCTTGGGAACATGCCACTTGGGGTTATGTCGTGTCACCGCTTAGATCAGTTATTTTGTTGGATTAAATTCTAGTATATTAGTCCAAAGCAAAGAGTCAGCACGACATTGCTGCCAGCCATAAATTCGAAATAGTAACGGACTTTGTTTACCTGGGAACTCGCATCAGCACTAACAATAATGCTAGCTATAAATCTAACGAAGAATCACTCTTGCAAACAAATGCTACTTCGAACTAAGTAGGCATTTAAAAGTGAAGTCCTTTCTCTCACCAAACGAAAACAACACTCTATAAGTCATATATCGTACGCGTCCTACTGTATGGTGCAGAAGCTTGGACCCTCACAACATCTGATGAGGCGCCTCTCGGAGTACTTGAGAGAGGCTCTTCGAAAGATTTGTGGACCGTCACTCGTTATCGATGGCGAATACCGAAAATGACTTAGTGAGGGAGACCGGGTTACGATACCGTGGTGTTTCGAATTGGCCCAAGTTGGCAGAAAGAATAAACGACTGGCATGCTATGTTGGGAGGCCGAAATTATTTTGATGGTTGAGCACCATTTAAAGGAAGAAAAATCTAGATTAGATCAAATTGTATTGTATACTAGCTGACCCGTTGAACTTTGTTCCGCCTTAAAGGCCATAAATGAGCAGATTTTGGATTTTATTTTTTATATAATGATAGATGTAAATAAAAAATCAATTATTTTAACGATACTTTATTGGTCATGTGTTTTGGTGCATGGGTTGTACTCTTCAATCAAGCACTTGTGCTTGACGACATTTTTCGTTTTATTATCAGGCGCAAGAACAAATAACGCAGATGGTCTTCAGGCCCGTCAACATGACATATATAATTGGCTACATGGATTTTATAGATTCAGACCACAAACTTTCCAGGATTGGCCTTGTCATTTGTTAATGGTCATGGCAACAACTTCCATTTGCCCAATGCGAAAGGTAGAATACAAGCAGTAATCAGTGCTGCAATCGTATCGAAACGCTGCTCGATTCAAAACAGTACTTGATAAATTTCTTCCTGTGTGTCGAAAATTATCTAGTTGTTGATTTCTGAGCTTTCCTCGACGATTTCGTATTGCCAACCGAGCCGTTTCTCTGGCTGCCTCTCTTTTCTCTTATAATTGAGAAGCACGAAGTCGAGCCATACGAACTCTGCGCTCTTCACGTGCAACTTTTTGCTCTTCTTCAGTTCTTTTATTCGCAGCGTTTCGAACCCCACTGGTATTACGGTTTTGTCGTGAAAGATTTGATCGTCTTGGTAGCGGCATACACTAATAAAAACTCGAAGTACACACAGCAACCGGTCAACTTCAAAATATTAAATTTTTAAACTTTCAAAGAAGTGACAGTAAAATGAGAATGACGAAAAACTCTCTCGAAACGCAAAAAGTAAAAAGTGTCCGCCTAACAGGAATTAGTAAATACTGGCAAGCAGAACTGCTTTCGGATTTTTCATTGGTTAAATAGCTTTAATTCTTAAGATTTGGTTGTTGCTTTCCTATGTCACGACCATTTGTTTTTGCCTTGCAAGTTCTACTGAGTGAATTTCCCCCATCAACTCTCTCTCCCAATGAAATGTCAAAATGCGCTCTCTACTGAAAATCTTTTTTGTATCACCATAAATAAAAGAAAATTACAATAGGTCGGTCCCTGGTCCCCTTCCCGGAAAAAAAGGATATCAAATATATCAAATGTCAACAAAAGCAAAGGGTTACCAATACATCAAGTTTCAAGCAAATCGCACCATAAATAAAAAGTGTTGGTATAGGTCGGTCCCTGATCCACTTCCAGGAAAAAACCCCATCGTAAATTTTAATGAAAGTAAAATGCTACCAATTTATCAAATTTAGGCCAAATCGCAGAATAAATTTAAAATGTTGGAATAGGTCGGTCCCCGGTTCACTTCCTGGGAAAGATATCCTCTGACCGTTTCCTGGTTCCAAGCTACCTCCCCACCAATTTTCAGCAAAATCGGTTAAGCCGTTCTTGAGTTATAAATAGTACAACACAACTTTCTTTTATTTAGATAAAAAGTAAAATCTGCCCGCTTCGCTGCATCTCAGAACTAAAAATAGACAGAGTCGGATTTTCATCATTATATCCCATACCAGATAGGATATGGAACTCATACCCATATTATACTAAACTAGTTTTCGGTCATCTCGGTCCACATATCGGCCGATATCTCCAAAATTGGTCAAGCTATCGGAACAACTGCTATCTTATATTTTAAGTTGAACGTCTAGTAATTCAAAAAATATTAGTTCCATTCAGTTCCATTTACCAGTTTTTGAGTGATACGCACCCAAACATACAGACAGACAGACAGACAAAAATTCTAAAAACAGTTGATTTGGCTTCTATTGGCTTAATAATGATCCCTTCTATGGATTTTTCTTAAATATCTGCAATGTACAGACATCGACTTTTTACAATTTTATTATATGTAGAGAAAACAAGAGGGGATTATAACACATTAAAAATATATTATTTGGCTGCATTAGATGCAATTAAATGTTGTTGAAATAAGCCAAGGCTAATCCAGGTTAAAGAAATAGATAGTGTTGGCATAAATTTACATATTTTAGTTTAGGTTACAAGATATAAGATATGATTATTTTCGATTTCTCTCATCCGCACTAACAAGGCTACAAATGTTAGTTAAGTTTGATATAACATGCTTTATACAACTAACCTTAACACTATTTTAAAACTGAAAAATGAGCAAATCAATTTGCAGCTGCTACAAAAATATGCAAATTTATGTGGCAATCAGTCGAGTTAACATAAAATATGTAAGCGAACTTTCAGTGTACGCACTATGCAAACGTAAATGTGAAAATATGCATTCACAGTAATCGGTTTGTTTTTTCTACAAACAATTCAATTTAACAAAGGTGGCTGAATTTGTGAGGTATTACTATATACCGTATACATATACACATACACACAAATATACGCCTGCAAGGTTGCTGATAAATAAAACAAAATACAATGTTTAAATGAAATTTGAAAGGATAAAGTTGTGCACCTAAAGTGGGAAAACTCGCTCGCTGAAACAAAAACCGTTGTACACAAAAGATCCTACTTTGCAAGTATGTATGTAAAGTCGTTAAAAACCGACTTAAATTTTTGCGCACATCTCAAGTTCTGAAAGAATGCTTTTCTTGAATTTTAAATATGCCTCCTTTGGAATAAACACATATATACTAGTTCAAATAAAAAAAAAGACGTAAGTACCAAGTACTCGAAGAGTTTGATGAGTACATATGTTTATATCCTGTACATACATTTAATTAAAACAAAACAACAAAACTTTATTTTATTTTAGTTATAAGCTACTCCTTTCTTGACCTTCTTTCCCTTCTCTTCTATGCTCTTCCTTTACTTTAATAAATTAAAAAAATGTATTTTATTTGCTTTTCTCTTCTTTAAACAGTCTCTATTTTTAACTTATTACATTGCATCATATTTTATTGTTTCTTTTTCTTGCTTACTTGCCTTTAGGATCTTTCTTTTAATTTCATTTCAGTGAATTTCATTCTCTTTCCTTTCCTTTACTTTAATTATCCTTTCTTTCACTTTAATGATTCAGTCATTTTATTTTATTTTGTTTTATTTTTTTTATTTTACTTTATTTTGTTTTATTTTATTTTATTTTATTTTATTTTATTTTATTTTATTTTATTTTATTTTATTTTATTTTATTTTATTTTATTTTATTTTACTTTATTTTATTTTATTTTATTTTATTTTGCTTTATTTTACTTTATTTTGTTTAAGTTTATTTTATTTTACTTTATTTTGTTTTACTTTATTTTATTTTGTTTTATTTTATTTTATTTTATTTTATTTTATTTTATTTTATTTTATTTTGTTGTTGGTTTTACGGTCTGTTCATTTTACATATTTTTGTAAGTATAACGAGCTCAAGACCAGTTGATAATAATTCTTAGTTAATTATTATTATTTTTGATTAGAGGAAAAATTGAAAGCAACAAACATATACAGGCTATAGTTATAGTACTATTTCGAAAACAGCCACGATTTCTCGTCAGACTAATTCGTATAGTTTTGCTATTTTTCAGAGGATCTTGTGGAGATCGAACCCACTCACTCTGATTGCCAGCGCAGCCGCCTAACCCATAGGCTATGCTGCGTGTAGTTTTGCAAGCTGCTTATAGACAGAATGTCTAAAATATTGTGTATACCGTTGGCAAGATAACAAACAACAATTAGAGGAAAAGGTGAATTAAGCAGCTTGCAAAACTACACGCAGCATAGCCTATGGGTTAGGCGGCTGCGCTGGCAATCAGAGTGAGTGGGTTCGAGCTCCACAAGATCCTCTGAAAAATAGCAAAACTATACGAATTAGTCTGACGAGAAATCGTGGCTGTTTTCGAAATAGTACTATAACTATAGCCTGTATATGTTTGTTGCTTTCAATTTTTCCTCTAATCAAAAATAATAATAATTAACTAAGAATTATTATCAACTGGTCTTGAGCTCGTTATACTTACAAAATTATTTTATTTTATTTTAATTTATTGTATTTTATTTTATTTTATTTTATTTTACTTCATTTTGGTTTATTTTATTTTATTCTGCTTTATTTTGTTTTAATTTATTGTATTTTATTTTATTTTATTTTATTTTATTTCATTTTATTTTATTTTATTTTATTTTACTTTATTTTATTTTATTTTATTTTATTTTATTTTATTTTATTTTATGTTATTTTATTTTATTTTATGTTATTTTATTTTATTTTATTTTATTTTATTTTGTTTTATTTTATTTTATTCTTTTTTATTTTATTTTATTTTATTTTATTTTATTTTAATTTATTGTATTTTATTTTATTTTATTTTATTTTGTTTTATTTTATTTTACTTTATTTTACTCTGTTTTACTTTAATTTTATTTGTTTCATTTTATTTTATGTTATATTATTTATTTTTTTTGCATTTCGTTCCATAAGTATAAACACAAGGATTACACAAACAAAGAAGTTAACTACCTTCTTGAGTATTTTGAGCTAAAATAAATTAACATGAATAATCACTTATTTTGTTTTTGTCTTTTGCCGATTGATAGCATTTATCGTGTTTAGTCACGATTATCGAATAATAATAAGCATAAACAGAGCGTCACATACATAAAAGCAAAGCAGTCAAACAAGATTTCTATACATGCAAAGCCAAAATTTCACTAACAACTCAGATATGTATAGGGCCAACATCAACATCAACACACAGGCAGAATTACAAGCAGTGTCAGAGGCACGCTTACAGGCAGCGACGCGTAACTTTTCTCGACAGCCCCTACCGAGCCTAAAGATGTTTACAAATAAAAAATACTGTACCCCACATACCTGCAAAAACTTATACAAGTGTCACAAAATTGTGATCTTTTTCTGCTTTTCTGCTATTTTTACACAGAAAATATTAATGCAATAGACTACGTCGTTGTCTTAGTTGAAGGCTTGTGCCGCATAAAGATGGCTTACTTCCGCAAAATAAAATACTCTTTATAACGGGATGTAAACACATTGTTACATATCTACATAGTAATAAAGCTGCAGCTTTTGGCACCCAACAGTTTCAAGAGTCAAAAACTCGATTGCTTTTTATACGCATAGCTGCTAGATATGTATGTATGTATTATGGTAATTTGAATCTGTAGAATTTAACTTTCTTACTTTTCTCCACGCAAGTGTTTACTTACTACTTTTGTGTGGTAAAAAGAATAACGTTACATGTTTACATACATTATTTGTCCTTTATATGTATACAAATCGTTAGCCAATACACAGTGCGTATTGAAATTTGAGTTTGCTTTGTATTCACTGCTTCCCATATTAAAAAAATGTCTTCCTTTTTATTTACACTTTAGGTTTACTTTTTTATTACTGGAGGCGTGAGTTTTAGGCAAACATTATAAATGATATTCTTTTCACTATTACACAAAAAACGTTTAGGCGGAATTTGAGAAAACTTTTCGCATTAATGGCGCATTACTCATTTGGTTATTGCTTGAGGGAGTGATTTTATGGAACGAGACACCGAGACACCCCAGCTAACCAACTAACTGGATGAAAAAAGACTCCAGATCTATAAAACACACATAGCTATGCGCACATTTCTCAGAGCATCCAGACTGAACTCGGGTTGGACCCCAAAAAATCATAAAAAGGAATCCCAAATGACTTCAAATTTGAGTCTTTTGTGACTCTTTTTGACTGAACTTTGGAAATTTTTATTATTGGTTTTCTGCATATTTTTTTTTAGTTTTTTTTTGATCATAAATTTTTTCTTCTTTTTGATGGTTTTTGCATCCTTTTTGGAGTCTTAGTTTAGGCTTGACTTTTTTCTGAAGCTTTATATGTTTGACTTATTTTGCTTTGTTGATTTTCCGACAGCGTGGAAAGTTGATGTATATTGGAACGATTTTGTTAACAAGCCAGTTTAGTTTCTAAACACTGAGGATGGCGAAACGCCATGTTTCTTACTAATCAGAAGGAAGTACGCTTTTTAAAGGTTTATACAGTTGGATCTATATAATTTTGAAAATGTAATGCTATTTGTGTTTTATTGAATACAAATTTTTATTTAGACCTGTTAAACTACCATTAGAATTGAGTAATCAATTGATTGGATGGCTCTTTCAATCAATAATGATTATTTTAATTGTTTTTAAAAAACCACAATTAGCAACTGATTACCGCTGGAAACAAATAATAAAAAAATATAGAATAATCAAAAAACTTCAACAAAAAAAATTTAAGTAATTTTTTGATTGTCTTTTATTATTTTTGAATTTTTGTTATTTATTTTGATTATTTCCCTGCATGTGCTTATGTTTGTCAACAGCTATACTAAAAATTTATCCAAAACAGTCCAAAGTAATCAATAACATTTTTTATTTTTTAATTATTTTTTTTGATTTTTTTATTAAACGGAAATCAATGCTGAAATGTAAATGTATTAAAATAGACCTGCGTAAATTGGTATGCCATAATAGATCACTACTAGGTACATAATGTTCGGTTCCACCCGAACTTAGACTTCCTTACTTGTTAATTTTAAGAACATCTCTTGGCTGGCTTACGGCGTCTCCATCGCTCTACACCCTATCTTGCTGTTGAAGCGAAATTCTGAAAATATGTGTTTTATTAAAAAGAAGTTGAATTAAGCGAAAGCACAAATTTAAATTTGTTTATTTTTACTTAAACTTCGTAATTCGTATTTTCCTTCAATGAAGTGTCACTGTTCGCGGCTTACAATTGCGCGTGTTTAAATGCCAACAAATGGCTAACAAGCTTTTGAATTTTATAGGAAATCGCAAAAGTGAAAATGAGTGTGATATTTGTATGTGGGTGAACCATAAAAATTCCAAGGAATATCTTCATTCCGAAAAAATTGATATGTGTCTTGTATGTGACAGGATTCGCAAACGATGAGGGCGTTTGGTTGAAAAATGCAACAAATAAAAGTCAATGATGAAATGTACTGCAGTCAATCGAACAAGTTGTATACTACTTCACAAATAGTAAGACTCTCAAATCAAAAAGTCAAGCAACTGCACTGTTTCCAGATATTCGGTGGATTTTTGAATAAAATAAAAATGTGATAACCAATGTTGACTACTACCTTCCTGTGCATATATTAATGTCGTGAAAAGGTAGAAGAAACTTTAATCATACGGATTGTAGTCCATTCTTGAGATTAATAATAATTTCGAACTGTTTATGCGATATAAGCTATAATTATTTCTTCCGTTTATTTAATTTGCATTGCATGCTATTGTAATTCGCAACCAGCTTGTAAAATATTCCAAATATGTGGTTTATGTTTTGCAATCCCAAATGGCGAGTGCTCGCCCCCAATTAACACACACAAGGTGTTAGAGTTCCCCTCACTCCCTTTTCTAAATAGAATAAATAATTGTAGTAGTTTGCGCAAGACGATCGATCAACCGATCGTTCAAATAAGAGGATTATGACCACTTTTCCCTCATTTTTAAAGATTAAAACTTGAAACTTAGTGAGATATTTTCTTATGGATAGCAAAAGATTTCGTAAAAAAATCACCAAGATCGGAGCTATATATAGAATATATCCCATACAACCGATCGTTCAGGTAAGAGGATTATGGCCATTTATCCCTCATTTTGAAATATTAAAACTTGAAACTTGGTGAGATATTTGCTTATAGATGGTAAAAGAAAATTAAATGTATTGCTGACAAAGTTTTAGAAAACTTTAAACAATGCGTATTTAAGTTTGCACGTATTCATGAAAGGTATAAAGCCTACGGCACAGCCGAAGACAGCGCCGTCCTTACTTGTTTATTTTATGTTTTAATAAATTGACAAATCGTTAAATGTCTTGATGTCAGAAAAGGAAGGTTAAAGTTTACTTCTGCCAAGAAAAGAAGCCAGTTCAGTAACTTAATCATTTATTTTGTTACGAACGTTTTCCTACTACTAGCAAGGGTAGGAGGATTAATAAATTTCAAGCGATAAGTATAGGGGGGCAAATTATAAAAGGAATCCTTTGAAAGTTCTCTTAAAAAGCGAAAAGTTCGTATTTGATCTACCTGGAACTGGTACCTCGGACTCCAAATATTTATAAAGGTCTTACCAATGTCGTAAAAATAGCTTATAACGGAATGATAAAACAGCTCTAAATTTATTCACAGAGAATTAATATGAAGACTGAAGCTAAGTTTACAATCCATCGTAATTCCCAAGTCCACAAAAGCATGCACTTGTTCAATACAGTGCCCGTTGATTGTGTAGGAAGCTGGCTGTGTATTTCTGCGTGGAAACCACATGTATTTAAGTTTTTAAGATTCAGTGGCATATAGTTAAGATCCTACCAAGTATCCAGACTATCGCGATTTATTTGAAGAAAGGTTTTATGTTCGCTCAACGTGTAAGACATAAAAATCTTAACGTCGTCAGCATACATCAAAATTTTTGAAAACTTGATAGTACTGAATATATCATTAATGAATAGCAAGAACAGAATCGGGCTAATCGGTTACCTTTAGAAACTGCAGAAGATACATCAAAGACACTAGATACGCGTTCTTAAAAAAAAACTCTTTGTGCCCTATAATGAAGATACGACGATATCCAGCGAGCGAGAATGGGTTTGAAAGCACAGTAGAGCAACTTCATGCCTAAGTAATGAATTGCATACTTTGTCCATCGCTTTACTGAAATCTGTGGGCATATTTTCTCGAAACCCGTTTGAATGAAATAGGAGATCAATTCCATTACGTTGGTACTACTTGATTTTCCTTTACAAACATTCTTTTCAAGCAGCTGTGAAATCGCCACTTTTTAAAGCCATATTAAATAGATCTGTTAGATCCTGGTAAATGTAGTTAGCATATTTATCGAAAATGTAAAAGTGGAGCGTCCATATCCAAACATAAACTTCCTAAAAGCCCAAAGAGAAGCTTGGCGATTAACAAGACCTTTAAAGTCCATTAATTGTACGCTAGCTTTATATAATTAAAATTTCAAAATCAAAATTGACCCAGGAATTTTTTGTATTGTGGATGGCAGCTTATTTAAATGTTGCCCAATGTTACAAGTTTCAATGCTCCAGCTTACCGAGAAATGACTTAAAAATTAACAACAATATTCCAAATTTATAGTTAATTTTCCGTATAGTTAATTTGTTTCAACTGCATTGCACTATCAAGGGGTTCTAAACTTAATCAAAAAATGTCCAGTGTCTGACTCGAGAGTTAGTTAAAAACCTAAGACAATATTTGCAATATCAATCGCATTTCTAAAAAGTTCATTTCGTGTTCCCGGGCGGAGTTTTTTAAGCAAATGTAATACTGCCCCATCTACAGCAACTTTGTGTACAGTGTATTTCATTGACTTTAATTGTTGATCTACATATGTACCAAGTTTCATTGCTCTAGCTTACCGAGAAATTACTTAAAAATTGTCTGTAAGAACCAAAATTTTAAATATGTCTAAAAAGTCTTTGCCCGGAATGATGAGCTGACAAACACGAAAGTGATTTTGTGTCAGGGTTTTAAAATACCCTGTAGGGAAATCAGTTAACTATAAGTCTACTATTTATTCACTATTTTTCAGCTAGCTTTGTCGTTCCCTCAACTACTTTACATTGCTTTTAGCTGACTACTTTTACATGGCGATGGCGCCGAAATGTGAGGGGCTTTTAGCTGACTACAAGTTGACTACTTTTATGTTGACTTGTAGCCAGCTCAATAATAGTCAAGTTTTGGTTAGTTAATTAATATATAAAGTACCTGGGTGACTGAGCCTTGCTCGGTATTTTTCGAATTTGTCGCTTAATCTTACTTACTAAGAGCACTCAGATAGATAGAGCACCGAGATAGTGGTCGCTATAAGAAGGAATAATTAAAATGCAGTCAGGTGGCAACCTTAGGTGGCAATCCTACTTAAAAATATTCTGGTTGTTATACGGCCTCCAATACTTTCCGTTTGATACCCATATTGCCATATATTGCTTAATATTTAAAAAAAAATCGGAAAGGTGGCAACCCTCTAAGCTACATCAAGTAGAGAATCTTAGAAGGAGGCATGCTATCCATATAGCAAATTTCATCGAAATCGGTTTAGCCGTTCCCGAGATAGTGGTCGATATCTGAAGGAATAAATAAAATGTTAAAGTTATAAGATTTTAATTATATTATGGTTAATTTGTATCATGCATAAATCTGTGGATGTCCTGCTCTCAAAACATGGTCAAGAACCAATGTCTTAAGCCATAACCTATGAAATCGAAATATGAAATGAAAATTTATTGATTCCAATGAAAAAAGTGACACATAAAGAAATACAATAGAGTTTTTTTGTTAGCAAATATTTTTATCTGATATTCAAGTGTTTAAAAAAATTTTAGATACAATTTTTTAATTGAACACTAAATGACTTTGAAACCAACTAATCGTTAGACACAATAAGACGAATAAAAGTAAGCTAATATAGTAGTCGGCAACAGAGGTCCCCACAAGGTAGTTTCCTCATCAGAAAACCATTTTGTCCTTTACTACAAATTACTTTTATGTTGATATCGTCACTACAGCGTTTTTTGAACGAGTTTTGAAGTGCATAAGTCTACGATTGTCTGTCATTGACACTGGTTGCAAAACTAGTAAATTTACTCGCCAGTTTGGTATTTCCCGTCAGAGTATATCCTATGATGGCATAAACTACGTACGTGTATGTATGTGACGCTGGACTTGGCATTGCTGCAAACCCAAATAATGGCGGCGACTACTTGAACTCATAAAATGATGATACTTCTGTTCCAAATTTAATTTTTCTCCCTTTTTTGTTGCATTCACCCCAAATTATAATTTTTTTTTTTTACATTTTTTTTCTCTTTAACCCAACTTCGTCCTTATTTAATCATAAATGCGATGTATGCGCCATCAAGCGTTGCTAATATTTCAATAAAATAAGCCATTATGGCTTTTGTGGTTGAGTATTTGAATACAACTCAGCTCAAGTAGCGCCTACTTCAACAGACATATTATTGCGTGTGTGGAAGTGGGCTGCTAGCGATACGAATCAGAGCATAAAGTGTCCTGGGGTGGTCTCCCATGTCACTTTGCATTCATAATAGAATTATATTCTTTATTGCCAAAATATAATGGGTGGCAATGTTTACTTTGGAGTATATAAATCATCAAAATTGAAAAGGATTGTCCAGCAAAATATGTTTAGAGACTTTGAGTATGAGATATGGAAAAGGCTGATGAGTCACTATCATATTTGACACCTATCAAAATATTTGTGTGCTTTTTTCAAGCTGTCACTATACATATCCGTCTTCTATACCTTCCTTTACCCCTCTTTTATTCTTTTTTCGTGGCTTTCTCTCTTGCTCGCACTCATTATCCACTTCCCTCTCATCCGTTACATTTGAGTAAACTACCCGCTCATCCGCTACAATTGAGTTAACATTTCCTATCTTCACAAACTTGTGAAACGCATCTGGCTGATAAAGAAATCAGCTCAAATCTTTGTTAAAAGAAAGAAAGGCTTTTTTATAAGCCTTGTGGGAATACTCTTTGAGAGTTCTGTAAACTAAATCTAAGTATCTAAGAAAATAGTCTACGTTAGTAGTTTTCAAAAGATATAATGTCTTCAACCAGATTTGGCTCAACTAAGAGCTAAGGTGAACCTGGGCTTACCGGCTTCACACGAGAGAGTATCGAGTAATGTACTCTCTGTATTTTCAAACGGGCGAAAAATACACCGTTGACTAACTAGTTGGCTTAAAATTCATACGCGTTGTGAGGTAGTTTAGACTAGTTGGTTTGGCTGCTGGGTATATTTTCTATGATTTACTTTTGCAATTAGGCACTAGTTGAATGGCCTAAGTTATCAAGGCCTTAGAATACGAATTTATGTGATAAATTATTTAAGCGTCATACAAATGGCAAAAGTAGCCATTACTTATTCACTTCTTAAAATATAGATCAGATGAATCATTAGCTCATCGCAAACTACTGCGCAGATTTGTAAATGTCCGACTTTGATAAAATAGTGCGCAATTTATATTATGAGATAACCAACAAGAAATTTTATTTTAATAATAATAACAATTTGGATGGAGTAAAGCCGAATTTCTCTTTCAATTTTTTTTCCACAAATTTACGAGACAAACGTACATGTTTTGTGCCGATTCCGAACCTAATTTGCTAAGACAGATGAATTATTGCTGCAAAGGGTTTTCATGGCAGAAATAAAGCACGGCTACAACTATTCGAAAAAAAGTTTAAGCCATGTTGATGTTACCTGTCCCGATGCTTGAACCTGGGAACTTCGATATGGTAATCACACCACCACCGTACCGTCGCAGTTTCCAAGAAAAACTAATCAAAATTATTTCTAGGTAAAAGTAAAACACATACTTTAATGCAAGCATATTTCATCCATATATGTGTTAGCCTGCAGACAACAACATAAACTAACAAGTAAGGAAGTCTAAGTTCGGGTGGAACCGAATATTATATACCTAGTAGTGATCTATTATGGCATACCAATTTACGCAGGTCTATTTTAATACATTTCAGCTCGTATTATAAAGCCAGCTGATTGTTTTCAATAAAAACACTTCTGTCATGAGTTTTCACGAGTAAATTAATTAAAAAAACAATAGAAATGTATTGCGCGATATACAACAGGTATATCATCATAAACCTCCTAAGTGATTTTTGTGCCAAGCTTCCCTTCCAATTTGTGGTGTGCCGTTTTGAATTTTTTCCTACAAATTCGTGGGATATACAGATTTTTGCCAAATTCGAACGGCATCTGCAAAGCAGATGAATTTTTGCTGAAAAGCCTTCCATAGCAGAAAGACACTCGGAGAGTTTGCCAAACCCCTGCCGAGGGGCGACCCCGTTTTAAAAAACAAACTTTTTCAAACCACTTTTGATGTTACCTGCCCCAGGACTCGAACTTGGACCTTTGGTGTGGTAGGTCGGCAGCCCTACCGCCACACCACGACGGCTGCCATTAATTTATTTGTACATAAATAGCTTCCCTAACAACTACTGCTAACCAAATTTTTTCAAAATACCAATACATGCACATTTTATGTTTTAAAAATTTGCGTTAAAATAGACAGGCGGACATACAGACAGACGACGGAGAGACGGGCATTGCCTAGTCCTCTCAGCTGATAGTCCTTATTATTTCAGTTGATTTATTGATGTGCGCATCCCTTCTTCTAAAGATATGAACATCAAGAAAGGTATATATAACTTCACTATTGCAGTGGGGTATTAACACTTTGACCGGATATTTTACTTGTATGTTATTTTTTTATTTTTGGCAGGAGTATACTACATACTATTGAGAAGCAGCTGACCAATTTTGATTAATATATATAGTTCAAACTACAAGCAGTCGCCTTGGAAAATAGCACAATTTTTATGTTGAAAAGTTGGCGGCGCAACGCCTACTTCACCAAAATTCACAAAATTTCTTTGCGGTTGAGTTTTGCTTAAAAAGCTTATTATGTGTGCACGATCTTATTGATATAGCTTGCATGGTTATAAAAGTATCGCGTTTTACATTTTACAAACAAATTTTTCAGAACTATGTTTAAAAAAAATGGGCGCTGCCAGATACCGATTTCGCCCATTTTCACAACAATCCCTTTATATACTCAACATTTTCGCCAAATATCGTTTGGATAAATCAATTTTTGCCGGAGTTATGGCCCATTTTCAAAAATTTTTATTTTTCAACTTTTTTCGTTCACTGACACTTTAAAAGTGAAATATAAAGCTTTTGTACGCAAAGTTATTGCCTATTAAATATGTCTATGATCCTTCTTAAAATCTTTCGTATAAAAGTGTGCGTGGACCTTAACCGGTTTCGCCCGTTTTTTCCGAAACATACCTTGTATTAATATAAACACTTTAAAAGTGAAATATAAATGATATAAAGCTTTTGTACGCAAAGTTATTGCCTATTAAATATGTCTATGATCCTTCTTAAAATCTTTCGTATAAAAGTGTGCGTGGACCTTAACCGGTTTCGCCCGTTTTTTCCGAAACATACCTTGTATTAATATAAACACTTTAAAAGTGAAATATAAATGATATAAAGCTTTTGTACGCAAAGTTATTGCCTATTAAATATGTCTATGATCCTTCTTAAAATCTTTCGTATAAAAGTGTGCGTGGACCTTAACCGATTTCGCCCATTTTTTTCCGAAACATACCTTGTATTAATATAAATATGTGTGCTAAATTTTGTTTAGATATCTTGAAGGGTTTTTGATTTATGATTAATATTATTTCTAAATTTGGCTTAATCAAAAGTGGGCGGTGCTAAGCCCAATTTCAAAAATTTCTTGAAAAATGTATTTTCTGCTTATACATTAATGTACACGCCAAAGTTTATCCTTATAAGTATGTACTGAATAATTGATGTATATTGGAACGATTTTTCGTCATCCCTTGTCAAATTTGGTTTTGAGACAAACCGGTTTCGGCGTTGTGCCATCATCAGTGTGTGGGAGGTACGACAACCCTCCTCCCAATATCACTCATTTTTCTCAGCTGATACCATTTTGATGTTGTGTATCTAATTGTCAAAGATTATTACTTTGGCTTTATTAATTTTGGAGATATCAAAACTTTCACATTTGGTTCTATATACTGGATGCTGCGCCGCCTATATATAACTGATACCCCATATGCACAGAAGAACTATTTTTCCTTCAAATCGGTGCATATTTCATTTAAATCGGTCAAACCCAAAAAATGGTTGAAAAACTTTTCTTGTGGCGTATTTATACAAGGTGGCGCAAAAGTAATCCTCCTATCAGAAAATGCTATAAATTTTGCGATTGGCCCCTAAAGTCAGTTCTGTTTTGACATTTGTGTAGTAAACACATGCGAAATACACGTTAATAAACAATGTTACGCTACACTGCTCCAGAACGCGGAATATTGCTGACTATTTATTTGACCAATAATCGGTCGGGGCCAAACGGTTACTGTGAATGGTGAGCGCTACAGAGCAATGATAAACGAGTTCTTTTTGCCGCAACTTGATGAATTGGGATTGGAAAACATGTGGTTCCAACAAGACGGTGCAACAGCACACACTGCACGTGCCACAACCGATATGCTGAACATCGGAAGCTTACTTTTGCGCCACCTTGTATATAGATAGATTCTGTAAGGGGCCTGTCTAGTTTTTCCACGATTATTAAATTTAACTTAATCCGTTCAAATCCCGAAAAGATTTAATTGATTGTGATAGCTCAGTGGATAGGGAAGCCGGCTATGATGTAGATTTGCCCGATTTCGATACTACCTCAGAGGTGATGTTTTTTTTTTTGGATTTGCCTTGGAAAAATTTATCAGGCCTAGACAGACATTGCTACTCAGGCCATGCCCTAAAAAACGTTAACAAACTGGCTATGCTTTCCTTGGCAGATCCATGATTTTAAAAGGAAAATCTAGCCAGGCTCTAGACAAAATGTATCGCATTTTCTGCACAGGAGCCTAACAAAAAGTAAATATTTCAAACGAAAATCTTTAAACTTAATTTTGTCTGTAATATGTCAAACACCAATTTCACTCAGCTACCAACTCGTAAACTACCTTTTTTTGCTGAGAATCCTTTCTCCTTTTTTTAAACTAGCACTCTCCCAAAATTGTTTTTAGAAGCGTGTTATCTCAGAATTCGATCATTTTAGAGTTTGTTGCGTTTATCTCTGCTCTAAATGTGTTGAAATTATGTGGAGATAGCACATTTTTAATAAAATTCTCTGAAATAGAACGCTTTTAAAAACAATTGTGAGACAAGGCATACTTCAAATACTTTCTGATATTTTTGAACACAGGGCAAAGAAAGGGTGACCTTCCACATACAAGTTGATATACTCAGTGGAGTCATAAAAACATAATCCGAAATTGAATTTGTTGATAAACGTATATAAAAATTTTTTTTTCTAAGCTTTTGTTGATCGAGCATCAAAAATATCCACTCAGGTTTTTTCATTGCAAAACTCATCACTTTTTAACTAATGACGATTTTTTCGAACATTTCAACTGAAACTGAAACTAAGTAAACTTTTAATAGTTTTAAACAGAGGGTGAAGGTAAAAACAACATTTTTTTAAGTATAAATTAAAATTGATAGTATAAGTTTACATAGTTTTGAAAAATTTAAAAACCATGAATGAATAACTGCAAAAAAAATTGAAAGTTGTTTAACAAATATGTATTTGAGCCTGAGATAAAACCAATGAATTTTTAAAAAAGTAGCCTGAAAATAGGCCTTTCGAAAAACAGGTAGATATATCCGCCAACTTTTACCAAACAAAAAAACAAATTTTATTCCCTTTTTCAACCTTGAATTATATGCTCTTTCGTTACAATACAAGAAAGTAGTAATATACATCTAGTAACTAGTCGCTTTATTTGCAAACAAAATAATTTTGAATACAACGATTTGTGCTTTTTCTACCACACATTTTTCTTAGATTTGAAAATTTGTAAATTTTGAGCGGCTCTACCTCATAAACTAAAATTTCTGTTTAATAAAAGTTACATAGTCGTAAGCTCTGGGAAATTCTCTATTAGATACATCTGTCCGGTTTATTGAATGCTTTCATGGATTTTTTTAATTTTTCCGGCTCAACGGGAGAGGAATGAGAACTAACATAAACATACCTTTTAGATTTTTGCATTTTCAAGAGCTATTTTCTTTGCTATGGCAATTTCAAATATTTTGTTCCGTGACCGGGTTTATAGTAAAGTTTTGTGAAACGCTTTAGTTCTTTGAATTGCACATAAATTTCCACTTTGTATACCTCATTCGATAGTCAATATAAAATGGTATTTTGGAAATTGCTATAGGATTAAAATGCTAAAGAAACCTTTTAACAGGGGGTGTTCTCAGACAAACTTTGTGTTTAAAGAACCTGGAGGATCACAGAGAATGTAAGAAGAGATTTAGTCTTTCTATACGAAACATATTTGTACGCGATATGAGTTTTTTCAGGGCAAAGTTTTCAAGCACATAAAATTCCTGATCCTTCATCCATTAATTAACTAAATTTAAATGAAAATTGCATCCATTTGAATAGAATTTCCCAAAAAGAAAAGTTATTTATAATACAAAAACATACTATAAAAATATCTTTTAAAAATCTTTTAAATGTAAAAACAAACTGAGATTTAGTTAAAATAACTTTGAACAACCTCTTAACTAATCGAGTATCTAAAGTAAAGCAAATAATATTTATACTTCTAACGCGAAGTGTATACCTTAAATCTTGAAAAGATAAACAAAAAAATGAGCAAATTTGGAAAATACAAACAAGTAGACACTTAAAATGAGAACATTGAGAAACCTTTATAGAATAACAAAATGTAATCTTACACAAAAGGCAAGAAAAGTGCAAACTAAAGACGTCAGCTATGTCACGTAAGCACTTTCTCACACTTTCATTTGCTTTTATAAAAATTTATTGCCACACTGAGGAAATGGACGAAAACTCTAAAACGAAAATGTGTTAAGCCAAACTTTGTGTAATATCATCAGAAATGATGCGACGCCAAGGAGAAAAACTAGTATACGAGTACATAACTGTACATCAATATATCTAACTCAGTGGGGTGTAAGCTTTCTTTCCAAGTACATATAACTGTAAGGATGCCAATGTTTTAGGATGTTGATAACACCGGGATTTCGGGATTTAATTTTACAACGGAAATTTAAATAGGCAAATAAATTTAGTTCTTCAAAAGCTTTGAAATTTTGCTATGAATTTTTGGAATTTGTTAGGCATATTTTTAGTGCCATGCCATAACCGCAAGTGATATAATTCCAATTGATGTTATGACACCTTTGAACTTAAAAAATAGAAAAATATTTAACAGATTTCTACCCCACCCTGAAGTGGATTCTGTGCAGAAAAAATGGGAAAATCGGACCTGGATCGCTTTATTAAGGGCTATTAATATGTACTGGACTTGGCATTATGACGCCCCGCTTGCAGTTGCACTGATATTTGTTGATAAATTTAAAAATGCTATGATAAAACCGTAATTTTGTCAAGTTTCACATCCTTGTTAGCTCACCTTTTTCTATAAAAGATTATAAATTTATTGCTTTTTTATACCAACAATTTTTGTTGATTTTAAATTTAAATATAAAATATCGGATATTGAATAAGGGAAAATTTTCAATAGCTATTGCAGCAGGCTGTTTAGTTGCTAGAGAGACTAATTTTATCTTTAAGAACACAACAAATAAAGTTAAAATGTTCAAAAACATTGCACATCAACCAAAAGAATAAGATAATTTTCATAAATAAATAACACATATTTAGTTTTAAGTAACATACTTCCAATCCCGAAAATTTCCTGATTCTAAAAAAGAAATAAATTGATATTCGCAACTTAAAAAATCACAGTATCCAGGTGATTGACATCCCTAATATTTGTGTTATACACACGTTTTTAATGGCAAGCCAACTCTTTAAGAGCAAATAAAATGAAAGTTTAGAAGTTTGGCTCTTTCTTTATTATGTTTTTGGAAGTCAATTTATTTATGAAATCAGCAACCGTTTGAAAAGTTTAACGGTATAATGTTCAAATTGACGACTTAAGTTCAGTTATAAATTCTGAAAACATACTTTTAAAGTCTTTTATTTTGTCTTTGAATGTGCAATTTGGGAGCGATTACTAAACTTTCAGTACGTTAAAGAAATTTCAGTATAAATAAGTATACAAAGGAAAGCATCAGATCGTTTGTTGTAATATTGTAATACAAAGGGGGATATGAAGTTCGAAATTGTATAGGAAATGTTGAAGATAATACGACAGTGGATGCAACAAATCAAAAGTAAAGTGTTTCAGTGTACGAAATTGTGGTACTACAAAGAGACATTTTTAATTGCGTGTAAGATTGTTTTGATTTTAAAAATAAATTTCATTTACAAGTGCAATTTTTTAGATTAAAATTCAATGGTCTACAAAAGTCTAATTAAGGTTTTTCAAATTAAATTAGGCCAAAAATGCTTAAAAATAGAGTTTGAAGCTTAAAAAAACAAAAAAAAAATATACACTCGCATTAAGGTTAAAGGAATCAATAGGTTTAAAGAAGGGCTATAAAGAACAGCAACATTTCCTCCCAAAATTGTTGTACTTTAAAATAAAGAAATAGCAAGAAAATATATATTAGTTAAATTTTTAACTGGTTTTGTAGCCTTGTTAACACACCAATCAATCAATAATAAAATATCTTTAGACAGTTAAAAGTAGTCGCCTTACAATGTAACAAAATTTGTTGATTGGAAAACAAAACATAAACACATTTCATAACTGCATAGACGCGGCCCTTGATCAATTTTGCCCATTTCTGCAACAAACAGGAACCGTTATAAAATCCACAATTTCACCACGTTCCTCACATTTTGTCGAGATATTGAACTAAAAGTTTTTCGGGATGATCCAATACAAAAAGGGTGGGGTCAGGATAATTTTAAAATCTTTTATATAAAATACATACATATGTTTCTTTTTATTGGTTTTATGGTCTTCACATTTTAAATATTTTTGTCAAAACCAATTGATAATAATTAAAAATATATATATACTAGCCCTTACCCGCGCCTTATCTGCACCTAGAGAGAGAATTATTACATTTTGTTTATTTAAAACAGCAATTTTTTTGTTGGGAAATTAAGCCTTTATTTGTTGCAAGGAGGTAAAAAAAACCGCTATTCCTAGTACGCAGAGGAGGATATACCGCACTTCCAATTATTCAAAATTGCTTGGACTTCGATATATGGGACCCTTAAATCAAATCTTATTGATCTACACCAAATGAGCTCAGGGCAGTAACAATTTAAACAAGTAAGGAAGTCTAAGTTCAGGTGGAACCGAACATTATAAATCTAGTAGTGATCTATTATGGCATACCAATTTACGCAGGTCTATTTTAATACATTTCAGCTCGTATTATAAAGCCAGCTGATTGTTTTCAATAAAAACACTTCTGTTATGCGTTTTGAGAGTTAAATTAATTTAACAAAAAATATAAATGTATGGCGCGATATATAACAGGTTTATCATCATAAACCTCCTAAGAGATTTTTGCATCGAGCTTCCCTTCCAATTTGTGGTGTGCCGTTTTGAATTTTTTCCTACAAATTGGTGGGATATACAGATTTTTGCCGAATTGGAACGGCATCTGCAAAGCAGATGAATTTTTGCTGAGAAGCCTTCCATAGCAGAAAGACACTCGGAGAGTTTGCCAAACCACTGCCGAGGGGCGACCCCGTTTTAAAAAACAAACTTTTTCAAACCACTTTTGATGTTACCTGCCCCAGGACTCGAACTTAGACCTTTGGTGTGGTAGATCGGCAGCACTACCGCCACACCACGACGGCTGCCATTAATTTGTTTGTACATAAATAGCTTCCCTAACAACTACTGCTAACCAAATTTTTTCAAAATACCAATACATGCACATTTTATGTTTGAAAAATTTGCGTTCAAATAGACAGACGGACGGAGAGACGGTTAACTAATTAATGGGCCCATGTCTTACAAATATTTCATGTTCATTAAAGGTATGAAAATCAAAAAAGGTATATAACGTCACTATTGCAGTGGGTTATTAACAACTTGCCCGGATATTTTACTTGTATGTTATCCGATTTGCTTTATTTTTGGGAGGAGTATACTACATACTCTGGTACAGGTAACATCAAAAGTGATTTGAAACAAGTTTTTCAAAACGGGGTCGCCCCTCGGCAGTGGTTTGGCAAACTCTCCGAGTGTATTTCTGCCATGACAGGCTTCTCAGCAAAAATTCGTCTCCTTTGTAGATGCCGTTCGGAGTCGGCAAAAAACTGTAGGTCCCACCAATTTGTAGGGAAAATTCAAATCGGCACACCACAAATTGGAAGAGAAGCTTGGCGCAAAAATCTCTTAGGAGGTTTATGATGATATACCTGTTGTATATCGCCATAGAGATAGAGAGATACTACATACTATTGAGAAGCAGCTGACCAATTTTGATTGAAATACCTAGCTCAAACTACAAGCAATCGCCTTTGAAATTAGCAGAATTTTTATGTTCAAAGGTGGGCGGCGCCACGCCAGAATTTACAAACATTTTTTGCGGTTGAGTTTTGCTTAAAAAGCTAATTATGTGTGCGAGATCTGATTGATATAGCTTGCATTATTATAAAAATATCTCATTTTACATTTTACAAACAAATTTTTCAGAACTATTTATAAAAACTGGGCGTGACCGTTGACCGATTTTGTCCGTTTTTACAACAAACATTTATCTTTATATGTACACCATTTTTGCCAAATTTCGTTTCGAGAAATCAATTTTTGCTGGAGTTATGGCATAAAAAGATGTGTGGGATAATCCACTATAAAAGAGGCGGGGCAACGCCCATTCTCAAAAATGTATATATTTCCACTTTCCTTGCTCAATGACAATTTGAAAGTGAAATATAAATGATACCAAGCTTTCGTACGGAAAGTTATTGCCTATTAAATATATCTATGATCCTTTTCAAAATCTTTCGTATAAAAGTGGGGTCCTTCTTAACCGATTTCGCCCATTTTTTAAAGGAACATACATACCTTGTATTAATATCGATATGTGTGCTAAATTTCGTTTCGATATCTTGAACGGTTTTTGATTTATGATTAATATTATTTCTTAATTTGACTTAATCAAAAGTGGCCGGTGCCACACCCATTTTCAAAAGTTTCTTTAAAAATTTATTTTATGCCTCAATCGCAATGTATTCACCAAATTTTATCCTTATAAGGCCCGGTTTTTCAGTCCTTGGTTAAGCTCAGTTTAAACTAAGTTTGCTTAAACTCGGCATAAATTTAAACTCCAGTTAAACTGCAGAGCGGTTTTTCAGTGTGAGTTTAAGGCCGCTTTTAATATTTGCTTTTTATACGGCAACATTGGTTTTTTCTTTATCTAGATACGGCAACAGATAATATTTGTATACATATTCAACGCCATTGCTTCTCCTCAGTATTGTTATAGTTAGCATTTCGCCAATTTCTGCATCACTATAATCACTTTCGTCAGATGATATATCCAGTATTTAATTAAATATAAAAATATCGTCCTTTCTTAATTGCGTTCAGCTTATTGTTTCACAACCAAAAGCATCAAATATGCAAAACAGCTGACAGGTTAACTAGAGTTTAACCCTGCCGAATTGACCGCTTAAACTCCGTTTAAACTTCGTTTAAAGTTGACTGAAAAACTGCGCAACAAGTTTAAGCTTAGTTTAACTGACAAATTGGGTTAAACTTGTACTGAAAAACCGGGCCTAAGTGCATTATGTACTGAGTAATCACTTTTTTTGTATTTTCGAAAAAATGCTATGCATAAAAAGTGGGCGTGGCTATCATCCGATTTCGCCCATTTTAAATAGCGCTCAGAGATGAGTGCCAGGGAAACTGCATACCAAATTTCATTAAAATATCTCAAAATGTACTCAAGTGATCGTGTTCACAGACAGACGGACATGGCTTAATCTATTTCTTTTTTCCTCTTGAACCGCCGTTATATACCACCGTTACGCGACTAAAGTTAATATACCTTGTATGCGTAGACTACTAGGTATAAAAAAATGTTCCCAAAGAAAACCTCTAAACTTCAATTTTTGACACTTATATAATACTAGATGGACCGGCACACTTTGTCCTGCCCAGAATTTACCTGAATGGATCTAGAAATATCTGTCACTGAATGGATCTAGAAATATCTATCACTATCCCTATCCCTGGATCGATCCATTATTGAGCTTCTCTAACAAAAAAAAAATTATAAAACATCGCACCATACAAAATGTATGGGAAAATGAAATTTTCAGGAGTTTTTCGGAAATTTTATTGGGTATTCTCCTATTCTGGTCAGAGAACAATCTAAATTAGTTCTTGAGTTATGAGCGTTGGAACTAACGTCAACTTCTTTTATATATATAGATTATGGATCCTTTACCAACGGCCCACTATAAGGTATTTTTAAAATGCTCATCAATGGGTAAAGGAAGACTGATCAAATAAACAAAGTTTTAAAGATAAATTATTTGTCAATGTAACAAACTGCGAATATTGCTAAAAGTTTCAAAACCGAGTATTGAAAAACGGGTTTCAAAAATATCATTTTGGATGTTTCTTCGTAACATTATTTTAAGAATTTTTCCTCATCGGTTGAAGTTAGAACGAAAAAATAAAAGCCTTGGAAAGACGAATTATTAGGCTACATAAAAGTGTTCGGATATTGATATGGGTTAAACATAAGTTATTCAATAACGGGTTCAATTTCAATTTTCCATTACGAAAATAAAAAGATGTAATAATACTTATTATCAACAAGCTAACAAACAAGCTAAAATATATATAGATGGTTGATTAGTAATATTTGTCAAATTAACTCAAGGAAAAGAAGGTGTTGCCACTCCAATTTACAAAAATTTCCAAAAAATTATTTTTATATAAATTTATGAATGGACCAAATTTGTTCCTCACAGGCTCCGATTTCGCGTATTTTAAATAGCGATTGGAGATGGGTGAAAAGCAACCAGCATAACAAATTTTACAAAGCTGTATCAGACGGACGGACTGATGCACGGCTGAATCAACCTATCCTTTCCTCCTGAACACGTTGTCATACATACGAGTAAATCTCGGTTCGTTTATGTCGATTCGTCTAACTACCTCATACAATTAAATATATGTGCATATATGTGTATAAACTTGTCTTTCCCTAGTAGCCCTAGTTTTTACTTTTGCACTTTTTTGAGTAATCATTTAGCTGTTATATTTTATTGTTGTTATTTTATATATCTTAGCTTCATATGTTACTTGGTTATTTGTTCCATTATTTCAGTAATGTAAGTGTCTATAGTACTTCTTCATAACAAATAATTATATGTTCTCGTCATCATTAGTTTACTTCCAGTCATCGGAAACGCGTGTTAGGTATTCTTGTCAAAAAAAGCAAGTTGTGAAAATATTCGCGGATAAAAAAGTGTCAACATTGCATTTTGTTAAAAAGATTTGGTTTTAAGAGCAAAATTCCGCTTGGAACAAGCCTTTCCCAATATGAGCAGGCACAAATACTTGGACTGCATGACGGTGGTTGGAAAAATAAAGAAATAGCTAAAAAAAACTTAATCGCCATAGAAACACGATAAGCAATTTTTTAAAAGTTGCCCGAAACTATGGCTCTATCAAGCGCAGCGGCAGAAAACCAACCATCGACGCCCGATCCAAACGACACATCAAGCGCTTAGCAGTGGATGCAGGGATGAGCAGTGGTGAAATTAAGCGTCATATGGATCTTAAAGTAACCAGAAGCCGGATTGTGCAAATAATAAATGAAAATGTTGACGTTACATATACTTCCATGATAGCTTTGCCAGAGCTTTTACCCCGACATAGAACTGCCCGATTGGCTTTCGCTCAGAAATACCAGTTTTGGGATACGGAGTGGCAAAATATTGTGTTTAGTGACGAAAAAAAGTTCAACTTAGACGGGCCTGATTGTTCCAAGAAGTATCGGCGGCAAGTCACTCAACCACGACGCACCTGTCACCGCCGTGTTCATGGTGGAGGATCGGTCATGGTTTGGGCTGGATTCTGCTATGGCGGAAAAACTCCAATGTGCTTTATATCAACTAAAATTAATGCGAAACGAATGTATGTGGACTTATTGGATAGTGAGCCGGAAGAGTTTGCGGAGCAGATTTATGGCGATAACTGGATTTTCCAACAAGACAACGCGCCAATCCATAGTGCAAAACATACAAAGCAGTTTTTAACACAAAAAATATCCCGTTACTGAACTGGCCAGCAAAAAGCCCAGATCTAGACCCCATCGAGGATCTCTGGGGCATACTTTCCGCACGAGTTTTTAAGAATGGGAGGCAATTCGAGACCGCAAAACAATTAAAAGAGGTAATAGTGCAGGAGTGGGATAGTATCGATTCACTTACGCTAAAACGGTTGGTTGACTCAATGCCAGTTCGTATAAATCAGCTGATAATTGCAAAAATAATATTGAAGGTGCCATTTTTTTACATTACATAACAATATACTCGAACAACCTAAAATGCACATATAGATATTTACTGTTGAGAATAATTTCCTTTTAAGTTTTTGCTTTAGCATATGCATGAAACTTAAATTTCTTGTTGTTTTAATATTACATTTTAAATAAACAATATAATATAAAAAACTGAACTTTGATATGTAGCTTTGTTTTATTTAATTTGGTTTTAAAGTTGTGCACATATATTTATTTATTTATTTTCACTGTAGTCAAGGACATTTATAACGACGACGCCAGAAACCAGTACGGCACTAAAGTTTCGAAACAAATCTGTACCAAGAAATTTTGACAAAATGCGAGTAGAACATATGTTTTTATTTGATGTTTCCAGCATCAGAAGTCTTAAATGTGAACTCAACCAGGTTGGCCGGCAGCTTTTGAATTATTTTTACTTAGCAATTATCTCTAAAATTTAAATAGAATTTCATTGGTCTATTTTGCACTAGTTTTTATGATTCTGAAATACCATTGATTGTGTCTGAAATACATTTAACGGTTTCTGAGGAACAATTGATGCTCTCTGAAGTACACTTGGAAAAGGTGTTGGTGGGTTTTTTGGGATTTTTACTTGAGTGTAGATCTGCACAAATATTTAAAATATTTATACCACCCTATTAAGTTATTTCTTCATTGAAACCCTGTTGCTGGGTATGAGTACAAAGTATTATTATGTAAATATATTCACCCTAATTTTAAGTACAACTTAACTAGATTTTCGAATCTACCACTTTGTAGCACATAATAACCAGCAGCCATTTAATGCTAAATGGTTTGCTCACAAATTTAATAAGTTTTGAAAATTAACGCTTTGGCACCCTATAGTTTCCCTTAAAGCTGTCAGCAGCTATGTAAAGTACCAAAATCGGACGCTTTAAACCATACATTAATTCAACCATTGAAATTAGCAGAGGGCTTTGGGGGATAAATGTATACGCAAATTTGTAAGTATTCACGTCTCTAGTTGTAGGTTGCTGCTGACGATAGAGAGATCATGAGCTTAAGGTTTGGAAATGCAAATGAGTTCATACCTGTGACACTCAGAGTATGGGTATTGTAATTATCAGCACTTTTCAAAACAATATATGGGTCCTCCCATGTCGAATCGTCAGATTGTTAGGATCGACCTTTTCCGATTTGAGTCGAATTTTGTTTTATGATACACGAAATTTTACCCAAATTGGAAAAGTTAGGCAAATTCAAAATTTTACTTTTTTTCCTATTTCGGAAACACACGTTGGTACTGCGGATTTGAGGTATAAAAAATTAAAAATTTGAAAAAAAAATTAGAATTCGTAATTTTAGAAACTTTTCATTTTTTCAAAAACGAAAAACTTTAAGTTCGTCACTAAATTTTGGACTAAATTTTTCGTATAAGATCTTAAGATATAAATTTACAGAAGAGTTTTTTTTGTAATATATCAACTCTTCAATTTTTCCGAAAAATTTTTTTACCTTTCTATATCTTTTCCAAATATAAATCACAAATCTCCCATTGTATTTTAGTAAATGTTAAGTACATTTCGGAATAGCTGATTGGATTTCAGAGTTTGTCATTTGGATTTATGAAACGGCCATTGTTTAGGAAACGGTTAAATATTTCAGCCAAGAATTAAAAGTTTTTGGACTACGAATTATGTATATGGCCAAACCAAAATTATTTTAAAATTTAAAGCAGCCCACTTTTCAAGCAAATAAGTGTGATTAAATTTTGTCAGTAAATACTAGAAACAAATAATCTTACTGTTTATAACAAATGCTTTCAGAATATAAACAAAAAACGACTATTTCCGGATTGTTTTTGGGACGTTCTATAAATCATTTACGGATTGTGTTATTGATCATATGGGATATATTTTTATTTTTTTTTTTTTATTATTTTGGAACTATTTGAAGACCATCTCGATATAGTTTCAAATTATCCTGGAAAATCGTTCCGAAAAAATACCGAAAACACTCCTGTACGTGTAGTCCCGAAACGCATCCCGAACTGATCCGAACACTGCCTAACAATAATGCAATTATGTTTGCTGGGTTGGAGCTGCTTCGACCGATATTGCAAAAGAAAAAACCAAAAAGTTTTCTTTCTTTCCTACGCAAACATAATTGTTAGAACTTGGCCCAATGACTAATACAATAATACAATTAGCATTTCCTACATATATTACCTAATTCTACTACAATACTCTGCTACACTTTAGTATTTCCATTGCATCAAATAAAAGTATCGAACTACTACAAAAAACTTCCAATTTTACTCTTTATCATAACTTTGCATGGGACTTAACTTCAAAAAAAATTTGTTCTGGTGCGCGCATGTTTCAGTTTGAAGTTTAAGATCGCAATAAAAAATAAATACAGTGGAGCGATATATACCTCCAAGGAGATTAAGGCCGAGCTTCTCAATTAATTTATGATGTGCTGCTTCTAATTTTTCCTAAAAATTGGCGGGACCTACAGTTTTTGCCCATTCCAAACGGCATCTGCAAAGCAGATGAATTTTTGCTGAGAAGCCTTTCATGGCAGAAATAAAATCGGAGAGCTTGCGAAACCACTTCCGAGGGGGATCCCGTTTTAAAAAACTTTTTCAAACCACTTTTAATGTTACCTATACCAAGGCTCGAACCTTGGACCTTCGATGTGGTAGGCCAGCAGCACTACCGCCACACCACGGTGGCCACCCAATCGGTGAAATTTTTGAAATTTACTACAAAAATTTTGTAAATTTAATTTCATTTGTACTTATATGGGCAATTAGAGTTTATACACTTTCCCTTCAAACACATTAGGCACACCGAAATAAATAAAGCAATAAAACTAGATTGAGGAGCTAGTTATTCTACTTAAAAATATGATTTTCAATGGTAGATTAAATTTAAAGAACGCTTCTGCGTAAACCCTCAAAGCAATCAGTTCTCCTATTAAAATTTTATTTCATTTTTATAGTACCAAAGTATCTTCTAACCAAATTGGCGCTAATATCTGTAGTTTTGTAACGGTTATTTGTACAAAACTTTTTGATGACAAGTACTTTTTAATTAATGTCGCAAATGTGTTTCCCCAGCTCAAAGCGATACAATTTTCATTAAAATGTACAGTGAGTAAGTATGTAGATATGCTCATATAAAAGTTTATACAGGGTGTTTTTTTTACAGGTTTGTTTTTCGAATAGAGATAAAACTGGCATTTTGTGGTCAAATCTGGCAACTCTAATGTCATTTATGTTCAGTTTGGTTTGCCATTTCATCATGAACAGGTTGACAAAAGAACAACGCTTGCAAATCGTGCAAATTTATTTCGAAAATAATGGTTCAGTTCGCGAAGTTTACCGTGAGCTCCGTCCATTTTATGGTCGACATAATCGTCCATCAGAGCAATTAATTCGGTTAACCATGGATCGTTTTCGCACTACGTTTACTCTATGTGATAATACGCATCCGCAGAGACGTCGAACAGTGCGCACCGAAGAAACAATTGCCGCTGTAGAGCAAAGTGTTGAAGAGGACCCGAATGAATCGATTCGCCACCGTGCACAGCAATTGGAGCTTTGTCCATCAACTTTATGGAAGATTTTGCGCAAAGATCTTGGCTTGCGACCTTACAAGATCCAGCTTGTGCAAGAATTAAAGCCGCGAGACCATGCAATGCGTCGTGATTTTGGTGTATGGGCCGAAAATGAGATTGATTTCGATGCTGATTTTCATCGCAAAATTTTGTTCAGTGATGAGGCTCATTTTTGGTTGAATGGCTACGTCAACAAGCAAAATTGCCGCATTTGGAGTGAAGAGAATCCACATGAGACCCTTGAAACGCCATTACATCCACAAAAACTGACTGTTTGGTGTGCTCTATGGGCTGGTGGAGTCATTGGGCCATACTTCTTCCGCAATAATGCTGGAGAGGCAGCTACCGTTAATGGAGACCGGTATAGAGCCATGATAACCGACTATTTTGTTCCCGAATTGGATGGCATGAATGTGGATGAGTTGTGGTTCCAACAAGACGGCGCTACATGCCACACAGCGCACGTCACAATCGATTTATTGAAGGAAACATTCGATGAGCGCATAATTTCGCGGAATGGACCTGTCAATTGGCCACCAAGGTCGTGTGATTTGACACCATTGGATTATTTTCTTTGGGGATATGTGAAGTCGCTCGTCTACACCAACAAACCAGAAACGTTAGGGGAATTGGAAGCCAACATTCGTGGCGTTAATGCCGACATACGGCCCCATATGTTCGAAAAAGTGGTTGAAAATTGGACCTGTAGAATTGGCTTTATTCGAGCCAGCCGCGGCGGCCACATGCCCGAAATCATATTTAAACATTAATGGCATAAAATTATCCTTCCAATAAAGCTAAACTGATGGACCTTAAAACGATTTTCTTGTGTTTCATTTCAATTCGAAGTTCTATACCCGTAAAAAAAACACCCTTTAGTATATGCCCGACTGTCGCGGGAGCGATTTGGTTTGACTAGTGGAACCTTCTAGGTCATCTCACCCCCTCGTGCCGTAACGCTTAAGAAGGTTGGTAAAAAGAAGTGACAGGCATCATAACCGTGGATCAACCATCAAATTGCTCGTCATTACCCACTGTGGCGTGGGTATATTCTAAGTACTTAACTCGCTGGGGGTCCTATACATCTATCTTCTCCTCTAGCTCTACCTCTACCATCTCTAAGTTTGTCTCTACAAACTATTGCCTCTTGCCTCTACCTCTACCACCTCCATCATTACCTCGTAGTGATGAAGCTCTGCCATAAGAGCATATTAAATATGAATAACTGTAACATGGCCTAACAAAATAAGCCTTTTATTTCTACAATATGTTTGTATCTGTGAAAATGTTGTACAGTGGAGGGGTCTAGGCAAAATAATATGGGGGGGTGGGGGGGGTTAGTTTATATAAATTTATTTGTATTGACCTATAGAACAAGGTTCAATCATTTCAATTCTATACCAATTTGAATAATTTTTTTGCAATTTTATAAAACTGTACAGTAGAAGCACAAAATTTATTTATTTATTTATTCGATTAAACTAATAATATATTTATAAATTTAAAGCATATTTAGCACTAGCTGCTGAGGCTATCGACTAACAAAATTTATTATAACCTATAATTTGTTCAAATCTGTTTGGCACTATACCTGTAAAACAACAACTTAAGATTTGAAATCAAATATTGTTTTTGTATCACACAACACACATTTTTATATCTGACACAAATACACCTCACGGTCGCGCATTGCAGATTGTGATTCTTATACAAACGTATGGTTTTATATACATGTTTAGGTATCAGATTCTTAACCTTAAGAGATTTTAATATCTTTTTATGGCCTTTTTAACGGTTTTATTATGGTCCTCTTTTAATTTCGTTAAAAGGGAAAGCAAAAACCTTTAAAATATTTCATTTCTAAGAACTGTTGGTCATTAGATGTTATTGCAAGTGGCTTGATGTGAAGTTAACGACAATGCACTAACATTCAGTTGACTGCTTTGTCAGAAGACTTTTTTGGCGAGATTCTGTGGATTTTTTTTGTTGAAAATGCAACTTTCTCAAATTAGGGGCATCATTAAGATATGGAAGGTGCGGTTTGCGAGAACTTGGAACCCTAAAGGCAACATTACATGTGTTTAAAAGAAAGTGAATGTATAAATAAAATGTATATGACGAAGAGTCAGATCCATCAATATGATATTTTTTTGTTTCAAAAATTATTTTATCAACACTAAGGATGGCGGAACGCGGAAACTGGCTTGTTACAAACACAAATTTGGCAAGAAATGACGAAAAATCGTTGCAATATGCATCAACTTTCCACCCTGTCGGAAAGTCAACAAAGCAAAATAAATCAATTATTAAAAAGTTTTTATTTAAATATATTACTTGCAAATTTAGAGACAACCACCATGCTTTTTCATGTACATCTAGACTACGTCATCAATGAGCTTTTGGCACGCTCTGTTAAGCCTATCAGAATCAAGGTTCTATGTCTGCTAAACTCTTTTTTAATCATATATAGCACCAACAGCTATCGTCATTATCATTGCTACTGATGTGGTTAGGTAAGCACAGGTTACACATTTTATTGATACTATTCGCCTTACTTCAGGAGGTAAAGTCATAAACGAATCGACACAAGGTCTTTTGGATTAAAAGAAATTGATTCAGCAACGGCGGTCCGCCCATTTGTTAATAATCTAATAAGTTTTTTGCCGTTCATCGCCCATAACTAGCTATTTTAAAAAAGGGTAATCGTATGATAACCACACCCACTTTTTATGTATCGAATATTTTGGAAAACAGACAACATGATTATTTTGTGGGTGTTTTATGATCATAACCAACTTTAGTTAGTGGAATTGTGGCATCTATTTAGAATTTTGGAAAGTTTTAAAAACTGCCGTGGCACTACCTCCTTTTTATTGCTTTCGTTAATCGGATTTTTATAGTGCATATCTCTGCACGTTTTTGTGATACACGACTAAGATTTGTTAAACCGTTATGGGAAGTAAATCATCAAGCGCTCCAGAAAAATGTGGAGAACTTCTCCCACAAATCGTAGTTTTCATATTGCATATCTCCGGGAGTATTCAAGCTACATCACTCAAGTTCGGAAAAGGTCAATCTTTAAAAACGACTTTAAAACAAATTCGTTACTTGAAGTATTTATACTAGACCTCTGAAATTAGGAACAGAGAAACAACAGGTAATACAAAAGGGCAGGAGTACAGCGATTTGCTCATGTTTCACCCACAAAGTTTAAGAAGAGTCATAAAAACTCACCAGCTTATGTTTTATCCATGGCCAATTATAGGTAACCTGAACATACGATTATATGGCGCGGGAAAATAACTTTTCACTTATATTTCAACTATTCAGCGATATCTTAACTCGATTATAAATACCCAAATATGAAAAAAAAAATTTAAGTTTTTTATTCATATTACACATTTGTATATCTGCGAGGAGTTAAGCCCAAAAGTATAAGGTAGTTGGTAGGTAATATGTATAAAAAAACAGGAAATAAGATATAAATTTTTAAAATTATTTTATTCTTTCGGTAGTCATAACTTTAAAAAAAAGTTTGTAGACATCGACGTATAGCGACCAACATTTTTGATAACAATGAGTAAAGCCAATCCCAGCTAACAAAACAAAGGGAAGTAGACTATATTCGGAGACCGAAATGAGTCGAAAATCATTCCAATCGGGCACACTAAAGGAAGTTATAAAAAATAATCCAAACTGACTTCGAATCCGATAAGCATGGAGTGTTTTATAACTCTTTTTAAATGAACTTCGAAGTGTTTTTGAGCTTATATTGGAGCCTTTTATTGATGTTTTATGAAGCTTTTTTGGAGACTTTTTAGATTCATCTTAGGCACATTTCTCCCTCCATTTTAATGGTTTTTCTAAACTTCTTGAGGCCATATTTGAGGCTTTTGTTGACTCTTTTATTAAGCTTTATGTAAGTTTTTAAGCTTCATTTCTGTGTCTTTTTAATCTGAAGAAAGTACTATTTTTAATGAGTCATACAGTTTTATTTATATTACTCACACTAGTGTCAAAAAAGTGTTGAAATAAATTTGGAAAATCGATACCTCTGAAACCAAACTGTGTGAAAATAAATTGAAAGTGGGCGGGGTACCACCCATGTTTGACCTCTCAATTCCTTCTTCTCGCGCCCAACTAAGCCTAACCCATTGAATAGCACAAAACTCTGCTAATTTCAAAACCGAAATATCCACACAAAAAAAGATTTAAACAAAATTAAATACTTTCACTGACATTGAAAGTTTCAACAGTCCTCTTTTGGAGGAAATCATGCAGTCATTATGGTCGTCTCGTATTGCATGTTGGCGACATAAATATTTGTTGCTTGCAACTTGTTATTATCGTTCGTTGAGCTGAGAAGCAATTGCTTGCTTATGTAGAGTCAGAATACAAACTTAACTGTAAATGGCAGAACAAGCAATCATAACGGTTTTTAAAGCGTTCACAGCTGAGTGAAGCACTAAAGATGCAGCAACGCTAAGGACTACACATTGTGGGTAGTAAACATGTTGAAACAGGAAACAAGTGCCATGTATTATGTTTTTTTTTTGGTGTCCACTTGCATGAATAAGTTTATATATAAATACATATGTGCATTCATATCTGTGTTATCTGTTAGTAAGCAATAGACCAAGCCGTACAAACCAAGGAATGGACCGATTAATATAAAGTCAAGTTTTTGGTTCCGTTCCGGATTCGGTTTCAAAATAACAAAACGAACGAATTTTTTAGATTATTACTTTGCAACAACATTCAAAAAATAGTAGTTCTAGGCAGAATATTCATAGTAGTTCAAAGTAGTTCTCGGCAGAATATCCTTATAATTGAGAGGTCTTTGGCAGTGATTTAAAAAAATAACCCTATGTATATACTTATGGACAAAATTAAAAAATGTTATTTCCTCTTCCATTTTTTTTAGACCAATGTAAAAACTCGTCTTTAGGCAGGGTCCTATCTTGGAAAAGAAAATACATAAGTTCCCACAGATTTAAGTAAAAAATTTAAACCGTTTGGTACCGGTTCCGCCTTTTGAAAAGGTTTCCGCTTCGTTCTTTTTAAGATCAAATTAAAGGTTTCGGTTTCAGTCCTTGGTACAAACAAGTTAAGTATGTGGTTTTTATATATTTTGTTATTCACTTCACATTTATCCATTTCCTATTCGCCTGGGCTGCTGTGAATTTCTGGGAGGCCATCCGTTTAATCTTATATGGCCAGTTGAGTCATTACAAATACTTTTTCTTATATTTAAGAATTTGTTATGTGTGAGTTCATGCATATGTGTGCTTATATGGCTACTTATATATGGACACTAATTATGATAGGGATATATGTTTATTTGAAAATCCGACTTCCTGTTAGATAGAGCGGGCTGCATAAAATAGTGTGAATAATGAAATTGCCACCTTAAGATCTATTGTTCCCAAAATGTGAATTATTGAAAGCAGACAAGGGGCATGAATCTAAACACTTAGCAGTTTCAAAATTTTAAGGACACGACGAATCGGCGCACTTGCGCCTTGACAGCCACGCCACTATTGATAAATAACAAATTGTGGAAAAAGCGTTAACACCGAAAATAATCTCAGTCGAGAAGTTCAATTGGGAATCACTTTTGCTAACAAGTGCTATTTGGACTAGGTAGAGAACTGAGAAGTAAAGTTATCTCTCGACGGGCAGAGATCACGCTGTATAAGTCTCTCATCATATATGTCCGCATGTACGGCTCGTAATCATGGACAGCATCGATAGAAGATGAAATGGCCATTGGAGTGTTCGAGGGAAAAATTATTCTGAAAATTTAAGATCCTTCCCGTAATGCCAACGGCGCGTATCGGAAGAAATTTAACAATCAGCTATACGAGCCTTACGCAGATCTGCCCTTAGTGCAGTGAGTAGAAGTCCAAAGACCCCGCTGGCTGAGTCAAGTAATGAGAATGGACAAACAAGCTCCAGCCAAGAATGTTTTCCTATTTACACCGCAATTCGGCAGCAAGAAGGGGCGGCCTCGACTGAGTTGGAGAAAACAGGTGGAGGATGACTTGAACTCCCTTGGTGTTTCCAATTGTCGTCAGTTGTCGGTTAAAAAAGATGACTGGCGTGCTTTGATAACCAACGGCCATAATCGATATATGATGATGCTGAATCCTCCATCTGCATATCCGGCTCCAAACGCTATGGCACTTCCTAACAACAGAACAAAACAGTACAACATGCAAAGAGATTTCCCCCTGGTATTTTCAATGCATCATCAATTCCATTGCCACACATGAATCTAGTACGCTGGCTGCCGTTTCATTGGTCTGATATATCCACATCGCACCATTTCCTTCCTTAGAAAAGGCTCGCCAGAACCTTGAATGCTAAAGATGTGCGCGTGTATATTCTTTGTTGTAACAGGATTTTTCTTGCCTTGTTGAGGTTGGCTATTTGCTTGGACAAGCATTCCGGTTACTTAAAAATAAGTCAAAAGCACTCCAAAAACTTGTAGGAAAGTACAAAAAAATTGTCCAGATGGTTCTGGAAGAAGTTGCAGGTTTGCGGTATGTCTCCTTATGATGCTGGAACATTACTTTACCATTATGAAATGCTCAACAAGCAAATTCCTACTCAATCCTAGACAATTGTTTAAAACTGCGCTGCCTTCATGGCAGATAAAGCAACATCTGCGCAAGCACAACGACGAGATTCGGCAAATCATAAAAGCGCCGTTTCGTCCAAAAGTAAAAAGACAAAGTCTTGACAACTCCATCACCTGTATATGAAAAAAATAGAATCTTCCTAGGGAACCAATTACTCTGGATCAACATCGTTTTGTATATGGCATACTGTAAACTATTAAATATCCAGACTGAACCTCTACCAGCGAGAGATCGTCTTTTGAATTTATCAATGGAGTTGACCGTCCTTATAGTAACCTCACCGTACTCCAACAATTTTCAATCAACTTCCTTGGACTTGCCTTAGAAAATATTGCTAAAAGATTACGCAATGCAACAGCAGCACCAACAACATATTAGAAAAGGTAACACGTGACATCTGCCAGACTATTTTTTGGGAGCTCCTTCTTCCCATGTATTGTACTGCATTTCATAATTATTATTTCCCCTTTGGCACCTTCATCTTATCCTTTCTATTCTTCCTAATTTTCCTCTGTCATGTGTTCTTTCTCCTCTCCTTTCCTCTACTTTTCTCCTTGGCAATTTTTTTTCCTGTTCAGATGCCTACCCTTATTTCTGTTCCTATTCCTGCACCTTCTATTCTTCCTTTCCCTCTCCTTCTAGCTTTTCCTTTCCCTACCCCCTCTGTTTATGTCTCTCTCTTTCTCTATAATGCATTCAGAAAATCCTACAGCTACAAATCTTTATTACGAACACGAAAACCCAAACGAATTAGTCACCCGCAAAGCGCATTTATCAATCGCTATCAGCAACTGCTAATGATGCTGTAATTCTCTACAGTCTATAAAGGCGCACAAGAACAAGTAGGTATAACAACATACTTAAGTCAATAAAAGTCCAAAGTAAAAATAAAAAATTCCTAAGAATTCTAAGTAATGATCTTAAACATACGAAAGCGCAGACAAACAAATAGTAAAGCAATGTGCAACCAAGCAGTTAAAAGGAACATATTTCACATCTCATAAACAACACTAAACATATGTATGTATGAACGAACAATAACAACAAAAGATAACAGCAAATAAATGCCACATTAATGTAATTATCGGAAGGAAAAAATGAAACCATAAAACAGTAGTCGGCTCTGTCCGAGAGGCAACAAGACTGATAATACTTAGAATATAGAACAAAGTAACAGTTACAGATAACCATTGCATCAATTAAATTATGTCAAGTACTTTTGCCACATGTGCACTGTTCTTTTGAGTGAAAAGTTCTATAGGCTGTGCAAGTTTGAACTCACCAAGTGCAAGTTTGAAGATGACAGAGGCTAACGTAAAATTTTCGAGTATACTAATTGCTTTTTTCCATAAAACCCATAAACCAAATTTTCGTTTTTTATGGAAGAAACGAAACAATATACTTAACAAAAAACATTATAGAGGATAGCGTGGTATAAATCGTTGGTTGCTCTCTGGATATTTCAAATTTTATCTCGCACTATCAATAGCCCTTAACATTAGCTGGAGCTATTAACTTTAAATGTCTTCTGGAGAACATACATGCTAGGTGATACGAACAATGGTTCCAGGGTTTAACAAAATCGCTCAAGCTACAGTTGGGCTAGTACTAGATGGATATCCCCAAAGGTGTATCAACAAAGGTAGCACTCTCTAAAAATTTCAAGAATAGTTTTTTTAACTTTTATAAACATGAAATGGTATTATAACTTTGTTTCGACGCTTCTAATTATGATAAGAAGAAGATATAGACCGGTGTCTATATGTCTCGAAATTAACAGGTTAAGACCATCAAATTTTGCAGAGTCTGTAATCATTGTAAGTAAGGATCGGACATTTAAAACCGTAATGCGTATTCTTGAAATTTATAAAGCCCTCAGCATTTATCAGCGTTATAGCACCACCCACAAAAAACATTTAGCGGTGGTCCTAAGGACTTAGAATCAGGAATTATTGCTAAAATCTATACTGATGAAGTGAAAGAAGTTGATAAAGGGAGGACCATCGAGTACATTGCGGCCAGTGTAGAAATTGTTATCTTTCCGACTGCCTGTATGAACGCGTTAAACTTCAAAACTACTGAACGGATTTTAGAGGTACTTTTCCTAGTGGACAGACCATAATTTTGGACGTGAAATAAATTATACTCGTATATAAAAGTACCCAAAACTATAAATGAGCTTAAGGCCAATTTTTAATAATATTTTTTTTAATTAACTAATAACATTTTTTCTTAGAATAGAGACGGAAAATTTTAGAGACATACGCTATAGCATTTCTTATAGCTGTATTTGATCAATTAAATTGTTGGTATACAAAATAATCAAAACAGATGAGCAAAAATCGAATGAAGTGAAAATTAACACTACAAAACAAAAAAGCCATCGTGGGCAGTGATCACGGCCGCCGGATTAGCTTGCAGAAAACCCAGCGTTAGCCTAATGGTTAGCAGAGCATGGACAAATCTCAGATGAGCAAGTCTAACAACTTTTAAAATTAATTTACAAAAACAACTATAACGGTTGTCTCTCAAGTTTCCATTGCCTATTCCACTGAAATCTTTTAATAATAATAGAAAATAAAAAACCTAACAATTTTAATGAAAATTATTATCCTGCCTTTGAATTGGGCTATTCAATAAAGACTTACCCGAGACTGTGCCATTTTGTAGCCAAGGAAATTGCATAGCTCATCAGTACAAAAGTGTTAGCAGTTCACTCAACGCTTTGCTTCTTACGCTGAAAGTTTACCATAAAATCGGTTATGAATATTTTCCAAATTTTAAAGTGTGCCATTTGTATTCAGCAAAACTGTATGTATGCTCGTAAATATTTTCCTGTATGGTGCACTTCAACAAGCGTGTAAAATATGTTGTATGGCGCTGTGCGTAAGGGTGACAGCAAGTTACTAGCATGGAAGTAGATGGAAGCTGTATATTCGTTTTGTTTTTGTTTCTTTACATAGTAGGCTCAAGCACAAGCGCTTTGCAAAGAATGTAAATACGTAGATTGAGTTTAATAAAAAACATATGAAAATTTACTTTTATTTGTTTCACCTGCCATATCACCGGTCATTTGCTTAGTAGTCAACAGACGTTATTTTTATTCTTTTGTTTTGCCATCAAGATCATGTTTTTCTATTCATTCAAGTGCTTTGTATATAATAATTCCTTCATCAAGCTTTGCTTTCATATTTTTTTTTTTCTGTTTCTCACATTTTTTTATTTTCAGCTCTATTTGTCTACTAAGCCTATAAATAAGCGTAACTACACCCATCTAGTATGTATGTACGTGCGCTCATTTATCTGCAACTACGAATGTCTGCATATGGCCCCAAACTGACCAGTCATTTCCTACACGAAAAAGAGAAGCCCGTATTTTATGTGCGTCATTTATAACGTTTGTAAATGTCCTTATATCCAGAGTGATAAGCATTATTTTTCAACAATCGTAAAAATATTTGAGTACGTCTCCATTTTTGTGTTAGCAATAATAAACCTTTAGTGTCCTGTATTTTGTTTATTATATGCTTGTGGGATAGCCCTCTATGAAACCTCGTGCCCTCGTTTTTATTTAATGCCTATGTACTTAATTATTAACGCTGACCTAATTCGCCACAAAAAGTGATTTTGTTGATATGAATATTCATTTAAATCTTGCTGATTATACAGTTGTCTTACGATTCACCAAAATATCCGACTAAGAGTTGTAGAATGATCAGAAGAAATAGAAATACGACTATGGATGTCTTTGAATCAAATTTTTATAAGGCAAATCTATAAATAATAAAAATTTTACTGCGCTCATTGAAAGCATTAAATTTTTAGCTACTTATTTCACAATAAAGCTTAAAAATACACAATAAAAAACGTATGATATTTATAGCTGCAATAAATAGTCTCCCTTTCATATATGTATAATAATACATGAATTGAGACTTTAAATATTTTAAACACTTCAGCAGAAGATTTTACCAATAAATTAACACTTTTATCCCGCGCTGTAAATATTTAGCATCCAAAAGTAGTGTTGTTTTAATGGATTGGCGACCAATCAATTTATGAGTAAAATTGTGAGTGCAACAAAAGTAAAATTCGGTCCTTCCTTAGAATAGAAATTAAACGCCAATCTATTTAAATAGGCAGTTTTCGATTGATTGCCTCTCATTTTAATCGAATCTCTTCACGCCTAGCCTTGTTCAAAATCTCTGTTTAATATTCGTCAGTAATCGTTTTACCCTTTTCAAAGTTATACGAATGACATCTCTTGCATAATAAAAAACTGACTTACTTTTATGTTCTTTGGTGCACGTTCACCAGCAGGAACCTGCTATCCCATTTATAACTTGGTTTTTGGTGTGCGGTCATATATTTATGTGGTGGAGTGGATCCATGTTTCGTCTACTTTACAAAACTCGGCACTTTATCCGCTGATAGCTTTTTCTTGCCCAACAACGCATGTAAAATCTGATTCATTTACTCGTTTAAGAATTCTGTGGTTTCGGCTTTTTCACACCATATCATTCTCCGAGCATCCGATATCATTACTAAATGTTCGATGTCATAATGGAATTTAGTAAACTATTTTATAACCATTAAATGGCTGAAGCACAGCATATGCATTCTTTATCGAAAATTTCCTTGGATTAGCTGATGGCTATCTCACCCACAAAACAATCCCTGAAAAGCACACAAAATTATAATTTACTCCACTTCTGTGAAAACACAATACGGTTTCGACTTTAAATGGCTATCAAACCCAAACTAAATGGCGCACCTAGGTCAAACGATTACAGTAGTAGTTCCAATTTTATAAACTGTCTGTTTTGGCAAAAAGGTTATTCTTGTAGAAAATCATATACCACTTTAAATCAAACACTTTCAATTACATTTTATAAGCTTAATCATATGACAAGTCTCACTGGGTTTCCAATTTAATGGGGCTGATGAAACAAATGCTGACTGATGAAAGCGAAAACTAAAAGTCGTAATTCCAAGTTTCACATCTCTTGTTACTTCATTTCTCTCTTGCAGGAAAAAATTATCCTAGTACTACCCAAATTTTTTTTATTTTATTAATTTTTATTATTTTAATTTTTTATATTTTATTGCATTTTATTTTATTTTATTTCATTTTATTTTATTTTGTTTAATTTTATTTTTATTTTTATTTTTTTTTATTTTATTTAATTTTTTTTTTTCATTTTATTTTATTTTATCTTATTTAATTTTATTTTAATTAAATTTTTTTTATTTTATTTTACTACTAGAATAATTTATTATATTTTCTTGATTTTATTTGATTTTATTTTATTTTATTTTAATTTTTTTTATTTAATTTTTTTTTAATTTTGTTTCATTTTATTTTGTTTTATTTAATCTTTTTCTATTTTTTTTAATTAATTTTTATTTTATTTTGTTTTATTTTATCTTATTTTTATTTTAATTTTTTTTGCTTTATTTTATTTTATTTTGTTTTGTTTTATTTTATTTTATTTTATTTTATTTTAATATGTTTTATTTTATTTCAGTTTATTTTATTTTATTTTATTTTATTTTATTTTATTTTCTTTTATTTAATTTATCTTTATTTTATTTTATCTCATTTTATTTTATGTCATGTTCTTTTATTTTTTTTTATTTTGTTTAATTTTATATGATTTTATTTTTTTATGTATGTAAAGCTTTTTTAATGTTTAAAAATTTATTTATAAATGTAAAATGTTGTTATGTTCTGTGTTTTTATATTTTGTTTTTAGTTATTCATCCTGAAGACGATTACCGTGTGTAATTGAAATATATCGGTAAAAATAAAGTAAAAACTTTGTATTTTAATTAAACTTTCCGGACCTTAAGCCAGCTAAAAAATACACAATTAAACAATCAGAAAGGTCGCCGAATAGAGTAGGAAAAATGTTTAGAGACAACCGCCATGGCTATTGTTATAGATCCATTTTGGAAGCTGCTCATATTATTTTATTTTATTTTCTTTTATTTTATTTTATTTTATTTTATTTTATTTTATTTTATTTTATTATTTTTTTTTTATTTTTTTTAATTTTATTTTATTTTATTTTTTTTTATTTTATTTTATTTTACTTTATTTTATTTTGTTTTATTTTATTTTATTTTATTTTATTTTATTTTATTTTATTTTATTTTATTTTATTTTATTTTATTTTATTTTATTTTATTGTAATTATTTTGTAATTCTAAATAAGTACAGACACAATGTAAACAAATAGACATCATTTACGCAAACACATACAGAGATTAAATTTTAGGCATTTGGCTACATTCAACATGCTCGGCAAGCTGACTTTTGGCTTAAAACAGCAAGGCAACGTAGCTTATTAGCCAATTATTTTGTGAATTGCAGTAAATATTGCCACAACATTTGGCCCCATAAAAACAAGATCGCGTACGTGGTTGAACTTTTAATTTATATAACGGAAGTGTTCTAACACCAAATAAATATATACGTACATGTTTTATTATCGTATTAATATGCGTACATGCCGTGTTAGCAAAGTAAAAATTCATATTCAGATGTTGTAAGACAAAGTCATTTGAGTATCGTGACCTTGCTTTAACGTCCTTATAGGAAATTTTATATTGTGCGAACTGACCCCTTGTATCTCAGCTTAGTTGGTACCTGCCCTTACTCGAAAAAGTTCAGAGTTAGTGTGTCCCTTAACACGGTCAGGTCTATAGGTTTTTGGGCTGCATGAGGAGTCATTCAAATCAATGAAACTTGTACCGATGAATATTATTCCGAGCTTTTGGGCAAATTCGATACTGATTTGAAGGAAAAACGACCGTATATCTCGATCAATATCAAGTTTTGATGTTGTTAGGCCTTTTTCGATAACCACGGTCACGGCATTATTGCAAAATCTTTCGGTTTCTAGAAAGACGCCACGAAAAATTATTTACAACAGCCGGATTGCTAAGCATAAAGTGACTAGATGTGTCCACCTCCCATCGAACAGTCGATAAACAGGAATAAATTAGTTTTAATGATACCAATGAGCTGAGAAGATATACTGCCGTTCATATTGCCTTAGAAGTGACAGCGTAGACTAGATATGGGCACCCCTGCGGGTTAGGGGTTTAGAATATGCCCGAGGTAGGCATACCGGTCGTAAGAGGCGACTAATATGCACAAAGGTAATGACGTGTAACTCGATGGTTGATCTATGGATATGATGCCTCTGACCTCTCATTACCCATCTCTCCTTCCGTAAGGGGTGACAGATCTAGAAGGGGTGACAGATCTAGAAGGTTCCACTGGTCATACCAAATCGCTACCACGACAGTCGGGCAGTACCACAAGGGAGTACCGGAGCGTACCGGATTCATATCCGGCCAAGGACTGTCAGTTCGACAGCAACCCCCAAAACCTTCGGGGAGTGTTTTTGTCGTTACAACAACAACAACAACTAGATATGGGCTGCGGAGGCCCAAATTTTCTACAACCCACCAAGTTGGTACCCAATAGGTGATATTGTTCTGCTCCCCCATGTATGGCTAATTGTTAAATAGCCTCAGGCAATCTGAAAGAGGTCAGACATTCCTAAGTCACCAAGCAATGCACTAGGATTTGACGCTGTGCCTTGCCGGCCGCTTGGTTGTTCGGGTAAATGTTGAATTCCCTAACCGTAGTAGGGCTGTACTTCTTCTTGTAGGACACCACAACCATCATGCACCTGAACTTGTAGCTTACATCAAACACATGACCGAATAGTTATCATCCCTCTAACTCACCGATCCACTGATCGATTGAATAACGGTCTTGAAACCTGCAAGAGGGGCTCTTATTGCCACTCGTCATTCGGGAGAAAATAGAAGCCCGCAATTTAAACTTAAAAACTTAGAAAGTTGCTAAATGAAGACCTAAAAAATTAAACTCATTGGTTGGGGAAATAAAAATATTCAGACCCTAAAACCTTAGAGCATTTTGAGTTCAATAACATAAATTTTAAGAAATAAGGAAAGGTAGTATTAACAAGGAAAAGCTTTACTATTCCAAATATATTAACTCAAAGCTTTTCTCATCTTAAGATAGTAAAATTCAAGCGTTTATTTTCAAAGCCATCTTCAGTGGCCATAAGGAAACATAAAATTTAAATAAAACTAGGACCAAGGCGCAACTACGCTAAGCTGAAAGAGTATTACAGCTATCCATTTATGCTGTCTTTAATAAGCAAGAATTTAAAATAAAGCAGCTCAATTCAGAAGTGCGAATGTCGTGCTGTGGCAATCAACGGATTATCATTATAGCGACTATGCTTTGTTAAAAAATCAAACAAATTGCTGAATAGCATGAAGCTAACCACAACAAAGTGAAAAGAAATTATAATAAAAAAGTTTACTTCTATGCAAAAAAAAGTTAAACCATGAGATTAAATTAAAATTCAGTGAGCGAAATGAATAATAAATAAATAGGAAAAATGCTAGTTACGTATACGCAGCGTAGCACAGCGCATATTAAATTATTACACAAATATGTGTTGTTGTTGTTGCACAATTATGAGCTAGCTATATGACAAATATGCATAGAAAGAGGGGAAAAAGCAAAATAAATTGTTACGTGCGTATAACGGTAAAGTTATACCGAGGAGCATAAAGAGGCGAAGGCAAAAATGTCAACTTTTTCAAGGCCATCAATTAAATATAAAATAAGAATAAGCAAAAGCAAGAACAAGACCGTGGAGGGCACAACACAGCAGTAGCGCATAGTGTGTCTTAGCAAAAATATTCACATATATATATACATATATATATTTGTGGGTAAGTACATACATGCATATTATTATAGACTCTATATGTATATGTGATTTATTAAAGCACCGTGAACGTTTTATACAGTTTATGAGAATGAAATGGTGTATTATTTTTGGTTCACTGGAGCATGTTTGAAGGAATAAGATAAGGAAAGAAGAGCTCTACCCATTAGTAAGTAAACGGCAATGATTTGATCGACGAGATATTCGCTTGTCTGTTTGAATCAGACCTGTTAAACAATGATTACTATGCTTAATGATTACCGGTTTGATTCATTATTTTCTTGAGAATCCATTTAATGATTAATTACCATTATTTAAATTTTTTAATGATTATTTTCCAATTAATTAAAAGAACATGATTTTTTACGAGATTATTAAAAAAAATCAAAAGAATCAAAAAAAAAACCAAAATAATCAAAAAAGTTCTTTTGATTATTTTCAGTATTGTTGATGAGTATTGTTATATGGTTCTTTCAAAATATTTATATGCTATTATCAAAAAAAAAATCTAAGAAATCAAAAATAATCAAAAGAAGATCGAAAGTAATCAAAACAACTTTTTTTTTATTGTTTTGGGTTTTTTTTAATTTTTTTATTTTTTTTTTTTTATTTTTATGATTTTTTTATGACTTTTTTTTATTTTTTCTAATCGTAATCAAATATTAATTATTATTTCTTGAAAAACAATTAAAATAATCAATACCAATTAAGAGTGCCGTCTAATTGTTTGATTACTAATTACTAATCAAATTTAAGAGGTTTGGTTTTAATGCAAACTAGCTGCTAAGTTTTCAAGTTATCTCCGTGATATGAGGGCATTTATGAATTTTCTTATAGCTCAATACAGTTAATCCAGAGTTTTTAAGTTTTTGTAATGCATCCAAAGCTCTCGAAATAGACATTTGTTTCAGTGTCCATTTGAAGCGAATTAGATACCTCCCAGAAATGTTTACTTAATAGAATTTATGGGAGTTTGGCGTAGTTGCAACACGATTGGGCGGTAGTGCATTGTCAAGATAGAAGAGAATGAAATCAATACCGAATCTATCTTAAAGATCATAATAATATTTGCCAGCTGTTGTTTTATCCATATCAAAGTTATAGATTTTAATGACACCTCTTGCATCCAAAACTACTGCGGCGTTGACTGCACTTGCCGAAAAACTTAGTTTGGCCTTTTATGGTACACGCTCCTCCAGAGAAGCCCACTGTCCTCATTGTTATGTGCCTTTTGGTGTGTGATTGGTCCATGATTTTACGACATTAACAAAACAGACCTGAACATTGCACAGCACTTCTTTGAAGTTGTTACATGGGTACGTTTATGATCGAATTTAAAAAACTGCGGATCCCTCATATTTGTAGAAAAAATTTAAAGGAGCTCACCCCAAATTGGAAAAGAAGCTCGACGCAAAAATCTTTTTGGATTATTATGATGTATGTATTTATTTGTTTTTAGTTAATAATATATCATGCCCAACTGTTTCAAAACTCTTAAGAACGCTGTTATATAAATATATTATATACTAATTATTCCGATGTGAGAAATTTCGTAATTCTTGCTCATTGTAACTGCTAAAGGCATGAAATAGCATGGGATTTTCACCAATAATTCATGCAATATTTCTTGTTAAATCTTATAAGCTTGATAAAAATGCCTAATACGTATCCCATATCAGTGATTCTTTAGATAAAATAAGTTTTTTGTCGCTAAAACAACAACAAGAACATGCAATATTTTTCAATTGTTCGTCCATTTCAGTAGTTAAACCCCAATTTGCCAGCAAACTATATGCCTTATTTATTTTAAATGTCAACGGAGATTTCTTGAAAAGTTCAGAACACATATTACTTCTATACAATATAAATATGTACATCAGGGTGGGTCGATTTGTATGGACGAAAGTTAACCAATATTGCGCCATCGATTTTTCGATAGGTTTTGGGCTCAGGAAAAAAAGTTCCACTACGCATACCCAAAAAAATAATTTTCGAGCCTGCGAAATTTCATTTTTTTGACTTTTTTCGACTTTGATTTTTAAGGTTTTTTTCATGGCCTACTAAAAAAATTTTCATTTGATTTTAAAATTTTCATGTATACCCTGTCCGACCCAAAAATGTCCACTAAAAACGTTGGCGATAACAGTTTTTAAAAAAAGAAAAATATTTTTTGGGTTTTGGAGAGTGTTTTGGTCAAAAAATTTACCCTTTCGCAATGTTTTTTAAGGGTTTTTTCAGCATACATGCAAAAATGTTTTCGATGAAAACGAATTTGGCTCATATTTCCTGTCCCACTTAAAATTATGCGCTAAAAACGTTGGTGATAGCGGTTTTTTGAAAAAATATTTTATTTTCGGGTTTTGGGACTTGTTTTGGTCGAAAAATCGACTTTTCCAAAACCCGATGATAAAATTTTTTTTCAAAAAACTGTTATCGCCAACGTTTTTAGCGCATAATTTTTAGTGGGACAGGACATATGAGACAAACTCTTTTTCATCGAAAACATTTTTGCATGTATGCTGAAAAAACCCTTAAAAAAAATCGACCCACTCTAATGTACATATATAAAAAATTAAATGCAAATTTTCATTAGAGCACAACAACCAATCTACTAAGCCGGTTACTGTAAACCAAACATTAAAATGACATAGTCACGTGCGCAAGGAAAAAAGGGTATCTTCACAGTAAATTGGTCATTAAAAATATGTTTTTGACATAAGAGGAGTTCCGTTATAACTCCCTAGTGTTATAAGTTCGAAACGAGATGCCACCTTCTATGAATCAAACTCTTTCGAAATGAAAATTGTCTGTCTCTTATCTCTCTTATATTCAATCAAATAACAATGTATTCACCAAGGGAATAAATCCTACTACAACACCGAGGACAGTCCAATTTTTATTTGTTAATATATGCATGAATTCGTGTGTTTGAGTGCACACTACAAGGTAAAATTGCCTGCTGTTGAGTGTATTTTTTATGGCCAAGAACTACCGACATATATAATATGTACTATAAACATTAATAAAATGTTAATGTATACTAAGACATCACTTTTGTGGTTGTAATGCTATCACTTGACACTGTGGCTTGTCATGTTCCGCCTTGATGTGTCTGACGGCTGACACCACGACAAAAGTGATGGCGCTTAAAACAGAAAAAAATGCTTGTTGATATTTATTATTCTCGAGCAAAAAGTGAATAGAAAATAGGTAATTAAAAAACTTATTTTTGCCAATGTAAACATGCTACATTTTATATTAGACTGAGGCTTAAACCATTTTTTTTAAAATATTGATACCATCTTTACTGTATTAGTTTCAGAATTTAATATGAATTTTTAGAGACTGATGTCATTTTTTCTCAAACCCCAGACCTGTTAAGTAATTTTTACTAATCGTAATGACTACGGGTTTGATTGATTACTTTTTGGAAAAGGCTACTTATGATTGATTAAATATTATTTTATGTTTTTAATGATTATTTTAAAAATAATCCAAAAAAAATAAGAATAACTAAAAGTAATAAGAAAATTTTAAGATTTAAAGTTTTAGTTATTCCGACTACAAATTATAATATGGTTTGAAATATTGGATATTCTACGGATTTGTTATAATTATTATGCAGTGCTTATGAGTTTTGAATTTTGCATGTTTTTTAAGCAATTTTTTAAAATCAAACGAATCTGTACCGTATGTCCTAAAGTTATATTCATGGATTCGCCATGCGGTATTAGGTTATAACTTAATAAATTTCGAACGAGATTAAAATTTTGAAAAATTTAAAGCAAATGTTAAAATTATGAAATTTATGTAACTTTTTAAATTTAAGAGATTTGCGCCAAAAATTATTTGTATCGCTTATAAGTTCTTCTTCTTCTTTAAATGGTCATCTAACCGCCTGGGCGATTTGGCCGTCCAACATAGCTCGCCAGGCGTTTCTTCGTTGCGCCAACTGGCGCCAATTGGAAACACCGCGGGATCGCAAAACGGTCTTCACTTGCTCCTTCCATCGCAGTGGTGGTCTCACTCTTCCTCTGCTTCCACCAGCGGGTGCCGATAAGAATACCTTCTGGGCTGGAGCATCTTCGCTCATTCGCGCTACGTGGCCTAGCCAGCGAAGCCGCTGTGTTTTAATTCGCTGAACTATGTCGGCGTCTGCGTAAAGTTCATACTGCTCATCATTAAATCTTCTTCGGTACTCGCCGTCGCCAACGCGTAGAGGTCCACGAATCTTTCGAAGAACCTTTCTCTCGAATACTCCCAGAGCCGCCTCATCAGATGTTGTTAGTGTCCACTCTTCTGCACCATATAGCAGGACGGGTGCGATGAGTGACTTGTAGAGTGTTATTTTCGTTCGTCGAGAGAGGACTTTACTTTTCAATTGCCTACTCAGTCCGGAGTAGCATTTGTTTGCAAGAGTAATTCTTCGTCGGATTTCTAGGCTAACATTATTGCAGGTGTTAATGCTGTTTCCCAGGTAAACGAAGTCCTTTACTATTTCGAAATTATTGCTGCCAACAGTGGCTTGGTTGCCAAGGCGCGAATGCGCTGACTCTTTGCATGATGACAGAAGGTACTTCATTTTGCCCTCGTTCACGACCAATCTCATTTTCTCCGCTTCTTTTTCTAATTTGGAGTAAGCAGAAGTTACGGCGCGGTTGTTAAAGCCAATGATATCAATATCGGCAGCAAACGCCAACAGTTGCACGCTTTTATAAAATATTGTTCCAGCGCGGTTAAGTTCTGCAGCTTGTATTATTCTCTCCAGCATTAAATTAAAGCTCTATTGAACCATTAATCAATTGATATTTTTCAAAGTGCCAAAATAGAAATGTGTCCCCTTGCGGTGCAATAAATTTTGTCAGCAATTCTCATGGGAAATTATAATTGGAAATAAACCATGAACAAACGTTATAAATACGCAATAAAGACAAGAATAAGTTTCAAAAACATTTCAATAACCATGTTAAATTCCTTATGCGGCTAAGCTATAAGTTAAGTTGTTTATCCTTATAAATGGCATTCTCATATTCAAACAGGCATTAAGGACAAAAAAAAGTCAAGAAATCTGAGCCAAAATGGGATTGGAAAAATGTTTGCTTTATTAATGTTGTTGGCGATTTAATTTATACACGAACAACAAAGGAATTTGCATACATTTCAATATATGAAAGAATATATGTAAGGGTACTTCTAAGCAATAAAGCAAAAAGGTTGTATAAACGGGGATGATATCGCTCCTATTCAAACGGTTCAAATGGAAAAATTGTAGGATGTTTTTATTGGCAAACTCCAACATTTTAATAAATATAATCAAGGGATCTCTGTTTATTTTGCTCTGTATTTGTTTACTGACTTGAATTACTTACTTACCTACGCACTGCAGGATCTTCAGTTCGACTGGTACATTTTGAAATCTACCTTTTAGAAATACCACAACTTCCGAACTTGTCTCTTTTTTGATAAAATACAAAAATTTCTGACTTGTGGGTACGTACTATAGACTTGAAAGTCCTCTTATATAAAGTTTGGACTTTCGCTGAAATTAGAGTAACAGATGCTAAACCCGTTTACAGATGTATCTAATATAGATGTATATTGGAACGATTTTTCGTCATCCCTTGTCAAATTTGGTTTTGAGACAAACCGGTTTCGGCGTTGTGCCATCATCAGTGTCGATTTTTGTTTCGTTCAAATTTGACAAGGGATGACGAAAAATCGTTCCAATATACATCAATCATTCACCCTGTCGGAAAAACAACAAACCAAAATAAAACAGTATCTAATATAAATAATAAAGTGGTAAAATTTTTTTCTTCCAAGATCCCTTCACTAAACTTAAGCTATCTGTACATTGTTCTGTGTTGTACGCGTTACTTTCTATTACCTAATAAGCTGTTAGGTAGATATTAAGGAACATCTGCTCTGAGTGACAAGCATCAAAGTCTCTCTAGTTAAGGCGATACTTTCGTATTCAGTTAGTGACTTCTTTCCTTTGCTTTCGAACACCACCGTTGGATTATGTTATTCCAGACTGAAACGCTTTATCTCTGTCTTTTTAATAAATGCGTAAAGCTTTCTGGGATACAGCCTACTTGCTAATTCGACATGAAACTTCTAATAGTAGGAGACAAAGACAACACATGCTCAACTGTCTAATCTTGCCACCCACACCTCCTACATACATATATTTTCACCAAATATGTTTTGTTACCGTCATATCAAAGGACTGGCACATGACTTTATAGACCACACAGTAAAATTACATTAATAAATTTCTAGTATAAACGGATAACACTGCAAATCAAATTCAGTGGTGAGCAAATTTTTCTGAATATCTTTGTGTATGTAATACATAAAATACATAAATACACATATGTAGACCATAGCCACCAAGTATGTGATTACAAGTGTACAAATTTATAACGACAAACCCACACATGCAAAGTCAACCAGCTAAGGCTTGAGAAATAAAAACTACAAAACGGCTTGCAACAATGCAATAAAACTGCAATCCACACTCACAGATATTCATACATTCAAATGTCACTCACACATGCATGTGCATGATGGTCGGATACGGTTCTGAAATAAGGTTAAAAGCCACTTAAGGCTTGTATTACAAACTATTGTGCACACGCTTATGCAAATATTAGACTGAGCAAAAAAAACAATATTTTTTTGTATAGTTAAAATTAATTACCCACAAAAAAATTGTGAATGATATTCAAGCCCTAATAATTGATATCGTTCTCGTAGTTTCACAAATCAACATAAAAAAATATAAAATATAATATCAATAACATTTTACTGCAAGAGCTTGAAATTATATAGAAATGAGATCAGACCTAAACAATCTAAACTAACCATAGTAGTTCTTAAAATTAATATTAAGGTCTCAAACATTAAGAGAATTTTTTTCTCGCCTTTGGAAAGTAATATCAACTAAAACTCAAGCACAAATGCGCCCGGAGTAATCTTCAATTTATTCTTCATATTCACCTGTGTTAAACTTGCTATTCTTTCCTTTTTTATTTTCATTTGCTTTCATTTTTTCACTTGATTTGATCTATTTTGAACTATTGAGAAAAGAGTGCAATTTGCCGACTTGGTATGGTAGCATGCCATTCGAGGAAAAATGTATGTGTTTGTGAAAAACCCCTGCGCACAAAAGTTAAGTGCATAATTTGCACTTTGACGCTTTCGCTATCGCACCCAAATTAAACGGAAAATTGCAGGTGAGGAGCTTTGTTTGAAAACACTTATTTACACATCCATCAGTCGCAGTTGGTGTTTGGCAGTGTTAAGCTAGCAGTAAGCTGTCCTGACTTTTGCATCAACAAACCAGTTTAAAAGCAATTTGTTGATGGTATTAACTTACTTTCAGAGCGTACAAATGTCTTCCAGCACAGCTGCTAAGCCGTGTAACTCAAACGCAACTTGAAAGTGAGGCACGAAAATAAAAAAACTGAAACTTCATCAATTTGCGATGCCATACTAAATTTTGTAATGGGAAACATTCATAAGATATGGCACAATTAACAAATTAAATGCTATGTTAATTGGAAAAGTTAATGCCTATAATTAGGCATTACATGCGTGAGCAAATCGCTCATATTTAGCGATCAGTAATAACATTTGATGCGGTTAAGTGCATGGACGGCGGTGGAAAAACGTGTTTCAGTACAAAATGAGCCTCACTGAGTTACACAGAAACTGGTTCAATTTATCTTAAGTGCACATTTACTGATGAAGCGTGTGCGTATATTTGTTTACAACCGCTGACTACAAAGATTACAAACAAATAAGAAAACTTAAGGTGAAACCGGACTTTGTATACCAACTATTGAAAGAACATCATAAGGTTTTGTTGGTGAATTGACTTTATTTCTCACCGTTTAGGGAAATAATACCAACTGACCATATTTATTATATATTAGTGTAATGATAAAAAGAAACTCTTCAACAAATTTTATTCAAATCGAAAGGTGTCGATTTCATTTATGTGACGATTTAAATTCATAAAATCTATATATGTTTAAAAACTTGGAGTTTTCGCCTGTGATTCTTAAACTGTGCACCCACTCAAAAACTCGACTACTCTACGCTATTCATAAGATATGCAAGACATAACTGAGCGTTGACAACACCGTTGAGGTAGACTTTTCCTTTGACAGTCAGAAGGCCCCATCTATTAGGTTAGCAACGATAACAACGAGCTAAGTTGGTTACTGCAAGAGTGGCCGCTAAGCCTAGCGTGTCTACATATGGATTTATTAATATGTAAAAGTGACTGGGGCAACTTCAGATCGACCAAGTCTACTATTAGCTAGATTACACACATGATACAAAAATTTAAATGCTCCCTTAACGTTCTTTTTTTCCATATAATAGGCGTTTTTCTTCTTACTTGATCTTACGATACGTCCCGCTTCCAAAGCGGGTTACGACTGTGCAGCGTCCTTTTTTCAGAGCCGAAGCGACAGTGGGCGGCTACCTTCGGAATGTATTTCTGCGCCAAAAAAACCTTCTCACTAAAACTTAATCTACCCTAACTATCAGTGGCAGTTCAGAATTGGTCCCACCAATTTTCAAAAATTAGCAACAGCACGTTCTTAATATTTATATTTATATTACGGCAAATTACTATTACTGTTACTTGCGGTTTCAAGTTTAGGCTTTGTACTTGGGTCATAATCGGAGTTACATTCTCGGAGATTGAGAGTAGATCATACCAGATAGTATCCGGAGCTCTTGTTTGCGGTTGAATGTCATTATAACTATAACATCAACCTTCAAACTTGTCAGCGGCTCTAGTTAGATGACCTCGTGTGCTGCTGAGCTGCTGAACTCTTCAATTATATGTACCACGACCGATAATTGCTAAAGCATATTATTCTTTCTAAGAAGATTGTCATGGCATTAGTTGTTGTGAAATAAGCAAAACTAAGCCAAGCAATTTCTCTTTCTGGGTTTCAAGTTGACTAGAGAACGCCCAGTGGTTGAAATTCAACCACTAAACTTTATTTTATTTTCATTATTTGCTGTAATTTTCATCTGCCGTACCCTTCCTTTCCTTTTCCTTCCCTTCCCTTCAATTCCCCTCCTTTCCTTTCCTTTACTTTTCTTTACTTTCCTTTCCATTCCCTTTCTTTTCTGTCCTTTTCTTTCCTTACCTTTACTGTCTTTCCCTTCATTTTATTTTAATAAACTTTGTTTTACACAAACCCAACCACAAATACAAATCAAGCTTCGGTGTTTAATACTCTTTATGAGTAATCATTTATTTTGTTTTTGTAAACCCTGTTTGTAGGTAGCAGCAATGAAGTTCACATATTTGCTCATATTTGAAATTGCTTGTTTATGTCTCCAACAAAGCTACTTTTCGTGCTCTCAGGAGAGCCGCTGAGACTGGACAGCGTAGCCAGTGATCAATGCAATAAAAACAACTAAAGCAAAAATGCATGACACGTTTACTCACACAACAGCTGCGCTGTAGTGCGAATGCTTATTATTCATTGGTCCACTACCAACTCTTCGCATTCACAGTGATAGCCGATCACACGAGTAGTACAAAGTCGTGCATGACATATTTACTCACACAACAGCGGCTCTATAGTGTGAATAAGTGAATTTGTAGGGGTGTGACTTTTATGTAAAATTTTTTATATTAAAATGACTTTTTAAATTTTTTTTATTTACGGATAAAAGTACACCTCAAAATTTCCTATCTATACATATATAATTTGTATACCTTAGAATTATAGTTTAGCAGAAACCGGTTCTACATTGCATTCATCTTGTCTATTTATATATAAGATATTCCCAGCAAATAAGCATGCTCAACACTCCTCAATTCAGGAAGTTTCGTCTCTAGTAAAAAAATAAATAACTCATCCTTTAGTTTTGACCATTTTTAATTAACAATCGTGTTACCCACATATAAGGTTTTAAGTATCTCAATGAGCTAATTAAGCAATTTGTTAAATTTTAAAAATAAATTAATCAATGCCACTCAACAATCAACCACCCAAACGCTATCACTACTAGCATACAACAATAAATATTTCGAATAAATGCGATTAAGCACACCCACACAGGCAATCAAACACATTCAAGCAAAGTAATCCAATCGACAGATTTTTACAAATCAACCTTCTTATTTTTTTATCAGTCTATTGGAATTGGGGGTTTTCCGTATTTCTTTTGGCTCCCACCCACAATGAAAGCGATTTAAATTAAATCCTAAATTACTTTCATGACAAGCGACAACAAGAAAAATGTGCATTCAATAGTAAATATATAAGTACGACGAGGTGTGCCTTAGTCGCTATGAACGACTACTGCCACTCAACCGAATTGAATGTTAAATCACACAAAAAAGTGTAGATGGGTAATATATACACACATTATATAGGGTAACTGCACTAGTTTCCGGACAGCGCTAGTGTCCGGACAATATGTCAATGTTTTGGGATTAATAGACAAATAACTAACAAATAGTCTCAAATAACAACACACATGGAAATGTATATGTTTTCTGAGTGTACGTGGAAAGTTTAAGTTAAATCAAAAGCATAGTTTAAAAGTTACAAGTAATTTTAGTGTTAGAAGTCTGAGCATGCGTCAAAATTGCAGGTTTTGTAAAAAAATAGTGGGAGCATTTTAGAAAAGTAAGGTTTAGGACAAGTATTTATTAACATATTACAATAAAAGTTAATGATATTTATTTAAAATATAATAAAGTTTAATTTTATATGTAAAAAAGAAATTAACTTAAATTTTCAGCCTATATTATTACTGTCCGGATACCAGAAAAAAATTTGAGATGATTTTCAGTTTCCGGACAGGTTGTCCTGATAATAAGAAAATAAGTCTCAGTTTTGTACAAAACTTTGTTGTTTTTATCGATATTATTATTTAAAGAATGAATGCAGACTTCTACCTCAGCCCTTCGAGGTAATAAGGTCAAACCAAACAAGCATCAGACAAGCGGCAGCTTAGTATAGCTATGGAACTCTAACCTAATAGTCAGAGCCTTAATCTGGCGAGCGACAGGATCACAACATATGTTAAAGCATTAATTGTACAACCTATTAAAACATAATATTGCAGTCTTTCCGTTTTACGGACAAGAGCTAGGTTCCTAACCCATACGACTTGCATACGGCCTCGGAGACTTTGCCATCTCATGTTACTTCTAAGCCGTTTTTGCTTGGTAGATCGTTTATACCTCTTGACTGCTTTTCAATACTCTCAATCGGGTGCGGAATTCTATGGTATACTTTTGGAGAGACTTCCCCTTCTAGGTGAATATATAATCCCTTTCGCTTCCATCTATGCCCATTTGACCCTGTTGCACTTCAAGAGACTTTTAGTTGTTGTAATTTGCCTCCTTATAGGATTTGTTTAACTTCGGATAAGCACAGTATAAAGCAGACTTGGAGCAATCGGTGTAAATGCGTGTGGTACCAACCGAACCTTACGCCCACCCTTCACATCTATTACATCTATTGTAGCTTCAACACCCATTTCGAAGTGCGGGCGGAACCATACAGTCTGTCGGCCCCGTTTTTGATGGCGCTGGTACAGTCTACTGCCACGAGGCATTGGGTCTAGTTTCAATTGTCAACAATATGCTTTTGCCCCCTAAGTCTACGCGTGCGATGTACAAAATGGCATTTAATAATTCTGTCGGGGTGGCATTCAAGCTTCCCATTATAGTAATTATTGATTATGTGCATACTCTCTCCAGTTTGTTAACAAAAGTATTTTTTTTTTTTTGTATGGCTGGTAACCAAGTAAAGACTCCATAATGACTATTAGCTCCACAATCGCGGTGAATACCCAATTAGAAAGAAGGTGAGAAGACTCCGTGCACCCCGCCATGACTATGTAAACCCGCATTTTACAACTAACTTAACGTCGGACCCCAAACAAGGACCTCCTGAAGTTCCTGGAACTTCATATAGCTAATTGTTGGAAAAACTCTACCAATTATGACAAATAAAACATCAACTGCGTACGCCGTAAGTTTGGCTGATCCCTCGAAGCACCGATCGAAAAGTTGGTTTTTGACCAGTTTCCAAATCAGTGAGATGTCCATCCAGAGAGATGTGCATATGATTAAGACGTATGTATTGTATTCAAAGTCCTTCTTTATGTTTCAGAAATACTTTACAAGAATATAGTGTACTCGTATATACAAATTTCATACAAATTTCGAGTGTCCGGAAACTAAAACCAAAGTGTCCGGAAACTAAATTTTGTTGTCCGGAAACTAGAGCAAATCGTACTTTGAGTTTTTGCTTTAATAATATTAACAACATTATATTTTGAAATTATACAGACGTCATATTATTGAGCAATATTTCTGCTACTACAAACAGTATATCTTTTCGCGGTAGCGTTTATAGCGAGAAAATGAGTCGAAGTCATAATTGAGTTAAGTGTCCGAAACTGGTTCGTTTACCCTATATAGTTTATATTTAGTTGATATTGAATTTCCTGGCTCATATAACACAAAAGCTAAGGCAACGTGAATTGAATGAATCGCGCACAATGACAACGACAAATGTCAAATAATAACCCCGAAAAAAATTGTGTGATTAATCTCTAGGGAGAGTTGTCCGCGAGTATTACCTTTTGTCTACAGTGGGGTATAATTCCGTATATATAAGAAAATGTTTATTTGTGTAGCATACTCGTAGGGGTGTAGGTAAATTCTAGCTTACCCAAATTGTGTGGTTTTTTGATAAGTTTATTTATTTAGATGGTTAAAGAAATTTAAACAAGTGCTGTTAAGGAATTTCAGGATTCACTGGAATGCATTCAACATACTTGACTTTTTGAGAGAAAGGGGATGTAGAGTCCCAAAATTGGGCAAACTTGATTGAATTTTTATTAATTTCAGGAAATATTACAACAAATAGATACAGGGGGTGGACGGACAGTTGTTTCGGTGATACAAAAATACACATCTTTTCCCCGGAGTAGAATTTGAAATCGCACTGCTGCATCGATGCTTTTTTAGAGGCACAAGCGGCACATGAGGGAAAAAATTTAAAATTTTGCTTTCAGTACCAAACTGATAGAATATAGAAACTTGGCACGAATCATACCAAGGTTATGGAGAGTATATCCAGAGTGTTTAAGTGACATAAGCTATAATTATTTCCGCACTCTCTTGTAACTCGCAACCAGCTTATGAAATATTTCGAACATATAGTTGATGTTTTGTAATCCCAAATCGGGGTTTTTCACAGCAAAAATGATGAAAAATGAAAGTGATGTAGTTTATTATTATTATTATAAAAATTCAATCAAGTTTGCCCAATTTGGGACTCTACATCCCCTTTCTCTCAAAAAGTCAAGTATGTTGAATGCATTCCAGTAAATCCTGAAATTCCTTAACAGCACTTGTTTAAATTTCTTTAACCATCTAAATAAATAAACTCATCAAAAAACCAAACAATTTGGGTAAATCCACGATCTAGCGGCCAATATCTTATACTATTTTGCTAAGCTTATTGAAACCAATGCAGACTAAAATCCACATCGATGTCATTGCCAGAGTAAACGAAATCGCGAGCACTGCAGTCGAGTTTAATAAACGACGATTAAATCATCGGGTTTGCTGTGGTAGCACAAAATGTCGATTTTTCCTATCGAAAAAGCTGCAAATTAGCTGTCGTTTGTTATTTTTTTATTATTTACCTACTAGTTGTTTACTAGGGAGCCTAAAAAGTGCTGTTTTCATTAAAAATTATCTTGTTAGCTTCAAAATATCTCGGAATAATTTTAGGAATTTTGTTGTTGGTTTTTACGGTCCGTTTATTTTACATATCTTTGCAAGTTCTGCGTACTCAACCCCAATGATAATAATATAGTTTTTTTTTTTCGCCTTCAATTTTTCTTTAAAAAAATCGGCAATAATATTTGAATAATAATAATTATCACTGGTCTTGAGTTCGCAAAACTTAGAGAAATATTTTGAGAAATACTAAAATAAATGCGCTCATAATGAAATATGGAAACCAAAAATGTGTCGTTAAGTGTTCGAAATGTAGGTGAAGTAGATGCGACGACGAGTGTCGACTATCAAATTAGGGAAAGCCACACCTGGTAAATCGACCATCGATCAGACCTTTACAATACGCCAAATCTTGGAAAAAAAACGGTGCCACTATGTCAGAATTTGGTTACCATGCAAATTTTATAGAAATGACGTTGAGCTCCACCTAAATACGGAAGACTCCCTCATAGCCGTTCCATTTAAGCCAGAATTGCGATTGCATGAACTGCTTTACCGACGTGTCGGTTGCGATACAAACTACCGATTACGCTTAGGTACAAAACTACCTATTACGCTCAGAATGGGGCGGTTAACTTCACTCGCTATGCCCTTCTAATAAAATATGTTTACTAACAAATAAGGCCCGAAAAAAAAATTTTTGAAATTGGAAGAAAATATTAATATTTACACTATGTCCTGAGAGTAGAAACTCACTTTGCTGACATAAGGCCGGTTGCATTAAGACTCGACACAAGATATTTATAAAATAAATTCACTGAGAATGCTTTTTAAGCAAAGCGGTCATGCTGTAAAAAAGTCACGAAATAGATAAAACAAAAATACATTTGGTATAAATATACTTACTTAGAAAAGGTTTTAAAATAGGCACACAAAATATTTACTGTTATTTGTTGTTCACCATATTGCAGCTCCTTCCTTCTCAAGGAATCCTCCTGAAGGTGCTTTTGCTATTTGTTCGGCGTTAAGGTTTTTTTGTGTTTTTTCTTAGCAGGAACAAGCACATTCCCTCAACGCTTTGCGAAGAGTTCCTGAAATTATAGTCATGTTTCATATCTGTATCCGGTTTTAGGTAATATTTCACTTTCAGATAGTCATGTGAAAAAGTCCAGAACTGCTAGGTCAAACGTTGGCCTAAACACCCCAATTCCGGAGGAAACACCTCTGCTCTACTTGCTAGATCGACTACCCTCCTTTCTTGCAGTCAGAAGTTAATATCAACCGCTTGTTACAGTTACTGATGACTTTAAAAATATGCCATGAGAGTTCAGAACCTTGAGCGATCTGAGAATATTGATACCTTCCTGGTACTCCTAGTTAGAAAGTAAAAACGACTTTTACTTGCTCAGACTGTACTTTAAATAAATAGAGTTAAGCTTCTCCTCCCATACTATGTATCGTCTCTATTATATTCTCGTCGAAAGAAGAAATAACCTTGAATGACACAAATATAAGTAAAAAACAAAAAAATTCTTAGACTTACTTTCGATCATAGCAAAGTTTTTGTTTAGTTTTGAGAAAAAAAACATCAGTTAAAATATATTAAATAACTTTTTTTTCCAAAATACATTATGACCCAACGGGAGGCATTAAAAACTCATCTCTGACCGAAAAGCGATGAGTGATTATTTCAAAGTATACTTGAAAACAATTGAAAAACTTTTGTAATTTGATTTTTCACACACTGGTGGTGCACTGCTTGTAAAAACAATTTTGTATTGTATATAGAGTAAAAAGAAGAATCGTGTAAAAGCCATATTTTAAACGCTTACAGGATATTGATGTTAGCAAGTTTACAAAATGCATGATGATTTCATGCTCATCAAATATGCGTTTCATTAAACTCGCAGAGTATGTGTGTGCTCTCTGTACTTATTTGTATAAACGGCAGAATCAAGGATGCGAGACAAATTTCTTTGAATTTTTTCCCACAAACTTTTTAGTATGATTATTTGAATAACTTTTTGCATGGGTGGTTGTTTTGATAAGTTCGTATTATAAAAAATCAATAAAACGCGACGACAAAGAGCATAGACAAAAGACTCAGATTACTCTCTCATGAACAAATTGTATCATGTATATAATAGTAGCAGGCATATAGTCTGTAGCAGAGCTCGAGCTAATCGATTAATCGATTAATAGCGCCATTCGATTAAAGCACCTGTGCATTGAGTTATTAGAATAGCACTATTCGAGTAATCGAAAGTTGTCTACTAAACGATTAACCGCTCACTTTCGATTATTCGATCAATTTGAAAACTAATTTGTTTTGGTTTGTTATTTTTCAAGAGGATGGAAAGTTAATGTATATATATATAGTAACGATTTTCCGTCATTTCTTGTCTTACCTGATTTGAAGGCAAGCCGGTGTTCGGCGTTGTGCCTTCTTCAGAGTAGTTTTTTTTTTCTAATTAAAAAACTTCTATATCTTAATTTTTTCTGTGAAATCCGGCATAGGTTTGGCAAAAAGTGAAAGATTGAGGGTAGATATGGTTCACTAAATATTTTATTCAAATTATAAAAGAGAATCTCATTGTCTGTATTCTAAAAATATTTTTCGTCTAAGAAAATACAAAATTCCGCATGTGCCAAGAATCTCAGAACATTCTAAGATATATTATAATTTGATAAGGTGGCCAACATTCCATCAAGTTTATTGCGAATTGTGTGTGAGAAGCGCCCTATCTCATATTGTTTTTCATTAATGCGATATCTGCACAAAACTTAAATATATGGTTAGTAGTGCTCTTGGGAGTCGATTAATCTATTAGTCACTTAATCCACTTTAAGCAGTTGGTTCAAAAAATAATCGATTATCACATCAATATTAACAATTTTGTTATACATCTCTTTTTTTTGCTGTTAATATAATTGATCCATCACCTTCATAAACTCGGAGTCTTCTGCTTAACAACTATGGAAAATGTTGAAATAAATTTTTTTTTTTTTTTTAAATTGTATTTATTCGAATGTATCTGTCTGTCTGTATTCGAATAGTGACAGTTAGCCGATTATTCAAACGGCTTTCAAACAGCTCAACTAATCAGCTATTCGACTAATCGTTTAGTGTTTGTTGGACGATGATTAAACCAAATACCCGGAACGGGTCCGGTAATTGCGCAAGCCATGGTAGCATCTTATGAAACCTTTAAATTCCTTTAATCTGACATGCAAATTGTTCATAAAATTAAGTATTTCTTGTTAAACATCGTTTAGTCAAAATCTCCTCCACACCGGTTCAGGTATGTTATACACCTTAGTACCTTTCAAGAGATGTCTTTATTATTAATGTGTTCACTGAGTCCCCATCTCCAGAGCATTCAATCGTCAGTCTCTATTTTCATTTCAGCTCTCTATAAATCGTCACTTCCATCTTCATCTTTCTTCCCAAAATTAACTCAATACTCTCCATGACAATCCCCGCATCAACTTTTCGAAGAAATTTTTTTAATCTTTTCTCGTAGCATAGAAGGTACTTAAATGCTTTTAATCATTTTTATTTACTTAATACGTGTTTCTTGCTGTATGCCAATTTTCCCACTATACCTTAGTTGAAATCTCGATTTTAATTTTTCTGCGCTCAAGATAATTCAGGTAATCTTGTCTTATCTTACTAATATAAAAAATTCACAAGTTTGTATGTGAGTGAGTGTGTTTGCGAGTCTTTCACGTCTCAACTACTTAACAAATCTCTTACACTTATTTTCAAGACCATACAATAGGCAACAATCTCAATGTGATTCCTTTGTGATTGATTTTGATGGAATTTGGTATGCAAACAGTTAATAGTATGGAAGGAACTATAGGCTATGTTTTTAAAGAATTGGCGGATTCCGGTCTCCTTATGAACCATTATTATTTGATATTTTGTACGTAAGTTCTATATTAAGAGTCGTTTTCACATGTAACCCTAAATATTTATATGGGTGATACATAAAAATGCCTTCAGTTGCGGGTAGAACCGAGTACTATAAAATCCTCGCCAAAATAGTAAAAGCAGTTAACTTCACTTTACGCTAAAAATTATATTTTTCCACGGTACGAAAATTATTAGCTTACTGTGCGAGGTGGTGGTGAAAGAATTAAATTGGTTAAGAGTTTGCAGCCACTCAAAATAGCAATAAAACTTAATAGCTGCAAAAAAATTACTCGAAAACTGGTTAACTTCGAGCATTTTCAATATATTTTGATAAATTGTCAAGTAAGTTGAGTAAATTTGTTTAAATTAAGTCTTGCGTATACGGGTATACGAGTATTTGCGAGTAAACGTACATACCTATTTCTTTGCTCCATAGAATTCGCATAATTGCTTAATCAAGTTTTCAATCGCTTTTTGCATTTATAAAATGCGATGCATAGTGAAAAGCGCCAACTTAATTAACTCGTTGCCAACCACTTAAACATCATTGAATGTGCAAGAGCTGTTATAGACATTAGAGTGCCTCAGAATATTTTAATAATCAAACTGCAAATATGGCAGTACACTTTTTGTTGAACAAAAAAGTTTAAGGATCGCTTACAATTTTGTTGGCAAAGTACACATTTTGAAAGTATGAGCTTTTTTTTTTAACTTGAATATATTTTTTTTACCTTGAATACATTTTTAATGATAAAAAATTAAAACTGCAAATTGAAAAAAATAAATTTCAAAGCAACGTGCGCCCTAATGTACATACCGATACATCCACAAATAGGCGCACATTAATTGGCTTATTCAAATACGCTACAGCATACACATGTTTATATATAGGTTTAGCATGCAGGTATAGGCTTTTTAATTAAAAATTATATTTACCTCACTTTCACTTTTAATCATCCATTTCACAGCGCATGCATTTAACACATGTCCTTATTTTGCAGAAAAAAAGCGATGGTCAGCATGGAAGGCCAATTTTTGGTGCGACAAACATATGACGATGAAATCACATATAATCTCATTGGTGCTGCGGTCGAAATATTAAGTGAGTATATACGCATATTTACATAGCTACACCCACATACATGCATAATTTTGCATTTACACGCCCAGTGGAGAAACTCTAGTTTTGAGCTGGTGCACTTTAAGTGCATTCGTAGCAACTATTAATTCGTCCTCACTCTCTATCACACACAATCAGTTGGCAAGTTCAACAGAAAGATGTGCCAGGCGTCGATATTGTCCTAGTTGTATTACCTCTTCTATGATTCTGACCTAGTGAAATCAGAAAATGTTAACGTGATTCCAGAATAGGCAATTGCATTTCAGAGAACTAAAATTGGAATTCAGAATGTGTAAATTGGATTTCAGAAATAGAAAATTTGATTTAAACTGAATGGCATACAATTTACAAATTAATTTATTCCATAGCAAATGATTTTTGCACACTTCATGGCCTTTATACATAAACAAGGTTTAACATGGCAAAAGCAGTTAGAAAGGTATTTTCTGAAATCCTTTTGGCGATTTCTGAATCCCAATTTTTACACATTCTGAATTCTAATTACCTATTCTATTTTATTTTTCTAATATCCAATAATCGTTTCTTAAATCCAAATGGGAAATTCTGAAATCCAATTAGCTATTCCGAAATTCAATGAACATTTCTGAATACAATTGGAATTTTCTCATTTCAATCTGGAAAAGGTGTAGTTTCTCGTATTACAATATCCAGACAGAAGTTAAACCAATGTAACTAGGATATATCTGGATAGATCGTGTGATTTTCCAGCTACAAGCAGTTCTTGTACCTGCATACGACGATGGGATGACGGAAAATCATTCCAGAAAAACTCATATTCTTACCCTGTCGGAAACAGCAACAATAAAAAGGAAAACCTTTACTAATATTTCTTGCTGAATTGTATGGTTAGAGGCTGTCGCTTGTTATCAAATAAGCGAGAAAGAATATGCTCACATGGGTATTCGTATTTGTCGGTTAGTTCTCCATATATCGGTCAACATTCTGTGACTCCTTCATTTTTTTTTTTTTTTTTCAAAATAGAATTATCCATAATTTTTTATATTTAATACATATGAAATGTAAGCGAACACTTCCTTCCATACCATGTTCCGAGTAAGTCTCTGATATTCTTTCGGAAACATTACTTTTAATGTGTTTGGTCACTTAACTCTTAAAAACGCTGGCAAACTCAAAAGTTAGTCCCTGAGCTTTATGCGTAGTCATGGCAAATGTTGGCCTTTCTGGAGATTGGTTTCGTTGCATGGTGCACTCCAGCGGCTCTTTGGATGAGTGGGATTCTCGATACATATACTTCTATTCCGGATTTTTATTGTCGAACAAAAGTACTTAGAAATGGTTTTTTAATATGCAGGAAAATACCTTTTCTTCGATACCCATAGTGGCGTATTTCATTTCACTTAAAATAGTTTCCGAAAGGTGGCAACCCTATGTGAAAACACCTAGTAAAAAATTTTTATAACGTGGTTTTCGAGATAGTCTGGATGAACAAATATACAAGAACAGCTCGTTTAAAGTTATAAGATATTATACTAGTAAACCCGACCTGCTTGGCTTGGTCTCAGAACTAATATTAGACTGAGTCTGATTTTAATCATTATATCCCATACCAGATAAGATATTAAACTTAATTATATCGCTTATTGCAACACTCATTATCACTTTTCGTTTGATACCCATATTGTACTAAACACATTTTGGGTTTTCTTGGTCCACATATTGGTCGATATCTCCGATACTGGTCAAGATTTCGGAACAAGTGATATCCCAAATTTTAAGCATAACGTCTCGTAATGCAACAATAAAAGTTGCATTCAATTCCATTTAGTATTTTTTATGTGATGTGCGACCAAACATGCAGAGAGACAGACAAAAGTTCTAAAAACTTTTGATTTGGCTTCTATTGGCTTATTAATGATCCCTCTAATAACTTTTTCTTAGATATCTGCAATGTAAAGACATCGACCTGTTAAAATTTTTTTATATGTAGAAATTACCTACCTTGAAAGAATATTCTCATACAAAAGGTTTCACTAAATTAAGTTTTTATATACAGCTGTGTTCAATATAATATTAGTTTAACAACCGCTGCCATATAGTAAAAAATATATTCCTAGATTGAAACAATAAATTTGTTTCGTTACAAAAGATGTTACTAGTAAACACAATAACTTTTTCCAATACAACTAAAAATGCCTAGGGATACTTACTCAGCTACCGGGCTTGAGCAAGTTAAAGTTTGTTACTATCGAACTAGTTCTTCTCAAGCACCTTACTTCTAGTTATATACAATCAATTTGCCTTACTACCCTGCAGTAAAATTGCGTTCCAGTCTCCAAAAGAGACAGTCTTGCCCTACAAAAGCAGTTTGAAATATCGGATATCGATAATCACTCATCTTCAATCAAAACTACCACCGAACTTTTCGGTTAAGAACTAGCCCCTGTTGACATGGAAACCAGTTAAGAACGAATTGCAAAATAATGAACTGTCTACAATTGCCACCGCCAATGACATGGTCATGTAAAAGTGGACAGTTGAAAGCATTGCTTGGATATTAAGCTGGAATTAGTTGTGTCGTCAAACGGTTTACCTCAGCGATAGTTCTGAGCTAGTCAAATTTTCTGCAGGGTAGCTACCAAGCTCTCTGTATTGTACACGTACACCACATCACACATACGTCAACTCTTCTAACCAACTATACACCTACGCCTATCTGCTGACATTACCGTAATTTATTGTATTTATTATATAAATACCGCTGTGAGTTTTTATTTATTTTCCATTTGGTATCCTGCAGATATACCAGCGGATGATATATTGGAACTTTTTGGTAAAACCTTTTTTGAATTTTGCCAAGATTCAGGCTATGATAAGATCCTGCAAGTACTGGGCGCAACACCGCGTGACTTTTTACAGGTTAGTAAATATGTTTTTTGTAAATATGTATATACACGCACATATGTATGTAACTTTGTAGATGTAGGTAAAATCTTTCATTGAGGTTTATTTCATTTTCCCTCTTTTAGTTTTGTGTCAGTTCTATCTAAGGTCATTTATTTATTTAATTTTCACGTGGTTATCTTCGCTTGTTGGCAATGTTGCTTTGGTGCTTAGGCTGTCCAGTGGAAGAAAACTTAAATTGAAAATTGTGATAAGGAGCGCAGTTAAATTGAATAAAATTTCTATGCACATATTTAGACATTTAGTTATATAATTTTATACTGTTAAAACGCTTTTGTCTGGCCACCGGTGTGAGCTTGGGCATTATTTTGCATGAAGATATACGGTTTTTCTCAGTTAGCGCTTAAAAACGCAGCAGACTACTCTCCTATACACCTAAATAGTCCATGTTATTCATTCGAGACCTTGTAAATATTGAATCGAGCTTTCCAAATTTATTAAATGATCCTCAAACCATGACTGAACCACCATCAAAATTTCTCTTTGAAAAATAAAGCGATTCTAAATCACGCCAGTAATGACGAAACCATCTGGTCCATCCATGTTGAACATCAAAACATTAAAAAAAAATGCACTTATTTGAGAAAAAAACTACCGTGGTTTTGTTGTGGAGTAAAGAGTTAGCTCATCCCAACATGTTTCCAAATTATCGAAAGCTTCTTTAATGCGCGCTTCTTTGGCATTTTTGGGACGCCTCCGATACGGTTTTCAGCCGCGAGTTGAGAGCAAGAGACGGTCGAGTTACTGGCTTTTTTTTAGAAACATATCGCTTATCGCTTTCACTGAGGATTTATTCTTTTCCAGAACTTAGTTTTTTGCCACAATTCGGAGGACTGTTCAATACCTACATACGTACAAAGCCCATATACGGTTGCATAAAGTCCGATCACGAACACTGGAAGAGAAAGAAGTTAAGAGGATCAAGTCACATCTGTTAGAGTTCCAAATCTGGAAAACTTTCTAATCCACTAATCTATATATATAAAATTCAAATGATATATGTATATATATATATATATATATATATGTGTATCTATAGATCGACTTGCGTCCTAAACGTATAAACCGATCGTAACCAAATTTGAAACACGAACAGGATACCTTACCGGGATGGTCATGGGCTAAAAAATATTTTTATATATATATAGGGGGCGTGGCACCTCCCATACAAATGGAATTTTTAACAGTCCGTATTTCTGGAAGTATTTACGTTAGACTACTGATATTTGGTAAGGGGTTATATGAAATTAATCCCTACCACATCCAGGAAAATCTGCGGATAACGAAAAAGGGGGCGTGGCACCTCCCATACAACTGGGATTTTGTTATAGAAATATGGGGTGAAACCTACGGGTATAAACTAGTATTTTATAAAAATACATTATACAAAATACATTTTCCGAAGTCCGAAATTTTTATTTTGATCGAAAAATTTCTCAAAAAACAAGTAACTCAAATTAAAGTAGTTGGTAAAAAAAACAACCTGAGATTCAAGTTGTACATGTTTGCTTCATTTTCAGTTCAATTTCAGAAATAGCAGATGGAATAAGTCGGACCTACAACCTACGTCAGGTCTGTCAATCACTCTACCCAATAAGCTACTGACTACTTATGTCCAATCTACTCGTATACGTTGATACTAGGGATGCTCATTTTTTGTATTTCACCAACCTCGTGATTTTCGGGTTCTGATTTTGCAATTAAACGGTTAGTCCCGTGATCTGGAAATTCGCTATTATCCAAAAGGTTAAAAAAAAGTGAAGGATGCACGGAAGACGCAAAAACGCCTAGGAAGAAAATGTAAACAAAAAATTTTTATTTTCATTTTACAACGAACGGCCGAAGCAGCTCAACCCAGCAAACAATTTATTCAAAATTGGTACAAATCGAATACTTATGAGTGAATAAATTGGTTGAGAAACTATCTAATCTTAAAATGTATATCAAATAATAACAATTTGAAAGCAAATATTGCATTTAAGATGGGATTAATTTAGCTTGAGTGGGTACTCCATTCTGTTATTTTTTAAATTGTGAAGAGTTGTTTTTTATTTTTGTAAGGTGAAGTTAGGAAAAATGTTACGTTTATGTAAAAAATTCCAATATTAAATGAGTATTGGTTATGGTTGACCGGTTTGCTTTGTTTATTTGCTAGAACGGTTCACCTAGACCTGTCAAATTTTATTAGTAATTAGTAATAAATTAATTAGACAGCTTTTTTAATTGATAATGATTATGCTAATAGTTTTTAAAAAAAGGCAATTATTATTTGATTAGGATTCGAAAAAATCAAAAACAATCCAAAAAAATTATAAAAAATTTAAAATAATCAAAAAAAATTTTCAAAATTTCAAAAAAAATCTATAATTATCAAAAAAAATTGTTTTGATTACTTTTGATTATTTTCGATTTTTTTTTTTTTAGTATTGTTGATGTGAATATTCATGTGGTCCTACAACAATACCGAAAAAAATCAACAATAATCAAAAAAAAATCATAAATAACAAATTTTCTTTGATTATTTTTGAATAATTTTGATTTTCTTCATATTTTTTTTAATAATCGTAAAAAATCATAATTTTTTTATACCTTTCATGAACATGAAATGGTCCGTCCGTCTGTCTGTTTGAACGCACACTAGTCCCTCAGTTTTAAAGATATCTCAATGAAATTTGATAAGACGCAGCCATTTTGTAAAACATTAATCATTTGTCGGAATCAGCAAGATCGGACCAATACAATGCATGGCTCCCATACAATCGATTGTTCCGATAGACGGGGATTGGCCCATAACTGTTGCAATTAAAAAGGTAGGAACGTAAAATTTTGCACTTTTAGTATATATTATATATGTAATGTGTATAGTGAAAATCACCCACATCGGATCAACATAACATATAGCTCCCGTATAATCGATAGCTTCGATAAATGGGTTTTGGGCTATAAATTTTGCAATTAAAAAGCTAGGAAAACAAAATTTTGCAGGTTTGGTACATATTATATGTGTAGTTTGTGTAGTGAAAATCACCTAGATCGGACCTACATAACATATAGCTCCCATACAATCGATTGTTCCGAAAAATGGGGTTTGTATCTTTAAATTAACAGCTTTGCAGAGTTTGTACTAATTGTGAGTAAGAATCGGACGCTTTAAGCCGTGATGCGTATTCAAGAAAGGTATAAAGTTTTCGGCAGTCGAAGACAGCCCTTTCCTTACATGTTTTTAATTATTTTTTTTTATTAATTGGAAAATAATCATTAAAAATTTAAAGTAATGGTAATCAAACATTAAATATATTTTCAAGAAAATAATCAATCGAACCGGTAATCATTAACATCAGTAATCATTATTTAACAGGTCTGGGTTCATGTTCAATTTAAGAAAGAAAACTTAATCACATACTCGTATATGGAAAATTAACAAAAAAGTGAGATAATTTTCATAACACATTTCCCATCTCAACAATTCCGAGCGAGATTATCGGCATCCCAGGATTGTCTTCCCTAGCTACTACCCATAACTGTGCGTTTTTAATATTTTCCACCATTTTTGTCACTGCATACTGGGGGTAGTGTCCTTGCATTCGCATCAAATACATTTTCCCCCTTCATGCCTTTAGCTGTTAACCCTTTGACACCTGTCTTTGTTGTTTTTTTTTAACTGACACTTTCATTCTTCCATACAAAGCTGCAGTGGCAAAATAAAAAGCAAATTTTCAATTCAATATTGCATCGAACACCCTTTTCCTGCGCTACCTCCTATCTACAGAACAGACACATTCGCTGTGTCATAGCAATGCAGTGCTTCAGAATGCACTCCTTTAGTCTTCCAGATATTCATCACAATGGAAAATGAAATTTAATTTTACTGCACTTTCACAACAGGAGATTTTCTGTTGTTATTAAGTTTTATGTTTTATGCATTTTATTTTATGTCGCCTTGTGTTGTTGTTTCTGTTATTTGTTTACGTACTCTCCTTTCAATTGCTTATGCATATTATTTTTCTCATTTGCAGAATCTGGACGCACTGCATGACCATCTGGGCACCCTGTATCCTGGTATGCGAGCACCTTCATTTCGTTGTACTGAAAAAGATGGTTCGCTGCTGTTGCATTACTACTCGGAACGACCTGGTTTGGAGCATATAGTAATTGGTATCGTTAAGGTGAGTGATCTACTTGATAACAACAGACCATATCACCATATACCCTACAGAAAGGCGAGAGAAAGAAGAAGAGAAAGAAAATATTAAGATGGAGGGAAAATAAGAGTGAAGCGCAATAACAAGAGAGAAACACGCAGTAGTAAGGAAAAGTTGAATGGTTTTAAGGGAAAACGAAGAAGATGAAGAAGAGTATTTCAGTAGGAGAAGTAAAATAAGAAGGAATAAAAAGAAGAGAGATTTAAAGGTTACTTAAAAGGAGTTCAGATTAATTTGTCAAATCAAAAGCAAATAACTTTTTGGCCAGGGAAATGTCTGATGGATATGTTATTCTGTTCTATTCTACTATTCCAAATAAGAACCTTAAAAAGCATTCTAAGGCTTGTAATACGCAATAGTAACAGAGCGATGTAAATCCTATTACAAATATGAATAGCCACATGCTCACAAATTCCTTGACAAAAGAGGGATGGAAGCATTGAATGGTTAAGAAGCGTCCACGTCTTCATATAAAATATTTTTGTGGACATTCTGGCTACTCCAAGATGGTGTTTCTATCAGAGGGATCATATCAATATCTGTTAAAGGACTGCCCGGTTCAGCTACACCCAAAAGACAAATTTCCCAATGTTAACCGGATTAAGTAGGCAATTTCATAGTACAGTGCTATCCCTCAGAACAAAATTGTTCTGATGGCGAGTATCGGAGCAGCTTTAATGTTTAGCTGTACAAGCTTTACTCAAACCTTGACTTAGTTCAGCGAATGAAAGTCTATCAGCTGACTTGGCGGGGACTTGTTGTGCGAATGAATTACAGTAGAGAACTATGTATGAAGGTAACAGGTCCAAGTCTATGTATATTTAACATTACAATATTTCAATAAAACTTAAAATATAAAACGGGGTTCTTGTTGTTGTAACTGCAAAGCACTTCATTTTGTATTGAGGAGGTTATCAAGAAGAAATGATTGCCTTGTTTAAACGGCCAAAATGGTTGAAGCTATTAAGAGCGAATTAAGTAGGGAAATGAGTTCAGAATATGGGTAGTCCTTTGACGGAATGAAGCAGCTACGTTACTAGCACCATCATGTACTAGGCCAAAAGCAGCAAAAACGATTTGATAGACCACTCAAATTTTCGAACCTCGGATTTTAGTCACCTCTTACGACCGACATACCTAACCAAGGCTGAAATCCTAGAGTATATAATAAGCCACTAAACTTCTCTTCCATATACCTACATGTTTTATGCTGATCCGATCGGCTAGGAAGGCACAATTTTTACTACTCAGCATTCACGCGCAGGTCTGCCGATCACTTCTGAGGGGCAACCCGGTTCCGAAGAAACGGCCAGCACAATATCCCATTACTATGACCGTTTCCAAGTGCTATCTCTCTCGATAAATGATATGCCCATTTTACTACCCTCGGAACATTGGTGCATATACGAGTTCTGTCCGGACTTAAAACCCACCGTTGATGGACAAATTGGCGTAAGCTACAAGATGTTGTATCTTCTCTTTTTGATGAAATTATATTATAAGTTGTCACATGCAACAAGTGAAGCCCACCCAGTTCGTCTTTGTAAACAGTCGATATAAAAAAAACCTAAAATAAAACCTTAAACCCGTTTGCACATTTCTACGGCATATCGAATAAATTTTCATAAACTTTACTTCATCCCCTTACAAATCGTTTCAGGCTGTAGCATCCAAATTGCATGGTGTCGAAGTGGAAATTGAGATCGTCAAACGGAAAGGCGATCCCATCGATGAAGAAGACCGCACAGATGTATTCACGCAACAGCAACCACAGCCGCTACAACAACAATCACAACAATCATGTAGTATACAGACACCTGGAATAGCACAAGAAGAGAATAATAATCACAATAGCAACAATAACAATGCCAATAATAATAATAACAACGAATCCGAGGCCGAAGATGAGGACGATGCGCTTGCATTATCATCGGCCGCAGATATTAGCAATAAGAAGCAAGGTAAGCCATCAATTTTGAAAGCTTAAACAAACACCACTGACAAATAAAAACAAAGAGCTTGCACACTTTTATTGGAAAACGAAATGTAATACGGATAAGTTATAATAAGCTAGTGTGCGGGTGAAAACGTGCTGGAGAATAAGCTTTAAATAAGTGTTTTTGAAGGAAGAGAGACAAACTCATTTTAGTGGAATGGGCAGTTGAGGCAAGAGTTAAGGTTCCACGTAGATGGAGTAACTCTTTCTACTGTCAACCATCCAAAATATTAGGTGTGACGTTTTACAACGGTCTTGCCTTCGCTAATCATGCCACCGCGATAGCCACAAACGAATAGAGCCGAAGTCCCTTGTCGGCAGCGCTTGGAAGGAAGATATAGAAACTTTGCTTGCTATATACGAGTATAAGGCTATTGTACGACCGGTTATTGATTACGCTGTGCCGATATAGTCGACTAATCTCATCTTTATCAAGAGACAAAATTGCAATGACAGAGAACACACGGAGTTGTTGAGCAGACAGTTACTAATGAACTGCCATAAATCTAGGCACCCGAACTGTCACCTATTCAACGAAGATCTGTCTGCACTATAATGTGATACGACATCACACCTCTAAATGACCGCCAGACCGAGTCAGTAACTATCTCTCTCCCATCTCGGCGTGTGAACGCCTTTGTAGACATCAAACCACCTGGAAAAGCTGAAGAGAAAAGCGGCCGCTCGTGAGACCCACTAGTACAACTTCGATCTGGTTACTGAAACAGGTTAAACACTTACTTATTCAGGCTTCACCCCACCATACCCGATATGGCCCTTCATGGTACTAAAGATATAATGCAACTTACTCTTCTAATACCAATATCACTATGGTCCAACCAGGTTGAAACTGCTTGCTTCCTTGAATTTAGGTCAGAAGAGCTTGATGACGATTTCCTGAGTGATCGTGAACGTTAGGCAGAACGAAGCACTGTTAACAACAGCAGCAACACTTATCCTTTATATCCAAGGATGCTTCAATAGTATAAACTGGGCTACTAAGCGGAGTTTCCGTAAATTTTCCTTTGCGGTATGCATGTTAATTAGCCAGAGCTGCGGTTGCTATCAAAAGTAGTAATGAGAAGAGTGCAGATTGTTATCTCCAGGATATTGAGTGCAAAGGACGAAATATTTATCGGCCTGACGTCCTTTGACTAGTAAGGAGAGGCTTTCCCAGTTTTAGAAAGAAAGATCACTTCTCTACACACACTGTTTAGTACTTTTTAATTATATGGAGTATATTTAGATCAAACATTAACACGAACCTCACGAATATATCCGACGGGAGTCAGGAATATCCTTTTAACTGTAATCAATTTATTATACCTTTCATGAATATGAAATGGTATTATAACTTTGGTCCGATGTTTGTTAGTATGAGAATAAGAAGAGATAGGCCCACCAATAAGTATACTGAAATGATCAGGGCGATGAGCTGAGTCGATTTAGCCATGTTCGTTTGTCTGTTTGTACGCAAACTAGTCCCTCAGTTTTTGAGATATCTTGATGGAGTTTGCTAAGGTTACGCCATTTTGTAAAACATTAATCATTTGTCGGAATCAGCAAGATCGGACCAATACAATGCATAGCTCCCATACAATCGATTGTTCCGATAAACTGGGTTTGGCCTATAACTGTTGCAATTAAAAAGTTACGAACGAAAATTTTGCAGGTTTGGTAAATATTATATAAGTAATCTGTGCAGTGAAAATCACTCAGATCGGACCTACATAACTTATAGCTCCCACTCAATCGATAAATGGGGTTATGGCTATATATCTTTAAATTAACAGTTTTGCAGAGTTTGGACTAATTGTGAGTAGGGATCGGACACTTATATCCGTGATGCGTATTCATTAAAGGTATAAAGTCTTCGGCACAGTCGAAGACAGCCCTTTCCTTACTTGTTTCTACTTCAAATTTCAACAAACACATTCTTACGATCATTTAACGCCTTTTTCTCCACATTCCTTTCATGCCACCATCACACCAAATGCATATGAATGCTGCAGCTCGTTGTCCTCTTGCTCGAACCAAATCTCATTCGGCCTCGTCGTTGAGCAGCAGCAGCAAACAAGCGGATAGCTTTGATTGTGATCCCGAGAAGCAAGAACAAAAATGTTTACGCCTATTGAAAAACAAAAGTGATGACATCGAACGTTATGATCATGTCCAATTTCTTATACGTGAAATAAGTAACACCAACAGCAACCTAACAACAACAACAGCATCTACATCGTTAGCCTCTACAGACAGTGGCGATGAACGTGCGATAGCCATATGTAAGGAGGAAGCGAAAGAACCGCCGGATGAGGTGGATTTTTTGTGTGAAGGTGAGAATGAATCAATTTGTACAAGTAGTACTAGCAAAGAAGTTATAGAAGCAATGGATAAAATGTTTTTTACAAGCGAAGGTGAGCACCAAATTGGCTATTACAATAACAAAAGAAAATTGTTAATTGATTTAAAACCATTTCGTGACTGTGCATTAATGTCACTGAAGGTGTGTAATAAGTGCAATCAATAGCATGTATGTATGTACATATGTGTGTTGCATGGGTTATGTGAAACGCACTGAGGACGTTTTAGCATTGGTTATTTCTTTTTTTTTTTTTAACTTTTTCTTTCTTTTTTGAGGATTTTATAAACGAATTCTGACTTCGCTTTTAAAATTACCGGCCAAAAAGTTTATAAAAATACCCAAATCAAATAAAAGACTCTCGTTCAAAGAATTCATTACATACGTCCTATTTTTTTTTTTAACAAAGAAATCTACATTAACTAGAGGGAGGCGAGGCCCACTGAACAGAGTACTCTACTAATCTGTGAGCCTACTATTTGGCTTCTTCTGGAAGCCTAAAATGTTTTAAAGAACTTTAGTTTTACATCATAAAAATTTGAAATATATTTTTTGTAAGTAAGGCTCTAGTTCCCCTTGATTCGGAAAAGATTTTTTAGCGCATTTTAATCAGACCTGTTAAATGTGATTAGTAGTTAGTAATCAATTAATTAGACGGCTTTTTTAATTGGTAGTAGTTATTTTAATTGTTTTTCGAGATAAGAAAAAATACAAAAATACTCATGATTTTTTTTTGGATTATTAAGAAAAAATCCAAAGTAAAATTTTATTTAATAATACAAAAAATCAAAAAGTAGTTGTTTTGATTACTTTTGATTATTGTAAATTTTTTTAATTTTTATCCCTAGTAGTGCTTTGCACACAAGGTATATTAACTTTAGTCGCCTAACGGCAGTACGTATCGGCATAAGATAGAGATAGGTATTGACTGATATATATCAAAATGTTCAGGACGAAAAGAGAAATTGATTAAGCCATGCCCGTCCGTCCGTCCGTCTGTGAACACGATCACTTAAGTAAATTTTGAGATATCTTAATGAAATTTGGTATGCAGGTTCCTTGGCACTCATCTCCGAGCGCTATTTAAAATGGGCGAAATCGGATGATAGCCATGCCCACTTTTTATATATAAAATATTTTCGAAAACACAAAAAAAGTGATTACCCAGTACATAATACACCTATACGGATACAATTTGGTGTATCCATTAAGATTGAGGCATAAAATAAAATTTAAAGAAATTTTTGAAAATGGGTGTGGCACCACCCACTTTTGATTAAGTCAAATTTAGAAATGTTATTATTCATAAATCAAAAACTGTTCAAGATATCGAAACGAAATTCAGCACGCAGGTTTTCAGGTATGCAAGTAATGTTCGAGGAAAAAATGGGCTAAATCGGTTAAGGTCCACACCCACTTTTATATGAAAGATTTTGAAGAGGATCGTAGATATATTAAATAGGCAATAACTTTGCGTAAAATAGCTTTACATCATTTATATTTCAATTTTTAAGTTTCCGTAAAAGTTTCCGTAAAAAAAACAAAAAACAAATATAAACAGTCCATTTGTTCCAAGCTCGATCGATCTCAGTAAATTGAACCGATTTCTATTTAAGATAGAGCGTTTTGGAAAAAAGTTCGGAGATAAGGCATTGTTCAACAAAATGAACTCGTTGAGCCGCCGATTTCTTCCATGGCCGTTGATATATCGGAAACGTACATTGATTTGGCAGATTCGGCATAAAAGCCGAATGACGCTGGCTATTTGCCATTCAATGTCTAAACTAGTCCGAAATTCCGATATGCCCGAAAAATTAATGAATTCAAAAAGAGAAAGCAACATCAAGGTACTACGTCGAGGCGTCAAGGCTTATAAACCTGATGCAAGGTTTTAATGGCGAATTAAATAAGTATTTTTTCCGAGGTCATATTAGGTCGGCCTTCAGCACATGCAACAGATTAAGGAGCACGCCACACTTGTCAGCTTGCCTACGCAAATTTGCGTTTTGTTTGTAAAGCCGTTCTAGCGGGTAAGGCACGGTAAATAAAGTAGCTACACTACACATAGGTAAAAATGCAAACATTTTCTTTTTTATTTCATTAATTTCTACGCACAATAAAACCAATATTTGAAAATCCCTTCGCTTAACATTTCCACCAATTGTAAGTAAAAAACCGCTTGCCTCAAATCCAAATATCCCTGTGTTAAATTGATAAATGAATTCTACATATCGTCGGTACCGCGATAAAGGTTGCTAAGCCCACTTCCCAACCAAAACGGTTTTTTATACTGATGAAAAATGGAGATATATCCGACTGTGAAGGAACTTATTGCGCTAAAAAAGACTAAAAGTAAACTTTACTTAGTCTTTAAAATGTAAGAAAAGTGGCTGTCTCAATACAATTTCATAGAAATCGCAGTTTTGAAAACTGAGTGTAAATTTTTTGCTGTATTGAGTTAGCAGCTTTTACCGCTATACCAACGATACACTGCTTTTTCAAATATCAACTTATCGTACTTTTAATACGAAATAATATTTTATTATTTATTTTCTCTGTATCTGTCATTTCTACTCAAAAATATTATGCAGCTCCACTCATCTCGCCCGCCACGTTTTGCAAAGTGTTCCCATTCCATTTGATGTTCGATCGGCAAATGAAAATTGTGCAGGCTGGAAAATCTGTTTCACGCGTCATACCAAGGTAAATATGAACTGTCAGCAAAAAATGCGATAAAAATGTATTACTTACCAGTAAGAAATTAATGAGATATAAACTACATTTTAAAATGTGTATTGACTTAATACTAATCAGTTGATAAGAGGCGTGAAGGTGCTTATTTTTGAAATTCTTATTTTTCATGTTGTGAGGGAGTGGTTGTATAGGGTTTCCAAACTTACTAAACATCCCTTTTGCATTTTGTTTTATTGTTGTTTGTCGCTGAGTCTTTAATACTTTACTGCCCCTTACATAACTAAGATTAACTACTAACTAACGGTTATCCTCCTTCATGTAAAAAAAGATGGTCTAACTTACATGGCTAAAGAGGGTACCATTTTGAAAGTACTCTCATGTAGGTGCTCCATAAAGTACTCGAAATCAAAGAAATTGAGTACTCCGGGATCGAGTAGGTGATCCACTCCTAGGACATCGCCACGTAAAGTAGACTACAATTTTTTTATGTTAAAAAGGACTTCGAGGGAGTAATCTGATATTCCATTGTTTTTTGCTGGGAAGCACCAACGCAAATAAGCATTAATTATTTGACAAGCCCGAGACAGCCAGATGATGTTGTTGTAGGCCAAACTGAGCCCATGCTTTACATCACTTTCAATTCTGCGTTCGATTCTCATTGCAATCACTACAGAATATACAAATTAAATTTCATATATTTCAATGTTTTACTGGTAAATTTTTATTTTACATTTATTGTAGCTAGAGCTGCTGTGAATTATGTTGTTTCATATTTCGTAGACTTCAAATGAAATACATTTCCTGCTCAGACATAGACGCCAACGTAGATATCCATTACTCTCGTGTACAAATAGAAATCCGTAAACAAATAAATTCATTTCAATTTAAAAATGCTAAAAAATTGTTTGTTTGTTCATGGTAGCATGCCCCAATAGTCCAGGCTACAGGGATTTAACACGGAGGCAATTTTGCCTCTTGATGGAGGTCAGACTCAGATGACATAAGCAGACATCACGTAGCAGTTCTGATGGCGGTGTTTTGGCAGACTTGCAATTTCCTCCAATTGGTGTCAGCAACGTTGGGCGACCATATGGGCGCAGCGTAGTCAATAACCGGTCGGCCAATAGCCTTATATGTAGCAAGCAATGTTTCTTTGTCTTTTCCCCAAGTACTGCTGGCCATTGACTTGAGGATCTTATTGCGGCTCTGTACCTTTGAAGCTATTGCGGTGGCATGACCAGCGAAGGTGAGGCCGTTGTCAAACGTCACACTCAAGATTTTCGGGTGGTTGACAGTAGGTAGAGGTACTCCTTCTACGTGGACATTTAACTCTTGCCCCATTTGCGCATTCCATCGCAAACAGGGTCGACGTCGATTTAGTAGGAGATAGGGTCAGATTTCGCTCGGTGAAGAAGCTGGAAAGGTCACGGAGGTAACCGTTGATTCTAGTAACAATTAGCTGCGGTATACTCCTGACTGGGGATGGAATGCATTACCTCATTCATAGCAAATATTTCAGACAAGGATGAATTTAAATGAAATTTTTGGTAAAACTCTTAGAACGAAAGGATATCAAAACTTCATAGCTATTCGGATATCTGCTGTGATTCAGCGGAATTTTTCGAAAGACATGTATAAATCTTCTCCAACTCAAAAATAACAGGCGAAATTTCGCACTAGATTCTCCTCTATAATATTTCCGCCAGTTTTACAACCACCATGTAGGTCTGTTTGTTAACCTGGTCGAGAATTACCGTCATTTAGAGGACACGCAGAAGCTGAAACATAAAATCCCATGGCTTACAAATGACGTGAATTCCTTTCCGTAGTGACATTTTTAAAAAGCTCCCAAAGTCAGCTAATTGTATTGCACATGTGTGCGAAAAAAAAAAAATTTCGAGAAAAGTTTTAAAAAATTAATATGGTTCCTTCGACGAATTCTATTATGGTCACTTTCTGACCCAAAGCTTCTTTCTGCATTCGCATGACAAAACTTTAGGGACTTTAATTCGTAATATTCGTATATCTACGTAGATCTATTACAGCTTATTGTTGGCATCCAGCAAAGAACCGTAAGTCTTTTGAAGGACTCAAAGTCCAGTCCACCTTCTTTCGACATTGTCAATAGTTCTAGGAGATATATCGAGACAAAAATGCTGATAGACTTATTGAGCACATTTTCACGATATGCCAAATCCTGCAGCAAGCCAATGGAAAGGAATCGACAAGCATCTTGCTCTATGAGTAAGGTTAAGCTATCGCTATGAAGGGATGACTGGCATGTTTTGTAAGTGAGACGGCCAAAATTGCTGTCTCCGTAGAGCGCCAATTAATGAATGAGTCATTGAGCTCCACAAATCCTTTATTTTGCTACATATTTCAATGGTTAAATGCTAATATTTATCTTTTTTGTTACTTCTTTCAGAGTTGCGGTAGAAAACTGTTCAATACTGGAAGTCCTCGAAGCTATACGTCCACATTTACAGTTGACGTTTGAAAATATTTTGTCACACATCAATACCATTTACGTACTGCAAACACGTCAAGGTGCGATGGGTAAACACGAACGATATCTGCGATTAAAGGTGATTTGAGCATGACAGTTATTGATGGGTTATGCATGGGCTTATGTGCAATATAAATCTAGTTATAAATAAACTTACTTCATGCTGCTTACTCCTTACGCTATTATAGCTCTATAGTTAAAGTTTAAGACTGATTACTCGGGTAGGGCCCACCTGGCCAAAACTTTAATTAAAAATGGTTTTTTCATGCAAAACTATATGCAGCTACATTTTTTTGGTTTGGTAGTTTTGAAGCAAAAATTAGGTCAGCCGTAAAAACCTGCAATATCAAAGCCCAAAAAAACTTTTTTTAGCCATTCTCAAAAATATATTTTTTTGGTCCTGTGTAATGAACATTAAGGTCGGTTCCAATAATCTACAAATGATCCATTGCACATGCATTGTTATTAATACGCCAGGCATTTCCCAAAATGTAATTAGTACATGTCTTCGATTACAAAGCCGTGAGAATGGCATATTGTGCGGTTTGTTTGGCGATTGTGTGTGAGCACAATGCACTGATACATGGTCTGTCCTTGATTTTAGTAGCGGGTGCAATAAATTGGGGATTTGCATAACAGTGTTGCCTTTGCCGGTTAGCCAGCTTAATGTTTCAAGCTGCTTTGTAAATTCTAAAAAGAACTGAATTGGGATTTATACAAAATTCGACATTTGCATTTAAAAACATCCCTGCAAAAAACTCCATTAGTCTAGAATAGGTCCGGGAAGTGTCGCAAAGGAGGATGCGACTAATGCCAGTTCTGATCACTTTGTATGGGCTGGACTGTTCACATTTGTTTTTACATGTCCTATGGAATGACCAATTATACCTATATATGCCCGAACGGCTTCGAAAGAACTAGTCCACTTTCTAACCAAACGGGTACTTTTAACTCCTATGAGTATGCTACAAATTGACTCACACCCCTTGGAGTATGCTACATAAATACAAATTTACTTTTGTATATAAAATTATAGCCAACTCTTTAGAGATTAATCGCACAATTATTTTGCAGGGATATGATTAGGCATTTTAACACTGGACTTAAATTATGAATGTTTAAAACTACTCTGATGCAGCTAACATTATTACTATATGGTCATTGTTTTAATTGATTTATAAATTGAATTCTTCCGATCGGTTCTTTATTTGTGATGCGATTTGTTAAGCTTTTCCGATCTAACCTACTGTGGTGCAAATAAAACTAGTTTGTTAGTCTGATTTATGTTCTTCTTAATTCTAGGGTCAAATGATGTACATACCTGAGTCAGATCGTATCTTGTTTCAATGTTATCCCAGCGTGATGAATTTGGATGATTTAACGAAGTAAGTATATAAGGGATTTATTTTTTATAAAATAATGATTTTTGGGATTGGATATAAATTAATAAAAACTAAATATGTGGCATATGTTTGTGAAAATGTTGATTATGAACATTAGTAAAGGGTGTTTTTTTAGGGGTATAGAACTTCGAATTAAAATAAAACACAAGAAAATCGTTTTAAGGTCCATCAATTTGGCTTTATTGGAAGGATAATTTTATGCCATTAATGTTTAAATATGATTTCGGGCATGTGGCCGCCGCGGCTGGCTCGAATAAAGCCAATTCTACAGGTCCAATTTTCAACCACTTTTTCGAGCATATGGGGCCGTATGTCGGCAATAACGCCACGAATGTTGGCTTCCAATTCCCCTAACGTTTCTGGTTTGTTGGTGTAGACGAGCGACTTCACATATCCCCAAAGAAAATAATCCAATGGTGTCAAATCACACGACCTTGGTGGCCAATTGACAGGTCCATTCCGCGAAATTATGCGCTCATCGAATGTTTCCTTCAATAAATCGATTGTGACGTGCGCTGTGTGGCATGTAGCGCCGTCTTGTTGGAACCACAACTCATCCACATTCATGCCATCCAATTCGGGAACAAAATAGTCGGTTATCATGGCTCTATACCGGTCTCCATTAACGGTAGCTGCCTCTCCAGCATTATTGCGGAAGAAGTATGGCCCAATGACTCCACCAGCCCATAGAGCACACCAAACAGTCAGTTTTTGTGGATGTAATGGCGTTTCAAGGGTCTCATGTGGATTCCCTTCACTCCAAATGCGGCAATTTTGCTTGTTGACGTAGCCATTCAACCAAAAATGAGCCTCATCACTGAACAAAATTTTGCGATGAAAATCAGCATCGAAATCAGTCTCATTTTCGGCCCATACACCAAAATCACGACGCATTGCATGGTCTCGCGGCTTTAATTCTTGCACAAGCTGGATCTTGTAAGGTCGCAAGCCAAGATCTTTGCGCAAAATCTTCCATAAAGTTGATGGACAAAGCTCCAATTGCTGTGCACGGTGGCGAATCGATTCATTCGGGTTCTCTTCAACACTTTGCTCTACAGCGGCAATTGTTTCTTCGGTGCGCACTGTTCGACGTCTCTGCGGATGCGTATTATCACATAGAGTAAACGTAGTGCGAAAACGATCCATGGTTAACCGAATTAATTGCTCTGATGGACGATTATGTCGACCATAAAATGGACGGAGCTCACGGTAAACTTCGCGAACTGAACCATTATTTTCGAAATAAATTTGCACGATTTGCAAGCGTTGTTCTTTTGTCAACCTGTTCATGATGAAATGGCAAACCAAACTGAACATAAATGACATTAGAGTTGCCAGATTTGACCACAAAATGCCAGTTTTATCTCTATTCGAAAAACAAACCTGTAAAAAAACACCCTGTATATTTAGCAACTTACAAGAAATTGTGGGTCAACCGCACTCACCTTCGACATTTTTCAGTTCATTTATTACATATTTGTATTTTTTTTATGCAAAGCTATGACCAACTTTTAAAGAAACTGAGTTCACAAAGTTTCAAACTTAGTAAGAGAGAAAGTTTTCATATAAATTTTCAATTTATCATCATTATTTTTCTTTAAGAAAATTTAAACTCTTCTTACAATCTTAAAGATCCAAATGTTTGTACATTTCAAACTTACAAGTACAGTTTTAAATCTATTAAAAACTTACAATCTCAAATTTAGAGGACAACCTATGTAGGTAGAGGAAAAACTATTTTATGTGTTTTAATCCTTTTTAAAAGCATTTAAAATTAAAAATATTTTTATTCAATTTATGTTATTACTTACTAGCAGACCCGTCAGACGTTGTTCTGCCCAAAAATGTACTTTACTCTACCTTCTCATATTAGATACATATTCTTCTTCCTCCCCACCTTCCTTTTCTTCCTCTTCACCTGCTTCTCTTTTTTCATATAGTTTATCTCTTATTCATCTTACCCTTTCTATCTATCATTATCATTATCACTATCACTATCCCCATTCCTATCCCTGTCCCTATCCTTGAAACATCTGCTTACTTATACCCTAATCAACACTTTCAATTTGATACCCATATCGTATCAACCATTTCTGGGGCAACATCTATTCCAAGTTTTCGTCAATAACTCGGGCTATCTATCGAGTAAATTTTTGATAGAAACGTTCCCTAAAGCCACCAAATCTGTTAAGCGGTGCCATACAATATACTGAAAATTTAACAAAATTGCTATATCGTGACGTCTCAGCTGTCTTCATTTTTCGTCAGCAGCAACTAAAAGTTTTCAATATTTTTTACCGAAAACCCTTAAACAGAGAACGTCCAAGAAAGTACTTTTTACATCTAGAAATCGGTTAAGCCGTTTAGCCATCCATCGCGGTCAACGGCAAGTCGAATGCTAAAACTCCGGAGATTCGATTTTTGGAAATATAGCACCGCGTGCGTCACCTATCGCACATTTTTTTGTCTTATTCGACGACAAAGCCCGAACGACGGTGGAAATTTAAATATCCTAGCTCAATGGAGACTTAGTTTAAAAACGACACCGAAAACAGATATCCGTGTTTTGCCCTTAGAGCAACCCGATTACCACCTATCGGAGGTGTTTCCTGTTTTTATTGTGTTGTCCTCACGACCTGAAAAATGGGGAAAACCTGTAGGCTCTAACTCAACGCGAAGCGTATTCTAAATTGAAAATCCGCTATCTTATAAAAACATTTTTAAAAGCCTTTACCAATTTTTAAAATATGCTTAAAACATGCCAAACTTTTGAAACAAATACAAATACTTTACTTTGTTATTAGTGCAATTATTTTCGTTTCAAATAAAAAAAAAAAACAAAATAAGACCATATTATTTGGCATATATTTTAAGCGCATATAGTTTGTTATACAATTTCTCCACTTTCTTCAACCTAAAATGTTGCAGATTAGCGAATACGTGAATTTAGTAGCCAATCCCGGTATCTCGGTACTGTTAGCATCCAAACAAATTGCCATCCATAGTATCAAATTCCAAAATACTTTTGTCTGCTGTCAGAATCTGCCTATTATGTATTCTACGACTATCCTTTCGAACGACAATAATATGCAGAAACTCACGATGGCCCATATCTTAAAAATCCTTCGCAATTCACTTTATTTCTACCTTTACTAAAATGCTTTTCAAACTACAACAAACCAAGCTAATTTAATCCTGTCTTTTATTAAAAAATGGAATTAAGCTCATAATACGTAGCCAACAATAAACACAACAAACTCGTTATAACTAGCGAATTGTTGTCATACAAACTTCATAAACCACAAATTGCCTTAAAGCGCCTAAAGGTATGCCACGTTTATTTCAACCACATATGTATGAGTTTTAGCATGTTCGTGTCAATACAACACATAACGGCAGTTTTAATAGTCTACTTTTGTATATATTTAAATACTTTCGAAAATAAAATCTGGCCCATGCGCTGAAGTCACATTTCAAGAGCACAAAGTAATTGTTAGAATGAAATTAAAATAATAACGAATGCAAAAACAGAAAACAAATAGTCAAAGCGGCATGTTTGCCAAAAATCACATAAAATCTGTTTCATAACTATAACAACGGCAGAATCTAATTTATTAAATTTAACCATACAGCATTTTATCATTTGTAATCAAGAAAAATATGAGAAAAAAAAATGTTAACACATTCCTGATATTGGTAAAGCGATTTAATAACTTGTTTTAACTCCAAAAACTTGGCGCACCCATAGTTATGAAGCACAGTGTACGCCACACATGTTCATCCCTGCGTTTCTTAATTTTAGAGTTTGCATAGCAATTTTTCCTTTACTCAGCCCACCACTCGAGTGCGCCCTTTTGTCCAATCCTTGAATTGCTTTGAAACTCACAAAAATGCGTTTATTTCAACCATAACCATTAGAAAAGAAAAAATCAATGTTTGCTTAACACTTTCAGCAATTCGTAAAATGAAATTTCACAAAGCTGTTATTTGCTAATTTCTTTAGTAGTGCTTTCGGCTTCTCCTCACTCCTACTTCTCCCCAATTCATTCACCACAAGTGGCCAATTGAAAATTGTTTGCCCAGCAATTCACGACCATTTAAAAGAAAACTATTGCTAAAAGGAATGACGGCTTGAAAAAGAGCTTAATCCCATTTTAACCTATTAAGTACTTTGTTTTTATATTTAAATTTATTAATGATTTTATTTATTTTTGTTCTTCTTCTTTGCAGAAAAGGTCTCTATATTTCGGATGTGCCACTGCACGATGCCACAAGGGATTTGGTGCTGCTTTCTGAAAAATTCGAAGCTGAATATAAATTGACAAAGAATTTGGAATTACTGACAGATAAGCTGCAACAAACCTATAGAGATTTAGAAAGTGAAAAGCAGAAGACAGATAGGTAAGTGGCAAGTGGAAAGTGTTACGAAGAAAGCGCAATTACTTGAGGTGCCATTTAAATATTTATTTTTGCATTATGGCAGATATAAAGGCCGCTTTTTATACTTAGTAATGCTTGGCTAATGATTACTATAGGAGGTGCAGATGTGATGAATAGGGTAAAGATGTTCAACATTTTCTACGTTAATGTTTGCCACTAGGTAGAAGATGGTTGCTTAATCTCGGCCAACCGTTTATCATGGTGGTATCAAAATTGGAGATGAAGACGATGACTGAATACATTTAGTCCACGAAATTTTTGCGATATCCTGCTTTTGACATAGAAGTGGGTTGAGGCCCTATGGGGTATCGCTTTAAAGACCAAACTTTTCAATTAATTTATCTGCTCCATGAGATGTATGAGAATTAGTAAACTCGCTTTACGGTAACGCCTGAAACATGTTTTAAAAATATTTCAAACGTGATATCTCTGTAACTAAATAAGTTACACGAATGAATAACTATTCAAACCAGACTGGGCCCACTTTTCTATTTCTTCGAAAGCTATTGCTTAAAATAATACTAAGATATTTTATTGACAGTTTTTTTGGACGTTCCGCATATTTAATCAAGCAAATAGTTTTCACAACCTGGCCACTTGATAATGAGGTATGATATATTTATATCATTCGAAACCACAAAGCAACTAACTAATATACAATAGTGCATATCATGCTTTCTAAACTTAAAATAGGGATGTGTCCTCGAATTTGACAAATCGATAACTCAGTAATCGATTATTTTACTTACAGAAAAATTTTATTTTAAGAAAATAATCGACTTTTGTCTTTTTTTTTTTATACTTTAAAGTAATACAAAAAAATAAGAATATAAAGTTTAACAATTCGCTACAATTTAACTTTAGACAATGAAAAAACGAATATGAATTATTAACATCACAAGTTACTGATCACTATTGAATATTTGACTTAATTAAAAATTAAATGAATGAAATAAAACTGAAATAATTTTGTCTTAAAACTAAAAAAAATGCAAAAAACTTCTTCCTTAACTTTAAGTTTAAATAATAAATTTAAAATAAATTATTGCTACAAATGTTCAGTATGACCCACCATTTTACTTGAATCAAGATTGAACAAAAGTGATTTATATGAAACTATGGGCTCTCAGATTTAAAACGTGGAATTCTTAAAATGGATTTAATAAAAAAAATATTTTTGCTCAAAATAATGAGCGATTAAAGTAAAAATCGACTATTGATTTAAACCCCTATTATCAAAGCTCTACTTAAGAACCTAGAAAGGCATCAGTATATAAAATCACGGAAAATAGATACCATCGAAACTTTAATACCCATATAATGTCACACTACTGCTGGAGACCATCAGCGCGACCATCCATACCAACAAGACGCAAAACCAGTGCCGGCGTTCTGCCATCTTCAGCGGCAATTTTCGAACAAGAACTTGTTTTTATCCTAACAAAATCCTACAAACGATGAAGGAAAGTCGTCCGTATGACTTTGCAAAACGAAAATCATTAACAAAAATATTATAAAAAAATTATAAAGACTTGGTATCTTTGAGTTTTTCTTTTGGAATTTTACCCATACCAAATGTAATCAATTTCTGAAATTTTAAAATATAGAGATGGAGTGCAATTAAGTCCCTAGGTCATCAGAAAGTTAGTTAAAAGTTAATTAGCAAGATTCCAATTTCAAACGAATTTTCGAAATAGCTCGCTCCAACCTAGCGATTTTTTCACCAAATATTGCATTGTCACCGGGTATTGACGCATGTGTCCTGTTTCAAGTCTCTACCTCACTGGAATGTTACCCAAAAATCGATAGCAAGATTCCCCCGTTTTCCAAAGATTTTCAGCGTTTTTCAGTTATCTAGATCAAAGCGCTACCTAGGGGAATTTTGATTTCTACAAATTATATTCTCATAGTGTCCTGAACTATGTGTTAGTTTTCAAGTGCCTAGGTCATTGGGAAATAAGTTAAAAATGGATCGCAATATCAAACCAAAATAGGTAGATCCGTCCCAACCAGCGAAATTTTTTTCACAAAATATTGCATTGCATGTTTTGGAACTCTCTTGTAATTCGCAAGCAGCTTATGAAATAATCGTTGGACATGTTCAGTACATCGTGCCGTTTTTGCTCAGTCGAACTAGGAAAATCGGTTTTAAAGCTGTTAAAAAAATCGAGTTCATGCAATTTCTCCCATTTTTAATTTCGACAACTTAAATGCTTGGGATTTCGATGCAAATATTATAGAAAAACTAAAGAAATTACTTATTTAATGTATAATAAAATGTTAAACGAAATACAACTAAGCAAAAATTATTAGTTGTTCTAGATAGATAAAATTAAAAATAAAAATTTTAGGAAAGTGTTGAGAAAAAAATTAAGACATGACAAAAAATTTTTAAGGACACAAAACTACAAAAACAATAAAAAGGTTGGTCCAACCAAGACTTAAACTCTCCTCCGCTCGAATGCAAGTTCAACAACCTTACCAGTCAATATCTGACAACTAAGTATACAATATTTGGTATCGCCCGAACTTAGACTTCCTTACTTATTATTTTTGTTTACTTCTTCCATAAAATAAGCATCCCATTTTTAATTGAATGAAATGTTAGGTATATCAACACAATTGTTGTTTCTTTGCAGGTTACTTTACTCGGTGCTACCAAAATCTGTGGCCAATGAGTTACGCCATCAGCGGCCAGTGCCGCCCAAACGGTAATTAAGGATTAAGTACTTTTGTCAATAAATAATATTTATTTTTACAAACAAATATTGGTATATTTGGTTGTTTCAATTCAATTCAATTATCTTCACAGTTATGACTCTGTTACACTGATGTTCTCCGGTATTGTGGGCTTTGGCAAGTATTGTGCCGAAAATACAGATGCTGAAGGAGCTATGAAAATTGTGAAAATGCTAAATGAATTATACACGGTATTTGATGCATTGACAGATTCAAAGCGAAATCCAAATGTTTACAAGGTAAGAAAAGTATAATTTATAATCGGATTAGTGTTAAAAAGCAATCACGTGGAAGGGAACCTCTATTAATACATTACTTTCAAACGTGAGAGTTATCTACCATAATCTTTGCATTGATACCGTTGTAAACCCGATAGTAAAGAATAAAAACTTTTTCACATTTAGGAGGTGTTTGATGTGTAAACATCTTTGGGCTCGGCATAGGGCAGTCCAGCCAGCCTGAGTATGTTCTTGATGTTGGTTCTATTCAAATATTCTTTGTAAGTGAGATTTGGCTTAGAAATTCTTGGTTGACTGCTTGCTGATATGTGACGTTTGTTCGGCGCTCTGTAAGTTGCATTTTATTATTCGGCAATAGTGCGTAAATACGATTAATGCTTTTAATCGGCAAACAGACTAGCAAAAACCCACACTACACAGTTTTTACAAATACTCGCGATTGTGTGTGTTAACTCTGTGGCTAGTGTAATAAGATAAGATAGAATAAAATAGAGTGAAATAAAATAAAATAAAATAAAATAAACTAAAATAAAATAAAGTAAAATAAAATAAAATAAAGTTAAATAAAATAAAATAAAGTAAAGTAAAATAAAATAAAATAAAATAAAATAAAATAAAATAAAATAAAATAAAATAAAATTAAATAAAATAAAATCGAAACAGTCGATTGTATGGGAGCTATGCATTGTATTGGTCCGATCTTGCTGGTTCCGACAAATTATTAATGTTTTATAAAATGGCGTAACCTTAGCAAATTTCATCGAGATATCTCAAAAACTGAGGGACTAGTTTGTGTTTAAACAGACGGACGGACGGACGGACGGGGAGACGGACATGGCTAAATCGACTCAGCTCATCGCCCTGATCATTTCGTTATACTTATTGGTGGGTCTATCTCTTCTTTTTCTCATACTTACAAATATCAGACCAAAGTTATAATATCATTTCATGTTCACGAAAGGTATAGTAATATAAAATAAAATAAAACTAAAAAAAATAAAATAAGATTAATTAAAAAAGTAAAAAAAATTTAAATAGTGTAAAATAAAATTTAAAAAATAAAGTAATATAAAATAAAATAAAATAGAATGAAATAAAATAAAACAAAATAAAATCATTGCAAATAAAGACTGTAGCAAGAAGAGGAAAGCAAAGAATAAGAAAATGTAGTAAAGGAAAGAACACCGGATAAAGGAAGGAAAGAGGGCGAATGAGAGAAACATCAAATAATTAAAATAAAATTTTTTTGTTGAATTTGAACCACTAGACGCTTTTTATATCAATTAAATTTGTTTGCAGGGCAAAAAAACTTCATGAGTGCTAGGTACTCACGTCGTTTTATTTTATATGGTAGCCAAAATTTCGGCTTCACTGGGCAGATCGCTCAACCCCAGCTCCATCTGACATACAAAAGTTGTCAACTTTAGACTTTTGCTGCATAAGAAGCATAAGAAGAAGAATTTAGCATTTGCTTTCTTGAAAATATGAAATGCAACATCTTGCATCTTGATCGTGGCGCTGTCCTTGTCATGAAACAGATGGTGTTGAACGCAAGTTCATGCGAAATTTCTTTGTGGCAAAGCCTTTAAACACCAGCATATTTTTTCATTTTCGTTACATCTTCTTATTTCGTATTTTTTGCTTTGTCGAAAATTAATGTTTTGTGTGTGAAAGCCAGCGCTGCCACGAAGCAAACTGTGTAATAGTATCATGTCTAAAACTTTTCGAAATATGCTTTCAACAGCCGCAAATCTGTGCGTTTAAACGAGTTACATCTTTGTCGATGTGGTTTCGCTTAAACGCGTTTACAAGCACCCCACACTCACACACACACACACATTTACACCAGCAAACATGTATCAAGGAAACTTAAGTTTCCTGCATCTTTTTTGCTGAAGTGGAATTTCGCCCCTTTGAGCTTTTTAAGCAATTTTCAACTTTGTTGCCCTATAACAGCACCCACTTGACCGACTAACTTGCTTTCCTTGCTCGGCTGACTCACCAAGCGCTTCCTTACTGACTTATTAAACAAGCGCGCCATTAAAGAAATATATATATATATCTATATTGACGCAAAATTAAATGTTTTTTATCAAATAAAAATTTGGGTCATTTGTCAGGGTCATACATAATATCATATAGTTTATTTTAAATACTATATGTATGTATCTTAGACTGGGCAATATTTTTTTTTTAAATTTTGCTTTGTTTTCGTTTTTTGGGGTTAGGGCCGAACCAAGACCCGTTAGGCGAATTTTTATGGCGAATTTAGACTCAGCGTTTCAAAATATTACCTACTACATTAAAAAACTCTATTTCACAATAAACCGTAAGCGTTCAAAAATCCACATCCACACTCAGTATCGAAAACTTCCATTTTTGGAATGTCGGCTTACACGATCACTTTAGAACTGAAGTATAAATGATACAATATAAATTTTCTCATAGATATTGCCTATTATAATCGTCTGTGATATTTTTAAAAATTATTTCTATAAAACTGGCCGTGAACTTAGCTAATTTTTTCATTTTCGGAACATTTCTTGACAAAGTATAATCTGTGTGGCGAAGGCCCTATCATGAACATACAATTTTTTATAGACTAGCAGACCCGGCAGACGTTGTCCTGCCCAAAATTTGTCTTGCCTACATGTAACAAATTGTACTCTTTTCCCTCTCCTCTTTTCGCTTCTTCTACATATATCCTTATCTTCTCCTTTTTCTTTCAACTTTTGCTTTTCCCCCATCCCCATATACCATTACTCTTCTATACCCTCTTAATTTTCCTCTAACAACACCTATATATTTCAAATCCCTTTTCTACTCCGCTTCTTCTTCCATTTCCTCTGCGGGTACTGATGTGTACATTAGAGTGGGTCGAATTGTTTAACCGATATCGCGCCATCGATTTTTCGATAGGTTTTGGGCTCAGGAAAAAAAGTTCCACTACGCATACCCAAAAAAATAATTTTCGAGCCTGCGAAATTTCATTTTTTTGACTTACTAAAAAAATTTTTATTTGATTTTAAAATTTTCATGTGTACTCTCTCCGACCCAAAAATGTCCGCGAAAAACGTTAGCGATAAAAGTTTTTTGAAAAAAAATTTTTTTTGGGTTTTGGGGAGTGTTTTGGTCAAAAAATTTACCCTTTCGCCATTTTTTTGTAAGGGGTTTTTCAGCATGCATGCGAAAATGGTTTCGCTGAAAACAAATTTGTCTCATATTTCCTGTCCCACTTAAAATTATGCGCTAAAAACGTTGGCGATAACAGTTTTTTGAAAAAAAAAGTTTTATTTTCGGGTTTTGGAAAAATCGATTTTTCGACCAAAACAAGTCCCACAGTATTCGAGAGAAAGATTCTTCGAAAGCACCGGCGAGCACCGAAGAAGATTTAATGATGAGCTGTCCAATGAATTGAAACCCAGCGGCTTCGTTGGCTAGGCCATGCTGTGCGCATGAATGAAGATGCTGCGGTCCAGAAGGTATTATTATCGGCACCGGCCGGTGGTAGCAGAGGATCAGGGAGACCAACACTCTGATGGAAAGACCAAGTGGATACCGATTTGCTATCCCGTGGTGTTTCCAATTGGCAGAAAGACATAACGAGTGTCGAGCTATGGTAAAAGGCCAAAATGGCTTAGACGGTAAGGCGGCATTTAAAGAAGAAGGGTTGAAAAGGTGGTTTTAGCAATTTGTATAAATTATGAAATTACGTTTTGTCGCAGCTCTGAATGGCTTTAATAAATAAATTTGTGGCATTTTCTGTTGAAAAACCGAAGCGAAATCTCTAAAGATAGTTTTATGTTGAGTGAATCGACTATCTATTTCCATTATTATATGATCAATACATGAATGGATAAAAAAACAGAAATCTTGAAATAAGCAGGTTACATGCTTGAAGACTTTGACTAGATTTGAATCGGTTCTATTTGATTTCAATATCCATGTCACAAGTTCTGAACAACGTAACTCTAGTACTAAGTCTTCTGCGAAATCCACTACAAGCCCTTAGTCTATCTTTTTTTGTTGAAGTTTATTATTATCACTGTTAACAAAGATGCTAAAAGACTGGTTTATTATTTTAAAAAAATCGTTTTTAATGTTGATCTAAGAATTTTATAATACTAAGCAATAGCGAAAATGTTGAAATTATTTAAATTTTAAGCCTTTCGCATAACAAATCTTACACCATAAATTTATCAATAAATGCCCATAATTGGCACAATTTTTTACCAACTTCACCCTGAAACTTTCTTATAAATACTAAAATTTAATAGGTCATAAAACTGCAAATACAATTTTTTTTAGAAAAATTAGGATTAACATGTATAGAATTTTGATGAAACTTGGTTAAACTTTCCTAGGTTTTGAACAAAATTTTGAAATTTGTTTTTGAATGTTTTTTATTAGATAATGGGCTATACTTTTAAAAAAAACGTGTAAACAATTCTCATCGCTGTCTATTTTTCCACCGTTGTCTGCTCTGATTAAATTATTGCGCCGTGGCACCTCCTAAAGGACACATATATCCAAATATCATTAATTTAGACCAAATATGGTCAGAGTTATGACGAATTGAAATTTATATAGCCTGGGGAATTGGCACCGCCCACGTTTCCAAAACTATATATAGCCTATGCTTTAACCTGTAATCCCAAGAATATACTATAAAATTTCATAAAAATCGGTTGAGTACTTTGGACGCCTATAAAGGACACAGAGTCAAACATTCATTTTTATTTGTAAGATAGAACCATCAGTAGGTATCCTGAAGTGATCCAAAAAACCATACCAATGAAAGCTTGATTACACAGTTTAAAACTTCTAAACTTTTTATTTGTGGAAATTAATTTTCCTTCAAAACTTTATGCAGCTGAATTTTTTTACATCAATAATTTGGCAATATTAGACCTCTAAAAATGAATATCACTGTATGAAACTTTTCCAATATTTTTTTTTTCGTCATCCTAAAATAATAGCAATATAATTTTCGAACAAATATTTTTTTCTGGCCCAGTCTAATATATATGTACTTGCATTAAGTTTCATTTTTATTGGAAACTGTTCAACAGTGATGTCCATGCGAGCCGCTAATTTACGTATACATTACACAGAAAAGTGGTATATTATATATGAAAGAATGCTTGTAAATATATACACCAACGCATGTTAGCACATTTAAATCGCTGCATTCCGCCATTTGTACGACCGACAATTGTACTGCCCACGCAGCTATTAATATATAGCCAACATAAAGGAGTTGTGGTCTTGTGTGCAATCAGCTTTAACATATTTCAAGTGCAGATTCTTCTGTTCTTTGCAAATTTCGTGAATTTTTTATGGAATAAAATTTTGTATAAGAATAGTCCCTTTTGAGTGCTTTTGTTAGGTCTGTGTTAATTCTTTATAGCTTCAGGCCCTTGAAAGAGATATACTTACATATAAATTAGATTTACCAGCGACAATAAGTTAGTAACCGTCTAAATTTAAGAAACCGAGGTAGTGTTATGAGTAACGCAGCTAGTGAAGCTAGGCCTGAAGTTGCGAGCATTATAGTTCATAAATATTTAAAATTCACACCAAAAACTTAGAAAACTTTTGTCGTCTTATTTTTTGCTGAAACTGGTAAAAATCCAGATAAACTAAACAATTCTTAAGATTCCAATTTACATAATAAACCGGTTTTAAAAACTTTTAAATTATTGTTGACATATTTCAAATCAGAACCGAATGGTTGTATAGCACATCAAAGAAAAGTAAAAAAATTACAAATTCTAAGTTTAAGAAATCGAGGTAGGTTTTCAAACTCATCTTCGACTTTTTCCATCTAAAAAAAAAGTTTACATCCGTTTCATGGAGAAAAAAAGAGGTAAAAAAGTATTTTAAGTTTTTCAATTTATCTAATGAAGAAGTGCGATGCATACGAAAATCAATAGCGGTTGTCTCTAAGTTTTACTTATCTACTAAAATAATGGGCCCATAAAAACAAAAATCCATGACCCCTTCAGATGTTATTGCTTGCGCAATGTTGTGGTAAAATTTATAGAAATAGGAGTTTAGCTGACAAAAATCTATCCTTTTTATAACCGTATGGTTAACAGAAAGAGCCAAAAGTCTAGGAACGTCCAAAATGGATCTATAAGAAAAGCTATGGCGGTTTTCACCAATTTTTCCTTTACTATTAAAATAAAACCTTTTAATAACTAATAAAAAAAAAAATTAAACAAAAAAATAAAAACAGTAGTGCCATACTCTCAATAAGAAAATTGTTTACTTTTTCGATGTCAAATTTCTTAGCACCCCTTAATAAAATAAAAAAAGTGTAGGATAAAAATTTAACATTGAAGAAAGGTAAAATTTAATCCAGATACGAATAGGCATTCCTTTTAGAAATATTAGAGTTTTGAAAGATTTTATTAAGTTGGAATGACTACCATGCGGAGGACTTCTTTGACGCACATTAAAGTATTTGAGGTTAGTTTCTAAGATATTATTAGCTGTTTATTATCTTACAAGAGCATTGTAAAGTTTCGAGGTTTATACCTTATTTTAAATAAATAACCAAATAACTTGATAAAGTTGACGTTCAAAGTAATTGTTTCTCTCAATTTTAGGTGGAAACGGTTGGAGACAAATACATGTCCGTCTCTGGTTTACCTGATCATTGCGAGGACCATGCCAAATGTATCGCTCGGCTAGCTTTAGATATGATGGATATGGCAAAGAATGTGAGAATGGGTAACAATCCAGTGGTGAGTGATAGTTCAAATCCAATTCTTTTTTACGGGTATAGAAAAAACTTTATTTATGATCCGCATCCGGTGGAAACCAAACTCTTATTTTGAGCGTATGAGAGAAAGATATGCAAGATGAGAATTCAAAAAAAAATACCAGTGACTGAGATGGATCCTTTTTTGACGTCTATGCCTTATATATCTTACGTGTTGTTGTTGTTGTTGTGGTAACGACAAAAACACTCCCCGAAGGTTTTGGGGAGTATTGTCGAATTAACAGTCCTTGGCCGGATTTGAACCCTGTACGCTCCGGTACTCCCTTGCGGTACTGCCCGACTGTCGTGGTAGCGATTTATGACCAGTGAAACCTTTTAGGTCATGTCACCCCTGTCCTTACGGAAGGATAAGATGGTTAATGAGCGGTGAGGGGCATCATATCCGTAGATCAGCCATCGAGTTGCACGTCATAACCTTTGTGCATATTAGTCGCCTCTTACGACCGGTATGCCTGCCTCGGGTATATTCTAAACCCCTAACCCGCAGGGTTACTTGTCGCTATGTTACCCCCAATTCTCAATATTTATATATTGCGCCTAACTTCGGTTACCAAATATTTTTTATGTGTGTAGAGCTTAGACGGCGTCGGCGTTTTTTGAGACTTGGTGAATGTGCCGCTATCCATTTCAATAATGGTATCTCCGAAGCCGAGACTACCAACTACTAAACAATTCCAAAAGTAACTCTGACAAACCGTCCACCAACTTTACAGTATTAATCCCACCACTTGACTGTTCACTAACCGCCCCGGCATCGAACAACCGTTGCTGTATGTATGTTTGTACTCTAATAACTAAATAGTTAACTGCTCAATGAAATTTAGTGGTTTTATCACTGATTTAGTGCGAAGGTCTTACTTGAGATATTATACTTGCTGCTATATATACTGCTCTTATTTAAGTTATTTTTAAAAATATCCAGTATCAATTAGAACGACCATTTTAAACAAACCAGTCTCGTGAAACGCTATTGTTTTTGTTGTTGTATCTAGAGGCAAAAACACTACTCGAAGGTTATGAGGAGTGTTGTCAAAAGTGACAGTTCCCGTGCCGGATATCAACACGGGCACTCCCTTGCTGTATATGGCAGTGGAACCTTTTAGGTTATCTCATCCCCTCCTTCCGTAAGTAAGAAGAAGGTTGTTTATGGTGGTTGAGAAGCATCATATCCAAAGATCAGCCATCGAGTTGCACGTAATTACTCTTCCTGGATTTTGGTCGCCTCTTACGGCAGGCATAAATACCGACACGCTTTACTGCACCATAATTCGTTCTCCTACCAAATTCTGATATAGGGAGTTTAAAAAAATAATCGTATTAATTTTTAACCACTAAGGCTGAGTTTAATATTTTTGTACAGTGTTCCCAAGCAAAATCTTAAAATTGGTGGACCGTTTTCGGATATAACAGACACCCTAATGTTTAAATATCTGAACAGTAGCTACTTTTTCGCACACACTGTGTGTTGAGCATTACTTACAGAAGTCTCTGAATTACTTAAATATTATGACAAAATTTATTTCAGTAAGCAGACGTCTTTACTAAATCTTAAAAGTAAAATCCAAACATTTCAAAGCAAATGTGTATCTTATATATAAATAGACAAGATGAATGCTAAACTATAATCCTAAGGTATACAAATTATATATTTATAGATAGGAAATTTTGAGGTGTACTTTTATCCGTAAATAAAAAAAATTTTAAAAATAATTTTAATATAAAAAATTTAACATAAAAGTCACACCACTACACATTTACTTATTCACACTATAGACACGCTGTGTGTGTGTGTACTTGCTTTTTGTGTACTATGCTGAATCGTGAGCATAGCCGAGGAGTTGCTTTGTAGGAAAAAATTAAGAGCCGTAGTAGTGTGAGTAGACTTGCCATGCATGTTTTTGTGTTATTCGTGTGGACGGCTCTCACTGTGAGTGCGAAGAGTTGGTAGTGGACCAATGAAAAATAAGTATTCGCACCATAGATACTCTGTTGTGTCATGCATTTTTGCTTTAGTTGTTGTTATTGTATTGATTACTGGCTACGATGCCCAGTGTCAGCTGCTCTCCTGAGAGCACGAAAAGTTGCTTTGTTGGATACATTAAACAAGCAATGTAAAATATGAGCAAATATGTAAAACTCATTGCTGATACCTACAAACAGGGTTTACAAAAAAAAAATAAATGATTACTCATAAAGAGTATTAAACACCGAAGAAAATTAAAGGAAAATAGAGGAAAGGAAAAGAATTGAAAGGAAGGAAAAAGAAAAGAAATAAAAGGAAAAGGAAAGGAAGGAAAGGGAATGGAAAGGATAGGAAAGGAAGGAAAATTAAAGGAAAGAAAGGAATGGTAAGGAAATGAAAGGAAGGGAAGGGAAAGGGAATCAAAGGAAAGGTAAGAAAACGAAGGGGAAAGAAAGAAAATAAAAGGAAGGGAAGGGAAAGGAAAAGAAGTTTGAGGAAAGTAAAAAATAAAATAAGAGAGTAAAAAAAGAAATCAAGGAAAATAAAAATATGTTAGAGGAAAGGAACGACATAGAAAGGAAGAAAAAAAGGCAGATAAAACATACCTGCAGCAAAAAAATAAAATAAAATAAAGTTTATTGGTTGAATTTCAACCACTGGGTGAACTCTAGTGCATCTAAAAGTACGAGCAACTGCGCCGCAAAAAGGCAACAATTACATTACCTAAGTGTAAGCTATCATTTTCAGTTTTGCAAAAACAAATTAAATAATTGCTGTTAGAAGCAACCTTGTAATGTTTTTGACTGTTGACGATAATGCTGTGAGAGCACGTGTAAAGCGACAAATGCTGAAAATGTCTGAATGTGGGTTCTGTGTCAAGATTGCGCAAACAAGTTTTTAACTCACTTCTTAATGCATGAACTTGCGCTAAAGTGAATTAAGATTTTGTACCCTTTTTAAGCATTCTGCCACGCAGAATTTAGTAAATTAAAAGCAATGTTTTTTTTCTCTGCTTAACTTCCAAGAATAGTAAATGAAGCAAAAAGTGGCAGAGTAGTCTGTGGCCAAGTATTTCAAAGAACAATGTCTAAAGTGTAATTGTCGACCATGTTTCAAACTTTTTACCCCACTTCCTGTGCATCTATGTTGATCTCTGTTCTCGCTTCACAAACACATCTTTACTTCCATGGACTTTTTGTGTGTGCCAAATATGTGCTTTTTCGTTGTCTCGGCGGTAAAAGCTGATAAGTTTATTTTTCACTAAAAAAGACTTTTTCGCACTACTGGAAAGGTTGGAGATTTCTACGCTTGCTGGTAACAGAGAAGCACGTGTTTAATTTCAGAATCACTGAAACTTTAAAACGAAAATCAGCTAACTACGAAAAATAATTAAAAGCTGCTACCTCAATAACTTTTTTACACATTTTTAAAATTTGGAAGTTGAGTGTACTGTTCATTCAATTGAGTTTTATCTTTTTTCTGAAAAATCTCGCTGAATGAAGTTAGCAGCTTTTACCGCCTAGACGACTATTTATTGATAATTCAGTGCACCAAATAGATCTAAAGTGTTTTACTAGCTCGGCCAAATGACCAAGGGCAAAATATCTCATCAACAATAACTAGTATATGATGTATCTGAAGTTCTTTACAACGTAATGCAAGTTGTAATTGTGCGACAGGATACTCGAGGCGATGTTTCAATGTAAATTTGATTTTATAAAAGATCTAGCTGACACGCAAACTTCGTTCTGTTTACTTCCAAGTAAGCAAAATACGTTTACTATAAGCTTACGAAAATCTTACTTTAGAACGCTTTAAGTTTGGAACACGTTTACTATAAACATTGTAAAACGTTTGGAAAAAATGGTGGAATCCACGAAAGTGATCTCTTTTTAAACAATTGCGAATGAGGTTTGGAAAACCATTTTTAATTAACGTTTTACCTAACGTACAGTAAGGATTTGTTGAAAACTGATTGATAAAACTCCAATTTAGGCAATGACGGTGAAAGCGGGCCAGTAGCCTAATGAATATGTTCTAGACCTTTGCCACGAAGGTTGCTGGTTCGAGTCCCGACAATTTTCTCAACTTTTTTTTATTTAATAAATTGCTATTATTTTTAAATACTGTCGAACTTCTCTATAACGAACTCCTATATAACGCAGTTTTTCTATTGCGAAGCAATTATAAGAACACTGTGTTTTGGGTCTACTTTGTATGTATTGTAATCTCCATATAACGTATTACGAATTTCCCTATAGAATATTTCTTTATAACGAAGCATTTTTGCGACCGTAACTTAAAGATTGAAGCGTTTTCAATCTCCATATAACGATCATTCATCAGTTGAAAGTTTCCGCACCTATTTGGAAATGAAAACCAACGTAACAAATACTGTGTTTACTTCTCTAAATGTATTAGAAAATTATATTGAAGAAGAAAAGTGGAAAAATGTACTTCAATTAAAAATAACTGACTACTACAAATAAAAAATGTTAAAAGGAACAAAATTGTTTTTCTTTTCTATATAGCGAATTTTCTTTATAGCGAAGTAAATATCCAGTCCCTTGGAATTCGTTATAGAGAAGTTCGACTGTATGTTTTATAATAATTCAGTTCCATTCAGTACTTTTTTTACAATTCAAGTATAATAAAAAAAATTTAAAAAAAATATTCGGCACCACCTTTTTTATCAATTTGTGACATGCTGCTTCCAATTTTTTACATAAATTTGCGGGAGCTCCTGTTTTTTGCCTACTCCGAACGTCATCTGCAAAAATGAATTTTTGCTAAGAAGCCTTCCATGGCAGAAATACCCTCGAATCCCGTTTTGAAAAACTTTTTTCAAACCACTTTTGATGTTAGCTGTTCCAGGACTCAAACCTTGGGCCTTTCGGTGTGGTAGGCGGGCAACACTACCGCTACACCACGTCGGCCATATAATAAAGGTTATATAAATCAAGTAGGTAAATTATTTATCATTAGTTTTGAAAACTGCCAAACTGTTCACCTCGCAGAAAGTTTACCTCAAGTTAATTCCCCAAAGCATGTTTAAACGTTTGTGAAATTTTTTAGTTACAAACTTGTTTGGAAAACATTTATTTTAACGTTACGAAAATATTATTTAATAAACTAGCTTACTTCATGGTTTATTGGGTTTGCTTGTTGTGTATAAATGTTATGTTTTGTTATTTGTATATATTTTTATGTTTTGCATGGGGGTATATATACTAGGGTGGAACCATCTGCTGCCAACTTGTCGTGGCAGATGGACAGATTTTCAGTGGCCGATTGGTTCGCCTTTTTGCGTTAGGTTTTCTTGGGCCTCGTTATCGAGTACATTTGCGTTTTCTTTGGCAGAATAGTTTGCCCTTCTGGGCTAGGATTGTCTGGTGTCTTCGTTATGGGTAAGGAGTGAATTGTGGGATTTCGGAAGGAGATTGAGGGATGTTAGGGTAAGGCAGCTGGCCTATCGCAATTCATTCCCTCGGTAGGGAGCAGAATCAGTTTGACCAACGGTCTTCTGATCTGATCCTTCTCGGTCGTAAGGTCAACTACACAAACCCGTGAGGAAGTGGCTCCAGTTCCGCGGGCTCGTTTGAGGCTGGACTCAATGGTCGCGAATTGAGGCATGCCTCAATCCAGCATAATAGCGTCCGGAATTCCTCATATGTGAATTTGTTAGGTGAGGCTATTTTCTTGAAGTGACTCTGGAAGCTATTCACTCCCGCCTCCCAGAGTCCCCCCATATGTGGAGCACCGGCCGAAATAAATGCCATGTCATCGCTCGATGACTATATTTCGATAAGGTTTTATCTCGGACTTCCAAGATAAATGCCTTGAATTCAGATCGTAAAGATCTTGAAGCTCCGACAAAGTTAGTAGCATTGTCGGAGTAAATGTTTCTCGAGCATCCTTTTCACTGGATCGCTTTCCTGGTGAAACACACAAAAAGGCAAACGTACCCTTTTGAGAGTCGACATCCTCTATAGTGGTAACTTTTGATGCGTTCGCATGGAAGGATGCCCATAAGTTGAGTTTGCGCCCGTTTTTTATAAATGGTGCAGACTTCGCAGTTATGGATGGTGGCCCTAAGCATGTTCTTGACATTCATAATCCAGTATTGGGTGCGGATGAGACGGAGCATTAGTTGGTTTCCCCCATGAAGGGAGATTTGATATACCATTTGTACAGTCAAACGCGTTAACCTTCAAGTATAGGGCAGTATGATTGGGTGGCGCTTGTTGCAAGTGAGGTCTTGAGACGCTCCAATACGACCCCCGGCTTTAATCATTCTTCATCATAATATTGCTTCTAATACAATTTAATCAAGCGGTGAGTCGTTGTCTTGATATCATAGGATAAGATTAGGCAAGATTTTTTTGGAAAGGAAGCTTTTGTTTTGGGATGAGTTCTTCGAAAGAATCTCATGACATATGATAGTACCCTCAAAGCCCTCGGTAAATCCGAAAAACGGTCGAGAAGATCATTCCTTGTGGCTTTGATATTGCTTAGGTCTGCGCTCTCTTTTCCTCCAATGATGTATGATATTCGTTTTCTTGTACTGGCCATTGGCAGTTGTCTTCTTGCAGCCAAGAAGGTCGTTGCCCCCACAAAGAATTGTTGACCAAATCCGATGCCGGTAGTATCTGCTTCCTAAGTCTGCTGGATTCGATTCCGAGTTCTAAATAAAAAGAAAACGAGAATTCTCGTTGGAACAATGTGGCGTTTTTTTTTTATTCAATTGAAAATTAACAATTTTGGCAACCTGTAAAATGGCAGTGGTGGTAAATCCTGGGTGACCGTGATGTAGATAAGTAGACGCTCGATGGAAAAGTAGACGGTTTCCTAGTTGAAGACAACAGTTGAACCTGAAAATCATCAACCGGTTTTAAAGGGAGGTGCAAATTATTGTTTTGCATATGCGTAGTGGAACTTTTTTTTTCTGATCCCAAAACCTATCGAAAAATCGATGGCGCGATATCGGTTAACTTTCGTCCATTCAAATCGACGCACCCTAATGCACATATATATACATAATTGCTTAAGTACTCTTTTCTATTCACATAAATAACCCCTTTTGGGTCGCCCACAATAAAAGCTCAAACACCCACGTTCGTACTTTGTGTCAAGTTTTACGACATTTCAAAAGTTTTCAAAATTATGCTGATAAATTGCTAAATTTCTCGCTAGAGTTGGTTTTGCGGTGTTACATACATCCTAGCAGCAGTGTCACGCCACGAATTTCAAGTTGATCAAGAATTTCCGCTTTGGTGCTTGTGATGCGTTAGCAATCTGTCAAAAAATCAACTTAGCCTTAATGCATACTTAGCGCTCAGTTAAATCATGTCAACTGGTTGACGATGCAAGGAAGAGTGCAGCTTGGTAGTTTGTAATGCTCAAGTCACGGACATGTAAAATTAAGTTGAGGGTGCAAATGTTAAATTGCACGAACATCCTTAGGATATAAGTTGGTTTGTAAAATTTAAATGCTAGAGGGGAGCGAAAAAATTGGTCGGCTGTTTTTTAAGATATCGATTTATTCAAAGGAGTTTATAATTGTTGGTGAAATTTATTATTATTGCACCTACATAGAGGAATTCGTATTTGGACAAGACGGATTTAGTGGGCACTCTACGAAGAAAATAACTGCCGAATTTTTTACCTGAAGCAACGAGTACTTCAGGAACTACCAAGTTGCCATCATAACAACAAAGCAAGAATAGGCTACTAGACAACATACTATTCAAGGTGCCATCAGCATATTCACTGTTAACTCTAGTTCTGAAAGGAAGATAGAAGAGGATATCGTCTCACCGTACCTAGGGTTCTCCTGGTAACAGTTCTCACTGGACACTATTTGGTAGGCACCAATGGCCATACTTTACACTCTTACAACTATTTCTCATTTATCTTACGGTGAATTGGTCCCTGTACCTGGCATAAAAGTGCGCAGAGATAGTATAAGGAATCACAATTTTCCCACCTGGGGACTGAGTGTAGAGCTGCCCGAAATACACACCGGATTGTTGCTAGTCTACTGGCACTTAAAATGATCCGGAAGATTGATGTTCCTTCCCGTTGAATCGAATTCCACGGCATACAAAATACATTTCATATAATTAAAATTAATATCCACAAACAGCAGCATATTGATTCCTATTTAATTAAATTCAGGCACTGCTATTTTTAATATCTTACTGTTCCCCCTTTTTTTAATTTTTCCATTTCCACAGCAAGTGACAATTGGCATTCATTCGGGCGAAGTAGTGACAGGCGTGATTGGTAATCGTGTGCCACGTTATTGTCTATTTGGAAATACGGTTAATCTGACAAGTCGCACAGAGACCACAGGTGTGCCGGGATGTATCAATGTCAGTGAGGAAACTTATAGGTAAGTAAAAGACAGTTTTAAATTTTTTTCTTTCTTTTTTGCCTTCACATAAATCACACACTTATAGATATATCAGTAACAGTATATAGAAGAAAACTTTAATATATGTATCTTAGTATTGCATTTGCATCGACATTTGCATAACTTGGCTGGGGCAGTAAGCTTACAAATGAAATTGTGAAAAAATAAGTTTTGACAATTCAAAAAGTTTTCATCCACTTGCACAACTCGTTGATCTTCCTTTATTCACTTGCCTCTTGACTAACTTGTAGATTATGTTTATAGCAGAACTTACAATTGAAAAATCTTGTTTGCCCTTTTCTTAGAAGTTAGCAACATTTTTTATACCAAAACATGCCCAGTGCCGACAGTTGATAACAAGAAAATTGGTGCACAAATGTTGAAGTACCCTATTTTGTTTTAAATAGACATTTTCTCAGACTTGCAAACGAGGTAATGAGCGTATGGAATATCGGACAGATTGTATATATACAAGAACAAAATATTCGTAAATATAAATTTTATAAGAGACCTAACCCAATTGACATATAAGTGATAGAAACAGTGTTGGGTACTTTAAGGTAACACATTAGGTAATAGTAACATAATTTTTCTATTTGAATTTATATGCGCGGTCGTCTGGAACACTAGTAATTGCAAAAAAGCGTTAGCTAGGGAGATAGAATGGCTGCGACCCCGGTCATATGCCATAAAAACTCATCGAACCTATTAACAGCTCCATCATATATAAACGCACAGCGTGAATTTTCTGTCAGAATTTTCTTATGTTCATATAACTTGTATGAGAGCAACCTAAATTGAATTGCGTGCGTTAAAAGCTAACTCAAAACCCAAAAATGATTTTTCGTGACTTTTTTACTGACGTAATGCCATTTGATTTGATGATTTGATTTTTTGGTTCTTTTTCATATTTAAATGAGTTGTTTTATAAAAATGAACTAATTAAAAATGTGTACGAGGTGTATTAGTTATAAATTAAAACTTCTATTTATATAAAAGCCATTGATTTTTGGACTCAGAAAAGCCAGGCACAGGACTTAATTTCGGTTGCTCATATATTTGCGCGTAGCGCGTTTATATGTATATCGAGTCCTAACCGCAATTTTGGTTTAACCAACAAAATAATGAAAATTCAGTTTTTTACAGATGTCGGTAATTTTGTTTATTTCAAACCATGTCAAAAAAAATCACAACCGTAAAATGTTCCATTACAAAGATAAACCAAAAGCAATTATGATGTAACTGATATTTTGCATTAAATTATTTTGAAAATTTAATCTAAAAAACCTTCTCCTGTAAAATTTTATTTTTGTTGGTTACACTAAAATTGCTGTTGAGCCGTAAGGGGAAATACGGATGTAGCAACCAACCAGAGGGATGTTTGGAAGTCCTATTTCAGATACCCTCTTCAGATTGCCTAGTGACCTGTGCATACTGATATAAGTATGTGAATGCCCATTCTGGACCTGATTAGGAGACTAGTTGTTTTATTTTTGCTATAATTTGGCCAGGTAAAAATGTTGGCTACTAGTAAATGTACAAAGGTTTTTATTCTGGTTATTAACTCATTTTCTTCTAATGTGCCCCTACGCGCCAGCTCACCAGCCTTCTCATGACAATCGATTCTTATGACCCGGAACCTATATAATCGATATTTCCGGAAGGTCGGTTAATTTCTGCTTGAAACAGACTTTAATACGATGGGATTCCAAATGGGATCGGTGCACTGAAAATCCGTTGCTGGTGAGGTTGTAGTTATTCCGAAGAGCTTCCCAGCAGATTGCAGAGCCAAAGGTGGAACAGATCGAACGACCACCTCATACATCTTGGCACCATCTTCGACTTGAGACCTCATTTCTTACCGAACAACGGTTTAAAGACGTAGAAAGGAATACATACATCCGATAGGAGATAGGCAAAACCGCTAAATATTTAATGTAGGTATTTCGAAAGTAGGCAGCTTGTATTTCGTCGTGAAAAGTATTAGATCCGTTTTGTCCACACTAAATAAATTTTACATTCTTTCCATGAGTTCACTGATCGCGAAAGGGAAGTGGCCCGGAACCACGTGGTCTACCTTATTTGCATGAATTTTACTAGGATATCGTTTATAGTAAGGATAGACAGCAGAGGTGAGAGCATATCTACTTAATAAATCTTGCTCCACCAGCTCAGCTGATATTCCACATAGGGTTTCTCTACCCTTGCTCCTACGAGTGCTGATGGTATTGCATCGGTTCTCAAGTTATTGAAAGCGCCTTCCACATCAACAAACGCAAAAGTTTTTGTTACAAAAACGGCAATTTTAAAATTTGAATAACTCTAAAGTGCCAAGCACTTAAAGCGCCAACTAGCCCATGCTACCGAAATTGAACTTCAAAAGAGCATATACGTTTTAGTAGCTTTGATTGACTCTGTGATATTGAAATGTATTAAATAGCTCCATTATAAACTGTTGGAAATAGTTATTAATATTCACTATCGAAATTAAGGTACTCTTTACTTGAAGGGATCAACGTTATTGCCGATACCTACTGAGTCAAATTTCGAATTTCAAAGAAGTAACGAGGACCTTAAATGTAAAATACATGGAATGGGCTGTATCGACCACTTTTCCTATACCTTAGAGTTGCGCTTTAGTGTTATTCCGTTCTTTTTAGTCAACTTTGTAGTGACTTTAAAGCTACATGCATTTGGTAACCACGACTTCTTAGTAAGTTGTTTCGCCGTCTTCCATCTGGCTTTTCAAATTTTATGCAACTCTTAAGATATTTTTATGTAAAATTTTTGAAATTAAAGGCATTTCTAAATTCTCTAATTTTTTTGTACTTTAAAATTAATCTTTACTGTGAGTCAGTTCTTTGCAGTGAATATATTTTTTAAGTTATTTTTTTTGGTAACCACGACTTCTTAGTAAGTTTTCTAAAGTCATCTCCACTAAACTATTTCAACGCAAAATTTACTGCAGTTCTTTGTAATCAATGCCACTTTAAAGTTCTTTTTTTGGTAACAACTTAAATTTATCTAAAAATTTTTTTTTGTGAAAACACTAAATTATAAAAAACACTAATATAAAACGTAGACGAAAAATGCTCTCTAACAGATTTTATCTAATTTTCTTTCAAATTGTTATATGGCCCTTAAATTTTGTTAATGTAAAATTTTTAGAAGTGGCCACATCTCTAAATTTTCCCCTTTTCCCATTCTTTAAAGTTATTCTTTAGTATCCATCAGTTCTTTGTAGTCAATTTCACTTTAAAGTCACTTTTGTTTGGTAACCACGACTTCTTAGTAAGTTCTTCTAAAGTCCTCTTTCTTATAAAATCTTAAATTATTTTTGTGGAGACACTAAATAATAAAAAGCAGTTATATAAAACGTGGACGAAAAATGCTCTTTAACAGATTGGATCTAATTTTCTGTCAAATTGTTAGTGGTAAGTCACTTAAAATACACGACATTAGTCGTAGCTTCGCGTCAGTGGTATTTTTTTGTATGCGTCTTACAAGGCCAAGGGGATACCCTTAATATTTTTCAAATATATCCATAGTTTATATCAAAGTAAAAATCATAACATCAAATCTTGCGGTATACTGAATATTCAAGTGTCCCTATTTTTGGGTAGAACAGCTGTATCTAATCTTTTTATTTTGGAATATTACAAACTAAATAAGCAGCGAAAAGGCAATTTACTGTGCAGTGAATGGCTAAGTTTCCAAAAAAATTTTAGTTTATTTTTTGTTTTTGCAACAGTTGTTGGTTATTTGATTACAGTTTTAGTACTTACATAACTACGGTTTCAGCATTTTATGTATGCAAATACATTTATACATATATATGTATATGTAAGCATACAGCTTAGCACACAATTCGGTCTCGTGTACACAGCAATATATTTTTTATCGCTTTGTTTGTTAGCTTAGTTGGCGCGCGCCATACTCGCTGACCTTGCTTCGGGCAGTGTTGTTGCTTTCGCTATTGTTATTACTCGTATACACTTTCGCAATTTCCTCATCACTGCTTTCGCTACTACAACTGCTGCTGCTTTCAGTATTTTTGGCACTCAATTGCACCTGCACTGGATTGATAATGTCAACTGCTAACGGCTTCTCGACCACAACCACTAAGTCATTACGTTTTTCATTCTCTAATTGCGCCATGTACTCCGCGCCCAACTCATCCAAGTCCTCGGTCTCTATTGCAACCTCCTCCGCTATTGCTGCCAAATCACTCACCGTACGTTGTTGGCTCTCTTCCAACGGTCGACTTTCTGTAACTTCTACACCCACTTCCACTTCAACATTCACTGAGGAGTTCTCAGCAAAATGTACACATTTCTTTGCACCATAAACACCGCCACCGCATGCCTGAAGCTTTCCAAGCGCTGCATTATTTTCAGCATCATCGTCCTTTTGTGGTCCTTCTAGCTCTTCCATTAAGTCAATGTAGCGTTGCAGGCGTCGTGGTAGCCTCAGCGTATCGATGCCATTGGGTAGTTGACAGTTTTGGCGCAGCAGATCACGTATACGGCATCTGCAACATATTGACAACAAATTTAGTGATTGAGAGAGAGAGTGAAATTATGTTAGAGACTTTTGTGATTTGGAAAACCAAATAAGAAAGTTTATTTAATAAGAAAACTTTTGTAGAAAAATGCTTCAAGTGTAGAACCGAGCAATGCAGTCGCGTGCTCAAGTTTTATTTTATGAACAAACAAAAACAAAATACGCCAAATGAAGTTATCAAAACTCATTTACTCGTTTTAAAATTTTTAAAACAAATTTGAAGAAGTAAGAAGCGCGCTGCCTTCGGCTGTGCCTAAGGCCTTATACCTTTCATGAATACGCACCACGGTTTCTAGTGTTCGATCTTTATTTACAAAAGTACAAACATTGCAAAAATTTGACGGTCTTACCCTGTTAATTTAAAGATATATAGTACAAATCCTGTTTATCGCAAAATTTTTGGTATAGGGGCTATACGATAAATTGGTATAATCTTACTGATTTTCATTATCCCCATTACATATATAATAAGTACAGTACTAAATTGCAATAGCTCTAGCTCAAGCCCCGTTTATCGGAACAATCGATTGTATGGGGGCTATCTGCTATCTTATTGGTTCCTACAAATGATCAATATATTACAAAATGGCGGCCCATGCCAAATTTCATCGAGGTATATCTAAAACTGAAGGACTAGTTTGAGTTCAAACATACAGACGAACGGACAGATGGACATGGCTAAATCGACTAAGCTCCTCGCCCTGATCATTTCGGTATACTTATTGGTGGGTCTATCTCTTCTTCTTCTCATACTTATAAGTATCCGACCAAAGTTACAATGTTTTCATAGTTTTCATGTTTATGAAAGGTATAAAAATGCGTTCCCCTTTTGCCGCTGCTTGCTAAGATTTTATGTGCTGCTCAAAATATGAAATTTCAGTCAACGAAAAACTATATTCAATAAAAGCAAACAAAACAAGAAGCTTATTGAAAGCAGAGTAAAACTGCAACAAAACAAAAGTTTAACAACGCAAAGCAGCGCGGTAAAGGAGGAAGAAAAAACCAAAATAAAAATAAAAATAAAAATAAAAAATAAAAACTTATTTCGTTAATAAAAACCCGCTTTGCATTTTGTTTGCTGTGTTAAAACTTAAAGGTAAATATTTACACAACTTAACTTTAAAATAAAATTAATAGGCGGCTGTGAAAAATTACTTAATTAATCCTGCTATGGAAGGCTTCTCAGCAAAAATTCATCTCCTTGTAGATGCCGTTCTCAGTCGGCAAAAACCTGTAGGTCCCGCCAATTTATAGGAAAAATTCAAAACGGTACACCACAAATTGGAAGAGAAGCACGGCGCACAAATCTCTTAGGAGGATTATGATGATATACCTGTTTTATATCGCGCCATACATTTATATTTTTTTAAAGTTAATTTAGCCCTTAAGACTCATAACATAAGTGTTTTTATTGAAAACAATCAGCTGGCTTTATAATACGAACTGTAAAGTATTAAAATAGACCTGCGTAAATTGGTGTGCCATAGATCACTACTAGGTATGTAATGTTCCCGAACTTAGACTTCCTTACTTGTGATACTATGTTTTAAACATACTTCTTGTCTAGTTGTGGTATTGATTTTAATAGTTCAGTTTCTTTATAATAGTAGATAAATTCAAGTTAAATTTTATCGAAATCGTCTTGAATGATTATTTGGGGACGCTATAATCCGCAAGAAAAGCAGAGGCGGAAAGGAGTGAGTGCGAAGAGCTTGAGCTTCTAGCCAGTAGAAACAACGGCCGAAAACTCTACCGAAAAATCTGGTAAAGGACGGAAGGATTTGAGGCCGGGGCGAACACATGTAAGGAGAAAAACGGCGAGCCATGACCTAGCAAGCAATGAGAGTGCTTAAGTTATGGATGGAGAGCTTTTCAACCTCATAAATGGAGAAACCGAGCAACTTCACGGAGAAGAAGCCGACCCCACAATCGAAGATAATAGAATTAGTGTTCCCCCAGCCGACTATAAAGAGATACCAGTAGCGAAGCAGCAATTAAAACACAATAAAGTCGCGGCCGCTGACGGTTTGACAGCTGAGCGGCGAGGAGCAGGTAAAGTGCATGCGCCAGCTTCTATACACAATATGGTCGAAAGAATGCATGCCTGCCGATTTGAATCTAAGTGTCCTCTGCTCAATGCACAAGAAAGGAGATCCTACAATCTGCGCCCATAATCGTTGGATCAGCCTCCTTAATATCGCATATAAGGTCCTATCAAGCATATGGTGCGAAAGACAGCAGCCCACCGTTGAAAAACTGATTGGACTTTATTAGTGCAGCTTCAGACCTAGTAACTCTAACATCGACCAGATTTTCACTAAGTGCCAAACCTTCCAAAAAAAAAACCCCGTAAGAAAACCATCGACAGAAAACTTTAACGCCGCGTTCGATAGCACGAGAAGGAACTGCTTATATGCCACTATGTCTGAATTGGGTTTCCCAGCAAAACTTACACCAGCTCAGTCAGAATCGTGAAGGACCTCTCCAAGGCGTTCGAACTAAATGAGGTTTCATACAGGGTGACCCCTTTCGTGCGATTTATTTAATTTAATGTTGGAGAAAATAATACAGGCCGCATAACTTCACTGCTCAGGAACCATCTTTTACAAGAGTGTGCAATTGCTGGCTTATGCCGATAACATTGACAAATTTTGCTCAAATAACCGCGCCTACTTCAAATTGGAGAAAGCAGCAAAAAAGTGGGTCTGGAGGTGAACGAGGGCAAAACGAAGTACCTTCTGCCATCATGCAAATAGTCATCGCATTCGCGCTTTAACAACCACGCCACGATTGGCAGGCTGGGAACCAGCATTAACAAAAAGAATAACGTCAGCTTAGAAATCCAGCAAAGAATTACACTTACCAATAAATGCTACTTTGGACTAAGTAGGCAATTGAGAGGCAATGTCATCTCTCGACGAACAAACCCACCCATGTGGAGTAGAAGCATGATTGATGAAAGCCGCAGATGAGTTAGTCCTTTGAGTATTCGGGAGAAAAGTTCTTCGAAGGGCTTATGGGCTTGTACGCGATGCCAACATCGCAGACATCGACATAGTCTAACGAGCTAGAACCCGAACACGAATAAAAGAAGTTGCTCTTCTTGTCGGAATCCACCAATGGAAGCAGAGGAAGAGGGAGGCCCCCAATCCATTAGATAGGCCAAGTGGAGAGCGATCTGCGATCCCAATAGTTGCTAAGTTCAAAGTCGTTTAGACTGTTAAATAAACAGCCATTAAGTTCATGCAAATTCAATTCACCGTAGAACTCCATTAAAAAGCCACATTAGGATTCGATTGGAGAGCTATGATTTTCTCTATTTGAGAATTATGTCGCATTTTATTATTGTAAAAATCGAAAAGACGGGCAACACTAGCTATGCCAAATTCAAAAAAGAGTGGGATGATAATTAATTTGAATGCTTTCGTTGTTTCAGCGAAATTTTTTCTATTTTTACGTTTATGCGAAATTAATTTCGTGCTAACTTTGATTTATATTTAGTTATGTACTAAACGTATGACATTTTAAGAGCCTTTCAGTGTTGCATCTCAACTCAATTAGGCGCTGACTTTTTCCATTTTATCACAAGCTTCTTTTTGCCAAAAACAAACTAATTCAACAACGAGGGTATGTTACACTATAGAAGAGGATGTGTTTTATGTGAATCACAACTACTAATTATAGGCAACTCTATTTCATCAAAAATTTATTTCTGTTTGACCAAAAAATGCACAAGCTCATGCCTAAGAAATTTGTTTCAAACGTTACAACCTAATCCTTTCATTTGTCATAAAATAATTGGCGCATAACATTATCGGCAAATTTAACAAATCACTCAGCTTAGCCGCCCTTGCTTTTCAATCAACACTGCGCGCTCCCCTGAAACTTTATTACTCGAATTACATTGGCCTATTATTAGATTAATTTACTTTATTACTAAGTTCATTGCACAAAGTTTTGGTTATGACTATGACTTGTCAGCTTCGTCAATATTTAGCGCTAGCTTAGCTTAATTGACTTTCACTTTATTCTTGCGCACTCAAAGAAGTTTAGCCTACTCATGTTAACCAAATTATAAGCTAGCTTCAGTGATTTTTTTTGATTTGTTTTCGGAGTGCTTTTTAAGTAATTATATATCGATAATTTTCGGCATGCTTAGTTGCAAATAAGAAGAAGACAAAGCTAATTTATCTGATATTAAACGGCTTCAATATTTGCTTTTAATTGAACTACTTAGCTGGTAGACGATGAAGAAATTTCATATGCACATAAATATAGCTACTTATATGGATATATGTATGTATATTAGACTGGGTCGATTTTTTAACCAATGTCGCGCAATCGATTTTTTGATAGGTTTTGGGCTCAGGAAAAATAGTTCCACTACGCATACGCAAAAAAACAATTTTCGACTTTGATTTTTAAGGTTTTTTTCATGACCTACTAAAAAAATTTTCATTTGATTTTAAAACTTTTCCTGTCCGACCCAAAAATGTCCGCTAAAAACCTTGGCGATAACAAGTTTTTTGAAAAAAAAATATTTTTTGGGTTTTAGGGAGTGTTTTGGTCAAAAAAGTTACCCTTTGGGACTTGTTTCGGTCGAAGAATCGACTTTTCCAAAACCCGAAAATAAAATTTTTTTTTTCAAAAAATTGTTTTCGCCAACGTTTTTAGCGCATAATTTTAATTGGGACAGGAAATATGAGACAAATTCTTTTTCATCGAAAACATTTTTGCATGTATGCTGAAAACCCCCGTAAAAAAATGGCGAAAGGGTAAATTTTTGACCAAAACACTCCCCAAAACCCAAAAAATATTTTTTTTTTTTCAAAAAACTGTTATCGCCAAAGTTTTTAGCGGACATTTTTGGATCTGAAAGGGTATACATGAAAATTTTAAAATCAAATTATTGCTTTGGGTATGCATAGTGGAACTTTTTTTCTTAAGCCCAAAACCTATCGAAAAATCGATGGCGTGATATCGGTTAACTTTCGTCCATACAAATCGTCCCACCCTAATGTATATAGTATGTATATGAGGGAGATTGTTAAAACCAAGTGAACGATTTTGTCAGTATTACAACTTTACACTTCTCTCATAGGGACCTCTATGAAAAATATAAGAAAAAAAGTGTTTTTATCTGCAAATTGATTTCATGCCTTAATCGTTTCCTATGGGGACCAAGATTTATATCTGAGTGTAGACCTCCGCATTCGCTATCCTGTCCAAAAATTTACTCTCATGGATCTGCAAAATTTGTATGTCCTATCCTCATCTATCGTTTCCTATTACTTTACTCCATATCGTTCTTCCTTTTTCTATCCTTTCAGTCTAACAACCTCTTCCTCCTTTTCCTAATCGCCCTCCTTCATTTTAAGACTCCCTTTACCAAATATTACATAGCTCGTAGAAATACTTGCGAAGTTATGTTAATCAAGATTATATCGAAAATCCACTTTTCTCAAGCCACTATTCTCTAGAAGCGTTGGAGATAATCGTATTATAGTATAAATATTCTAAAATGTTCCGTATTCTATCATGAGTACGTCCATAGATATACAACGAGAAAAATTAACCTTCTCTCGTAATCCTTTTTTCCTGAGGCATCTCTACATATAATCAAATTGCAAAAGGTCGATGTCTTTACATTGCAGATATTTAAGAAAAATCGATGGGAGGGACCATAATTAAGCCAATAGAAGTCAAATCAACAGCTTTTAAAATTTTGGTCTGTCTGTCTGGATGTGTGCTCGCGCATCACTCAAAAACTGATGAATGGGACTAAATATCTGCATATCTTAGCTAGTATGGGATATGATGATAAAAATCGGGCTCAGTCTATTATTAGTTCTAAGAGGCGGCGAAGCGGGCCGGGTTTACTTGTGTTTTATAAAAATTCTCATTTGTAGAGGAGGTATCGCCCCCCTTCTCCTCAACCAGGACCACCATATATGAATTCTTCAAATATATTAGAATTAGCGTTCGTTGGGAAATCTGGTGTAGACGTTTTCTCTCTGCATTTAGGGACCACCCTAACTTACATTACTGAAAATACTAGTGTTATCTAATTTAATCTGAAAATGTAATAAGGGAAACCTGAAAACGATTTCTACTTTAGAGCAATTAAAGTATGGTAACATCCAGCATAGTTTTTAAGAAAAAATCTTTACCGAAGTCTCATTTTCGGACTTAGATCCCTGTTTCTTATCAACTTGCAACATCGGCAACAAAATTCGTACTGAAATAGATGTGCATCCTCACTTGCCGTAGCAATGCAGAGAGGGCGCCATCTAGAGGTTAAGATCTGCAAAAGTTTGCTAGATTGACTGCAATTTGAGAGCAGCTCAGTGCTATCATCCAATGTAAAAATAACTATAGGAGAGGCACATTCGGAGTTAACAACGGCATAAAAATCTACACCGCCTTTTTATACCTTTCATGAACATGAAATGGTATTATAACTTTGGTCCGATATTTGTTTGTTTAAGTATGAGAAGAAGAAGAGATAAACACACCAATAAGTATACCAAAATGATCAGGGCGATGAGCTGAGTTGATTTAGCTGTGTCCGTCTGTCTGTTTGCACGCAAACTAGTCCCTCAGTTTTTGAGATATCTTGCTTAAATTTGGTAAGGGGCCGCCATTTTGTAAAACATGAATCGTTTGTCGGAACCAACATCATCGGATCAATACAACGCATAGCTCCATTACAATTGATTGTTCCGATAAACGGGGTTTGGCCTATAACTTTTGCAATTAAAAAGCTAGGAACGTTAAGTTTTGCAGGTGTGGTACTTTTCATATATGTAATGTGTGTAGTGAAATTTGCCAGATCGGACCTACATAACATATAGCTCCCATACAGTCGATTGTTCCGATAAATGGGGTTATGGCTATATATCTTTAAATTAACAGATTTGTAGAGTTTTTCTAATTGTAAGTCAGGATCGGACACTTAAACCCGAGAAGCGTATTGATTAAAGGTATAAAGTCTTCGGCACAGTCGAAGACAGCCCTTTCCTTACTTGTTTGTTGTTGTTGTTGTTCTTGTAAAAGCAAAATATGTCCTGTATATTGGAACGATTTTCCATCATCCCTTGTCAAATTTGGTTTTGAGACAAACCGGTTTTGGCGTTGTGCCATCATCAGTGTCGATTTTCGTTCAAAGAGACTGATGATGGCACAGTGTCGATTTTCGTTCTGAGAGACTGATGATGGCACAAAGCCGAAACCGGTTTGTCTCAAAACCAAATTTGACAAGGGATGACGGAAAATCGTTCCAATATACATCAATTATTCACCCTGTCGGAAAAACAACAAAACAAAATAAAATACTTCCCGTAGGTTAAGGGAATATTACGAATATCTGTAACCCTTCGCCGGAATGAATCAAGACATGCTTTCTTTAATCCCACTTTGATCCGCAAGCAACAAATATACTTTACCGTGGACATATTCTAATTTAATCTAGAGAATATCATAGCGGAATCGAGGAAAACAATAAGTCTGATAAGCTGGCGTTTAGGGACTCCTCAGAATTGTTCGAGAAGATAACCAACGTCGAAGTCGCCATACCCTCAGCAGTAGACAAGGGGACATATAACTTTTTACTTGAAAAAGGTGCTAAAAAGGTGGAAACACATAACTACACCATTTCCAGTTGTAATTGAGAAAACGTCATTTTTAATTGAGAATAGTCAATTGTAAATGCGAAAACGTCAAATATAAATGAGTGTAGGTATATGGAAAAGTGTCACATGAAAATGAGAATATGTTATTTGAAGTGAGAAAGCTTCATTTGTAAATACGAGACTTGTTTTATTCAGGTATTGTTTACGTGCACTGCACCTATATTGTGTAAGAAAATTATCAAAGACACAACGAACCAAAGTATTAAGAGCCGAAGGACATGGGTTCTAACGATATATCCTCTTCGCGCCATCTATCAAATTCTCGAGATACATATTGTAGGCGTTTCTCCACAACACGTAGCCCGTTTGTATGGGGGTTTGAAATATGTACCTTGACATACATTTAAATTTTTCGCTAATTTATCTCCATGCAGCGTGGCAGAGCTGCAGTATCAATAATTTTTAGTGCTCCCTAAGTCATTAAAGCGTGTAAATTATCATCGTCCTAATAGTAGACCAAGGTGTCAGTGAAAACCATTCCTTTTGTAAGCGTTTTCCACAATATTATTGCAAAAACTACAACGGTAATGCTGGGTTAATATTGCTCATTACTTTTTTTCTTTTTGATTTGTTTTATTTCTGATTTTCAAATGACGCTTTCTCATTTTAAAAACAGTTTCTCTTTTTCATGTGATGCACTCCCATTCACAAGTACCTAATCTCATTTACATTTGACACTTTCGCTTTTGCAATTGACAAATCTTAATTTCATGTGACGATTTCTCATTTGAAAGTAACTATTCTCATTAACAAATGGCCTTTTCCCATTTACAATTGTTTATCCTCATTTTAAATTGACGCTTTCTCATTTACAACTGGAAATGGTGTAGATCGATTTGCTCAGACTATAAGGGGAAGAGGATGGGGAGCTCTCTAAATAAATCTAGGGCAGATAGATTGTGAACCTAGTATCCCTTGAGAACGATTTTTATACGATCTGAGAGCAGTCCTACCGTCCAGACTTGTGCATCGTATAGTAGGACTGGCTAGTAAAGTGACTTGTGGTGGGTTATTTTCGCTCATCGAGAAAATCACTTTACTTCACTTTACGGCAAAAGAAACCCTTCGTTTGAATCGAAGCTGAGATGTCGGTAGCTAATTTTCGTGCCATCAAAGGCAGCTTGACAAAGAGGGACACCGTTTTTGTTCAATTGAAAAAGTTTTAAACTTCAAACCATTAACTTATTTGGTAACCGTCATATGTCTTTACCCTTCTCGAACTTAAAACTGTAGAAGGTCAAAACTCCTATTTATTACTTTCTTGCTCTCAAACCACTTTTGACGAACTCAGTATGTATATCCACAACAAGTCTGAGCAATCACAAACCACAACGACTAAAAAATCGTTTAGAAAAGTTAATGAAATGAAACAAATTGAATCAATTTCAAAACCACAACTTATCCACTAACCAAACCAAATTGAATTGTCCAACAGTTTGAGTGAGACATAAGGCAAAACATACAACAGCGCTCGTGCGAATGATTACCTACATGACATAAATACACGCATACCTACCGACACAAATGCCGCAAGGAGACAACACCATAGACTTGCTCTTTTGTGATAATTCGATCAATTAACAGGCGGCCAAATTTCTTGAAAAATATTTCACGGCGGACACTATAGATAATTGGCTATGAAAAGAGAAGAAAGGGGAAAAAATCATTAATAGGAAATAAATACTTAAATCAATGAAAGTAAAATAAAACTGTAGTCTGGAGTGTGAATGTATGCAAAAGTGTGTGTATGTATGAGTGTGTTGAATGATTCGGATGATATGAAACGTAAGCTGGCAAATTGGAAATAATGTCAGGAGGAAGGATTTGAAATTCTGTAGACAGCTGTTAAATGCGGTAAGCTTAATTAAATGGTTTCGTTTACGAGGGTTGTACAAGGAAAAGAACAATTTTAAATTAATAAACACTGTAATTTCGAAATACATGTATTTAAACTGTTTTTTAGGGTCGCGAAAAAATCGAAAAAAAATTAATTTATTCAGTTCAATATTTTTAAAGAATCTCATTTATTTATTTAAAAACGCCCTACCTCAGCTAAAAATGTATTAAGGTTTTGTTCAGATAGGTTAATTTTCATTAGGTAAGGCGTGGGATTATCGTAATCGAAAAAGCTTTGGTATCCCCAAATCGGCATTCCTACTATGTATTCAGACGAGTCCTACTCGGATTAACCAATCATAACCAAAGTTTAAGCTACTAGCAACCTTCCAGTTATGAATAATTGCTAAAAATCATTTGGCTATATGAAGAGAGCATAGTAACGGCCCTGCTAAATAAATCTTCACACTGCACACCTCTAGAGGTATTCATCCCAGAAAACTAAAATTTGGTAAAAATCTGTGTGACGTGCCATCAAATACTGCATTGTATTATGGTCCTGAAACATGTTTCAAGTTTAAAGTCTTTCGCTCAAAAATCGATCGCAAAATTCCGCTTGTTTTTCAAGAATTTATAGCTATCTTGCTCCGAGTGCCACCTAGCTTGAAATTTTTTTGCTACGAATTGCATTATCACCTGATTCTGAACCATGTGAATAGTTTCATATCTCTAGGTTACGTTGAAGTTAGTTAAAAAACGATCGCAAGATTCCTGTTTTCAAAAGTATTTTTTGAATAGTTCGATCCGTGCGCCACCTAGCGGATTTATTTTTTAAAATATTGAATTTCACGTGGTTATGAACTATGTGACAAGTCTCAAGTTACTAACCCAGTGGGTTGTTACTCAATCTATCATCAAAATAAATATCAAATCCATCGCAAGATTTCCCCAGCTTTTCAAGAATATTAAATTATCTTTATACGCGCGCCACCTAGCGTTTTTCTTTTCAGCGTCAGCGGGTTCTGAACTACAAAATTTTGCACGTCTAGCTCAATGGCGGTTCCAAAATTTAGAATGTATGTGAACAGACCAACAGGGAAGGGACTTGGTATAAAGGTTGTACAAATTGGGCATGTCTCTCAATCGATTTGATCTATTTTTACGGCAAAGACGTCTTGTCTTAGAAAAAGGTCGTTTTAGGGGTAAATTTTTGCATAAGAATGAAAATCCTGACTAGCAATATCAATGAAATCTCGCTACGTTCCACGAAGTTACTATGGTACGAGCGGGCGTGATCTTTACATCTTTTCCTAAAAAATTTGCAAGTCCTAAAGTTGTTTGCCTACTCCGAATGACTTCATATATTTGAGAAGCTTTTCATAACTAGATATTGACTCAAACCTGACTTCACTATAATATCCAAGCAAATAAGGCACAGAGACGTCTTTGAATTTATGGATTTATTCTCACCACGATCTGGCTAATTTATGAAAGTTTCAGTAAGGGAATCGCTAAAACCCTAGTCGGAAAATAACTGCGGTAGTGGCAGAGCAGCTTTCTCCAAACACGCTTGTAAATAGAATCTCGTTACTTTGCTAAAACCCATACACGCCTCACCGTTAAGTTTAAAGCCGTGATGTTATTTAAAACAAATACGGCAAACGAGGTCTTCAGATGTGCCGAAGACCTTATACTCCGGATAGAAAATAATGTATAAAATCTCTTCTTAACCTAGGCCGTGGTCAGATTTTCCCTGCAATAGACAAAGCTGCCTGGGTCCTGCCAGGGCTTCGGCATGAAAAGCTTATATTTCCCAATTTACCGACAATTTATAGTAGATTTAGCAAAGGGCCTGCCTAGTTTTTCCCAGGATAAGCCTTCATTGGAAAATCTAGCATGGGCTGTAAGGGATCTGCCTAGTTTTCCCAATCCAGAGCCTGCTGGTTTTTCCTCGATTATGAAATTTATGTGCAATTTACCACAAAATCTAAAGGGGCCGTCCTATATTTTCCTAGCTAAGGCGGGCCTAGTTTTTATTACAGTAAATTAAGTTGTTCCATTGCCGAAAAGAATTCATTGATTGTAATAGCTTCTCAGGCCCTGCCTTAAAAAGTATTAACAAACTTTCTAGGGCCTGCGTATGCTTTCCCCGGTAAGCCCACGATTTTAAAAATGAAAACTTTAGCAAAATGTATCACATTTTCTACCCAGGTACATACTCGTATATATAAGAGCATAAGTTGCAAAATTTGAGGTTCTTAGCTTTTGAATACCAAGACTTATAGGACAAATCTCATTTAAAAATTATTCAAATAAATGGGAGCTGAGATTGATCCAAACTTGGCAACTCCGACAAATGGTTAATATATTGTTAAATGGCGGAGGTATACGAGATTTTAGCCAAATATACCCAGTGTGAAATATATGCATGCGGCATCAGTATTTCAGGCATGAATTAAATGCTAGTTCATTTACATTTTACAGGTGTTGTTTCTCAGGGAGCATGCATACTATATCCCTTCTTTTGTACTACTTCTGTATGCATTTGTCTGTATTAATTTTGAAAGCATACCGAAATACTAGTGTGTACACATGATTTATACTTAAAAAATCACTTATTCTGCATGGATGAAATATCATGGGGTTTTTATACATAAATAATATTCCCATTCATACACCTGACAGGAGAATATGAGAACAGATTGCATAGCATTGAACCATCAATATAGAGTATACTGACGATTAAACCACCAATATTACCCATTTGATTAGATCTTACCATGTCATTGCAATGCTGTTATACGGGTTAGAAATCGTGGGGCCAAACGGTTGCAAGTATTTTCCATTGTCTATGCAAATACCTTAAGATTTCCCAGGAAATCCATCCGAATTTGAAATATTTCCCTACACATTTCTTTTCATAAATGTGTATAAATTTTTCCAAGCAAATAACGAAAAAGCAAAGAGCATTCAACTATGTAAGGTGTATTTTCAAATTACATGAATTTTCACTAACACAGTACGCATTCCTCAGGCATACATATAATCCATTAAGAATGCATACTTCATTTGTGAACAAATATGTTCTCAACTTGAAAGTTACTCATTTTACATACTTTTTCATTCATGTAGCATGCATGCGCCTTGTATGCATACAATTGATTTCAACTGCTTATCTCGTACTGACGGATCTTTTCATGCTAACAAACATCGCACCAAAGTTTTTATACTATTTCTATTATATTTAAATATCCTAAAAGCAATATTTTAAACCGCAATATGCAATTTTACTCACAAAAACCGCAATCGCAACAGCGCGGAATATTTTCGCCTTAACAAAATATATTGAACAGCTCTGGGGTACATATGCTCATGTTTATAGAAGGAAGTCAGTGCGTTCCATTAGATAACCGCCTGACTGTTTTCAGCTGAAGTTGTGACTATGACACACTCGCACATCCTCTCAATTTAAGTTGTCCGTCTACAAATGTACATGAACTTCCAAAGTTTTTAAATGAATATCTGCATACTTAGTTATGTAGTTTGCGTATATATAGTGTAGTTATGTTTATATGCGGTTATGTGTGCACTGCGGCAGAAAGCTCGAGCTCCACAACTAGCCTCTTGGCCTTTGAGGCGCTGTAGACTTTCATCTTTATCTTTGGCTATTTAAATTAAGTAGCTGAAAAATACGTGAAATTCTACAACGCCTTCAACTCCTAAGCGGCTAGTCATAAAGTTCTACCCTAAGAACTTAATATTTACACTCACCTTGCATGGCATCTCAATCATCGGTAGGTTGCGTAGTAAAATTTGCAAGCACGACACATTTTGTAAAACGTAATTACGCCCATTTTCAGTTAATTTTTCGAGTAGAGCATGTACGACGGAACCGCCACCATCGGGCGGATTTGGACTGGCGCCATATCTGTGAAGTAATTAGATATATATTTTTTACATAATATTTCTTCATATAATTAGGTGTTAAATTGTGTAGTTGAAATAAGAAAAAATATTGAAAGAATTTGTATTGAACCTATTTTCACTAAACTGAGAATAGTCAGAGCACTTCAGGTGTAAATTCACAATTTGACCTCATTTAACAGATATTTTATTTACAAAAGTGTCGCATTGGATATTAATTCTAATTTTAAATGCTGATTAAAAAAAATTTCTATGAAAGCACCATTTATATTTTTATACGAAATCAACAAACGAATTTTAGCTGAAGAAGTTTTTTGTTACACTTACAAAAACCAACTGTATCATTTTTACTGTGAGCCAATGTACATAACCTTCAAAAATATCGTGTTTTAAATTAATTTAAATTTTACAAACACATTTTTCAGAACTATTTAAAAAAAGTGGGCGTGGCTCTTGACCGATTTCTCTTTTTCATAATAAGCAGTTACCGTTCTGTAGTCAAAGTTTTCACCAAATTTTGTTACAGCAAACTAAGTTTTACTCGATGGCACTAAAAGCTCTATGGAACGATCCACTTTAAAAGGGGCGGGCCACACCCATTTACGAAAATTTTTGATTTTTCACATTTCTTCGTTTAAGGACACTTTTTCTTTAAACTATGCAAAAATATATTTTTTGCAGACATGCTTACTATTACATTCTTCTTACATCCTTTTAAATATTTTTGCATAAAAGCGGGCGAGGCGCTTAACAGATTTTGCCCATTCTTCCTAGGCAGATTCTTTGAGGGTAATCTGTGTCTAAGGTTTTTGTTTATTTACACTTGATAATATTTTTAAAATGAACTTATTCGAAAGTTGGTGATGCCATGCCCATTTTCCAAAATTTACAAAAGAAAATATTTAATGACAATATCAATTTATGCCAAAAATGTGTATTATGACACTCTATATAAAAGTGGGCGTGGCTACCATCCGATTTCGACCATTTCATGAAAGAAGTTCACAGGCGAGTGGACATAGGGGGATAGAATGGCTGCAATACAGGCCGCCTAAGTAGCTTTTGACGCCGTTTTAATGCCATAAAAACTCGTCGAACCTACTGTGGGCAGAATGGCTGTTTATTACAACCAAACAGAGTTGCTGATAATTTAGAGGTTATACAAATTTGTTACAAACTTTTGTGTTTTAAACAAAGATATTTCTACTATAATTATGCGAAATTGTGTACCACCACGCCAACTTATATAATAGTGTAGAAAATGGCTCAAAGTATAGGTTACCAATCCCTCTTATGCGGCGCCCCGCAACATATTGGAAACTATTTCCTACTACGGATGCATGACGGACGCCGAGTTGGCATCATCGAGAAAAGCTTCATGCTTATTAGGTGGACTAGCATATATCCTTACTTGCGTCAAATATATTTCTTTTCCGTGATTGCAAGACTAGGTCATTTTAGAATCTTGCTTGGGCGCATACACATTTTAGGTTCTAGCCAGAGAGCCTAGAACATTTCGTATTTGCTTAGCTGGAGATTATAAATATTGACTGTGGTTTTGTCTGAGGAATTACTTTGAGTTTACAGCTGTGTTCCACATAATAATAGTGAAATTAATATGGATTTCATTTGTCGAATTTCATAACAGAAGCCACATTAAAAGAAATTTCTAAGCTTACACAAAGGTCAGGAAAGTTAATTAAACTTCAAAAAATGGCCAGTAAACTTCTTGGCAGAGTTTTTAACAAATTTTCAAGTAGACAGTTTTGTAGCCCAATCAATTTTAGTGCAAAAATGTGCAAGTTAAAAGCACGCCAAAATTTTTCCTGAAGTTTAACATTATTTTTTTGTGGGGAATCTTGAGTACATTAACGAAACTCAAATTTTCTAAAAATTCAGGAGAAACTTTGAGGTACTTCTTACTTGCACATAATTGTGCAAAAATTTAATGAACTATAAGACTGCGTACTCGAGAATTTTCTAGAAACTCTGCCCAGAAATATTGAAATTTTTTCAAAGTTTAACTAACTTTTCTGAACTTTGTTTAAACTTTGAAATTTCTTTTATGTGGTTTCTGTTATGAAATTCGATGAATGATATCCATTTTAATTTCACTACTATTATACTGAACACAACTGTACGTCAAAATCTTCGACTTCAAGAAAGAGTAAGGGCCGGTTTCACCACCGCGACTAAGACTAAAACTAAGTCGTGACTTAAGTTAGCACAGAATCGAGACTAACTTAATTTTGGGTTTCACCAACTGAGCGACTTAAATAATTTTGAACACAACAACCCGATCAGCTGTTTTATGCATAGTAGTATTTTTTCATACCAGACAACTCTGCGCATCCCAATACCCCAGTGCGAAATGGGCATGTATGGCCATGCACGAAGGAATGTATTGATCTTACACCAATTTCTCTTTAGTTGGAAGGTACTAAAATTAGCGCTTAATTGAAAGCGATAGTTTCGTAAAGGTTGCATGCTAGAAAACAAGCGTTCACATGCATCTACGCTTACCCTGTTAAAGTCAAGCATGGTGAAGTTTCCGACTGGGGCGTTGTGAAACCGCACTCAACATGGTGATAGCAGAGTGGAAAGAAGGCATGACGTGCAAACTAGTAACAGTCTCTGTTTTTCTTGACTTAAAGCGAGCATTTGAAACTATTGACAGGGATATGATGTTGAAGAAATTGTATAGCATCGGCGTACGGAATACAGCACTAAAGTGGTTCAAAAGCTACCTTTCGGGAAGAAAACAGAAAACTGTTATTAGAAACACGGTATCACCTGAAATAAATGTTGAAATAGGTTTACCGCAGGGAACAGTACTGGCTGCGATACTCTTTATAATTTATATAAATGATATTAAAAGTTGTTTAAAACATTGTAAGATAAGACTGTTTGCAGATGATGCATTGTTGACGGTAAGCTGTCCATCAATATCTGAAGCTACAGTGAAGATACAAGCAGACATAGACTCTGTCTATAAATGGCTATGCCAAAACAAGCTCAAAATGAATATAGATAAAACAGAATGGATGGTTATGAGGAAGTCACACTCAGGAATTGACAATGAGTCTCTAAAAATAGCAAATATACAGCTAGAAAGAGTAAACGAAATAAAATATTTAGGAGTGATAATAGACGATAGGCTTAAGTTTGATGAACATCTTAAATACATACGGGGGGAAAGTATCAAAAAAGATAGGTTTATGTTTCGGACATGCAAGCACATAATCAGATATTTTAAAGCAATAGTTTATAGGTCTATCATTGAGCCTCATTTTATATACTGCCCCACGATTTTGTTTACAATGGCTGATTCAAGCATAGCTAAGTTACAGGTAAAACAAAATAAGGTGATGCGATTCATACTATAAAAACGTTTCGATACTCCCATAGAGGATCTCCTAAACAGCTTGAACTGGCTTAGTGTGAAGCAACTTGTGTTATATTATACATTGAAATTTGTACATAATATAAAATTAGGAAACCTGCCAAATTATCTAAATGATCGTGTGAAATACAATAATGATGTCCATAGTTATAACACAAGAAATATAAATGATTTTCATTTGCCAATTGTAAGATCTGAATTTGATAAAAAAAAGTATATATTTCGAAGGAGTAAGAGAATATAATGAATTACCGAGAGAATTAAAATACTGTAAAAATATGAAAAATTTTAAGAGGCTATTACATAATTATTGTAGAGGTGTAAATATAAGATAATCAAGCATATATGCAACACCAAATGCAATGTAATACATAAAATAGTTAAATTATAGTATTTATTCCGATCTCATAGATTTAATCTAAGTCCACAAGACTGTAATAAATAAAATAATAATAATAACAAAACAAATTAGCAACATTACTGACATTTAGGTTTTGAACCACAGCAACACTGCTTTTCGAGAATAAGTCAGCTGGCAAGTTGACTAAGTTGTGACTTAGCTAAGTTAGGTGGTGAAATTGAAAAAGTGAAAATCGCTACTTAACTAAGTTAAGTCGAGTTGGTGAAACCGGGCCTAAGTCTTACCTAACATCTTTGAATAACGAAATTAAAATTTACAAATAAGAGCATTATTTTAAATAATATGGAAATATATAGGAATCTACGTACTTTTGTTTTACTTAACATGCAGAAATGCATGCTTAATGTGAATAATAGAAGTAGTAATATATGCATCATGTCATCATTACAATTTTTACCGTGCGCCTCTAGCATATCTCTTGTAATTTGAGAACTCTCTGTGATCATACAGAGCAACTTACAGCTGTGTTCAATACAATAGTAGTGAAACTAAAATGGATATGGTTCGACGAAAAAAGAAGAAGCTGTGATTTTAATCGTTTTAATTTAATATATAGCGGCGTCTATAAGAGATGCCTCATAAAAGGAAATTTCAAAGTTTACACTAAGTTCAGGAAAGTAAATTAAACTTAAAAAAATGGCCATCAAAATCTTCAAATTTTTTGGCAGAGTTTTTAGAAAGCTTTTTTTGTACGTAGTTTTGTAGACCAATCAATTTTAGTATCAAATTGTGCACGTTAGAACTAGCTCGAAAATTTCGCTGAATTTTTAAAATTTTTTTCGTCAAGGGTGATTTCTTACATACAACGCTTAGAGAAAAATTTATTTTGTATGGAAAAAATACCCAACAAACTTGACAAAAAAAAAATTTTTTATTTAGGGGAAATTTTGAGGTACTTCTAACTTGAACATTGTTGTGCTAAAATTTTCTAAATATTCTGCATAAAAATATTGACATTTTGATGTACATTGTTAAAATTTTAATTAACTTTGTGTAATCTTTGAAATTTTATTTTATGTGGTTTCTCTTATGGAATTCGCTATATTTGAAATGAAAATTATGAAAAATACAGCTTCTTTTTTTGTCGAACGATATCTAATTTAGTTGCACTACTATTATATTGAATACAACTGTATATGTAGCCAACTGTAGGTGTAGGTATGCATTCGTAGACGAAAACAAACAATTTGAGCACACATTTGTTGCAGGAAATGCCGCTGGTTGCAGAGCAAAAATCTATGTTTGCATATCGTCGGTGAAAGTGCAAAAGCGAGTAACGCACTTTTTGAAGCCGGGTAAGCGACCTCTCATTAATACGGTATTGCAACTGCAAATTGTTTAATTTTAAGAAAAACGGTTTTTGAAGACTTTTCCAAAAAACATACAGTTTCCTTGAGAATAACTCAAAAGATCTTCAGATCACTAGCCTCAGAAATTTTTTTAGCACAAATGTTTGGACAAGTAGTTTAGACGGTTTTACACTTTCGCACATAGTGGGAATATACGTGTGTATGTGCTTATTTAATATGATTGTTTCTAACGTATGTGCATGTAGTCCATATGGGGAAAATCTCTAGTTCAGCATCGGTGCGCTTGTAGTACATTCGGAACCACTAGTAGTTCCTCCTCAATCTTCTTAACATGCAGGCCTCTGGCGAATTTTGCAGGGCGACGAAAATTGTGCCGCTGTAATGCCTTCTATATAGTTTCGAACTAGTTGAATATTCCGCAGTTTAGGTCTTGTTCGTTTATTATTATTATTATTGTAGCTGTACTTCGCCCTCCTTAGTCGGTGCATTCATTCATAAATTGGGGCGAGACGGAGCAACCAAACGTTATACTGATGTTGACTGTCCTTTGACAGATATAAACCCGGTACGCTTCGGTAAAAGCACCTTGCGCCAGAAGCGCGACTGCCGTGGTAGCTATTTCGTTGACCCCGCAAACGGTGTCGAATAAGAATTTAGTCACCTGTTACGACAGGCATGCCTACCTCGGTCATATTCTAGTTGAATGAAATTGGTATTTTGTAGTGGGTTTCGGAGCAAGACTAAGCTTCTACATATTCATTCTAGTACGACCTCACCGTATAATGCTCGAGTTGTGAACCATGCAAATATTTGAGCTAATGCGTTCGGATTATCTGTTTCGATGGATCCGAATCAGCACCAAATTCCAGACATTCTATCTTGTATTCATTTCTTATTTTTCACTAGCAGCCCGGGAGACGTTGTCCTGTCTAAAATTTGACTTGCCTTCCCTCCTCCCAGCTTGGCGCTTCTCCTTCATTTATCCCTATATAATCCTCTTTCTTACTCATTTCGCTTTCTTTTTGCTTTTCCATAAACTTTATATGACCTGTGTCGTACTTAGCCGACTCCTGAACCCACTGTGAAAGTTTAATGGAGGTCGACAGTAAACTTTAGACTTGAATTAAGCACAAACAACACACAAAAATATATTGGTGCCACGCCCATTTTTTTTTTTAATTAATTAAAGGACACATATATCCAAATATCATTAATTAAGACCAAATACCCCTTCTCGGACACTGAGATACGAACCCAAGGTCTGATGAGAAGCTGGGCACTTCGAAACATGCCATCCCATACCATCACTGTGCATAACGTTGTAAATTTTCCTCTAATATTAATTAACAAACGGTTAAGTACTTTTGACGCCTATAAAGGGCACACAGCCACACATTCTTTTTATTTATAAGATTCCGAACCTAATTCCGTAACAGCATTTGGACCTTCTACCCAGCGGTATTTTCTGGTATTTTGGTTGGTTTGAGTGGCGACCTACTACTGAGAGATACGGACCTTAATAATTCCGAGTTTTAGACCTCTTTCACCTCTGGGACATCAATAGCCGATTTACGCCAAGCCAGCTCATTGACCATTCCACTCCCTCAGTATAGGAGACGGATAGATACGGACATAGCTGGGAGCTCTTAAAAGATGCAACCCTATTTAAAAATATTTTTAATAAGGTCCTGAGTTAAGCTGAATAACGCATTATCTCAGAATTAGTGGGAAACGCCCTACTCAACGAAAATTCAGTACATTTTCATTTGAGATGGTACTTTCTGGAAAAATATTTCAAAAAGAATGTGATCTTGATGTAGACTAATTTATTTGCTGAAAGTGTTTTTCCATTTATATATTTATTTGGTTAGACTGTTTAAACATTAAACTTAAGAGGTTTCATTTGTTTATTGATATTAGAGAAAAATTACAAGGATTTCCACAGCGATGGTATAGGATGACATGTTTCAAAGTCACCAGCTTCTCATCAAACCCTTTGTCGGACACTGAGAATTTCAATTTAAATGTATCTCCTTAGAGATATTTATTGTATAATCTTTACATATCATGAAATTTTCTGTACATTACAGTTATCATTGAAAAATAGATACGCAGGGCCTTTATTACAGTAAAAGAAGCCAAAACAATATTTTTTAGAATTTTTGTATGTCTGTCTGTATGTTTGACCGCTCATCAATCGAAAATTACTGCATGAAGCTGAATGCAATTTTCCCATAGCTATTGCTAAACGTCGAGCTTAGAGTTTAGGGGCCTTTTCAAGCAGAAAACTATTTGGTTTCCGCAGAATACTTATGACTCACTAAGGATCCCTCTCTATCATTTCTGGCTCAACAACGCTTATATAAGTCCCAACAAAGCGGGCATCTAGTATACAAGAAAATTGTAGCAAGTCCATTTCTTGACATAACAGAAAATAAAACAAGATGCACGCAGCGGTCTATCCAGAATTATTAAATGCTCTACCTGAACGAAAATTCAATACATATGTACATATTTTACTAAGGTAGGGTGCCTTAAAGAAAAACATATGAATTAGGGGACTCTTTCAAAATATTTTGCACTTGGATGCGTGCCGAAGCCTCATACCACGGCGACATTTAGTAAAAAAATAAAGATTTCAAATTAAAATAATAAATCTTTTCCATCAACGGATATTGTGAGAAGAATCAACACTTTCAAATACAATGAAAAAAGCTTCGTGATGGTTGCTCAATTCTCATTTTTGCTGTGGTGAAAATCTAGTTGCTAAGTAACTAGTTTTTAGTTGGCACTTAAGACCTTGCTGGGATAAAGATATATGCATCCTGTGTCCTCTGTTTGTGTGTTCTACAACAAGAATTTGTCAAGTTATATTTGCTGTTGAAAACTAAAGTCGAATGTGTTGTCGCAGCAAACGAGCTATCTTCTGCAGCTGTATGTGTGGGGAAAAGGACATGTAAGCCACAGGACAGACAAGCTACATAACAACAAACAGTGAGACGAATAATATATTGAATAAACTCGAGACAAATAGATGCAGTTAGCACATTAAATAAGTTGTCAGTTCTCGTTCGCACAGCGTGGAGATAACGCAAACGACAGGAAGATGTACAGGTGTGATAATCTTGTTTGCAAGTTTACGGATAGAGCACAGTTACTACTTATATGAACTGTATTATATTACTAACCTATTTGACTGTCACCGCAATGAGTATTGCATGCAGATAGATGATTTGATAACTTAGAAACCATTGCATTATTTGTTAAAGGGTTTTTGCAAATTAATTACAGAACCGAACATATGCGGATTATTAACAGAGAATATATTCTAAAAACATCGCGATGTAACCCTACAGAAGGGTGAACTGTTCCGTCGTTACAATAAAAACTTTTCAATTGTATGAAGCGAATCGGTTTGGCATAGCAATGAAAAAGTATCCTATACTCGTATATGGTGATTCTCTTTATGACTACGACGTCGTGGATGTGTGTTCATTATAGTAACTGTAAGTGCCACCAAAGTCAAGTAACATCCCAGCAGTAAGCTTTCATTCAGGCATGAATGAATTTCAATTTCCGTTTTCTAAAATTACAATTCCGATTGAAAAATCCTCGCTTATGGCTTGCCCTGGAAGAAGGAAGCAAGATCTTATGACTCCCACTCCATTGGAATCATAAAAGTATGGCTGAATATTTCGGGGAGTGTTGCCGAAATGATAGTCTTTCTCCTGATGATCAAAACTCGGAGTTTCTACCACACAAAAGCTTATAAATCGTTTTAAACCGCACCTCATCTGATGCTGAAAACGTCCACCGACTTTGAAGGGCCACGGGGTTACCGATTCGACGTAGATTTTCTAAAATTTTGACGATGGGACTAAATACTGTAATATAAAATGAAAGATGGATTATTTTGAAACGATATCAGATTTTGGTTTCAGCGAAATCAGCGATACACAGAAATGAAATATAAATTTTATTTCCCTCAGCCACACTTTCCAAATTAATTCATTTTTCAACCTATTGGAAGCATCAACTTTAAAAAATCAAATGATTGCGTGGGAGATGCTTATGCCTCTTATGACTCACTAAGGATCCCTCTATCATTTCTGGCTCAACAATGCTTATATAAGTCCCAACAAAGCCCACAGACTTATTTATTATATCATAATGTTTTGATTATAGCATAAATGTTTTGATAGAGGAGCAAATGGTGAAGATATCACACACAAAATTTTGTTTCGAATTGAAGAGCGTTAAGGCGTCTGGCACAGATGTCAAAGTTCAGAGAACTCCCCAAATAAAAATGATTTTAATATAATACTCTGAATTTTGATCCCGGTGCGACACGTCTCAAATAAGGGCCAAATTTTATTTATTAGATTAAAAAAAAAATAATTAGTTTTTATAGGATACTCTGAACTTTCATAACTGTGCGACACCCGTTAACCATATTCAAGCACCTTCTGAGCGTAGAAGCATGGAAGATTCTTACGCCTATGATTCTCATTAAGACTCTCTCTCTCGATTGGCTGGTTCAACCGGGCTTATAATAAGTGGTAGCGGTTACATCTATTTTGGCTCCGGCATTTATTGGACGTTGGACTATTAGTGGCGGCTAGAAACGGACAGTGTTACACTGCTAACAACAATAGATACCAACAACAACGTGGAAGGGATTTAACTAAAATGCAATGTCGTGTTCCACCATACATCTTTTGAGAACGTAAAAAAATGTTGAAGATAACAGATATAAAGTTTGTTCCGAATTGACGACGGTTGAAGGGTGTCGCACAGGTATTAAAGTTTAGAGTACTCAAACAATAAAAAGTAAATAAATATTTTGTTCTAATACTCTGAACGCGCCTGAACCGTCTCCATTCGCGACCAAAATTTATTTCATATATAGGGTGTTTTTTTAGGAGTATAGAACTTTGAATTGAAATAAAACACAAGAAAATCGTTTTAAGGTCCATCAATTTGGCTTTATTGGAAGGATAATTTTATGCCATTAATGTTTAAATATGATTTCGGGCATGTAGCCGCCGCGGCTGGCTCGAATAAAGCCAATTCTACAGGTCCAATTTTCAACCACTTTTTCGAGCATATGGGGCCGTATGTCGGCAATAACGCCACGAATGTTGGCTTCCAATTCCCCTAACGTTTCTGGTTTGTTGGTGTAGACGAGCGACTTCACATATCCCCAAAGAAAATAATCCAATGGTGTCAAATCACACGACCTTGGTGGCCAATTGACAGGTCCATTCCGCGAAATTATGCGCTCATCGAATGTTTCCTTCAATAAATCGATTGTGACGTGCGCTGTGTGGCATGTAGCGCCGTCTTGTTGGAACCACAACTCATCCACATTCATGCCATCCAATTCGGGAACAAAATAGTCGGTTATCATGGCTCTATACCGGTCTCCATTAACGGTAGCTGCCTCTCCAGCATTATTGCGGAAGAAGTATGGCCCAATGACTCCACCAGCCCATAGAGCACACCAAACAGTCAGTTTTTGTGGATGTAATGGCGTTTCAAGGGTCTCATGTGGATTCTCTTCACTCCAAATGCGGCAATTTTGCTTGTTGACGTAGCCATTCAACCAAAAATGAGCCTCATCACTGAACAAAATTTTGCGATGAAAATCAGCATCGAAATCAATCTCATTTTCGGCCCATACACCAAAATCACGACGCATTGCATGGTCTCGCGGCTTTAATTCTTGCACAAGCTGGATCTTGTAAGGTCGCAAGCCAAGATCTTTGCGCAAAATCTTCCATAAAGTTGATGGACAAAGCTCCAATTGCTGTGCACGGTGGCGAATCGATTCATTCGGGTCCTCTTCAACACTTTGCTCTACAGCGGCAATTGTTTCTTCGGTGCGCACTGTTCGACGTCTCTGCGGATGCGTATTATCACATAGAGTAAACGTAGTGCGAAAACGATCCATGGTTAACCGAATTAATTGCTCTGATGGACGATTATGTCGACCATAAAATGGACGGAGCTCACGGTAAACTTCGCGAACTGAACCATTATTTTCGAAATAAATTTGCACGATTTGCAAGCGTTGTTCTTTTGTCAACCTGTTCATGATGAAATGGCAAACCAAACTGAACATAAATGACATTAGAGTTGCCAGATTTGACCACAAAATGCCAGTTTTATCTCTATTCGAAAAACAAACCTGAAAAAAACACCCTGTATTATCTATTACTAAAAAAAAAAGAAAAAACCTCCATTTGAGTTTTAAGATATGTTATGTTTGTTAAATAGACCTTTCTAAAAAGAAATATTTTTTTTTTTAAACACTTGGCCTTTGAAGTGTTTTCCCAGTTTAAAATTTATATTTTAACAAAAAAAAATTGTCAGTGTAACATAAAATGTGTACAGTCGATGTTTTCGAAAGCTGATCTAAATACCTTCCTGATGTTACAAAAATCTTAGAAATCGGTTGAGAAATTCTGTAGTAATCACAGCTTAAAAGTATATATTACAGTCATTTTACAAATATTTCGTTACCTTGCCACCGCCACAATTTTTCGAAAATGGAATTTCTAAAAATTAGGTAGTGTTTGTGTAGGTAAAATGTAGCTGTACGTAAACTTTGATCAAAATCTGAGGGTGTCGGGTTCAATGCATACCGGTTCTAATATGAAATTCATAATATGTATGTATGTATTTAAAGCCTGTGTTTGTTAGGAAGCGCATAGATAAGGTTTATCGGGAAAATTTTACAGTATCTGATATATATCGATAACTTCTGCGAATGTGTGTTTAGTAATAAAACAAACTTCTTGGTTGGTTTAAAGACAATTTGTACCAGAGCTGTTAAATATTGATTACAAATTGTAATTATTACCGGTTTGATTAGTTATTTTCTTGGGAATTCATTTAATTGACTGATTCCCATTACATTCAATTTTAATGACTATTTTCCGATTGATTAAAAAAAATAATCAAAAAAATCATGATTTTTTACGATTATTAAAAAAATCAAAAATAATCAAAAAAAAGTTGTTTTGATTACATTTGATTAGTTTTGATTTTTTGGTTTATTATTATTTGTTTCAGTATTGTTGTAGAAGCACATAAATATACACATCAAAAATACTTAAAAAAATTAAAAACAATCAAAAAAAAATCTAAAGAATCAAAAATAATCAAAAGTGATCAAAACAACTTTTTTTTTTTGATTATTTTTGATTTTTTTAATAACCGTAACAAATCATGATTATATTTTAATTGTTTCTAATCGTAATCAATTAATAATTGCATTTTCTTGAAAAGCAATTAAAATAATAATAAAAATTTAAAAATCCGTCTAATTAATTGATTACTAATTACTGACAAAATTTAACAGGTCTGATTAGTACCCACAGCTCTTAGGTAGCGCTACCGCCTAACCGTCGCGACGCGTCGCTCATTCATTGCTTAGACATGATTGCACCAGGAACGATAAAATTAGTTCCAAAATAAGAAACAAAGACAGTCGCATATTATGGCTTGACTTGTAAAAAAACTTTTCAATCAATATGGCGATTGTAAACCGATGCCATTTAAAAGATTTCAAAACATATGCTACATAACATACCAGCCGTTTTCAGCTTTTGTGCTGACAAAACCAAATAAAATCTTGTCAAGCTGGGAAATCTCATTATCGCATTGATTGTAAAATACAAACGCTTCATTGCCATACATAAGTGAACACTTTCTTCATTGATGCCGTTCTACAGGGTGTTTTTTTTACAGGTTTGTTTTTCGAATAGAGATAAAACTGGCATTTTGTGGTCAAATCTGGCAACTCTAATGTCATTTATGTTCAGTTTGGTTTGCCATTTCATCATGAACAGGTTGACAAAAGAACAACGCTTGCAAATCGTGCAAATTTATTTCGAAAATAATGGTTCAGTTCGCGAAGTTTACCGTGAGCTCCGTCCATTTTATGGTCGACATAATCGTCCATCAGAGCAATTAATTCGGTTAACCATGGATCGTTTTCGCACTACGTTTACTCTATGTGATAATACGCATCCGCAGAGACGTCGAACAGTGCGCACCGAAGAAACAATTGCCGCTGTAGAGCAAAGTGTTGAAGAGGACCCGAATGAATCGATTCGCCACCGTGCACAGCAATTGGAGCTTTGTCCATCAACTTTATGGAAGATTTTGCGCAAAGATCTTGGCTTGCGACCTTACAAGATCCAGCTTGTGCAAGAATTAAAGCCGCGAGACCATGCAATGCGTCGTGATTTTGGTGTATGGGCCGAAAATGAGATTGATTTCGATGCTGATTTTCATCGCAAAATTTTGTTCAGTGATGAGGCTCATTTTTGGTTGAATGGCTACGTCAACAAGCAAAATTGCCGCATTTGGAGTGAAGAGAATCCACATGAGACCCTTGAAACGCCATTACATCCACAAAAACTGACTGTTTGGTGTACTCTATGGGCTGGTGGAGTCATTGGGCCATACTTCTTCCGCAATAATGCTGGAGAGGCAGCTACCGTTAATGGAGACCGGTATAGAGCCATGATAACCGACTATTTTGTTCCCGAATTGGATGGCATGAATGTGGATGAGTTGTGGTTCCAACAAGACGGCGCTACATGCCACACAGCGCACGTCACAATCGATTTATTGAAGGAAACATTCGATGAGCGCATAATTTCGCGGAATGGACCTGTCAATTGGCCACCAAGGTCGTGTGATTTGACACCATTGGATTATTTTCTTTGGGGATATGTGAAGTCGCTCGTCTACACCAACAAACCAGAAACGTTAGGGGAATTGGAAGCCAACATTCGTGGCGTTATTGCCGACATACGGCCCCATATGCTCGAAAAAGTGGTTGGAAATTGGACCTGTAGAATTGGCTTTATTCGAGCCAGCCGCGGCGGCCACATGCCCGAAATCATATTTAAACATTAATGGCATAAAATTATCCTTCCAATAAAGCCAAATTGATGGACCTTAAAACGATTTTCTTGTGTTTTATTTCAATTCGAAGTTTTATACCCCTAAAAAAACACCCTTTATCATATTTGCCTGGGGATGGCATTGGAAAAATGTCTTTGGTGTTTGCAAATTCTATGCACCACACGCAATCAAAGCAACACCGCACCGAACCATTAAAAAGGGATGGCAATTAAGTGGGTTAGTGTCTCGTTGTTAATCCACAAGTGTATCAAATGTGTGCGTTCGTCAATTGTGTTCTTTTAAAGCTCAGCTAGAGTAGTTTTTCAATGACTACTCAGCACTTTTTTTTTTACAGTTTTTATTCTCTTTTTGTGCACTCTCCTCCCGCACTAAACTACTCTTTGCCAATAAAACCTAATGCACTTACTGACTCACTGGCCAAATTTTTTCGATTCTCTTTTTCCAACCAATTTTTTATACTTGTTTTGCAAAGAAAAAAAATAAAAATAAAACAAAAAATAAATCTGACACACTTAAAATTTGCATTGGCGCCCGCGCCTTTGCTACATAAATTCAACTAACGTCCCATCATTTTTGGCGAGTAGACAAATTGTTAGATAAAGCAATGCTTAAAGAACAAATCGATGGTACTCAATGCCAACAAGATCGGCGTCATTGGTAAGTTCATACATAGTTAGTGAAAACCAAGTGGGCGTGCCACGATTTGATTACTCAGCAAATATACAACAGCAGCTAGAGTTGTAGAGTAGTAGAGTTGTAGGTTGTACCCTTGTGGGGTAGGAGGTTAGAATATGACCGACGTCATGCCTGTCGTAAAAGGTGACTGATTTCCACAAAGGGTAGTCACGTGCAACTTGAGGGTTAATCTAGGGATATGATGCTACTCACCTCGCATTACTAACCTTCTTCGTGGCAGTGTTTTTGTCGCTAAAAACAATAAACAACAACAAAGTTGTGGGGTCTTTCTTCGCTCTAGCTGTTGTATGTGACAGTGGGGGAATTAAAGAGGACGAAAGCCATGTTCTAGTAGGAACTATGATACTCACCCGCTTTTGTGTAAGGTAAAGTTTAAGATGACCGCCCCTTTGCATAGAAGATGGGCACACTTAGGCCCGATGACCACTGTGATACCAAATAAGCGCTAGTGCCCTTTCCCCTTTATACGTTCAGAAAGTTGAAGCAGCAGTGCCAAAGAACTGCAGAGAAAGTGTTCTTCGTTCCTGCTTCTGCGACATAAATCACGCGATGGGCCGCCATTCACTCAACATGTATTTCCAGCAGAATTTCGAACAGTTCAGCGCCACTTTTTCCTGGACACCACCTACCACGTGGTTTGCAGTGTCCATCTGGAATTAGCTTTTCTTGCGAACTCACGCAGCAGCCAATGTTTGCACAAAGCAAGATGTGGAGCAATTCTCTTCACTTGGTTCACCTCCTATTACTCTGTGGTCTTCCTTGTTACCTCGTCAGCAGTGCAGTTTTCGGGTACGCCGCTGTGGCCTGAGATCCATATCACTGCTGTAGAGCATATCCAGGCAAAATAGTTAAGCTATTGTCCGCAGTCTAGTCCTACCTACGATGCTGCCCTGAAGGGCTTTGATTGAGGCGTTACTATCACAGTATACTGATACGGATGTGCAGTTTCTTGAGAGCAGCCTCCTTTATGTAGACCGATAGATAGTGTAAGGCATAATTTACTCAGACAATCATAGGAAAAGTTTGTCAAAACAGTCACTTAGCGAGATTTTAGAATAGCCGCCCATTACTGTATCATAAAGATTTTTCGATTAAATTCGTAAAGCCGTACAGGTTATCATCGGAAAGGTTCTTTTCCAATTTTGACAGAGCTGTTGGTAGTGTTTTATTTTAAACTTATGTGAGTGAAAATAGCACCGAAAATGAGGCTTCCCCGAAAAATATTGCCAGTACTCCAGGCAAATCGCTTTTTAGTTCTTTTTTTTTTCTTCCACCACTTTGCATGGCTTTCAGGTTATTGCATCCTATTTTCATTTCATTTCCCTAACAAAGGTTTAACTACCATCTAGCCATCTTTGCCAAGAGACTATAAGTCTGACTGGAGCCAGTCCTTTGTTGTTTAATATTTTGTTTTGGGTATGATATAATAAATTTAAGAACAAAAAAACATTAATATTAAACTGGCTCAGAAAAAAAAAATGTTTTCACTATATTGTTGCTTTCAGAATGAAAATAAAATTTTTTTTTAAACTATTAGTATATTTCTTTTTTGCCATTCTAAAGAAAGTTTATCAGGAGCAGTGATCAATGCCGCCAGATGGCGGTGCATGCTCAATGTTATGGTAAATGTGAATAGAACTAGGATTTAAGGTGACACAAAAACCAGCGCTCTGTTAGCTTAATGGTTTCTCTAATGAAGAAGTCTAGCAGCGGTTGTCTCCAATTTTTCTATTCAATTCTAATAAAATCTTTTAATAACTAATTAAAAATGTATGTAATTATTAAACAATAAAAACAATATTAATTTTCATTAAAAATAATCATGGTACTTTAGATTCTAAAAAATAATATTAATATAATTAAAACCAAGTAAGGAAAGGGCTGTCTTCGACTGTGCCGAAGACTTTATACCTTTTATGAATACGTTTTACGGTTTTAAGTGTCCGATCCTTACTCACAATTAGTACAAACTCTGCAAAACTCTTAGTTTAAAGATACAAACCCCATTTATCGAAAAAATCGATTGTATGGGTACTATATGTTATGTAGGTCCGACCTGGGTGATTTTCACTGCACGCATTGCATATATAATATGTACCAAATTGCAAAATTTTCCTTTCTTAGCTTTTCAATTGCAGAGTTTATAGCCAGAACCCATTTATCGAAACTATCGATTATATGGGAGCTATATGTTATGTTTGTCCGATCTGGGTGATTTTCAATACACACATTGCATATATAATATGTACTATACCTGCAAAACTTTACATTCCTAGCTTTTTGTCTAAGCTTTATGGAGGGGGAATAGTTTTTTTGAGTTTTTTTTTTATTTTATTTTATTATTTATATTATATCATTGGTTTGGAGAGGAAAAGGGGGTGTACGGAGCACATGTTTAGTATAGGCAGCCCTTTTCTAATATTTATTTAATTATTATTTTATTTATTAAAATTATTTGTTCTATATAGAACGGGGTGCGACGCACCTGTTACACCTTGTATTTATTAATGGGGTCGAGCACTGTTGGCTCTGAGGCATTGCGCGGGATTGGCTTCCTCATTTTCGTTGTGAAAAACCCCGCTTTGGGAGTACAAAACATAAACTATATCTTTGGGATATTTCATAAGCTGCTTGCGAATTACAAGAGAGTGCAGCGCAAATAAAATAGACGAAATAAATAGTTATAGCTTATGTCGCTTAAACACTTTTTAATTGCAAAATTTATATCCCAAAACCCATTTATCGAAACTATCGATTATATGGGAGCTAATGTTATGTTTGTCCGATCTGGGTGATTTTCACTACACACATTGCATGTATAATATGTACCAAATCTGCGAATTGTTTTCCTAGTTTTTTAATTGCAAAATTTATAACCCAAAACCCATTTATCGAAACTAACGATTGTATGGGAGCTATGAGTTGTATTGCTCCGATCTTGCTGATTCCGAAGAATGACTAATCTCATGCAAGATGGCGGCTCCATATCAAATTTCATCAAGATATCTCAAAAACTGAGGGACTAGTTTGCGTACAAACAGACAGACGGACATGGCTAAATCAACTCAGCTCATCGCCCTGATCATTTCGGTATACTTATTGGATAGACCCATCTCTTCTTCTTTTCATACTTACAAACATCGGCCTAAAGTTATAATACCATTTCATGTTCATGAAAGGTATAAAAAAATTTTACCCCCAGTCCAATGTTCGTATATTATTTCTGAGTACCCTAAATAAATGTTTAAATGTCCGCAAAGTTGCATTCTTCCTGCTCCTCAAATGCTTCGGAGCATAGCAAACTTATGATCGAATTTTTGAAGGAAATATCATCCTGCATTCGCTTCAGTGATTCTGTTTAAATTTTTATTTTCATTTTCTTTTTCCATTTAATCATAAATTTCCCGTTTGCTATGATAAAATGCTGAGATATCACTATGCGCGAGTAATGTGCAGTGAAGTGAATTATTTTGATAGCATGGAAATACATAAACAACAAATTGATTCAGCCAGCAGAAAAGTGAGTTTCCGCGAGATGAGTGAATGGCAATCAATAAACGCGAAATGCTAACACAAAAATGAAGTACTAGGACCAAAATAAAATGCTTTAGTAACAGTTTGTTGCCTTGAATATTTTCAAGCAAGTCACGTTTGTCATTAACTTTCATCATAAAAAATCGTCTTGCAACAAACTCAAATCGTCCCAACAATCGAAATTCGTAAATCTTAGATGGAGAGATTTAATGCGCTGTCCTCACGATGAAACATATTTTTTTCGGTTTGCTTCATTTTGTTACATTTCGTACCTTACACTTCACTTACCTTAACAGAATTAGCAGCAAGTCAGGCGCACTGGCTTGTAAGGCAACACGTAAGGGTGATGAGCGTCCGCACGATTCGATAGGCACGTCTATAAACCTGAAAAAGTAATAGAGATAAAAATGTGTATGCGAATAGATCAAGATTGAAGTATCATCGAAACATTGAATTTGTCTTCTAATCGTAAGGCAAACTTATGAGTAAGCAAAATTGTATCGATATAGAATGCGTATGTGAAGTTAAAATCAAAATTTTCCTATCAGCAAATCATCCAACCTACTAAGCCGATTCCTTTAGTTAAAATTATAAAATGACAAATCCGTGGGACACGGTGAGTGGGAAAAAAAAGAGAAAGAAACAGAAAAATAAAAAGGGAAAGGAAAATGAAAAGCAAAAGAATAAAAAAGAAGAAAAAGAAGTATAAAAAGGAATAAAAAAATGTAAAGAAAAAGAAAAGAAAGAGAGAAATAACCAGTAAGGAAGTCTAAGTTCGGGCGGAACCGAATATTATATACCTAGTAGTGATCTGTTATGGCATACCAATGTACCCTGGTCTATTTTAATACTTTTCAGTTCGTAATATAAAGCCAGCTGATTGTTTTCAATAAAAACACTTCTGTTATGAGTTTAGAGAAGTAGATAGATTTAAAAAAAAAAAAAAATGTACGGCGCGATATCATAAACCTAATAAGAAATTTTTGCGCCGAGCTTCCCTTCCAACACTCGGAGAGTTTGCCAAACTACTGCCGAGGGGCGACCCCGTTTTAAAAAACTTGTTCAAACCACTTTTGATGTTACCTGTCCCAGGACTCGAACATTGGACCTTCGGTGTGGTGGGCCAGCAACACTACCGCCACACCACGGCGGCCTCCATTAATTTATTTGTATATAAATAGCTTCCCTACCAACAACTTCTTCTTCTTTAAATGGTCATCTAACCGCCTGGGCGATTTTGACCGTCCAACATAGCTCGCCAGTCGTTTCTTCGTTGCGCCAACTGGCGCCAATTGGAAACACCGCGGGATCGCAAATCGGTCTCCACTTGGTCCTTCCATCGGAGTGGTGGTCTCCCTCTTCCTCTGCTTCCACCGGCGGGTGCCGATAAGAATACCTTCTGGGCTGGAGCATCTTCGCTCATTCGCACTACGTGGCCTAGCCAGCGAAGCCGCTGTGTTTTAATTCGCTGAACTATGTCGGCGTCTGCGTAAAGTTCATACAGCTCATCATTAAATCTTCTTCGGTACTCGCCGTCGCCAACGCGTAGAGGTCCACAAATCTTTCGAAGAACCTTTCTCTCGAATACTCCCAGAGCCGCCTCATCAGATGTTGTTAGTGTCCACGCTTCTGCACCATATAGCAGGACGGGTGCGATGAGTGACTTGTAGAGTGTTATTTTCGTTCGTCGAGAGAGGACTTTACTTTTCAATTGCCTACTCAGTCCGAAGTAGCATTTGTTTGCAAGAGTGATTCTTCGTCGGATTTCTAGGCTAACATTATTGTTGGTATTAATGCTGGTTCCCAGGTAAACGAAGTCCTTTACTATTTCGAAATTATTGCTGCCAACAGTGGCTTGGTTGCCAAGGCGCGAATGCGCTGACTCTTTGCGTGATGATGACAACTGCTAACCAAATTTTTTCAAAATACCAATACAAGCAAATTTTATGTTTCAAAAATTTGCGTTCAAATAGACAGACGGACAGACAGACAGACGGACGGAGAGACGCGCATTGCTAAGTCAACTCAGGTGATAGTCCTTATTATTTCAGTTGATTTATTGATGTGCCCATCTCTTCTTCTTCTACTCATACTTACAAACATTTCATGTTCATTAAAGGTATGAAAATCAAAAAAGGTATATAACTTCTCTATTGCAGTGGGGTATTAAAAACTTGCCCGAATATTTTACAGGAGAATACTACATACTATTGAAAATTGAAAAATTATTGAAATATATAGTTGAAGATACAAGCAATCGCCTTTGAAAATAGCAGAATTTGTATGCTGAAAAATTCGCAAACATTTTTTGCGGTCGAGTTTTGCTTAAAAAGTTTATTATGTGTGCGAGATCTTATTAATATAGCTTGCATTATTATAAAAATAACTCATTTTACACTTTACAAACAAATTTTTCAGAACTATTTTAAAAAACTGGGCGTGGCCGTTGACCGATTTAGCCCGTTTTTACAACAAAGATTTATCTTTATATGTACACAATTTCCGCCAAATTTCGTTTGGATAAATTAATTTTTGCTGGAGTTGTGGCATAAAAAGGTTTGTAGGATAATCCACTATAAAAGAGCCGGGGCAACGCCCATTTTCAAAAATGTATATATTTCGACTTTCCTTGCTCAATGACAATTTGAAAGTGAAATATAAATGATACCACGGAAAGTTATTGCCTATTAAATATATCTATGATCCTTTTTAAAATCTTTCGTATAAAAGTGTGCATGGACCTTAATCGATGTCGCCCATTTTTCCGGAATATTCCTTGTATTAATATAGATATGTGTGCTGAATTTCTTTTCGATATCTTGAACGTTTTTTGTTTTTTAATAAATAATATTTCTAAATTTGACTTAACCAAAAGTGGGCGGTGCCACGCCCATTTTCAAAAACTTCTTGAAAACTGTATTTGCTGACTTAACGTTAATGTACATACCAAATTTTATCCTTATAAGTGTATTATGTACTGAATAATCAATTTTTTTTATTTTGAAAAATATTCTATACATAAAAAGTGGGCGTGGCTATTATCCGATTTCGTCCATTTTAAATAGCGCCCGGAAATGAGTGCCAAGGAACTTGCATACCAAATTTCATTGAGATATCTCAAAATTCATAAGTCAATATCTATCTCGTTAGTATACCTTGTGTGAGTGGCACTACTAGGTATAAAAAGGAAATGAAAAGGAAAGAGTATAGAAAGAAAAATTTAAGGGAAAAGTGAAGAGGAAGGAGGAGAATAGGAAGTGGGGCGAGTAGTGAGAGACTGCTTCTAAGATCTCTTCGTTTACTTTTTCTCCATTTCCTTCCTCTCCTTCCTGTATCTTTACCGCTATAACCGTCCATCCAAGATTAAAAAAAAAATTATATAATTTACCTATTTCCCGCTATCCTCTTTCTCCTCTCCCACTACCCTTAATAATTTCGAGATTCTTTCTTTCTTTCTTTTTATCTTCCTTCTCTTCCCCTTCACCCTTTTGACTTCCTTCAGCCTCTGGTCTTCCTCACATTCCTCCACTATCCTTTTCTCTACCACTCTCTTCTCTCTTGTATAGATTAGACAACTGATAGTTTTTTGATAGTTTGATTTGTTTTTTTTAGTAAAGAACGTGGCAGATTGTTAAGAGAACTTTTAACTTATAACCAAATAACAATTGTCTGAACCATATATATCCGAAGTAATGAGGAAATTAGAATGTATGTTTGCTGGAGACGTGGCCTTTGGCCACTTTTCGAAAACGATATAAATCCTATGCTATCCGGAGCCTTTTTGGACTCATATTTTTGATTTTCTGAAGCGGTTTTTGATTCTTTTTAGGCATAATTTCTCCTTAATTTTGGTGGGTTTTTGGAGCCTTTTTCGAGTCATATTTGAGGCTTTTAATGATTTTTTATGAACATTCATTTAAGATTTTAAGATTCACATTTGTGTCTCCCTATACTTTTTAATGGTTTAGACAGTTTTATTTGAAAAATTTTTAAAATATAATGCTATTAGCTAGTGCTCCGGCTTTGGTTACTTGGGTAGTAAACAATTTTTTTTTTTTTTTTGAACTGTTGAACAGGGTTCTTGGTTCTAAAGATACCACAAAAATCTTAGAATCTAGACATTTGAAAAAATCTAGACGAGACAAAACGCAGACTACAATACTCTGGTAATAGAATAAAGATGAAAAGAACAAAAAAAAATTATAAAATAAAATAAAAATAAAAAAGATTGCACAATGTCAGAGTTTTTTCGTTAAGTCGCACTTCCACGAATCCTTGAAAACATCGAGCGGCTACTTATTTATGAATATTTACAAGAAAAATTAGCTAACAAACACCAAACACTTTTAAAGAGGAAGCAACTTTGCTAATAATATTAAAGATTTTGATTTTTGTTTTAATACAGGTTCAATAAAAAAACGTATGCTCGTACAATAGACTATTCAAGTACAAAATGTTGTTGTATGTAGTACGTACGTATCCAGCAACAAATTGTGCGATTAATCTCTAAAGAGAGTGATCCGTGATTTATCCCTTTACGCTACAGTTGGCTTTAATTCAAAATTCGTAAGTAAATTTTATATTGTGTAGCATACTCATAGGGATGTAAGTCAAAATCAGTTTTTGTAGCATACTCATAGGAGTTAAAAGTACCCGTTTGGGTAGAAACTGGATTAGCCCCGTGGTAGCCGTTCGGGTATAAACGGGTATAATTGGTCTCTCCATAGGGCATCTCAAACAAATGTGAACAGGCCAGCCCATACAATGTGATCAGAACTGGCATTAGTCACATCCTCCTATGCGACTCATTCCGGACGCATATTAGACTAATCGCATTTTTTGCAAGGTGGTTCTCGAGAAATTCTCTTCTTTGTACAACTTTACCATGCTTAATTAGAGATTCAGTTGAAAAAGTTTTCGGTAGCATAGGAAATGATTAATTAATAGAATTAAATGCCAGCAGCAAAATTCAAGAAGAAACTTTTGTTTTACTCTATTAAATATTGTTTGTTGATATCAAAAATATTCGTGCAAGTATTTAGTGAGTGTGTGCAAAATTTTTCTTAGCAGACCCTGTAGGGAATTCAACAAGATACTATGTAGTTACTAGTGAAACGGAACCGGAAAGCCAGTGCAAAAACCGTCACTAGTTCGATCGTTATCAGAGGCCTTACTCTGTAGTTCTATTCGAAAGATTGTTCTATTCGAAAGCAAAAAACGATTCTAATACACATCGGTACTCATTAGTTCGGACGAATTCACTTTAGAATATATTCGATAATAGTAGGTATCACTGTTCAACAAATTTCAAACGCAAAGCAAAGTGCAAAAACACATTGCAAAAATTTTAAAAGCGCAGTAGATAAGCATCTCGACTATCACACGTGTCTTCGCTGGTTCAAATATACATAGGTCCTCGGACAGTTAATTTTATTTTAAATTTTTTTTTTTATTGAATAAAATTGAATTTTTTTATAATTTTTAAATATTTCTAATCTCAAAAAAAAAAGTTTTTAATTTTTTAGCTAACATTCTTCAATTATTTTCTGTCAACAGCGATGCTTAACTCTGTTTGCTATAACAATGTTTTTTTGATAAAAAAAAATCACTCACTGTTTTATTATAATCACAAGAAATTTAATTAGAACTACAGAGTAAGGGCCCAGATCCTCACTTGCTCAAACGCCAATAGCTAGTCGGACGGATTTACTCTAAAACAATCTATTTTTGGGGAAAAAAAAATTTCAAAATTATGATTGTTTTCGAACAAAATTATGACACCTGGAAAATTATTATTATTATTTATCACATATAGAAAATATCATAAGATTGTTAGACATCAATTTTTTTTAGAAATCTCATAACTATACTGTCCATTTTTTCAATAGTTCAGAATTATTCAAATACATTCTAAGTTCGCATAAGAATCATCGATAAATGAATGAAATCTAAACTGTGAATTAAAGAAAACATTCAAACTGTTAAACTTTAAGTTTAGGTAACATTGGAGCAACTGTCTACGACCAAAGCATTCCAAACTGCTTCCATCAAAACTAATATTAGCAAAACTCGTTAATTTATTTCGAAAGCTTATACGAACGTTAATTGGGTATTAATAAAACAGGGTCAAAGTGTTACAAGACACTACGTTATCACATGAGTAAATTAAACCTATCAAATATACAGCCCTGTGTGTTGGTTGAACTCTCCTAAACAGGTGGAATGACCCTTAATCTATTCGTGAAAAAAGTTTGTTTTTTGAAAACTACCATATTAACCCTGTATATAAAAATGTTTAAAACTGTTCTAAAATATAAAAAAGGTTAACATAGATTCATAAAGAGCATTGCATCTAAAAAAATACGCCAGTGCTTTTGTGTTTTGATGTTAGAAATTTAAAATTACGATTTCACAAAGCAAACTAATGCTGATCAAAAATAAACTTGAATATACTATGAAATTTGTATATTTTTAGCAAAACTATGTATAATATTTTTTTCTGTATGATGTATAATAGAAGTGAGGAACAAAAAAATTAACTTTTACCGTTCAACTTCTTTTAAAAATCTCTGTTTATCTTTTTTTTGTATTAACTTTTAGGTTTTTGACATAGTTCCAAAATTAAAACGTGAACTCAAAAAACCACTTTTATGTTAAAAGTTTGATTGCACGGAACCGGACCTGTTAAATAATGATTACTAATCCTAATGATTAGCGGTTTGATTAATTACTTTCTTGAGAATCTATTTAATGATTGATTACAAATTACTTACAATTTTTAAAGAATATTTTCCAATTAATTAAAAAAATTATCATAAAAATCAGGATTTTTAACGATTATAAAAAAAAAAAAAAAAAAAAAAGAGAAAAGTTGTTTTGATTACGTTTGATTATTTTTAATTTTGCTGAATTTTTTGTATTTTTAATTTTTTTGATTATTTTTAATTTTTTTTAGTATAGTTGTAGAAGCACATAAATATACACATCAACAATACTGAAGAAAATTAAAAATAATCAAAAATAATCAAAAAAAAATTAAAAATAATCAAAACTAATTTTTGAATTTTTTTTGGTTTTTTGGTTTTTATTTATTTTTTTCTTTTTTCTCATCGTTATCAATTAATAATTGCCTTTTCATGAAAAACAAATAAAACTAACTATAACCAACTAAAAAATCAGTATAATCAATTACTAATTACTAATCAAATTTAACAGTCCTGCTCGGAACTCAAAACTTTTTATGAGAAATTAAGTTCCTTCAAAACTATATGCAGTTAAATTTGTTTTCTACCAAATTTTGGTAGTATAAAAACCAAAATGAGATCAATTCTAAAAAATCTAAACTACAAATAATATATATAAAAATTATTATTAAAGTCTGCAACGTTTACAGTATTTCTTTCGCATTCTGAGAAGTAATATCAAAATAATTTTCAAACAAAAATGTTGGCACAGTCTAATGTCTACTTGCACTCACTTTATCATGCGCTCCTGTTCATAACGTGCAATCCAAACAGGCATTTGCATGCTAAGTGATGTGGCGTGCTTCAGAAAATATACCATAGCTCGTGTGTTCTCATCCTGATTTTTCGAATACCCATGAACGAAGAAAGTATGCAAAAGAAATTAAAAACAAGGATTGAAATAAAGCCACAAACGTACAATCCTGAAACTAAAAAGCTGGTTGTATTAAGAAGGGAAGCCATAAAATTTAATATAAAAGAACATAATGGAAAAGTTCTAAAACATTTAGCAAAAGCTAATTATACTAAGGTGCGAGCTGAACCGAAACGCATTTAAAAGATGTGCAAAATAAAAAAAAAATAAAAAAAAGGGGAAAGTGAATATAAAAGGCATAAGAAGCACAACTAAAAATAAACAAAACGGTAAAGCCAAAGTTATTAATAGCAATTCTGTTGAAGTCTGCTTGCGCAAAAAGAAAAGAAAACTAAAATACTTTATAATCCGCTTTACCTGGTCACGGAAATCACTGCGCCAACCAGCTATAAAGTGCGGTGCGTGTGTCCCAAATAAAGCTCCCAAAAAGATGCGCTCAAAGGTTTTCTCACATGAAAAGATTTCGTCTGAAAAAAAAAGATTTTTTAAGCATATAATGATTCGAGCTAAATGGGTTTTCATTTTATAAACTTGGTACTACATAATAAGAGTGAATATAAATCAGTACTTTGTCGGGATGAATTCACTGTAAAAACAAATTAAATATTTCTTCATGGTAATTGTTGTTGGAGCAGTGCTCGAATTTTTATGTTTTGTTTGTTGATTGATATTAGAGAAAAATTCTTCATTTAGCAAAGTAAGCGTGGCCGTTTTCGGAGGGGACACTACGCAGGCATATTTTATTTTCATTACCATAACTCAGAATTTTTTTATTATTATGATTTGTTAATGTTCTTATGGGGCCAAAAGCTCACTGGGCACAATATCAGAAGCTCTTCACATATGTGTAAGTTTCGTCCAAAGACAGTTTAGAGCCGTGTTGTTGTTGTTGTTGTGGTAACGACAAAACCACCCCGAAGGTTTTGGGGAGTGGTGTCGAATTAACAGTACTTGGCCGGATTTGAACCCGGTACGCTCCCTTGCGGTACTGCCCGACTGCCGTGGTAGCGATTTATGACCAGTGAAACCTTCTAAGCGTGTCACCCCTCCTTCCGTAAGAAAGGATAAGATGGGTAATGGGAGGTGAGAGGTATCATATCCGTAGATCAACCATCGAGTTGCGCGTCTTAAGCTTTGGTAATCAAATTTTGGTTTTTCGTTTAGTTGAAAGTATTTATAACTAACGAGAGAAGCAGACAACGTCGATGGACTTGCATGTAGCAGTTCAAATGAGTGGGAATTATTTATAATAATTTCTCTTCTAAATAAGGACACAGTGCACTTTTCCACACCGGTTACAGAAACCCAAGATTTTCGGATGCTTGCAGTTGCAATATCGAGAGCACTGAGAGGATCTTCCAGGATCCCTGTAAGCTATGTAGAACGAACGACTTTATAACAGCAAGTGGTGTTATTTACAAAATTTTAAAATACCCTTGCTTAATTTTAGAATACCCGGGTTCTGGACAGAGTAATCTACCATGATGCACATAGAGCCGGGCCTAGGTTAGAGAAACATTTTCCTATTTCGGATTGCGCTGATTATACTCTGCAAAACTGTTATATGTACCAAATTTCGCCATTTCATCTTGGGACAACGATTTGGGGCATGGATCGACAGTGTCTGACAGTTGCACTCGCACCATCTAGTACTATTGTTTATAAAGTTGACGAGTGTCTCGCCGCGATCCGCCTCAAAGCGAGGTTCATCGACATGAAGTGCTATGAGGAAAAATACTTCTTGTATACTAAACTTGAGCAGACAATGATACTTGGTTCTACCCTACGGTTGGCAAACTTAGTCTCCACAATGTTACATCTCCGAACGTGACTCGGTTATTTACTGAGCCACGACTAGTAATATGGTCATCTCTAGCACCAGGTTCGAGCATTAATGAATTTACCATTCCCTATTATTCATGTGGTGATCGGCGGCAGACATTGGACAATATCAACTTAGACCATCATCTTGTGGAAGCTAATAGAGGAAAAGCTGAACATAGAGAAATGCATACGACACAGATTCTTTCTTAACTTGTTCACTCGACACTTCGCCTACGAATGTGTCATTCCTCTCCAGAGTATTCGTGAGAAAAATTCTACAGAAAATGCATGGTGCTTCCCATATTGAAAGAAAGTTACGATGACCTCTAAGAGCTTTACACAGACACGAATGCAATAATACCATTAATTTATCAGCACATAATTCAGAGAAGATGATCGCAGAGCATCTCTCCCAATTTGTGGTGTACTGTAGGGCCCAATCCCGGGATCCCGGAGTTTTGGAAAGAAGTATACAAAAAATTATCATCCATAGTCTGGTGCTGATTTTTTTGCATACAAATTGGCGCGACTTACATATACCGATGAAATTTTACTGAGAAAATTTTTGTGCCAGACATAGACTCGTTACTTAAACCAGCTTTGCTTCGGTATAGTAGGAAATATATCGCGGATGCCGGCATTGCCATGGCACGGCAAATTAAGGCAAGTCTCCGATGGAAGTGTCAATTTATGCGAATGAACAAAAGTGTTCGTCCTATTGGTGTAACCAATGGCTTCCTTTGACAGCTAAAAAGATATGACTTGAGTGGTTTGTTACGCCATTATAATGGTGATTTCGATTACTATCTATTGAAGACTTAAACTTGAACTTTCCATCATATTCTTTAACGACTTAACATTATAAATAAATTGCTTAAACGTGATCACCTAATAACTGCATATTGAATTGCTGTGAAATTATTTATTTATTATAAGCTACGAGCGCAAAAGCTTGCAGCTCTAATACCACCAGTCCCACACAGCTTACAGCTGCAACCTCTACTTGGATACGCTATTCATTCACGCACATTATTTACACTTGTTTCAATGAATTTATCAAAATCACTTAATACCCCAAAATCTAGAATGCTTAGATGCTTAACAACATATTTACATACACATTTCACTCCCTCATACATATTTATGCGCATTCGACACGCCATCGTCATACCAGCATGGCTCATTTTAATTTGCATGTTACTCATACGCCCAGTCGGCTTAAATTAATATGTAGGCTGAGTAGAATTTGTTGCCAAGTTAGTATGTCTGTATGGATGTATGCATGCATGTGCATCACTTCGGCAATTTAATTTGCACGCACGCCAAAATTTTTGCCAACGCAATAACCGTCCGTACACCGACCATTCTGCACTTCCCTGCCCTTAACAGCACCGCATTATGAGCATGAAATACAGAGAAGCACAAAATGTAAAAGCCAGTACATGTGTGCTTTGCAAAAATTAGACTTTGTAGACACAAACACATACAAATACTTAATGTACCCAGCAGAACATTATATTAGCAAACTGCACCAGTTTATCCTGGGTAAATTTCTTTGCTTTTGGGAAGAGGAGCGCAAGGAGTGCATATTAACCAAATCAAAATAACGAAATATGGGAATTGATAGAATAAGGACAACTGCAAAAAAAGGGGAGATGTTATAGGGATAGAAAGAAAATAAAAAGTAAAATGATATGGGAGAAAGGAAAGAAAAACAAGTTGAAAGAGGAGAATAAGACCTGGGTAAGAAAAGGGTAAGCAGGAGGAACAGGAATTGAAAGAGGGAGAGCAAAAGAAAGTGGAAGGAAGAATGAGAGAAATGAAGAAAAAGTGTCAGAAGTAACGGCATGGAAAAAATATGAAGAAGGTATGCGAACAATAATGATTGGGGTGATGTTGAGTATACCTATAATTTGAGGTACGTCTCCCAAAAAGTGTTTTGTCACTACCATACAGAGTTTTTAACATCATTAACTTTAACCCTAGCCCTGGGCATAATAGACCAGTCACAATAAGTTAACGCGAGCTGTAACCATCGAAGTAAACTTTACCCTAACCGCCCACGAAACCGTAGCCATAACCATAACCATAACCAAAGCCATAACCATAACCATAACCATAGCCATAAAAAAAACCATAGGCAGAATCATAGTCATAATCATAATCATAACCATAACCATAACCATAACCATAACCATACCCATAACCATAACCATAACTTTAACCATAACCATAATCATAATCATAACCATAACCATAACGATAACCATAACAATAACCATAACTTTAACCATAACCATAACCATAACTATAAACATGATCATAACTATAACCATCCCCATAACAACAACCATAACCATAGCCATAACCAAAACCATAAGCAGAATCATAGTCATAATCATAATCATAACCATAACCATAACCATAACCATAACCATAACCATAACCATAACCATAATCATAACCATAACCATAACCATAACCATAACCATAAGCATAATCATAACCATAACCATAACCATAACTATAAACATGATCATAACTATAACCATCCCCATAACCCAAACCACAACCATAACCATAGCCATAACCATAACGATATCCATAACCGTAGCCATTACCATACCCACAAGCATAACCATAACCCCAACTGGAACCATATCTTTAACAGTAACCGTAACCTCAATGGTAACTATAACCTTAACTGCAACCATAACCTCAACAGTAATCGTACCTCCAAACCTTTACCATAACCTCAGCGGAAGCCAAAACTTTAACCGTCACCATAACCATTTCTAACGCCATACCTACTTAAAACAAAGTTCCTTCAACAATTTTCCTATTTTTTAGAAAAAACCATAACGATCTGAACATATCATTATTCTTGCTTGATTTAATTAGCGAGATCTCGTTTTCAATATCCACATTTCTCTGGAAAGTAATCTAGCGCGTATTTCTACATGGATCACACACAAACTTTGTGAACTACTTCCGTAACTGGTATACACAGCGTGTAACGAGTACGTGCATATGTATGTATTTACATTTATGCATGCAATCACTTTTAGGGCATTTGCATGAGCGGAATGAAGGCAATCAATACACACACATCTCAGTACGAAAGTATACACTTGTGTGCTCATTTAAATTGGGCCCTACAAACATATATACAACAATATTGTGTAGTACTGGCACACAACGGAAGACCCATGCAGCCCAAACCATCTGCCTAACTGACATGCAGTGAAGCGCCGCACATATGCCACATACGCCACATGCATACATTCGTACATACCGCTCGAAATAATTGCCAATAAGCTAATAAGTTTGTGTGCACTTGTTGCACTCACACATTCGTACGCATGCCAAATATTTTATGACATATGCGTCCGTATTTGCATACAAACTGAAGAGTGTCGTTTGAAGTGAGACGTTTTCTCATATTCGTCATCATTTTAGTTGAATTCGACTTCAACCAATTACAAAACGCTTCTCGCGGGTGAAATTTTTCCGCACAGATACCAAACCAGGTTCTTGCTCTTCCTTAAAGGCCTTAGTAGCTATATCCGCAGCACCATTCACCTCCACGATCCCTGCCTAAGGATAACTCAAGGCAATAGGAAACGCCAATCGAGGTCAACTCGCCCCCTAACTGTTTCTTAGATCTTGATCTCATATCTGGCTGCAGCTCGTTCAGCTCAAGAACAAATTCCTTGGATGTGCTCTATTGGCGGGAAGGACCATAAACATCTCAGAAAAGCTTTCTTTCAACCAGTCCAATGGTCGTGCCATCTTCTTTCTCCACCGTCCTTTATTCTAAGTCATGCATCATCACTATGATCTTTGCTCCCGAGAGAAGACATTATTTTTCAAGTGCCTATTTAGCCTAAAGTAGCCCTTACTGAGAAGAGTGACTTCTCAGCTGAAATTAGTTTCTTTGTAATCACTGGTTCTCAAAGATTTGAGTCCTTCACAGTTTCGATGAAGCTTAGCTGGAGTAACGCCAGAGCACCTAAACGGCTTGTTAATAAATTTATACATCGTAACACTGGCTGTGAACTCGCCAAGCAGGAACCAATAAAAACAACTTAGTAAAAGTTGCGAGTGAGATCCCTGTTTTCTGAAGGCCCTTTTAAAGACTTTGAATTAACTAGAATGTTCACACCATTCACGGCAAGGTCTCCGATCAACAGTTTTCAAGGAAGGATGGCAAAAGTTTGATTTCAGGAAGCTGCTAAGAAAACAGAGAGCTGATGAATATCTATACTCAGATCTCGGAGATTTATGTCACGATTAAGCAGGGCGAAGTACCGCTAAAACAACAACATAGTTCCCAAATAGACTATATTGCGGCTGCAGGTAGCATCGGATTTCAGTATGATCAGAAAAACAACTGGTACGATGCGAAATGTAGCTCCGCCTCGTGAATAAATACGAGCTAATAGCCGAAGTACATAACGGACCTACATTATGGAGGAAAGCCTTTTACTCATCGCTAGCTAAATAGCTACGGAAGCGGCGAAATCTATGCGTATGATATATGAAACCAAGTTCACGATTTATAAGTCTCTTATCACAGAAATTTCTATATAAAGGACGGAAATGCATGACGGATTAGAGATAAATATTCGAATGCAGATTAATTAAAACTTCCAATTATGCCAGAAGCGAGTAATGCTGGAGATTTTATTTGGAGTTGGACGAGCTTTACAGGAATACAGAACACCGAATAAAAGCTTTGTTGGCTGAAGTACCAATACAGCAAATATTCCTCTTTTACTGCCCTGGCGTGGAAGTATTGGAAATATTAGGTTATCTACAACGTAAAGACTGACTTGAGCTCGCTTGGTGTCTATTATTCGGGTCAGTCAATGCACAGAAGAGATTCCAATAAGAGGATGCGTGCATGAAATAACTGATCAGATGTCGTAGCAATAAATTAAATTTAAGGCCAGAGAAGTTCTGTGACAAAAAACCATCAAGGACCGTCTATCCATCCATTTGTTATCTAGTCATATTAGTAGGCTATAAGTTATGTTTAGTTAGCTTTATATCATAAAACGCGTGCTTTGCTTCCACATTAATTAATACATTTGTTATTCATAACCTGACTAACCTCTTTGACAAATAAATACATTTTTCTAATTTACTGTCATTATACGCTTGCCACTAATTAGCTGCAATTAATCCAAGTATCACCATCTTCATCAAACATTATAGTAACAGCAATGTGAAACGAAGATTCATTAACACTTCTAGCGTCTATTTACTATCTGAGTGACAGACAAGAGTTCTTGCTACCGAAATAGAATAAAGTCCGTATGGTATCTTGGACATCTGCTATTGTATTGCTATTTTCAATTTAGCTAAAAGCTTTTCTAACACTGATTTTGTAATGTCTTTCGACTGTAAAAATGCTCAAACATTACACAACCAATTCACATTTAATAAGCCAAACATTATGCTCTCTTTGTGGGCGTCTTATGCAACTAAAAGGCTAGCCCTACAAGAAAGCGGAAGAGAAATCATGAGCTTAAATATGTAGTACGTTTCACAAATATAGCACTTTTAGAATTGACATGTCTTAAACATTTAAGTTTCAAAATTTTTCTGATAGAAAATTATTAATAATAGAACTAAAACTAAATTTTTATCACATCATGAAAGAGTTCAAAAAGCTTCGAAAACTACCGGAAAATATTTGACATATTTGTAGCAACAAGTAAGAACAGTCAGAGTAAATTTTTAAAGAGAGAGCGGTTTCAAATTAGCTGAAATCAGGCCTGTTAAACAATGATTACTATTCGTGACGATTACTCTAAATGTTTAATAATTATTTTCTAATTAATAAATAAAATAATCAAAAAAATCAAAAATTATTCAAAAAAGTAGTTTGTTGATATTGTTGTTGATAAATAAACACATCAATAACACTGCAAAAAATAAAAAATTATTAAAAATAGTCACACAAAAAAAAATCAGGAGTAATCAAAACAACTTTTTGGGATTGTTTTTTATTTTCTTAGATTTTTTTTATACTCGTAAAAAATTCTGAGTTTTTTTTTTGCTTATTTGGAAAATAATCATTAAGAATTAGAAGAAATGGTAATTAATCATTAAATGAATTCTCAAAAAAATAATGAATCAAACCGGTAATCATTACGATTAGTAAGCATTATTTAAAAGGTGTGTATACAGTAGACCAGATAAGCAAAACCAAAAAAATTTAAACATGCTTATATTTCTGTCTAAAATGTGTCATTTGCCATAACCCTAAATTTTTATAATTCCCGAAAAAACAGTAAAAAAAAAGGATTCTGTGGGGAAACTTGTTTGCTTTGGTCATGCGTCAAGTTAATTTCCTACATTCAAAAAATGCATTCAGGACCGGACTTAAAACTCAATGCTCAAACACAAACAAAGTAAGATCGGTTTATATTTATAAGCATCCAAATGGTTTCTTTGCCTAACCGCCGAATAGCATCCAAAAACATTTGAAAGTATCAACTTATCTATTTACTCTCACTTGCATTTCCCTATACTCGTATGTATGCGAATACAATAAATTCGTATCCGGGTATTTCGGAGAGTCCGCATATACTAGTAATTTTATGCTATCAAAGATGAGAAGCATCATCCAATAACTAGCTAGAAATAATCTTTTAATCCGGTATTTTGTTTTAAAATTCATTAAAAAATTATCTGTGTACTGCAATACCGGCCGGTTCAAATCGGTTAATGACTAAAAGCACCAATACATACAAATTTTTCATGTATTAATTTTCAAATAAGCATAGACGTCAGTATATATACTGTGGGTGAAATGAAGAAGCAAAGTAAAATTAATTTTTTTATGAGATATAGTACAAAAACGGATATACATAGACCATGAAACAAAAATGGATGTGGTAGTTTCACTTCTTAAAAATAAGACTTACTGGAAATTTTGAGGTTCACTGTTTGGTTAGCATTGTAACCAACCTTGCTATATTAATAACATTCATAATTTTTGTAGGTACCTAATTATTATCAAAAGTCAAAGGACGTGATTAGATCTCTGAGATATGGTACAACAAAGCTTTTTGTTATACTTTTTATGAACATGAGATGGTACTATAACTTTGGTCTAATGTTTGTGTGAGAAGAAGATAGACGCACCAATAAGTAATCCGACATGATCATGGCGATGGCCTGAGTTGATTTAGCCATTTCCGTCAGTCTATCTGTTAGAACGGAAACTAGTTCCTCAGTTTTAGAGATATCTCCCTTAAATTTAGTATGGGGCCGCCGTTTTGTCATATCCCTTCAAAAAATCGTGCGACTGTGCTTTTAAGAGAGTGATCCGCGATTAATACCTTTCGTCTACAGTGAGCTACAATTGATCCCCACTATTATGTTAAGGCTATTTGGGGTAAGTCGATTTTGATTTCTGTGGCCTACTTTTAGGTGTTGAAAGTAAACTTGTCCGACCATAACCGTAGGGTAACAAAGGTAATCTGTCCGACACTACCGGTTTGGGCATGGAAGGGACCAATTAGTCTCTTCAAAGGACATGCTCAACAAAAATGATCACTTCAACCCATACAAAGGGATCAAAACTGACATTGGTCGCATGCTCCTTTGCGACTCATCCCGTATCCATGTTAGACTAATAGCATTTTTTGCAGGGATATAACTGATTTGTAGGAAAAGCGATATCGGATTAATACAACTCATAACCTTCATACAGTCGATTGTTTTCTATAAACGGGGTTAGACCTATAACTCTTGCAATTAAAAAGCTAGCAACGTAAAATTTCCTTAATTGTTTTTTTATTAGGAAAACTCCTCCAGAAAACAAACAAAACATTCTGCTAACTACTCAGGTTGCATGATAGTAAAGGTCAAAGGGCTAACATAGCGACCAAAATAATCAAGGAAAACTACTAGCTGTTATTTTAAATGCAATTTCTAAAATTTGATATTTAAAAGGACCATCTACCATCATTCATGGATTTGAAAGTGCCCGGGGAACAATTTAGTTGAATTTCATTATTCATGTTAAATTTTTTTTGGAAAGCTGAAATTGGAGTTGTAAAGGGTGTTTTTTTTAGGGGTATAGAACTTCGAATTGAAATAAAACACAAGAAAATAGTTTTAAGGTCCATCAATTTGGCTTTATTGGAAGGATAATTTTATGCCATTAATGTTTAAATATAATTTCGGGCATGTGGCCGCCGCGGCTGGCTCGAATAAAGCCAATTCTACAGGTCCAATTTTCAACCACTTTTTCGAGCATATGGGGCCGTATGTCGGCAATAACGCCACGAATGTTGGCTTCCAATTCCCCTAACGTTTCTGGTTTGTTGGTGTAGACGAGCGACTTCACATATCCCCAAAGAAAATAATCCAATGGTGTCAAATCACACGACCTTGGTGGCCAATTGACAGGTCCATTCCGCGAAATTATGCGCTCATCGAATGTTTCCTTCAATAAATCGATTGTGACGTGCGCTGTGTGGCATGTAGCGCCGTCTTGTTGGAACCACAACTCATCCACATTCATGCCATCCAATTCGGGAACAAAATAGTCGGTTATCATGGCTCTATACCGGTCTCCATTAACGGTAGCTGCCTCTCCAGCATTATTGCGGAAGAAGTATGGCCCAATGACTCCACCAGCCCATAGAGCACACCAAACAGTCAGTTTTTGTGGATGTAATGGCGTTTCAAGGGTCTCATGTGGATTCTCTTCACTCCAAATGCGGCAATTTTGCTTGTTGACGTAGCCATTCAACCAAAAATGAGCCTCATCACTGAACAAAATTTTGCGATGAAAATCAGCATCGAAATCAATCTCATTTTCGGCCCATACACCAAAATCACGACGCATTGCATGGTCTCGCGGCTTTAATTCTTGCACAAGCTGGATCTTGTAAGGTCGCAAGCCAAGATCTTTGCGCAAAATCTTCCATAAAGTTGATGGACAAAGCTCCAATTGCTGTGCACGGTGGCGAATCGATTCATTCGGGTCCTCTTCAACACTTTGCTCTACAGCGGCAATTGTTTCTTCGGTGCGCACTGTTCGACGTCTCTGCGGATGCGTATTATCACATAGAGTAAACGTAGTGCGAAAACGATCCATGGTTAACCGAATTAATTGCTCTGATGGACGATTATGTCGACCATAAAATGGACGGAGCTCACGGTAGACTTCGCGAACTGAACCATTATTTTCGAAATGAATTTGCACGATTTGCAAGCGTTGTTCTTTTGTCAACCTGTTCATGATGAAATGGCAAACCAAACTGAACATAAATGACATTAGAGTTGCCAGATTTGACCACAAAATGCCAGTTTTATCTCTATTCGAAAAACAAACCTGTAAAAAAAACACCCTGTATAAAAAAATTCTTCAAATTCAAAGCGATGTTTAAAACACTTAAAAGTTTTACTTCGTTTTACCAGAATTTCATAATCTACAAAATAGATTTTTTGGTTTCCTGGTTTTAAATATGTGTATCACTTTTTTTAGGTTTTCAGGTATTCCACTGTCGTGTTGCGTTATCGTAAGAGGAAAAGCAAATTCACCACGATTTCCGATTCTTTAATATTAAATGAAGTGAAAAGTGAGGTGAAAACAAATTCACCACGATTTTCGATTTTCGTTTCACTTTAAAACTTTTATTTTAAACTACCTGGACCCGTGCGCTCCTTGTGCAAAAAAAAAACAAAAATGGTTTTAAACCTTTTATTAGTCCAGGTCCAGGATTTTTCAAACCTTTTTCTCAAATTATAAAAAAGATTTTCAGCAACAGTTGTTGTGAGACCACAAAAAATTATACAAATATGCGCAAAGAGCATTTGAAATTCCACCACTTATATTACATTCACATTGAGCCATAAACTTGAGTTGATTGACAACATCAATATGAATTAACTCAAAAAATGTCCCTCTAACTCGAGTTTATCATCCAATGTGAACGCAATCTTATTCACTTATTTTAGCAATGTTCAAGTGTAGATGGCGCGCTCGCAGAGGGTTGAGCGCTGTGATATTCGCAATGCCTTTAATTATTCTACCACTGTTCAGTCTTAGTATTCAAATGTAGATGTCGCGAGGCATGCGGATGTCACCGTTACAATATAGCGTTGCAGTACAAATTGATTTTTTTGTGCATTTACAATCGTTTATTTTAAAGAATTCATTTTTATAAAATACGTTTAAACAAAAGCACTCCGCTAATTAAAACATGGTTTCGCATGTAGAGCTAACCCCCACCTTGAAAACGATACCTTATTTATTAATATTGGTCCCAAATGAGAGCAGAAAATTAGGAACTAACATAAAAAGACCTTACAGAAATAATATATATGATAAAGTGAAAAGGTAAAGTGAAATTCACCACGATGGTCGATTCTAGTTTCACTTTAGATTTTTCATTTCAAAAGAAGTGAAAAGAGTTAGCGCCAATATAAAGTAAGAAACATTTCTTTATTTCTTACACTTCAATTTTTTTAATAATCTGGAGCTTGTCAGTTAGTATAAAACCAATTACAAATTACTAAAAAAGCGCATATTCAGACAATTATTGTATTCTGTAATAACTTTCTACCCTTATACAAATTTGTAACTATCCACCCTTTACTATAATTCGAGATTTAGTCATTTTGGTTCTGACCCCCAGAACAGTTTTGTAGTTTTGAAGATGTGCACACATTCTATAACAATTTAGAAATCAAATAAGATTTGTATGACAAAAATATTGAAATTCAAATGAAATTATACCAATTAATCACGTTGATTCTGAATGTGCTATAGCTATGAAATGCACTATACCTACTATAAGTATACTTATTTTGCGTATATGCCTAAAACCTTGAAGTAATTAGATTGAATATTTTGTTTGTAAGTCGACATGATAAGCAGACAAAAGGATTCACACAAATATGTATCTCAATATTATATACCTTTTTTGTAAACACACATATGCATATTACATTAAATTTCTTTGGCTTGTGTGTGTGTTAATGTGAGTAAGCCTGTAAAAAACGTTGGAGCATCAGAGTACTCCAACACTTATCCTCATTCATATAAAAAAGGTGGTCCAATTTACATAGGGTATTTTGAGAGTACTCTCACGTAGGTGGTCTATAGAGTATTCAAAAGCAAAGAAACCGAGTACTCCGAGATGGATTAGGTGATCCAATCACCGGACATTGCCATGTAAATTGGACCACCTTTTTTATATGAATGAGGATATGTGTTGGAGTACTCTGATACTCCTTTAGGAGTATTCTATGAAGTATGAAACGGAGTATTTCCGTTTTTTGCAGGGAAGCGCCACATAATGTTTGCCAGTACCCTGCAGTCAAACCAACTAGTTGCAAACTACTTTACAACTAGTATATGCACCAAGCCCAACTAGTCAACCAACTGTCATATTTCCATACAAGCCACTGGTATTTTTAACATGGCAAAAAATTATAGTTGTATTCTAGTATCGACTGGACTTTTTCTGACTATTATGATTTCAACCAGAAAATTATAGTTGGATACTAGTAGTACTGACTAGTTTCATATTTCACTGCGGAGTAACGACAACAATAAAGATTTTACTCACCCAACAACTGAACTACAACCTCTGAATCTCGTACGCCCCAATCCCAGGAAGTGCGAAGAGCAATATATAGAATGTTATGAAATTTACCCATTAGACAAACCTGAAAAAGAGAACAGTGTACAAACATAGATTAGCATTTGAGTGGGTGAATGAAAGTTGTCCACAAAACCTATTAGCCGCCTTGCTATGCGACTCAAAACTTTTCGGAAACGAAAGTTTTTATTTTAATTACAATAACACTTTATATCTTTGGCATTTATAGTCGCATTTAAAAGTGTGATCCATAAATTTTTTTGTCTCGAGTAGAGACTTTTCTACCGAAACTCATTGATCTCATGTGCTCTATTGAGGTACTAACCTACCAGAACTCATTTGATTCCACCCTAACTTAGCACCAAAATGACGCCAAAGTCCGACAAAAATCATAAATCTTTTGCTAAGGAAGTATTTCGATTAGTTAAGTAGCACCCGAAATAAAACACATTTTGAAGACAAAAAACATTGGTGTATCACACTTTAAGATCCGACTATAAATGTCAAAGATATGAAGATAAATTTAATTGTTGCGTTGTTCAAAATATTTTTTTTTTTTAATATTCTAAAATCACGCTCTTGTGTACATATACCTTTCAACTTTAAACGAGCTATTATTGTATATCTTTTATAATCTCGGAAATGGTCTCGCGGATTTGAATATAATTTCATTCGTAGGTTATGTGCTATATTGTGCTATTGTGACACTAATCACACTCTTACATGGTTATCACATATCTGTTTTTTTTTTGTTAAGGAAATGCGATATACTAATATTGGTATCAACCGAAAGTTATATTACATCGCATTTCAGCAAAAGGATTTGTAGGTAAGGTTGTCAGTTAGCGTTGCCACCTTATATCTACTGATATACTTGTTCCGTACCAGACTTGTTAAATTCCCATTAGAAATGAGTACTCAATTGATTGGATGGCTCCTTAAATCAATAATAATTACTTAAAATTATTTTTTTACTGTTTTTGATTACTTTAGATTTTTTTCAGAGATATTTTTTTATATTTTTTTATTGTTTTTTGTTGACGCATGTGCTTATGTTTGTCTGCAACAATACCACAAAGTAATCAAAACAATTAAAAGTAATCAAACAATCAAAAGTAATAAAAAATGTTATTTAATTTTTTTGTTGATTATTTTTCATTTTTCTTGATTTTTTTCATTTTTTTTTCTGATTATTTTTGATATAATTATTTTTTTAAGTAATCTTTAAATTAATCATTAAAACCCGAACAAAAGGGTAATCAATCATTAGTAAGCTATTCCAAAAAGTAATCAATCAAACCGGTAATCGTTACTTAACAGGTCTGTTCTGTACAACCTCCAGTATCTTCAAAACATTTTGTTGAAATTTTGTATATATTGCTACCAAGACTAGTTCCGAGGTTGCCACCCGTTTGTAATTTTTTGAATGAGTTCCGATGGCAATAAGTGTATCAAACGAAATTTATATTACATCGTATTTCCGCAAAAATATTTCTTGGTGGAGTTGCTACTTATGGCAGCCACCTAAACTGATTATACTCATTGTTTTGTATATTGGCTAGAGAACTTGTACTCGAAAAGTGCCGAATAAAGCTCGTTCGCCCAGTTTATTTTAATTAAAGAGGTAATACAATCAAATTCCGTACAGATTGTATACATATAATAAAATTGTCGATGGCTGTACATTGCGTATATTCAGGAAAAATGTATGGGAGTGTTCATTATTAAGCCAATAAAATCCAAATCAATAGTTTTTAGAATGTTTGTCTATCTGTATGTTGGGTTTGGCGCATCACTCAAAACCCGCTTAATCGCTGCATTACTAGATGTATGTATAACAAAAAATGTAAGATATCCCTTATTTCGATAGCTCGCGCTGTTTCGGAATTATCGACCAAAATGTGCACCAGGCTGATCGAAAATGCTTTAAAACGATATGGGAATCAACCGAAAGATGCTAATGAGTGCTGCGATAAGCGTTGTGATTAAGCCCCACATCTTAACTGGTTTCGGATATATAATGATTAAAATCGAACTAGGTCTGTTATAAGTTCTGAGACGAATCGTGACCGGGTTTTCTAGTCGTAAATAAGGTTCGATTTGAAATTTCCTAGTAGTCATTAAAGGTATAAACCCTGCAGCTTCCAGCGAACTTGTTTTTCACTTAATCAATTTCTACTCACATCTCCATTTCCCTCCTTTTTCTCACGGTGATAACGCACTGCGGCTAATACAGCGATTGTGGCTACTTCCTCTGTACGCATATCCTGTCCTATGAAGGCAAAAAAAAAGAAAAGAAAAAAAGATTTACCACAATTTCTAGAAATAAAATGCAAATTAAGTCGAACCATCACTGCAACCGCCAATCACGGCATTCAAATGATCCAAAACGTCACGTCGTGAAGAGCGATCCTGAAGGCCATTACGCGCGATTTTATCGAAAGTATGTTCAAAGAAGCAATCAAATATAAATTCCATTCTCTATACAATCCATAAAAAGTGCGATAAAAATATTCCTTAGTGAGCAGCGATTGTACCTGAGTTGTCAGCAGGCAGCTTACTTTTGTGGCGGATGTGCTGAGTGAAAAAATAAGCTTGAACTGTTAGCAATACTTGCGCGCATTCTGCAGGGAAGCCATAAAAACTGTTACGCGTTACCTCTAGTCAGTTCAAATATTTGTTAGCGCATAATTCAATTAGCGGGCGTTGAACTAGCCCTAACCAGCATGTAGCTACCGCTAATTTGTAGTGAAGAGCTGCAGTTGGTATTGAAAATTCCAAGAACGTGGTTTGTTGTTGTGTTGCATTAAATGTCTATTCGATTTATAATTGTAATTATTCGTAAATAGGCACATTTATAAAATCGTTAATAAGTATCATTTATCACGTTAAATATATGTACTACCATTCAACATTAAATGAAAATCCAAGCATCTAATGGCTTGAGCGTGCCCATTAAAGCTTTTGAAGCATAAAATACTTGCAGCTTGTAGTTGGTGTCCGCACACACACACATCGAGTTATTTATGTGCTTATATTATGTATTATCCTGTAAGAATGAGTACTCCTTAGTATGTGCAAATTGCACTCTTTAGCATCTTTGTTGTTATCTCGTATTTTCCCGCTTTTACTTATTTCCTTAAAAAAGCAGACACATTTTATTGTCACGTAGCTTGCTGTGCGTCTTACGCCACTGGTTGTACTGGCGCTGGTACTGACACGCGCATACACCTGACCCTCCACAAAGTACGTTTACTCAAGTTCAACTAACGCGTTGTTTTAGCTAAACGAAAGCACGTTTTCAGGCGTAATAGAAAATGTGAGCTTTATTTTTTGATTTTTTTTTTGTTTTTGAGAGGAAGCTTCAGTAGATGAGTGGCAAAGCACGTTTATAGCAATGCGATAAGACTCTCTAACGGCACATATTTTTTACGTTTCCTTGTTTACCTTTTTTGTTATTAGAAGTAAAAAAATGCAAAAACTCAATACGTAAAAGTTGTAATACCTGAGCTAAAGAAAAAGTGGTTATAGAAGAGAGTGGAGGGATATAAAAACACTGAAAGTGAGAGCGTAGAGTCGCACTCATTTCGTTAGCCTGAAACTACTGAAATACGTAAATAAGTTACTTGCGCTAGAATTGAAATCCATAATTTCAGCGTTTATGACTAAAATATATAGAAATTTGCAACATTAGCGAACTCTTGGGCAGATACGCACGCCGTAAGTTAAGAAAGACTCAACATTTTGATTCGTTTCAAGTTCCACGCACTTTGTATGGTAAGACCCTACATATAGCACACACTAAACTTATCTGTCAAAGTAAAAGTCTGAGGTTAAGGTTCTCTATATAGACCTTTACTTTTATTTATTTTCAAATTTGTAGATTCGAGTCGAACTCTTTCCTGAGCTGCAAAGGTACAGTTATCTTAGATATGTACAGGGTGGCGCAAAAGTCATCCTCCTATCAGAAAATGCTAAAATTTTGCGATTGGCCCCTAAAGACAGTTCTGTTTTGACATTTGTTTAGTAAACACATGCGAAATACACGTTAATAAACAATGTTACGCTACACTGCTCCAGAACGCGGAATATTGCTGACTATTTATTTGACCAATAATCGGTCGGGGCCAAACGGTTACTGTGAATGGTGAGCGCTACAGAGCAATGATCAACGAGTTCTTTTTGCCGCAACTTGATGAATTGGGATTGGAAAACATGTGGTTCCAACAAGACGGTGCAACAGCACACACTGCACGTGCCACAACCGATATGCTGAACATCGGAAGCTTACTTTTGCGCCACCTTGTATAATGATAGTCCCGATAATAGAGAGAAAACGACTATAAACTCTGTTAAAATCCATCAATTTGTGGCTACACCGTAAGCTCCTTTCACAGAGGATGTTTTAACAAGGTTGCCACCCATTGAAGGTCCCCTAAAGATTTAGTGAGATATCCCAATCACACCTGTTAAATTTGATTAGCAATTAGTAATCAATTAATTAGACGGCTTTCTTAATTGGTAATGATTATTTTAATTGTTTTTCAAGAACAGGCAATTATTAATTGATTATGACTAGAAAAAATCAAACAAAATTCAAAAATAATCAAATAAAAAAAGTTTTGATTACTTATGATAATTTTTTTTTTTTTTTTTTTTTTTGATTTGTTCAGTATTATTAATGTGCTTTTACAACAATACTGAAAAAAATTAAAACCAGAAAAATTCAGTTTTCCAAAATAGTTTATTTTAAAAATTGCATAAAAGAGATGTCTAACAATTCGTTTAAAACTTCAAAATTGGTACCCATATAGTTTTTTTTAATATTAATGAAATAATGTATGCTCAAATCCCTAAAATCATGTCCCGAAAACGCCTAAAATTCCCAAACCTTGCATCCGTAGTTAGTCCAGTCGAGATAGACGAAAAATCAATGGATTGAGCAACATTTCCGGGAAATGGGGTTTTTTTTGTGTTTATGAGAGTGTACTGCCAGTAATGATGAAACGTTAAAGAAAAAACGTGCACATTTTCCCCTTTTCCCAGTTATTTGGGAAATTTTTCTTCTACCGTTTATTTGGCACAAAACCTCATTTTAAAAATTTCTGAAGTGGCCCCTTCATATTTGACAAAGTCGTGAATTTTGAAATATATAAAAAGTAATATATTATTTGATTACTCCCAAACATGTCACCAAAAAAATTTCGATATTCAAATTTTTTCTGACATTTTTCGCTATTTGAATATTTACACTGCGTTACTTTTAAAACCTATTTCTGAAGAGCGCCAATGTTGAAAAGTACAACATTATATATAAAAACTACCACAATGTTTAAGGGATGAAAAAAATTATTTTATCGGAATTATGTGTTTTTCAAATCGATGTTAAGTAAAAAAATCGATGTTTCGAAAAACATAAAAGATTTTTATTGGACTCTTTGATCGAGGATGTGATAAATCAGTTAATTTTTTCAATAATGCCCAAGTAAGTGTTTTTAATAGTTTCGTCTTTTTCAGTAATAAGCTTAATTGAATTAATTATTTTAAAGTATTCATGAAACGAGCTCAAGGCCTAGAATACAAATTTTTCCCTTTTTTAATTTTTATGAAAATTATTATTGTTTTTTATTTTATTAATAATAATTTTTTTTTTTAATTAATTACTAAAAGTAGTTTTAATTGAATAGAATAGGAAAAATTTATAATTTTGAAATTATTAACTATTTTTCAAGTAGTCTTTAATTGAATATTGGTTTATTATTTTAAATTGTAATAAATTATTTTTTTTATAATTTAATTAGGGGTTAATTTCTAAAATACAATTTATTAAAGTTTTAATTGTAGGAGTTATTTTATTTTGAATTAAAATAAATTTTAGATTTTTTATTATATATAATTTATTAAATTTAATTATTTAGTTATATATTATATTATATTATAAATTTAAATTATATCAACAATTTAATTTATATTAACAATTTAATTTATAATTTTGAAATTATTAATTATTTTTACAAACAATTTTTAATTGAATATTGGTTTATTATTTTAAATTTTAATAAACTATTTTTTTTATAATTTAAGTTTATTTTATCGATGCTATCGACTGTTTCTTACGATCGAAATTATTTTTATAGTATTAGATATGCGCATAAATGCTCCAATCAAAAATAAGTCTGCAAAATTCTAATTACATAGTAGGCCGCTCTTATTTATTAAGTGTAAAAAATGTCTCTTCTTAACCAACCCACAAGTTTAATTTCTCTTAATTGCTACCATCACCTCTCTCAAATCTCTCCCATTACTTGCTTCGCTTGCCGGCAAAAGTTTTTGGCAAAAAGCGAGAGAATTCACTACATAAACGCTCACATAGTTTCTTATACACTTACACTACATGCCATGTTTTCCCAGCTGATAATTCTGCTTTTATTTAAGTGAGAAGTTCTAGAAAATGTAAGCAAATCAACTTAAGCAAAACTACTTTGTAAGTGCTTCCATAATTTAATTTTTACTCTATTTCAAAGTAATTGCATTTTATAATTTTCTAACACAAAGCAGTTAATAGTGGAAAAACAAAGAAAGGAGAAGAATAGCTCTTTAGTCGTCTTAATTGAATTGATGTGAACTTGATGCGTATACAAAGTTAACATATTACATTAAAGTGTTAGTACGTTTTCTTAAGTTGGCCACTCAATTAGCTTAGTTCTAGTAGCATTATTAGTTTAGGAAGTGATTGAGCTCTTGTTGTCGTAAGAACTTTGTACTCATAAAATCAAAGCTCTCCCCAGGTGATTACGGATGTGTAAATAATGTGAATATTAGGGATGCCAATTGTTTGAATTTTAGGAGATTTGCGGGCTTATTCGGGGAATCTGTGTATTTGCTATTCTCCCACAATTTAGGTTGGAAAAAGTGAAGTAATTGGTTGGTCTTAAAATATTTAACAAATAATTGGATTTTTGATGTTTTTACTACCTTTTTATTAGGTCACCTTCCTGTGTGTCCTTTGTACGAGTATATTACGAAATATATGGAAATTAGAACATTTCCATCGATCTCTGAGTTACTTCCCAGTAAGTTCCAGACAAATTGTATATTTTATTTAGAACTAAGCAAAGATACAATACAAATTCCGCTAGGTGCCGCAGAAATAACAGCATTTATAGCATTGAAGGCGAAGCTTGGGATGCTGAGACTTGAAGCTTAATAGTTAATCTACTATTTGACGTCTATATAATATGTATTTACAAAAACTCTGATAGGTGGCACCCGAAACGCGATGTTCAAAAATGTCTTTTAAAGCAATGGAATTTTGGGTTCGAATTTTGAGGGGTTTGTAGCTTGGTACACAGTTCAAACCCCGATTCCAATGATATAATATTTCACTAGATGTCGCAAGGAACGAAATATTTAGATAACTCGTATAAGAAGGGAAAATTTTCTGTTCCATTTTCAAATAACTACCCGTTAACCTAAAACCTTAAAGCTTTGAACAAAATTCACACACAAACCACTGTAAAACGTCATGGTATAATAATTTTGAATTAGCAATCGATTTTTAAGAAACTTTTCATTGAGCTGGAGACCTGAAACCTAGGTCACAGTTTAAAACCTGGTGACAGTGAAATATTGAGGAAAAAAATCCGATAGGTGTCACGCGAACAGCTTACAAACTGGTGGAATTGTGATACTGATTTAAAAATTTCCCGCTGAACTCGATACTTTAATCCTTGGGGGATTTCATACACGAATGACCATGATTTGTTTCGGTTGAAAAATTACATTAGATAGTACACGGAACGAGATAGTTGAAAAAAAAGGGATGAAAGGATGATAAAAAAATTTCAAGAATACCTTATATAAATGCCGAAAAGCAATAGAAATGTTGTCCTTAAACAAATATATGGTGTGAATGAATTTTAATTTTGACATTTTAACCATAGTAATTGTAATAAATTTTTTCAATTTAAAAATATAATAATGTTTATTATTAATATATTTAATAGACTTTAAATGTAATAAGAAATCGATTGACTAAAGTTTTAACACTGCCATCCACCTTAATATCTTTAAATTTCATGAACTAATAACAATTTTTAGTAACATTTTTCTAATCCCGAAAAGTCTTTCTAACAAATATTATTTCCTACAATTTCTGGATTATCGGCACCTGAAAAACGTGGGATATGGAATAAGTTAAGGCTCTATTTGACTATTTGCTTATTAGTGTGTTTAATCGAGGCCTGTTAAATTTCCATTAGAAATTAGTAAAAAAAATTATTATGTTAATTTGTTTTTGAAAAATTTGGAATTACTAATTGATTACCCTAGAAAAATTTCAAAAATAAAATTATAAATATATAAAATTAAGTAGTCAAAAACATATATACCAGGTAGATGCCCTAATATTGTAGTCGTTCTAACGTTTGTCATTGTTCTCATCAGTAAAACGAGTTCTCATCTGAGGCTCTTCCGGTTATTACACGCCGGGCCGCAAACACAGCACCCAACCGTCCGCACCCATTATACAAAATATTTACACATTTGGAAATACTCGGCTAGCTCTTTCCTCTTGTTCCTTGATAAATTAAGTTTAGAAGAGCACAGGTGATATTCAGAATTGAGTATGATCGGGCGGCTGGAATTGCTTACCCAGCCACACAACCACATCCTATTACACTCATCATAACTAGAGACTACGTAAATAAAAAAATATTACTCACCTTACGTTAAAATATTATGTTATTTGTGGTTCCTGGTATGTACACTCGGTGGCACCTTACCTCTATTGTAACAAGCAATCTCTTTCTCAATTTATTTATTTAGCAGTTGCAAATACTATTGGGTAACTGAGAAGCAATGTGTTGAGATTTGTAGGTGCAAAGGAAATGCTGCATTTTGAGATGTTAGTGCCATCGAAGCATGAAGTGTAATAAATCGTCTTATCGGCATAAACACGAATTGTGCATTAGGTGACACATGCGAATGGCTACACATACATCTAAAGAAGCATACATGCATATATGAGAGGATTTATAGTTATCTACTTGTGTACACAAGAACGTTTCAGAGAAAATTTATACATTTCCTATCTTAACCTTAAAATAACTCGCAACTCCATGGTACCACGAATAGGCAAGCCCAATAAGCAATTTGACTGACTGTTACGACATCAACAAAATAAATACCGTAGTAATTTTTGCTTATACCCAACAAGCACAAGAAATATATACTCCAAGTTTTGAGAAATCCTTAATTCTCCAGTTGAGTTGCATACAATTTGAGGTTAGCGCTTTTCTACACGTTAATTTCTCAACTCGTTCAGAATTTGAGAAATTGTTTTCAGATTTCTGCTAGCATTTGCACATATTTACACAGCAGAAACAAATTTTTCCAACAAATGAATTAAAAATGAACAGCCACAAAAAGGCTTTACCTAGTTTAACCTTCAAGTTTTAAATTCACTGAAAACCAGCGGCCACCGTGTTGTGAAGGTAGTGTTGCCGGCCTACCACACCGAAGGTCCATGGTTCGCGCCCTGGTACATCAAAAAGTGATTTGAAAAAAGTTTTTCAAAACGGGGTCGCCCCTCGGCAGTGGTTTGGCAAACTCTCCGAGTGTATTTCTGCCATGACAGGCTTCTCAGCAAAAATTCGTCTCCTTTGTAGATGCCGTTCGGAGTCGGCAAAAAACTGTAGGTCCCACCAATTTGTAGGGAAAATTCAAATCGGCACACCACAAATTGGAAGAGAAGCTTGGCGCAAAAATCTCTTAGGAGGTTTATGATGATATACCTGTTGTATATCGCGCCATAGAGAGAGAGTATATATTTATTATGCCATATTTTACATTGTAACTAAGTATTCAACCAAGTGAATGATTTGAAATGCAAAACAATGTATTTGAATCCAATTGCAGAAATTCGTTTGAGGTCAACTCGAGAATGAGTAATTTCTCAAATTGATAGCTAAGATAATACCCATATTAAAAAGGTGCCTTTCAAGCTTAGAATTATACAATTCCTGTTGAGAATTAACGGTGAAGCTTTGAGAAAGATATATGAAATGTGTCTCAAGTTTATATCAAACGAAATTGTTTGTTGCCAGAATCAGTTCGTTATTTGGTATGGAAAAAATACCCTTGACAAAATAAATCAAAAAATTCAACCAAATTGCACTTTATTAAATATATTGTTTCTAAAAACTCTTCCCAAAAATATTGAAATTTTCATGTCTATTTTTTAAAGTTTTATTAACTTTCCTGAATTTTGTGTAAACTATGAAATTGCTTTTTATGTGATTTGTGTTATAGAATTCGCTTTATTTTAAATGAAAATTATTAAAATCACAGCTTCTTCTTATTTCGTCGAACGATGTCCATTTTAATTTCACTTATATTATATTGAACGCAGCTGTATATAGATTGTGTTATTTAAAACTCCCTTTAACATTCCGTCGTCCAGCGCTAAAATCTGTGAAGTCCACTTTTCACTCAAAATTACATTTTCATACTGCTAAAAATTTGGGAGATTTCTGCAATTGGAGGTAAAGGAAAATTATTGAACACACTAGAAATCGCTAAAAATTATAAAACGCTGTTACATCTTTGAAAAGTTAAATTGTGAGAGAGCTATATCTACGAAATGCACTTCTTCTTTTTATGCTCACTTGAAACCAAAAAATTGGATGATCTTATGCTCTTTCTTTTGACGTTCTGTAAAAACCCTGCAGTAAATCCAACTAGTTGCAAGCTACTTTACAACTAGTATATGCACCACGCCCAACTAGTCAGCCAACTGTCATATTACCATATAAGCACCTGGTATTTTTAACATGGCGATGCCCTACGAGATGTCAATTGTCAGATTTCGACCAGATCATACCAGTCATCTACTACTCATGAAATACTAGTTTGTATATAGTGGAAATATACCAGTATCATACTGGTCGTAAAATACCAGTTTCATAGTAGTTCAAAATGGAAGGAAATGTACTAGTAAAATTGCAGTCTAATCATACCAGTATCATACTAGTTCGAAAAACATAAAAGAATTCTAGTCCAAATGTGGACCAAAACCTCTAGTAGGGATTAAAAGAAGAAAATGGACTCATCCATACATAATTTTCGCTGTGAAAAACCCCGATTTGAGATTGTAAAACATAAACAATATCTTTGGTATATTTCATAAGCTGGTTGCGAATTACAATAGCATGTAATGCAAATGAAATAAACGAAAGAAATAATTACAGCTTATGTCGCTTAAACACATACTATAAAAATTATAGTCATATACTAGTATGGATTGAACTTTTTCAACCAGAAAATTATAGTTGGATACTATTAGTATGTTCACTGACTAGTTTGATATTTGATTGCAGGGAAGGTCCACTGTGCATGTGTGAGAGCCGAACATATTAAGACTTTGAAAAGTGTTTGCCGATCACTGGTTTAAATCCAGCGCTTTTCAACCGCCTTCTTCATAACAAGCCTCCATCAGAATTGTTTGCAGTATATTCTCTACTAATAGCACAAAAAGGGTTAACTAGTCAGAAAAAGACTCCTCTCTGCCTTGTATTTCCAATATCAGAATCTCAGCAGGGGCGTGCCAGCAAAAACGCCAAGCCTCTTTGTCCAATTTCCACTATTAACTTTACTATTAAACAGATCTAACCCAAATAGTTAGATGAGCAGTGCTTTGCATTTACTATTTTATGACTTCTTTTGAGACAATGACTGCATGTGCAGGTTGTTAAAAGCTTTCTGGTGCTTAAAGCGTTATCTTCAACTTATGTATGCCTCTGTTGCTTACTTTACCAATCAGCAAAGATATCATTTGCACTCTAACAAACATCCATCAGGCGAACCATCAAAGCATTTGCGTCACTCAATCCGTTTAAGCCATATTTGCTACTGTAGATGCATTCATCGTTTTGCAACAATATTTCATGAATTTTCTTCCTTTTCTTTGTCCATTTGCAGATTACTTTGCCAAGAGATTAACCATGACGATTCATTCAATCTCGAATACCGTGGCCCGGTCGTGATGAAAGGTAAGCCGACACCAATGGATTGTTGGTTCCTAACACGCAATACAAACGCAGCAGCAACACGCGTCAGCGTCACCGATTCACCACCACCACCAATAGCAGCAAACTTAAAATCTCCCAGTGGTATTAACACAACAACTACAACAACAACAGAAACTGCTTATGCCAGTGGCATAGCAGGCATGTCAGCAACAGCTCAGCAATCATTATGCCCAACAGACATTGATGTTGCAACAAGTCAAACTACTCCAGCAACCACGACACAATCAACATCAACAACATTCTCACCCACATCCCCAGTTTCATCATCTTCTTCGTCAGCGGTAACAGTAGCAAGCGGCGGTGATGGCGCTACATCCATTGGAACAGACACCTCTAAAGCCATCTTACCTTCTGTTACGCCAACTGCTGAATTGACATAGGAAATGTGTAACGATTCGTCGTGCTGCTGCTGAAATATACTTTAAAATGTAGTACGCGTAGTTAATGTAGGATGTGCTTAGCTGGATAAGCAGCTAAGGAAAGCGCTGGTGAGAGTTGAGTGAGAAAGCTGTTAGCACATTGGAAGAAAAATTTTAAAGCAAGCTTGGCGGGGATTGAATTGAATGGAAATGGTTTGCTGTGGATTGCAATGGTGCTCTACCGTAAGATGAATTCAAAAGCAATGGATGAATTGCCACAGTATACACAAGGTAATTTATACCTGCTTAACACCTTTCAGCTCATTCACATAGTTACTTAGGAAATGAACTGCGCAAATGTCAAATGAAAAACGAGATGTTACGTGTAAAGTGAAAGAGGAGTGGCGTGTTTAGGAGCAAGCGTGCTTAGGGGCATACTTTTTTCATGTCTCTTAAACAGGGTGGCACTGTAGTTATCGTCTACCAAGCAGGTCAAGTCCCGTGCAGCTAACATCAAAGTTTCTGTTTCTATTGCGCTATGTTATTTTATTTGTATTTAATTTTTTTTAAATTTGTTTTGGTATATTTTATTTTGTTTTATTTTATTTTATTTTACTCTCTATTATTTTATTTTGTTTTACTTCATTTTAATTTATTTCATTTCATTTTATTTTATTCTATTTTTTCATTTTATTTTATTTCACTTAATTTTATTTTGTTTTATTTTATTTTATTTTATTTTATTTATATTATTTTATTTTATTTTGTTTTATTTTATTTTATTTTATTTTATTTTATCTTATTCTATCTGATTTTATTTTATTTTATTTACATTATTTTATTTTATTTTATTTTATTTTATTTTATTTTATTTTATTTTATTTTATCTGATTTTATTTTATTTTATTTTACTTCATTTTATTTTATTTTATTTTGTTTTATTTTATTTTATTTTATTTTTTTTTGTTTTATTTTATTTTATTTTATTTTATTTTATTTTGCTTTATTTTATTTTATTTTATTTTATTTTATTTTATTTTATTTTATTTTATTTATATTATTTTATTTTATTTTATTTTTTTAATTTTTTTATTTTATTTTATTATATTTTATTTGTTAATTGATATTAGAGGAAACATACCATCGCTGTGCATAGCGTTGTAATTTTTCCTCTAATATCAATTAACAAACAAACATAAAAATTCGAGCTTTGCTCCAACAACAATCACCATTATTATATTTTATTTTATTTTACTTTATTTTATTTTATTTTAGTTTAGTTTATTTTATTTTATTTTACTTCATTTTATTTTACTTCATTTTATTTTATTTTATTTTATTTTATTTTATTTTATTTTATTTTATTTTATTTTATTTTAGTTATTTTATTTTAATTTATTTTATTTTATTCTATTCTATTTTATTTAATATTTTTAATTTTTTTTATTTCATTTTATTTTAACTTATCTTATTTTATTTTATTTTCTTTTATTATTTTATTATAAAATAATATTTATTTAATTTAATATTTTTAATTTTTTTATTTTATTTTATGATATTTTTATTTATTTTATTTTATTTTGTTTTATTTTATTTCATTTTATATAACGTATCCGCTTCCTTAACCACTTGTATCCAATGCTATAACATACAAAATAACTGATCTTTTCTTAAATTTGTATTACCAAAATACAAAAGCGGCTTGCGTCATATAAATCAAGCTAAATTCGTCAAATAAATTGGACACGACAAACACCATTAACCCAACCGCTCTCGTTTTAATTGAAATCCTTAAATACTCAACATCACATTGCTCTCTTCATCACACTGACAATTATGGTCAGAAAGAAAATACCCTAAAGCTGATGGTGTATTATTTTTTTGTTATTCTGCTTCTCATTATTATACAGTTATTATTTTTGCTCACTTCAAACCAAATATTTATCTGGCATAAATTAGAAAAATAAATTTGAAGAAATAAAGCGCTTCTAGCTTTGTTATAGGCTTTTATTTTTGTAGCAAGTTTCTTTCCCTAACCATACGCTTTATGAATGAAAATTTAAATTAAATTAAAAAACAGCGTCTTCAATTCTAAAAAAAAAAAAATTTATTAATTTTTCTCTCCCCTTTGACTCTAAAAACAATTAAATTGTTAGCCTGTCGGTTTGTCTAGATAGCTACATTTCATTTTTTAACCCAGCTGGGCTAGTACACAGGATACTTATTATAACTTTATTCATGTACCAAAGAGGTTTTTAGGACATAAATCCATCTAGATAAATACAGAATTTCACAAAATGAATTGTTCTATAATTCAAATAGAAATCGATTAAGTCAGGTCCTTTGTACAGATGATGATTTGTATAAAATTTGGCAGCCATATAGCGCTGTCAAAATAAGTTATTCATCAAAACTAGCAACGTCCCGATGACATTCGAACTGGGATTTTAGGATGGTCCTTTTCATATACCAAAAAATATACTAGAATTGCCATTACGGAAACAATTTCAAATAGGGTGATTTACAGAACACGCTTGCATATTTCATCAGTAACATAAAATTAAAATATTGGTTAAAACGTTCTATTTTCATATACTTTTGAATCTAAACTCAAGGGAATTACATAAAAATATGAAGATAGTGCACATTACTCAAAACAGTTTTCACCATAAAAGTCAATAGTTTAAGATGCTATGAAGGTCTTTAGGGCCTGCGTCGGAGATTATTTTCATTAAAAAAAGAAACATTTAGTGAATATTTTTTCAGCGCTCGTGGCACCTCTGCTTAATATATGAGCAAAAACCCGAAGTTGGGTGTATTATATTGAGTTTCACCAGAACTTATTTTCTCAGTTATTAGCTTTTTTTATGTGGTCCTAAGAAAGTGCTTTTAGTATTTGTGTATCAAACTATACCTTAAAAGACGAGCCCTTAAAATTAAAAATCTGTTATTAAAAATCACTTCAGGACTAACGATGGATGGATATTTATGGATGGGTATAAAAACAAATTTCACAAGAAGCTTACATTTTTTTTACATTTCCGAGTGATTGTTTGTATCTGAGCTGATATACTCTAATGGCATACGGCTCAAAGTGGGTATTTTTAACGCATTTTTCACACAATGGATTTTTCAATTCAAAACACCAACAATAATTTTTCAATACAATAATCATTTAAAAAGAACAGTCATTTTTGCTTTTATTTGGAAACTAATTATTTCTTTTTCTCTTACATCTGCAGTATATAGTGTGGTCCTTCGTCTCAACATTTTTTTTTTTTCTTCAGCCCGATCATTTAGTTACAGTTACTTTATCAAAAGTAGCAGAAAAGGCTCACACATCTTATGCCAAACTGTGGGCTCAACACGCACCGAACCGAATCTGTGTGTCGAGTTCATGGTACGGGTGCATTGACCTCAGATTTCCTTAAAACTTGGACAGCTGATGGAAATGCTCTGGGTGCTTACGTAGTGCATCAATTTTCATCGGATCATTAAGTTTGCCCACAACAACGTGGAAATTGCATTAAAATGTTTTCACATTGTTCCGAGTGTGTTTCTGCCGCCAAAACTTCTCAGCAAATATTTATCCGCACTAGCAGATGCCTTTCGGATGCTTCCCATATAGACAACTTCCAAAGATAACTGCCGAAGCCTGTACTTTAAAGCTAGTCCTGGAATATCCTTGAACAAAATGAATGTCAGACGTGATTAAGACATGTTTAGACATCAAAGGCAGGAAACAAAACATATTGTCTAGGTTCTTTAGCAATATATTTAAGTAATTTCAAGAATATTCTTAAACTTTTTCTTCTGAAAAGCCGAAACTTTCGGTTTTGCTTTTAGCAAAGCTAGATAGATGTGGGTTTCATATAGTTATGCATAAAGCATCGATATAAATCTAGACCCTAGATAAATAAACACAAATGGATATCAAAAGTAAGGTGCTTACTGGTATTCTAGTAGAAAAGCAAACAAATTTTTACAACAAAATCTGACACATTTCACTTAAGTTCATTTTTCATTTCATTTCGAAATTTGGTAAAATTCTAAAAAGAAACTTAAAAATTTTGATGAAAAATATGCCAATTTTTGCGAATTTTGCATGGTTTTTAAAACATAATTTACAGGTTTTATATTAGATCTTGACACATGTTTTAATAGAAAGTTAGTTCAAATAGTTTTATTAAGACCGAAATTGATGAAAATTCGCAAAAAAAAAATTCCTGAGCTCGTACTTATGCTACCTAGTGTATGCATGTCTGTGGGTCTATATACAGATCTGTAAGCTTACTAGCGGTAACGAAGGTGACAAACCACAAACGATTCTGCATATCTTCATTTGCTTATTTTTCTCACCATTACTCCAGTTAAATGAGGAGGTGACAATTTATTTATTTATTTATTTAAATAGTAATCTATGAAATACAAAGTTTCTTACAGACTACGTAACGAAAAAAAAATATAATTTTAAACAAAGCTTAAATTAAAACTCTATTTAGTTCTAGTTTTAACTTAGCCTTATCCATTGAAAAATCAATTATTAAAGAATCTGAGAACAAATTAAACTCACGCAAAGCTCTAATGATTGGGGCATGGTATGCGTAATTAATCCTGACGAGCTCAAGAACAAAAATGTTGTTGCTTCTGAGGTTCCTATGAGCTACCAGGAAATTAATCCGTTCTAAGAGAATGGGTGCGTCCACCCCTCCTTGAATGATGTCAAACACAAAGCGAAGGGATAGTATAATTCTTCTATTATGTAAAGTCTTCAAGTTGATAAGGAAACATCTAGCATTATATGAAGGAATACGATCTGCAAATGTGCGGTAATGAAATTTTGCTAGATATAATATTACTGGTAACAGTTGGAATCAGCCGGGTGGAGTATAACTGAATTCACCAAATCAAATTGAAGAGAACAACGCAGATAAACTGTAAATTACTCAACAAAAAGCGGGCGAGCATTATTACAGTTAGCAGCTGTTCGCTCAGTAAGCATGTTTTCAACTGACAATGAAAATGACAAACCACACAGCATTTTGCAACAACAATTCTAAAGCGTAAGTACGAGTCGGCATTATTTCAAGTGACAATGATGGAGGCAACACAATTGCTCTTTTTCAACTTTAAACTAGTCTAAACATAAGTATGTGTGGATGAGCTTACGTAGCAAAGGCACGGCATAAGGAAGAAAACATTTTTCTCACAAAGCTTATGTAGGAACTGTTGATGACAGAAAATGATAATAAAAATCATTAATGCTTAGTTTGTTAGTAAAAGGAATGTACGAGTATGTATGTAGCGAATACACAAACAAGCAAAAGGAAACGGAAGCGGAAAATGGCGATTAATGATAATAGACCTGTGGTTGTTGTCGCTTTTGTTGTTGTTGTTATACTTGTAACTCAAGCATAATGTTGATTCCTTGAAGCTATCAAGTTGTTGACGTTGGCATTGATGCCGATGATGATGACATGACATTGATGAAAATACAAACCGATGTGAACCGGGTAAAACGAATGACGGCCGATGATATGCCACGCTTAGATATTTTGTCTTCCACTAACTGCACTGTGTATAAGTCTGTACTGCCTAAGGTAAATATCTCTGGCAGCAGCATCTATCCTGAGCCATTTTGTGCGCCCAGCATTTATCAAAGATAATTCAGATGCATGAGAAAACTGACGAAACGACAAAAATGTACACTTGAACTGTCACAGAATCGGCTAAGCATTATTAATTTTGAATGCAGCACTTGTCACAAACAGACTCTCTATGTCATTTTATATTTTTTGATCATATTTTACAATAATATTAGGATATTGTGAATCTACTTGGGTCAACTTTTTAAATGTCAAATGAAATTCACTTTAGTAATACACATTTACTTTTTAAATTTTGATGTGCCAGACGTGCAGAAAATGTTGGGTAAACTTTAAGTTGTTGGAAATGTTAGACTAATGTTGTCTAGCATATACACTAGACCGGGTCGAAAAAAAGTTGCCAGTTGCTTATGTGGAGACGGCTCTGGAAATTTTTTTTTTTTTATCCTTAGAAAAACAGAGCAAATGGTTTAGTGTAACTTTGTTATTTGACATCCGAGTTTAAAGATGAATATGTCAAAATCTCTTGAGGAGCTCATTTTTCCGTTCTTATGTTTTTTTTGAACTCTAAAGCCGTTTTCACACAGTTTCGTCAGATAACCGAGTGGTTCGTGCTCAAAATATCCTTTTTGTTTCACCTAACGAAAGCGCTTTAAAATTTAAGACAATGTTGCCTTTAAACTAATTGACTAAGTTTATTAACAAAGAAGTTGAAAGCTCTCATTTGTATGTCTATTCGGATGTCTCTTACACTGTAATAGCTCTAAAGGAGTCCTTTGAAGTTCTTACTTAGAGTAGATTTCGTGACAATGTGGAATGTTTGCTGCTGCCATAGCTTTGAAGTTGTCTGTAAGACAATTACTTTATTGTCTAAAGGCTTGGTTTAAATTTAAAAATACTTGATAACGTCATGCTTCGTACAGACCTGTTAAATAATGATTATTAATTATTACAGGTTTGATTAATTACTCTCTTGACAATCCATTTAATGATTGATTAACAATTACTTTCAAAAATCATTATTTTTTTACGATTATTAAAAAAAAATCAAAAATAATCAAAACAAAATTAAAAACACAAAGAAATTAAAAATACTCAAAATTAATCACCCCAATTTTTTTTTTATTATTTTAGACTTTTTTTTAAATTTTTTTTATTATTTTTATTTTTTCAGTATTATTGTAGAAGCAAATAAATATCTCTATCTATCTCTATGGCGCGATATACAACAGGTATATCATCATAAACCTCCTAAGAGATTTTTACGCCAAGCTTCTCTTCCAATTTGTGGTGTGCCGATTTGAATTTTCCCTACAAATTGGTGGGACCTACAGTTTTTTGCCGACTCCGAACGGCATCTACAAAGGAGACGAATTTTTGCTGAGAAGCCTGTCATGGCAGAAATACACTCGGAGAGTTTGCCAAACCACTGCCGAGAGGCGACCCCGTTTTGAAAAACTTTTTTCAAATCACTTTTGATGTTACCTGTACCAGGGCTCGAACCATGGACCTTCGGTGTGGTAGGCCGGCAACACTACCTTCACACCACGGCAAATAAATATACACATTAACAATACTGAAAAAAATCAAAAAAGAATTAAAAATAATTAAAAAATTAAAAATAATCAAAACAACTTTGTTTCTTTTTTTTATTGTTTTTTTTTTCTAATCGTAATCAAATGGTGATGGATTCATCTTTTTTTTTTTTTTCGGCATCCCTTGTCGAATTTGGTTTGGAGACGAACCGGTTTCGGCGATGTGCCATTTTCAATGCCATTTTTCGTTTTCTAATTTCCTTTTCTTGAAAAACAATCATTACCAACTAAAAAAGCCGTTGTTGTTGTTGTTGTGGTAACGACAAAAACGCTCGCCGAAGGTTTTGGGGAGTGTTGTCGAATTAACAGTCCTTGGCCGGAGTTGAACCCGGTACGCTTCGGTACTCCCTTTCAGTACTGCCCGACTGTCGCGGTAGCGATTTATGACCAGTGAAACCTTCTAGGTCATGTCACCCCTCCTTCCGTAAGGAAAGATAAGATGGGTAATGAGAGGCATCATATCCGTAGATCAACCATCGAGTTGCACGTCATTACCTCTGTGCATATACGACCGGTATGCCTACCTCGGGCATATTCTAAGCCCCTAACCCGCAGGGTTAATTGATTACTAAATACTTATCAAATTTAACAGATCTGGTTTCGTAGGTAGCTTTACTTTGTCAATTTCGCCTTTTAGAAAAACCATTTTCAAGCTCATCCTTCACCTAGTATGACACTTGTTATATTTAAAAAAGTTTTTCAATATAAGCTCACTTCACTTTTGAGTAGTATTTTTCCTCCAAATATACCAACAGATTAAATTTTTGTTCAAGTAAGCAAAACTCTAAATATAATAAATATTGAAACTTCTTTTTTTATGAACTTAGTCAAACAGTGTAAAGGCAACAGTGTCTTGAAGTCAAAAGCACTTTCGTTTAATGAAACAAAAAAAGGATATTTTAAGGCCAAAACAACGGCATAGGTCAAAACGGTATGAGAGGGAGATATAAAGCTGATTTTGACACATCAGTTTTAAAAATCAGATGTCAAAAAAAAAAGTAAGAAATAAAAAACTACTTATGCTATTTTTGTGAGGATCAAAAAAAATTGTTCCTTAACCCTCTTTCAACATAAGCTTCAAATTTAGGGGCGAACTTTTGCAACTTTTTTTTTGTATTGGAACTGACCCAGTCTAATATTTACATAACTGAATTATACTTTGTAACTTTTCGCTTAAGTATTGCAAATAATTTTATGTTAAACAAACTTACAAGTTTTGCTTAGTTTACTTGCACAACTACTGAGGAGCTTCTTCACGCAATGAAATGTTATTCCTGCTTGCATACTTTACAAAACACACTTAACCAACTGAAGTTATGTATTTGGGGCAGAGAGTTTTCGTTGGCCATTTTAAGGAGTTTTCCTGTAATTTAGTTTGTTCGAATTTGTTCTATGTGGCAACACTTAAGTTCGTGGGCATTAAACGTAGCATATTATCAACATATCTACATCGATATGGGTCAAGTCGTTTTCGAGGTAAATGGATATCCAAAAAAAGCACAATAGCAACCCTGAACATTAAAAAAAAAACAATTCAGCTAGACTGCAACTCTATAAAAAAAAACATCCTAGGTGGCAAGTGTTAAGCAGGAGAGCTTATATATAGCTCAAAAGGTCATCCGTCACAGAAATAATTCCATAAAACCGTGCGGGAGATCTCCAATCCCTGACGACGGAAAATTCCTTACACCTAACTAAGATGAAGTGAAAATATAAATATTCCGGCTCAAAACTAATGAAGCGTTCTTAAATGATGAAGCGATACACAAGTCTTGTGCAAACTATGATAAGAGTAAGCCTCTGCCGTATCCACAAGAAAGGCGATACCCAACTACCGCGGAATCAGTCTCATTAATATCGGATATAAGCTGAATTCTAGCGTATTGTGGGAAAGACTCGTAGACAAGCTAAGTGGACTTTATCAGTTCGGTCTTAGGCCTAGTCTACTAAGTCAGTTTCTCGCACTCAATTGAGTTGAAGGTAGGGTTTTAAAGCTCCAGAAGTAGTTAACCTCTTCAAGACACTTGGAACCCAAGAGTTCTACACACAGACATGGTGTCAGCCCCTTTTGTGCAATTTCTTTAGCTTGATACTGTAGAAGATAATTCGCTGGCTTGGTCGAATGAATCAGGATGTTCCTGTCCAGAAGGTTTTCCTGTCGGCAAACGAATTCGGCTACAAAGAAATTTTGAGTCCTCGACTGAGATGGAAAAACAGGTATGATGTGGAGAATCATTTGGAATCAAATATCGCTAAAAATGGATGTCTGGGAGAATTTGTGAGACAGATTATGTTGTTTCTGATTCTTAGTACGAGCAAACTAGCTTGAAGATGGATTAGGTGATTCAATCGCGGACATCGCCATGTAAATTGGACCGCCTTTCTTATATGAAAGGTGATTTCTTTTGATTACTCTGATACCCATCGTTTTTTGCAGGGTAGTTGCCAAATACCCGTATGAGGGTCAAGCTAAGTTCGTCAGTCCACTTTTTTTCACATATAAGCCACTGATTTTTTAAAATATCCCACGAGGTGTAAATGTTTATGTATTGGACAGAAATGTAACAGACTTTGCGAGAGTTATTAAGTAGAAATAATTTAAATACCTTAGTTCATGGTGGATAAGGCCACAGTATCAACCTCTGATGTTGGAAACATCAAATTTACAAAATAAGTTGTACTTGAGTTTTTTCAACTCTGGGCACCCTAATACCGTTAAAATTTTTTTTTGCTTGGACCTTTTTCGGATTAGTTTTAAATGAGTTGGTAAAATTTTAGGTGCACATTAGTGGGCTTATACCTTCATAGGTATGTATAGAAAAATTTGAATAGTAAACAATGTGACATTTCTCCTTCTGCCCAGATTTTTTTTTTTTGTGCATAGTTTTCTTTCGCAAATTTTATTTTATTTTCATTTCTTGTGTGGCAATCGAGAATATTTTTTTCATTATCGCACTTTAGGCGTTTAAACTAAATTTCCTAGCTGTGGATCACACACGTAAATATTTTGACAGATGTCTACCGAATATGCATATTGTGGTTTCAGCTTGCTACATGGAAATCTAATTTAAGTAAACTTTTATGATACGATAATTTGAGGCAAGAATTTTAAAACTTCAGATATTTACATATTACTGTTTGACGGTTCACTGTTGTTAAGAAGGATCCAAACTTTACGTGTCTAGAAAATATTCCAGGTGTACACAGATTGAGATTTTTGAAATAGTGCAAGGCTTTGAAAATATATTAGAGACTACAACAAAAAACCAGGGAAACCCACTATCATCCCTGAATCCCATAATGGAACATAAATGTACTCCAGTAAACACCTATTAAACTGAGAGACTCAACGTATCTACTTGCAAGCGCTGAACAAAAGCATTTGACTGATTTACAAGAAACATACCAGATACGCTGGTACAACAAATAACCATGTAACTGCAAACAAAAAAAAACAACAAACTCTAAAATTAAACAAAATACTAAAACTACTCATTTATACCCCGGTCATCTTCAAATATGGACAAAAACAGTCCTCTTTTCAGGTACCATTACGTTTAGCATATCATCACACACATACACGTTCTTTACTTGATTCGGTGAGATTACTGCTGTCCTCTTACTTTCCTTCATCTTACCACACAGTAATAACGAACATTTACCTCCAATGTAAAGTTAGAGTGATATGCCCTGCGAGAGCTATAATGATGAAATGATTAGTTAACTGTTCCAGAGCCATACTGAAAGTTTCCGTATTTCTCCCATCAAGTTTATAAGAGCAGTGGTAGACATTTTGGCTGTTTCTTTCCTCACGTTCCTGTGTGTGTGGTTTTACATATCGCTCTTTCTCATTTATTTTTTGACCTAAGTTAAACATATAGCTGTACTGCTCACACCGGTGTCACAGCTACTAGTAGTTTGACTCGTATATAACACAAAAAATTACCGCAATTTTACCGCCATGAATACGTATTGGAGTTTCAGTCATTCGATTTTTGCATGATATCTATTTCAAAATATATCTGGAGGAACGAAGCTCACAGTTTCATCCAGATTTCGACCTTTTCAAATATCTCATTTCCTCTTTCTTGCAGACCTCAGCTATCGCCGTGAGTATTAAATGCCGGTCATTTATTTTTAAATTTAGGTATAATCGATAAACGCCAAAGGTTCAAGGTTCGAGTCCTGGGACAGGTAGCATTAAAAGCGTTTTGAAAAAAATATTTTTCAAAATCGGGGTCAACCCTCTGCAGTAGTTTGGCATACTCTTCGAGTGTATTTCTGCTATGTAAGGCATCTCAGCAAAAAATTATCTACTTTGCAGATGCCGTTCGGAGTCGGCAGAAAACTGTAAATCCCACCAATTTTTAGGAAATATTGGAAGCGGCACACCACAAATTGATATAGAAGCTCGGCTTTAATATAAATTTTTTTTTCCTTGTTATTTTTTACAACTAGAACATCAACTGACATCAATTACAATTTACGCGATGCCGGACCGAGTTGCCTTATGTATGGTACGGATGGCGATTTGTAAATTATTTTCCGAAATTTTTTCGAGCAAGATGCATACGGGTCCATTTCGTTAAATTATATTTGAAAATACCTGTAATGAAATTTTCAAAGAATTAATTTTTCCCTTTAGATATCTTTAGAGAGCGAACCCGACCCCATATTCGAAGATGATGGAATTGATGTTACCCAACCCAATTATTACGAGGTGGAAATAGCAAATATCCCGAATGAAAAACAATAAAACATCAGGCGCAGATGGATTGCTGTTGAGCTGTTCAAGTAGGTGGGCGAAGAGCTGATAAAGAGCATGCATCGGCTTGTTGTTGTTGTTTTCCGGGACAACAACTCTCCCCGAAGGGTTTGGGGAGTGTTGTCGGAACTGACAGTCTTTTGCCGTATATTAACCCGGTACGCTCCAGTACTCCCTTTCGGTACTGCCCGACTGTCGTGGTAGCAATTTGGCATGACCAGTGGAACCTTCTAGGGCATGTCACCCCTCACTCCGTAAGGAAGGAAAAGATGGGTAATGAGAAGCGAAAGGCATCATATCCGTAGATCAACCATCGAGTTGCGCGTCATTACCTTTGTGCATATTAGTCGACCCGTATGCCTAACTCGGGCATATCCTAACCACCTAACCCGCAGGGGATCATGCGTCATGTTTTATCAAGCGTATTGTGCGAGTTGCTGAAGCCTGACGTGAACCTTGCTTCAGACCTGGTAAATCCACCATCGACTCAATTCTTTACAATACATCAACTCTCGTGCCCTTCCTGCTGTATGGTGCAGAGGCTTGGGCTCCTACAACATCTGTTGTATCGGCTGCGGGAGTATTGGATAGAAGGGTTCTCTTTAAGATTTATGGACCCCTACATGCCGGTACTCGTCAGAAGACGATTTAATGACGAGTTGTATGAGTTATATGCCCAGAAGGTATTCTTATCGGCACCCAGTGGTGGAAGCAGAGGAATAGGGTGACCACAACTCCAATAGAAGGTCCAAATGGAGGCCGATTGGCGATTCCGTGGTGTTTCCAATTGGCCCCAGTTGGCAAAAAAAAAGATCCGACTGTCGAGCTATGTTGGACGTCCGACATCGTTTAGACGGTTTAGCGCCATTTATAGAAGAAGAAAGAAGATATCTCTTTAAAGATAGAAAGACAATGCTCCTGTTACTAGTACACGGTGTTGTTGGCTATGCGTAGACTCTTCAAAGAAATGACAGTCATCCCCATTCTCTAAGATGTTCAACTTCTGCTAATAGCATCAAATTTAAAACTTAACTTCACAATAATTAAGCTCACTGTTGGATCATTTTATTTCCTTCTCTATGTCGAGCGCGGGCATTTTACTTTCCAAGGGAAAGACAGCTTAAATACGTACATCTTTCCATTATACATCGTGTCCTTTTAGCTGTCAATCAATTTCTCATTTATTTTTAGTTTGCTAAATTATCTGCAAAATTTTAAAATTACTAGAAATGTTCAACATATACAAGTAAATGAATTAAGTATATTAGAATATGAATGCCAATGCATCGCATCAATTGTTGGCCTTAAGCACTCTTCTCTGTGCTGCCAAGAACATTGTGGAAACCCCATCACTCTCATTTGCTTATGATAGCTTTTGTCACCTCATCATCACTACATTCGTGCCAGCTCCCGCGCTGAGATGCGCGCTCACAATGCAATGTACTAAGATTAGTGTGCATGTCAATTTGTCAAGCTATCCATACATTATATATCTATATATGTATGAACATCAGCACACTCAATAATTCATTTATGGTCCTATTTCTAGTCGCATCCTTCAGTATATACCTGCCATGCAAGGCTTTCAAATTCAATAGTTATGCATACATATTTATAAGCTAACAAAATGTGCTGTAAGGCGTTGAGGAAATAGAATTCATTGGCCTTGACATCCGGTCTTGCTATTGTTCTTTATATATATATATATATTTTCTTATATGCAGCTGGCTATAATATTTACATATGTATGTGTGTATTCTTTCATATCTTTTTATATTTTAATAGCATTTAAATTCATTTATCATGCAGCATTTTAATGCTTTTGCTGTTTAAAAGCTGGGATGAAGGAAATTGTTGAATAGGTTATCGCAAAGGTGATTGATTGAAGGCTGCATTTATTAAAATATTTATTTAATCTTAATTGAATGAAAATTGAAATATTCATTCATAACCTCCCTGTGTGGAATTCTGTGGCCGACTACTATACTATCTAACTTTTAGTCGTCTTATTGTGTCTAACTTTAGTTGGTTTCAAAAACATTCGGTGTTTTATCCAAAAATTGTATCTAAAATTTTTTTTAAACACTTGTCACACTTTGTCACTTTTTCCATTAGAATCAATAAATTTTCATTTCATATTTCGATTTCATTGAAAAGTTGCTTGCCTTAACAAAACTAGTTATGGCTTAAGACATTGGTTTCTGATCATGTTTTGAGACCAGGACATCCACAGTTTTATGCATGATACACATGAGCACACATGACTCATTTTATAACTAAAACTTATATATTAATTAATTAATAAGTATAGCAATAAAAAGTACCAAAAAGTGCCCATTATTGAGCTGGCTACAACTTAACATAAAAGTAGTAAACTTGTAGTCAGCTGAAAAACCTTTAACTTTTTCGGCGCTATCGCCATGTAGATGTAGTCAGCTAAAAGCAATGTAAATTAGTTGAGTGAACGACAAAGCTACGCAATACACATACAGCTATTAGGTTGTCTCAAAATTGTTAACTAAGACTTGTTCTGAGCGCGCTAGATTCGATGGACCACTCCAGAACATCTGATCAAATTTTTACACCCATATTCGTAAAAAATAAAATTTCTTTATAAAGCTTTTTAAAATGACTTCATACAACTTTTTAATTTGGTAAGAATATAATGGTTAGTGTCTCATCTCCAATATTTGTGTAGGTAGATCTGCAAAACCCTAGGAGTTGACGTTTAACAAATAGATCCGGAAAGATCACAAAACTTCCAGACAACTTTTTTCTCGAGCTATACATTTTTCCCCCACTCTAAGCGTTGGCTCTAAACTATACTAAGCTATGCCAAGGATTTCGCTCTGGGAATTAGGTTAGTTTTAAGACTTTTCGCTTGGCTTCGAAGAACTACGAAAGAACCTTCCTAAATTTCTGCAAGCTATTGTTGTCAAGAAAGCCCAAGTTTGGGGGTATTAAAAATGCTGACACCATCGTTCCTATATCAAATATGCTCTATCTTATCAAAGTTTTGGAATATTCTAATTTAAACGTAAGTCGCTGATTATGTAAGTATGCGTGACACTTTGCATCGTAGTAAGTCACCTTCGCCTTTACTCGTATGTATTTAATACCAAACAAAATTACATAGCAACCCGCACCTTTTTACAATAAGAATTTTTCTTTAAACGAGAAAAGTGACTTGTTGCGTGGCATTACGGTTTACATAATCAGCCCGTTAGAATATCATTAATTTTTTATGTGTTTTGAAGTGGCAGTCAGGTGTGCGGCACCTATAGCGGCACCTATAGCGGCACCTATAGCGTTTTCGATTTATTGCAGGCATATTGCCTTTTTAATATCAAACGAGGGCTTATACTAGGGCTAAAGTACTTGGTACTGATACCTGTTGCTATTGTTGTTGTATCTGATGAAAACTATCGATACTACTAACTATGGCTATGAACAAAATAATATATATTACCTTGAGTGAATACCTTTCATGAGCATAAAATGATGATAAGATGATTTATTTGAGTAAAATTTCGAAGTCGAATGCATCTTAACAAACGCATACGATGGGAACACAAAAGCATTCAACCGATTGAGATATTTACCCGATAAACCGATTTACACTAGTTGTTTCAAAAAAAAAAAAAAATTGAGTATCACTAGGTCGGCTAATCGAGTAGGTGTTTGCATCAGACCTGTTAAATTTGATTATTGATAACCAAGCAATTAATTAGAAGGTCTTTTTTAATTGGAATTGATCATTTAAATTGTTTTTCAAGAAAAGCCAATTATTAATTGATTGAAAAATAATCAGAAAAAAGTTTTTTTTCATTTCTATTGATTATTTTTGATTTTTTTCAGTATTGCTGATGTGTATATTTTTGTGCTTCTACAACAATCCTGATAAAAATAAAAAATAATCAAAAGTAATCAAAAAAGCTTTTTTTTTTACTTTTTTAATAATCGTAAAAATCATGAATTTTTTTGATTATATTTTTAGTTGATTGGAAAATAATCCTTAGAAATTGAAAGTAAAGGTAATGAATCATTAAATGGATTCTCAAGAAAGTTATTAATTAAACAGGTATTAATTACGATTAGTTTTTTGCGGCCGCCGTTGGTGTGTAGGTAGTGTTGCCGGCCTACCACACCGAAGGTCCATGGTTCGAGCCCTGGTACAGGTAACATCAAAAGTGATTTGAAAAAAAAAAGTTTTTCAAAACGGGGTCGCCCCTCGGCAGTGGTTTGGCAAACTCTCCGAGTGTATTTCTGCCATGACAGGCTTCTCAGCAAAAATTCGTCTCCTTTGTAGATGCCGTTCGGAGTCGGCAAAAAACTGTAGGTCCCACCAATTTGTAGGGAAAATTCAAATCGGCACACCACAAATTGGAAGAGAAGCTTGGCGCAAAAATCTCTTAGGAGGTTTATGATGATATACCTGTTGTATATCGCGCCATAAAGAGAAAGAGAATTACGATTAGTAATCATTATTTAACAGGTCTGGTTTGCATTCGACTAGTTGACTAATAATTGAGGGTGAAACTAAACTCGCAGAGTCCATGAGTTACAACGTAGAAAATACAAAAATTTTTTTTAATTTTATTTATCAAAACGTCAGTTTTCCAATAGTGTCAGTTATCCGATTAGTCGAAATCGAATATTTGCTATTAGACTTTTAAAGAGCTCAGTAGTTGCTATTCGTCCAATCGATTAGCTGGATAATCGATTGCAAACAAAAGCCCGATTATTTAGGCATGAGTTTTGTTGCCAAAACTCTCTCATTTAATTTTTGAGGACCGTAAAATGCTGTACGTTGTGCAATAAGTATGAGTAGGAAAGGAATTTTTGATAAACTCACAAAGAAAGGATTTCTATTTTTCAGCTCGTAAGCCTGCTTGTTATTATATGACATTTTTCATTCCTCTTTTTCATTTTGACTACGAAAATTTTAATATTCTACGTTTTCTGTCATTACTTTATTGTATACTAATGAAATTTAATTTCTCTCATTTTTTTTTCAGGCTGAATGATTCTACCTTGCGCCATGCAAGTCTGCAATAATTCTTTTGTACGAATGTATCTAACTATGTACTAAAGGTTATTAGCTTTAAGTTCAAGCCGCACAACTAAAAAGAAACTCTTCAAGTAGAGACAGATTAGCGACACAAACCAATATACACACATACATGTATAAGTAAATATGTATGTACAAATATAGATATTAAATACCTTTATGTGTATTATGCTAAAAAGGCAAATGTATAAAAGTGACCAGCTGAATATATAATAAGAACACTATTTACATGTGCATTAGGGTGACACAGCAAAAGTGTTCCTTTTTTGAAATGCAAGAATAATTTGTATCTTGCTGAACTTATAAAAATATGGGTTTAAAAATAACACCAAATCAAATTTTCCTAAATAAAAGTAATTTAAAAATATTATTTTAAAACCAACGTCTCAAATAATTAATTTAAACTTCAACTGTCTCTCAACCGGAATAGTATTTTCTAAAAATTGTTCCTAATTTTTTTTTATAACCGCTTACGACTTCCATAACATACCGTTATATGAAAGTAGGACTGTTTGTCAACCGATTTGCCTTACTTTCCAATAAATTAAATCTCGCTAAAAAAAGAGAACTCGACTTTTTTCTTTGTGAGATAAGACACTCTAATGCGCATACTTATGTACCTAAATAATAATTTAAAAAAATATTACTGCACACAGACTTGTATGTACTTGAATTTGTTATAAATATATAGTTGCAACCAACTGCCTTCAAAAAATTAGTTCAAACAAGTAAGAAAGTCTAAGTTCAGGTGGAACCGAACATTATATACCTAGTAGCGATCTATTATGGCATAACAACTTACGCAGGTCTATTTTAATACATTTCAGCTCGTATTATAAAGCCAGCTGATTGTTTTCAATAAAAACACTTCTGTCATGAGTTTTGACGGGTAAATAATTTTTTAAAAAATATAAATGTATGGCGCGATATACAACAGGTATACCATCATAAACCTCCTAAGAGATTTTTGCGCCGAGCTTCTCTACCAATTAGTGGTGTGCCGTTTTGAATTTTTTTCTACAATTTGGCTAAGACCTACAGATTTTTGCCGACTTCAAACGGCATCTTTCAAAATACCAATACATGCACACTTTATGTTGTAAAAATTTGCGTTCAAATAGACAGACGGACAGACGGACGGAGAGACGGACATTGCTTAATCGACTCAGCTCATCGTCCTAATTATTTCAGTGGATTTATTGATGTGCCCATCTCTTCTTCTTCTACTCATACTTACCAACATTTCATGTTCATTAAAGGTATGAAAATCAAAAAAGGTATATAACGTCACTATTGCAGTGGGGTATTAAAAACTTGCCCGAGTATTTTACTTGTGTGTTATCCCGTTTGCTTAATTTTTGGCAGGAGTATACTACATACTATTGAGTAGCAGCTGAGCAATTTTGATTGAAATATCTAGTTCAAACTACGAGCAATCCCCTTTGAAAATAACAGCATTTTTATGCTGAAAAGTGGGCGGCGCCACACCTTCTTCCCCAAAATTCACAAAATTTTTTTGCGCCTGAGTTTTTCTTAAAAAGCTTATTGCGTGTGCAAGATCTTTTTGATATAGCTTGCATGGTTATAAAAATATCGCGCTTTACATTTTACAAACAAATTTTTCAGAACTATGTTAAAAAATAGGCGTGGCCGTTGACCGATTTCGCCCGTTTTTACAACAAACATATGTGCAACATTTTCACCAAATATCGATTCATTAAATCAACTTTTTCCGGGGTTATGGCACAAAAAGTGTTGTGCAATAATCCACTATAAAAGGGGAGAGGCACCGCCCATTTTCAAAAATTTATATTTTTCAACTTTCTTTGTTCACTGACACTTTAAAAGTGAAATAGAATGAAAAGTGGGCGTGGTTCTTAACTGATTTCACCCATTTTTTTTTCGGAGCATTCCTTGTATTAATATAAATGTGTGTGCTAAATTTCGTTTGGATATTTTGACTTAATCAAAAGTGGGCGGTGCCGCTCTCATTTTCAAAAATTTATTGAAAAATGTATTTGCTGCCTTATCATTAATGTACACTAGACTGGGTCGATTTATTAACCGATATCGCGCCATTGATTTTTCGATAGGTTTTGGGCTCAGGGAAAAAAAGTTCCACTACGCATACCCTAAAAAAATTATTTTCGCGCCTGTGAAATTTAATTTTTTTGATTTTTTTCGACTTTGCTTTTTAAGGTTTTTTCATGACCTACTAAAAAAATTCTCATTTGATTTTTAAATTTTCATGTATCCCTGTCCGACCCAAAAATGTTCGCTAAAAACGTTGGCGCTAACAGTTTTTAAAAAAAAAAAAATATTTTTTGGGTTTTGGGGAGTGTTTTTGTCAAAAAATTTACCCTTCTTTTGTATTTTCTGAAATAAAAAGTGGGCGTGGCTACTATCCGATTTCGTCCATTTTAAATAGCGCTCGGAAATGAGTGCCAGGGAACCTGCATACCAAATTTCATTAAGATATCTCAAAATTTACTCAAGTTATCGTGCTAACAGAAGGACGGACGGACGGAAATGGCTTAATCAATTTCTTTTTTCCTCCTGAACATTTTGATATATATTTATAAGTCCCTTTTCTATTCATTTTTACCAACCATTGCGCAAGTAGCAACAATCTTTTGCCACTATCATGTGGATTTGATTAAAGTGTCCATTTTCGCCACTCCGCTCTTGTCTTGGTTTGTTTATTGTACAAATTAGTACAACAAACTTTTTAGAAAAATTATTATTCTTTTGAATTTTAATAATTTTTATTAATTATTAAATCTTTTTATTTGAATGGAAAAGGAAAATTTAGAGACAATCGCCATAGCGTTTCTTAAATCAATTTCAACAGAGACTTTCACACGTTTTGTTAACGCTTAGCCTATCAGAACGATGGGTTGTTTGTCAGCTAAACTTCTGTTTGTATTCATTTTGACCAACTATTACGGTAGTGTTAACAATCTGTTGGCATTGTTATTGCTAATATTGGATTTGGCTAAAGTGTCCATTTTGTCACTCCGATGTGCTCTCGGTTTATTCATTGTAGAAATTAGTACCAACAATTTTATTATTGTTCTTTCGGCTCCTTTTAAAGTATTAATGAACATAACTAAGCTCAAGGCCAAGAATAATATAAAAAAAAGAAATACTATATATTTTTTATAAATTTGTTTATGAAAATTATAAATCTATTTTTATTTTTCCTGTTAAAACATTTTATTTGAATACGAAATAAATCCATTTCAAAAACTGCTTAGCTGCAATTGCCGTGATTGAACTTATGTCACTTCAAAAATAAGCAGTTCTTATGTATTCGTAGCTAATTTTTCATTACAGAAACAAAAAACTGTACGGGTATATCAGACATTTTTAACCACGGTTTCTCCACAATTTAAATAAAGAAAAATATTTTGAACTTTGTATTTTTTACTAAATTATTAAGCTAAGCAAACATTAGAGTTAATAGTTATCTACATAAGAAGTCAAGCAATGTATATGTATGTTGATATATATATTAACTTTTCCCCAAAGGCAAAACACTTAAAGCAAATATTCTAATTGAAATCTATTACTTGCAAAAATAACAAAAAAATAAGGTACCTATCTTTGCTGAAAAAAAAATTATTATTATAAAAAATATTCCAGATTAGTTATTAACTAATTGCAACCATTTAGAGAAAACTAAAAATTAAGCACACATATAAGTTTATAAAAAAAGAACAATACAAATTGCAAAAGTAGAAAATTAGGTAAAAAAAGTAGTTTCCCGAAAAATGTTAAAATTACAACAACAATTATATGCTATATATAACCATTTTAGTGTGAACGAATGAGCTATTGTAAACTTGAAAACCTAATCACATAAGCTGCACACTTTTGTTAATAAAAGCTGCAGTTTCAAATAATAACAAATACTTATACATTTATAAAATATTAAAGTGGAGATTTAATTTAGCCTTAAGTGCGTATTTTCTAAGCAATACAGTGTCTAAATATTTTGTTTCATTGTTAAAAATTTACTACAAATACACAAAGACATTTGCAATCTTATAATACAACAAATACATAAATAAACATATACTTACACACGCATAAACTATTACTAATGTATTTAACAATTAAACTTAAATACTGTATCAACTGACAAAAATAGCTTTATAGATGTTTAAGCAGACACTTCAAGCTTATGACACACACACACACATAGGCCCAGGTATGTTAACACACTTTCCACACAATGACAAAAGTAAAAGAAAGAAAACAAAATACTTTAATACTTAACAAAAATATTATAAATCTGCAAGGAAGATATATAAGGTATTCGCTTTCAAGTACTTTAATGTTTTTTTTTTTCAGTGGAACCCAGAAATTGTTTGAGAGCTTAAGTAAAATTTGTTTATTTATTTGTTACGCCGGAGTTGAGTGATAAATCCCAAAACTACTTCAGTTAGGAGCACTAGTCGCGGGAACCTACGGCTCGGTCAATTTTTTTTTTCACTTACTGCTCTTAGAAATAACTCTTTTCTCTACTTCTATAGGAGAGCTACTTTGATGAAAAATCATCCATATGACATTGATCGTGCTCAACAAATACATAAAGTCATCCCACTGCATTTTGTATATTGTGATTGCAAACCGGCGGCCGCCGTGGAGTGAAGCTAGTGTTGCCGGCCTACAACACCGAAGGTCCATGGTTCGAGCCCTGGTACAGGTAACATCAAAAGTGAATTGAAAAAAGTTTTTCAAAACGGGGTCGCCCCTCGGCAGTGGTTTGGCAAACTCTCCGAGTGTATTTCTGCCATGACAGGCTTCTCAGCAAAAATTCGTCTCCTTTGTAGATGCCGTTCGGAGTCGGCAAAAAACTGTAGGTCCCACCAATTTGTAGGGAAAATTCAAATCGGCACACCACAATTTGGAAGAGAAGCTTGGCGCAAAAATCTCTTAGGAGGTTTATGATGATATACCTGTTGTATATCGCGCCATAGAGAGAGAGAGAGATTGCAAACCGATGTCTTGACGTCTATCAGCAGATAAGTACAGTTCCATTATTTTTAATTTAAATTTTTTTTATAGTCTCTTTTTATATTATAACTTTGGTCCAATGTTTGTCAGTCTGAGAAGAAGAAGGTATAGACGTACCAATAAGTATCCCGAAATGATCAGGGCGTGGGGCTGAGTCGCAAACTAGTCCCTCAGTTTTCGAGATATCTCGATGAAATTTGGTGTGGAGCCACCATTTAGTAAAACATGAATCATTTGTCGGAACCAAGAAGATTGGACCAATACAGCATATAGCTCCCATACAATCGATTGTTCTGATGAACGGGTTTTAAATAAGTCTTGCAATTAAAGAGCTAGGAACTTAAAATTTTGCAGGCTTCATACATTTTATATACATAATGTGGCTAGCTAATATGGCTCCTATATAACCGATAGTTTCGATAAACGGGTTTTGGACTATAAATTATGCAATTAAAAAGCTGGGAAAGCAACATTTTGCAGATTTGGTATATATTATATACGTAAAGTGACAAATGAAAACAGTCAGATCGGATATTTTTGAGTTCTTTTAAACAAAAAATATTTAAATATGAATAATGAAAAACGACATGATAAGGTAGCAATACGATTTAAGAAACGCACATTTTACTTTATTTATGAAAATAGCGATTTAAAATAATGATTGGGCTCGTTGCAACATTTTCCACGCATGAACACAATACCAGGCTTAAGTTCTAAAACTTTTACAATAATTTCTTCCACAATTCTAAAATATAATATCAATGTAGGTTTGAAAAAAAAAGTTTGTTTTCGGCGCAGTCTAATATATATATGTTACTATATAGGATGTACTCTTTTCAAAATGATGAACACCGTCAGGTGATAGTTAAACTCATACAACAATTTATTTGAGTCAATACTTCTGCTTGATAGCAGCCGTCAGCACAGTTCGATGGTTGAAAATCAAGTATCCGTCTTCAATATTTCGTTTCCTTTCGTCTCTGTAGTGTCGTGCTATGTCAGGGTTGCCAGGACTGGAGTTGCCGTCCCGTCATTTTTCCACACTTATATACTTGGTGCGAAACTTGTTACTAAAATCAACAATATGTCCAAAGAAATTCGTTTATATACACAATAACTACTATGAATTCCAGTAGATTTAAACCATCTTTGTATTGTTGAAACAATTCCAAAAGCAATTCAATCAAGTTTCTGATAAGTTCGCCGCAATTTTAATTGCTTAGCGCGCGCCTTTCGTCAGCCTTCATTCCAAGCAATCAAATCAACAAACTTTACATACTTCGCTCTTTATCAGAATTATATTTACAATGCGAGTACTCCCTTATGTCCAGCGCAACATAAACTGTTGCAAATGAATTTTAAATATTAGTAAATAAGAAAATGGAATTTATATTAGTAACATAAGTGAAGAAAAGAGGAATAGAACTTAGTCAACTTTAAACACAAAATAAAAGATCTTTTAAGGCCAATTAGCGTCTAAAGACAGCATTGCAAGTAAAATACTTAACACAAATAAGTAATAATCGTTAACTAGAAAAATATACTAAACTTAATCTCTACAAAAACTGTAACATAGAAGCAAAGCAAATAAATAAATAAACTAAATTCACTTGGAAAACACAAACGAGATTTCAACTCTTGCAACTGTTGCATATTTCATTTTGAGGTGAGTATGCAGAAAAATGGAACTTATTCGAAAAAAAATTATAATTCATCCATATATTTCGTGATATTTAAGGGCCCATTATGTCAAACGCAATGTGTCACCTTTTCTCGTTTGATGGGAAATTCGTCTATATCTTCGGGTTGCTACAGTGACTGACAGTAAATGGGAGTTGCTATCTGAAATTTTGTGGAATTATTTGTGGTGACTGCGACGCAAGTGTCACGGTAACTTACATAACAAACGCCTTAATCTTAACTTGAACTGAATTCGAAATTTAACCTCTTACCTTGTTAATTGAAAGATATAAAGACAAACCCCATCGAAACAATTTATTGTGCAGCGGATATATAGTATACTAGCAGACCCAGCAGACGTTCACCTGCTTAAAACTTGAGTTAAATTTAACAAATTGTACTATCTTCCCTCCCCACTTGGCGCCTCCTCGTAATTTAGTCCTGTATCTTGATTTTTTCTTTTCACTTTTGTTTTTCCCCACCCTCAATATCCCGTTAGTTTAGTTTACCCTCTTCAGTTTCCTTTAACACCTCCTCTAACTCTCAAATTTTCTATTCCTACTTCCCTTCTTCCCCCGTTTACTCTGCGGGTACAAAGAAAACACAAAATATATGGGAGTGGCCTCCCCCACGCCCCCCCCCCCCCCACTTTTTTCCAAAACTATGTAAACCTTGACAAAGTGACACATATTCCCAAATATCAATTATTTAGCCCAAATACGTTCAGAGCTATGACGAATTGAAATTGTAAATTGTACTCGTATATAGCCTGGAGGCGTGGCGCCGACCAAGAAACATATACAGCCTGCGTCGTACCTAGCGAACTCCTGAACCTATCGTGAAAGTTTCACAGACATCGACAATAAACTGTGAATATTAATAAAGCGCAAACAAAACACAAAATATGTGGGCGTGGCACCGCCCACTTTTTCAAAATTATCTCTCCTCCATGGCGCGATATAGAACAGGTATATCATCATAAACCTCCTAAGAGATTTTTGCGCCAAGCTTCTCTTCCAATTTGTGGTGTGCCGATTTGAATTTTCCCTACAAATTGGTGGGACCTACAGTTTTTTGCCGACTCCGAACGGCATCTACAAAGGAGACGAATTTTTGCTGAGAAGCCTGTCATGGCAGAAATACACTCGGAGAGTTTGCCAAACCACTGGCGAGGGGCGACCCCGTTTTGAAAAACTTTTTTCAAATCACTTTTGATGTTACCTGTACCAGGGCTCGAACCATGGACCTTCGGTGTGGTAGGCCGGCAACACTACCTTCACACCACGGCGGCCGCCATAAAATTATCTAAACCTTGACCAAGTGACACATATTCCCAAATATCAATTATTTAGCCCAAATACGTTCAGATTCATGGCGAATTGAAATTGTATATGGCCTGGGGTCGTGACACCGCCCACTTTTACAAAACTATATATAGTCTATACTGTAGCCAGTAAACCCAAAAATATACTGTGAAAATTTCTCGAAGATCGGTTGAGTAATTTGGACACCTTTAAAGGGCACACAGACATACAGACACACATTCATTTTGTATACCTATCCACTATCCACATTACTTATGTAATGAGTGCAAAAATTTGTATGTAAAGGTAGCCTGATAAAATTTTGTTATGATATACATAGATATTATTATTATCATTTGATTGAAATACAAACACATATGAATGTTGCATGAAAATTATGCTAAAATATTCATTGGATAATCTTTTATATTGTGCTGAAGTTTGTGTCAAAACCGCGAGTGATAGATAGCCTTTTTGGAATTATTATTTCAGATTTAATTACATTTTCCTTCTATAGAAACGTATGTATGTAAGTAGCAGTTTGTATTTAACCTGTTAGTGTAGGGAATCAAAGAGTCCTCCAGAACTAGTCCCCATAAAAAAATGTCCGATGTCCCAGGAGAAGAGCCACTAATATTACTCTCGTTGTTTTTCGGATTTCTTCATGGAACACATAGTATAGAATACTTTGAAAACTAGTTCTCCTGTACTCGTCCGTTCTGTAGATTTGTAGATTCCCTGCACTCAACTGCCAAACTAGTTCGTTAACATTCTGGTTCATTAACTAGAATTTCGTAGGCTTATTCATACCAGTTTGAGCGACTGTAACGTTTCTGTTATCAAAAGCAGCAACAACCCTCTAAAATTGTCTATACATGCATACACGAGGGAAAAACAAAACAATTCAGTATTCGGTCCGCAATCGTTTAGTTAACAACGCCGTCCTACATTTTAATTTTCTATTCAACTAATATTCTGAGTTCTTAAATATTTATTTAATTAAATTAAATATAAAACTTTCTTGTAAATATTAGGTCTGATAGTTAAATCATAATCCTTTTCAGAATTTCGTGGTTTAAATAGTATATTTGGGTTGTAGATCATGTACGTACGTGTTTCTCAACAAAATCAACCTTATTTTTTGTGATTTCGCTACTGCAATAGCGCCTCAACAGCGACAACAACGAGTTAGCAGTGCTCAAATGAAACCACGAAGAAAAGTGAAAACGAAACGATCATTTGTCAAAATAACATTTCATTTTGGAATAATTTAAGTAACCTTTTTCTAATAAAAAAGTGTTCAAAAAATTCACAAAGCAAATAGTGAGTTGTTGCTATTTTTCAGGGTTGATTTATTGTGATTGTGAAATGCACTTTTCATAAATAAAATAATAATGAATCTCCAACGGGATCGTTTAAAAGTTGCAACAACGAAATTGGCGAGCAGAGGCATATATTACATTAACAAGGTGGTTAAAATAGCAAATTTTTAAAAAAACTTAGTTACTAAGAACTTGCACATTATGTACTAGAATTTTCATAAGTTATCTGCATGGTTATTTGCAAGGAAAGAAACTTTAAATTTTCACCATAAAAAGCTAATCTTCCTTGAATTTGCTTAATTTTATGTTGAGATATTTTTACAAATATGGATTAGATTCTATCTGAGATAGTTATTTAGATTTTAAAATTTTCCATAAAATGTTTCAAGAAAATTTTAAGATTTATGCCTGGAAATCAATTATAAAATTCAATCAAAAAAGGTCTATTATTAAAAAATAAGAAAATTACTTTTTAGAAATATTTTCGGAGGGTAAAATTGCTATGAATAGCGACTATATTTTTATTGAAATTGCTTTTATTTGTTTAATATAGTGATAGATATATTTTTATATCTGATTTCTGAATTTTCAATAAAGTGGTTTTTAATGTAATTTAGCAATTTTCGTGTATTTTCAAACCAAAAATAAACTAACCTACTATGAAGTGGTACAGTAACTGGTATGATACAGATGTGTGACGGCTGGTATGATTCTGGTGTAAGTATTGAGTAGTATGTACACTGGTATGATATTGATGCATTGAGACTAGTCAACTGATGCAGAGACTGACTAGTATGCCAAATGCCATCTCGTAGGACATCGCCGTGTTTAAAATACCAGTCTTCAACAATAATTATCTTTAACAATAACAAACAGGCCCAAAGGCATATATGGAGGCATCCGTAAAAATTTTAGAACATGTGAGGCGGAGTATCTGGATTACGCAGCGAATATATTTATCCTCTGGGATCTCAACATTGAATGAAAACGCATGATATTGAAGATACTTGATTGCTTATACCGCAGGGATTAGTAATTTTCAGCGCGCTCCACCGAGTATCATACAAACAACCTCTCCCTTTAATAATTATTTTTAGGGTCTCACCAAGTGGTGTAGTTTTGCAAGAACATAAGCAGGACTTGTAGAAAAAGTGTTCCATATTGATTTAGCCTTTATTCCAGTATACGACACTGGTGTCTTACCAATCATCGAATAAGGACTTAAAAATTCTTGACCATGAGACGTTAGAATTCTGGGTCAACCCCAGAGTGGCCTCCTTCTTAAGCAGATAGCGGCCAACTCAAAAATCGTAACCTTAGGTAAGATGAGACGGCAAGCTGGACAGCTCTGATGAGCCCAAGAGTGATGAAACAAAGGGGAGGAATCAATGGCGAAGAAATAGGTAGTTGAAGTTTGGTTCAAAATTTAACACTAAGAGCATGTAGGGTAGGATCGAGAGGGCTTCAAAATCGGTCTTATAAACCACGCCTCAGTCGCAAACTGCCAGGTGGAAGAGCGTGGGCGGAGGGGCGCAAGTTGGATGGCTTAGGGGAGACGAAACCGACATCCAATGCTAGTCCTTTTGCACTGCGCTACTTACTTTTTTCTAATACTTACCCCTCAAAGAGACCTGATTATGATCCTTTATATAATTTAAAACGGTTTGATGGTTTCGAAAAATTATTTATTTTAGCTGCATTAAAAAAGAACGAAAGAATATTTTTTAAAAAGTTTTAGCGGATTAAGATTAATTCTATGATAATGCAGGGTTGTCATTTCTTGTTTCATTTTGAGTTCGTTTGTGTTCATTTCATTTAAGTCATATAAAGTTAGTCAAACAAAAATAATTAGACACAATCCTTAATCAATTGTTTAAATCTTTTTTCAATCAATTACAAAAAAATGACTTCAATTTATTTACATAGCTACTTAAACTGTGACAATTAAATGCGGCTGCATGAAACGAAGGACAAAATGTTTGTATGTGCACGAAGATTAGGCAAAATATTTGGTTAGTCATTGATTTTATTTGTACATATTTGAGTTGATGAATGCTTGTTTTAATTTTGTTAATGGAATGCTTAAACGCAAACTACTACTAAGTGTGTGAGTTACACTGAGAGGGTGAATGCTATTGACGAAGGTGGGTTAAACTTCAGTAGAACGCTGAACAGATGGCGTGGGTGAGGCAGTGTGTGGTGGTGATGGTAAACCGTTATCTTGCGTCAATGGCATTGTTGTAGACGTTTGTTGTACCACAGATGGCGCCTGACGCAATGGTGTTATTGCTGTTCCACCAGCTGGTATATTCGATGATGGACGATTAAAAAAGTTTGTATTATTTGGCAACACTGGCACACCGCCAAAACGATTTTGTGCTGCAGCATTCGTTTGGTAATTCATAGAGCTATTACGGCTATCGGCGCCACTAAATGTTGGACTGTATTGTTGTTGTAATTGTGTTGGTGTATGCTCATCATCAGTTTCGGGTGATGGTGGCTGATGCGCTTGCTCTTGTTGCTCATCTATGGCAGTACCATCATCTTCGTGTTGATCATGATCCGTGCCTGAATTGTTACGCAACGAACGTCTGCCCATCTGACGCGGCTTGTCACCTATTTTATTAACGTATTCAATATCGCTAGCAATTTTTGTATCTTTATTTTCACTACCTTCGGACGATGTGACATCCTCATCATCTAGATCCCATTTTTTAGCTGGAAAGTCAATACGGGGTTTTCCCGGTAGTGGTTCATTCGTACGATATACTTTATCATATGACCTACTTTTCTTTAGTGTTCCCGTTCCATCTGTATCACTATCATCATCCGGTCCACTAAGTTGACGCAAATTGGAACGTGAAGAAGCGCGCGAACGTGGTATGGTCATTTGCCATGCTGGATCCTCTTTGAGTTGTTTCTGACGGAAACGATATATGCCACAGACAATGCAAATCATCAGTGGTAATATGACGCAAACAATAATGGCAATGGCGATGAAGGCAATGCGGCGCGTGTAGAATATCTCACCTGTTTTTGGTGAATGAAGAATTATTTTTATTGAAGAAAGTAGTAGTTTTTTTTTAAGTTCATTTAGCTAGTTTGACTTACGTAGACAGTATGTATAACCATACTCCGGCATATTCCAAAGTCCATTGGCCAAACATTCTCGGCGTTGATCGCCCATTAATACAAAACCCTCGTTACACTCAAAGGAAACCTTGGCGCCTGGCATAAAATCGAAACTCAACTTGCGTCCAAAACGTGGTGTCTCTAAAACGCCGCAAGATACGATGCGCCTACAAGAGCGACCAAAAACATTTAAAGAAACAAACATAAAATAAAGCAATAAAACATAAGGAAACATCACATAAGAGAACCAGAATTAACAAATAAACAAAAAACGACTTTAATTTAATTAGAGAATTATCAAAATACGCCCGTATAAACATATATCAACACATCGTAAGAGAAAGTAAACCATGCTTGACAACAAACCATAACACACTATAACATAACATGACATAACTAAAGCTGGGGTAACAAGTGGTATAGCGTAAGCATAATGAAAATCGTAAAAATTGACTCATAAAACGAGAAAACATTAAGTAACATAAAAATTACATAAGGGAACATCATTTCACAGCATATGGACACATTAAATGACATAACAAAACAAAAATACATAATATAACATAAAATAAAATTATACTATTACGTTACATAAGTTAGTATAATTCTTTACATAAAAATGCATAGCATGGCATGATATAAAAAACTAATTTTACAAAATATAAATAAATCCAGAATACATCCAAATAAAATAATATATTATAATGCAATTATTTACATACTATTTCCAACATTACATAACAAATCTCAAAATAAATAAAATTGTTATAGCATATTAAAATTTTAGCATTATTATTCTCAAAACCAAATAACATCGCATATTACAACATAATACATCATAAAATTACATAAGATAAACTCATAAGATTATATAAAGTATAAGTACAAAGTAACATAAAGACACATAAAATAGCATAGATTCAATAAAAAAAACAAGAAAATCTCATAAAATAATAAAACATTTCATAACATAACAAAAATTACATATGAGGACATCAAAACAAAACATAATACACATAACATTAAACAACATAAGAAAACATAAACACATAACATAACATAACTTTAAATAAAATTACAATATTACGCAACAGAATATGGCATAATGTAGTCACATAAAGTTGCAAGACATAAAAACTTCAAAGTCCATATGTATACATATAACAACATAAGAGAATGTAAGACAACATGCATTAGAGTGAATGACCGCTTATATTGTTACTTAACATACGTTAACATAACATTACACAACATAAAATAAACTGATCAGTTAATTCAAGTAACAATGTCGGTACATTAAAGAGCATAACTTATCTAAACAAAACATAACATAAAATAACGTATCATAACACAGCAAAACATAGTATTACACAGCATAACATAGCATACAATTTAAAAAAAAAAAAAAAATGCTTACCTAGCATTCAATGTTCTTATATTGACCAAGGTGTCGTAATAAATTTTGGTGAAATGTGCCAAGTCCGCATTCAACGTCATACCATAATCATAGCGACACTGATAACTTTCACCGCATAACTCCTCCGCGCGTTCCACATCATACGAACGATTCGAAGGTAAAAAGTCTTGAGGCTCTTTCAAAAAGTTGGGCACAAAAGAAGCATTCGAAAAATAACTGGCTGTGCGACCGTCTTCACGATTAAAAAGAGCGGCGCCCACGCCTGCAATATTGCGATCCGCCAACATCCATTTCAAGCCGAAATTATAGTAAACTTGCTGCAAATTATTCAAATTCAGATTAAGAATTGTGCCATCGGGTAAAACGAAATCATCGAAGACATTGAAGGACCAGTTGCCGAGTAGGCCAGCGGTTTTATTCTGGAAAGAAAAAGTTGTAGGTCGAAGAAAGAGAATAAATTAATCGCATGGTTTTTTGTTTTGTCTGCAATTATCTTCTTCTTCCCACATACTTACAATAAAATTCCATGGCAAGTACACTCTTCCCGTCATATAGCCTTCATTTTCTACAACTTCCACACCAACGCCCGAATCAAACATTACCACAACTTGCGATTGATTAAGCAAATAAGTGGGCGTATAAACTGTGACGCCATCGAAATGTTGGAATTTCATACTTTCGCGATCGAAGTAAATGCGTCGTCCATCGGCCAATACATCTAGTGCATAACGCCAACGTGCAAATCTCGGACGCAAACGCACCTCAATAGTTGTAGTTGTATTACCACGCATAGCCAATGCGGTCAATTGCGTTGCCATAACGGGACCATGTAAATTCTTTGGCAATTGTTCGAAACGTCCCTGCACTTCAAACCGTTGAATGGCGTCAACGCTCCGCGACAAGACAAACTCACCCAAACCATTGAATGTGTATTGGGCACCATCGAAAGTAATGAGATGAGGATCACCAAAGACACCAGCAACTCCTGGCGCCTGATAACCCACACAATCTTGTGAGGGACGACGTTCAAAACGGAAAGTTTCACAATTAACCGATTGCTCCTTTTGCCAATAGCAGCATGAATACCAAGGACGCATATCGTGAAACCAATTGGAAAGTGTTGGCACCTTACCAGCCTCATTCCAAGGCATTTTACCAAGATTGTGATTGCGTCGTGGACGTGAACCCCATACTTGATCTTGTGTTAGCATAAGGAAACCATAACGATCGTAGCAACATTCTTGTTCAGCGCCTTCAGCGCTGTTTGGAGCGAAAGATAATATTATTAATTATTTTTTACAATTTAAAAATGGCGTCCCACTTACACTGGCGTTCCACTAACAACACAATGTATAGCGTTTTTATGACGCAAACATGTTGGATTTGAATCTTTATCACACCCTTTGTCAGGTCTAAAGCGTCCTTTATCATAAACGGCCTGTTCTAACGTGCATGGGCATAACGGTAAGTTGCCAGTGAATGTTCTGTAATGACACAAGTTTTAAAATTTTATAGATTTGATTGGCTTGGAACCGAAAAACTCCAAGAATCGTGGCTTACCTTAAATAACGGTCATTTCGTACCCAATTATCACAAAGCGCCTGCGGCCAACGCAATCCGTGTTTTCGTTCCCATTGTTTATTGAAATACCATCCCAATGGAATGGGACGGGACCAGAGAGTACTGGAATAAAAAGATATGAATTGAGTGAGTATAGGCAAAAACTCTTATTAAGATTCGAAAGAAAACGTGAGCAACAAACTACTACGTGTTAAATATTTGAGTGAAAACACTGATTTTAGTAAGACCAAAATTACCCAACAATTTTGGAAACATTTTTCTGGCCAATGGTGATCTGTTGGTTTTAAAAAACAGTTGAAGGTAACACGCAAAAACTAAGAATGGTCTGAAACTAAGTAAAGCGAAACTACCTTTGTGTCTTCGATAATTTTCCCCTATTTGCGAAACCGCATCCGTTAAGAGCCACGGCTCCAATACCACCAATTTGATACATTTGCTTCCATTCCCAGATATGATTAACTCATATAGCTCAGAAGCAAAAATATGGCATTCTCACTGCAGAGACTTCTATGCACCGATATAAACCGGTTTATTATACCTAGTAGTGCTACGCACACAAGGTATGTTAACTTTAGTCGCGTAACTTTAGTGGCATAATCGGACCGAGATAGATATTGACTTATGTATATCAAAACGTTCAGGAGGAAAAAAGAAATTAATTAAGCCATGCCCGTCCGTCCGTTCGTCTGCTAACACGATAACTTGAGTAAATTTTGAGATATCTTAATGAAATTTGATATGCGGATTCCTTGGCACTCATCTCCGAGCGCTATTTAAAATAATCGGATATAGCCACAGTACACAATCAGTACATAATACACTTATAAGGATAAAATTTGGTATGTACATTAATGTTAAGGCAGAAAAGAAATGTTTCAATAAATTTGTGAAAATGGGTGTGGCACCGCCAACTTTTGAGTAAGTCAAATTTAGAAATAATATTAATTATAAACCAAAAACCATTCAAGATACACGTATTTATATTAATACAAGGTATGTTCCAGAAAAAAATGGGCGAAATCGGTTAAGGTCCACGCCCACTTTTATACGAAAACAATATTTGGCGAAAATGTTGAATATATAAAGGGAAATGTTTGTCGTAAAAATGGGCGAAATCGTTCAAAGGCCACGCCCAGGTTTTTAACATAGTTCCGAAAAATTTGTTTGCAAAATATAAAACGCGATACTTTTATAACCATGCCAGCTATTTATATACAAACAAATTAATGCGGCCGCCGTGGTGTGGCGGTAGTGTTGCCGGCCTACCACACCGAAGGTCCAAGGTTCGAGTCCTGGGACTGATAACATCAAAAGTGGTTTGAAAAAGTTTTTCGGCAGTGGTTTGGCAAACTCTCCGAGTTTCTTTCTGCTATGGAAGGCTTCTCAATAAAAATCCATCTCCTTTGTAGATGCCGTTCGAAGTTGGCAAATATCTGTAGGTCCCGCCAATTTGTAGGAAAAAATTCAAAACGGCACACAACAAATTGGAAGAGAAGCTCGGCGCAAAAATCTCTTAGGAGGTTTATGATGATATACCTATTGTATATCGCGCCATAAATTTATATATTTTTTAAATTAATCTTCTTCTCAAAACTCCTAGCAGAAGTGTTTTTATTGAAAACAATCAGCTGGCTTTATAGTACAAACTGAAAAGTATTAAAATAGACCTGCTCTGCTAGATCACTACTTGGTATATAATAATGGGTTCCACTCGAACTTAGACTTCCTTACTTGTTTTTCATTTCATTTATCTTTATTAAGTCCCAAACCTTACTAACTAGATTAAAATTTTACTTAAAACTAATTACAAATAAATCAGAGATCAATTGATTTGATCGATGAAAAGATTAACCCCCATATCCATATAAAATAAAATTGGTATGCTCGTATAAAGCTTTTTAAAGTGACATTTCCATACAAATTTTAAATTATAATAGCTTTATAAACCTTTTTATTTTTCACGAATTGGGGGGTAAATATGGACCCTCAACTGAAATCTGGGTATTGAAAGATCGAGATCGAGACTTCAAGAAAGCCGATTAAATTATGCGAAGCTTCTTATAAGGGAAGCAAAGCTAAGATAGTTAGATCTAAGAAACTAAATATGAAAACTTTTATTAGAGCGGACAGTTCTATTGGGAATATTGAAACTTAACTGACTAAGTAGAACTGAACAGTCGATGGTCCCAGCGACTGTGTCATATATAAACATTAAATGTTGAACAAAGTGTCTTGCTTCTAGTGCCAAAATATTGATAAGCAAGTGCCTGGCATTATAAGGTGGCAAGGGAGTATCGAAATGGAGAGGTTGTAGCACAAATTGTATGAATTTAAAATTATGAAGAGTGTGGGACCGATTATGCTACCGAGGTTGCTAAAAGCTTATAAGACTTGACGCTCTCTATTTTGACAAATAATATTTTAACATGCTGATGTCTTTACATTATAGATAATACTTAGAAATTTTTTGAGGTTGCCGTATAATTTAGTTTATTCTTGGTACTTATAAGTAGGTAACATTCGAAGTGGCGAAATTCAATTAGAGCTCCTAAAATGTAGCATATTACCTAGCCAAAAAACCCAAGAGGTTTCCTATATAAAAAGGGATTTGCAAGAAAATAAGTAAAATAATATTAGGTGGCAACCCTTTATTCCATATAGTTAAATGTCTGCTTTGATTTTATTATTTCAGATAAGTGTCAAACCCTGATTGTTGCAGATAAACATTTACAAAATTTCATAGAACTGTGTCAAGTCGTTTTCAGAGACGAATGATGTACAAAATAATAAATGTAATATGATAAGGTGGCGACCCTGTGTGGTAAGTTTACCTATAAATACAATTTTTTTTTTTTTTTGAAACCCCATCTCACTGTATCTCCCACATATAAATATATACAGAATAGCTTTTTTAAAGTTATAAGATTAAAGTAAAATACTTTTATAGAGTAATAGAAGCCAACAGGATTGTTTTTAGAATTTTTGCCTGTCTATATGTATGTTTGTTAGCGCATCACACAAAAGCCCCTACATAGAATTGCATACAATTTTCACTAATGTCTTGCAAAATATCCAACTTAAAGTCTTAGATCAATTTACGGCACAGAAATACTTTATTCTCGTTGCACACAGTGGTGGCAATAAAAGTTAGTTCCAAATATTTTTATATATATAGTGAAATTGGAATAGAATAATACCTGGGTATGCTAGGTATAACCTAAAAATGCATATGGGTAGTCTTCATTGGAGAAAAGAGCAAATATTTTAATTTCTGTCTGTCTGTATATATGTTTGTACGCGCATCACTTAGTAACTACTGCATGGAATTGAACGGTTTCTTCATCAGTATATTGCAGAAAGTCTATGTTAAAATATAGAATACATTTTACCACTGCTGCTGTACATACCGTTTTTTATTTGTAAGCAGGAATGCGGGAGTCTGGTTCAACTGGTATGTATATAAAAGTATGCGTATGTATGTATAGTTGCCTACAAATTACTACAGCATGTTATTAAGCTCTGTTATATATCATGTATGCTACAGTATTCAGTTGATTTACCAGCATTTAATTAAATAAATATTCTTGTTAAAATGTGTTAACAAAATAATACTTAAATAAATTGTTACCCTTTTAACCTAAGACACAAATACTCTTAATACTACATCACACCCTGCAATATGGTTTTTAAGTATATACATAAATGCAATAAACACTAGCAAATTCAATGATCTGCAACATAAATTATTACTATGCTTTAAATCCGTTAAATAAAACAAGCAACAACAACAAGTAGCATTACATTTTATACTAATTACATTTCAAACACAATAACAACTCATATTGACCCAGAAAATTGTATGAAATTGTAAGCGTGTTTCCATTAAAATCATTGTTAATAGTTGGCATTCGTACAAATGCTGACATGCATCACAGCATCACAAAGTCACATCATCACACACAAGCATATGAAGGCATTTCATACAAATACTCATATCGGCTAAGTGCACCTTGTACACAGACAATTGCTTTTGCAATTGAATTGAATTATTGCATATTGATGACATTCAAATGCAAAAACTAATACAAATTGACTAAAGGACAAATGGCAAGTGACAAGTGGACATATGGAAAAATATGTGCAAGCATGGATAGATACATGGTGACAAATTGAATGAATGAAAATATAGAGACAAATGAATGCTTTTATTTCTAATTGTATGCATCTGTATGACATAACTATAGGATAACCCACGGGGACAAAATGTTTTACTGTTCAACAATATTGACTTTTAATAAAAATTTATTCAATTGATGAATAAAATCAATCGTATAATTAATTTAAAATAAACTTAGATGAAATAGAATAACAATAGGAAATAATGCGTAGGTACTTAATAACATAAATAAGTAAAAATAGGATTCATTTTATTAAACACTAGATGCCAAATTAAAAAGAATTTATGCAGAAGCAGCTGCAAGCGGTGTCTGATGTTTTAAGATAGACCTTTAGCAATAGATTGGTGAAGAAACCATTCACATTCATTTTGTATTTATCTAGTGATGTGCGTACAAGCATACACACATACATACAAACAGGCAAAAATGGGTTATTAACTTTATATTAGAATTGTAGAAATAAATTAGTGAAATTTACATTCAATTGCATGCAACAGATTTTGAGTGATGCGCACACAAATATACATACAGACAAACAAAAATTCAAAAAATTACTGCTTGAGCTTCTTTTGCTGTTATTTGCAGCAAAAACGCAAAAATTTATGCTATTTTTCAATACGTATAAAAAAGACGCGAGCGTACTTTTATGGCCACCACTGTATTTGAAGGGTATAAATTGTTTGTTATGGTAAACAGTATCCTTAACGCAACTCTAGGTATATAGCAATATTTTTGTGTAAATTTCATTCAATTCCATGCAACAGACTTTGAGTGATGCACGTACAAACATAGAGACAAAAATTCTAAAAACTGAGGCTTTTTATATTCTGTTACTCTGAAAAAGCCCCCGAATATAATTTTTTCTTTGGTATATACTCGTATGATGTACAGACCAGAAAAGATAGTTTTCCAAAAAGTTTGTTATTATTTCAAAAAATGTTAGGACAGTGAAACAATTTTGAATAACGCATAAAATTTTGATTATTATTCAATCATCTTACTTATATTATAAATGCGTAAGTTTGTGAGTGAGTGAGTGAGTGTGTTTGAAATGTTTTCACGCCCAAACTACAGCACCGATCTGCACACTTATTTCCCGACGTCTCGGATAGGTAACAAGTTTCATGAAATCTCAATACCTCACATGGTTATGGAGTTATGGGCACTCATGTGACCCAACTAACCCAAAAATTTATTTTATCCAATGAATTTATGCAATTTGGTGCCCTAAAACCTTAAAATGTGCATACAATATGGGTATTGAACGAAAGGGGAAGGCCACACTATTATTTTGGACTTTGCAATATTTCGATAAATTAATCGATAACTGAGTTATCGGTCAGAATGGGGTTGCTCCAAAACCACTGAATTTGCATACAATATTGGTATCAAACGAAAGGGGAACACGACAGTATTCTTTTGGACCCTGCAATATTTCGATAACTTTATCGATAACTGAGTAATCGGTCAAAATGTAAAAGCCCTGAAACCTCTAAATTTGCATTAAATATGGATATGACACGAAACGGAAAGGCCAAAGATTCATACGGACTTCTCTATATTTCAATAAACTAACCGATTTTGCTATGTTTCGTTATATAAGGTAATCGATAACTGAGTTATCGGTCAAAACGTGACTAAAAAATTCATCGCGATATCTACAAAAATACTTTTAAAAACTAATTGCTATGATTTTAATAAGTCTAGTTACTATACATCAAGGCGAATTCATATAAGGTGAGAGCAAGGCAAATTTAGCATGTTCAAAAATGTCAGATCAAAAGAAAATAACGTTCATGTAATGGATTCGCCTTGCTATACATACAATACCAATTTTATTTTGCGTTCTCGGTACTTTTTCTGTCATTTAGGGAAAACAGATTCAAGACGACAACGACGGTGCAGCATCTGTCAAATTATTTTTACACATGTTCTTATGTGGAGGAATTTTTTGGACACGACACGACAAAGCGGCAATCAATCATGAATGCCGCTGTCGCCAGATTAGATCTATTTCTAATTTGACAGCGACGGTCGTGGCGCCCTTTTTTCTTTTTGTGAATTAAATCGAAAATATATGCAAATTGCTTTAAATATGTGTTGAAATTGATTAGTTTTATGTTTTTTTTACACATGCAATACTTTTTTCAAAATTTTTTTGCTGTTGTTTGAGCTAATGCAGAACTGTCGTTGCCGCTTTCATTATTATCATGTCGTCGGTGCTTGGCGGCAATTATCGTCAAGCTCTGATTTTTCGCCGTTGTCGTTCGCAGTCGTCGTTTTGAATGTGGGCCGGGCTATTGTGGTCGTTAATAAATATGAGTAAATCGTCACCTGTCAAACATAAAATCAAATATTTTGAATGAATTTTTTGTAACGTTTGAGCAAAATAGTTGTGTATTTTAAAGATATTGATATCGTTTCTGCGAAAAATATCTTTTTAGTAAGGTTGCTTCGCTGTTTAGTAAAAATTAAACTTTTATGAGTGTTTATATAATAATACAATTTATGAAGCTCTTACGGCTTTGGCTTTTGTTTAGAATCCTGTATTAGAAGTTGGTGCTCTGTGTGAATTTAATTGTTTACCAGTGCTGCTAAGAAATTTTTAATTAATTAATTTTTAATATTTGGTGTGTAACCTGATTATTTAAGGTTTTTTGTATATCATTATTTTAAGGAACATGTGAACTTTAAAACTTATCTGTTTGATAAAAAAAAATGTTTTCAAAAGAAGCTTAGTTATTTTGCTTATTTCTTTGATGCGAGCGGAGCCGCGGGTAAATGCTAGTTAACAATAAATGACAACAAGCTTTAGTATAGTTGTAGTGTGAATTTCTGAAGGTTTTTGGTTTATTTTGGGATACATTGGGATTTACTGTGGTGAATTGATTCGAGTTTTACAGGGCTAGCTCGGGATTTTTGCTGGACAAAATAGGGATTTTGCCAGGCCTACCTTTGCGTGTCCATGTAGGGACCGTTTTGGGATCATTTCGGGATCACTTCAGGATCATTTCGGGGTTACTCCAGAAATTTTTTGGGAGCGTTTAAGGCATCATTCGGTAAATTTTTGGGGTCAGTTCAAGATCGTTTCGGAGTCATTTCGAGATAGTTTTCGGTAGCATGTCAGGATTGTTCTCGGGATCATTTCGAAATCGTTTTCATGATCTTCACATATTCCGGAAAAGTCCTAAAATAGTTCCGAAACCATCCCGACCCCCTCCCATCGCAAATTGGGCCCCAACACAGTAACGGAAGGAGTTTTAAAAGTAGGTGCTGTGCAACCGCCATAACTTTTCTTGTAGAACCATTTCGAAAACTGCTAGGCCACTGCATCAGATATATTTTTAACATGTTCTATAAACCATTAGGCTATTAGAACGTTGGTTTTTTTTGTCGGCTTAACTCCCATTTTATTCTTAAATTTTAACATCATTTTATACTTACGGACTGATTTTCAAACCCGAATATTGCTGTGGACTGGTAAGATTAATTTGTAGAAAACCGAATTGTAGATCGTTGTTGTAGTTGTTACGATTTATATAGTTCTTGGGATAAATCACATAAGAGCCAGTGTTGGTTAAACTTGCCTCCACTACATCAATATATTCGAGTTGTGGGCTGGAAATTGAAATTAAAATTTTTTTAATAAATTTTCGCTTAATCTGTTTCGTATTTTCACTTACTATATAGTTACTTCGCGATAGCCCCAAAGTGAAATCATAATATTGGCATTCAAATTCGAGGTCAAATTATAAGGATCCCAAGAAATGTGTATCTGATCAGGTGCCTTCTGATGTACATCCTCAGTTTCGAAAAATATTTTTTCCGTAGCTAAAGCGGGAGTTTCTAAAAACAAATAATTAAGCATGAGTTTGGAATTTTTTTTTCCAAATTTTCCCATTTTCGTCTTGTAAACCGTTGCACACTTACCCACAAAATATTTACCACGCCATTTAAAGCGTTGATTTCCAACTGAAATTTCAAAACGCACCCAACCCTCTGCCTTCAAAAATGGTTGCACACAAATAACACGATTCTTATTCACAAATGTACCCAACACATCTTCGGTATCGAAATGACAAGTAACACGTATTTTTGGATCGAAGCAAGGACCAGTTATGTTCACCACAGTACCACCCAACATATTGCCAGCTTCGGGTGCAAATGTCAAGGGCAAATATGCAGCATCTATGAGAGACAACACGATACAGCATTACTAATGTTATTAGCTTCATTAGTTTGATATATTGAAATTCTAGTGCACAAATCATTTGAACCCTATTTGACATGGCTAGCGAATTGACATGGGCTTTTATGCAACTACGTATGTATGTATGTATGTATGTGCGCATATCGAACTAATAATGTTCATTAAATATGCAATTAATATTACATTTACATATCACACATTTGTATACACTCACCAATATCCTTATTACAAGAACCAATTAAAATTTGCTCATCAATACGGAATAGATGTCGTCCGGGAAAGCCGTTACCCCAACCACGTCCAGTTAAATCTCGTATCACCATTTGCTGACTGTAGGGTTTGTATTCGTAGCTGCGTGTGCCATTGCCAGCGTTGAAGCCAACCTGCAAAGAGATTTAGGAAATATATTTTTTGAGCATATATGTACATTAGGGTGGGTCGATTTGTATGGACGTAAGTTAACCGATATCGATTTTTCGATAGGTTTTGGGCTCAGGAAAAAAAAGTTCCACTACGCATACCCAAAAAAATAATTTCCGAGCCTGCGAAATTTCATTTTTTTTTGGACTTTTTTCGACTTTGATTTTTAAGGTTTTTTTCATGAACTACTAAAATTTTTTTATATGATTCCGACCCAAAAATGTCCGCTAAAAACGTTGGCGATAACAGTTTTTTGAAAAAAAAAATATTTTTTGGGTTTTGGGGAGTGTTTTGGTCAAAAAATTGACCCTTTCGCCATTTTTTTAAGGAGTTTTTCAGCATACATGCAGAAATGTTTTCAATGAAAACGAATTTGCGATAACAGTTTTTTGAAAAAAATTTTTTTTTCAGGTTTTGGAAAAGTCGATTTTTCGATCAAAACAAGTCTCAAGTTTTTTCCTGAGCTCAAAAGCTATCGAAAAATCTATGGCGCGATATCGGTTAGTAAATCGACCCAGTCTAATGTACTTACAACCGTGTTCAATATAATAGTAGCGAAATTAAAGTGAATATCGTTCAACGGAATAGAAAGAAGCTGTGTTTCCAATCTTTTTTTATTTAAAATAAAGCCACATAAAAAGAAATTTTAAAGTATACACTATGTTCAGGAAACTTAATTAAACTTGAAAAATAAACATCAAAATCTTCAAATTTTTTGTCAGAATTTCTAGAAAATTTTTGAGTACGCAGTTTGGTAGACCAATAAATTTTAGTATCATATTATTCAAGTTAGAACTCGATCAAAAATTTCCCTGCATTTTCAGATTTTTTTTCGTCAAGGGTGTTGAGTGATTTCTTCCATACAACGCATGAAGAAAAATTAATTTTGTGTAAAAAAAGATACCCCACATCCTTGAAAAAGACAAATTCTAAAAATTTAGAGAAAATTCTAACTTGCACACTATTATGCTAAAATTAAATGAGCTAAAAAACTGCGTACTCGAGAATTCTCCAAAGATTATTCACAAAAATATTGCAATTTAAAATAAGCCTAGCAGCTTCCGAAATGGATCTATAAGAAAAGCTATGACGGTTGTCTCTGCACGTTTTTCCTACTCTATTTAATAAAAAGGCTTTAAATAATGAATTAAAAATGATTATTAAAAAATAAAAACAATAATTATTTACATAAAAATTCAAAAAGTGAGAAGTGATTATTATTGGCCTTGAGCACGTTTCATGAATACTTTAGAATAAATTTTTCAAAGTTTAATTAATTTTCCTGAGCTTTGTGTAAACTTTGGAATTAATTTGTGTGTGGTATATTTTAAATGAATATGATTAAAATCACAGCTTCTTCTTATTTCATCGAACGATATTCATTTTAATTTCACTACCGTTATATTGAACACAACTGTATGTATGTGTGCATGAGATTTAAAATACATTTTATGTAATTAATTTCGCTTTTTAACCACAATTTAACATTATAATTAATTATGTTGTTTTACACTGTCGCTAATTTTTCTCTTATGGAATTCGTATGTTAGTTGCCTTTCTGGTTAACCAAAACACAAAAAGAGTTAAATAAGTATTTATGGTCAATGAGCACAGTAAGGAATATAATTGGTTGAGTTAAAAAAAAAATTTGCTGTATTCGAACTAATTAATTAATATTTCTAATTGCAGTCCGTTATCGCTAAGAACGAAACTCAACTGCAAAAATAGCTCAGGCGCCTTTAAGTTTCTCCATAACTCTAGTACCCGTAATAAATTTAAATTGAGGAAATGTTACAAATAATTATTTTCTCTACTTACATAGGCTGGTACGCCGCCCTCACCAGTCGTTGTATCACCACCTGCCTCTGTATTCGACGACCACCTCAATAAATCATAGTTGAATATTGCATACGAGTACACTTCATCGGTGGCAAGAATCATTTGAAAAGTATTGGTCTGAAAATTATAAAATATATTAATGTTCTGCGGATATTCTATTAAATAGAATTCCAAATATTGAATACCTGGTATTTGACCTGGAGTTGAAAAAATCGATTCAATGACTACTCTGTTTAGAGACAAATCGATTTGTCAATTTGTAATTTATAAAGAAAATAATAGATTTTTTTCATAAATCGATTTTTTATGCGAAAAGATAATATAACAATATATTATGAATAACTAAATCAAGTGAAACTCATTTCAGATAATAAGTATAAAAAATAACCTATTCGACGATTTTCAAGTCTTACTAATTCAGATTCCAATTATTTACTAGTTTTTAATACTCTTAAATTTACGATAAAAATAAATGTTCACAATAAAAATAATGCAAAACACTAAGAGTGAACATAATAACAGTTTTTTGATCTCAGAACCGAAATACCAATATGTACTTCACTCGCTACAATTAAGGTTTAAGAAAAGAGTTAAACTAATATAAATTGACAAATTTAAAAATTAAGTTAACTGAAGAATAATAATAATAAATAAAACGGAAACCGTTTCGTCTTAAAACTAAAAAATGCAAAAACTTTTTTATAAACTTTCAGTTCAAATACTAAACCTAAAATAAATTATTGCCACAAATGTTGAGTGTTATCTCACATTTGACTAGAATCAAGATTAACTAGAAGTAATTTATACGGAACTATGTGTTTTAAGCGTTGGTGTGTACATAGTTTTAACAATTTTTCCATGCGTCGCACAGATGGCACCATTTAAAATAAACGATTTAAAATGTGGAAATCTTATAATTGATTTTTTAAAAATCTATGTTTACCATTAAAAAATCAATGCAAAAATATCATTAAAAAAATTTGTCAATTATTTATTTTCAAACAGGCATGTTATGTTCCCGTTATAATAAAGTAATCAATTGATTGGATGGCTCTTTCAATCAATAATGATTATTTTAATTGTTTTTAAAAATCCCCAAACAAATTTCAAAAAAATTAAAATAATCAAACGCAATAAAAAATGTGGTTATCATTGATTATTTTCAATTTTTTTTATTACTTTTGATTGTTTTGCCGTTTGTGCTCTGTTTGTCTCTAAATATAATCAAAAGTAACCCAACGTCAAAAATAATTAGAAAAAAAACATGTTTTTATTTTTTAGATTTTTTTTTTTTTTCATAAAAAATACGATTATTTTTTGTTTGTTTTTAAATAATCATTAAAAACTGAAAACAATGGGTAATTAATTATTAATAGGCTTGGCCAAAAAATAATCAATCAAACCGGTAATCATTACGATTAGTAATAATTACTTAACGGATCTCTACACAAACTTATTGAATATCATTACAAGGAGAATGATTAAACACCAATTAGATTAGATAACAATTGTAGAATTAGAAACGGCTTAAAATGTGAAAATCTTATAAACGATTTATTAAAAATCTATGTTTACCATTATAAAATCAATGCAAAAAATCTTTTAAGATTTATCGCTTATTTATTCCCAACCAAATCTGTTACAATCCCAATGGAATTGAGTAATCAATTGATTGGATGGCTCTTTAAATTAATAATGATCATTTTAATTGTTTTCAAAAATCTACAATTATTAATTGATTAACATTGGAAAAAAGTATAATTAAAACCAATAAAAAAATTTGTTTACTATTGATTATTTTAGATTTTTTTTTTAGTTTTTTATTATTTTGCCGTATGAGCTTATGTTTCTGTGTAAAAATAATCAAAAGTAACAAAACGTCAAAAATAATAAATAAAAAAAAACATTTTTTTATTGCTTTTGGTTTTTCTTAATTTTTTTTAATAATCATAAAAAATCATAATTTTTTTTTTTGATTGTTTTTTTAAATAATCATTAAAAGCCGAAAACAATGGGTAATTAATCATTAAGTGGATTTCCAAAAAATAATCAATTACACCGGTAATCATTACGATTAGTACATTACTTAACGCGTCTGTTCCCAACCCTATTGAATATCATTACAAGGAGAGTGATTAGAAAAAATGCATACACCCGTTCTTTTTTGAGGTTTAAGTTGCATCCAAATTAGATTAATGTTACCCTGCCGGGTAGAGTTAAAAATATAACTTTCTTCTGATCTACCAAACAGTGGACGTGTGTAAAACTGAAGGGCAGTCATACCTACATTTGTGTTCAGTAAACATATCCTACGACCTTAAAACAATAATTTAAACTTATGACCCCCAAAAATCATAATAGAATTTAATTTATCATGGAAAATTTGGATAACACTTTAATTTCATTTACTTATTCACACTTGACAAAGTGGGCTTGGGGGCATAAATTTTCTTTTAATTAACTTTAGCATAAGCTTTCAAGAAATACAATTGAATGAATCAACATAGCACTTTATGCATAGAGTCGCTTAAGTGGCGTAATTGAAATGTAATTCTAAACACATGGCACAGTCATTATTAATTTATTGTATTATTATTGCAATTAAATAAGAAAAATAGGGGAATTCAAGGAATTCAACCGAGTCGGGAAAACTTTCTGGTTTCGGTTTGGATTTGTTTGAGACTTCTGGTTATTTTTGGGGGTTCGCTTTTCAAAATCTATTTCGATTAGGCCTTCATTCCTTATGGGCTCATTATGTAAAACGCAACGAGTCACTTCTTGTTCTATAAAGGGGTTCAATACCTTCAGTGACTGTCAGTAAATGGAAGTTGCTGTGTAAATTTGTTTGGCATTAAATACGGATGAAGGTAAATGTGAGTGACCGCGATGCAAAGTATCACGATGACTTACATAATCATCCCCTTACTTCAGAAAAATAGCCAAAATAGAAATTGCCACCTCCATTTCCGCAATTGTCATCAATTTCTTCCGACGGAAGTCCTAAGAAGTAGTAGTTTCAAAAGGATGAGACCATTGTGAGTTTTTATAAAAGTCTGCTCTGTCATGAGGGGATAATCTTTGGTATGTCGAGGTTAAGTCTGAATAAGTAAGAGTAAGTTAAACGTATAAGAATATCCATACCGTCGTAGAGCCACAGTAAGTTGCGTTTCTATGTACTGCAGTTGGAGGATTTGTTTGGTTTTAGATGGCATTCACCAGGCGGGAGTTACCAGAGGAGCGATTCCCCTTCTGGTCTGGAAAGACTTCAGAAATGATAAAGAGGTATTTTTTTTTTTTTTTTTTTTTTTATTATGGCGCGATATACAACAGGTATATCATCATAAACCTCCTAAGAGATTTTTGCGCCAAGCTTCTCTTCCAATTTGTGGTGTGCCGATTTGAATTTTCCCTACAAGTTGGTGGGACCTACAGTTTTTTGCCGACTCCGAACGGCATCTACAAAGGCGACGAATTTTTTGCTGAGAAGCCTGTCATGGCAGAAATACACTCGGAGAGTTTGCCAAACGACTGCCGAGGGGCGACCCCGTTTTGAAAAACTTTTTTCAAATCACTTTTGATGTTACCTGTACCAGGGCTCGAACCATGGACCTTCGGTGTGGTAGGCCGGCAACACTACCTTCACACCACGGCGGCCGCCCCTGATAAAGAGGTATAGGATCCTGATTTTTTGTTTCTTAACTCCACATACGCGTCTATACGACTCATATAATTCGTGGTTTGTCTTTTTAAGCTGGGGTGTGAGGTAAAATCTTCGAAGTCTGTTTGGACTGGGGTAGTGTTGCTTGCCTACCACACCGAAGATTCAAGCTTCGAGTACTGGGACAGGTAACATCAAAAGTGGTTTGATATATTTTTTTTTAGAATGGGGTCGACCCTTGGCAGTGGTTTGGCAAACTTGCCGAGTGTGTTTCTATCTTGAAAAAGCTTCTCAGCAAAAATTCATCTGTTTTGCTTATTTCTTGTTTACTTAGGGCCACTTTTATAAAGGCCGGTAACTGCTAACCGGAGTTTAATTGACGTATTTTGTACGGTTAGCTGTCAAATTAATCGCCGATTAGGCTTGACCGGCTTTTATGAAAGTGTCTCTTACTGTAACTGAAAGCTATCTATTTTTTTCATTTACTCAGCAATAAATAACGATTTGAGCTTGAATCAGAAAAACTCTAACAAAACATTCAAAGGATATTTACATAAGAAAATTCTTAAAATTGTCTAGGCGTTTCTCAAATTTGCGCAGTTATACACTTGAAATGTTCTGTTATTTGACATCACATATACTTTTCTTCTTCTTTTTGTAAAAACCTGCTTTGATGTCAGAGGCTTATTCTATTTTACGTGCACAATTACTTGCGCGTGCGTGCCTATGTGTGTGTGATGGTCTCCTTTTCAACACTGATTGATAGACATTCATAATGGAAATGACAGTGAAAATTCGTCTAATGTTAGAGCATTTTGTGGCATGTCGACACATGTATATTGTACATTCAACAAAGCAAAGCCCCCCGTGCTACTTACTAAATCGTGGGTAAAATAAAGTAGCTGCTGCGATACACAAAATGAAATTTAAAAAAAAAACCCATTAGAAAGAAAGCAAATAAAATAAATATTTTACGTATTGTGTGTGGGTTTGTAGCAATGTATATACATGAGCATGTACCTTTCTAGGATATATTTATATAAAATATTTTTAGAAAAACTCTAGTTTCTTGGAAAACTTACTATAAATAACGAATTGTCAATACCGCCAGCAAATGAAACATTTTTCCATGTTGCAATAAGAACATGTTTCGGTATGAAGGTTTCAGCACCAACAACGCCCTCACGTATGTCCCACATTGTACGCTCACGCACCTCTACACCAAAACGGTCTGTTCGTGTAATCAGATCACGTTCAAGGCTGAAAGAGAAGAGACAAAAATGAATTATATGAAAAGTATAGTAATATAAACTCTAAAATTCAAAAAATGATCCATATAATGATAATTTAAATTTTGCCTTAAGCTTACAAAAGTAAACAAGAGTTTGGGAAAACTTATGCTTCAAGCATTGTAACTCATTTATTTTCATTTATCAGCTCAACAAAAGTCAATGCAGAATCCTCAATTATAATCTTGTTTGGAAATCTATAATACAAATGCGCAAGTTGTAAGAGGTTGCCTCCGTTTTACGACCAAACAATACATCTGAGGTATAAACAATTTATACGTATCTAAAGAGCTGCTCAAGCTGCAGTGCCATCAATCAAAATAGAATATTAAAAAATAATCAATTACAATATAGAACAAGTAAGGAAGTCCAAGTTTGGGTGGAACCAAACATTATATACCTATTAGTGTTCTATTATGGCATACCAATTTACGCAGGCCTATTTTAATACTTTTCAGCTCGTATTATAAAGCCAGCTGATTGTTTTTAATAAAAACACTTTTGTTTTGAGTTCTGAGTGGTAAATAAATTTATGTATATAAATAGGTTCCCTAACAACCGCTGCTTACCTCTTTTTTTTTTTGGAATTCCAATACATGCATATATTGGAAAAATTTGCGTTCAAATAGACAGACGGGCATTGCTAATCGGCTCAGCTTATCATCCTGATTATTTCCGTATACTTCTTCTTCTCATACTTATAAACATTTCATATTCATGAAAGGTATGAAAATCAAAAAAGGTATATAACTTATCTATTACAGTGGGTTATAAACTACTGGCCAGGATATTTTGTTTGTGTGTTATCCGATTTGACTAATTTTTGCCAGGAGTATACTACATACTATTGAGAAGCAGCTGACCAATTTCCTTTGCAATATCAAGTTGAAACTACAAGCAATCGCCTTTGAAAATAGCAGAATTTTTATGCTGAAAAGTGGGCGGCGCCCCCAACACTTCACCAAAATCCACGAAATTTTCTTTTGCGGTCGAGTTTTGCTTAAAAAGTGTATTATGTGTGCAAGATCTTCTTGATATAGCTTGCATAGTTATAGAAATGTCGGGTTTTACATTTTTCAACCAAATTTTTCAGAACTATATTAAAGAACTGGTCGTGGACCGATTTAGCCCATTTTCGTAACAAACAGTAACCTTTATATATTCAACTTTTTCACCTAATATCGTTTTGATAAATCAACTTTTGCAGGAGTTATGGCACAAAAAGTTTGGGGAATAATCTACTAAAAAGGAAGCGGGGCCAGGCCTATTTTCGAAAACTTATATTTCTCGACTTTCTTCGTTCACGGACACTTTACGCAAATATATCTATGATTCTTTTCAAAATATTTCGTATAAAAGTGGGCTTGGACCTTAACCGATTTCGCCCGTTTTCGATATCTTGAACGGTTTTTTTTATGATTAATATTAATTCTAAATTTGACTTAACCAAAAGTGGGCGGTGCCACACCCATTTTTAAAAGTTTCTGGAAAATTTTATTTTTTGCCTTAAAGTTAATGTACACACCAAATTTTATCCTTATAAGTGTATTATGTACGGAATAATCACTTTTTTTGTATTTTCGAAAATATTCTACATATAAAAAGTGGGCGTGACTGTCATCTGATTTCGCCTATTTTCAATAGCGCTCGGAGATGAGTGCCGAGGAACTTGCATACCAAATTTCATTGAGATATCTCAAAATTTACTCAAATTTTCGTCTTAACAGGCGGACAGACATGTTCCTCCTGAACATTTTTATATATAAGTAAGTCAATATCTATCTCGATCCGTTTTTACCATTACATACTACCGTTAGGCGAATGAAGTTAATAAACCTTGGCCCTCACTCCGTAGTTCTATTCGAAACAAAATTTGTCCGCTTTCGAGTGATTCGTACTCTGTAAGAAATTTTCGAGTAGAAGGCATTCGTTGTTCGAGTTCCATTCTGTTCCCTTCGAATTTGATTTATCCCCCTTTCTATTGTAGAAAATGTGGTACTCACTACTTCGAAAACATATGCCACAATGGTCGAAAGTTAAAAAATTCTATTCGACAACAATTTAGCAAACGGAAATCCACAAAAATGTATTTTCTTATGATTATAACAAAACAATTAGTCTTTGTTTTTTTTCATCAAGAGGTAATTTTTATAGCAGAAAGAGCTAAGCAATCGTTGCTGACAGAAAATAATTAAAGAATTCTAGGTAGAAATTTGGAAAAATTTAACCAAAGAAATTTTTGGGATTAGATTATTAAAAAAAATAAAATTTTATTTGATAAAAATGAAATAAAAAAATTTAAATTACTCGTGCAAGGACTTACGTTCGAACTAGCAACCACACGCGTGGTAGTCGAGATTCTTAACACCTACGCTACCGCGGCATATAAAACTGCGCTGCCTAATATCGCACTTAAGACTTATGCAAAGTGTTATTGTATTTTGCTTTGCGCTTGGAATTTGTGAAACAGTGATGCCTACTATTATGGATTATTTTCTAAAGTAAATTCTAACGAAGTACAGAGTGCCTATGTGTATTAGAATCGCTTTTTGTTTTCGAGTAGAACAGCCTTTCGAATAGAACTACAGAGTAAGGGCCCTTGTGTGCGTAGCACTACTAGGTATAAAAATCAAAAAATGCCAAACACGTATTCACACTATAAAGCCGTTGTTGTGTGAGAGGACATGTTATACATGCATGCTTGAGTTGTTTTTATTGTGTGAGCGAAGGCTCTCACAACTTCACCAACCTGCGGTAGGCATGCCTGTCGTCAAAAGCGGTGATGGTACCGAAGCAAATCAGATTCCTATCTGGCAAAAGACTACCAATATCCGTCAAGAACCATTGCTTGATTGAATTTTTCGACTAAGCAGAGTGAAGTAGTGCTCCTCAAACAGACAGATAACAAGACAGGTTCAAGACTGTATAAAATGTCAGAAATAGTTGCAATATTATAGAAGCACTGGGGGAGCGATATACTGCAATAACCTATTGATCGCTAAATCACTGAAACAGGCAGCTCATTACAGGACTTTCCAGGCAAAGATTGTAGCCGTAAAATTGGGGCATCATTACTTCAAATAGTAGCACCACATGAAGCATAATCACACGTCACATAGGTTTAGAAGAAAAGGGGATAAGCTAGCAAAGAGGTTAGTAACATTTTATGCAAGCAAAATAATAGATTTCCCCATTCCACTGCGGAGAAATACACGTATGTATGATTTCCACATGATTGAACAACCAGTTAGGACTTGGAAGAGTGTTAGGCGGTAAGGTCTCCATATTATGTAAAGTCATACTGTAGGAATCTCAAAAAAATTGTTGTATCCCTCAAACTGAATGTAATTAGCATACTTACAGTACACTCTCATTTACCAACTCATGCTTTCCTGTCAACTACTACTGACACGGCGTGAGGTCATTGCATGGGCCAAACAACATAATCTAACCTATAGTTTCGTCGCTAGCATTTGACAAATATTGCCCAAAAGCAGGTTTTTTTGACATTTTTACCACGTTTTTCTCAAAATCTAGAGCTGATGGAAACTTCCATGGAAGGTTTCCAAACGTGAAGCTTTTTGGTATTCATTTATGTAAATGGCAACTATGAGTTTTAGTAACATAAAATAATAAAACAGAATCACCCAACTAACAATACAAAATAGGCACAATCACACTCGATGACTGGTGGCTGGCTAAATTTGTTCGAATTGCTTCCCAATTTAAGCCTTACTGGACGTAAGAAGAGCTCTTAATTGTTAAATTCGTCACGTATTATGTTAGCAAGCTTAAGTTTTGTTTCGTTTCATTACATCTCGTTAAACAAATATTTCATAATGCAAATTTGCGCAATAAATATTCCATACGCAATATACGCGTATGTTTATCAATGAATGACCACTTAGGTGTATACGTAGCCTGACCTTTTTTACGTTTAATACTTTCATGTAACATATTTACACATCAAATTCAATATGCATGGCAGGTATACTGCTCGATTACTTTAATGGGAGAATTTTCTATTTTGACTTGTTGAGATAAATATTTATTAAATGGCTATTCGGTTATTTTTGTTTTATTTGAGTTGATATGATTTATTGCCATAGAAATAAAAGGATAACTTTTGCATTGCCAATCACTGGTTGCTGAGCGAGCTTGTGCCTTTTTACACTCAGCTGAACATGTTTAACTTAGTCTAACTTTCATTTGAAATGCAATATATTTATACCTTTCACGAACATGAAATGGTATTATAACTTTGGTCCGATGTTTGCAACGCCATTTTGTAAAACATTAATCATTTTTCGGAACCAACAAGATCCAACCAATACAACGCATTGCTCCCATATAATCGATTGCTCCGATGAACGGAGTTTGGCCTATAAATCTGGAAATTTGAGAGCTAGGAACGTTAATTTTGCAGGTTTGCTACTTATTATACACGTAATGTGTGTAGTGAAAATCAGCCAGATCGAACCAACATAACATATAGCTCCGATACAATCTATTTTTCCGATTAATGGGTTTTGGGCGATGTATCTTTAAATTAACAGTTTTGCAGAGTTCGTACTAATTGTAAATAAGGATTGCACACTTGAAACCGTGATGCGTATTCAAGGTATAAAGTCTTATATGTTCTCATAGAACTTTAGTTTAATTTAAGAGACATATTAATCCAGGTCAGATCTGAGTTCAGAACGCAGTGTTTGGATGTACAGAGCAGTTATTCAGTCGATCTTAGGATATGCTGGAAGGTAGTCGAGGTAAACAACTTGAAACTTAAATTAGGTTAAGTTCCAGTAGCTGTCTGGGGTGCTATCACAAGCGCCATTAAAGTTACCCTATAGAGTAGATGTGATCCTTTGCGCATCAGAAACAGCCAGAAAAAGTGAGACTAATACAGAAGTTACAGAAAGCCTCCACCGCACTCGGTTCTTTAACTAATGAGAGCAGAACGATTAGTTCGAACATGGCGTTTTCTCTCTGTCAGTAATTGCAATTTTTTCCGAATATTTGCTGACTCCTTTTGGTGAACCTGTCACACAATCAGCTGTTGCACATTTAACAAAAATTTTAAACAAAGTTTCTATGAAGAAGAAAAGTAAGATAGATTGAGAATGAGCTTGATAGAGATCGGGAGATGGAGTTGGAGGGAGTGCTAGAAAAAGAGGTAGAGGTAAAGACGGTGTCTGGGTGAGAGAGGAAAGTGGAAAAAAGATTAAGAATGAAAAAGCGGAGGGCTGAGATGGAGTGTTTTCATTTTTTTTCAAAAGTTTATAAATTTGCAAGGAGCAATATTATAGGCCAAGACATGGTCTGCCAGATCTGTCAGTAGATTATTGAAGAACGTCAAAAGTGGAAAGCAAGGACAGAAAACTTGTTGCACATTTGGCTGCTAGCTGTCGGCAAAATGGCAAAATAGTATTCCTTTAAGGCGATAGAATTACGTTCTCCCGACGGAATTGGTTCTAACAACGGCTGGCTATCAAGTTTTCCGTAGGAATTGCTAATAGACCCCGATGTCTGAACTAATTGAGTAAAATACTTCTAAAGCAAAGCTAAGAGTAAGAGCTCTTGTGTGTTGTTGAGATTAAGAGATTGGATGTACCGCGAGCAAAGACTGCTTTCTGATCATATCTGGTACGTACGAATTTGCGGTATTCTGCAAGGAAAAGTCAATGATGTTACTTAATTTTTTTTCACTTGTAGCCTATCTTTTGTGTTTGTGTTGGTCGATCAAACGTCTGATTTTCATGAGAAGTACCATTGTGGGTTTTCCTAGCTTGAGGCATCACTTTATTAAGTTTGCAATCAAAGGTGCTGTATCGGCTGAGAAATCGGTACTATTTTCCAGTGTTTCTATAATTTTATACCAAAGAGATAGTGGGGTTTATTGATTTGTGTCATGCGGCCATTCTCCACAAGCAGACCATTGATCTAATGAACTAAGTATGAATACGCCCACAAAATGTATAGTCAGTGAACTAGAATCTTTGCTGAATAGTTTGGCTTTTGACTGCAGTGTACCTAGAACCACTTATCCACGATTTAATACATATTGCAATAAATAATTATATAATAATGATTATAATCAGCTCCTAAAAATTGCATTCGCATTCGTTTAATGGGCTTAAGCCTTATCAATGTTCTGGTAAAAAACATTTTTTGAGTAATTTAAGTTTAATTTAATTTCAAAATGTTTACTAAATCTTTAAATCCAAATGTCATATGTACATATATGTTGGAGTGTACATGACTTATGCGAAACATATGTAACACATAATTATTAATACGTAGTCGTACAGAAATTCAAATGGCATTACGCTGGATTATTTGACAAATTATAAATGCTTAAATAAATTACTTGATAAATTTTATGAATCAGCAATAACTGGGGTTTGAATGAACATGGATTTTTAGCATGAAATATTTTGTTTTTAAAGGTTTTAAAATTGCATTTCCATGAAAGAGAGCAATATACTTTCATCTCAGTTTGATAGTTTGGATTTTACTGATTTTTCCTGACTTCTTTTAGCTTAGGAAAATAAAATAATATTTATAATATTTTAAAATACAAAATCTCAAGCTTTAAGTTTCCTTTTTATGTATTTTCAAAAATGTCTTTAGTTACATGAACAAAATGATCAGTCAAAAGTTTCATTATTTGCTGAATGTACTACAGGGCGTATGAGTAACTTTTTTCATATTATCACCATTTATTTGTGCTTAACCCATAAGCAATTTTGGCAGTAGCCTTTCAGAGCACTCCAGTCATCCGTTTTTTAGCAGCAACTGAAGTAAAATATACATCAACGGAGGCGAAATCATTCTCTACCTGAGACCCTTCCACTGCTGCCGAATTTCGGTGTCGATAGCAATATCTTCTTAACCGGAGCTTCTTTGTCTGTTCGCACAACAGTACCCAGGCAGCGGAGCTTTTGGGCTTTAATCCACTGCACTATCGTTATATCTGTGAAAATGTAGTACAGCTCATCGGTAAATTACCTTTGAACACTCGATGGTCATCTCATCTTACTACGACACTGCCCATGAGCCTTAGATCAGGACAAGTGTGTTGAGGGCTTATAGAGCTGGGCTCTGTTCATTGCGAGTCGACGTAAAGTCAATAGACTACTCAGTCCATATTAACATTTGTTGGCAAGACTGACGCTCTGTTGGATTTTTCTGCTGACATATTCAAAATTCATCACAGTTTCAAATAAGTAGCTATCTAGAGTGATGGTTCTGCCAAGGGTCAGGTGGACTGATTATTTACCTGATGATAGCAAAAGCACTTTGAGTTTCTTATCTTCTCTATCTAGGGCATACAAGGCAGAACTTTTAGCGCTCTTTTTGAGGTCATCTAACCGCTTGGGCGATTTCGACCGTCCAACATAGCTCGCCAGTCATTTCTCCGTTACACCAATTGGAAACACCGCGGGATCGCAAATCGCTCTCCACTTCCATCGGCGGGGTGGTCTTCCTCTTCCTCTAGTTCCACCAGCGGGTGCCGATAAGAATATCTCAATAAAAACAATCAGCGTCCTAACATATTTGCCCATCTCTGAGCTTGCTGCAGAACGTGGCGTTTCGTGAAGATCCTCTCTAAGATAGACTTACCAGGACTGAAGCGCGCACTGACAGTCAGCTTATCTCTAATGGACTGAAGTTTTTCGTTCAGTACAATATGCTTGTATGAACCGTATATGCGATATTGAGCAACTGATTCCGCGGAACTTGGTGATATTTGCCTTTGTCTTAAGTTCGCCTATAGCGGAAATATTCCATGAATATATTGCCAAATAGACAATGGTTAAGGCGAGGTGATATGATTTAGGAAAAGAGAGTGCGCTATAGAGAACATGGCAAAGCGACAGAAAGTGCTGAAAGAAAAATAACAGAGAGATAGGGGAAAGATAAAACAGTAAACAACTGTAATTCTTTAGAAGGAAAAGGTCCAGCTCCCGTCTAATATCGGACGGAGAGTTCAAAACAGAAAATGAATGTGATGATGAGCTTAGCTTGATATATAATACAGTTGACGAAATGGAGGGGAGAACAGCAAGTTGACTGAGACGAGGTTGTGGGAAGTAATCCTGCTTCTCTACGTTCCAAGATACACAGATGCACTGAAAATAGTTGATAACCAAAGGTACAACAGTTAAACAATATCAAGAATCCAGGACTAGTGCAGGCCAACGTTGATGAGTTTCTCCTAAGATTTGCATGATGAAAACTACGCCTTCCATGATGGTCCCATTAGTAAATATCAGTTTACCAGTTAGAGTAGCAACAGGCTTTCATCCCGTTTATTCTATATTTTTAGTATCCACCCAGAAATATGATTGCCAATCATTTAGACTGTTCGCGGCACAATTTTTTAGCTCAGGTTGTAAAGATCCCACGAACCAAGAGAATTGTGCCTTTGGTATTGTCAAAATCCTCTGCGACTGAGTTGGGCTAGTATTGATTAACTGTAGGGTTAGTAATGCGTACTTTACGAAAGCCAAAATAAACTAAGTCGGGACTCAATAGTGATGTGTGATGTCATAGCAATTTTAACTGCTGAACCAAAGACAGGCTGAGGGCTCTTGATCTGTATACATAACATAAGCATTATAGCCGCAACCTATCAACAAGAGAAAGCTGGTAGTGCACCACTCAACACATGATCCTATCCATGGTAGTGTGTACAATGAACTGGTGGACAAGCTAGCTACCGCGACGCTTTGAATATTTCCAAGCCGACTCCCTAAAGGCGAGCACTGTTGCTCTGATTTGGCAGGTTTAGCAAGAACTTTAGCGTTAATCGTGGATGGAGTCTATTACACTCGTCTGCCTTAGTCAGAGACTAGAAGACTTATTTCCAAACCCGTTCTCGATGGGTTAGTCCTATTTGAAGGAAACTCGATGAACCAAATATTCATAGCAAATTAGCTTTCTACTGAAATCCGCCGAAATATTTTTCATTTCTGAAACCAAGGTTGTAATATATCTTAATAAATGCAGAATTTAGTAACCAAAAAACGGATGGTCCGACAACTTACTCAATCCATTGATATTGCTTTATCTCGCCGGGACTATTTGCATTCAAAATTAATTTAGATTATGCTTCACATTTACATTTACAATACAAAAGGAAATGTTAAAAAATTTGCAACTATCGAAAAACTTTGAACACTGATACAGCAACAAAAAAACAACAACATACATATCTAAATGCTATTGTCAAAAACAATAGCGAACATTGCATTGACACTGCCCAATAGAAAAATTTGTTGGAATTGCACGAGATAAAAACATAGCGAACAACTCCAACCTACTTGTCCCCAACAGCGAATTTGTAAAAATCGCACAAAAACTACAGTAGTCCATAAAAAATAAGCAATGTTTTTTAATGCTACAAAATTTATTTTCATTGTGTTCACGTTCTTGCTGATCTCCTCCGTCGCTGTATCAATAGCTAATGCCCGCTTGTCGACTCTGCAGTGAAAAAAATTAAAACAACAAATAGCAGCAGGCAAAGCATCAACTTTGATGTGAATGTGCGTGCAATGTGAGTGGCTATTGACGCAAAATTTATCTAGGGAATGGAAAATTCACACAAACATACTATTTTGATCTGGGTCGGAACTAACAACAATGCTAAGTGTCACTTTTTGCAAATTTCTGTAGGTATGTTTGTATATATTATAGATGAGAATACCGAGCTGCAAAATACCGGTAAGTTACATTGTTTTTACATATTCCTTTTGATAATATATTTTCAGTAAAGAAATCCTTATAAATAAAATCGGGCTCATCATTTAGTATTTGGTCTAAACTAATGATATTTGGATATATGTGTCCCTTAGTCAAGACTTATATAATTTTAGAAAAATTGGTATCTCTAAAGGTCGTCATTAAATCTTCTATGGTTCTTGCCATCGCCAACTCTCCTTTCTCTCGAATACTTCCAAAGCCAGCCACCTCATCAGACGGTGTCCGAACTTCTGTACCATAAACCCAGTCGGGTACGATAAGTGACTTACTTCTCAATTACCTACTCAGTCCGAAGTAGCACTAATTTGTAAGAGTGATTCTTCGTTGGATTTCTAGGCTGACATTGTTGTTGTTGTTAATGCTGGTTCCCAGGTTAACGTAATACTTTACTAATTCAAAGTTATGGCTGCCAACAGTGGCGTGGGTGCCAGAATGCAAATACGACTCTTTTTGCCTGATGACAGCGCGTACTTAGTTTTGCCCTCGTTTACCACAAACCCCATTTTGCCGCTTGTTATTCTAGTTTGGAGTAAGCAGGATTTACGGCGTGGGTAAGGTAATGACATCACAGTCGTCGGCATACGCCAACAGTTGCACGCTTTTATAAAATATTGTTCCAGCCAAGGCATACAGGTAATATAATCTCAACAGCTGATTCGATTTTTTTTATTTTAATGTTCTCTGTAAACTATAAAACTTGCTTTCAATGGGTTTGATTACATTTCAACATGTGCAGAGCTCTTTTGACATTTTAGAGAAGCGATTTCCAACATGGCCGCCGTGCTATTACCTGTTTTACTATGCCATGGTTCCAGCACAGTTAACTTATGTAGCTTGTATTATTTTCTACAGCTTCAAATTAAATAAATCATACGATAATGCGATATTCAAAAGACGTATTCCTCGATAATGGGAGCAGTTTTAAGGGTCGCCTATATTGCAATCATCCATTATGCGCCTCGCCGCAGTGCCTGAATAGCTCAGCAGGCAAGCCATAAGCGCCCTCTTCTGTACTGTTCTTCAAGGGAGATATTACCATTCCCACCTTATTATAGCCCGGTTGTGGAACGTCAATTCCATCATCTTCGCTTGTAGGTTCTTGTTCTGCATCTTCTCTGGCTTCTGACTCAATTTCGTCTTTTAAAGGAGCAGAGCACTTCTCCACCAAGTCGCCATTCTCATATTTACAAGACTTTGCCACGGGCTTAAAACCTTCCGTTATTCGCCAAATTTTTTGATAGAAGTTTCAGGCGTTGTTCCTTTTGGCTAGCATCTTAAGGTCTTTGCTTTCCATCTTTTCAGCTTCTTTATCACTGGGCCCAATTGTGCTTTTTTAGAGTAGGTGTGAGAGGCGATCTGCGATCCCTGCGTTTTTTCTTGCACCTGTTTTGTGGTACAGAGATGCCTGCTACTGGGCAGTGATCCGAGTCCGTGTTAGGTCCTCTTATTGTGCGATCATTTAGAACGTTGGAGGCATGCCGTCCACCTATCACAACGTTGCCAATCTGGTGTTTTTCTATCGGGGAACAGCCGTCTAGCTGGATTAAGCTGCTGTATGGACAATGTTTCCGCCACCGATCGATCTGCCTGTAAACATTTGGCTGAGTCTCATCATGTAGACTAAACTGTCCGACAGTGGGCCAAATACACATTCTTTACCCACCCTGGCGTTAAAGCCGCCAAGCACGACTTTGATATCATGTCGAGGGCACCATTCTTGTGTGCTTTCTAAGCGCTCTTAAAATGCGTTCTTTACCACAGCGTTCTTATCCTCCGTCGGTGGGTGGAGTTAGATAAATGAAATGCTGAAAAATCTTGCCTGTATATGGTTCACGGCGATACGCTCGTCCACAAGTGTGAACGACAGTACTTGGTGACGAAGACTCTCTCCCACCACAAATCCGAGACCAAAACTGCTTTTTGCGAAGTGATATGTTATAACATTTTTTTGTATAGTGAGCTACTTGGTCTAAGACAGACACTCGTTCGCAGCCGGATCTCATGGTGAACAGACGTTGTTGAAGAACATCTGTATGGTCAAGTGAATGACATGCGACACCAAAAGTTTGTTGATAAGCAAAGTTCAGTATTTAAAATATTTTATTTCCTTTTTTCCAGCTAAACTGTTCTAGAATAACGAATATCTAAATACCGATGTGATAGATCACAAATTGGCATCCCTAGTGTGCATAAACTTCTAGTGTAGTAGAGCACAAAAGTTGAAGTGGCAAAAGCTCTGCTCGACAATTGTTCAACAATAAATGGGAAAGTTGCGTACAAAATGCCTTTGGTTTAAGCTGATATGTTTTTCATAGCAAAAAATATTTCCCATGAGGTTCGCGATTTTTTACTTTTTCAACTTTTTCAATTTGACAATTTTCAAGCTACGAGCTAGAACTAAGCAACAGTGAGTTGTCACATAATATGAATACTTCTGGTAAGTGCCTAGTACAAGCGTTTTTACAAAACAAATTAAGTAAATTTCTTAGATACATACGGAAGTTAGATTTGGAATATTATGGTGCAGGGATTTTATTTTTTTGGTTGTTTCAACAACAAAGGAAATATATTTTAGGCAGTAGTTTTACCCGATTGGAAATTGAGTGTGGTCTGCCCATTCCACAATAAGAGGGATAGAACAAAATGCACCAACTACGAGAAATCAGTGTCCTGTGTGGGGATTGACCTTGATACTTGCCCATCGACCAGAACTTCGTAATACACCTCCCCTTGCAGAAAATCAATTACAAGAGATTTAACACACTCTATCAAGCTGCTGATTGTAAAGCAGCCTTTGGAGATCGCATAAGCCATCTAAATACGAATTTCCTGTAAAACTAGACGGAGTATGCAACTGAGTAGTGCAGTCTTCTCTTCACGAACATAGATCATACTCTATAAGTCTATGTTGAAAGTTGCCCCGATGCACGGCTCGAAATCTTGGAGAAAAGAAGAAGGAATCTTCCTTTGTTGATTCGAAAGAAAAGTTCACCGAGTATCGAGGAAAAATAAACGATGAACTATACGATCCCAGATATGACCGTCGAGTACCGAACTAAAGCCGAAACAATATGCTGAGTAGGTCATACTATGCGAATCAACAGAGAGGCTCAGAGCATTTTTTATCGACAAACGAATTTGACAGCAAAAGAAGGATGGGACGGTTGAAATCGGACAGTAGCCACGCCCATTTTCCAAAACGAAAATTCGAAATCTTATAAATACAAATTAGTATGTGTCTTTTATAGGCGTTCAAAGAACTCCACCGATCTTTATACAATGTTCACGGTATATTCTTAGGTTCAGTGGGTACAGCATAGGCTATATATAGTTTTTGGAAAAGTGGGCAGCGGCACGCCCCTAGGTAACACAATTTTAATTCGTCATAAGTCTGCACATATTTGATATAAATCAATTTTACTTGGATATATGTGTCCTTTAGTCAAGATTTACATAGTTTTGGAAAAATGGGCGGTGCCACGCCCACATATTTTTGTATGTTGTTTGTCTTTGATTCATGTCCAAAGTTTACTGTCGATCTCTATAAAACATGCACGATAGGTTCAGGACTTTTCTGGGTACGACACAGGCTATATATAGTTTTTGGAAAAGTGGGCAGTGGCACGCCCCTAGGCAACATCAATCAATTCATCATAAGTCTACACATATTTGATATAAATTAATGTTACTTGGATATATGTGTCCTTTAGTCAAGAAGGGGAGTAGGAAGCGTAAATTTGAGATTTAGAGGTGTTAAATGCGTATGCAGAGGGTAAAGAAGACTAACGGGATATGGAGGTAGGGGAAAAGCAAAAGGAGAAAGAAAGAGGAAGATATATGGATAAATGAAGAGAAAGCTCGAAATGGGGAGGAAATAGAGTATAATTTTACAAATGTATAATTTCTATGAAAGACCCTAAGCTCTTTTAAAGGGTACAACTACACTAGTTTAGCCATTTTAGTTAATTAATTATCACATTGTTTCCATTTTATGAGATTTTAGATATAAGAAAGATGGGAATCGATATTGTCTGATTTCGTCCTTTTCGTAATAGGTTAGTCTTCGCTCGGAGGAACGAAGTTTTTAGTATAAATAAGTCTATTTCCATCTCATCATAGTGTTGCAACCTTCCGTTATGTGAACAAAATTTTTCTTACTGTCGTTGTTCTTGCTGCTGTTGTAACACTACTTCGGCCAAAAAAGCTTTTCAAACTTTTAATAATTTTATTTCCTTTCTCCCAATTTCACTCAGTCAAAATTGAAATATTAAGTTTAGCTTAATCTGATTTTAAACCTAAAAAATCCTATAAGGCATTCAATACACCTTAGGTAAGGAAAGCACATCATACGCCACAAAATTGCTGAAAATCCTACAAGAAGCAGACCACAAGGATAACAAAAGTGCTGCATTTCAAACCAAGATAAAATGGTGAAACATGCGAAAGTTCGAAAAATCAAAACTGACCGCATTCATTTGGAATTCCAAAGGTGTTGTTAAGGTTGCTCTTCTTGTTTTGTTATTTTCAAAAGCATGTACTCAGCTGTTCAATTTGTGGTTTGTGCTAAGAAATCTTTTAGAGACTTTAAGTGAGTCTTAATGAATATCTGTGTATGTGCATTGTGCAGTTGTTGTTATTGTGTGCAAAATATCTCTACTCGATTCTAAATTGAAAAAGTAAGTGAAAGGAATTCCTAAACACAAATCGATCAGACTTTATACGCATATGTGAGGGACATTTTTGAAGTGAAAACTTCTTAATCGGTGTCAGTAATTTGCCGGTTCAATGCACTATCCTCAGTGTCAATTTTCATTCCGGTACGACGGAAAATCGTTCCAAAATAATTTGGCACATTTCATTGAAATATCTTGATAAAATTATGATTAGTTAGCATCGAAAAAGATTCAAACTTTTATAATGAATAGTGGGCGGAGCCCCACCTAATTTCAAAAAATTTATCTAAATATGACATCCACAGTTACAGAAATATGGCGTTTTAAATTTTATAAACGAATCTTTCAGAATTGCATTAAAAAAGTGGGCATGGCTGTCTATCGATTTCACCCATTTTCGCAGTAAAGCTTTACCGTAATAAAATTATTATTTTGACAAACCTCGTTTTGACAAAGGAGCTTTTATTCGCATTATCAAAGTTTTTTGGAGCAATCCACTATAAAAGGGTCGGTGCCACGCCCATTATTAAAACATTATATGTTTTCGCATTTTTTTATACAGAAACACTTTGAAAGTTAAACACAATTGACATAAAGAGGTGTTGCCTATTACATTCGTCTAAGATTCTTTTAAAAATCGTTTATATTAAAGTGGGCGTGGTTCTTGTCCCATTTATCCCATTTTCTGTGGGGGATTTCTGGTATTAAGTGTAAGCCGTGTGCATAATTTTATATTGGTTTTTATTTCTGATTAACAATATTTGTATAGTTTCAAAAGTAGGCAATGCCACGTTCTTTTAAAAAATGTATTAAATTCCCCAGTTTCTACCTACATACCCAAGTTGGTCATCATAGGTGTGCTGAATAATAATTTTTTTTTTTTTGCATTTTTCAAAATATTTGACTTATGAAAAGGAGGCGTGGCTGTTATTTTTCATTTTCATTTAAAGGAACCCGCAGAGAAAATTTAAAGATATATCAAAACGTTCTCAAGTTATCGTGTTTATATACGGATAGTATTAAAAAGAAAAAGTAAAATTTTAAAAATTCAAAAGCATTAGTCACATTCTTACGCCGCTTAATTTCATGAAGGTTTTACTTCAACCGTGGCGCAATGCACAATTTTTCTTTCTTTTTGTATTTTGGTTTTATAACATTGTAAACATGTTTACATTTGTGTCATCTGCACACTTAATTTCATTATTAGCAGCTTCGAACAATTTCCTCTGACCCCACAAGCACTGATGCACTTGGTTAGAATTTCTATGTAAACTCCGGATTTTTGGTTTCAGTCTCAAAATCTCTCATTCTATGAACAGCTAAACTTTGTGGCTATGAGGTGAACCTTTTAAGTTTTTGCACTCCATTAGTTCACTCAAGTTGTTGTAGTATTTAAAAAAAAAAATTCAACCAAAATGCAATTTTTACAGAAACTAGGTCACCAACTATATCTTCACTGGTGTTTCTTTAAGTCAGTTAGTTTTGTTTTTGTTTTTTTAAGGTCAGATTTTTGTTAAATACAATAAAATAAAATGAAACAAAGCAATATAAAATAAAATAAACCAAAATAAAATAAAATAAAATAAAATAAAATAACATAAAATAAAATAAAATAATATAATATAAAATAAAATAATATAATATAAGATGAAATAAAATAATATAAAATAAACTAATATAATATTATATACAATAATATAATATGAGATAAAATAAAATAATATAAAATAAAATCAAATAATATAAAATAAAAGAAAATAAAATAAAATCAAACAATATAATATAATATAATATAATATAAGATAAAATAAAATAAAATAAAATAATATAATATAAAATAATTTAATATTAGTAAAATAAAATCAAATAATATAATATAAGATAAAATAAAATAAAATAAAATAAAAGAAAATGAAATTAAATAAAACTAAATTAAATAAAATAGCTTTTTTATAGCAATACATTTTTTACAGCTCGTTTCATGAATATTTAAAATAAAATGAAATTAAATAATATACAATAATATAATATAAGATAAAATAAAATAAATTAAATGAAAAAAAATGTGTGATTTAATTCCAACCACTGGGCGATATCTAGTATATAATAAAAATGCCTTACACATCTAGAATGTGTTCCAATCCTGTTTTCTTTCGAATTATGTTTATATCATAAAAAAGTTTCCAGAGGAACCTCGATTGCGTTCGAGAAACAAATTTCGCCAAAATGTATCTCTTAAATAAACATTATACGTCATATTGGCATAACTGAAGTATTTATATTTTAAAAATAAAATTCCTTACTTACCGAAAATATACACCAGGTGTGCGTTGATCAATATCTGTTGGATATATACGCCCCACACGACACTTCGAAAACCAAATACCTATAAATGACGGATCTCGGCGTTTTGGCCAATCTTTGATCGGGAAGTTGAGTGGATAGGTAAGATATTCTGGTGGATCCGAGAACTCCAAGTAACCGTTGAGGGAAAGCTGTTTATAAATAAAAGAGGTTATATTCAAGAAATTACAAAAGCCGATTTCCAACTCACCCTTGTGTAATTGTATATAAATCCAAAGAACGGCAAGCGGAAGTTCAAATTTTTATGCAGCTGTGTCATTGAAGCATGTATATCGAATTGATAATCACCACGCCCACCATACATATCCTGATCGAAATACCAATACATCATATGTGAACGAATCTCTTGTAAACGTTGTGGACTAATCACATAACCATTAGCGACATGTGAAGGTATGGACGGCGGTGCCATGGGATTATTATTATTTGCTGAAAATTAAAGGAAGAATGATGTTATTGCAAAATGCTATAAAATTACAATTAATATCATAGAATTAACTACTAAAAGCAGTAGTCAAAATTAGTTCAATTATATTGGATTCAGCTAGGTAGGGAAAAAAATTTCAAAATTTAAATTGATCGAGAAAATATAGGCCCGTAATCATTGCTTAACATGCGTTTTAATTAAAATATTTACTTAACTTAAAAAGACATTTAATATTTTGGTCAATCATAGCCGTATTAAACAAAGATTTTAGCTAAAATCAAATGTAACAGGGTGCCCTTATGAAAAAAAATTAAATTGGTTGGTGGTATGAAGAAATTTTTTATGTTTTGCAAGGTCACCCTGTGTCAAATATTTTATTCACAAACCATAGTATGCTATTATAAATTTTGCTCAAATTCTATACACCGGGAATGTTACCGAAGCAGAAATTGATATTTTGAACTTAGAAAAAGAAAATAAAGAAATTTATACGGATTTTAGTCCCTGAAATGGAATGTATATTCAGTACGTCTGAGAATACGTGGATGGATATTTTTTCGATAAGTGCAATGGACCGACTTATTTTAAAGGAACTTATTGTGGCCTTTTGCCTATATTAGTTTCCCGGGAAGGGACTGAACCGTTCTAAAAAATCTGATTTACATTGCGATTTGCTAGCACTTTGCTTATATTAATTCATAAGATTCTTTTTTCTTCAAGTTCAATCCTACCTTTTTACCTTCTACTAAACAGGAGATGGTCTTTTAATAGGGATAGGGATTACATTATTCTAAGAATAGCAAGGGCGCAAGGGAAAAACCATATGAATAGGTGGAACATTGGAACGGAAATTAAGGGGAGGTTGAAAGGCAGAAGAATGTGAAGCTAGAGATCAGGAGGAAACAAAATTTTTGGACAGGACAAATTGTGCCGGGTCAGCTAGTTTATTAAAAAAATGAACGCGAATTTCTTAAGATTTCCCAATTATACTCTTTATTTAATACTTATATTTTACATATAAAAGTAATTCTTAAATAATTTATTAATCTAAAGTCATTTAATGCTCTTATAACTATGCCAAATAATCGTTCAATAAAACGCCTTCGTCAATATCATTTTACATGCTAGGAGCCCTTTCAGCCTAGTTAATCTTAACTTTACAACCAATTATCAGAAAACAAGGTTTCAAGGGCAATGAAAATCGCATGCCCTTTCGATCTGCTACTACTATGGCCAGTGTTTGGTGGTACTTTGGCAACTGGTTTATCTTTCTTCATGCTGGTGATAGTTGAATCGTCCATACACTTTTTTTCTGTGAACCCCAACTCTACAACTGAGGGCAGATTAATACTTTGAGTGGATTCCCTTGTTACTGTTTGGCCACTACTCATTGGATGAACCAATGCAACTTTAGGTAACGTTGCTCTTTGGCGATAGCGTCTGAAGTATTCATCTTGGCGTGTTTTAGCAGCTTTCGTCGATTTATCTTCTTCAAAGTTCAACCCTTCAGCGGTGTAAGTTGACGTAGCTGCAAAGTGACCACAATTTTCGGAATTTAAATTAACTTGAGTATTCATTTTGCAGTTGGTGATTTCAAGAGTTTTTGAAAATATGTAAGTTTCGGAAGACAGCTTGTTCAGTAATGAATTGATTTGCAAGGAATCCACAGCTTTTATATACTGTTCTGTCGTGTCGAGTAGGTATAAGAACTAAGCGTCGGGGAAAGCTGTTTCATTCTTAAGACAGGTAACAATTATTCTACCTGAGTTTGTTAACAAGTTTGAGGCTCAGAACGATTGTGTGTTTGTTACAGGTAGTTTCACTATTTTAGGAAGTTAACGAGCAAACGCTCAACCACAAAAAAATGTGCACCAATAAAAGTGAGGGATTTAATGATGTATTTGGAGGTGTTCCTTCGTTAACCGCAAATGTATTGTTCAGAAGCATCAAGTTCAATTATTTACATATGCATTCAATATATTTTGTACAAATTGTTTACTGCATAAAAATCTATTTGAGAGACTTTACCTGTTATGGTTGTTCGGCATATAGTGCATATTTTGGTATTACAAGGAAACCATTTCTAAGTCAGCCGTGTTACGAATTATTGTTCCAAAAGTCAATGTATATTAGGGTGGGTCGATTTGTATGGACGAAAATTAACCGATATCGCGCCATCGATTTTTCGATAGGTTTTGGGCTCAAGAAAAAAAGTTCCACTACGCATACCCAAAAAAATAATTTTCGTCCCTGCGAAATTTCAGTTTTTTGACTTTTTTCGACTTTGATTTTAAAGGTTTTTTTCATGACCTACTAAAAAAAATTTCGTTTGATTTTAAAATTGTCATGTATACCCTGTCCGACCCAAAAATGTCCTCTAAAAACGTTAGCGATAACAGTTTTTTGAAAAAAAAATTTTATTTTCTGGTTTTGGGACTTGTTTTGGTTGAAAAATCGACTTTTCCAAAACTCGAAAATAAAACATTTTTGCGGTACTTGTACCTATATCATCGATGAACTTAGGTACTTGTACTTGAACTCTTACTTCCTGTTTATAGGTCTGATCAAAAGTAATAAAAAACTAATTTCGTATTTAATTACCATGACCTTTTTCTCTTCAAGCTTACTTGAGCTATTGTAACTTACGAAAAATAAATAAAGTTTTCCTACATAACTAAAATTTTAAAACATCCCTCTACAAAAAGAAATAGATATTAGCCCCTTTCTAAATTGTGTTGAATTCAGCTTGAAAGCGGAAGATCGGGTCTAAAAGGACATAGTAAGCTAAAATAAAAAGGCACAAAAAAAAAAATTGCCACACTGAATTAGATTTTTTCGAAGAGGATGAACAGTCCAACGAACTGGTAACGAGATCATAAACTAACAAAAGCAGATGAAGAATTCGTCTGCATTCAAGTGAAAGCATAACACAAACCGAATAAACTTCCTTTGAACCCTTTCAAATAAAAAATAAGTCATAATGAATTTGACATACATAATTTGCAAGCAAATATTATTCAAAAAAAAAATTGTGAAAAATAGATCCAGAATACTTGAGGAACTGCGCAAAAGTTGTATTGCTGTAGAAGTGAGCGAAACACTAAAAATCCACTATATCTACTACTTAGACAGAAGTGGTTTCTGCGTTTGGTCGATAGAAGCAGGTGAAGCGATCAACAGGGAATTTTTTAAAAATTACTGGAACCTCTACATAGTGAATATGAACTTCAGTATCTTTGTCATTAATAAACCCTGTGCTCATCCTCAAAACGTTAAATCCTGGGAGTGGTATAGTTATAAAACGCATTGTATAAAATTGACTTTGCTAGCTAGCGAAGCGAGAAATATTTGGAAGTCGTTAGATCCACCGAATATTTTCACAAAACGACTATTAATTAAAATTAGGAAAACATGCTTGTGGCAAGGGTGTTGTATTTGTAGATAAATAAAACTGCAGTTCTGAACAAAGCCTTTGAGGCTAACGAAGGTAAGGCCTACAAATACACTTAACTGGTTAAAAAACGCTCGTTAACTTTCTAAAACTCTACCTGTAACAAACACACAATCGTTCTGAGCCTCAAACTCGTTAGCCAACAAAGGTAGAATAATTGTTACTTGTATTAAGAATGAAATACCTTCCCTACGCTTAGTTCTTATACCTGCTCGACATGACAGAACAGTATAAAAGGGCTGTGGATTCTTTGCAAATCAATTCATTAGTGAACAAGCTGTCTGCCGAAACTTACATATTTTCAAAAACTTTTGGAATCACCAACTACAAAATGAATACTCAAGTAAATTTCACTTCCGAAAATTGTATCCAATTTTCATCTACGTCAACTTATACCACTGAAAGGTTGAACTGTCAAGATGACAAATCGACAAAAGCTGCTACAACACGCCAAGATGATTACTTCAGACGCTATCGACAAAGATCAACCTTGCCTAAAGTTGCTTTGGTCCATCCAATGATCAGCGGCCAAACAGTAACAACGGAAAGAACTCAAAATATTGAGCTGCCATCAGTCGCAGATTTTGGATTCACAGAACACAGTATGGATGACTCATCTAAGAACAGCGCGAAGAAATATAAACCAGTTGCCAAGGTAATACCAAACAATGGCAAAATAACTGCTCACAGTACAAGCAGGTCGAACGCTATTTCCGTAGCACTTGAAGCCTTGTTTTCCGAAAGTTGGATGTGAAGTCAAGATCAACTACGCTTAAGCAGAACGAAACTAAACACTGAGGATGGCGGAACGCCTTAAATTGTTTGTCACAAAACCAAATTTGTCAAGGGATGGCGGAAAATCGTTCCTATATACATCCAAATGCGATTTATTATTTTTAAGATTAATTAATTCTTAATGTCGAATTGTATTAGCAGTTTTACGAAATTGTATAAATTTACATAGAATACTGAAATAAAATGATAAATGCCACGTTTAAATCAAAGACTTTTAATTTTGTCGAAAACACTTGCAGATGATTCCAGGTCAAAGCTTTTTGTGTTCCAACTGTCACAATGTTGTAATTTCTGAACATATTTTCAGATTCAAGACAGAAATAGTTCTTAAAAAAAAATTTGATTAAAAAAAATAACAAATACCTCAAAGTTCAACAATTAATTTTATTTTAAAAAAATATTGCATTATATCGTAACAAATATCGAAAACAATTGCTTCAATATCTTCTCTTCATACGATACTAGCTGACCCCGCAGGCGTTGTCTTGCGTAAAAATATATATTTTAAATTAAAATTCCTCTCAGATAATGCGCTAAGCTGCCGATCTTCAGCAATAAAATTTGTATTCATAAACACAATGTTCAAAATAAATAATAGTAAAAATTGAATATGAAAATCAAAAGTGATTTCATAACATTGTTGAAGTCAAATGTAGAACTACAAAAACAGTCCTTGAAGGTTTTGTGGAGTGTTGTCGAAAGTGACAGTCCTTTTGTCGGATATGAAGATATAGCGGACTAACATTTTTTTTTGGATTTAATACAATTCACTTTTTCCAAAGTTGTTTTTGATATATGTATAGGATACGTTTATATAAAATATCTTGAATCAAATATGCTGAGTAGCAACTTTATATAGCCTGTGTCATACCCAGATTGTGTAAATACTGATTAAAGGACACATACCTCCATGTATCATTAATTTAAACGATTCTCCACAAGATCCTCTGAAATAGCAAAAACTATACGAATTAGTCTGACGATAAATCGTGGCTGTTTTCGAAATAGTACTATAACTATAGCCTGTATATGTTTGTTGCTCTCAATTTTTCCTCTAATCAAAAATAATAATAATTAACTAAGAATTATTATCAACTGGTCTTGTGCTCGTTATACTTACAAAGATTACATTAATAGTTATGACGAATTGTAATTTTATATAGCCTGGGGGCTGGCATCGCCCACTTTACCCTAATTATATATAGCCTATGCTGTAACCAATGAATCTGAGATTCTACTGTGAAAAATCGTATAAAGATCGGTTGAGTACTTTGGACGCCTTTAAAAGACACACCATCATTTATATTTATAAGATATTCCCGCATGGTAGTAAAAATAGTTTAAAATCTCTACAGGTCATAACTGCACAACAATTTACCAAAACCACTTTTAGACAGCTGGGTATTAATGTTCGGTTCCACCCGAGCTTAAACTTCTTGACTTGTTGACAGTAAAAATTGATACAAAAACAACTTTGACACAAATTTTGTGTACAAACAACTGGGGTAAAAAGTTCCGAAAAAAAAACATCAGAATAGCGTCGTAAAATTGAACCATACAAAATGTATAGGAAAATTAAATTTTTTTATATTTCTTTGTTTGAGAATTTTTCCAGATATGGATATTCTTTTTTTTTGCCGACGACGAATCCGAATTGTTGCGAATCATTGAAATCGGGCCAGGCATCCTTGAGTTATAAGGTAGTTACTATTACGTCACTCTCTTTAATATATATGAATTAAAATATATAAACAAATTTTAAAAACTACCATTTTGCGAACATAAAACGAATTTACGGTCCTGGAAAAGTGATTTAACAACAAACATAAACATAGTTACATATTTATTATATGTACAAATAAAAAATGTTTTGGAATTATACATAGTATGTTGAATGCAGTTTGCAAACCTTGCATAAAACTCGAGAAATTTTCCAAGCCAATAATATTTTTTGTAAAAATTTAAAAAATTGTAGCATTTTTTTGAGTTTAAATTTTCAGACCTTTTAAGTGCGACAAAGTGTAATTTTATGTGTTCAAATTTTACTGATGAGTTTAGATCTGTACGAACTGTGAGATAATACTCAACATCAAAGCAAAAACATCGGTAACAACACAAAAAAACGAAAACTGGATACATCGTGTAGCTCGGGTCTGCAAAGTGTTTTGGTGAGCTTAGAAAGAAGCAGTACGTAGCTTTCTGTGATTCATGTTTGTTGTTGTCCTAAAACATGCCTGGTTGGATAGAGCATTCATCAGGTACTTACTATACTTATCCGGACATAGAGTTTGAAATGTATGAATAGATTATTCTACAAACTAAAAAAAAAGGAAAATTTCCCTACTGGTTTCATCAGAAATGTGCAGATACATTTTGAAAAATTGTCGCGTTTCACTATAAATAACAAATGGTAAGGAAAATTGCATCCACCTTAAAAAAATCACACGAGGTTAGTTATGGGCTTGAGTCTGGAGTGTGAAACAGCTCCAAATAAATGTTAACCTATAATGGATTCCTTTATATATTATTCATCTGTTATTATTGCAAATCTTGTTAGCTCGTCGTTTTTTTTTTAATAAGAAAACTTACAATTTTACTACCGCATATATACATACGCTTGATGTGTACTTTAGACGCTATTGCCAAAGAGTGTTACTTCATGATCAGAGGACATAATTTTTTCCCTTCTACTACCTAGGGGATGGCTTTTTAACAGGGATAGGGACTACATTGGGTTAAGAGAGAGAGATTTAGGCAAAAGTATATAAATATAGACATCCGGACAAAACAAACTCTTATGTAGGACAACGTCGGTTGTTGTTGTGGTAACGACAAAAACACACCCCGAAGGTTTTGGGGAGTGTTGCCGAATTAACAGTCCTTGGCCGGATTTGAGCCCGGTACGCTCCGGTACTCCCTTGCGGTACTGCCCGACTGTCGTGGTAGCGATTTATGACCAGTGAAACCTTCTAGGTGATGTCACCCTTCCTTCCGTAAGGAAGGATAAGATGGGCAATGAGAGGTGAGAGACATCATATCCGTAGATCAACCATCGAGTTGCACGTCATTATCTTTGTGCATATTAGTCCCCTCTTACGTACGGTATGCCTACCTCGGGCATATTCTAAACCCCTAACCCGCAGGGGTGGACAACGTTAATGAACTAACGTCGGTCGGGTATGATTTCATATACTAGTTGTATTCTTTATTTATTATTTATATTTTACAGTTATACTCAATTCTGAGATATTTTATTAATCTAAAGTCATTTAATGCTCTTATAACTATATTAAATAATTATCATTCAATAAGACGATTTTGCTTTTATATTTTTCAAGGAAAACCCCCACTCTATCTTTGTTCGAACATTGTTTGGCACCTTGGCAACTGGCTTACCTTTCTTTAAGCTGGTGATAGTTGAATCGTCCATACACTTTTTTTCTGTGAACCCCAACTCTACAACTGAGGGCAGATTAATACTTTGAGTGCATTCCGTCGTGGTAACTGTTTGGCCACTAATCATTGGATGAACCAATGCAACTTTAGGTAACGTTGATCTTTGACGATAGCGTCTGAAGTAGTCATCTTGGCGTGTTTTAGCAGCTTTTGTCGATTTGTCATCTTGACAGTTCAACCTTTCAGTGGTATAAGTTGACGTAGATGAAAATTGGATACAATTTTCGGAAGTGAAATTAACTTGAGTATTCATTTTGCAGTTGGTGATTTCAAGAGTTTTTGAAAATGTGTAAGTTTCGGAAGACAGCTTGTTCAGTAATGAATTGATTTGCAAGGAATCCACAGCCCTTTTATACTGTTCTGTCATGTCGAGCAGGTATAAGAACTAAACGTCGGGGAAAGGTGTTTCATTCTTAAGACAGGTAAAAATTATTCTACCTGAGTTTGTTAACGAGTTTGAGGCTCAGAACGATCGTGCGTTTGTTACAAGTATAGTTTTAGAGAGTTAACGAGCGTTTTTCAACCACTAAAAATGTAGTGCATGATTTTACGATGTATTTGGAGGTGTTAGCTTCGTAAGCCGCAAAAGTTGTTGTTTAGAAGTGCGAATTTATTTATTTACACATTCAACATGGCTTGACACAAACATCTCAGCATTCTTTAGAAATTAGTACAAATTGTTGACGCCATAAAAATCAAAATTTTTTATCATTTTACATAACTGTACCTTATATGGCAAACTATATATATAAAATATTATAATATATTATATATTTGGTATTACATGGAAACCAAATTTGCGGAAATCGTTTGTGAATCCATCAAGGATCAAAGAAGGATCAATTTCATTTATTCAGTCTATGATTTCGAATATTACAGACTGGATACAGAAATGTTAAAACTGGTAAATAAATATATTTTTGTTTCAATTTTTTTTTTTGAGTATTCATGAAACGAACTCAAGGCCAACAATAATAATTTTTCACTTTTTTTCATTTTTATGAAAATTTTATTGTTTTTTTATTTTTTAGTAATAGTTTTTTAAATTAATTATTAAAAGTTGCTTTAATTGAAAAGAGTACGAATTTTTTTTTTTTTTTTTTTTTTTTCATTTTATAGAATTTCCAGATTCACGAGTTCAAGACCACTTGATTAAAATTATTGAAATGTTACTATAACAACTGGGTTAAGAGTATATGAGGTTTGAAAAATGCTTGAATATATATATATAAAGTTTATTGAAAAGTACGTAGTTAGATCTGGCACTCCGCAATTGAAAAGGAAGGCAAAAAAATGAGAGCATCTACTAGGCTCATTGAATGTGATTTTCTCTAGGACAGTTTAACGATATCATAGACGAACATAAGTAGATAAACAGCGATGAAGATAGGATGGCGATAGATCAAAGTAACAATTATTAAGTAGGTACAACCTAAGCCGAATAAACTTGCTTTGAACCCTTTTCATTCTAGCCACATGCCAGCTGTAACTTGTGTTCCAAATAATGAAATCATACCCAGGCACTGAAATTATCCATTTCGCAAATTTGAAGCAACTGAGTTTTTGAAGTCATTCGAAAACCCACAACTTACAAATTTCAAATAGCTTCACAATCTCAATCAACGCGTTCAGCTTTCACAAAACTCATGAGCAATGTGATTCACTCGAGAGTACTAAAAAAATATTTCAAAGGCGAGGAAGTTCTCATTCTGAGAATTAAAAAAATCCCTACCGATAACGATTCGTCTCGCTTTCGCCATTCTCTCTCTCTCTATGGCGCGATATACAACAGGCATATCATCATAAACCTCCTAAGAGATTTTTGCGCCAAGCTTCTCTTCCAATTTGTGGTGTGCCGATTTGAATTTTTGCCTACAAATTGGTGGGACCTACAGTTTTTTGCCGACTCCGAACGGCATCTACAAAGGAGACGAATTTTTGCTGAGAAGCCTGTCATGGCAGAAATACACTCGGAGAGTTTGCCAAACCACTGCCGAGGGGCGACCCCGTTTTGAAAAACTTTTTTTTTTTTTTTTTTCAAATCACTTTTGATGTTACCTGTACCAGGGCTCGAACCATGGACCTTCGGTGTGGTAGGCCGGCAACACTACCTTCGCACCACGGCGGCCGCCAATCAATAAATCACAATGCCAATCATTGAGTGTTCATGCCCGTAATCTGGAAAATTAATGTTTTTCACATGGTCAACTGTATGTCGCAAATTCCGGTATCGGAAGATCATCTGGTTTAATTGTTTTCGCGCCTGACTGCAAAGGAAAAATATAGTTTACCTTAGAGTGATTCAACCCAAAATCGACATGACCTTAACACATCCAGCAAATATTACAACAAAAAGCATCAGTTCCAATGGACGTTTGACGACATCAATTTGATATGATGCCGATGGTCATACTTTTCAAAGACAAAATTAATAATTGCCAAGTTCTCCAGTATGACAGTTTGCAGTCTGTTTAAGATTGACTTTAAAAGTGTTGAATGGCTTGAAACTAATTTTTATTTAGATGCATATTGGAACGATTTTCAGTCATCTCTTGTCAAATTTGGTGTTTCGAAACTAACCTCTGAGGATGGCGGAACACCGAAACCGGTTTTTTACAAAACCAAATTTGACAAGGGATGACGGAATGGTTCCAATATACATCAACTTTCTACCCTGTCGGAATATCAACAAAGCAAAAATAAATCAATTTTGATTTCCATACTTTATTTTATTTATTTTAATTAGTTTTGAGTACTCATATCATAAGTAAAACTTATATAAATAAATGTGAATTAACATTTTTATTGTTAAACAATATCCTCCATATTAAAAAAAAAAATATTTTTTATAAATTATTTGAATTATAAGAGCTTTACAAAATAAAATCTAAAAATCTTTCCTCTGTGGTCAGCTATCACACTAATGATGATTGTGTTTCGAAATCATTTTCTGCGGAGCAAACGGAATGAAGATCGTCGGCTTAACTTTATCACAGAACGAAGCTCTGCCAAAAAAAGTTTAAGCTATGCAAATTCTAAATTTTACTTTTTTCCTTTTTTCTTGTTTTGCCAAGTTTATTTCTTCACTTCATTTACTGTTATTAAAAATATAACCTTTGGCACATTCAAAGGGGATACTTTTTATTTTGAAAATAAAAAGAATTTAATGGCGTTTTCTTTTCCATAAAAAATGTTACCCTCGTGTTACCCTCTTAAATTGAATCGCTTAACCTAGGTAACCTGGCACTCTGCAAAATGGCTGATTTTGTAGATTGCCGTCCTGTTCAATCATAAGTAGGTGTTTTTTCAGGGAGCAAAAAACCTGACAGAGACAGAGCTGAGAAAAGTCAACAGGATAACAATTTTTCCAGAAATTTTTAATTTTTCGAAACCGAAAAAATTAAATTTCGCGATAAAATTTTGCACTCAATTTTTTTTGTTTATACCTCTGGTATATTCTGAAATTTTCAGAAGGGTATTTTTTGTTTTTGCAAAAATATGCATTTTCTAATTTTTTCAAAAATTTTTTTTTAACTTTTTAATCGAGTTCAACTAGTTAAACACAAAATTACTCAATTCTTATATCTGGAATTTTGTTTTTCGTGCTGGTAGAATGAAAAAACAAAAAGTTAAATTTCGAATTTGCATAACGTTTGAAAAAAAAATGTTTGATTACAATTTTTTTCTTTGGCAGAACTTCATTTCATGATAAAAAAAAAAAACTACCCAAAAAATTTCATTCAAATCGAAAGGGGTAGATTCCAAACATTTGACGATTTGACTTGTTGTTGTTGTTGTTGTGGTAACGACAAAAAAACTCCCCGAAGGTTTTGGAGAGTGTTGTCGAATTAACAGTCCTTGGCCGGACTTGAACCCGGTACGCTCCGGTACTCCCTTGCGGTACTGCCCGACTGTCGTGGTAGCGATTTATGACCAGTTAAACCTTCTAGGTCATTTCCCCCCTCCTTTCGTAAGGAAGGATAAGATGGGTAATGAGAGGTGAGAGGCATCATATCCGTAGATCAACCATCGAGTTGCACGTCATTACCTTTTTGCATGTTAGTCGCCTTTCACGACCATTATGCCTACCTCGGGCATATTCTAAACCCCTAACCCGCAGGCGGAGACGATTTGACTTGGAAAGAGCCACCGCTTATTAAAATGTTCAAGTTCGAACACTGTCCATGCGGAATTTGAACAATTTACATCTTTCTTTTTATTTAAGTTTAGACGATAGAACTTAGTACAAAAAAACAAAAATTCAAAGGCAAGCTTTTGTCAACTTAAGGTTATAAGTACTGTGGCGTCTTTTATAACAACCGACTTAAGAAATTAGACCAATCAAAACTTTTTCTGGCGATTTCAATAAGCTCAATGTATGTATAAAATGTATGTATTATTATATTGAGGCCTGACTTCTTAATGTCAGCGAATGCATGCTTTCCCTTATAATTTATTAAATTTTTTCTAAAATTTTTAAAATACTCCAAAACTGTTTTTTCCGTAAATTTCTGTATGCCAAAATTTGTATACAAAGCAATGTCATTATTTAAAAAAACAGGTTATTATCCTATCATAACTTGATATCTACAAAAGTTTTATCAAAAAAAGAATACAAAAGTTTTATCGGAAAAAAAAATTATGAAAAATGCCAGCGCCGAGAATTAGTCAATATATGTATTTATAAATATACCCTTTACATCGAACAAGTTGGTGAGTAACAAAAATATTTTGTAAATATTGCCAACACCATTTTAGAGATAAGATACGCACAATAAGAAATTTGGTAACGACAAGTTAGGTTGCCTATGACGAATGTGTGTAAAGTGGATGTGTCAAACCCAAACTTCCATCACCATGGAAAATCGTTAGTTTATGACTCATTCAGATTCACTCACAGAGAAATGCATTTTAATTACAGGAACATAAATAAAGTCTGTATTCAAGATGAAGGAGGGACTTTAATGTCACCATATTCAAATATGGAATCATATAAATAAGTCCCGAAACTATCCATCTCGACTTTTTTAAGGCAAATTTACTCCTCCTCTTCTTGGGTGCTTGTTGTTTTTTCTCACAGGAGGAAGATAACTCAGTTTTATGCTGCATCCACATAGCATCTTCCGTGACTGGGTCATGTAATACTAATGTACAAAGAAGCTGCTCGCCATATGAAATCGTATCGTAACAAAATTCATGTATCTAAATATCCCATCTACATCTGCAGGATTTCGAGCAGTAAAAGTGGAATCTTTTGAAAACGTAAAATCGGAAGTCTTACAAAACCGCCAAAATTTTAAAAGCTGACGAAATTTTTTAAAATTTCAATTGAGCTTTTCCATCATAAAATTACCCGAAATCCCGAAACTAAAAAACATCTAATACTGACATTTCTATTGCGCACTTGTCGATGTAGCAGCTTTTAGATAACACATATATAAGACAAATCGATTTTAGAATTTAGTACAGCCTGTTTTATGAACCCTGGACTAATAAGTGTAAGCGTTGACTCATCAGAAATGAATCCGAGAGATTACGAATGGCAAATGTAGAATTTGTCACGATTTTTACACATAACTTTTACTTTAAAATTATTCTAAATTCTACGCATTCTAGATTTAACCCTATTTGGACTTAGTACAATGTATCTATTAAAAGGCTGGTTTTTTAACTAAATTTTTTATGACAACCTCTAAATGGGGCATATACCAGTGAGGACAGGTTTTAATGGAAAATTTAGACTTGAGTTATAGGAAATATATTTATGAGACGTATGTGTCCCAACAGGTTCGAAAGGGTTAAATAACTATATATTAAAAAATTTAATTTTTCTACTTACACCAATCATAACCAGTATTATCACCATAAACATCTAAGCCCAATTCGCCTAGATAGTAATCTTCGCTAACTTTCAATGCACCAACTCTTTGCAGAAAAGCTCGTGTCATATTTTTTGCAGTGACAGCATTGAGGTTGCGTGAAGCTATCGCTATTGCTGGTATTTGCTTTGTTGCTGTTGGCTTTGCTGTTGTTGTTGTCATAGTCGTTTTTACCGTTGTGGGCAACGGTTTTGCAGTACTTTTCACTTTGGTTTTCGACTGTACTTGCACAATTTCTGGTAACATTTCAACAAATTCAGCATCTTTAGAAACTTGTGCTTTTGGATCTAACGGTTGAGTATCGTTATCGAGTTCCGATGAGTAGTTTTCGTTCGCTGAGACTGCGATCACCGTTAAAGTGATGACCAGCAAATGCGCACACACAATTTTGAAACGCATTTTCGAGTTGTGTGTTTTTGTTTTTTGTTGCTTTTTTATTTAAATTTTAAAAAATATATTCGTTAAATTTGTTCGTATGATAAAAGTTATGTTTGCTTATTTTATTTTCGTTGAATGGCACTTTCGTTGAGTGCAGTCGCTTCTGCGTATTTTTCACTAAATAAATAATTTCACAAAAACACTAATAAACAAATGCAATAACAATATTAATTTATTAGAAAACTACAAATTTACTTCACTTCTTCACTACATCATGACATCATCACAATGTCTAAGTAATGTCGGCCTATTTTTATGTCGCCTTATCACAACTATTTTATCGCGTATCAGCTTAAGCAAACAAGTAAATTTTTACAATATCACAACAATTATTTTTTTGACTTCTTTTTTTTTAAATTAATTTAATATTTAAGCACCTTTCGAAAAATACGTACAGCACGACCTCACAGTAAATTCAGACTGAAGTTGCTAGTTATTTTCATTTCGTTAAAGAACCCAGTATTCACCTGCCAGTTATTGGTAACTCAACCTTATCTTATCAGTTCATATTACTTTTCTGTGATAAGCGCAAAGCTTTTTGCTTTGTGATATCTGGGCCATCCATAGATACTGTTAGGCAATAAGAAATCGAATGAAGGGGACAACTAACGAATTGGGCATGATGAACAAATACTCGATGAAAACTCGAGGATTCGATAGTCAGTAATGCAGAAGAAACCTTAAAAAAAAATATACCAAGTAGTCGTGACCTTTGATGTGTAAACATTTGTATTTTATTTTGTTTTATTTTGTTTTATTTTATTTTATTTTATTTTACTTTAGTTTATTTAATTTTATTTTTTTTTTATTTATTTTATTTTATTTTATTTTATATTGTTTTATATTATTTTATTTTATTTTATTTTATATTATTTCATTTTATTTTAATTAATTTTTGTTTTTTTTTTATTTTTTATTTTATTTTATTATGTTTTATCCAAAATAGTTAATTTTTTTTTTTTTAATTTTATTCATTTCATTTTATATCATTTTATTTCACTTAATTTTATTTTATTTTATTTTACTTTATTTTATTTAATTTTCTTTTCCTTTATTTTACTTTATTTTATTTAATTTTCTTTTCTTTTATTTTATTTTCTTTTATTTTATTTTATTTTATTTTACTTTATTTTATTTAATTTCTTTTCTTTTATTTTATTTTATTTTATTTTATTTTACTTTATTTGATTTTATTGTTTTTTATCTTCTTTTATCACAAAGTTAGCATGCATAATGGGGAGTTTTTGTTTTTATATACGTCGGGTAAATTTATCATAAACGCAGTTTGGGGTTTGCAGTTTGAGAGCACAACTTTGCTGTACTACCCTATACCGGGACAGTTTATATCATAAGCATTAAAGAAGTAAGTACCATGCCCTATTCGGTTTGTTGTCCGCAAGCGTATATACGAGTATATTAGTCCATTACTATACAGTCCGTTTCGGGTGTCATCAATAAGCATAAGCTTTTATTTACTCAAGCTTCAACGTTAAAATAAATTTTTGGTGTGTCCATTATGATTCATTGCCAAGAAAGCTTATCTTTATACATCAATAATTTTTCACGTTTCCTCGTAATACCTACATATTTAGTTATGTATGAATGTATTTTAGCAAATACATATGTATTTATATTTAAAAAATGACAAATTATATTTCCAGGAAATTCTCACGACTACGTAAAAATATTCGTTTTTAGTAGAGTAGGACTAAACTTTCCGTATTCGACAATATTGTTATATTCGTTTAAATGATTGGCTTCGCTGATTGTCATGACTTCAAAGGAAATCCCTATTACACCCTTATTATTCCTTCACATTCTATTTACCTGCTAACTGAATATCCGCTTAACCTCTTAAACGGTTGATACCATCCAGCACTCGGGTGTTCTCCCTAATCATCTACTTCCACCAATGGGTGCCCATGAGAAATAAAAAGTATCCCACTGCAAGGTAGAGGAGAAGCTCAGCCAGCAACTTCTTCTTCAACCATCTAGGCAAATTATCAGTAATTTTTTCTTCGCGATAACTTACACACATTATCATTCCAGAGCGACGGAGTCGACCTTTACCATTGTTGCCTGTAACTTTTAGGAGCATAAATACTTCTAGGCCAGAGAGCTTGCATCCATTCCCGTAAAGACTACTAGCTAGAGTAACCTAAGAGATGCTATCCACAGAAAATGTGTACTACAGTAAATCTTCCACGAAAAAGCTCGTCTACTTGACTTGCTCTTCGATTTTCTCTCCATCTCCACCCTCCAATCCGGAACCTAAATTGGAATTATCAGCCGACTATAAAAGTGAGCATGAAACTAGAACCGAAATTAATCCCTGCAAAAAATCTTTAAAGAAAGTGATCCGCGATTAATAAGTTTAGTCTTAAGTTGGCTATAATTGAATATAAGTTTATTTTAATTTGCATAGCATACTCATGGAAGTTAAAAGACGTCTCGAATCGTGTCTGTTTGGCTATATTTGCAGGATAAGTCGTATCGTACCCGTTAAGGTGGGTACAAGTGGTCTCTCCATAGGACACGCTCTAGCAAATGTGAACAGTTAAGCCTATAAAAGAGATCAGAAATGGCATTAGTCGTAAACTATTTGGCAACTCTTCTCGGAACGGTCCTGGACTGATCGCATTTTTGCAGGGATACTGCAAGTATTACGAAAATAAATCCGGACGCATTACGCATTAAGGAACTTAAATTTCAGTTATGTGAATGTGATTAAGTTATTTTGTAATGTATATAGCGACGGATGAGTTAAAGATCAACTTAACTCGGCACCTTTGTTGAATATTTATGGTATACCAATTCAATTTATGTAAAAAGTATAAAATTATTATTAATAAAAACAACAGTAGTATAGGTCAGCCAATAAGTATACACTAGAATTGTTTTGCAAAATTTCGAATTAAAAAATACACTCAAATGATAAATACTTTGCTCATTTGCTAGCCATTTTTCACACATAGACACATACAGGGTGGCTGATGAATTTTGCTACATTAAGAAACTCAAATAATTTTTTTTTCAGTGTATGGAATTCATTTTTCTTTTATTCATGTTAAAGCTCATTCAATTTTATTAAATATAGCTTAATTAGTTTTAAAAATAATGGAATTTAAATGCCCCCCCTGCTCGTCGATGCATGTGCGGCATCTTACCAAAAAGTTGTGCATTACTGCTTGGAGAGTTGAGACAGGAATAGCCGCAATTGTTTCTCGAATGGATTGCCTTAGTTCATTCAAATTTGTTGGTTTTGCTTTGAAGACTTCCTGTTTACAATAACCCCACAAGAAAAAGTCAGGTGCAGTAAGGTCAGGCGACCTGGGTGGCCAACGGAATGTGGAGTTTCTGGATATCAGCTTATTGGGAAATTTTCGTCTCAATTCTGTCATAACAGGTTGGGCTATATGAGGAGCTGCACCATCTTGCTGAAACCACACAGAGTTGAAAGAAATTCTCATTCGGCGTAATTCTGGATAGAAAAACTCTCTCAACATGCTCAAGTAACGGTCTCCAGTAACCGTAACGGTGTGACCGTTTTCTTCGAAGAAGTAGGGCCCGACAATGCAGCGTGATGAAACTGCACACCACACTGTGACACGAAGTGGATGCAATTCCGTCTCATGGAGTATCTGTGGGTTGAAAGCACTCCATATTCGATAATTTTGTTTGTTTATGTTGCCGTTTAAATCGAAATGGGCCTCGTCAGACATGAAAAGACAGTTCAACATGTTTCCATCCTCTTCCACCATTTGAAGCATCTTCTGGCAAAATTCCAAGCGAATCGGCAAGTCTGCAGCGTTCAGTTTGTTGGCCATTTGAATTTTATATGGGAATACGTCCAAATCTTTGTGCATAATTGACTGTAATGACTGTCTGCTTACACCCATTTGAGCAGATAAGCTTCTTGTCGAAACACGTGGATTGTTTTGTATGGCAGCAGCTACAGCAGCGATTGTTTCCTCCGTTCGAACTGAAGGGTTTCGATGGTAAGGTCTTCTGTTGACTGTCCCATGCTCGGCAAAATTGTTTACAAGTCTTATTATGGTCCATCTGCTCGGAGGATTGCCGCCAAACGTGCGCCTATACTCTCTTTGAACCGAAACTACGGACTCCAGTGCGTGATAGCGGCGGACAATCCAAATTCTTGTTTCAGTGTCCCAGTTATCCATTTTTGTTAAATGTAAAAGTCAATCTGCAAAATAAAAAAAAAATTAACCAGATTCATTAAATAGAAAAAAAGTTATTTAATTTTTTTTAGTAGCGGCTTTCATCAGCCACCCTGTATGTACATACGAGGTGTGTTCAAAAAGTATCGCGAATTTTGTGTTTTTTCAAAAATTATTTATTTATTCATGAATATCTATTTTGTCCCCTTCAAAGTAATCCCCATGAGATATTATGCACTTGTTCCATTTTTTTGAATAGGTAAAAATCGAAGACGATCCAAAACACGTGCAAGCAAAGCAGCTGTCAACAATTAACTGAACATTCAAAATGGCCGAGCTTGTCGGCATAAGTGAGAGACATGAGTACCAACATAACGCCACAAAAAATTCGAAATTCGAATATACGTAACCAGCGAAAATTCAAAATTCGCGATACTTTTTGAACACACCTCGTACTCTATCTATCTATGGCGCGATATACAACAGGTATATCATCATAAACCTCCTAAGAGATTTTTGCGCCAATTTGTGGTGTGCCGATTTGAATTTTTCCCTACAAATTGGTGGGACCTACAGTTTTTTGCCGACTCCGAACGGCATCTACAAAGGAGACGAATTTTTTGCTGAGAAGCCTGTCATGGCAGAAATACACTCGGAGAGTTTGCCAAACCACTGCCGAGGGGCGACCCCGTTTTGAAAAACTTTTTTTCAAATCACTTTTGATGTTACCTGTACCAGGGCTCGAACCATAGACCTTCGGTGTGGTAGGCCGGCAACACTACCTTCACACCACGGCGGCCGCCAAGATTAAGTGTGACATCCGGAATTTATTATTACGCTCACTGTAAATTCAATGGATTTAACGGTATTTAAATGCTTAAAATGGATGTGCATATTTACTCTTAAATACACTCTTGACTTTTTATGCGAATTCATTTTTTAGAGTGTACTCGTATATGTATGAAATTTATAAATTCGTATTAATTACAGTTACATTGAATTTTGATGTGCAAACATATTTGGGCTCGGTAGAGCAGTCCAGCAAAGTTAGGCGTCTCTGGCTATAGCCTTGTTGTTGATGTTGGCTCTAGGCATACCTTTGTTGTAACTGAGATTACGCATACTAACTGTATAGAAATCTTGTTTGACTGCTTTGCTGAAATGTATGTGACTCTCTGTTTATGTGGGTGTGTGTGTATGCAAGTGGTTTGCTGATTGTTATTATTCGGTAATCGTGCCTAAACACGATGAATGCTATCAATCGGCAAAAGCCGAAGGCGACTGCGTTTATCACAAATATACACAGTGTCTACAAAAATAAAACAAGTAAGGAAGTCTAAGTTCGGGTGGAACCGAACATTAAATACCCAGCTCTGTATAAGTGGTCGTGGTAAATTGTTGTGGAGTTTATGACCTATAGTGGTTTTAAACTTTTTCTACTACCATGTGGGCAATCTTATAAATAAAAATTAATGTGTGTCTGTGTGTCTTGCGTCCAAAGTACTTAGCCGATCTTTAGGAAATTTTCACAGTATATTCTTGGATTCACTAGTTACAGTACAGGCTCTATAGAATTTTGGAAAAGTGGGCGGTGCCACGCCGCCATGCTATATAAAATTTTTATCTTGTATAGGCGTCCAAGGTACTTAACCGATCTTTATAAAATTTGCGCAGTAGATTCTTCTTCTTGGATACAGTAGTTCCAGCATAGGCTATATATAATTTTGAAAAGCGTAGGTGGTAAACCTCGAAATGAATAATAGCTGAAATTTTACATTGTGTTCCTTTATATATGGGCGGTACCACGCCAATTTACCAAAATTTTAAAAAATCATTAATAAGATCATCAGGTTATTGTAACTATGAAATTCTACCATTCTATCTGCATCAGTGAATGAGATATGGCATGTTCCGGTTTCCTACCTCTCTTTTAGAAAACTTTGGACCAAAAGTGGTCGTGGTCGTTAACCGATTTTACTTATTTTCCCTCTACATGTCTATAGTATACCTCCTATTAAGTTTCGTAATTCTATCTTACACCGTTATGAAGTTATTAACAGTCAAAATTTGAAAATTGCTTGACTCATAAGTGGGCGCTGCCACACATATCAGTTAGATATGGGCTGTTCAATATTTCTACTTTTATGAAAAAGTAGGCGTGGTGGAAAAGCGATGTCGCTTATTTTGAGTGAGCCCGTCTTCAGTCATAGTTGTTCGTAACCATGTTTTTAATCGCCGAAGGGTAGGAAAACTTCTTTCTGGAGAAGCATTACTGACTGGCAGTGTAGCCAGAATGTGCAATAGCATCCTTATCAGTGGAAAAGCACTTCCGTCGCAGTGATCTAGAGCTTCTACTGCTGATTTCGGTCTATAGTGTTTTTTTACAAGGGGGTGGCCGAAGAGCCCCACATGGTGTTTTAAATACTATTTATTGACTAAATATATGAATCATAAAAATCAATGCGCGTGTGAAAATCATAACATTGCTCAAAGTACACTTGAATTTAGATTTAAATGTTTTGAAAATATAATAAATACACTTAAATATTGTGTATTTAGTATGATATATATACTATACTTCCTTACTATAAGAGAATATACTCGTACTTATTATAAATTTACATTTTACGCTATCCGTATCAATTTTACTGAAATCTAAAAAAAATGCATTTGAATTTCGGGCAAATTAAGCACGTCCAATATTTCTTCAGGCCCTCCCCCCCTGTATTCGCCACTGAGCATATTGTGGTTTTCAACGTCTTTTTGTTTCTAGAAACCATTCGGGGTTTATGAAATAATGGACTGCTTAGCGTTAACCAGAAATGTTGAAAACCGCTCTTAAAATTTATAATAATCTTTACCGCTTTTTCAAGATTTCACTTTGGTAAACGTGTTATATTTTAGAAAGAACTAGAAAATATTGTGCGGTTAACTATTTGAAACATTCTCTTTAAATTCTGATTTAATTTTCAATCATAAAACACAATTTACTTTTGATTCTTTTGTTTCTAGAAATACTTGCATACATAGATACATTCTTAGAAGCATTCTTAATGTACGTACATATGTAATTCCAAATTACAATAATGTATTTAATACGATTTGCACATTTCTTCTTATACAAGGTGGCGCAAAAGTAAGCTTCCGATGTTCAGCATATCGGTTGTGGCACGTGCAGTGTGTGCTGTTGCACCGTCTTGTTGGAACCACATGTTTTCCAATCCCAATTCATCAAGTTGCGGCAAAAAGAACTCGTTGATCATTGCTCTGTAGCGCTCACCATTCACAGTAACCGTTTGGCCCCGACCGATTATTGGTCAAATAAATAGTCAGCAATATTCCGCGTTCTGGAGCAGTGTAGCGTAACATTGTTTATTAACGTGTATTTCGCATGTGTTTACTACACAAATGTCAAAACAGAACTGACTTTAGGGGCCAATCGCAAAATTTATAGCATTTTCTGATAGGAGGATTACTTTTGCGCCACCCTGTACATCATTTAACATTTTCGCATGCTGTGAATAATAAAAGGAAGACTTGATGTGGCCTATACGCGGGTTAGAAGTGAAGCTTACTTTCCGTATTTTATGGAGATAATCTTAGAACTAACTATGCCTGTAACGCTCCTATTGCCCGTGCTATTCGGGAGTTTAACTCACTGAGCTTCATGGTTTCCTTGGATTTTTCACTACCAAGGTCTGAATTTTTAATTATTTTAAACTCTGCATTTTAAGTTCTCCGGTCCTTATATGTACATAAGTTTCATACGTTAAGCTCTACACCTAATTTAAGTACTATTTAATATTTTTTAGTCTGTAAGGATTTATTCCATTGACTGCAAATAAATGAAATGAAATGAAATGAAATAATTCATTTTGTAAGAAAGAAGTAGTATGGGCTGGCCCTGGAGAGAACGCTTTTTAGTTGACACTATTTATGTGACCTAGCTTACGATATTGACCAAAGTAAATCTTGAAATAGGTGGCTGCCCGAGCAAAAATCAAAGCTTTCGATTAATGACGAATTTTTTGGGTTATTTTATGTTCAGTTTCATGCATTTTCATAATTTTTTAACTTTTCATTTATAATTTATATGGGATTAATTGATAGAAAATATGTTTTATCAATCACTTTTTCTAATTAATTAAAGCACAAGAAATCAAACGCATTCACCACAATAAAAATCAAAAAAAACCCCTTGAAAATACACAGAAGCTCTGCAGGATAAAAACACTTAGCCTGTAATGCATGGTAAAAGTTTTATTCAAATAACTGAATAATTTATTAAACACAATTTAGTTGTGAAGCAGCAATCTTCCTGCTTTCACACTATTCTGCTGCAGATTGACCAACTGCAAGGAAAAAGTTGCAAAAAATACTATACTTGCGAAGCATGAAATTATTTTAGCTAGGAAGCATAACAAAGTGCTTTGAGTTGAGTGAGTATCGTAATTAAATCATCGTTATTAAATGTTAGATGAATCAGTAGAGACAAACTTTATTTAATGGGACGGTTGTTCTTAAAACGTTAATTGCGGTTGCCAGCTCTTTTGCAAGTCTACTGTTTGATACATTGATTTTATTATAAGACAAGGGTACTAATTTTTACCATTTTAGCTACACCAGTAAATGAATTATCTAACTTTATATATTTTTTGAAATTGTCGGTATCCATAATAAAGGCCCGATTGAACCCATTTTCAAAACAACCGTTACCAGCAGTCAGTGAGCTATTTCATATTCTACAGGGTTGCCACATTTTCAGGGTTCTGAATATCATTAAATGGAAGAAAAATTAGGCATTGTCAAAGGAATTTAATACAACACATTGGTTCAAGTATTCTGCACATAAAAACTGCAGATCACTTCCCCGATTTAGCATCGGCCTACAGCAATTTTTCGGTTTTTTTGCCAATAACTTTCCACTGCAACAAAAGTTTTAATTTATATAGGCGGACTCAGATTCCTTGTACCGATAGGCGCTTTTTGATACTTCCCGACAATTTTGGATGTGTTTTAGAAGTCGGTGGCTAAAGAAAGGCACTACACATATGGTGAACAGTCTACCACTACATATATATTTTGAAAAACATTGAGTTTCTCACACAGGTGTCACTATACTGATAAAAAGTAAAATGATGTGGTAATAAATAAAAGTTGTAATTTTTTTTTATCGTAGACTTAAAATTTACTGAGCATTTCAATTAAAAATATATTGCAATATGAAGAAAACAAACACAATCAAGTCAATCAATGTATGACTAGTGATTTTTTGGAGAGAAACAACTGAAAAGTGTGCAGAAAATGTATGGGGTCAATTAGCAATTCCAACTGAACCATGCTCTAAAGAGAATATCTGTAACAAATTTTTTGCAATAGATCAATAGTAAATGGGGCCATGTCAGGACCACTTCTTCAAATTTTGTAATTTCTTCCACAGATCTAGAATGTTGCAAAGCTTTTTGGGCAGCTTACGTTTTCCGCGCTCTAAGTCAGAAAACTTCATCGTCAAAACCTTTGACCGAGAATATCTGAAGACACATCAACGTCATTTACTGTGACGTTTTAAAGGCATTTATGATGCTTTGAATTTTTCCTATAAATTGGCGGGACCAACAGTATTTTGCATTCTCCGAAAGGCATCGGCAAAGCAGATGAGTTTTTTCTAAGAAGTCTTCTATTGCAGATATATACTTGGTGAGTTTGCCAAAGCATTTTCGAGGGGCGTTTTGAACAAACTTTTCCAAACCGCTTATGATGTTACCTGTCCCGGTATTCAAACCTTGGACTTTGGGTGTGGTAGGCCAGCAACGCTTAAGATTACTTTTATACCTATCCAACACTATTTTTATTGAATAAGCTGGTGAAAACGAATTGTACTTCAAAGTCGTAACTATTACGGTATTGGCCGAATGCACGCTTGCTTTGTTTACTTGGTTTACTTTAGTTTATCTTGCTTTTGTTTGACAGATTTTCGGTCAAAGCCTTTATACTCATATCATTTGCTCCTAAAATTTCATAGAAAGCTTCGTTATTGTTGATTCTTTCTTTGCTCGAAAGTAGATAGATAGATAGATAGATATTCTTGAGGATAGCACTGCGACCAGGTGGTCTATTGTGCCCTCATCTAATTACAACACCTCTTCCAAGCCAACTTCCCTCAAAAAGGTGAGGATTTCAGTTGGCCTGAGGGCTTGTAATTCCGTCTGCTCTGGCCATGGTGATCCCAGGACTTGTGCTCTTTTCCTGGCTATTGCGTCGCATGCCATAAGGATGTGCTCTGCAGTCTCCGACGTCGTATGACAGAACCGGCAGTTGTCATTCGCCCTTATTCCCATTTTGTGTAGGTGGCTGTTGAGTCTGCAATGACCTGTAAGAATAGCAGTTAGAATTCTTAAATTAGCTTTGGAGAGGCTTATTATTGCTCTATGGCGAGAGGTATTATAACCCCCCAAGAGCAACTTTGACTGCCGCAAGCCCGACGCATTGCGCCAGTATTCCTCTCGTTCCTTTTTTTCGTCTTTCCTCAAGCATTCTTTAAGCGTTTGAGGACCCACTGGCAACATTGGCTCAGGCCCGATAGGGCTTGTGCTTGCTGCGTGTCGTGCTAGGCTATCAGCCTGCTCGTTACCCTCGATTCCTGTATGACCTGGAACCCATGCTAGAAGCACCCTATTGTTGGTTCCTAGGTCATTTAGCTTCTCAATGCACTCGCGGATAAGCGCTGATTTTACCTCATACGATGAGATTGCCTTGAGTGCAGCTTGGCTGTCGCTAAGTATAGCGATGCGCTCATTACTATATCCACGCTGCAGGTTTAACTCTGCACAGTGGTGTATGGCGTATGCTTCCGCTTGGAAGATGCTCGGGTATGTCCCCAGAGGCGCTGATATCCGCGCTCTTGGGCCGAATATTCCGGCTCCGATTCCCTCTGGGGTCCTCGAGCCATCCGTGTACCACACGATTGTGTGGGAGCGGTGTATGGTCTCTACTCTGGATTGTTCCCAGGTTGTCTTGGTTCCCAGTTCAACTCTAAATCTCCTTTCAAAGATTATTTGCCTGAGAATGTCGTCCCTCGGTAATTGAGAAATTGGGATAGTTTCTTTTAACTTTACCATATTGTTGGTTGACATTACTTTTCCTCTGCCCGAACCCTCTTTAGCAATGTTAAGGAGGGTTCTTTTGGCCGCCTGTTCTATCGCTAAGTGTAGGGGGGGTAGATCGAGAATAACCTCCAGCGCAGCGGTGGGGCAAGTGCGCATTGCCCCTGTGATGCAGACGCATGCCATACGCTGGATCTTGGAGAGTGCTTGTCTCACCGTTGAATAAGCTGTTCTCGATGCCCATGCTACTGAGCCATAGGTGATAGTGGGTTTTACTATCATGGTGTACATCCATCTCAGGATGTGCGGGCTGCTTGCCCATGTTTTGCCCGCGATGCGTCTGCATACCATGATGGATCTTGTCGCCCTACTAGACATGTTCACAACCTGTTGCCTCCATAGAAGCTTGCTGTCAAAGATGACCCCCAAGTATTTTACTTCAGCAACAAATTCTATCAACGTGCCATCGAGGGTTATCGCTCTGAGTCCCGGGAGGGCTCTTTTCCTGGTAAAGGGGATTATGGCCGTTTTTGTGGGGTTTAGATTTAGCCCCACACTGGCACACCATCTCCTTGTGATGTTAAGTGCTCTTTGTATGATGTCACAAAGGGTGTTCTCAAATTTGCCCCGTGCAATTATGACGATGTCATCCGCATAGCCTTGGCATCGGATTCCACTGTCAGTGAGGATTTGCAGGAGCTCGTCTACTACTAGGCTCCACAAAAGGGGCGAGAGGACCCCTCCTTGGGGGCACCCCTTAGTGGTGTTGACCTGTATTATGCTGTTGCCTGTCCAGGTTTCAGCGGTTCTGGTGCGGAGTAAGGCGTCTATCCATCTTTGGATGGACAGTTCGACTCCTCTGTTCTGCAGTGCTCTATTTACACTGTCATGAGACGTGTTATCGAATGCACCCTCAATGTCAAGGAAGGCGCATAGCACTGTTTCCTCGCAGGTAAACGCACTCTGGATTTCAGTCGACAGTTGATAGAGGGCTGTGTCCGTAGATCTGCCTGCTCTATATGCGTGCTGACTGTGATGCAGAGGCCTGCTGTTGAGGATGTTTACTCTGATGCTGTGGTCTATTATTTTCTCCATTGCTTTTAGCATAAAGGAGGTTAGACTTATTGGCCTGAAGGACTTTGCTAATGAGTAGTCCTTTCGTCCTACTTTGGGTATAAAAACCACTATTGCCCTCCTCCACACTGTAGGTATGTATGCCAGCGCTAGGCTGTCTCTCATAATCCTGGCTATGTGTGGGATAAGTTGGGTGCCCTGTTGTAACAGCACTGGGTATATGCCGTCTGCCCCTGGTGATTTGTATTTGTCAAAGGTGTTGCTCGAAAGTAAGTAAACGACAACACTGTTCCAAGTAGTTATCATATAAATGTTTTTTTATCAACGGAAATCGGCCATTGTTGACTGACGATCAAAACAAATATACAAACAAGTTGAATTGTAAGGCTTGAATAAAACTAAGTACTTTTTCTTAAAACTCAGTACGCGAAAATCAGTATGAATTCCGTAATATCAGTATAAAAGCGTACTAATTTAGGGTTTCTGGAAAATCAATATTTTAAAACGACGTCAGTACAGGTAGTGACAAAATCAGTACGAACGGCAACCTTATGAATATCGAAAACCAATACGAAGGCAAGGTAGTTACCAAATTTTACCACTTTAGCTGCATCAGTGTATGAGTTGTCTCACTTTATATGTTTTCGAAAATTTCGTAAACGAAAATAGAGGCGTGGTTTATCCAATTAATTTCATTTTCAACAAAAACCAAGACCAGGCCAATAGAACTACAAGACGGAAGATTTGGCTCAAATGATCTCTTTTAGAATTTGGATATATTTAACTCTAGATCAGTATGACCAGGTGATAGATAAAAAAGAGGCTAAATCGGCACAAAAAAAAGGTTAGGAAAGGCTAAATTAAGAAAAAAGGAAGCTAAAAAAAGTCGGACATTTTTTTACGAAATCCATTTGAAATTTTTTATTTTAGTTTAAACTTTTTGCATATAAAGACATAACTTAAGGGAACTATTCTTGTTTCAACATATACTCTTAGCAGGCACATTTTCCTCGACTAGGAATTTTTTCAAAGAAATACATACTATAGAAAAATCACTACAAACTAATTAATTTTATAATATTTTCTTCGTCTGATGAATCAGAAGAGCTTGAGTCTGCGTACAAAGTTTGGGTATTTATCATAGAGATGAGATCATCAGCAATTTCATAATCAGTGCAACATTTGGATAAGTGTTTTAATGAACATCTAATATTAAGCAGGGAGCTAAGCATTTTAATTTTTAATTTGTTTCTTAACTTTTTTAAAATGTTAATGGCACTAAAAATTCTTTCAACCTCCGCATTACTGAAAGGTAATACCACAAAGCTAAATACGAATTCGACCAGTTCTAAAAAAGGGGGCTCGTTTAAGGAATTTTTATGTTCTCGGACTTCCGCTCAAAATTCGATGGTAAAGGTCATATTTGTCCACTGTACGGTTATTAGCTTTCGCCACTGCAGCTCAATCAATGCTACTTGACCTGGAGAATGCCTAGACTTTTCTTCTTGAAAGTGAGAAAATACATCCGGCTTTGTAACTTTCAAAGAATTATCAACTGAAAAAAATGTATCTTTTGTAAAGAGTTCATATAATCAGGTAGGCGATGTCTCAATTGGGTTATCAACTCCATTACAAATAGTTGAAAATTTTTACGAATAATTTTCTGTATTTCCTAATCAATACTACCTTAATTCAACTTTAGTTTTATATATTCCTCGAAGTTGTATGAAAAATATGGTGTTGGGACCAAAAAAGGGGTGGAGTAAAAAAAGGCTAGAAAAAAGCCACGAAGCTAAAACCAAAATTATGAGGCTAAAGGACAAAAAAAAAAGGCTAACCTGGTCACACTGGTCGGCAAAATGGTAAATGAGGTATTATTGGTGAGAGCGCTATGAACGCAAGAACCAGTTGAAATGTCTTGCTTGTTAGATAGCAACGAGCGAGCACATATGTATGATACCGTCGCAGTTTTTAATGTTAATTGCAAAATTAAAATGCAATTATTAAATAGATCCATTTCTTTTCTTAGAATTAAGCAAGACTTTGGTATATGCAAATATCGAAAATAACTGTTTACCACCGTTGCTACGGTTAGCAAAGTATTCTGTTATTTCAACAGCATACAACCACTTTTGCCACAATTTTTTCAGAAATCCAGCTAGATTCGAGAAAAATAAAGCTAAAAAAAAATTTAGGGCTAAAACGCAGCTAAAAAAGGAAGTTATCTTTTCACATGTTTTATTCGTTTTTTTATTCAAAAGTATATAAAAGTATATAAAAAATAATATTTTATACAAAAAAATAAGGTTGTTTGTACTCCAATTTCATAAAAATAAAAAAGTTTCTTGCACAGATGATTTTCATAAGAATATGAACTTTCGATCATTGGAATTATAATGAACAATTCAAATCTGTATTGCTGATTTTTGTTGGAACGATTTTCCGTCATCCCTTGTCAAGTTTGGTTTTGTGACAAACCGGTTTCGGCGTTCTGCCATTTTCAATGCCTAGTTTCGTTCTCATTGAAAATGGCAGAACGCCGAAACCGGTATGTCACAAAACCAAACTTGACAAGGGATAACGGAAAATCGTTCCAACAAAAATCAGCTTACTACCCTGTCGGAATATCAACACAACAAAATCAAATCGGTATTTTTTAAAATATGTCAAAGTAAGGCTAATTTTTCTATTTACTATATAAATTAGTTGCTATTTATATAAAAGGCACAACGAGTAAAATTTATATTACAGATCACTGTATTATTCGATAAAAAGTCCCATTAAGTTATCAAGTGCGTCAAATATTTAAAAGGAAATATACTTTCATGGCATACAATCCAAAATAACTATGTAACACCCTATTTCCCCCCCCCCCCCCCCTGCGGGTTAGGGGTTTAGAATATGCCCGAGGTAGGCATACCGGTCGTAAGAGGCGACTAATATGCACAAAGGTAATGACGTGCAACGCGATGGTTGATCTACGGATATGATGCCTCTCACCTCTCATTACCCATCTCTCCTTCCTTACGGAAGGAGGGGTGACATGACCTAGAAGGTTCCACTGGTCATACCAAATCGCTACCACGACAGTCGGGCAGTACCGCAAGGGAGTACCGGAGCGTACCGGAATAATATCCGGCCAAGGACTGTCAGTTCGACAGCACCACCCCAAAAGCTTCGGGAAGTGTTTTTGTCGTTACAACAACAACAACAACCCTATTTCAAAATCTTGTGCAAAAATTCCCTAAATCAAATTTTTTTTCAATAATGCCCTATTTCAAAATTTGATTCAAAAACGCCTTGTCTCAGAACTTTTTTCAGCAACGCCCCATCTGAAAATTTGATTCAAAAACGCCCTACCTCAGCTAAAAATTTATTGAATATTCGTTCAGATAGGCCGTTTTTGAAACTCATTCTAAGATAGGGCGTTCTTAAGCCAAATTTTGAAATGGCGCGTTATTGAAAAAAATTTTGAGGTGGGGCGTTCTTCAAAGAAATTCTGAGATAGAAGGAGAGGAAAAAAGCTAGAAACAGCTAAAAAAATTTCTGGAAAAAGCTAAAAAAAAAGCTAGATCTAGCTGGAAGACAGCTAAAATGGCAACATTGCAAATATTAGACCACTGTTACTGATCAATAAAGCATAAGTTTTCTCTTTCCATTTCTCTTTGAATTTAAGTTCTCTTAGCCGTTTTGAATTATCTCTTCCCCTTTTCTTTCGAGTGCTACTTGCGATTGCTTATTTTTAGAGATTCGAAACTTTTGATGAAGTGGTGACGCCACTATAGCTGGACACGCTGTGGTTCACAATTAATGAAATTCTCATATCAGTATTCTTTAAATTGTGCGCTCGATCGTTCGTAAGTTGTGCGAAGAAATACATGCGCTTGTTAATGTTTGGTTAAAATTAAAAAAAAAAAACGTATATTTTAAAATATTCAAAATCATTAAAATTTCAAAATGTTGCGTCAGATTACGGTATGGCGATATGCACAACTAACGCTGGTACAACAAGTGCAAAGAAGAGGCTATCAAAGCAAGAAAGGTGTCTACGGCTACAGGCCATTGCCTGAACGCAGCTATCGAGGTAAATGAGTGAATAGAGAGTAATGGCGTATTTACAAAGAATTAAAAATTTGAGCTGTCAAATTTTGCATATGAACTCAAACATTCATATATGTCGTATGCAAAGTAATTGGTGAAAGATTTCATAATAAAAGAAACTAGGTACACAAAAACTTCTCCCACGGCATCCGAAAGGTTTTAAAGTTTGGCTATTTATCAATGAATTATAATACTTCATACTTCTCTGCATCGCTTTGCTGGAAAAGCCAAAAAACAAATTGATAAGATGAATAGGCATTAAACGAAACTATATGGAACATTAGGGTATGCCAATGCTAATATCCCTTTGAGAATTTAAGCAGAGTAAACCTGCTGCTCGCTTTTTTACTTACCACCCCTATTTTAAAAGGAAAGGGGAATGGCCGATAAATTCAAATTGACGTTTTAAAATTAAAGGCTAAATTAGAAAACAGTCCTGTATTATTATTGTAAATACGATATAATAAGTGAAAAAGTTAGTTTCAAGTAATTGGGAAACCTCGATACAGTTACAAGTAGGTCTTTTGCAATAATCGATTAACTGGCTAGTCGGATATTTGATTAGTCGAATATCACCTTTTAAACTTATTAAAAATCGAATAGCAAGCTTTAAAAAACTGTTTTTAATCGAATAGTGAAGACTGTTCGAATAACAACCTTTCTTCCTTTCACAAGTTTGCTGCACATTATTCAAACAAATTATTCAGTTCTATTTATAAGAGGAACAAATAGGAGGGGTTGGAATAGTATATCAGAAAAAACAACTTGAGGCTTAAGGAATAGCAAAAAAAAAAAAATTTGGAAATTTATTTTCGAAGTTGTCAACAGTCGAAGTTTTCAACAAGTCGATTTACAGCAGTTTTCCGATAAATTGCAATCGATTTTTTCTGTGGCTAATTCAATAATTCCTCAATTATTCACTCATAGTACGATCGCTATTGTTTAAGCGACATAAGCTGTAACCATGCATGCTATTGTAATTCGCAACCAGCTTATGAAATATTCCAAAGATATAGTTTATGTTTAGTAATCCCAAATCGGGGGTTTTCACAGCGAAAAGGAGGAGGCCAATCCCACCTCAGAACCACAAATGCTCGCCTCCAATTAATATATATCAGATGTAACAGGTGCCCCGCACCGGCTTTTCCATAAGAAGAAATAATTCGAAATCGATCTGGCTTCAAATGGAATTTTAGAGCTAATGACGAAAAAACCGTTCCAATATATATTAACATTTTAGAAGCACGCTAATGCCTCAAAATGTTTTTGTTTATACTTTGTACTCACACTTATTTTCTTATCAAATTTTAATCACTTGAAACATGCATGTGTATATATTTAAATATACAAACGATGAAATGACTGATAAAAACTTACTCTTTGGAATCCCTCTTTATAGTGAAATGAGTGGGCTTCTAAGAGCTAGACACTCCCCTTCTGTTTATTCGACTGCCGGAGGCCGGTCGCTATTTGAAATGAGAGAAGTGCAAAATACTCGATAAACATTCGTGTAAGTCTTGATTGATTTACGCTTGCTGGCAAACGTGCTCAACAAAAGTTTGCTAATCACCATTTACAGTGGTGACAAAAATAATAGACCCAAAATTAAATATTGGAAAGTTTCAATGTTTTCATTAACTTAAAGAAATAATCAAATTTTGAAAAATTGCCATCAAAATTTTAAACTTTTAGGGCAGACATTTTAGTTAGAAGAAGTATCTCAAAATTTTCCCTGAATTTTCAAAATTTGTTTCAGTCGAGGGTTTTGAGTATTTTGCTCCATACGTTTTCATAAAAAATGTAATTACGTTCAAGCATTGTATTTTAATTTTGAAGAGCACCGAAACCGGTTAGTCTCCAAGCCACGGGATGAGGAAAAAATTTTGAAGTTAAGTCCTTAGGGGGCGATGCAAAGTTTTTATTCAGGGTGGAATTTGAAGGTTTTTGTGAAGTAGATCAAAATTTGTTGGGAGCTTTTTAGTTATCATTGCGGGATAGTTTCGGGGCACTTTCGGGATTGTTTTCGAAGCTTTTTCACGATCGTTTTGGAATTGGTTTCGGGAATATTTCAGAACTTTTTCTGGAGCATTTTTGGGTCTTACTCGAGATCACTTCGGCCTTGTTCTGATATTCTTGGGATCATTTGTAATGGTTGTTGGAACCATTTCGGGGCTTTTTTGGGATCATTTTTAACTGTTTACGGGATTTTTTCCAGATCACTTAGAAAAAGATTCCTAAAACAACCCCGAAATTATCCTAAAAAGTCCAGAAATTATCCAAAAAAATCTTGAAATGGTCCCGAAAAGTTTCGAAAACCATGCCGAAATGGTAGCGAAAAAGTCCAGAACTTACGAACAGCGACTTTATCAGACGATTTTATACACAATGAATAGAAGTAAAACTTGTTACATATAATCTTATCTTTACACCAAACACAAATATATTTCAAAAGTAAATGCATAAATAAAATCAACAAGATAAAGTTTCAAAGTTTGATTAAACATCATTGACAGAAGATCTTAAACTGGCCAAAATGTCATGTTAGTTACAAGTATTTTTATCTTTTACATGCATCATTGCTTCTTTGAACTCCTAACTGTATCTACATATTTCAAATAAAACAACAAAACTCAATTAACAACAAATGTAATGAAATATAAAGGTGTTAATGCACAAAGAGCCACACGTTTGCAAAGATAAATTGTGGACGCATTCAGCCACGAACTCCTGGATAAGATTCGATCTCAGATTAATTCACTTGACAGGACAATCGTGAAGCTATTGTTAAATATATACATATTCTTTGCAGAATCTTTGACGAGCTCAGAACTACCCTACAGAGGAAGTTACTAGTACTGAAGTGCTCTGTTTACTCGCATTGGAACCCACTTCTAGTTCATCCTCAGTCTCTTTTACATGCAACCAATTGCCGACTTTAATATGGCTTTATCCCAGGCGGTGGAAATTGTGACTATTGTTTAGCAGTATCGACCTATGGCTAGATTCTTTTTACCTGTGGCATACAAGACTTGTAGAAATAGTAAAGCAAACAGTACCCAAAGTGACAATTGCTGTCAGTTTCACAATCGTATCATAAAGATTATTTTGCAAGTGCAAGACCACATAGTGTTTATGTACTAGGGATCGCAAGTTTTTCGATTATTAGAATGTCGGGATTCGCGCATTCATGATTCTCCAACAGTTTAGATTGAAAAAAGATGAAGACAGTGCTTTAGAAGCTATCTAACTTTAAAGTATAGCACCAATATCTTAATTTTAAATTTTTTTTTTTTTAACAAACTTTTTCCTCAATAAAACAGCAAAATCAAAAAGAGGCCTTAGTTTTGGTTTCAGCAGACCAAACCCAATTTTTTTTTTTTGCTTCTACAATTTTATTTGAATGCTACATAAAAAATAGAAAATGTGAAAAAAATAATTTGAAAAAAGAACACAAAGCACAATAAGTGAATTACTCACTTGGCCATCAAGCGGGTTTTCAATTTGTTGGTTGTTTTCTTTAACCTACACAAAAACGAAAGCGCTAATCTAGTGCTATTTTATCAACATTCGAGGAATCAAAGATTTGAAAATATTACATTAACAGAAAAATAAAAAAGATGATTTTTTAATAAATTACACATATTGACATTTAAGTAACATATTGCAAATCCCGAAAATCCTCTAATTGTAGGAAAGAAATCTGAGGCTACTACAAGGTGGCGCAAAAGTAATCCTCCTATCAGAAAATGCTATAAATTTTGCGATTGGCCCCTTAAGTCAGTTCTGTTTTGACATTTGTGTAGTAAACACATGCGAAATACATGTTAATAAACAATGTTACGCTACACTGCTCCAGAACGCGGAATATTGCTGACTATTTATTTGACCAATAATCGGTCGGGGCCAAACGGTTACTGTGAATGGTGAGCGCTACAGAGCAATGATCAACGAGTTCTTTTTGCCGCAACTTGATGAATTGGGATTGGAAAATATGTGGTTCCAACAAGACGGTGCAACAGCACACACTGCACGTGCCACAACCGATATGCTGAACATCGGAAGCTTACTTTTGCGCCACCTTGTAGAATATATGAATTTCAAAATACATTCAAGGTAATGCTGGCAATCAGAGTGAGTGGGTTCGATCTCCACAAGATCCTCTGAAAATAGCAAAAACTATACGAATTAGTCTGACGAGAAATCGTGGCTGTTTTCGAAATAGTACTATAACTATAGCCTGTATATGTTTGTTGCTTTAAATTTTTCCTCTAATCAAAAATAATAATAATTAACTAAGAATTATTATCAACTGGTCTTGAGCTCGTTATACTTACAAAAATATGTAAAATGAACAGACCGTAAAACCAACAACAAAATACAGTAATGCGATACATATATTTTCTCATGCTAACGGGTAATGGGTCATGGTTTTGGCCCTAACCGGCGTGGAGCACACTACATGTAAAAGAAGCTTAGCTTCTTACTTTTGCGGATCGTTTCGAGAACTTTATCGTTTTGAAACTTTTTGGAAATAGTTCCGAAATTACCTTGAAATGGTCCCAAACAATTCGCGTAAACACTCAAGAAATAATCCTAAAATGATCACGAAAAATCTCGAACAAGTCCAGGAATAATCCAACAATGGTCCCGAATACAATCCCGAACTCTGCTTAATTCTCCTTCCATTAGCTATTTACGAAATACTATATTAGGTAAATTTCCGTTGCATCAATAAAAAATGTCGATCTAATCCAAAAAACCTTCAAATTCCACTCTCAATCATAACTTTCCATCGCCGTCTAAGGAGTTAACTTCAAAAAAAAGGCAAGACACTGACTTATTTTGTTGTTGTTTATAGCTAAACCTTAACACTTCCCTAATTTATGATGGCGGATTTAGATTCAGAATTCGATTCCTTATTAGAATATGTTTTTACCTTTTCTCTACATTGATTTCTTCTTTTTTACCAAATTTCCAAAGTAAAAACGTAAAATCTGAAAACCTGAAAGCTTGAATATTCTGGAACGGCTTATTACCAAAAATTTTAAACTAGCAATGCGAGATCTCTAAAAACTTATATCAAGGTCTGAAACCTTAACAATATATTTTTTCGGCAAACTAAAAAAATATATCACTATAATTTTCAAAAAAATAAGAATAAACATTTTTTTGCCCCCGTTCTAATATACATATTTGTATCTATATGTATTTATATATCTTTAGTATGCCTACACACATAATTAAGGATAAAATATGGGCTTACGCATGGCTCGTCTTACACAAATAAAATAATCAATAAGGCTACATATGTACATATATATATGGGTACTAGGTACCGAAAATCCCGAAACATCTTTTTAATAGTTTTTTAAACGATTTCTTCACATTTTCGAAACTAAACTCTTGTAGAAGACCGAATACCCAGTTCCCGGGGACATCCCAGCATTGTAAAATCAAATTCCAAAATTGCAAAAACTCTTCAACTCTAGTACACGCATTACTACATACAGGACACTAAATTTTGTTGCTCATACAACCCAGCTGACATCAGATTCTCATGTCATCAATCCGTTCGAGAATTCATGCAAGTACAGGGTGTTTTTTTAGGGGTATAGAACTTCGAATTGAAATAAAACACAAGAAAATCGTTTTAAGGTCCATCAATTTGGCTTTATTGGAAGGATAATTTTATGCCATTAATGTTTAAATATGATTTCGGGCATGTGGCCGCCGCGGCTGGCTCGAATAAAGCCAATTCTACAGGTCCAATTTTCAACCACTTTTTCGAGCATATGGGGCCGTATGTCGGCAATAACGCCACGAATGTTGGCTTCCAATTCCCCCAACGTTTCTGGTTTGTTGGTGTAGACGAGCGACTTCACATATCCCCAAAGAAAATAATCCAATGGTGTCAAATCACACGACCTTGGTGGCCAATTGACAGGTCCATTCCGCGAAATTATGCGCTCATCGAATGTTTCCTTCAATAAATCGATTGTGACGTGCGCTGTGTGGCATGTAGCGCCGTCTTGTTGGAACCACAACTCATCCACATTCATGCCATCCAATTTGGGAACAAAATAGTCGGTTATCATGGCTCTATACCGGTCTCCATTAACGGTAGCTGCCTCTCCAGCATTATTGCGGAAGAAGTATGGCCCAATGACTCCACCAGCCCATAGAGCACACCAAACAGTCAGTTTTTGTGGATGTAATGGCGTTTCAAGGGTCTCATGTGCATCATGAGCATCGAAATCAATCTCATTTTCGGCCCATACACCAAAATCACGACGCATTGCATGGTCTCGCGGCTTTAATTCTTGCACAAGCTGGATCTTGTAAGGTCGCAAGCCAAGATCTTTGCGCAAAATCTTCCATAAAGTTGATGGACAAAGCTCCAATTGCTGTGCACGGTGGCGAATCGATTCATTCGGGTCCTCTTCAACACTTTGCTCTACAGCGGCAATTGTTTCTTCGGTGCGCACTGTTCGACGTCTCTGCGGATGCGTATTATCACATAGAGTAAACGTAGTGCGAAAACGATCCATGGTTAACCGAATTAATTGCTCTGATGGACGATTATGTCGACCATAAAATGGACGGAGCTCACGGTAAACTTCGCGAACTGAACCATTATTTTCGAAATAAATTTGCACGATTTGCAAGCGTTGTTCTTTTGTCAACCTGTTCATGATGAAATGGCAAACCAAACTGAACATAAATGACATTAGAGTTGCCAGATTTGACCACAAAATGCGAGTTTTATCTCTATTCGAAAAACAAACCTGTAAAAAAAACACCCTATATAAGCAAACACCGTTGCACCAACGCACACATCTACTTACTTATCAGGGTGTATAGCGCATTTATTTTACCATATATTCTCTTGTACATTATAAAATTGTTGTTGGTTTGGCAATTCAGGAGTCATGTCGCTCATAATAATCTAAACACGTGCTTGTTAGTATGTGATGTACAATGAAAACCTAGTATTAGGTAATTTGTCATCTTGAGTTATTCGAAATTCTGGCTGCAAAGGGGACACAGGGTGTTGTGTTAAAAATGATATGGACATTTTTGACATTTGAGCATTCTAGCGAAACGAATGGGTTTTTTCATAAGTTGAGCTTTGTGGGCAAAGTAGGGCTTATAACTATCAATATTGTAGTTAGTAAAGATGACTATCCGCCCCCTCCCCCCCGAGTCCTCCTAATTAATAAATAAATTTTCAAGATAATCTTTAGTTGTACGAGGTCTAAAACTTTCGACATGAGCAGAGGTAACTGATATAAAGTACGAAAGGAAACCAGTATCTTTTTTTGAATTTATTGCTTACTTTACTATATCTCTTTTTTAATTTATTTTTGATGTGTCTATATGTTTATTTCATTTATGCAGCTACTTCAGTTGTATGGTTGTAATTATAATAGGAAAGTAAATTTTTTCATTTTACTATGATGTATGTATAAAATCTAGTGCGTAGTAAATTTAATGGTCGAATATGTTGGTAAAAATGGGAATATGACCAAGCATCATTAAAATTTTAGTATATAATCAAAATAATAAATTTCAAATGTGCAAGGAAATGCAATCTTTTTTTATTGTCCGTTAGTAAAAATAACTATTGTGCATAAATAATGCAAATGAATTAAAGATAGTGCACACAGTGCTAACTGGATGAAATTTGATTCACTCATTTAATTGCTATGACTTCTCTTATATTAAAATCCCGTACATTATGAGAACTAACTTGTATTATTCCCCAAATATAAAGCCTTCAGAGTATTTAGAACTTGACAAGAGTAACTGCAACAGGCAAATATGGAATTTTGTGGTAATAGCTAGAGATATAATATAAATGCGCAAGTTGAAAAAGTTGCGCCCCTTTCACGGCCAAACTATACAACTAAGGCATAAGCAATTATATATGTGTAGATAGGTCTGCTCGAGCTGAGTTGCCATCAATCAAGCAAAATTAAAAAAAAAGTCAATTGTAGTATGTAAAATCAGTTTCAAGGTGACACCACCTTGTATTCGCATATGCATACTTGCTTCAGATGTTATTATTGTATTAATTTACTGGCATAAATACGATATAACGACGAAATATAATATAAAATAAAATAAAATAAAAATAAAATAAAATAAGGTAAAATAAAATAAAGTAAAATAAAATAATATAAAATAAAATAAAGTAAAATAAAATAGAATAAAATAAAATAAAGTAAAATAAAATAAAATAAAATCATCGCTTTTTTGTACCAACAATTTCGTTGATTAACGGCCTGTACATTTTCAAGTATTAATGAAACGACCTCAAGGCCAAGAAGAATAATTTTTCACTTTTTGAATTTTATGAAAATTATTATTGTTTTTATTTATTAATAATCATTTTAATTAGCTATTAAAAGTTTTTTTAATTGAATAGAGTAGGAAAAATGTTTTGAGACAACCGCCATAGCTTTTCTTATAGATCCATTTCGGAAGCTGCGAAGCTTCTTTATCAGAGAAATTTTGGTACGTATTGCTAACCATTAAGCTAACAATACGCTGGTTTTGATGTCATCTAAACTCCTAGTTCTATTCGTCTTTACCATATGCATGAACCACTTCCGCCATTTGACAGTTAGTAGTGTGATCATGATGGATTTTTTTGACAGATCTGTTTTATCATCATCAGCAGAACTGCCTTACCGCGTGCTTTCGGTTTTGTTATTGCATTTTTATACCAACAATTTTTGTTGATTTACGGCCTGTACATTTTCAAGTATTCATGAATCGAGCTCAAGGTCAAGAATAATAATTTTTCACTTTTTGAATTTTTATGAAAATTATTATTGTTGTTATTTTTTAATAATCATTTTTAGTTAATTATTAAAAGTTTTTTTTTATTTTTTTTTTATAATAATTTTCATAAAAATTCAAAAAGTGAAAAATTATTATTTTTAGCCTTGAGCTCGTTTCATGAATACTTTAAAATAAAATAAGATGAAATAAAACAAAATAAAGTAAAGTAAATCAAAATAAATATAAAATTAAAATAAAATAAAATAAAATTAAATTAAATTAAATTAAATTAAATTAAATTAAATTAAATTAAATTAAAATAAATAAAATAAAATACAGTAAAATATAAAAAAAAATTTTAATAAATTAAAACAAAATAAAATAAAATAATATAAAATAAAATAAACTAAAATAAAATTGAATCTAATTAAATAAAACTAAATTAAATAAAAATAATTTGCACCAGCGAGAAAAGGAAACAATAAAATATCCTCATCACGCAAGCCAGATTGCTGATAAAACGCCCGTCAGACGTTGTCCTGCCTAAAATTTGCAACAAATTGTACTCTTTTCCCTCCCCACGTTTAACGTCCTCGTAAGTTGTTCCTATATCTTTATTTTTCTTTCTACTTTTGCTTTTCCCCAACCCCCATATCCCGTTATTTTATTTTACCCTTCTCATTTTCCTCTCACACCTCTTCTAATTCTTAATTTTTCTATTCCTACTCCCCTTCTTCTCCCTTTTTCTCTGCGGCTACTAAAAAATATATACATAGACTTTGAAACCTCGCAGGCTTCGGACAGCTGGGTAGATCATTTACAAACCTGAAGAAACCTGTGTTTTTGGTCTATGTAAAGCCAAAAAACGGTCAATCAAAAATTCAAGCATCGCGGCAAAAGGAGAGATCTCGTTTGTACCGGGCAGTACCGCAAGGGAGTACCGGAGCGTACCGGATTCATATCCGACCAAGGACTGTCAGTTCGTTAGCCTCCCCAAAACCTTCAGGGAGTGTTTTTGAAGTTACAACAACAAGAACATCTCTTTTGTCCTTGCGTAGGTTGCTCATAAATGACATCGAGATAATGTTCTATTGCTTCTCCTGTCACTGGTCTCTTTTACGAGGTGTGTTCAAAAAGTATCGCGAATTTTGAATTTTCGCTGGTTACGTATATTCGAATTTCGAATTTTTTGTGGCGTTATGTTGGTACTCATGTCTCTCACTTATGCCGAAAAGCTCGGCCATTTTGAATGTTCAGTTAATTGTTGACAGCTGCTTTGCTTGCACGTGTTTTGGATCGTCTTCGATTTTTACCTATTCAAAAAAATGGATCAAAGAACCTGTATCAAATTTTGTGTGAAAAACGAAATTAAGTGCGCGGATGCATTCCGAATGTTGACTGTGGCATACGGAGAACCTACCTTGGACCGAAGCAACGTTTATCGGTGGTACAAAATGTTCTCAGAAGGCCGAGAAGATGTGAACGACGAAGAGCGTGCCGGACGCCCGAGCACTTCAACAACAGACGAAAAAATTAATGAAGTGGAGAAAATGGTATTGGCCAATCGTCGAATCACCATTAGAGAAGTTGCTGAGGACCTTAACATATCGATTGGCTCGTGCCATTCGATTTTTATCAATGATTTGGACATGAGACGGGTCGCCGCGAAATTCGTACCAAAATTGTCAATTGTGACCAAAAACAGCATCGCATGAACATTGCTAATGTCCGCGACGACCCAAATTTGCTCCAGAGGGTCATAACTGGTGACGAATCGTGGGTTTATGGTTATGACGTGGAAACCAAACTCAATCATCTCAATGGAAGCTGCCGCACGAACCAAGACCGCAAAAAGCGCGCCAAGTTCACTCGAATGTGAAAGTTTTGCTGACAGTTTTCTTCGATTGCAGGGGCGTGGTGCATCATGAGTTCTTGCCACAGGGAAGAACGGTAAATAAGGAATATTACCTGCAAGTTATGCGCAATTTGCGCGAAGCAATCCGCCAGAAACGCCCGGATTTGTGGAAGAACAAAAATTGGCTTTTTGACTTTTTGGCCAAAAACAACACACTAATGATGCCGCAGCTACCGTATTCCCCAGATCTGGCCCCCTGTGACTTTTTCTTGTTCCCTAAACTGAAGAGGCCCATGAAAGGACGACGTTACGCTTCTCTTGACGAGATAAAGACGACATCGAAGGAGGAGCTGAACAAGATACAAAAAAATGATTTTTTGAAGTGCTTCGAAGATTGGAAAAACCGTTGGCACAAGTGTATAATATCTCATGGGGATTACTTTGAAGGGGACAAAATAGATATTCATGAATAAATAAATAATTTTTGAAAAAACACAAAATTCGCGATACTTTTTGAACACACCTCGTATATTTGTGGTGTACAAATATATACTAGACTTACTCTTCCAAAGAATGAAGCGTATGATAAAAATTTCCCCCTTCTCAATTACATCGATTGACCTTAGATTGCTCTTGTCAAAAACGTATGGTAGTCAAATGGAGGGGTCATTAGCAGTCTGTGGCAGCGACCGAGAGTGAAGATTCCTTAACTTACAGAGGACTATTTAATTAAGCTGCCCATCTATTTTGAAATTAGACAACCGAGAAGTACAGATAACAGCAAACCAGATGTTTCTTGTTTGATATCCATTCGACTTTCATTACCGCTTTGTTGTATTTTTAGGGTAGTTTTCAATAGCAACTATCTACTAAGAGCACGAGCTTAGAACATATCAAACCGTTTTCAAGGCAATTGAGTTACACCGAGTCGGATTTATAACCGGTATAGAACTGCTACTCTGCCTTTACCGAGCAAAACTTACTATACAAATTGATTGAATTAAAAATACTTTGTTAACTGCCTTATGAAGGCCATCAAACCTCTTTACTAACTCACGTTTTCCTATTTGCTTGTTCTTATTTCGTTTAGTGTCGGACGACGTGCTAAAGGCGCGAAACTCTCAAGGCAATGTTTACCGTTTGGTGGAAGCTTATCGCAAACATGGTCATAAATTGGCAGCCATCGATCCAATTAGCATCAAACCCCAACAAACCAGGTTGGTAACATATATACATATTATTCGCTGAAATATACCCTGTGGGGACGTCAGTAACTAGTGAGAATAATTTCTGGTTCAGAACTAGAGATAAAGTGGCTAATAAGAACTAGTGAGATAGTAACTAGATTTTCACTAGTTCGAAACCGGCAGTTGTGTAATCATTAAAATTTAATAAAATTTAGATTCATGTTTGGAAAAATGTTTTGTTCTTGTAACGTTCTTTAAAGAAAGTTTACAATGTGAAATCATAAATAAAAAAAAATGAAAAAAATTATCAGTGGGTAGGATTCTCACTCAGCTACGGCGCACGCATCAATAGTGTGAGAAAAGGTAACATATGTACACATTATGATAGAATGGTTTAATATGTAGGCTCAAATTATTAATCCGTGCATAAACTAACTGCAATGGTGTGGTGGTAGTGTTGCTGGACTATCACACCGAAGGTCCAAGGTTCGAGTCCTGGAAAAGGTAACATCAACAGTTGTTTGAAAAAGTTTTTCAAAACGGGGGTCGCGACCATAGGCTTCTCCAAATATTTCTTTTTTTAGTTTTAAACAAACTACATCCAAACTGTAGAATTTGGAAACAGTTTAGAACTAGAGCAATATTAGCAATAAACGAGCTACATCCCAACTGTCGAGTTTTTAACTAGTTCGGAACTGTCGAAAAGGTAATGCAGCGGGGGACAATTTCCACCGCCTACGACATCGCCATGTTAAATTCGCCAGTTGATTACATGTGAAAGAGATTGAAGACGAACTACTTGTTGTTCGAAGCGCACTAGATACGCACCAGTTCAGAACTAGAGATTTTCCCCACAGGGATACGTACAAACATGCATAAATATCCCAACACACACAGATTCAAACACACACACATCCATACACATTAATGAAAATCTTATTAGTACCCCAAAATGCTTTTACTCATTAATCATGAACTATGCTGGTTTGGTTCACTATTCTTGTTCACACAGCATCACTATCGATGAGCTAACTCCACAGTTTTATGGACTGGCGCCGGATCAGTCCGTGCAACCGCAAGGATTAATAAGCACACAACTCGATAGTTCACAGTCAACAGTGTTAAGTTTGGCAAAAGTGCTAGAAGATATTTACTGTGGTGATGCGGTCAGCGCTGAATTCGACCATATTGAGGTATGCTTGTTTTCATAACCCTGCATATATATACAGGGTCTGCCATAAGTACAAGTTCTTTTTTTCTTGGCTCCAGAGGAATCAGAATCACCTCAGCACTTATTTTGAGGTAAAAAGTTTATTTCTGAGCCTCTTGAGTTCATATCTTGTCCGAATAGATTTTGACCTAATAGAGTAAGTTACCTCAGTATGACCTTCACTAGCATAGGCTTATATTATGTGTTCTAAAAGCTGGATATATATCATATAGATATCGATCATTGTGATCCCAACTTCGTTGCATATTTGAATATGAAAATTTTTTCTTTTGCGACTATTAACAAAAATACGGAATTGGTTAGTTGGCTCTTCAAAAATCCACAAAAATCTAAATAAAGGTTACATTAGATTTTTCATAAATAGTCGATACTAAAAATGTCTTCGGCTAGATAATTTTGAATGTCACTTGTTACTAAATCAGAAAAGCGCAACTAGATGACCCGAGTGTTACCCCTGCGGGTTAGGGGTTTAGAATATGCCCGAGGTAGGCATACCGGTCGTAAGAGGCGACTAATATGCACAAAGGTAATGACGTGCAACTCGATGGTTGATCTACGGATATGATGCCTCTCACCTCTCATTACCCATCTCTCCTTCCTTACGGAAGGAGGGGTGACATGACCTAGAAGGTTCCACTGGTCATACCAAATCGCTACCACGACAGTCGGGCAGTACCGCAAGGGAGTACCGGAGCGTACCGGATTCATATCCGGCCAAGGACTATCAGTTCGACAGCAACCCCCAAAACCTTCGGGGAGTGTTTTTGTCGTTACAACAACAACAACAACAGTGTTACCATATAAAATAACTTTAACAACTTAGAGCACGATATACGGAATTCCGAATAACGATGATTACGACCTTGAGTAAGTCCTGCAGAGATCAGAGGAAGTCGAGACCTACGTACTCCCTCCTAGATCTAGCAAAATCTAGGCAACAACATTGCAGACCTTCAAATGCACTTAAATGCAATCGAGGATGTCCTCACTAGTATGGACATAGCTCAGCAAGGTAATAACAAATCCAGACGAGTGCTTCTTCCTGCATCCTTAGACGTAAGAAACGCTTTCAACAGCTAGAGAAAGACTGCTTTGGAGTAACGGTTTTAATTCGCATGCTACCTACAGCGCGTAACTAGAAGCTCTTTACGAAATCGCAGCCTTATGTACAAAACCCAAGAGAGCCCGAGAAGCATCAATGTCACATGCGGAACAGAAGTCTGGGACGTGGCCCATGAAACGTAAGTTACGATGAAATCTATAACCCAGAATGGCCAAATCATACTTTCTTAGTTGGATACGCAGACGTCACCAAAAGTATATTAATGAAAAGCCCATAAAAGTCGCACTATTTAAGAAATCAACTAGGAACCATTTAGTCTTTGACAAGAGCGCTGAGAGATTAAACACCGAGGGAACTGAACTTTGGTAAGGTTAACTATTCCTTTACCCAAATGCGCACGCAGTCGAAAGTTTTATAGGGAAAATGTTGGGCTATTCAGAAATGAGGCAATTTTGTAGGCTTTCACAGTCAGAGCAAAAAACCGGGATCTTGAAGCAGGCACAATGGAAGTGTCTTAAAAATTAAGAAGTATTGAAGACCTCCGATTTTGTAAGACGAGATCAACATTGTTCAATGATTCCGACTTACCATCTTCCATTCCGGTGTAGAAAAAGGGGTTAAGCAGCATGTTGAATGGTGCCGTGCTTACTCTCTTTAGACAAGCTGGCAAAACACGAAGCAGCATGCATAAAATGCATAAATGGAAATTAGTAAACCCGTCGAGATCGGCTGAGATTTTGCCTTTCTGATCTACTCTTCAAGAGGTGCTATCTGCCAAGCTTTTGCTTACCTGACTCTTGCCTGTCTGGCCTCAAGACAGCTACACGTGACCTCAAAATATCGACCATCCAATTTGATCTATACGCGAATGGAGCTGGCAAAGTTAGCAGTTCCCTTATAGAAAAGATTTTTATTATGAAAACTTATACAAACATATTTATGGCAGACACTGTTTTTATTCGTTTTAGTGCCCTCCCTGTTGTTGGCTTATTCGTTCAATTTTAGCGCATTTACGGACGCTCCAAGCTTAATGAGTTTCTTCTCTATTTTTGGTGCATTTCACATCTAGAACCTTGAGGAACGTGAATGGCTCGCTCGCCAATACGAACAACTCGTCGCTGGTTACAATCAACAGCAGCCGGGCTGTGTTATTAGCAACAAAGCGCACCGGGAGATAGCAGAGTTGTTAATCAAGTCACAAGCCTGGGAAAATTTTATGGCAATAAGATTTGCTAGCGTTAAACGTTATGGTGGTGAGGGTGCTGAAAGTCTTTTGGCCTTTTATTGGCAACTATTAAGAAGTGCTGTGCAAAGTGAGTTCATTTTCAAGTTTTAAAGTTCAAATGCATGAGTAAACATTAACTACACTGCATGTCACTAGTTGCAGGTGGATGGTCTGTTTTAAAGTGGCTGAGTTAAGACATATGCGTCTTCCCCCTTCTAAATAACTTGCACAATCCGTTTACTTATTTTTGTTTGTATTTATGTTCGCAGCTAATATTGGGGATGTTGTGGTGGCAATGACTCACCGTGGACGCATGGCCCTCCAAGTGACTATGTTAAATATGCGTCCTGCGAAAATCTTTCATAAGCTGAGTGGTGAATCGGAGTTTCCGGATGCATCCGGGGCGATGTCTGATACAGTTAGTCATTACCGTAAGTTAGCAAAGAGAGTCACAAATGTTGGCGCAAGGTTTGAGTTGCTGGTTTTCTAAGGCTAATTTAATCAACTTAATACTTTCAAATACTTTTTTTTTCATTTTTTGTAGACTCGTCTGAGGACTTGGAGGTAGAAGGCAAGAAGATACATTTAAGTTTGATTAGAAATCCTTCACATTTGGAGGTGAGTGACTTCAACGCACTTTTTATGTACATGCATTTAATCCCTTGATACGTCTTATCCATTGCATTTGATATCCTTGCAGGGCGATTCCATCTGGGGAAACAGGCCAAATTAAGTCATTGAGTATATACCACGATGTGTTAGTGTTACTTTGGTTAATCTTGAAGCTATAAGCGCAGGGCTTTTTTCCAAGCAAGTAACTGTACATTTGTCTTCTAAACTCAGACAGTTTGTCACTTAAATCAGCTGCTTTTTATTACTAGGCCAATAAGTTTCTCCTGGTATTGCCCGTTGCGATCGAAAAAGGCTTAGTAAGTCTGGGAGTCGAACCGAGTTTCATAGTATGTATCAACAGACTGCTTTGTGGCAGGATTGTCATGCCGAAGTGGGTAGGTACTGCAGCTGAGAGAAGGGTGAGAAGGAGCACGCCTCAAGGAGGTGTTCTTTCTGCTCCTCTCTGGGTCATAGTCCTTAAAGACTTGCTAGAGGACGTCGAACGTCTAGTGGTGGCCTATGCTGATGGCCCAGCAGGGGAAAGTTTCTAATTATTGTGAGAGTTGTTCTGCAAGGATACCAGGGCATTGTGACTAGGTGGTCCGAATCTTGCGGACTGCCTGTCAACCCGAGTAAAATGGAGTTAGTCCTCTTCACGGGAAGGTGAAACAACCCTGTTTTTGAACCATCCTCAATTGGGGGAGGGCCGCTGGTACTTTCTGACAGATGTCATGGAAGCTTAATATAGGTGCTTTGTATTGTTGTGAAACGATGGGAGCTCTTTCCAAGGGTGGTGCACTAGTTGTACGAGATGGTGGTGAACCCCAATCTATTTTACTGGGTATTGGTCTGGTGGGATGCACTAGACACGCCATTTTCTACAAAAAAGAGGCAGTGCAGCGAATGGCTCTGGTTGGGATCAGTGGGGCCATGTGCACTACCCCTGCCCTGGCATTGAATGTTGTGCTGACTCTGTACCCAGTTAATATTGTAGAAAAAATAGGCGCAGCTCGAGCGCAATTAAGATCCGAAATTCTGGATATAAGCACGCCCAATGTGGCTACTCCAGCATTCTATTCAGCTTCGAAATCATACCTAGCAAGACAGACAACTGTGACCCGGGCTCTGCTCCGGTTAAAAAATTGTCCGACTTATACTGCCGCAACAGACGAGTGGGGAGCGGAGAACTTATCTTGAAAAAGGATTATGTCGAACCTGTTTGCAGATGGGTCAAAGCTGGATGTGAGAGCTGGGAGGGGTTGTGTTTTCTTCTAAGAACTCGGATTCAGCATGAAAATCCAGGCTACCCGACCATTGTAGCGCCTTCCAAGTGGAGGATACCAGGCTATTATGGCATTCCTCGCAACTGCCATGCGTATCTCTTGCCCAGAGCTGGTATTCTTGAAACGGATGTGGTTAACTCCAGGATACTAAGAATTTCTATCGCAACCTTTACTTCTGGATCAGCTAAGCAAGCGCTAGAGTGACACCACCTCTTTTCGAGTGTCGAGGTTCTTTTCTCCAGTGGTTGGCCTAACCTTACCTACTGTTGCCGAAGTTGTAATTACTTTCAGACATATGAAAGGTGCACATTGACAAGGCCCACTAGAAACCCGAGCATAATGGCTTTCCTTTTCTAATTATTCACCCAGCAAAAGTTTTGTACTATTTACATCTTCTTCTTTTCAGGCAGCTAATCCCGTATCCATGGGAAAAACTCGCTCAAAACAACAAATCACCAAGGATGGCGCATTTAGTGATGATCCAACGAAACCCTTTGCGTCTCAAGTACTAAATGTTATCGTGCATGGCGATGCAGCGTTCGCAGGTCAAGGTGTGAATCAGGAATGTCTTAACATGGCCTATGTACCACATTTTGAAGTGGGCGGCAGTGTGCATTTGATTATTAACAATCAGGTCGGCTTTACAACACCCGGTGAACGTGGTCGTTCCACAGCTTACACTTCCGATCTGGCTAAAACCATACAAGCACCTGTGTTTCATGTAAATGGCGACCATCCCGACATGGTGGCGCTCATTACACGTTTGGCTATGGAATATCAACAAGAGTTCCGTAAAGATGTTTTCATCGATATGAATTGCTTTCGACGTTGGGGTCACAATGAGATGGACGATCCTACATTCACAAATCCAAGTATTTATAAAATCATACATTACCGCAAGTAAGTTTTAGGTGCTATATTAGGTGCAGGTAGTTTGTATTGAATGTCATCACTTTTGGGTTTAGATCCGTACCAGATTTGTATGTGGAAAAGTTAGCACAGCAAGGCGTCTTAACCAGCGAAGAAACAAAAGCGTTACGTCAGACGTATTGGGATTATTTGGATTCAGAGTTGGCTGCATCAAAATCGTATGAGCCACAAACGAGCTACTTAAAGAAACAATGGACTGGTTTAATAAATGCTACCGCACAACTTACTACTTGGGACACAGGACTTGATTATCAATTGCTTAGTTATATTGGACATCAGAGTGTCAATCATCCGGAGGACTTTGTAAGCATACTCACTTGCACAGAAAATACCACTTGTGAGTTTTCACATTTCTTTACGCCAACAGAACGTCCATCCACATTTGTTGAAGACCCATATTGAGGGACGTCGCAAAAAATTAGATTCCGGTGAAAGAATCGATTGGTCTACAGCTGAAGCTTTAGCGATCGGTAGTCTTATGTATCAGGGGCACAACATACGTATTAGTGGTGAGGATGTGGGGCGTGGCACGTTCTCACATCGTCATGTTATGTTTGTTGATCAAAATACGGATGAAATTCACATTCCGCTGAATAGTATGAAAGGTGGTCTGGGGGGTAAGCTTGAGATTGCGCACAGTATACTATCCGAGGAAGCAGTATTAGCCTACGAATACGGAATGGCTATTGACGATCCGAATAAATTGATCATATGGGAAGCACAATTTGGTGACTTCGCCAATAGCGCGCAAATCGGCATTGACAATTTTATTGTTTCGGGTGAAAGTGAGTGTGCGTCAATTTAGAGCTCGATGGCCTGTTATTTGGCTTAAGGTAACCCTCATACATATCTATACAATTTATATTTTCAGCTAAATGGATGGATTCAAATGGTTTGGTTATATTACTACCGCATGGCTATGATGGTGCCGCATCAGAGCATAGTTCATGCCGCATTGAACGTTTTTTGCAATTGTGCGATTCCAAAGAAACCGCGCCTGATGGTGACAACGTCAATGTACATGTTGTTAATCCTACAACATCGGCTCAGTACTATCATTTGTTGCGTCGTCAGTTGTTGCGTAATTTCCGCAAACCACTAGTTGTGGTCGCACCGAAAATAATGCTGCGTCATCCGTCTGCCGCTTCTACATATATTGACTTTCAGCCGGGCACACACTTCCTCAATGTGATTGGTGAGTTGGAGGTTTGAAATGTAAAGCAAAGAGTTTGTTTTGTGCTTGCGAAAAGTTACTTTTGGGATTGGGTTGGACCAAATAGGTGATGCTTTAACTTTGATAGACAGAAAGTCACGTTACACTTTTAGGAGACGGACCTCCATGTTAAGAAATGAGCTTATACATGCGCTGGTAAATAACTCAGTGGTGTAAAATCCTAGGGCGACTCCTGTAAGCATAAGAATTAAGCAAGTTTTTGCTCATGATTTCGACTAACACTTACATCTACCCCGATGTAATCCAAGGCCGATGTACACTCAAACCACGAATTCTCCACAGAACGCCACGCATGTACCCAACCGGACCAAAATAAAGGCGCCATTATGCGTAAAATAAGTAATGGAGAGAGACATCAGGCATCCCCCGACTACCCTCAATAGTACCACAGTAGACCACAGGGCTTTAAAAGCCTATTGCCTGTCCGAGTAAGTATTAAATTCGCTGGCGGTAGTGTCACTGGAGAGAATCTCACTCACTGCATCCTTAATTACCGCCAAGGGGCTAGTGCTAGTGTCGAGAGGGCCGCCGATACCTAGCACTCCACCGATGGCCACTCTGTAGCTCTTCAAGGGAACTGAAGCCTGCCTAGCCCTTTAGATTTTAAAAACAGCTTCCTATTAAGTATAATGCCAAGATATCCCAGAGATAACCCAATCTGAGAGTATTAGAGGCTCTACCCCACCGCTGGCAATCAGAAGGCAGGAATCTTATTGTGAAAAGAGCGCGCTCCGTTTTGCTGACCATCAAGTCAAAGTGTTCACTCGGCAACCACAGACGTTAAGGGGACAGCCCTTAATTACGGGGCTTGTAGAACAGGTCACGTTATTTATGGACGTCCCCTAAGGCTCAGCAAAAGTTCGTTTACGATCACAATCCAAAGTAGCTGAGACAGAACTCCGTCTTGTGGTGTATCCCTGCACAACTTCTTCTGGATTGAAGTCCCACTTTGCTGCGACAGTTCTTCAGTGCAAGAGCTTGTCAATAAATTTAACAAGGGGCCACTTTACTCCTAAACAAATCAGCACGTTCAATATTCGCGAACAGTAAATCGCAGAACGCGCCTTCAATATCCAGAGGGATGCCCAGAACAAATTCCTTACACTCTACGAAGTGCGCTATTTGTTTTACTATCCACTATGTTCAGATCAATCAGACGACTCAGCGTATTCTGAAAAACCGACGAGAGCCTGATTGGTCTGAAGTCCGTATAAGATATTTGAGAGATCTTGCTCTTCGAAATTAAAAAAACCTTGACACTTAATATTCCAAGACTTTGGTATGTAACCCAGTTCTCCAGTCCAAGCAAGTTGGCTTTCAGCCAGGGCGATAGCAGTCATTCCTACAGAGTGGACAACTGCCGCCACTGCAGAGAGTGCTTCCTGCGCGAAGGAGATGTCGGGTCACCCTCTAGTCACTTTGGGCAGCTTAACTAACCCGATACTGATTTTATATTTCAGGTGATACAACGGTCAATCCCGACCAAGTACACAAAGTCATACTTTGTTCGGGCAAACATTTCTTTGTTTTAGACGAAGCACGCAAAAACAAAGGCATCACCGATACAGCGCTGATCCGTCTTGAATCGTTATGTCCATTCCCTGCATACGAAATACAGCAAGAGGTTGCTAAATATAAGCAAGCTAAGAGTAAGTAAACTTCAATTCATTATCTAACATACAGACATACATACATACTAGGGTAAGTCGATTTGCATGGACGAAAGTTAACCGATATCGCGCCATCGATTTTTCGATAGGTTCTGGGCTCAGGAAAAAAGTTCCACTACGCATACCCAAAAAAATAATTTTCGAGCCTGTCAAATTTCATTTTTTTTTACTTTTTTGATTTTTAAGGTTTTTTTCATGACAAAATTGTCCGCTAAAAACGTTGGCGATAACAGTTTTTTGAAAAAAAATTTTATTTTCTGGTTTTGGAAAAGTCGATTTTTCGACCAAAACAAGTCCCAAAAAAACCGGTTCAAAAACTGGTTATCGCCAACGTTTTTAGGGCATCATTTTAAGTGGGACAGGAAATATGAGACAAATTCGTTTTCATCGAAAACATTTTTGCATATATGCTGAAAAAACCCTTAAAAAATGGCGAAAGGGTAAATTTTTTGACCAAAACACTCCCCAAAACCCAAAAAATATTGTTTTAAAAAAAAAACTGTTATCGCCAACGTTTTTAGCGCACATTTTTGGGTCGGACAGGGTATATATGAAAAGTTTACAATCAAATGAAAATTTTTTTAGTAGGTCATGAAAAAAACCGTAAAAATCAAAGTCGAAAAAAGTCAAAAAAATAAAATTTCGCATGCTCGGAAATTTTTTTTTACGTATGCGTAGTGGAACTTTTTTTTCCTGAGCCCAAAACCTATCGAAAAATCGATGGCGCTATATCGGTTAATAAATCGACCCAGTCTAATACATACATACATACATACATACATACATTTTATACCTTGAACATTCCTTCTTTGAACGCAACCTAACCAAATATGCTTTGTCGTTCTATGCAATTTACCTACAGCCTTTGTATGGAGCCAAGAGGAACATCGTAATATGGGCGCTTGGTGCTTCGTACGCCCACGCTTTGAGTATTTCATTGGCAAACAGGTAAGATATTGGTGAAATTTTTATTTGAGTTAGAGAGACATTAGCCGCATTAACCGTGATTACTTTACACTTCTACAGTTGAACTACATTGGCCGTAATGAAGCGCCCACCACAGCTACTGGAATTGGCAAAGTACATAAACGTGAGGCAGAAGAGATTGCTACTAAGTCTTTTATTTAAGTCAGATTGTGTGAGCTGCCAAAAATATGTATTTTGCTAATTTAATTTAATTGTATGAACGTTGCGCTGTGAAAATGAACGAAAAAATATTTTGTATGTAATTTTTTATACATTAAAAAGTTCCTTATAAAGTAAAATAGAGGTAGATGGACCTTATCATTATCTGCATTAGAAAGAGAAGTCGAAAGAGGGTTTATAGTATTTGACAGATATTAAAAAACGTTGTAATAATTTTATATATTGCAGAAATCGTCGTTTTGTTAAACAAACGATCATCAGCAAATCACTACACCACGAGCACTGCTATAAACATACCTTCATAACCTCACATAACCGTGCCACGAAATGCTAATCTTAGAATCAATTCTTAAAGAAATATGCTATACATCACCATTTAACAATCTTACCGCATTATCCGATACTGCATTTATGCCACAAGCCCAAAATCATATTTCTTTTAACAATGCATTATTCAACCACGCACATAATTAATAAAAGTACATTACTTCGCTACGTTGTGACATCACATCACACAGATACATTGCCCGTAATCGTATCATTGTGATTTTTCCTTTTTAAATGATTTTACTTTCAAATCAGGCGGTCGTTGTTACATATTACCCTATCGTAGATAATGTTATCATGTTCTTACATTCATCGTCATGTACACCTAACTTACCATATTTTCATAGCGTTTGTGTTAGCCTAACTTATAAGCATACTACTTTGTGATCGTCAAATCAGGGTATTTGAGTCATGTAGTCATACAATTTTTTCACTATGCCATCATGTGATGTATCACATTTTCATTTTACTTGTATCATGTGATAAGGTTGATCACAATTTTAAAATGTTATCATGGGATTTCTTATAAGCATAAAATTATTGCACCTCGAAGCATGAAATTACATTTTTGTATATCACAATGTAATGATATCACTATGTTATCGTACCATCAAATATCACAACTTCATTGTGCATAATCATATCACACTATATTATAAAAAAAACATGAACCATCTCTTAATATCACAGCATAATGTTAATGGGTTATATTGGGGCATCGCATCGTAGCAAATATCACTGTATGACGCTTTTATCAATCTATCACGTGTTATTATTATCATGTGGTCTCTTGAATGTCAAATGACATTTCCTTATAATGTCATGTATGTAAAATGTTCACTGTAAATATAGCAACGTGTGATCTTGAGTACCAGTCATGTTGCTATTTATATAAACAGTTAAGTCTATGTAGTTTTTTATGAATCATGTGATTTGTTATAATCATTATATAATTAATCATGATATCACATTTTCGTATAGCATCGTGTGATATTAAAGAAAAGAACAATTTTTAGAATTTTTGTATTTTGTAGATTGTAGTAGTTAGAGGTCTTTCTGAAAATATAGAATACATTTTTCCGTTGCTGCTGCATATACTCTTTTTATAGTAGTTATAGTATGAAGAAAAAAACTAAATTTTTCTCTTAAAATATTTATTAGAAATACGAAAAAATTTACAAATCATGGTATAAATATTATGTAAGCAAAAAAAAACGCAGCATACAACTTTGAAATCCAATGACAGCACTGAGCGAAGCAAAAATAAGGATTCTTAAAAAAGTCAAAACATTTTTTTTTAGTTGTGGCGAGGATGAATGCAAAAATGTTGAACTGGTTAATCCATATCAGTGTTAATATGATACTTTGTAATGTATGTAAGAGGTGACTAATTTTTTTCACTGATTAAACTAATTAGTATTTCTGAAATAACTGTAATTATGAAGTTGTTAAAAAAAAAATCGATTGAAACTTTAACACGTGTGATAAGTTTATCCGGCACATTCAATAATCGGTGTTTCTACAAAACATACATACTACCTACAAATTCATTACATCTGGGGAAAAAACTACACTAACCAATTTCAGCTGAGGGAGAAGAGTTGCAAATTTCTTTGGTAGGGGCTTCGCTGTCTTGTATAACATTTCAGCACTTTTTAACTCATTTTCTCGTTTAAGCTCTGCTTTTGTCCTTCTTATTTATGTTGTTGTTATCTCTTTGCTTTACATTTATTGTGAAAATTCATTCATATTTTAACACGGATTTTCTCCGTATACCTTCTCTAATGTTGTGTAAAAATCAGCCGATATATCGAATGCGCATTTCAGAAGTCACATCCAAAATACAATCGATACTAAACATGTTATGAGTAATATGAATCCTTCACGACAAGTAGCGTTATCCCAACCGCATTCCAGATCCGCTTTGAGTGACTAAAAAAATTAAAAATTAAAAAAAGCAATCAGGATTTAAGTGTAGATATGCACTATCTATACTGTATAAGTATAGATGTATATAAAATAAAAGCCAAAATCTAGATCAGAGTAAACATCCATTCATATACTTTTTGGAAAGTGGGCGGTGTCACGCCCATGCAATATAAAGTTTGTCTTTGTCATATTTGCGCAATGATACTAGTCTTACATTTGGATTCTGGGTCTTATATATGAGAAGTAGAGTTATATGGAGTGGGAGAAAGAAAGGAGTAGGGACATTGGCAAAGAGGCTAGAAGAAAGGGAGTAGAAAGAGGAAAAATAACGTCCATGGCATGTGTGCAGACCGCACATTTAAAATGTTGCCCCCTTCATAATAATTATTTTATAAGAGTTTAATCTGTTACAGTATCCAAATCAAAGTTGGGCCAGTGTAACTCTTGCCTTCCATGGGACTCCGCGTTCCTCTTCGGCAACAGGTGGAACTTGCTCCTTAATAACCGCATTTGCGAGACCTGATAAACTCTGTGTGGATGTTGTTGAGGGCCTGTCGATGCACCTTTGGATCAAACGGCTAGATTATGTGGTGCCGGATATCATCTTGGTGCTTACTGCGATGTATCCTTATTTTCCGGGGAACTTTCAGTGTTCTGTAAGCTTAGTTGGGTTACAAGATTTTAGGAACTGTGAGCTAGCCTTGAGGCTTAGTTCGCCTACGTAGAACCGGTAACACAGCTTACGAAGTTGATGAAGGCAACGTTTGACCAGAATCTCTGGAGAAGACAATCGGTACATAACTTGACGTTATTATATCAGCAAAGCTTGAAATGATCTGGAACTAAACTATATCTTATTTGGCCATCAATAGCAAGAAGAAAATCAGTCAATAAACGATCTTAGGTTTGGCGCGTGAGTAAAAATACTGTCTTTTTTGCACTACGGGAGGGAGTTTATACTACAAACTATCTCTAAGCTAAATCAATCGAGGACATAATGTTGGACAGGGACGGTTCTCGTGGCACTTGATCTGTCAAATGCATTTGACACGGTCAATCACGCCACTCTCCTCCGAGATCTGGATGAGACACCGCTCCCTGCCGGCCTTAAGAGGTGGACCGCTAATGACCTCAATGGTCGACAGGCAACAGTCAAATTTAGGAACAAGAAATAGACCACGAAGAATAAAACAAGGGGTGCCGCAAGGTGGTGTTCTCTCTCCCCTCTTGTTTAGTTTCTATATTTCGAGACTTCCCCCCCCCCCCAACCAGAGGGAGTCTCCATTGTTTCCTACGCTGACGACTGCACGATAATGGCCTCGGGCAAGGGTCCCTCCATTGATGAACTCTGTATTAGAATCAACAGTTACCTCCATGACCTTTCCAGCTTCTTCACCGAGCGTAATCTGACCCTGTCTCCGACTAAATCTACGGCGACCCTGTTTACTACATGCAATGCGCAGATGGGGCAAGAGTTAAATGTCCACGTAGATGGAGTACCTCTACCTACTGTCAACCACCCAAAAATCTTGGGTGTGACATTTGACAACGGCCTCACCTTCGCTGGTCATGCCACCGCAATAGCCTCAAAGGTACAGAGCCGCAATAAGATCCTCAAGTCACTGGCCGGCAGTACTTGGGGAAAAGACAAAGAAACATTGCTTGCTACATATAAGGCTATTGGCCGGCCGGTTATAGACTATGCTGTGCCTATATGGTCGCCCAACCTTTCTGACACCAACTGGAGGAAATTGCAAGTCTGCCAGAACACCGCCATCAGAACTGCTACGGGATGCCTGCTTATGTCATCTGAGTCTCACCTCCATCAAGAGGCAAAATTTGTCAATGTTCAAGAGCACGCGGAACTCTTGAGTAGACAGTTCCTTCTGAACTGTCACAAACCTAGCCATCCAAACCGACATCTTTTGGATGTAGCACCGCCCCCCAGAGACATAAGGCATCATATCTCTTTGCCGTTTGATCTGCGGAACCATAGACGGGCTCTAAATGACCTCCACACTGAGTCGGTAGACAGATCCCTCAGATCTCGGCCTGTGAATCCCGTTATTAATACTCAACCACCTGAATTGGCTGAAGAGGAGCGTGTACTTCCGAGGGAGACTAGAGTCATACTAGCACAACTTCGCTCTGGATATTGTAATAGGTTAAACTCTTACTTATGCAGACTGAACCCCAACATACCAAATACATGCCCTGCATGTGGTATGACCCCTCATGATACCATACATCTCTTTTCCTGTTCAGTTGAACCCACTCTTCTAACACCCACATCACTCTGGTCCAACCCTGTGGAAACTGCGCGTTTCCTCGGAGTTCCGTTAGAAGAGCCTGATGACAATTTAGAGTGATCGAGCCCATTGGGCAGGGCGAAGCACTGTTAACAACAACAACAACAACAGGACATAATGTTCATAGATAAAGTGCATACCACTACTTCATAATATAAATTGGTAGCTCATCTTCACGATCTTCTTTTCTAAACTTACCTCCATTAACTGCTGTCCGCCTTTGTTATCACAGCGCGTCTCACGTAGATCATCATCATGATCATCACAATTATGTCGTCCATATACTTGACACGGTGAATTCATGAAGGTTCGGAACACAGTATCGGTCCATGTTTGGGATGAGCATATATACTGACGCCGTTTGCGTTGCCAAAATTCTACCCAACTTAAAATTTGAAAAAACCATATTTAAAAAAAGAAAAACATGCAATACCAGTTTTAGCTTTCGCTTAATCGAAAATTTTGTGTTAGGTGCGCCTAAAAGTATGCAACTGTGAATGAATGAATATAATAAAGAATCTTGCTTATTTTTAGGCGCCTTTGGCAACAGAGTTTAGTAGCAGCTAAAATCGAGAGCCACTTAGAACTTACCCTAAATCGCAATCACAGTTCAAATCAGTGTTGGACATTTTCAAATCGGTCAGAAAAACGCTATTCGGCAGATAGGGCACATTACCCGTATTCGGATTAGGTATCTTTTTCAGCATACGATTATTGTAGCGTATGTCGATCGAGATATTACGCACACGTCCCAAATGTTTAAAGAAATTTGTTGGTATTTCTTTCAGTGTAGTATTAAAAAGTTGCATGTACAGATACGGCGAACGCATGCCCTAAAGAAATATATAAGGCCATAAACAATGTACGTTAGGGTGGGTTGAACAAAAATCTTTCACGCGGTTAATATGTATACTTTATGAAAAACTAAAACTTTAACTTAATTTTAAAATGATTTTACTTAACATTACTATAATAAAATATATAATTGATTGGTATGTTTAGTTTCGAGGAAAAAATTTATTTTTAAAGAGGTTCTCGAAATTAAAGGCTGTTTAGAAAGCCAATAGAAAGTCAGAAGTTAAAAAAAATGTTTCTTTTTATTTATGTAATCTATGTAAAAAAAATAAATATATTTTATTTGTTTAAGAATTAGAGCGAGTTAAAAAATCACATTTGGAATTTTTTGGTTTTTAGAAAAAAAATATTTTTTTTTGAAATATTATATATTTATTTAAAAGTCGATTCAGAATGTTAAGCAAAAATTTATAAAATTAAATTAAAATTTTCTTTTTTATAAGGCAAAAATTCTAACCCCCTGCTAAGAAAAAAAACCATTTCAACTTACCCTAATGTCCACACAAAGTTCTTATCTTTTAGTTCTATGTAAGCACTCACCTTCAAAATATGCTCATTAAGACTACTAAATTGTGGTCCACTAAAGGTGATATTCGTTAGTTTCGATGGTAAATGACCTTCCATTTCACGTGCCAAATCTGTCGGTTGTCCCATTTGTACTTGTTGTATATCCTGATTTGGACCAGATCCTTTCTTAATGATGCGCGTAAATGGCTGTGGCGCCTCAATCCATAGCTCTCGTATATTGTAATGATGTCGCAGCAAATGTGGTATGTTGAAATGTTCCAAATGTGAATAAGCGGTGAGTTTGAGCGAACGAAGATGTGGCAATGAATCTAAACAACCATACTCGAAATAGTGCAACCGGAAATTGGATATGTCCAACATTTCCAAATCTTCATTGACACCATCAAAACTATTGTTGTTAAGCGATGTGATGGGATTGCCTGAAAGCATTAATTTCCTGTGAAAAGGGAAGAAATAGTATTCAGCAAGAGTCATTTAAAAAAAGAGAGTTTATAAATAGGTATGTATGTAATATAACTGGAAGCATACAAATTCACAGGGGGCCGCTTTCAGATGCTGAGGGGGCTATTTACAGCGATATCTTTGAGTACATGTATCAGACAATATGGGATGGATAATAATGGATTCGAGCAACGACTTGTTATGTAGATGGTTGCGACGAAGTATTGATGCGTCATGACAGCGGTGGCCCTGTTGTTGTTGCTACTGCAAAATACTCTCCGAAAGTTAAGGAAGGAAGTGTTACGAATATCGGCATTCCTTTTCGTTAATGAATCCGATAGGCGACGGTTTTAGCACCTTCTGCCATCTTGCGATAGCTAATGATGCTCGAAGAAGATAACTGTCAGGTTCAGACAGTTTGAAATGCTTGCTAACTTCGTCGAAAATATATACTGGGTGGTGGTTGGAACTTGTGCTTTTTAGAAAAAATGGTTCAAGCTTTAAATAACTTCATATCGATTTCCCTAGCTCATATCGACTGTCCTTTATTTTAGGGGTTTTGAGACCTCATTCGTTTATACATTCGATCATCTTTTAATGGCGCTTAACCGCCTGGGCGATTTTGGCCATTAAGTACCAAATCATGGTTTTAAGCTATAAGAGGCACCAATTGAAAACACCACAGGAGGCCAAGTCTTCCCCCACCTGTTTTTTTTCTATCTGAGTCGGGTCCTCTCATTCTTCTGTTATGCATTTGTATAACATGCACATAGCCAGCGAAGCCGCGTTGGGTTTTAATGTGCTGCATTAAGCTCATATCTGCATTAAGCTTTCGAAGAACCTTTGCCTCGTTTACTTCAAGGGCTATCTTCTTCTCTCTACCTTCGACACCTTTCATGATATCGAGTCACACAGCAGGGCAGTTTAATAAGAAACTTTTGAAGCGTGATATTTATTTGTCGAGAGACCCACAAACGAAACCGCTTGCGACGCGCTTTTTAACGCCAACTGCAAAGATATCAATATCATACGTCAGAGGTAGAGGACATTTAAGTTCCAGCTGGAAGCATGTACCCGTCTCAGCATATTTTGCATAAGAGGAGTTAATGCATGCTTTTGACAACCTCCGCCTCTGTGCTTGAACAGCTCAGTGGATAGTAAATAATTTTCTGCAGCTTAGTTATTTTTCAGACGGAATATTGCCATCATATAGCCGCTGCACCATAGTCGGATGGTAGTACTTTTCAGATTCAATAAGCAATAAAGCAATGTGGAGAAGTGTCCCCTCCTTAACTTAAGTACTTTTATCAACAGTTATGGGCAAATATTCACCTCAATCAATACTCACCTCAAATGCGGCAGCGACTGTGTCATTAGCGGTACATTGGTCAAGTCATTGTTGGACAAATCGATCATACGCAAATTACTCATATTGAAAGCCAATTCCTGAGGTATCGATGGCAACTCATTGTAGCCCAAACGTAATTCACGCAAATACTTCAAACGTATTTCAGGAATGGTGCTCAACGAAACATTTTCCATGCCCAATTTGATTAGTGAATTCTCCAAACCCATAAATGATTTGTCCATTACTTTAAGATCACGATTGTGTGAGAGATCGAGCACGGCAAGGCGTGGCATTGTTGCAAAAACAGCGTCATCTATGCGTAGCAAATAATTGTAGGAGATATCGAGGTAGCGCAGAGACTAGAAGCGTAAAATGTATAAAAAAAATATTGAGCTTAGAAGAGTTTTAGAAGTGTAAACTCACCCTGAATTTATTCGATAAATCCATGCTGTGTATGGTGGAAATAAAATTATTGGATAGATGCAGCTCACATAGGGTTAAAGCAGCCAAGCTCGATAGCGACGACGAGGGTATTTTGAGTAGCATATTGTGCGAAACGTCCAATCTGTGGGAATAATTACATATGTATTAATATACAATTTCCTCGATATATTTCTTAGAAATTTCTACTTACTTTTCCATGCCGCCATTATAGAAGAGATTATCGGGTAAACCACGTAAATGATTATGTGACATATCGACCACGCGCAACGCGTAAATGGGTTTGAATATGTCTTGAGGTATGTCCGTTAAGTAATTGTGATCCAGATAAATAAGCTAAAATAGTAGATGATAACTTAAGAAGATTTATGCAGTAAGTAGAACATCTAAGTTTGAATGGGGTCAAGGAAAACTTTCACAGAAATTTAAAAAAAAAATTTAAATTTAGTTCATAGAAGAAGTAAGTCGTTATAACTTTGGCTGTCTGGACCTTCAGAAAATGCATCAATCACCTTACCAACTATGGTTTGCTGAGCCCCTACTCTGTACTTCTATTTGAAAGGCTGCTCTGCTCGAACGCAGAAATCGATTCTAATACACATCGATACTCTGTAATTCGTTCCAATACACTTTAGAAGATATTCCATAATGGTAGGCATCACTGTTTCACAAATTTCAAACGCAAATCAAAATACAAAAACAAATTGCATAGATCTTAAGTACAGCATTGGACGTCGCCGCTGCACATTTCGCAGTAGCGCAGGTGATAAGCATCTCGTCGGACGATTCATTTTAATTTTGTTATTTTATTTTTTATTTATTTTATTTTAAAATACCTACCAATGTTGTACCTCACATCCTTCAATTATTTTCCATTAACAGCGATTGATTACCTCTTTCTGCGATATTTTTGATAACAAAAAAACACTAGTAATCTACATTTTTGTGGATTACCGTTTCCTAAATTGTTGTCGAATAGAATTTTCTAAATTTCGACCATTTTGCCATATGTTTTCGAAATAGGGAGTACAAAATTTTCTACAATCGAAAGGGGGATAAATCCAATTTCTTACAAAGTACTAATCACTCGAAAGCGAACAAATTTTCTTTCGAATAGAACTACAGAGTAACGGCCCTGATCTAGTTTGATAAAACTCAAAAAATTAAGCTGGGAAGTTGATTTCTTAAGCAGTGTTTTAAGCCGATGCCGCACATTATTGACGGGAATTAATCTTTGTCTAGTCTAGGCGATTTTGGCTGCTGGCATCGCTACGTTATGAATGAAGAAGTTTTTTATCCCCACCATGTAGTCGTGTAGGCGGTAGTTAAATAAGTAAGTATATACAAGGTGGCGCAAAAGTAAGCTTCCGATGTTCAGGATATCGGTTGTGGCACGTGCAGTGTGTGCTGTTGCACCGTCTTGTTGGAACCACATGTTTTCCAATCCCAATTCATCAAGTTGCGGCAAAAAGAACTCGTTGATCATTGCTCTGTAGCGCTCACCATTCACAGTAACCGTTTGGCCCCGACCGATTATTGGTCAAATAAATAGTCAGCAATATTCCGCGTTCTGGAGCAGTGTAGCGTAACATTGTTTATTAACGTGTATTTCGCATGTGTTTACTACACAAATGTCAAAACAGAACTGACTTTAGGGGCCAATCGCAAAATTTATAGCATTTTCTGATAGGAGGATTACTTTTGCGCAGTAACCGTTTTTCACCGACCGATTATTGGTCAAATAAATAGTCAGCAATATTCCGCGTTCTGGAACAGTGTAGCGTAACATTGTTTATTAACGTGTATTTCGCATGTGTTTACTACACAAATGTCAAAACATAACTGACTTTAGGGGCCAATCGCAAAATTTATAGCATTTTCTGATAGGAGGATTACTTTTGCGCCACCCTGTATCTTTACTACTTTTACAATTTTGTATAGAAAGGCATTAGCTCCACTCCATATAAGCGCAATATACCTGCAATTGTTTGGTATTTTTAAAAGCATCAAAATCCAGCTCGTGTATGCGATTATAGGACAGATCCAGCCATTGTAAATGTGGCATATTTCCAAAAACATCACGTGTAGTATTCTAAAAACAGGAAATGAGAAAAAAAAATATTTTTAAAGTAATATTTAGGAGATGTTATGGAGGATAACAAGTATGGTGAATTATTGCATTTGAACATTATAAACAAATCAATTTTGCAGAGTTGTATGTACTTAAATAAATAGTTCTAATTCCATAACTACATGTATGCCTAGATTTATCATTAAAGTTAAATTTAATTTTATTTTATCATTTTCACAAACTCACCATCAATGAATTATAACCCATGTAAAGGTGGGTCAATGAGATTTCCGCCGCCCGGAAATAACCCGGATGTATTAAGGAAATGTTGTTGTGTGATAAGTCAAGTAATTTAATATTTGAGTGATACATTGAACCTGTAGGCAAATGTTCGCTGTCTAATCAGTGCATCAAAATTTAGCTAATAATTGAATTTTGTTCAAATGGTTTTCATATACTCACCATGATCATTTCGACCTGACCATGAACTATTGTACATTAACATTTTGATTTGATTGTGACTCACATTGACATTCAGATTGGATAGTGTGCCCACCTATTAAAATTTATTAAATTTTTTTATTGGAAATAATGAATGAATTTGCTTACCTGGTCAAAATAATCGAAGTTGAAGTTAGGTAAATTATTAAAAGCCATATCGAGGATTTCCAACTTTGGTAGATTCTGCAATGAAAGTAGGGCAGTTAGTGATGTAAGCGCCAAAAACTGTGAGAAACTTTTAAGTTAGATTTATGAGTAGATTGCAGGAACGCAGTTAAAAGTTGCACACCACACAAAATTGGAGTACAAACTCGACCATCGCTTTTAATTCGTGATGTGCTACTTTTAATTTGCTCGGATCCGGTTGCGGTTCGCTTGTCATTGGGTAAGAATCTCAATATTGCAAATTCTTTTTTTTAAACTAATAAACAATGACCGGATATCTAAAACCTCATATTCGTAACATCCCTAATTCTTAATATACCTGAAACGATTCCTCCGCCAAATTATTTAATTTATTGCCACGCAAACTCAAATGTTCCAGCTCGTCTAAATTCATAAACGCTCTTCGTTCGATGCGTTCAATTTTATTATCGTCCAAATGCAATTTGCGTAAAGCCTAAGGAGTACAAAAAGCAACGTCTTAGTCAAATTTATTAGTAATGAAAACTCTGCTACTCACCTCCAAGTCAAAGAAAGTGTGCTGCGATACTTGAGTTAGATGATTGAAGCGCAATGATATTTCTTCCAATTTAGAATGTATGTCACCCTGTAGCAAAGAAGCAGATTCACAGCAATAAATATTTTAAAATTGAAACCTAATTTTTTTTTCTAAAACCAACTTATGCAATTGGCCAATTATCATGGATGTGGGGTAATTTGCATTCACCTGAAATGTGCCCTTCATAACCTGTTCAATGCGATTATCGTGCAATTCCAGCAAACGCAAATTCTTTAAGAAATGAAAACTTGTATCACTCATGCTAGTAATTTTGTTATTACTAAAATCTAGTTCTTGCAATGAAGTTAAATGTCGTAATGGATCTGCCGGTAATGCAGTGCCTGTGAAGCCATGCGAAATTTTCAACGATATGAGTGAGTGACCAATCTAAAATAAATAAGGAATAACAGTTTAAATTATATTAAAAGAATTATGGAAGTGGATAATGATGGGATATATTTTTTAGCGTAGTACTCTAACCATTCGAAACCGGTACTCTTGTACTTTCTTGTACTTAGTACTGGTCTAATGGAGCTTATTAGAAAGGTATAACTGTACATGCCAGAGATGGTGTGGAAGTTGATAACAATAAATACGAAATTGTACAACTTCTTAAAAGCTGCCAACGCTTTATTGATTCGACAGGAAGTTTCTGTCACTAGCTCGCGTTTCGCGTCATTACATATCGACGGATGAGTGGAAGATCAACTTATTTCAAAATATTTTTCAAAAACGCCCTATCTCAGAATTTCTTTGAAGAATTCCCCACCTCAAAATTGTTTTCAGTAACGCCTTATTTCAAAATCTGGTTTGAGAATGCCCTATCTCAGAATGAGTTTCAAAAACACCCTATCTGAACCAAAATCCAATAAATTTTTAGCTTAGGGCGTTTTTGAATCAAATTTTAAATAAAGCATTGTTGAAAAGAATTCTGAGATAGGGCGTTTTAGAATCAAATTTTGAAAAAGGGCGTTATTGAAACAAGTTTTGATAAAGGGCGTTTTTGAAATAGGGGGATCTACCACTTAGCAGTCGATATAGTATTGTAATTGGCATGTAAATAGTGAACTGAGTGATCTGTTAATAGCCGCGAACCATTTTAAGTTAAAAACAGGATTGAACTTCCTGAAACTGCGATAAACTTGGCAATTGACAGCCAGGACACGTTGATTGCAGAAAGATTAAAGTGGACTCTTGCGGGATCGGCACTGTCTTGTAGTGAGTCAAGATGGACAAAATAATAGTCAAATTCAATTGAAGTTGTTTTTGTTGTTGTTGCAAAATTTGAAACTGCGAGGCACTGTGTCTATTTGTGAACCAAAGTTAACACCCAAAATAATGTCAGAGCAGAAAATACAGAGTGCAATGAATGCATTCCGATACTTAAAATACTTGGCAACTCTGATTTCAAATATAAAACTCACCTCATGAAACGCATCATTCTCGATTGTCTGTATACCATTCTCGCTAAAATCCAAACGCTTCAAACCACGTACATGCTTAAACGCATGCGATTGTATTGTGGAGAGTTGAGCGCGCGTTATTTGCAAATCCTCCAATTCTACGCCGAAATCCTTAAAATCATCCGGTCCTATTGAGGTGGCACTACCCATGCGTGACATTGCCAATGAACGCATATTCCTCATTCTGGTCATACTTTTTGCAAATAAATAAATTTGTTTTTGGCCGTAAGTCAATGTCAAAGAAACGAAACTTACTTGCGAAATGTTTGTAGATTTGTTGGATCATTCTTATCGCCGCTCAAATCCAATTTTAGCAGAGTATATTGCATAGTGTTGAAAGTCTCCAATGGTTGTTCAATTTTGATTTTATTATCGCGCAAACTAATAACTCTGCATGGACATAGGTCAAAACATAAACGTTCATGTGTATGTTGGGATGGATAAATATATGTTTGCAATAGTGTAAGAATAGTGTACAATGAATGTAAAAAACGGAAATTAATCGCTTGTGGTATGAGGTAATGATTGATTTGTGTTAGTGTTAATTGACATACTCTACATAAAAACAAACATTGTTTGCAAAAACACACAATAACAAAAGTAAATCCCTTAAGACTTTCCTCATTAACATTAAACGTTGGTAATTCGTACACAATGGTTTTCAAATTGGCCAATAAGGTCACATACTAATCAGAAGCATTGGCTATACGCCTAAAAGCATGCTAAACGTGCAAATTAAAAAACCGCGCCGTATTTGCTAATGTGTGTGTGTGTGTGTAAATATTTGAGAGCACTTAATTATACGTAAGTACGCAGTAGGAAAAGTGTTGTACATTACCAATAGTAGAAGTTAATACATAGTTAGTGAGATGGTAAAAGCCGAAGTGAGGGGCTTCTGCGGAATGCAGCGCTGTCACTTTCGACCCAGCCATGTCTTGTGAAATTCACACCTGCCCAGGGATATTAACGTGCATATATAAATCATTTAACGTTACTTTCCAAATTACTTAATTTTTTCAATGGTGATAGTTAGTTATTTGAGTGTAGATAGAGTAACTTAACTGTGTATACTTTCAAAATTGTTCTCATAAAAAGCAACGGATTTGTCAGACCTGTTTAATTTGATTAGTAATTAGTAATTAATTAATTAGACAGCTTTTTAAATGGGTTTGATTGTTTTTCAAGAAAATGCAGTTATTAATTGATTACGATTAGAAAAAAATCCAAAGAAACCGAAAAAAAATCTAAAATAATCAAAAAAAAGGTGTTTTGATTCCTTTTGATTACTTTATATTTTTTTCATTTTTTTTTAGTATTGTTGATGTGTAGATTTATGTGGTTCTACAACAATACTGAAAAAAATCCAAAATAGTCACAAAAAAAATTAAAAATAATCAAAACAACTTTTTTTTAATTATTTTTGGTTTTTTTAATAATCGTAAAAAATCATCATTTTTTTTAATTATTTTTTAATTAATTGGAAAGTTATCATTAATAATTGAAAGTAATGGCAATAAGTAATTGAAAATAATTAATCAAACCGGTAATCAGTAGTAATCATTATTTAACAGGTCTGGTTTTTGTATATAAAATATCTAATTTTATTCCTTTGAAAAGAAAAACTGATTTAAATAAGCCACCAGGTTCAACTTGAAGCTTTCTAACTTAAGAAATAAAAAAAAAACGAAGCTTTTAATAGTTTTAGGAGGGACAATGCTGAAGTCAATCTTAGTTACTTCAATATTTTAAGAATGGAATATGATTATTTCAATAACTTTTTATTTCAGCACTATTTGAATACCATAGAATCGAATGCATAGTCTAGTCTCAAAAGCTTTTGGAAATTTATAGACTACAGAAGGAAAACGACTGGTTTCCCAACCAACTCTCGGAATTATCTTCGATAGTACGGATCACTCTTTTGACTTGTTTGTAAATTTTTTTCAGAGAGTTTAAATGAATCACAGCATTATCTTACAACCCACCTTTCGCCCTTAGTCCTTTCTTTCTATAACATCCTTTTCAATCACCATAGAGGCCGTGCTCTCTACTATATCTTCGCTCAAGTTCAGTCCTGAACCGAACTCCCATGTATTTTCCCTAATATTCTTAAAGTGTTGCCATGACACATTACCTCTTCCCTTATTCAACCTTTTTCAGTACTGTATAAACAATGGTACTTTCTTGCAACAGTGGAAGTCATGCTATATTGTTCCAGTCTTTAAATCTGGAAATCGCAATGAGACCTATGTATATACAGAGGAAGGAATTTATTCGATCATGTTTCTTTTTCAATTTCTCAATTACAACACGGCTTTTTCCAGAAAGATCAATCTGCTCCTTCGTTGAGCAGGCACAAATGGATTTAATTTACACTGATTTACACTCTAAATCTTTGGATAAGGTTTGTCACTCTATACGTTTTCCGGAATTGGTAAGCTACGAAGTTGGCGGTTCTCTGATCGACTTCTTCGCTAGTTTTATGACAGAAAATTTTTTATTAAGTTAGGGAACGCAATTTCAGGTGTGCCTGTCGACGCTTGGTCTGGTATACCGCAGGGTACTAACATTGATTTACTTTTGTTTCTTTTATTCATTAACGATTTACCAAATTACTTTGAGTTCACAAAGTTCCTAATGTGCGCACGGTATTGATTTTAATCACAGTCGTATGCTTAAATTAAATTTGTATAGCATTTTTAGTTTATTTAGTTTTAATTAATTCATAATTTTACTAAATCTTGTCTTTAAGAAATTTCCAGTAGAGTTTTAACGAGATTTCGCACCATTTTTCATTTTGGCATGTTCAACTCATTACAATTTTTCTCGCTGGGTATGAGCTTATTCCAGTCAGTAGAAGCCCTATTGCTAACTTTTAAGCACAAATATTTTCCCCCAATTCGGCCAACGGAAACGATTCTTATATATTTGTATTCTTTTATTATTTTTTCTTGTGAGTTACTCGTTTATATTGCTTTGGTATTCAATTTAGCAAGTACTATAAGAATATACAGGGCGACTGAGAAAAATTAGAGAATTGGTGGAGCACAAAAACCGATACGCTCCACTGATCAGGGAACTTAGAACTTCAGTAATTAGAATCTCATTCATTTATTAGAACCTGTGCACAAGGATCCCCTTAACGATAGTCGTCAAACTCCCTGTATATATTGTATATTGCCCTGGCTTCCAGTACATTACAGCATCAGCCATTTTCTTGCTCAAGAAGTATTCTGTCCTTTTTATTGATGTTTGCTGGATATCGAAGGCTTTAGTGTGATTATGGGCGTGCTTGTCTTTTTGTTGTAGTCTATAATGTGTTCGCAACCTCGTACTTATTTTCCGTCTTGTTTGTCCTATGTAGTTCATTTCTCCATCTTTTTCGGTTTCCTATGTGAATCTTCTATTCCCGTGTTTGCTTGCTGAGAAACTCCAGTATTTGTTGTTGGTTGTTAAGATGCAGATGATATTGTCAACGTGTCTAACGTAGGATGTAACACCTAATGTGTAGTTGTTCTAAGCGATACAAGCTTGCTGCTCCTTTTGAGCTTAACGGCTACAAGTATCTCAATATTATTTATTCTGTGTTCGTAGTCCAGTTCCAGTGTACGAGGTGTGTTCAAAAAGTATCGCGAATTTTGTGTTTTTTCAAAAATTATTTATTTATTCATGAATATCTATTTTGTCCCCTTCAAAGTAATCCCCATGAGATATTATACACTTGTGCCAACGGTTTTTCCAATCTTCGAAGCACTTCAAAAAATCATTTTTTTGTATCTTGTTCAGCTCCTCCTTCGATGCCGTCTTTATCTCGTCAAGAGAAGCGTAACGTCGTCCTTTCATGGGCCTCTTCAGTTTAGGGAACAAGAAAACAGGGTCACAGGGGGCCAGATCTGGGGAATACGGTGGCTGCGGCATCATTAGTGTGTTGTTTTTGGCCAAAAAGTCGCGCACAAGCAACGATGCGTGAGCAGGGGCGTTATCGTGGTGCAAAAGCCAATTTTTGATCTTCCACAAATCCGGGCGTTTCTGGCGCATTGCTTCGCGCAAATTGCGCATAACTTGCAGGTAATATTCCTTATTGACCGTTCTTCCCTGTGGCAAGAACTCATGATGCACCACGCCCCTGCAATCGAAGAAAACTGTCAGCAAAACTTTCACATTCGACCGAACTTGGCGCGCTTTTTTCGGTCTTGGTTCGTGCGGCAGCTTCCATTGAGATGATTGAGCTTTGGTTTCCACGTCATAACCATAAACCCACGATTCGTCACCAGTTATGACCCTCTGGAGCAAATTTGGGTCGTCGCGGACAGAGTTTAACATCTCATTAGCCATGTTCATGCGATGCTGTTTTTGGTCACAATTGAGCAATTTTGGTACGAATTTCGCAAAGCAGCTGTCAACAATTAACTGAACATTCAAAATGGCCGAGCTTGTCGGCATAGGAGAGAGACATGAGTACCAACATAACGCCACAAAAAATTCGAAATTCGAATATACGTAACCAGCGAAAATTCAAAATTCGCGATACTTTTTGAACACACCTCGTATACTTCAAGTTTGTTTTCAGATGTTTGGGAAATTTATAGTTATAGTCTCATTGGAGTATCTCGGCTGTGAAGTTGAGGTAGCGCAATATCTGTCTGTAAAAGTAGTTAGATTTCTATGTGCAGGTCGCAATTAACACCCACCGCTGTATGGTGTGTACAGCTGATATCCATGGTACTGGGTTTAAAATCCACTCCATCAATACTAGAAGCTTAGGAAGTTCCGCTTTTTATCTGTGTTAGTTGGACACGCTGGAGCTAAGAATTTGAGTAGACTCATGCGCTCTTCATATCCACTTTAATAATAGATATTTTTATTGGTCACTTCGGTGCTAGATAAAATAGTTTTTGTGTTCCAAAATTTGTTTACAATTTTTGATTCCTCAATTGACTTATTACAGTTCAAGAACGGTTTTTTTACAAAATATAATACAGTTATTTTTATAATATGTGGTATGAATGTTATTATAAATAGAAAATGGGGAAAAAATTATAACAAACCATAGTTAATCGGTTCTATTTCGAGAGCTGCTAAGCTTCACTTATCAACTTACTTTTGGTGTAGAGCTCCCAATCCATAGGCGAATTTATGAATCCCCTTGAAAAATGTGTGTAGTCGCTTAGAAGTAAGCTACTAAAATTATAGGTGCTAGTAATTTTGGAATCTAAGTGTTCTCTGCCCAATCCACAAGAAGGGCGATCCTGCAAACTGCTCCAACTATCGCGGAATCAGCCTTTTGAATATCGCATATAAGGTCCTATCAAGCGTATTGTGCGAAAGACTGAAGCCTGATGTGAACAGACTGACCTTATCAGTGTGGCTTCAGACCTGGTAAATCTACCATCGACCAGATTTTTACAATACGCCAAATCTTGGAAAAAACCCGTGAAAAAAGAATCGACACACATCATCTCTTTGTTGATTTTAAAGCCGCTTTCGATAGCACGAAAAGGAGCTGCCTATATGCCGCTATGTCTGAATTTGGTTTCCCCGCAAAACTTATACGGCCTTAATGACCTTGAGCAACACCGCCAGCTCGGTCAGAATTGGGAAGTACCTCTCCGAGCCGCTCGAAACTAAACGAGGTTTCAGACAGGGTGACCCCCTATCGTGCGATTTCTTTAATTTAATGCTGGAGAAAATAATACAAGCTGCAGAACTTAACCGCGCTGGAACAATATTTTATAAAAGCGTGCAACTGTTGGCATATGCTGACGATATTGCTATCATTGGCCTTAACAACCGCGCCGTAACTTCTGCTTACTCCAAATTAGAAAAAGAAGCGGAGAAAATGGGATTGGTGGTGAACGAGGGCAAAACGATGTACCTTCTGTCATCATGCAAAGGGTCAGCGCATTCGCGCCTTGGCAACCAAGCCACTGTTGGCAGCAATAATTTCGAAATAGTAAAGGACTTCGTTTACCTGGGAACCGGCATTAACACCAACAATAATGTTAGCCTAGAAATCCGACGAAGAATTACTCTTGCAAATAAAGGCTACTTCGGACTGAGTAGGCAGTTTAAAAGTAAAGTCCTCTCTCGACGAACGAAAATAACACTCTACAAGTCACTCATCGCACCCGTCCTGCTATATGGCGCAGAAGCGTGGACACTAACAACATCTGATGAGGCGGCTCTGGGAGTATTCGAGAGAAAGGTTCTTCGAAAGATTTGTGGACCTCTACGCGTTGGCGACGGCGAGTACCGAAGAAGATGATGAACGATGAGCTGTATGAACTTTACGCAGACGCCGACATAGTTCAGCGAATTAAAACACAGCGGCTTCACTGGCTAGGCCACGTAGTGCGAATGAGCGAAGATGCTCCAGCCCAGAAGGTATTCTTATCGGCTCCCGCCGGTGGAAGCAGAGGAAGAGGGAGACCACCACTCCGATGGAATCACCAAGTGGAGACCGATTTGCGATCCCGCGGTGTTTCCAATTGGCGCCAGTTGGCGCAACGAAGAAACGACTGGCGAGCTATGTTGGACGGTCAAAATCGCCCAGGCGGTTAGATGACCATTTAAAGAAGAAAGAAAGTAATTTTGTTTGCTTTCCTTTCAAAGTAAGATAAAAATTATCAAGAAAAAACATGCATTTGTAGTTTTTAGGTTTGTGTGGGATGTCATTCTCCAGTAGAAACCCTGCAGTGAAATATCAAACTAGTCAGTAAACATACTAGTATCCAACTATAATTTTCTGGTTGAAAGCATACTAGTCAGAAAAAGTTCAATCCATTCTAGTATACGACTGCAATCTTCATAGTGTGTGTTTAAGCGACATAAGCTGTATTTATTTCTTTTGTTGATTTCATTTGCATTACATGCTATTGTAATTCGGAACCAGCCTATGAAATATTCCAAAGATAAAGTTTATGTTTTGCAATCCCAAATCGGGGTGTTTCACAGCGAAAATGATAAAAATAAAAAATGAAGTATTGATGAGTCCGTTTTCTTGTTTTTTGTCCACATTTGGACTAGTATTCTTTTATCTTTTTCGAACTAGTATGGTACTGGTATGATTAGACTGCAATTTTACTAGTACATTTCCCTCCATTTTGAATTACAGTACTATCTCGTTTTTCCGGACACATATAGTTCCGGGGTATGTCCGAAATACTGGATTTGTCCGGAATATAGAAAGCTGTGCAATTATTGACACAATTATATGTAAAATTCATATTTGAGCTTTATTCATTAAATAGCTTTTATTAAAATGTTTTGTATATAGGTTTCAAGTACATAAACATATGTACATATTACATAAATAATAAGAAATTAATATCGTTTCCAAAAATACCTTTACATATGTGCATTATAGAGGTAAAATATGAAAAATGTCCGGAGTGTGAAGGTGTCCGCATTACTGGGAAGTCCGGAAAAGTGATTGTCCGGAAAAACGAGATAGCACTGTACTATGAAACTGATATTTTACGACCAGTATGATACTAGTATATTTCCACTATATACAAACTAGTATTTCATGAGTAGTAGATGACTGGTATGTTCTGGTCAAAATCTGACAATTGACATCTCGTAGGACGTCGCCATGTTAAAAATACCAGTTGCTAATATGAAAATATGACAGTTGGCTGACTAGTTGGGCTTGGTGCATATACTAGTTGTAAAGTAGTTTGCGACTAGTTGGTTTGACTGCAGGGGACGAAAGGTTATTCACAATTTTGAACAAGTGTGGCTAATTTTCTCAATAACCCTGTAAATTCATGCGCGCTTAAATATATCATTTTTGCCCCCCACACAGCTTATAGCTAGCATTTTGTGACAATCGGATTAAAATGGCACTGAAATCGGTACGGCGCCGCCACGTGTTTTGCTTGAAAGTAAACTATGTTTATAGTACGCTTACACATCAATAATCATGCACTCATGCACTATGGAAATAGCCTCCACATACCTACAGTGAAACCTCAAACCAAAAAAAAAAACAAAATAACCTCAATGCTAATAACATGACCATCCATATTTACAAATAGTAACGACTCAACCTCAAGGAAGTATTTTTAGCTGCATTTGCTAAAGAAATCGGTAAAACCGAAAAGATAAGGTTCAATCGCCTAAAGAGAACGCGTGACTTAATAGACTAAAGCTGCAGTAATAACCATACCCTATAGTTAACCATATCTATTGCCATCGATTATTCGTGCCTTATCCTTAAGTAAAAAAATTGCTAATGATCTACAAAACTAATAACTCACTTAATTAAAATGCATGGAAAATTAAACTTAAAAGTTCCACACAGTTAATAAAATTACCAGCTCGAAATTTTATAGGTTATGGATAAGGCAGAAAACCAAAAACAATTCGGTGGCTAAGGTATGGTTATGTCGTTAGCGTTATGGTATGACACAATTAATCAATTGGATCAGCTGTTTTATATGGGTATGGCTATGTCACCATTAACAGAACTTTAACTCACCTTAGCACATCGAAGTTGTTAAAAAGTTTGTGATGTAAATGTGTTAAATTATTTCCCGATAAGTCCAGTATTTGTAAACTATTTACCAAACTATCGAAGGCCATGGGTGATATGTTGGTTAAACCGCAATAGCGCATATAGATTTCACGAATTTTAGCTGGCTTGAAGGCATCTTCCTGGCGAATTTACGAAAAGCAAAATGGAAAGATATTATGTTTAAAGAATATATTATGCTAAGAAGTTGCTAAGAGATTCCAAGTTTTAACTTTAGCTTAATCATGTCATAATAAAAGTTGTGCAGCACCTAAAATCATGCCACAATGTCTTTTCATGCTGCCAATACGTGCAACTAGTCCCTGCCAACGTGATTTTAGGTGCATCAGCTTCGTTTTTATAGATTTTTGGTTAGCGTTATGTATATTTAGAACTTGGATGTGTGCATTGAGTATTCTGTTTCTTCTCCGTCCACTCCCACGCTAATATTTCACTCACCCGCAGCGTATGTATTGGATTGCCATCAAAGAATGTCCTATTCACAATATCGAAGTTCTTAAATGAATTTGGTGGCAACATATCAATATGGTTATATTCCAAATGTAAATTGTCCAAATTTAACTTTGTGGTGGATTTAATATCGTAAGTCTCATTCCCGCCCAAAGACCATATCACATTATGCGATATGTCTAGCGTACGTAAACTTTTCAATGGGCCAAGTGCATCGTAAGGTATCTCAGAGAGTATGTTATCGGTTAGCAATAGCTTGGTTAAACGTGGCATACCATCCACAAAGACATTAGGATCAATTTCAAAAAGATTGTTGCCACTCAAATCCAATGTTTCTAATATTAATAGACCCGAAAAGCTATGCGCCATCAGCATAGATATGCAGTTATCACGCAGTATCAATGTTTGCAGCGAATCCTCGAGTCCACGAAATGAATCGTGTTGCACGTGTGTAATATGATTATGACCCAAATCAAGATGGCGCAACTTTTGTAGATGGCGAAACGATTTCGATGGTATCTCAACAAGATCATTCTGTGGCAGTATAAGTTCCCAGAGTGAGCGTTCAAGCCCCATAAAAGCGTCGTCAGGTATTTCAGTCAAATGATTTCCCGATATTTTTAGTCGATACATTCCTAGGAGGTAAAGTAAATAAATATAAGAAAATTATTCAAGTTTAGATTTTATACTAACCTGTCGATTGCAGAAAGTAGGGCTCGATTTCGCGTAACCCCGTATTTTCCATGTGTAACATAAAAACCTGTTCGTTAAGTGATGAAAAATATGAATACTCTTTTTTTCTATTTCCCTCCAAATTTGCTCGGAAATATGCGCCTAAAAATATACTCAATTGCTGTGATGCAGAAGCGGTTCATTTACTAAACAATATTCTTGAAATCGCTATCGCTAAAGCTCGAAGGATTTTTAATTCATTTTCGCCTATAGGAACCGAATGTTCAGTAACGTGTCATCATGCATCCCTTTATATCTATTAGACATATTAATACGCTCTTAAGCGCACTTTATTTTCACTATTTTAGTTATGGCAATATTTTGATTCCAATTATATGTATGTTTATGCCTCGTCGCTATAAACTAGACTGGCAGTGACTGTCGACGAGCTATTTCGATGCAACCAGCCCAGTTGGGTAAAGCCCGAGTAATTCGAGTACATACGTAGAACCGGCTGTTGTGGGAATGGAAGTGACTGTGATACTTAGCACATCGATGCATAGTTTAAGGCGCATCTCTTACTCTTTCTACATATGTATGGATCCAAGTATTAAGGCTTTGGTCGCTTGCTTTGCCCTCGATAACTGTAAAAATTTGTTTGAACTCTACCAAAATGTATGAAATTTGGCCTTCGCTTAAAGAGCTTTAAAGTTTTGAATAGCCGAAATCTCTATCTGACAGCGCCTTATAAGCTTCGAAATAAGCTGTGTTCGGTGACAAAAATTGCAAAGAAGTGTCAGTGAGGTGAGAATTTGTAGAAACTTGCAAGCAGAACAGCTGTTGCCTTTTTCAGTTTTTGTTGTTGCTTTCCTAAGTCGCGGATCAGCTGTTTTTCACTTGCGAGTTTTACTGACTGAAATTTCCACCGCAGAAACTTGCAACTCTCTCTTAAAATGAAATGTCAAAATGAGCTCTTTTCCTGCAAATATTTTGTGTCGCCGAAAAATTTTCAGTAAAAGTTTAAAAAAAATTTTGAAAAGTTTATCCTTGCCGAACAGAACTAATATCTACTAAATACTACTGATGGGATATTTGGAAAAAATTTTATTTTTCTGATTTTCCAACAATTTGTTGTTTTTTTTTTTTTGTAATGTAAACGTGCCGATCAGCTGCTGATTACTGTGATAGCCTCGAAGCTTTTATTCGACCATAGAAGCTGTCAAAAAACAGCAAGGTAAACTAAAGTAAGCAAATCCAGCAAAGTGCAATGGTCCAAAAACTTCACGATTAACTGAAACTAAAATCCGGCAGCTGCCAATCTAATCGTAATCCTTTTAAAATTGGAATACTTTTTGGGCGCAAAATTTCGTCTACATACTTCATGACCTTCCCCATACCTTTGATTCGTTCACCATCTTTGGCAACGCTGGAAATGGCACATCCTTACAATGCACTATTCCCAAATCTGTTGATGATTTTGAGCATGTGCAAAGCGCATTTTGTGTGCATGGTGGATAATGCATTTCATCCATTTCGTGCATATGCATTGAAGCGCGCGCCAGTGACATCCATATCATTATCAGCAACGTTATAATAAGAAAGGCATAGCCGAATTTGAAAAAGAACTCCAAACCCTGCAAAATTTCAAAGTGAATAAAAAATGTATTCACATACTAAATAAAAATATATATTTTCAAACGCCCTTAGGAGTTGGCATAAAAGTGTAGATTTCACCAAACGTAGCAAACATTTAACCAAATAACCAATCCCATAACTGAGACAAATGTTTTTGCTCGTCGCTACAATTTCCTAAAAATAAGAGCATTCGTCAAAGCAAATTGTATTGCATTGGCTTTATAATCTTCATTCATCTTAGTAAATATTCCCTCCCCCCCTCACACCTAAGAAAAATGTTGGCTTTGATGGAAACGATAGCAAAATCTTTCTAAAGTTTAATCATGTGATCGAATACGATTAGAGCAATAAAACGTGGGCGGTTTGAACAAGTCGGCAAGACATGTGCAGTAGAGCGTATCACGGTGTAAGGAGGAAAAAAAAGTTGAAAATGAGGTTTTCAAAAAAAAAAATTTTTTTTTGTCACCCTGTAAAAACAGCGAAATTTGTTTTTTTTTTCTATAATTTCTATATTTTACTTTCGATTTTCAAAAGTGATACATTTTTAGAAAGGTATTCACCAAGGCAATATTTCATCCATAGAAACTTTTCATGCCAAGTTCAGCTTTTATTCTATTTTTACTAAAACCAACACCCTGTATTTGAAAAAAATTTGGTTTTAAATAAATTTGAATAAACCATTTTAAACTTTTTTTGGCGATACGCTCTAATGTGCAGGTTGCATTAGAGCTTAAATGCAGTAAACACTTCACTCACCGCTTATTAGTACTAAACAGAATTTCATCTCCATTACAACTTAGATTTGTATTTAGTGTAGACTGACACAACATTGCACTATAGGAGTACAGAGCGAAATGGGGAAGAAATTATTGCGTCACTATGGATTGGCCTATCTTGCTTTGCAAGGACAAAGTATCGTTGCATAAGTAGGTTAGAGAAAGCCGATATTACAATTGGAAAATGTAGTGCCTCAAAAGAACCAAGTCTGTGACCAAGCTAAACTTTCCTTAAATCAAGTGTTACCGCTTTCCGCTTTGAAACGGTTTTGGGTCTGTTCTTTATCAGATTAATAAGATGATGACATCGGTTTTGAGAAATGAAACGGTTATGGTTCCATATACAGTTTCCATTTTTTAGAACTAAAACGTTTTTAAACGGCTATGGTTACAGTTACGGTCAGACCTGTTAAATAATCATTAAACATTTTAATGATTACTAAATAATTTTAAAAAATTAACTAATTAATTATTTTCAATTGCACGATTAATATAAATATTTCTGATTATTTTAAATATCGTTTAATTGAATTTTTTTATGATTATTTGATTAATGTCAGTTAATTTTGATGATTTTTTATTTTAATTAATTAATTTTATTTATTTCCTGTATTTGCTCAGTTTAATAAAACATTGAACAAAGAAAAGACTAGGCGTTAAGAAACTTAGAAAAAATAAAGATATTTCAAGGATGTAGTTTGTAGCCCGTTCACTTAAGTAATGATAGTTATATTTGTCTCGCCTTAGTGCAAAGCTTAGTTTATTTAATATTTGCATTTAAAAAATATATTGATGATGCTAATAATTAAAAATAATCAAATAATTGAAAATAATTAAATAATTGAAGGAAATAAACTAATTGAATTTAATTATTTAGTTGTTTAATTAATTTTAACTATTTCAATAATTTTAATTGTTTGATTCCTTTTAATTACTTAAATGTTTTTAATCATATTTTCTCAATTATTTTTTTTTAATACCAGTTAATAGTGATTTTTTTAATTAATTGATTAAAAATTTCTGACTAATACCCACAATTAATCATTAAAATTAAAAAAAAAAAAAAAAGATTTAATCCTTATTAATGCTAGTGGAAATTTACTGGTCTGGTTACGGTTTGTAAAAATGAAACCGCTATATACGTTATGGTTTCCGTCTCGAAAACTAAAACGGTTTAAAGGTCCAATGTTCGAGTCCTGGAACAGGTAGCATCAAAAGTGGTTTGAAAAAGTTTGTTTTTTAAAACGGGGTCGCCCTCGGCAGTGGTTTGGCAAACTCTCCGAGTGTATTTCTGCCATGGAAGGCTTCTCAGAAAAAATTCAACTGCCTTGAGATGCCTTTCGGAGTCGGCAAAAAACTGCACGAAAAATTAGAAGCAGCACATCACAAATTGGTAGAGCAGGTCGGCCTTAATCTCCTCGGAGATATATCGCGCCAAATATTTATTTATTATTATTCATTATCCTTGGTATTCTTGAAATTTCATAGCACATCTACTTTGACACTCATACACATAACTTTTAGCATTTAAACATGCAAATACAATTTATTATCCTTAATATGCAGAAAACAGCACCGAAGCCGTATAATTCCCATTCTTACTGTTGCAAACACATTTTGAAGCTTTGTCTTTTGAAATTTGATACTCGTTGATGTTATATGGCTTTAGAAATACAATATTTTTTACCACTAGGCCAAAGGATGTTATGACTCTCACAAACACACATTCATATACAGATATGCATATGTATATACGCACCATTTTATGACTTTTTTATTTTAATTTTCAAACTAAACAGCATTAATCGTTACTATCAATGTCTACATCAACCCTGCTCCATCACTTTTTTGCAAATTCAAATTATTCACAAAGGACACTACAGCACTTTCGACTTTATAATAATTCAGTTAATTTATTTTCTACTCAAGTCGTTATGATTGTACCGTCGTGTTCCTTCTTTTTCCGGTTTGGTATATCCGCCGTATCGTATTTACTACACCGGATGTAGACGTCCGCTCTTAAAACAGGACATTTAAAAATATTTTATTTAATTTTGCTCACAAATATTGGCTTTTATATTTTTTTATTCAATACAACTTGACTAATGTGCACCGTTAAATATTTTTAAATCTTCTACTTTTGTGCTGAAACACGTCAGAACCTCAGCACTTCAACTATCGTTCTGGCACTCGGCGCATTTGCAACACACCTCAAATAGTAAGTTGAAATAAAAAAGCTGCTTAACCTGTACACTAATTGGATTGTACCATATTGTAGCATATTTTTAGTATTTTACATTCGCACTCTCATGCATATTCTTGTACTTTCGTATTTGTTCCAGTTGCAGTTCGATATGCAGCGCGTTTGATTTGTGCATTGTGTTTGAGCCGCGCTTATTGGACGTATTTACGAAGATATCTGAAAGCAGCTTTGGAAAAGAGTAATTTTATGCCTAAAACTGCATGGCTTTAGTTCTCTCAGTTGTATACCTATTTGTTTTAATGTTTAGAAATAAGTGATCAAAACAAAGAATGTCTATTTTGAGACGCTATGTTTGAGATTTTATCTATGTTTTTGTTGTAGCATGTTTTTGTACGACCGGTTGGTTGATTGGTGTGACGAGTTTTCACTGGCTGCAATTACGCAAGCAGGTGTGGGAGGGGTTGGTGACTTGCCTAGGAAGTTCTACTTATTCATATCAAATTGTTAACACGGCAGTCAAGATAGAGCGTGAAGGTGGTGGTACCCGTGTGTACCAGATTGATAACCGGTAAAGGTATGACAACACTCCGCAAAAACCCTTCAGTAAGTGTTAATGCATCGGTGACATAAATACCTAAAAAGCCTTCCAGCCTGGTGGGACAGAATTGAACATGATCGTGTAGCTGTAATTGATTATCAAAGCACAGACACTCACAGCACATTTTCAAGACAATTAGATAAGTTTTTATTTCATTTTTTAGTTATTTTTCATGTTTTTATAAATCCTGCCATTTCTCATTTTCAATAAGTTTACAGTTTCTTAATTAGTTCAATAAAATACCTAATTATATTAATTCGAAGTTTTGATTTTCCGATAAAGCCAGCTGTAGTAAGTATTTTCTCTACTGATTTCTTTCTCTGCAAAAAAAAAAAAAATATTAAAATTTAATAAATTATAAATGAAATTTAAGATACTCAACTAACCTTCCGATTGACGAAGTTCTGATATGTTAGGTGGGCAGATATTAACCAAGCTGTAATAAAATGTGGACTTTACTTCACGAAATTTATTTTTTGAACGCATCGTAATACGACGTACATGTGGATCCATGCTGAAAGTATAAATTTACAAACGTGCATATAATTCACATACATACAGTCAATGTAAGTCTAGCGTATTATGCGAAATACATGAGGATATCGTCGACAAACCGATTTGACCTTATCAATGCGAGTACAAAGATAATACCCCTGCGGGTTAGAGGTTTAGAATATGCCCGAGGTCGTAAAAGGGCGACTAATATGCACAACAGTAATGACGTGCAACTCGATGGCTGATCTACGGATATGATGCCTCTCATTACCCATCTTATCCTTCCTTACGGAAGGTTTCACGACAGTCGGGCAGTACCGCAGGGGAGTACCGGAGCGTACCGGGTTCAAATCCGGCCAAGGACTGATAATTCGACAACACTCCCCAAAACCTTAGGGAAGTGTTTTTGCCGTTACCACAACAACAACAACAGTACAAAGACAGTAAGTCTACCGCCGACCAGAAGTTCCCGATTCGCTAGAGTCTGGAGCAACCCCATAATAAGTGAATCGACTCAGCTTTGTCGTTTTTAAAGCAGTATTTGACAGTGTCTTCATGCTACCATGTTTAAATTTGACTTTCATGCAAAGCTTATACGGATTTTCCAAATGACATTTAGCAATACCTACAACTCCGTCTAACGTTAGATTATTTCTGTGGACATCCTGTTTTGTCAGCAGAGCAAGAAAACAGGTGAGTGATTACTTTGCACCATTAGGTGTTTTCAGGTTTGCGACCAACTGGCACCAGTTAAAGCTGAGAAGGGATGAATGGCGTACTTTGTCTTGTAAATTACCACATTGTGCCGCATTCGTCATATTATTCCATATTGAAAAGTTTAAAACCAAAATATTTTAGAACTCACCCATCTAAATGTTCGCGCACATCGTGTGCTGATAATGAGATTTCAATCTCATCTACCAAACTTTCATCGATATTGTCTAAATAGCGTGGTGGCTTTCTTAAAAGCTGCTCACAGACTTCGTTGTAAACTATAAAAAAAAACGAAATAACTAAATTGTATGAAGTTGAACAAAACAGCTCTTACCATTGCTCAAATTCAAATTAATATGTATCATGAGTAGATGTTCCAATGCACAATGCACTTGCAATAGTTTGGCCAAACAATTTGCCGTATCCACTTCATCAAAGCTACTATTCTTGAAACCTTCTACATCTTCGTGTTGAAATTTCTTACCGCCTTTAGCTGTGTTATGTAGCAGAGTTTTACGCATTGCTACCACATCAGGACGCATTGCATTGCGCAGCGACTTACGCACATTTGGCATTGCTTCATTGTCATCGTTTTGGCGCGCATCGAAGAGACTATATGTCAAGAAAAAAAGCACTCAGTGGGAACAAACAAGTAATGGAAGAAAACAGTTTTCAAACTTGTAGTTACTCTTCTTACCTATTACTTTTCAAATCATTTGCACTACATATTTTGCTTTCGTCAAAGATGAGTTCGTAGTCTTTGTATAATTTTTCCAATCCGATTTCCAATAGTAATTCCAATGGTTCGGTGCCCGTGAGACACGGTATGGCCAATCGTCGATTTGCAACCTCGGTAATGATTTCAGCTAATCGATTCTTACTTGTTGGTGTATTCTGTATGAGTCAAATGAAAATGAAAGGGAAACGTAGAAATTAGAGGAAAAAACTTAAGCTAAAAAAGAAAAGCTAAAAGGCAAAAGGCCGCTGTTGTTCTTGTTATTGTTGTTTAAAAGCCTAATCAATAACTTCGCTTGAATTTGAGTATACTTATGAGATTATTTTTTCTCTTTGTTTTTCCATTTGTAGGATTATATTTAATTGTTAATTGCAACATGGTAATAAAATATATGTATATGTATTTTTAAATTGTTAGTAAACATAAGCATTGGTTGCGTACGATTGTTAGACTTAATCGGATATCTATTGTAGTTGCTTACCAATTCTGTAAAGCATGCACACGTCGACCACGCTAGATTACTGTTGTTGAGTAGTTTTACTTTTCCCTGTTTAGTCGGCGCATTCCTTCATGGAATGAGACGTGATGTACTAAACAGGGTTACACTGATAGTAGCAGCTCTTTTTTAGGGTTGTTCATCATAAGGGGACACACCACATGCAGAGCAAGTATTTGGTATGGTAATGCTGAGTCTGGACAAGTAAGGGATTAACCAACTGCCTAATGGGCACCATCACTCTGAGAATCGTTGTTGTTGTTGTTGTTGTTAACAGTGCTTCGCCCTGCCCCAGATTGGACAGGGTTACACTGAAATAACAGCCCTTGGCCGGGTGAAAAACCCCGGGTCATTCCGGTGCGATAGAACCGGCTGTTGCGGGAATGTCTGAGAATCGTCATCAAGCTCTTCTAACGGGAGTCCAAGGAAACGCGCAGTTTCAACAGCGTTGAACTAGAGTGATATTGGTGTTAAAAGAGTAGGTTCAATTGAAAAGGAAAATAGATGTTTGGTATCGTGAGAGGCATACCACATGCAGGGCACGTATTTGCTATTTAAAAGTTTAACCTATTACAATACCCAGAACGAAGTTGTGCTAGGAAGAATACGCTCTTCATCAGCTATTACAGGTGGTTCGATGTCGATTACGGGGTCACAGGTCTGAGGAATCTATCTACCAGGTCGTTTAGAGCCCTTATGGGCGCTGCGTAATCGATAACCGGTCGGTAAATAGCCTTATATGTGACTAGCAACGTTTCTTTATCTTTTCCCCAAGTACATCCGGCCAGCGACTTGAGGATCTTGTTGCTGCTCTGTACCTTATATGCTATTTCGGTGGCATGATTAGCGAAGGTGAGGCTGTTGTCAAAGTTCACACTCAGAATTTTAGAGTGGTTGACAGTTGGTAGAGGTACTAAATCTACGTGGACGTTTAACTCTTGTCCCATCTGTGCCTTCCACGTCATAAAAAGTGTCCCATTCCGGTTCTATCGTACCGGGATGACCTGGGTTTTTTTCTCGGTCAAGCGCTGTTATTTCAATGTAACCTCGTTGTGTCATCTTTCTTATTACCTAATGTGAGATGTGTGAAAGATGTCACTTGACTATGTTCCGAAAGGGCCATCGAATCGGTCTGATACTTAGATTCAACCTATTGAATACCTAACTTGGTGGATCTGCTAGTTGCATAGCTGCAGCCGAAAGTTTAGTTTGACTTACCACGATGTTGCAGTGAGCCGCGCACTTGAAAAGCACGCTAAACGCCATTTTCAAATCTTTATAAGAGGAGCAACCTTTCAAAAACATTGTAAAAAAATTCCATGAGTATTGGTTATACATATAATGACGATATTTTTTTTTTATGCTTACGTTTCAAAATTTCCCATAACTTATCTGTTAGGTCGGTTAGACGTCGCACCTTGACACGCTGCACAACAGATTCAATATCGCTTTTGATACCATTTTCTACGGTATCAATTTCACCGAAACCAGAAATTTCCGTAACAGCTTTATTGATGCTTTCGCGCAGCTCATCTATATCAATGCCGCTAAAGCAAACCAATTTAAATTAATTGAAGCACAAAAAAAAATTTCATTATAAACGCACCATCCACAGCGATAGACTAAAGCTTCGTTTCGGCCCTCTGTATCCTCATTATCCAAATTCTTGTAAACTATTATATCGTTCCTTATAACAGTAAGGATGCGTAATTGATTCATAAAATCTTCAGTCAACTCATTACAGGCACTCAAACGAAATGTTTGACGCAAAGTAACATCACATGATGTTAGATCAATCAGTGATGGCAATGCGGTCGTCGACGACCAACTGCAACGAACTGAAATATGTGATTTAATTTGGTAAGTATTCTCTATAAATGTTTCCACTTGCGCCGTCTTGTTTAAAAGTGTCATATGTTCATGGATCAAATTATGTGCATTTAATTCACATGTAGGCAATACTCCACGAAAACTTATAATGCCACGGCTAAAATAGCCTGGCACGAATTCATATTGTAGTAGCATAGTTTTATCCACATCGGTTCCATTGCAAAGTACCCATATCGAACCTTTCGCATCAGGATCGATATTCTGAAATTCTTCTTTACAAATAATAGCTCGTGCTTTATCAACGGTAATACCTTTATGGCATTCTTCTTGCAAATTCCACGGATTTAAATGATCAAATTTGAAATTTAATGAAAGATCTTCAATAGCTTCCACAACACAGTCATCCTTCAGTGGACTACCTGTAATATCCATGTCGGGTGTGGTAACATGCTCCTTTGTTTTCATGAGTAGTTTAGTTGGGGAGGCGTATGCATTGCTAGCTTTTGTACGATCCTAAGAATAAACAGTCATTTTAAATTATGAAATAAGAAAGAACAATTCAACAAACCTCGATATAAATAAACACTACTTTGGCGCCACATTCATCTGGCCCAACAATCTTTGATAAATAAGTCACAGGCTCAGTGTACGTGAGTGTATATAATTCACCATATTTACGTAATAAAGACGCATATACGTTTGCAAGATGCGCAATCATTTTTAACACGTTATTTAAATTATAAAACTACAAGTATTAATTAATTTTTTTCAGATTTTTGTGGCAACAAATTCAAACGGAAATCGAACACAGCTTCTAAGCTGCCAATCTCTTTCCCAAAGGTTATCATCTGGCACCGGTAAGCAGGGATGCTTTGTGGGAACGGATCGTTTCGAAAACGCAACTGATGGCTTTTGTCATTTCCATGGTAAAAAAAACGGGTAAAAGCAGATATAAAAAGCAACCCTTCTGTGTAATTTGTTGGTAGCTCGGTAACACCATGGCGAAATTTCGCCATGGGTAAGACTATACATCCAACGTCAACTGTAAAAACTGCACTAAAAATGTCGATATCGGTACCCAGGTACGCGTTTCGATCCCAGTAGCCCGATTCTATAACTTTTAACCACGCGCTGAGCGTTAAGCTTATCGCCAAATTTTGGCGTTAGTTCTTAACGAAAATGCGATTCTTTAACTCTCCTTTAACGCCGCTAAACAGCTGACTCTTGATTGAGTGATAAAATATGGAAATACTGGTGTTCAGACGTACTTAGCCCTAAATTACATGCAAAAAACTCAAAACGATTTTTTTTACTTTTTCCAAACGCTAAAACATTTGTAAATATATAAACGCGATCGTTAACACCTCGAAAATAATTCGCGACAGCTAACCACTTTTTGTGTGGTTAAAAGTTAGCGAATAGAGAAAAGCGTTAAAAATGGTGTTAAGCGAGGTGAACGCTAACACCTGGCGTTAAAATAGTTACAGAATCGACGTACAGGAAGCCTAATCCGGTGGGGGAGACCCAATATTTTTAGTAGTTTAAAAGTTATTGGCACAAAAGCAAAAAAATTACTAGGTTCGATTCCAAAGGGGGGCCTGTTTCATAGTATTTGTGGGCAGCACACCTTTCTGCGTAGGCGGCTTTCGGCCGCGCTCAAAAAAATAACCCTTAGCCGGTCCAACACCAGCTACGCGATCCCCAATATTTCTGCGCAGAACACACTTTTGCACTTTTAGGTCTACAACAAGCACATGAAAATGACAGAAAATTCTTAACTTTGCTTGCAACTATCTTGCAAATTACTAAAAATACTGGGTTTCCCCACCGGATTAGGTTTCTTTGGACCGAAACGCGTCTCTCGGTACCAATATCGACATTTTTAGTAAAGTGTTTATCGTTGACGTTGGATGTATAGTATTACCGGTAGCTCAAGTTCGTTGATTGTCAATAAATGTTTACAATTCCGTGTGTCAAAGTCATGTCAAAAGTAATAAATGTTTAGGGCCGATTTTATAAAAGTCGGTTCACGCTAACCGGGGTTTAATTGACATATTTTGTACGGCTAGCTGTCAAATTAATCGTCGATTAGGCTTAACCGGCCTTTATGAAAGTGGCCCGTAGTGATATAAATAAAGAGATCTTATTAATGGCGTTCAGCAAAATAATTTTAATAAAATTCGGCCGAATAGTTCGCAACGCTCATCAAACTTTATAGGAAAGCGGTGCCGCTAATGAGAGTGGGTACGCTGGCCGCTATATAGCGAAAGTTATATTGCGGCAAATTACAAATATTCTGTAAGTTACAAATATTCTGTAATTTCTATGTGGTTGTTGTAGACACAGATATAGGGTGTTCCGAAAGTGTGTTCTGCGCGGAAATACTAGGGATCGCGTAGCCGGTGTTTGACCGGCTAAAGGTTACTTTTTGAAATCGTCGGCGAAGGCCGCCTACTCAGAAAGGTGTTCTGCGCATAAAAACTGTAGATCACGGCCCAGATATTTTCCAAGATAATAAAAAAGGTCTTTTGATACCCATATAGCCATTTTTGGATGAATATTAGCCGTCGTAAGCAATTACCAAGAGTTATATGGATGTGTCTCTGTCGCCGTTAACTGGGCTCTAAAGTATACTGCTTTATAATTTGTTATTTATAATTTTTATTATGGCATTGTAGCAACCAAGCATTCAGCGTTCGCGCTGTCAAAGTATCGCAAATACTAAAGTAGTGTTATTTTTAATGCAAATAGCCCTTAAGAGTTTTCGACTTTAAGCAGACTTCCTATCGATCGCTGATAATATAATCGATGTCTTCCAGCTGCTTTGTTTACATTTTTGACACGACAGCACTTACCAATTTTTCAGAGTAGAATTGTATAGAATTTATTAATTGTATTCACTTTCGTAAGTAAATATGTTACCAATCAACAACAATACAAACGGCTCTGTTGATGACATTCAAACGACGTTGCTTAAAATAGCAGAGGAAGAGGATGCAATCAATACGAATTTGGAAAATCTTTTAGCGAAACAATCGCTTATAGAATCAAAAATGAGTGCCTTTGGTTACTTTCTCACTGCTTTGAACACAGTCACAGCGGATACAAAGAATTTAAATTTACAAATTTCACATACAGCTAACTTAGCAGAATCAGTAAGTGCAAAAGTACGCTGCGTCGATTTGGCTAGGAGTAGAGCGTCTGAATGTCAACAGCGTGTACACGATTTAATAGATTTGCAACTTTGTAGTCGAGGTGTACTAAAAGCCATTGACGAAGAAGATTATGAGAAAGGCTCAGCACTTATTGGACGCTTTCTATCGATTGACCAACAAGTGCTGCAGCGCACGGCTGGTGATGTTAGCAGCACAACCGGCGCTGTAACATCGGTAAGTGACGCCGTACTCACGTTGGAAAATGCGACAGAGAAAGTAAGAAAACTTGTTGTTCTACGATTTGACGAGGCAGTGACCAAAGATGATTTGGCATCTGTGGAACGTTTTTTGAAATTGTTTCCGTTATTGGGCATGCATTATGATGGCATCGAAAAATTTGGAAAGTATATATGTACAAAATTATCAACAAAGTCAGAAAAGGAGCTACGTACTACTTTGGATATAGCTAAATCGGAAAATCGTTTAGCAGTAGCATTTGCTGATACAATAACAACTTTGCTAGAGAACTTCGCACGCGTTATCGAAGTAAATAAGCCAATTATAGAAACTTATTATGGTTCGGGTTATTTAATCACTTTAGCAATTTTATTGCAAAATGAATGTGATGTTGAGGTGAGGAATGTTATATTAGAATTTAATAAATATAGGCGCATAAACGATGCAATACAACAAATCAATGACTACAATCGGACCGCTGGATCCGGCTTAAGTATGTCATCAACGCTAAGTCAATATCAAAAACAATCTTTAAATTCTGATAAGCCACATCCGAAGGATATTGATCCACTCATTGTTGAATTAACAATAATACACTCACGTGCAGAATTGTATTTTAGATTTTTAAGACGTAAAGTAAAATCAGACATTGACGCAAGTAGTTTGGAGGAAGTTGAAAAGGAACGACGAACACAACGTTTGCATTCGTTATTAAATAATTCAGATCTTAGTCGGCAAATGCAGGAGGTACTTAGCACTTATCTGCTATTCGAGCGTCATTTTATGGAAGAAAGCGTCCACAAAGCCATAGCTTTAGATACTTTTGAAGGTGGACAACAATGCTCTTCAATGGTGGATGATGTTTTCTATATATTACGTAAATGTATACGCCGCTCACTGACAACACAATCAGTCAATGGTTTATGTGCAGTAATAAATAATGCTTCTTCATGCTTATACAGTTTTATAAATGCACTGAAAGTTCCACTCAAAAGTGGTTATCCCTCCGGTTATACAGATTTGGCTTATAGCGCCATACAAAGTGCAGTTCAACATGGAAAATTACAATCCAGCGATAGTGAAAAGGCGCGCAGTAATTTTATTAATCGTCTCAACAATGCCGATATGTCAACAGAATTCCTTGAAACTCTATGGGAAACAATTGAACAAGATATTAAAAATTCCTTTCCATCTATATCAGCAACAGAACGTCGCATAGTAGATAGTTGCATTGCAGAATTGCGTACCGTTAGAGATACACTGAAAGCATGTGTAAATTTCGGTATGACCCAGTTGAGATCAAGTGCAATCAAACCACGACTAAATCCATGGGTTGACCAATTCCTCAGCTACAGTCACATTTTATCTGAAGAAGAACTTGCTACTTATGAAGCTGGCGAAACATTCATTCAAACACTCATTGTACAACTCGATGGTTTCTTGAGTCAATTTAAAAATGTATTAACGCCACGTAATTTTGATGCTTTTGTTAGCATTTTAGCATCCGATACTACCGCGAGATTGGAACGCGCTATTAAGAAAACATCTTTTAATCGTTTGGGTGGTCTCGTACTTGATCAGGAAATTCGTGCCTTAAGTTCATACTTAACAGGGGTTACATCGTGGTCCGTGCGTGATAAAATGACACGACTTACGCAGATTGCAACAATTTTAAATTTAGAAAAAGTTGATGAGCTTGCCGATTACTGGAGTCCAGAGAATGAAAATGAGACACCTTCATGGCGCTTAACACCACAAGAAGTGAGGACATTGTTGGCTTTGCGTACAGATTTTCGCATGGATGACATCAAACGTGTAAAATTATAAATCATAACGGCGATATAAGATTTAAATTAAGTTTATATGTATGTAACTATATTTTAACGGTTAAATATTAATATTAGTTGGGGAAATATACAAAGTTACCCTAAAACAGTATTACCACACTAGCTGCTAGGGCCTTCGGTGCTATGTTTAAATATATGTATATAAAAGTATTAGTTGTGTTCGGTGAGAATTCTATAAAATTTTTCAAAATGTTATCCTCAACAGATCTATTATCTCTTAATTTCGCTTAGTAACAATTATAACGTCGAGAGGAGTGTGGTCGAAATAACAGTCCTTTGCAGGATATCAATCAACTGTCGCGTGAACAATTTCATATGACAACGTCGAACTCCGAGGGCAGGATTCACCACGAGTACATGAAGTTGACAATTGAATTGCGCTTAAAAACGCCTTGAGACCCTTCGGGGAGTTTTTGTGTTAACAATATTTCGCCCTGCCTACTCCGTAGGTTCCTTACCTGGTACTGTCATCAATCTATTGAAAAGAGCTTGTTCCGTAGGTTAGGTAATAGTTGGTTGGAATAGTGGGGCATGACTGCATTAGTAAGCGTTTAACTGTTACAGTGTTCAGATGAAAGTTGGGCCAGCGTGATTCGTGTCTCTCTCGGGAGCTCGCATTCCTCCCCATCGGGTATAGGTTTTCAGTTCCCTTACCACAGGAATACCTTACCTCTGGTATATTATAATTGGGCTAACCCACTGGTTCGGGTCTCCGTGTTGCGTTCTTTTGTTCATCACTGGTGAATGACCTTAAGAGCTTAGTATGTCTGCTGGATACTTCCCCCTTACTTATTTTAATGACAGTGACGTCAACCTGGCGGCCGCCGTGGTGTGAAGGTAGTGTTGCCGGCCTACCACACCGAAGGTCCATGGTTCGAGCCCTGGTACAGGTAACATCAAAAGTGATTTGAAAAAAAGTTTTTCAAAACGGGGTCGCCCCTCGGCAGTGGTTTGGCAAACTCTCCGAGTGTATTTCTGCCATGGCAGGCTTCTCAGCAAAAATTCGTCTCCTTTGTAGATGCCGTTCGGAGTCGGCAAAAAACTGTAGGTCCCACCAATTTGTAGGGAAAATTCAAATCGGCACACCACAAATTGGAAGAGAAGCTTGGCGCAAAAATCTCTTAGGAGGTTTATGATGATATACCTGTTGTATATCGCGCCATAGAGAGAGAGAGACGTCAACCTGGCAGGGCCTCCATCGACGTAAAACAAACTATCGTGATGTATCTCTCTGAAGCCCGTTGGACTATAATATGTCATGGTCTCTTAAAAAAATACTCGCTTGAAAACTTTATAAAGACCATGTTCCAGGGTTTTCCCATGTAATATGCGAGTAACAATAACGCGATCTATGCGTGAGTCTTGAGTATGAAAGTATTGAGTTCACGAACAGAAATCACAACGACAAAAATGATAAGAATAAGTTTGGCTAAAAAATATTTTATAACGCTGCTTAGTTTCATTTCAGTATTTACATAAATCACAGTTTGAAGAAATGATTAAAACCAGCGCCTCGTTGTTATTAGTTATATTAGCAGAAATAATACTTACAAGTGGTAGAACTTTAAAGCATAACGTAGAGGACGTAGATCTACAGTTGGCACATTTTAAACGATTCCGACGCCAAATCGATATTAATTTGTCTGCTGAGCATGATGATAAAGATGATGAAACCGAAATCGCTTTAGAAGCTATAGCAAATTTATGGCGTAGTCCCGATAGTAAAACACAAATTGAGGGTGCTGCCAAAGTGGTGCATAGTAGTAGCGCTCAGAAGATTGGAAATACACGATTTTCAGGACGATTACATGTACATCATGACTACAAGAGGAAATAAGCCCTATTCAAACTCCAAAAGTGGGCGTTGCCTATAAGTGATGAATTTTCTACAAGAAATCTGTTTACAATTTATTATTTCGCAATCAAACAATAATTTAATGAGAATAGCGAAAATCCAATTTTACATACATATATAGTATAAAACATATATGTACATATACATGACGAGTGAGGCCAACTTAATCATCTTCAAGTGATCTTCAAGGTACTGATAAGCTTTGCTGCTGCGTATGTGTGTATAAATATGAGAGAATGGATTGCAATATTTATAATTATAGCCGCCTTGCAAAGCTGTACAGATTCACAACGGAAAACTTCTGATATAAAACTCACACCTAAAGGATATTATGCTCGATTTCGTCGTCAATTGGATTTATCAATAACAGCTGAACATGAAAATCAACAACAAAAAACTGATATTGCTCTGGAGGCGCTGGCTAATTTGTGGCGCAGTACCGATGGCAAAACCACTGTTGATGGTGGCATAAAAGTGGTCCATAGCAAAAGTTCATTACAAACGGAAAACACAAAATATACAGCACGTCTTGATGTTAACTTCGAACTAGGTTGAAATACAGGAGAGTAGGATGTGTTATTTTAGTGTATTTTCAGTGAATTGAATTAGTTTCATATAGCCATTTTTACATGTATACTTTAAGTTTAAAATTTTTTGTGGACACAATTTCTGTTTATAGCGCATACGAAAACAAGTTCTCTAGTAAGGGCAGCTCAAAGTTAATAGCGGGTATAAATACATACATATATATAATAAATGTTAATTTAACTTAATCGTATTAAGGATTTATCTTTATCTCTTTATCTTGTAAAAAAGTTCCAAGCAGTTATATTCAAGCCTCCAAACTTCTATTGAACGGAATACGCGTTATCAGAGTAAAAATTATTTTGCTTCAAGCCAGAATTCCATTACAATCCTTCTGAACGGTTCAGGTGTTGTATAATTTCGCCTAGGTTGCCTATAACGACCAAGAGCCTAGTTATGCAGTTCTGTATCTAGCTATAACTCCACAACTAGTATTTTGGTCGGAACAAGTGCAGAATACTTACATTTGTCAAATTTTAAAGTGAAAAATTGGGCATTATAGAGAATTTTATACCGACTCTAACGGTATCCTTTTTTTTGTGCAACGAAAGGGTTAAAGAGATATTTAAGGTCAAAGGTCAAACTATGATTTTTTAATTCAAAATATCTAAATTTAAGATCTATAAATAGCTTATAAAAATACCTTTAATTTAATGTGCAATTTATTAACCCCTTGGGTCCATATGTACTGAAAATGCACAAACCCCATATTTTGTAAAAATTCTATAAAATATTTATTTTTCTTAAAAAAATAACCCTAGGCCGATCCAACACCGGCTACGCCATCCACAGTACTTCTGCACATAACACCCGTCTGCGTTGGAGGCCTTCGGCCGCGCTTCACAAAATTGCCCTGGGTCGATTCAACACTGGGTACGCCATCCACATACACAATATCCCGGAAAAAAAATTTTACTTACCTTTTAATTGTGGAATTGCCCAATTTCTATAGAGAAATATGGGTATCAAATTAAAGGTAATTGTATCGTATACAATATTTTAATATTAATAATACCGTTAATAAGGAATTTTTTTGATTTAAAACAGTTTTACTTATTTTTATTAAATTTTTTCCATAAAAACATAGTGAAGTACTCGTATTCATGAAACGAGCTCAAGGCCAAGAATAATAATTTTTCACATTATAATTTTTATGAAAATAACTAGAGGGACCGGCAGACTTTGTCCTGCACAGATATAAATTAGCACCATACAAAATGTATGGAAAAATAAAATTTTTTTTTTCAGGAATTTTTCGGAAATTTTATTGGGTATTCTCCTATTCTGGTCAGAGAACAATCCAAATTAGTGTCAATCATCCAAATCGATGCAGGCTCTCTTGAGTTATGAGCGTTGGAACTAACGTCACTTTCTTTTATATATATGGGGTATTCCATCCCATTTCGACCAATTTTGGACCCGACCCCTTTAGAATTGGCTGAAAGTTTTTCTTCTTTTTCTACCTTACGAAAGACGTTTTTCAGAATTTTTTCAAATTTTTTTATCTAACTCCAAAAAAGTTATGAATTTTTGAAAAAACACCGTTTTTTTCAAAATGCTATAACTTTTTCAAAAATTTACCGTTTGGGATCTTTTTTTTTTTTTAAATTTTTGTTTTTAAATGTACTTTTCGGAAAAAATACAAAAAAAATTTTTAAAGTTCATCTTATATACAATTTTTCAGTTTTTCGAGATTTTTCGAATTTCGCCATTTTTTTTTTCTCATAAAAAACTTAATCAATTCTGCAATCATCCCCACTAATCCCGGAGTGGGCCGATTTTTTTTATTTAGTTGAAAAAAAAATTTTTTATTATCAATTTTATTTATATCGACGTGCCATACGAAAACTAACACCAAAGTTTTTGTGGCCGACGAAAACTATCAAGTACATGTTTTGGCTGACGAAAACTAACAATTACATGTTTTGGCAATACAATATACAGTACAGTACTATCTCGTTTTTCCGGACACTCACTTTTCCGGACTTCCCAGTAATGCGGACACCTGCACACTCCGGACATTTTTCATATTTTACCTCTATAATTCGGACAGAAAAACTCTAGCATGTTTTGTTTTAAAATTAACTGTCCGCTTTTACATCAAGTAGGCTTTGATTTTCAAATGCATGTATGTATGCACATATGTACACACATATGTATAGTTAATTCAGTCTGTGTAGTGAATTTTTGTGTGCACGTAAGTTTACATTTACACATGAACATATGTAAAGGTATTTTTGGAAACGATATTAATTTCTTATTATTTATGTAATATGTTTATGTACTTGAAACCTATATACAAAACATTTTAATAAAAGCTATTTAATGAATAAAGCTCAAATATGAATTTTACATATAATTGTGTCAATAATTGCACAGCTTTCTATATTCCGGACAAATCCAGTATTTCGGACATACCCCGGAACTATATGTGTCCGGAAAAACGAGATAGTACTGTATTGCTACTTTTCGTCAACCACAAAACGATATTGTTAGTTTTCGTCAGCCACAACCTGAAAGTGCTAATATTCGTCTGAAATTTTTTAATTGCTAGTTTTCGTATGGCACGTCGATATAACAAAAAAAATGTAAGCAAATGATTTTTAAGTATTCTTTTCTTTATTTATTATGTTAATCTACGATTAAAATAACCAGGATTAATGACTGACACAGTAAACATTTAAGTTTTCTAAAAATAATGTAACAAATTATGAATTCATTTTCTGGCGTTTAAATATTTTACAAATTCTTTGTTCTTTTGAATTTGAAGTTTTTTATGCAATGTAATTGTTGAGTTCCTGTAATCGATTTTGTTTTCAAAACTCTTTCATTTAAATCTTTTACTGCTGTATTATAATCATCTTCTGGGGAAAACTTGACTTTAGTGTTTGGCAAGTTGTCCGGATCAGAAGTCCATTTAAAAAGTCTTTCAGGTGCCGTTATTTGGTTATCAACCGCAAGTTGGAGACTTGCTCTTGCTGCATATCGTTTGGTAATGCCACCAATACCATCACACGGACCTTTGCCATAAGCAGTCGCAAAAAAGTGACATTCGGCAGGAATGTCAAAATCATCTTCATGATAATATAAATTTACAAAGTTTTTGAAGTTTTTAAATTGTTGATCAGAAAAATAATAAATCTTGTCACAACGTTCAGGAAAACTCTTCACATAATCAGTAATTATTTTAATAAAAACATGAACAGCAATGGCATCATGATTATTACAATCTGAAATAATTGCTAAGCTTTTATGTTCAAGGAGGCCGTGGTTGATTGTGATTCTTCTGTGTCACTGTCACTATCAATCTGATAATTGTATTCATAACTGTAACTTGCGGGTTGCTTAACTATTTTTGCATGGCATGGTATAATTTCGCCATGCTATTTTTGAAGCTTCTTTACGACATAAACTGCATAATAAATAATAATCACCTAACTTTCATGGCGTCGGTCGCTGGACGCAAACCAATGTTTTTATGAGACTCCAACTCAAAAGGATTGCAACATCGATCGAATTGTTTATTTGATGCCATGATATTTCGATGAAATTATTTTAATCAACGTAGATAAGTATTATCAAAATAATCAACACTTCGAAAAAGTATGAATCAGGAAAATGTTCATAAACTAGAGAAAATTGTTCTTTTAATTTTTTTTTTTTTTTTTTTTTTTTTGGTATTTAATTCACAGCTGAATTATAATTCAGCTGCTTATGGCTTTGGTCACAGACCACATTGCCAGGCAGAAAAACACATGGGCTATCTCTCAGTCAAATCACATCACATTTATCGTTCCGTTATTCGATATGTTCCGTTATCTTCACAGTTCCGTTATTTTCACATATTTTTTTTTTAATATTCCTTTTTTTTTCACAAGCTCAAGTTTTTCGATCAAATTTATCGTTCCGTTATCTTCATAGTTCCGTTATTTTCACATATTTTCAATATTCGATTTTTTTTTTTTTTTTTCACAAACTCAAATTTTTTGCTTTCAAATTAATGGTAATTTTTTTTTCTATTCTCGTGGTTCCTTTGTGGGGAGCACAAAAGCTGTGCTTGATACTAGCTCAAGCAAGCATTGGACTTCCCAAAGTTGACGAAAAAGGCGTGCAAGAGCTGACCAAGTCCGTTTCTGAGGTCCAACCAACACCAAGTCTATTTATAAAAATTGGCTGGACTTTTCAACCTTTCACGTCCTTTTCCGCCAACGCTACAAACGGAACTGTTCTTTTTATTTATCCAATGTAATGAAAACAATCTTTAAGTCAATACGCACTGAAGATTTATAGGTTATGTTCAGTGTTGCCAGGTGATGAGAAAAAAAGAGGCTAGATTGGCAAAAAAAAGGCTTAATCAGTCTCAGTCATTATAATCGTAGATTAGCATAAGAAATAAAGAAAAGAATACTTAAAAATCATTTGCTTAAATTTTTTGGTAATTGTTTCCTTTAGGAGACAACTGCTAAAACACGTCCAAAAATGTCGGGAGGGGTATCAAACAACGCGTTTTGACTTCAGTATCAACAATCCGAAAGCGGATTCTCAATTTTTTGTTACAGTGAAAAGTTATTCGCAAAAAACCCGAAAATGACCCGGGTCCGATCCCAAATAGGGGGCTTGATCCAAGGTATCTATGTGCAGAACACCTTTCTGCGTAGGCGGCCCTCGGCCGCGCTTCAAAAAAATAACCCTTAGCCGGTCCAACACCGGCTACGCGGTCCACAGTATTTCTGCGCAGAACACACTTTTTGCACTTTTCGATCCACCCTAATCTGTCATTACAACAACCACATGAAAATGACAGAAAATTTTCCACTTTGATGGCAAATATCTCTTCACTGAAACAAAAAATCGAAAAATCGCTTCCGGATTATTGTTACCGAGGTCAAAACGCGTCTTTTGATACCTATAATTTCGGACGTGTTTTAGCAGTTGTCTCCTAAAGGAAACAATTACCAATTTTTTTGTTATATAAATAAAATTGATAAAAAAAAATTTTTTTATTTTTGAAAATTTTTTTTTCAATTAAATAAAAAAAATCGAAAAAAAAATCGGCCCACTCTGGGATTAGTGGGGATGATTGAAGTTTTTTATGAGAAAAAAAATGGCGAAATTCGAAAAATCTCGAAAAACTGAAAAATTTTATATAAGATGAACTTTAAAAATTTTTTTTGTATTTTTTCCGAAAAGTACAATTAAAAACAAAAATTTAAAAAAAAAAAAGATCCCAAACGGTCAATTTTGAAAAAGTTATAGCATTTTGAAAAAAAAACGGTGTTTTTTCAAAAATTCATAACTTTTTTTGAGTTAGATAAAAAAAATTGAAAAAATTCTGAAAAACGTCTTTCGTAAGGTAGAAAAAGAAGAAACTTTTAGCCAATTCTAAAGGGGTCGGGTTCAAAATTGGTCGAAATGGGATGGAATACCCCATATATAGATTATTGTTTTTTATTTTTTTTATAATCATTTTTTAAATAATTAATAAAAGTGGTTTTAATAAAGTAGGAAAGTTGTATTATTATTCTTGGCCTTGAGCTCTTTTCATAAATACTTGAAAATGTACAGGCCGTAAAATCAACAAAAGTTGTTGGTACAAAAACGAAACAATAAAAACATAGTTTTATAATAAATACTTAGCAAGGACCATAAATCTTTCGAAGGACATTTCTCTGAAATCTCATCTTCCTTCCGCTCATCGAAAAGGTAAGATGAAGGACTTATAAATATATTTATTATTGTATAATTTCCTTAATTTATTTAGTGTACAATTTCCTTAAGGACTCTGACCTTGTTGTTGTAAGAGTACTTTGTCTTGTTTGGTCGGCGCATTTATAGAATAGGGCGTGACGGACCAAACGGGCTCATACTGTTATTAACAGTCCTTTTCTGGATATGAATCCATACGGTCCTGTGAATAACACCTTCTGGTACTAGTCCAACTGCCGTGGGAACGATTTAGCTTACCCCGACACCCTAACACGAGGAGGAAACTTTGACCTTCTTTGTTTTATGGGGTAATTCTTTCCGGTAATACTCTACATATAACGTCAACTGTAAAAACTGCACTAAAAATTCCAATACTGAAATACAGAAATACTGGGGATCGCGTAGCCGCCCCGCCCCCCTCCCCCCTTTGGAATCGAACCTAGGTAATTTTTTGGTTTTTTGGCAATAACTTTTATATTACTAAAAATAATGGGTTCCCCCACTGGATTACGGTTTCTGGGACAAAAAAGCGTCTCTGGGTACCAATATCGACATTTTTAGTGCAGTTTTTACAGTTGACGTTGGATGTAAAGTATTACCTTGTTTTCATCCAGCCGGTAGTGGTGTCGAAAGACGCGTCTCAGGGGGAAGTGTTATTATTAAAAAGTTATGGCTAAAAAACGTGTAGCAGAAATTTTTTTCTTTCCGTTAAACCATTTCACGGTCAAAAACTCACGCACCCCTGCTGGTTACGGGTTTAGAATATGCCCGAGGTAGGCATACCGGTCGTAAGAGGAGACTAATATGCAAAAAGGCAATGACGTGCAACTCGATGGTTGATCTGCGGATATGATGCCTCTCACCTCTCATTACCCATCTTATCCTTCCTAGAAGGTTTCACTGGTCATAAATCGCTACCACGACAGTCGGGCAGTACCGCAGGGGAGTAGCGGAGCGTACCGGATTCAAATCCGCCCAAGTACTGTTAATTCGACAACACTTCCCAAAACCGTTACCACACAATAACAACTACAAAAACTCACTACGTTCAATCAAAGAGCAATGAGTGCATCGAATAATAAGAAGAACAACGCAAAACATCGCTGCTACAGTCCGCGGGTAAAAGGCCTTTTACACGATATGTTTTTTTCACATGACCTGCCACTTTTTCTACAATCACGTAATGTCGTATGACTATCAATACATCCAACAGCTCCATTTATTTGCTTCTTTTTACGCAATAAATAAATAAATCCAAAAAATTTAAATCAATAAATGAAAGAACATATGATTCTGATTGTGTGCAGGACAAAAATAGAAACGTTTCTATTTCGTATTTATTTATTTATTTAAAGTCGACAATCATACAAAGTAATGCAACTTAGAAATAAGTATTAAATAAAATTAGCTACAAGGAAACATGAGTATCTAACATTTATCATTGAAAAAGAAAGTTTCAAAATATCAAGTAAGACATGAAAGTATTGCGGTATGTAGGGCAGCAAACGAACATTCAATACTAATGCATTTATACAAAAGTTTAGACGTCTTAGAAGATTAGAAGAGTCAATCTCGCCAAGAATCAACTTGTGGAGGAACATTACCCCAAGTAATATTCTGCGATTTTCAAGGGTTGGCAAATCGATAAGAAGAAGCCTGTTTCTATAAGGTGGAAGATTAAGATTAGTGTTCCAATTAAGAGCCCGTAGAGCAAAAACTAAAAATTGTTTCTGCATTGACTCGGTTCTCATTATATGACTGTTATATGTTGGACTCCAGACACAGGAACCATACTCGAGTATTGGACGAATCGATAAGGTGAAAAGGACCTTCGTGAGATAAGGATCATTAAACTCTCTAGCCCAGCGTTTAACGAAACCGAGAGTACCCATTGCTTTATTTATAATTAAGGAAATATGAGAATTAAAGCTTAGTTTCGAGTCGAACAAAACGCCCAAGTCACACACCGCGGTTATACGCTCCATATGAGTCCCATACAGTACGTAAGATGTCAAAAAAGTCTTTACACGGTGAAATGTCATGAGAGCTTAGCTATCCCCCTGTAGTTCTCAATATTAGTTCTACTACCTTTTTTGTGCAGAGGTATAATAAAAGATTGTTTCCAAATTGATGGAAATGACGATGATTGCAACGATAATGTAAATAACTTTAAGATTGGTTCGGATAAGTTTACGGCACAGTACCTGAGCACACAACCAGGAATACCATCAGGACCAGGCGAAAACCCCGGTTGTGAATCTAGCAAACTCTGAAGAACAATACCACTATCGATGACTGGATTAAGAATACCGTTAGAACTTACTTTGCGATACGGATAAATACCAGGGGTCGAATTACGTTTTACGTTCCGTGATCGAAAGCGAATTTTTAAATCACAATAGCTCGAAGCCCATAATTCGGAATGACGGCATACGTGAGTAATTAGCTGGAAGTACCGGTCGGTTCAATTATGTATTTATACTCTTTTAATAAGTTGGACAGTTTCAAGGTTATTGTGATTTAAAAAATTTATTACGATCACGGAACCGCAGGTTGAACACCGTTTGACGAGTAGGTCGACTTAAAAAATTCAGCGAATAATTCAGCAACATTTTGATCAGCACAAGCATTCTTACCTCCAAGCGACACACAAGATGGAAATCCTGAAGATTTTCTTTTAGAATTGACAAAGCCATACAATTTCTTAGGATTAATAAAAAACTCAATTTTTACATCTAGTTAGGTAAGACTTATAGCAGTGATTATTTAGGGACTGAAAGTTGGAACGAGCAACTGGGTACTTAGAATAATCTTCGGAGGACCCAGATAACTTGAAGCGCTTATAAAGCCTAGACTTAATATTGTTCAGGTTCGAAAGTTGTCTTGAAAACCAAGGTGGTTTACTAGTTTTAGTTTTACCGAAGTGAATCTGAACACACCGTACGACGAATCTATTAAGGTAGCTGTAAAAGACGAATATAGCAGAGTCAATATCGTTACATGCGTAGAGCTCAGACCAGTCTTGGGTAGCAATTAATTCGTTGAGTTAATCAAAATTTGCCTTATAAAAACATCTCGAATGAGAACGAGAGTTCATATCCATATAATGAATAGTCGGTTGTACAGTATCGAGTGTAATCTCAAGCGTGGGATGCAAGGGATCTTCAGGTATCGATAAGGGCGAAATTCGACTGATACCTATACCTACTGAGCTATCAACCAGCACTAAGTCCAACAACTTATTATTAGAATTTAGTATATTGCTGACCTGTAGTAGAGGCATGTCCATGAGAGCACTAAAAAAACCATACTGAGACATGGAGGTCAAGATGTTAGAATTGGTGTCATTAATCCAGCTAACTGATCGTATGTGCAGTTTTCTGACTTGTATGAAAGAAAAGTTTAAGTTGCGTTTACACGTTGGTTTTCATACGTTAAATGTGGCATATACACATGACAAAAACATATCGTGTGAAATACCTTTAAGGAAACAAAAGGAAAAGCGTGGATAAATATGGATGGTGTGCAACTTGGGTAGGATTCGTTGCTCCGTAAGCAAAAATTCCTGTGGTCATAACAGCCAATATCAATTATATAAATCACGTAAGCTGTTTTTCCAATCCGAAGTAGCTCGTTCGTTCAGTGAACTGATTCGTTCAAGTGAACTAGTTCGTTCGTGATCTACACAACTCTACTGACCATATTGCCAGATGCTAAATCACATGGTGATCTAAATGTCTTTCAAATGGCTACACAAAGACGAGAGAGTGAGCATCACTGCATTAGAACTGTGATGGCAGCGATAAAATTACAAATAATCGATACAAGGGTCACACACCTGTACCAACCCCCATGTAAACAAATACCATTTGTTATGGATTTTGCACGCAGAGTTTTAAATAAGTATGGATGGAAAGAAGGCGAAGGTTTGGGAAAGCACAATAACGGCATCGTTAAGCCACTCAAAGCTAGTATGAAATTCGACAATGCTGGCTTGGGTTCAGATCAAGCGGCAACTGAATTCAACAATCACTGGTGGGAACGTGTCTTCAACGATTCTGCAAGTAATGTAAAAATAACGTCTGCAGAAAATGGTGTACGTGTGGATTTAAAGAATAAAGATGACAGGGTCGAAATATCTACTAAAGGATATTCTCTTAAGAAATTGAAAAAGGCTAAGGAAAATAGCAGTTCAAATGATGGACGCTATGATAACTTTCTAAAATCAGCCACTCTTACCAAATCTGGGGATGAAATAGAGAATCCCGATAAAATAGCAGTAGGTGATATATCCGTAACAAAATACAAAACTCTCACCGATGAGGAACTGTTTCAAGCTTGCGGGGGTCGTACTGCACATAAAGGAGCAAGGCATGGACTGAAGTTGAGTGGGAAACTATCACGTATAGAACAGCAGGAAAAAGAACTTTTAGCGAGAATGCAAGAACGTATAAATGGAACGCCGGTTAATGGAAGCAGTACTGAGAAATTGAAAACAAACCGACGAAAGAAAAGTACCAACATAGAAGCCGTTACAGCAACAAATTCAGCTAGTGGTGAAGTCCCAATATTCTCTGAAGGTTCGGTTGAAGAGGAAAAAATAGTAGACCAACATTGCGTACAGAAATCGTCAAAGAAACATAAAAAGAAGAAAAATAAAGATGTAGCGTCTTATGTAGCTGATGATGATGCCCCAGCTGAAGCCGAAAATTTGAAGCGAAAGAAAACTAAGCGACAACCAGAGGAAGACACAACTTTTACTACCGAAGCAAATATTGTCAATGAATCAACAATTCCTGGGAAGAAACGCAAAGGTCATAGCATTACTGGCGGGGACACAGCCCTGGGAAAACCTACAAAACAGTCAAAGGAATCTAGTAAAAAAAAACATGCTCAATAAAGATTGACAGGTCTAAAATTTAAGTTTGTTTTGCACTACGTAGGGAAGTTTATATGCTTCGAAGCTGTTACATGTGAGGCCCGCACTAGAACATCCTTTGATCCGGCGATTGTCTAACGCCCCTGCGGGTTAGGGGTTTTGAATATGCCCGAGGTAGGCATACCGGCCGTAAGAGGCGACTAATATGCACGAAGGTAATGGCGTGCAACTCGATGGTTGATCTACGGATATGATGCCTCTCATTACTCATCTTATCCTTCCCTACGGAAGGAGTGGTGACATGACCTAGAAGGTTTCACTGGTCATAAATCACTACCACGACAGTCGGGCAGTACCGCAAGGGAGTACCGGAGCGAACCGGGTTCAAATCCGGCCAAGGACTGTTAATTCGACAACACTCCCCAAAACCTTCGGGGAGTGTTTTTGTGGTTACCACGATTGACTAATTCTTAACTACTAAAGTACCCGATTAGAATATGGCCGAGGTGGGTATGCCGGTCGTAAGAAGCATATATAGTCCATAAAGGGCTAAGCTCAGGTAGCACTTCAAAAATGTATGGTTTGTTAAAAAAAAAAACGGTAACCTAGCTGTGGATAGTAGCTCTCTACTATTTCACCACCAGTTTTGTTTTTACAAGGGCTCATGCTACTATACCAGCAATGCAAACATTTTTTGAGTTCAGCTAGGGTGTTACAGGGCTATGAATAAAAATCAATTGTTTAATTAATATATATTATTGTTATATCTTATGGTAATAGATACGTACATATTTCTAAACTATGAAACTAAATTAGTTATTTCTTTGATTTTGCTTTCATTCGGCGCGATTTACCTAAACGTTTATTTCCACTAGGTAGCGCTTTTCTACCCGCTTTTCTAAAATGTTTTACATTTTCCAAACCACCAGAAGAAGACTTCGTATTTCGCTTTAATCCCTTCTTTTTACCACCAAAACCAAACTTGGTATTACGTTGTTTGCGTTTATCGGCCGATTTTTTCTTTTTTGACTCCATAGTCTTAGCATCTTCCAAGAAATCAAGATTCTTCAGTTTTCCTTTACGGAATTTTTTCAGTTTGTCCAACATATCTTTTTTTTCCATTTCGCGTTGCACTTTGGTTTGTTTGGCGAGTAATTTACCCATTTTACGTTGTTCACGTATTTGTTTTAGACGCTCGGATTTGGCTTGCCCCTCCTGTTTAGCCATCAAATTGGAACGTATCTTTTGCATATGGTCGTCTGATTTTGCCATTTCAGCAAAATAATCATCTGGACGTTTTGTTACAATATTAGCTGTATGTAAGCGACTAATACCTTCTATGACTGCAGCTTGTGCTTGGCGATGGAATAACATTTCGCGCTTAAAATCATTCAATACAGGATCTTCTTCAGGTCGTACGTATGGAAGTTTTGCATTTCCTTTAAACAAGTTTGCACGTTTCTGTTCATGTTTCTCTAATTGTATGACCATTTCTGGTGCCAGTGGCGCCAAATCGTTAACCATGTCCATACGTTCTATCCATGATAGATCTAATTTAATTTCATCGGCTTTCGCCAGCAATTTAGGCTGCAAAAAAATAGATGGTGTTTAAGTTAAGTATTTAACATGTTTATGTCCGAATTACTCACAATATCGTTGACCTTTTCCTTTCCAGCATTAAATTCGATGTTCAAACCAGGTTTAAGATCACCACGCGCAAATGCCTCTTGAAGCTGCGGAAAATTTGTATTAAAATTAGGGAATTCTATTGTGATTTACACAAATCATTACCTCTGCATCTGAGTCATCTTCTGAATAACACTCTGAATCCGTTTCGGCTTCAAATTGTGGTTTCTTTTTCATTTCGGAACAGATAGTTTCAGGCAAATAAAGCGAAAATTGAAAACAAATCTTGCACGTGCAAATTAAAAGGTAGTTGCCAGCAAATATGACAGCTAGAGATGGTAAGTGACGGTGTTATTATCGAAGGAAAATTCTGACATTTATCGTTGTGAACATGAACAATCAGAATTTTCCCAAGCTCAGGGCAGTGTGGCCAGGTGATAGAAAAATAATCTAAATCGACCAAAAAAAGTTTGAAAAGGCTAAAATTAAGAAAAAAAAAGAAGAAAGAAATCCATTTAAAGTTTTTATTTTAGTTTAAACTGTTTGTATATAAAGCTGTAGACATAACTTGAAGAAACCATATTGTTTCAACACTTATCAGGCACATTTTGCTTGACTAGGAATTTTTTCAAAGATACATACAAACTAATTAATTGTATAATATTTTCTTCGTCTTATGAATCAGAAGAGCTCGAAAATTCCAATTTTAAGCAAGATATGACATTCTTTGCAAACATAATACGCTGAAAGCAGCAATATAATGCTTCAAATATTTCCGTTATGTAAAAAAAAAAACAATCTTAGGTGCTGAATATAAGTCTTTTTAGCGTACTGTTTTATGTTGTTGTTGTTGTTGTTAACAGTGCTTCGCCCTGCCCAATGGGCTCGATCACTCTAAATTGTCATCAGGCTCTTCTAACGGAAGTCCGAGGAAACGCGCAGTTTCCACAGGGTTGGACCAGAGTGATATGGGTGTTAGAAGAGTGGGTTCAACTGAACAGGAAAAGAGATGTATGGTATCATGAGGGGTCATACCACATGCAGGGCATGTATTTGGTATGTTGGGGTTCAGTCTGGATAAGTAAGAGTTTAACCTATTACAATATCCAGAGCGAAGTTGTGCTAGTATGACTCTAGTCTCCCTCGGAAGTACACGCTCCTCTTCAGCCAATTCAGGTGGTTGAGTATTAATAACGGGATTCACAGGCCGAGATCTGAGGGATCTGTCTACCGACTCAGTGTGGAGGTCATTTAGAGCCCGTCTATGGTTCCGTAGATCAAACGGCAAAGAGATATGATGCCGGATCTCATCGTAATGCTTACGGAGATGTCTCCTTATGTCTCTGGGGGGCGGTGCTACATCCAAAAGATGTCGGTTTGGATGACTAGGTTTATGACAGTTCAGAAGGAACTGTCTACTCAAGAGTTCCGCGTGCTCTTGAACATTGAGCAATTCTGCCTCTTGATGGAGGTGAGGCTCAGATGACATAAGCAGGCATCCCGTAGCAGTTCTGATGGCGGTGTTTTGGCAGACTTGCAATTTCCTCCAGTTGGTGTCAGAAAGGTTGGGCGACCATATAGGCGCAGCATAGTCAATAACCGGCCGGCCAATAGCCTTATATGTAGCAAGCAATGTTTCTTTGTCTTTTCCCCAAGTACTGCCGGCCAGTGACTTGAGGATCTTATTGCGGCTCTGTACCTTTGAGGCTATTGCGGTGGCATGACCAGCGAAGGTGAGGCCGTTGTCAAATGTCACACCCAAGATTTTTGGGTGGTTGACAGTAGGTAGAGGTGCTCCATCTACGTGGACATTTAACTCTTGCCCCATCTGCGCATTCCATGTAGTAAACAGGGTCGCCGTAGATTTAGTCGGAGACAGGGTCAGATTACGCTCGGTGAAGAAGCTGGAAAGATCATGGAGGTAACTGTTGACTCTAATACAGAGTTCATCAATGGAGGGACCCTTGCCCGAGGCCATTATCGTGCAGTCGTCAGCGTAGGAAACAATGGAGACTCCCTCTGGTGGGGGGGAAGTCTCGAAATATAGAAATTAAACAAGAGGGGAGAGAGAACACCACCTTGCGGCACCCCTTGTTTTATTCTTCGTGGTCTAGATTTCTTGTTCCTAAATTTGACTGTTGCCTGTCGACCATTGAGGTAATTAGCGGTCCACCTCTTAAGGTCGGCAGGGAGCGGTGTCTCATCCAGACCTCGGAGGAGAGTGGCGTGATTGACCGTGTCAAATGCATTTGACAGATCAAGTGCCACGAGAACCGTCCTATGGTTTGGTGGATTTTGATTCAAACCGTTGTTAATCTACGTTGTAATGGCGTTCAAAGCGGATGTCGTGCTGTGATTTTTGCGAAAACCATGTTGGTGATCGGCCAATTTTAGATTTGTAACGAAGTAAGGAAGCAGAATGGACTCTAGCAATTTCGCTACCGGCGAAAGGAGGGATATCGGACGATAAGACTCTCCTAGGTTCGCCGGCTTCCCTGGTTTTAATAGGGGAACTACAATCGCTTGTTTCCATATCTCAGGTATAAGGAAGGTAGTTAGAGAGAGATTGAAGAGAGCCGCTAAATAATTCTGTCCTTCATGGCCAAGGTGTTTGATCATCTTCATGGCAATTCCGTCGGGTGCGATGGATTTTGAGGGTTTGGCCTTCATTATGGCTTCCTTAACCTCTGCGACTGAGACGGCAATGGGCGCAGTAGAGTGTTTGTGTTTGCGCGCACGTCGGAAGGCTCTTCTCTTAGTCCTATCCGCAGGTGGATGCATTATAAACAGCCGGCAAAAGGAGCTCGCGCATTTCCTGGCGTCCGATTTGACACTGTCGCCGAAAGCAATGGCGACCTTGTCTTTGTGTTTGGTCGGATTGGATAGGGCCTTGACAGTCGACCATAATTTGCCGACTCCGCCGGAAAGGTTGCATGTCTCAAGGTGTTGTTTCCACTTGGTCAGCTTGTGTTCGTTGACAGTCCTACGGATTTCCGCATTGAGATCTTTTATTCTGGGATCTGCGGGATTGATAAGTCTCACTTGGTCACGTTCTCTTGCCATCGCCGCAGCTTCTGCCGGGAAATTCGGACGAATTTCTGGTATACTGCCAGCAGGAATAAAGCGGCAAGAGGCTGAATCGATGATCTTGCGAAACTCTCTTTCGCCTTTGCGTACGTCCGTTGGAGTGGGTAAGGCAGCGAAGGAGCGCTCTGTATATTCAGTAAAGCGGTCCCAGTCCGCTTTGGTGAAGTTGATGTATGTTATTTTATCAGTCGTTATGAAGTCGGTCGGTCGTTCAACAGAGAGTAAGATGAGTAGGTGGTCTGAAGCTAATGTAAGCATCGGTCGCCAGATGACAAAATTAATGAGGCCCGCGCTCGTTATGGAGATGTCTGGCGAACTGTGACAGTTACCTGCCACCCTGGTGTGGGCATCTCCATTGACTGTACAGAATGCTGAGTTATCTATTTGGGCTGCAATTACGTGTCCTCTGCTGTCTGCTGGCAAGTTGGAGTGCCAGAGATCGTGATGTGCGTTGAAGTCGCCTAGGATTAGACGGTTATCGCCCCTTAGCAACGCACTAATATCGGGATGATAATCTCTAGGACAACACGTGGCAGGAGGAATATAGATGTTTATGATTTGCAGGTCGGCGTCTCCTGACCGGACTGCTATGCCTTGGCATTCTAAGGTAGAGTCCCTGGGGTCGACGTCAGGGGAAAATAGATTGTATTGTACAGAGTGATGTGTAATGAACGCAAGGCCACCCCAAGACCGCTGGGACGGTCTTTACGATGTACATTATACCCATCACAAGTTCGTAAGTCCGATCTCGTGTTCAGTTTTGTCTCTTGTATCGCGGCCATAGTATATGTCTACTAGTAGCGCAACTTACTCCGAATCTGCACACACACACAAACCACACAGGGTGAATTGGATGCAATAATAAAACAATGAAATTTAAATGCAGCAATATTGAACGTGAAGACTTAAAAACCCAAATTATTGAATATAAAGCACTTATAACACCTTATCAGTTCCTACAGAATGTAAGTTTCAGTTTAAATTGAAATGTTTAGTTGTAGTTTTTACTTTAAAACAACTCTGAACGCGATTTCCTTCATTACACTTTCTCGGAGTACATTCATCCACTGCCTTCCACTCCGATTCGCAAAAGAAGATGCCAAACTAGTACGGGTACAATGATCGCGGCGATTTTGATGTTGTGCGTCTTCATAAAGTCAGTTATCTCCGCGATCTTTCCAGCTAATCCGTTACAGTTCAGCTGCAGAATTTTGAAGTGTGTGGGAGGGGAGACGGGGGGACATACTAGGCGTGAGGGACGGATGCGTTTGCCTAAGTGGGGGTAGGCTAAGGCCTAAACTATGTCGCAGTCTAGAGTTGACAGCGCCATGGCCGTTGTTGTCTGGCGTGGAGGGCGGCTGTGTACTGCAACAGGGGGCTATGAACGAATCCGTCCAAAGGTTGCCGTTTGCGAGCCCAGAGCACATAAGGGTGTGACACAGGCCAAGGCAATTGTTGCACTTGACCGATGTCGCAGGCGAATATAATCTTTGCCGACAAACGGTGCACGTAGTGAAAGGTACTAGGAGGTGGTGTTACTGACCCACGTGCAGGCTGGAAGCAGGGGGGGACATTAGGGGCAGAGACAGAGGGGACTGACGCTCGGCGATGCTCATATCTGACCTATTCCGGAGGGGATAGGAGTGTTGAGCGGCCGTGTGAGATGGAGACGCTGGTGTGCGTGAGCGACAGTTGGGAGTGGGTGAGGCAGGGATGGCAGCGGTGCTACCAGTCGTATAGACTGAGCCACTATTGTAACTATTGGAAGTAGGTAGAAGCGGTAAGGGAGTGCCAGAGCGGCGACTACCGCGGGACGTCCTTGGACGTGTACAGCAAGGTGCCTCAAAAGTTCTAAAGAAAGTACGGGGTTTGTGGATGGCAGGGTTAAGCCCATCTCTTACACTTGGCGCATTGTACCGAATACGACCGTTTAATATAAATTTTCTTCCAGCAAACGCAGCAGATCCAGTCTCTTGGTCCAGGGTTGGGTTCGACCCCAGCCCGTAACAAGAGACAATGGAGCAACCCAGCTGCAAGGGTTTGCTCCGAGGATGACAATTTAAGGGTGGGACGGGACAGATTGGACAGGGTTACACTGAAATAACAGCCCTTGGCCGGGTGAGAAAACCCGGGTCATTCCGGTGCATAGAACCGGCTGTTGTGGGAATGTATACTGTTTTATAATCCATCAAGCCAGCACAGTTTATATCGATGTATTTTTGTCCTGTCTGAACTAACCTGAAATTATGCAGTAGGGCCCAAGTAAAAAAATGAATTGAAACGAAAACGTCATAAACCGAGAACCCGAATGAAAAACGACCCGAATCAAAATTGGTTTGAAGATTGATTTTCAAAAGCCCCACTATTTAGAATTCGGATTTTGTCTCGTAAACGCCCTTTCTCAATGTCAATCCAACATATTCTCTGTTAAGATAGGGATTTTTGAAATTCTACATTGAAGCATTTTTCAACCGTATTCTAAGAAATGAAATTTCTGAAACGAGCTCTGAGGTTGGGTTTTTGAAAAAAAAAGGCTTTAAAACGGGCCTTTCGAACTTGCAGATGAGTTTAGAATGAAAGTCAGTTCTTCGTCTGATTAATCAGAAGAGCACGAATCTGCGTACAAAGTTTTTGTATTTATCATAGAGATGAGATCATCGGTAATTTCAAAATCAGTGCAACATTTGGATAAGTTTTTTAACGAACATCTAATATTAAGCAGCACTTCGCTTTTGAGTGTCGTCAAATCAAGACTACATAAAAATTCGCGTATGAAATAATAAATCTCGAAAAAAAATTAGCGATCTAACTGTTAAAATAACCGGGGGAAAAAATGTACCATCGTGTAATAAAAACTCTTAATAAGATATCAAACTCCAATTAAATTGGATTCGTTTTACATGAAAAATACACAACAATTAACATATGTAAACACACGTGAACAATCACATAAATAAAAGTTAAACTAAACCAAAGTCAAAAATTACATTACAGGGCATGTTTAAAACAGACGGACAAAGACCTGTAATTTACGCATTTCTCCAAGGTAGGGCCAGGACAAGTTACACCAACAAAGACATCAGGGTTCTAGGCAAGCAGACGAAAATCAAATATTGTAACAATCAAACTGGACACATCAATAACAAAATCCAACAAATGGAATAAAAATTACTTTGTAATAAAAACCTAACCTAAAAAATAGCAAAATAGCCTGCATAAGCAAAGACTCAAAGAATATGGCATACAAGAACTGTGGTGTCACACGCACATCACCTCAACTTATAAAGGAATAACGGAAACAAAAAATCAACTGAAACACTTAAAAGCTAGCACATGGAGTCACAAGCACCAAAAGCGGAAACAACGAAGAAATTGAACAACGCTTAAGTCACCACAAACCTATTGTGAACAAAGTTGGGCAAAAACTTATGACCTAAAATTAATTTACATAGAAACAACTGTAAAGGCTAAAATCTACATGACAGGTCTCAAAAGAACTATCACAAACAAGTTTTATATTTTACAAGACAAAAAACTATAGTGTATGATATAACCGGCACTTTGAGGGGCAAGAGAACATCCCCGCCTAATCAGTACTTCACGTGGAAGTACTTAAAGCCACAAAAAAAAAAATTAAACTAAGCAGCGAGTTAAGCATTTTAATTTTTAATCTGTTCCTTAACTTAGTTTTTAAAATGTTCATGGCAATAAAAATTCTTTCAACCTCCCTATTCCTGAAAGGTAATACCAAAAACCTTTAGTTTGTAAAATTTTCATCGCAAACCTGGGTCCTTACTCTGTAGTTTTGTTCGAAAGCCCGTTCTACTCGAAAGCAAAAAGCGATTCTAATACACATCGGCACTCTGTAGTTCGTTCAAATTTACTTTAGAGGATATTCCACAATAGCTGTTTGGTGACAAACCTTGCAAAGTGTCAGTAAAGTGAAAGTGACGAAAACTCTCTCTAAACGCAAGAAGTTTTCGCCAAAAAAGAGTCAGTAAAAACTTGAAAGCAAGACAGCTGTTGCTTTATTGATTGGTTAATAGCCCAAATCTTTGTTTTTGCTTTCCTATGTCACGATCCCTTGAAAGTTTTACTGAGTGAAATTCCCCCAGCAGAAACTTGCAACTCTCTCTCAATGAAATTTCAAAATGTGCTTTCTCGCTGCAAATGTTTTGATTTTAGTCGCCTCTCGCAACAGGTATACCCACCTTAGACACATTCACAGATACAATATCCATGAAGAAATTAAATAGATATATCCTGTTCAACTAGAGTTTAATCTGATAACGTGTCTGACACTGCTTGCCTATAAAAACAACCGACAATTTATACATTTTTTGTTCATCTACTTTACGATGGCAAATAACTGAATTAAAACTTCGACACATGTTTGACCATTCATGAACTCCATCTTGATTTTATTGATTACCTACTTTACGTCACAATCTTTTATATGCATATCTATGGATAAATGATAAAAATTAAATGAGCGTTGTACTAGTATGTATACGCTTAATAAAAGGACTCAATTCAATGGTATTTCTAATTATCTAAGAAATGCGTAGGCAGCAACAATATGTCGTCTGTATTGCGTACACAATTCAATTTTAAAATAATTCAAAATTAATTATGTTTAATGTGTCAACTACTTTTTGCAGCAACACAAGTCACATACACGAAACGGAGCCTAATATAAATAAATACAATATATTAAGAAAACAATTAAACACATAATTTTGTTGCATTTTATGATGGTTACGATGTTCCCTACTGTTTTGTTGTTTAACGAGAGCGCGATCAGAGAAAACAAAGCTCCACACATATTATGTAACTAAATGTTATGCTTAAATGGTAGGCCGGCAATATATTTATGTGCAAGTTTTTTTAAATCGCTGTGATCATCTGCCGTATTTTTAGCCAGCTATTGAAGACTTACATTTTTGCCCATTACTTTTCAGAACCAATGCATTATCAAATACATACTTGCAAAAAGCTATCACAGATTTGCATATGATTGTGACTGAACTGAATATCATGCCCATAATTGAACTTTTGCAGACATTTTCCCGGGCTTGCTTGGGTTGTAGAACTCGCGACTCGGCGCAAGACATTCTTTTATTTTCCATTCGTTTTGCAATTGATTTGCATCTATCTCGGCTTTTTCGATAAGGTTATTGTTTTAGCTTTACTTTCAATGTATATTTGCACATTTCTAGTTTTGTTGGTTTTTAATTTATTATAGTACTTTTATTTTCGTTTTAAACTTAAATAAACTTGCTTTTAATTCTTGGATGTTTTTTAAAAACAAATAAGTGGTGGAACAGGTGTTTGCTGTTATAATATACTTTCAATGACAAACACTTTAGAAAGCGAAGAGCAGCAAGAAAGCCATCATAAGACAGAACAGGCCCATAGCTTCAGACAATGCGAAACCCAAAATAGCATATGAGAACAACTGTTGTTTCAACGATGGATTTCTGGCATAACCGATGATGAGGGAACCGAACACTGTTCCGATACCAGCACCTGTTTGTATTGGAAGTTTTTTTTTTAAAGAAAGAGAAAAAAGATAATATTATTAATAATTGTAAATTAAAGCGAAAAAGGTCCAAAGAGCAGTCCTCCTGTTTAGCCGTATTTCTATGTATAGTCAGTCACAGATTAGTCTGAATTGAGTTCTGCAAGTAGAATGCAGCAAGCACATCGCACTAAAATTGCTGGTCACAAAGGATTTCAATAAACTCTCGACATGTCCATGGGAACGTATCAAGAGTTCAGAATTTCTGGTACCTTTGCCTCTTAATCATACAAGTTTCCTGCTAGAAAATATATAGGTTTAAGTTCACACGCACCACAGCGTGTATGAGTTGAACTTCGACCAACTCTCAGACCTTCCCGAGGCTATATTAGAGTAATCTACATTCCATCAATGCAACATACACATTTCCCAATAAAGAGTTGTATGCATGTAAGATATTGAATAGAAAATACTCGTATGTGTGCCCCAGATGCTAGATTGCAACTGACTATTATTAAAAACTATGACATTATCAGTACTAACTGCAGTTTGTGACACTTTCTTTCGCTTCAACGGCTTAATAGGTATCTTTTTGTTTGATTTGATATATTCTTCCAATACTAACCGGAACCGGCGACACCGACTGTTGCAGCACCAGCACCAATGAATTTGGCAGCTGAATCAATGTCACGAGTGACTGGAGAGGTCTGGAATGACCTGATTTGTGGCAGTAATGCAACGGGGGTTGTGTTCTGAGCAACTAAAGATTGGCTCTGGCTAATCACAGCGCTGCTTAGTGGTCGCAGATATTGCTTTGAGCCGTTAAGGAGCTGAAAATAAAGATAAAAATTAAATTACTCATGCCAAAATTATTGAAAAAAAAAAAAACAAGCCTAAGGATGCAATCACAATGAATAATATATTTTCAAATAATAAAAATAAAAAAAAGGTTTGAAGACTGATGCAAATGAAGGCAATAAGGACGAACTATCATCCAAATTTCAATGCGTTCGTATCGTCGAATCTACACTAACGGAATAAGTAATAACGTTTTACATCAAGAAATAAACCATTGGGCTCATTTAGTTTTTTTTTTAAGTGGCTAAAAATTCCGGCCTAATCTCACACTTCGCCTGATATATTTATTCCTCGTATATTTTTAGTTCTTCAGTTTTTTTAGCTTAGCTATATTTAAAGTTTATGTAATGTAAACAACCTTAAATAAAAGCATCACCCAAAAGCACGCGTTCGATTGAAAGTTATGCAATTTGTAGATAGTATCGTGCCAGAAAAAGGTCAAAACCATAGTATTTGGTATTCTTCACATAATTTATGTACCTACTGAAATATATACATATATGTATATTGAGCTTTATTTAACCGATTCGAAACCACACTACATTAACTAACATTGGACAATTTGTTGGTATATTGTTTTGAAGGAAATATTTAAATATTTTTTGAACTGATACTATCATTTGACAAGCAGTAATACCGGTTTGATCACAAAATGGCACAACTTTAGTTATACAATTTTTCCCATTCTATTATCACGAGACATACACTTTTCAAATGTTTGCTCACATAAGTAGAAAAAAAACTTTGTAAAAATATTTATACGCTGCTTTAGCATATCTGGAAACAAATATGTACTTCATATTAAATTGTGTGTAGACATCTATATACAACACCGCTATATAACCTAACCTCATTTACTTTTATGTAATACTTCACCGCAGAATGTTAAAGTTCACCATGCCATGGTTCGCGACAGATGAAGAAAATCGATTCACCTTATGTAATAAAATTATTGGTTATTGAGCAATATGCTCTAAAATCCCTACTAAAGCCTACATTCATATCATATATGTTAAATTAAACATCAATTAAAGAAAACTTACGACATTCCTGGCGACGGGGGCAATACGGGATACTGTTGACACGAACATTTTGTATGATTTATTTGATGCTACGTGGATCAGCCAGAAATTTAAGCTAGCGCAGTGTTCTGTAAAAATAATTTTTAAGTTAATGATAAGAAATTAGGATAAGATAATAAGTTTCTACTGCATAATTAAGAGGGAATACGATTTTCCTATAAATTGCCGCAAGAATTTTTCTTACTGAAACCGAATTCAGTTACGTAACTTGCCAACTACTTAAAACTTCAACTAAAAGCCTATTTTCCCAAACCAATTCAATATTATAATTATCAGTCGCAGCCTTTATAAGTATAAGTTAATTTAGTTAACACTAATTAAAAAAAAGTATTATATTTTACAATTTATTTGAGTTTTTATAAAATCTCCAATTCCGTTCGCAACGATGCGTTGATCTCGTTCCACTGACAAATTCACCGCAACCATTCGTTGACGTTCGCAATCATACCGTTTCATTTCCATTTTCGTTCCCGCATGGTAGACATTTTTCACACATACACACGCACGACAAAATGGCGACAGCCACCACCGGAAAATACATTTCTTCGTTTAAAAATTACACTTTCTACAAAATTTATGAATATATCAACAATTTGATTTAAATATATGATTAAACTTATTAGAAACTTAAATTCCTGAGCAGTGCAACTCCACTATGATACTGATTACTCAACCAATCGTTCGCAATGTATAAGAAAACCTATTTTCTCCGGAGCTACCAAAATTTTCGTGTACTCACTTTGAACAAACCCTTACAACAGTGGGTTAACTTAAAAATTTGAATGACGAATGAAAGATCAAAGTATATTCCCTTCGGATGGTGAATCTGGTTGCGTGATGTTGCCTGTGGTAAAAAACTACATTGCCAAATAACTTTGGAACATTGCGAATATAAAGTCGCGTTTACACATTTGAAATGGGAAATATTTAATTTTTAACCAAATATTTTCAGATGGTTAATTAAAATATTACCCAGCTATAATGCTTTATTCTATAAAAAATAAATGAATGCATTACTTTGAAGCACGTCAAATCAAATCTCCATATTGTATTTTTATAGCATCAAAGTGTTAAAAGTAGTTCGCATATAACCGGCTATGGTTATACCAACTAGTAGAATTTTTTTATTTAATTGTTGTTGTTATCTCCCGAAAAGTGCACAAAATTTTTCAGAGATTTATGTTGGCCGTTTGTTTTTGTGCATTCTTTCTGCTCCGGTTTCATTTGGCTATATTAATAAAACAGAAGCAATTGCTTTTAGTTCAAGTTTCAAACCTCTTTCTCAGATGTTCAAATTTTCTTCATACAAATTTATGTAAAATTTCTAAAATTTTGAGAAAAATCACTTGCTTTTCTGATTGTATTTTTGTGTATTTTTTATTTGTTGTAGGGGCTGCTCACTTTTACACATGGTTTAATAATATTATTATTATTGTACCATGCTTTTACATACTTTATAGTTATTGGTTTGACAATCTCAATACCAGTTGATAATAATTATTATTCCATTATTACTTTTGATTTTAAAGGGAAAATTGAAAAGCAGCAAATATATAAAGGTTATAGTACATACTATTTCAAATACTGGCACTATGTCTTGTCAGACTAACTTGTATAGTTTTGCTATTTCAGAAGATCTTGCGGTGAATCGAACCCGCACTCTTCTGATTTGCTAGCGCAATGGAAGAATGGAAGTTATTGTAAAAATTCTTATACTTAGTGCTACTTATATATTAATTAACGTACATCGTTCGGTTAGCTACCAAATTAACCGGCGGCTAGTGATAACAGGATTTTATGAAAGCGGCTCTTAGGTCCGGTTTTTCAGTACAAGTTTAACTCGATTTGTCAGTTAAACTAAGCTTAAACTTGTTGCGCAGTTTTTCAGTCAACTTTAAACGAAGTTTAAACGTAGTTTAAGCGGTCAATTCGGCAGGGTTAAACTCTAGTTAACCTGTCAGCTGTTTCGCATACTTGATGGTTTTGGTTGTGAAACAATAAGCTGAACGCAATTAAGAAAGGACGATATTTTTATATTTAATTAAATACTGGATATATCATCTGACGAAAGTGATTATAGTGATGCAGAAATTGGCGAAATGCTAACTATTACAATACTGAGGAGAAGCAATGGCGTTGAATATGTATACAAATATTATCTGTTGCCGTATCTAGATAAAGAAAAATCCAATGTTGCCGTATAAAAAGCAAATATTGAAAGCGGCCTTAAACTCGCACTGAAAAACCGCTCTGCAGTTTAACTGGAGTTTAAACTTATGCCGAGTTTAAGCAAACTTAGTTTAAACTGAGCTTAACCAAGGACTGAAAAACCGGGCCTTAAAGGCAAATATTTTAATTGGTTCCAGTTTTCGTATTTTATTGTTTATGGAAATAAATCTAAATATCAGTCAGATTAAGTGATGCCTAATTACCAATATTCGAATTTTCTGGAGAATTTGGTGACTCCGGCTGAATAGCTGATAGCATTTTCCCGACGGCGCCCACTGGGAGCTCCGCCGTAATGGCTTATAGAAAAACTCGTAGTCTTCTTGCATGGAAAGTACAATAAGTTATTGTCCGCGTTTCTATTATTATCGATAAAATTTAAAGCTCGTACTAGTTTTCGGCGACAGAGTTTACGAGGCAAAAACTCTTGTTTTTACCATGATCCAATAATTTATATGGTCGTCTCAGATGACATAGCGTCTTCTTCTTCCTCATCCACACCTTATGTCAAACTATCATATCTTTGTTTTTTGTTTACATTCTTTGTTTACAGTTTTTGGAAAAGCTATTGAGTTCGCTTCGTGTTTTATTTATTTTTAATAAAAATTCGCCTTGAATTGATATTTAACGAGTGCTTGGTGATAACATTTTAAGAAAATGTGTGATTTATGTGTGTGTTATACGTGAAAAGCTTAGAAAATAGGCGAATCGTTTTTGCGCGTTCCTTCTCACATGTGCATTTTGACATAAGAATTAAACGACGTCAAACGGTAATTTCGTGTTGTTGGCCGATTGAGACGACCATATAAATTATTGGATCATAGTTTTTACCTCGAAACTAAGGATGAGCTCAAATTACGCCAATCTGTCCATATCCCTAGCGTTGTAGGTAATTTCGTAACTGGATTATTTTGTGATCGCGATTCCAAGGCGAATTCAGTACAAGGTGGCATTATCCGATCAGCTGTTAGCTACTTTTTTCTCGAATTTCGACACTAAAAATTTTGCCGCGGTACGATTTGACATTAGACATACGAATTACAAAAACAAAATACATTGAAAGTGTGTGTACATGGGTTTGTAATTCGCTTTGCTTCCACCTTGTATTAAATTCGCCTTGCGCGACTCTGGCAATATATAATAAAATGAGAACGAGAACGAAATTTTGTGCTAAAACAAAGAACGTAGAACATAAAAAGTCGTTACCACAACAACAACATAAAAAGGTTCACCGCTACGACTAGTGGAAAACATCGAACTATCAGTCGCGGGCAATTGCATTTTAAGCATTTGCATTTTATATTCAGTAGGTCGATTCTGAAATTATTGTGGTGATTATTCTCAAGCATGTACCATCCCTAACTCAATAACACTCCAACCACTAGTTAAACGCAACAGAGATAGCGATGGCTACTCTTGAGCGTGCAAGCGGGTAACTAGGAAGAGGAAGAGAGATGGCGCGAGTGCCTGCGAATACGATGCAAAGAGGAGATGCCAATAAATAACACCGACCCTTCCAGAACACGAAGAGCGAAGAACCAAGAAATTTCTAGGTGCGTGGGGTAGCACCCTGTCGGACTATTTAAGAAAGTGACCAAGCAAGGCAGGGGATCAGTTTACCAAACTCTTAAATTTGTATTGCGTTTATTACTAGTAAATAAGGCTAGCTATTAGTTACAATATCTGTGCGTGTATTTATTTGACTTTATAGTGGTCGAACCCAGGATTGATAATCAAGGAATCCTCGAATTCGTCACATTATTTTAACGCCATGTTAGCGTTAACTTCGCTTAACACCATTTTTAACGCTTTTCCCTATTCGCTAACTTTTAACCACACGTACCGAAGCTTTTGTTTACACTGACAAGTTGTGTTTTACAAGTGCTCCGAGAAAGTGAGTAATTTAGCCGGTTAAGTTGGGAATAAAAAAGCCAATGTCGGCGAACATATAAACAAAGCGAAAGGACGCAAAACTAAATAAGTGAAAAAATAAATCCCAAACGATTTGTGCTAATAAATCTAAAAATAAATATAACAAAAACTAAATTGCAGTGAAAAAGATAACAAACGGCAAAAAAAAAAAAAAACCCCAGTGTAGTTGTGTTGTGAAAATAAATACATACATACTTAGATAAAAAGAGGAGAAGTGATTGAGATAATGACGGACAAGTGTCATAAATGCCAAAAAGGCATAATGTCCCTAAGAGGGGAAACTGTAATAAGATGTAAGGGTGTGTGTGGGAGAATTTACCACAAAAGCATACCGTGTGCAGGTGTTGATGAGTATGTTCTGCAAGGATTGGTAAATTGCCCATTTATGCGCTTTATGTGCGATGATTGTGTGCAATACATCGCTAATGTGGATTATGCGTTGAAAGAGATGATGTCGATAGCAGAGACAAACAAAGTAAATATACGTGAGCAGAAAACAGAGTTTGAAAAATTGATAAAAAACCATAATAAAGAAATTAGTGCACTAATTAATAATAATGAAAAGGAGATAAAAAAAGTGATGGAAAATATGAAAAAAGCAAATAAAGAAAAGGATGAGTTAATAAAACGATTAGAAAACTTTTGCATTCTAAGTAAAGATAATTTGGAAGGGTTAACAAAACAAAAAGAAGATATAATAAAAGAAGTGCGGAAAGCTGGCGAACAAAACAACAATAATAAAGTAGATAAAGGAAAGGATGAGTTGATAAAAAAAGTAGAAAATTTATGTGAGTTAAATAAAAAATCCGCAGATAATATAGAAAAACAAAAAGAAGAAATAATACAAGAAGTGCGTAAAGTGGGTGACCAAAATGTAAATATGGTTAATAATAATAATAAGATGCCCTATGCTACTGTTTTAAGGGGGGTCCCACCAATTGTCGTAATACCAAAAGCTAAACAAACGGCAGAATTAACAAAGAAAGATTTAAATAAGATTGACGCCAAAGATATGAAGATTAATAAGGTTATACACAAAAATAATGGATCTGTGGTTATAAAGGCAAGTGACAGTTCGGAAAAAGACAAAATCAAAAGTGTTTTAGAAAACAAGTTAGATTCTGAGGTATATGAAGTCAAAGAGTCAAAAGTGGTTAATCCCAAAATTAGAGTTACCAACATGAGTGAGAAATACAGCGATGGTGAAATAGTTGCCAAAATAAAAGCGCAGAATGATTTCATTAAAAACGCAAATCTTAAATGTGTAAAAGTCTATCAAGCGAAGAAAAATAATAGCTCGAGAATTTTGTATACTGCAATTATTGAAATTAATCATGAGAAATATGTAGAAGTGATGAATCATGCCAAGCTTAACATTGGATGGGACCAATGTGGAGTATACGATGGACAAAATGTTAAGAGATGCTACAAATGTTTAGGGTTTAACCACAATGCCAGCACATGTACAAAAAAGCAACGGTGCGGACGATGCCTGGGTGAACATAGATATGAGGAATGTAATGAAGAGGTAACTAACCCTGTCTGTGGCAATTGTGTCGACGCTAATAGAGATCTCGGCTTTAAGCTAGATACAGGGCATAGCATATTTAATAAAGAATGTCCGGTCTACCAAAGAAAACTCGCGATAGAAAAGCAGCGTGTAGGTTACTAGCAATCAAACCGAATGATACAGAACGGAAGGCAAAATAAAAACTTAAAAGTGATTTATTTAAACGTAAACAGTTTGGTGCACAATAAACTGGAAATTGAAAGAATTGTGGAAGAACTTGACCCAAAAATTGTCCTCTGCTCCGAAACGAGCGTAACAGATGAAATCAGTGATGCAGAAATAAGCTTGATATCGTTTACAACAATAAGATGTGATTCTCACAGCAGACACACAGGAGGCGTAGTGATGTACATTAGTAACTCAGTAAAATTTCGAATAGTATATAATAAAGCGATTGATGGTAACATATGGTGTATCATTGTCCAGTTAAAAAACGTAGAAGTAAAGTGGCAAATAGGAGTACTATACCACTCGCCAAGTACTAGTGACTCAGATTTTGTTAACTATCTCGAAACAATAGTAGAGGAAATATGTGACACAACGTATAACAATGCAATCATTGGTGACTTTAATATCAATATGAATAGAGAATCAACATACAGTCTAAGGCTAAATGAGCTATTTAACACATTTTCCATGCATCAACAAATTAACCTTAACACACGTATAGTAGAAGACTCTGAGACCAAAATCGATTTACTATATTCAAACGAGGAACCTACCATGTGTAAAAGGCTTGATACTTATAAAGTATCAGACCACGAGACAATTATGTTCAGTATTAATATCAAAACTGAGATCCCAAATAGAACGCTGACCAGAATAACATCGTGGGAAAAATATAGTAGTGAGAACATATTAGCACTACTAAGAAACGTTAACTTTTCAGGAATACTGAATCAAAATCTGAATGACATGGCCACGTACATAAACGTAGGCTTGTTAAATTGTATGCAACAATTAACGTGCGTTAAAGAAATTGATATTAAAATAAAAAACAAGTGGTACGATTATGAACTGATAAATTTAAATAAAAGGAAATTGTTGGCTTACAATGCTGCAATAATTAACGGAGATTGGTCTGAATACACAAACATCAAAAAAGAATACAAAAAAATGATAAAAATAAAAAAAATTAAATATATGGAGCATAAGATTATAACAAACAGTGCTGACAGCAAGTTAATGTGGAAGTACCTGAAGCAAACTATATGCTACCAAGATGCGAAAGATAATATAACGGTGATACAGCACGAAGGTCAGCGTATTGATGATAAAGACCGCATAGCTGAGGTGTTAAATACGTTTTTTGTGGAAAGTATAGTGCAAATAAATGAAAGCATTGAGATAATTGAGAACAACGACTGTAATCACTATAACACCAACACTTCTTTTAAATTTGTTGAAGTAAATACAGAAACTATAGAGGAAATTGTGAAAAGCTTTAGCTACAAGATTGGTGGCAAAAAACTGTTAACGGAGGGAGTTATTAAAGACACTATGCCTTACTTAGGTTATTTCTACTCACTAGTCATCAACGAGAGCTTGAAAATAGGAGAAGTGCCGGAAGAATGGAAAATAGCAACAGTAGTGCCTGTGAAAAAAGTAAAGAACACCGTTAAACGCGAAGAGCTTAGACCAATAAATACTTTGCCAAATACCGAAAAAATTTTAGAAAAAGTGGTAAAAGCCCAATTAATTGAATACATTGAAAGAAACAACATTCTTATTAAAGAGCAATCAGGTTTTCGTGCTAAACACTCGTGTGAAACAGCTCTTACATGGGTTATTTCTCAGTGGAAAGAAGACATGCGAAGAAAAAAGACCATATTAGTGGTATTCATTGACTTAAAAAGAGCGTTTGAAACTATTGATCGGAACCTGATGGTACAGAAATTGAAACGAATCGGAATTGAAGGTGTGGAGCTGAAGTGGTTCGAAAGTTTCCTAGCAAATAGAAAGCAATATACAGTTATTGATGAAGCAAGTTCAGAAAGCGTGCCGATTAATATAGGACTTCCACAGGGCTCAGTCTTAGCGCCAATCCTTTTCAACGTATACATAAATGATATTACCTCGTCAATAAAGAACTGTAAAGTAAAACTATTTGCAGATGACGCTCTGTTGACAATAAGTGAAGAAAATATAGGTGTGGCCTTTGAAAAAATGCAGGAGGACTTGAATTCTCTCTACATTTGGTTGTGTAAAAATAAGTTAATGGTAAATGTGGAAAAAACCAATTACATGGTTATATCCACATCAAATAAACTAAATTTAGAACCACATACTTTAAATATAAAAAACGAAACCATTGTGGAGGTAAAGAAATGCAAATATCTCGGCGTCATAATTGACAATAAATTAAAATTCTGTTATAATGTTGACTACGTAGTGAGTAAAATCTCAAAGAAAATTGGATTTATGAAAAGAACATGTAAATATCTAAAAAGGAAATATAAAATACTAGTATATAAATCCATTATTGAACCACATTTTATATATTGCGCCAGTGTTTTGTTTATCACATCGGACTCACAATTAAACAAGTTACAAAAAATGCAAAATAGAGCAATGAGACATATACTCAACGCGCGGTATGACACAAGCATTTCATCAATGCTAAACACTCTTAAATGGCTGAACGTAAAACAACTAATCTCCTTTCACACAATGAAATTTATATACAACATTAAGACAGGAGCACTTCCGGACTATCTAAGAGAGAACTTAAGCTACAGCAGTGATACACACACCTATCCTACTAGAGATAGACACAATTTCGCATTACCGCGTTGCCAGACAGAAAATGCAAAGCTAGATCTGTATTATAAAGGCTTGAAAATGTATAATGACCTACCTGTAGATATTAAAACATGCAATAATTTGAAGAAATTTAAAAACCTATTATTTAATTATTGTAAAACACATATTTAATACGAATTATATAAAATCAAAAGGATTATAGGCCATATGGCTGTGAATAAATAAATAAATAAATAAATAAATAAATAAAAAGCTAACACTTTTTGTGTGGTTAGCTGTCGCGAATTATTTTCGAGGTGTTAACGATCGCGTTAATATATTTACAAGTGTTTTAGCGGTTGGAAAAAGTAAAAAAAATAGTTTTGAGTTTTTTGCATGTAATTTAGGGCTAAATACGTCTGAACACCAGTATTTCCATATTTTATCACTATCAAGAGTCAGCTGTTTAGCGGCGTTAAAAGAGAGTTACAGAATCGCATTTTCGTTAAGAACAAACGCCAAAATTTGGCGATAAGCTTAACGCTCGGCGAGTGGTTGAAAGTTACAGAATCGGGCTACAGATGTATTAATGCAAGAACCACTTTTATTTGTATATAATATTCACAGTTAAAAGTTTTTGCTACTTTGACGATAATTATTCAATTACAGCTGATTTTGCGCACAAAATAAAAAAATATTGTTTTATTTTGATTTTATAAGAAATCTGACAGCGTAAAAAAAGTTACTTTTTACGTAAATCACAGGTAGATAAATTGGTAAAATTGGTGTAAAATACCGACCGGTTTTATATATTAAAAAATGCATTTTAGTTTGAAACATTGCAGCACATTTGTTATATTTTCAGCAATGAAAACAAAGGAAATATTTATTAAATTTTTACTGAATAATGTTCGATGATACAAAACATTTGCAGGGAGGGCCTTTTTACATTTCATTTGGAGAAGAAGTTTCTGTTGGGGGAATTTCAATCGGTAAAGTTGCAAGTGAAATACAGCTGATCGTGACAGAAAACCAACAACTTAAACTTCAAATTTTAAGGAAGTAAGCAATGAAAAAGCCACAGCTGTTTTGCTTTGCAGTCTTAACTTTTTGCGTTTCGAGGGAGTTTTATGTCTTTCTCTTATATCTGAAGGTTCTTTGCAAGTTCGTCGAACACACCTAATAACAATATCTATCTCTATGGCGCGATATACAACAGGTATATCATCATAAACCTCCTAAGAGATTTTTGCGCCAAGCTTCTCTTCCAATTTGTGGTGTGCCGATTTGAATTTTTCCCTACAAATTGGTGGGACCTACAGTTTTTTGCCGACTCCGAACGGCATCTACAAAGGAGACGAATTTTTGCTGAGAAGCCTGTCATGGCAGAAATACACTCGGAGAGTTTGCCAAACCACTGCCGAAGGGCGACCCCGTTTTGAAAAACTTTTTTTTCAAATCTCTTTTGATGTTACCTGTACCAGGGCTCGAACCATGGACCTTCGGTGTGGTAGGCCGGCAACACTATCTTCACACCACGGCGGCCGCCAACAATATCGGTCAATAAAATAAATATGCGCGAATTTCTCGTGAATTTCGGAAGACAACGGCCGATCAAAATCGGTGGCAATGGGAGCGTAGCCTAAACCCAAACTGTTGGGTTGATACTTTTTCAAAAGCTACATAGTTCCGTTTCCGTTATAATCACGACCGCCATACAAATATACTTATAGCCATTTAATACTTTCACCTAACCTTATTTTTCTTTTTTTTTTGTGGCTTTGAGTACTTCCACGTAAAGTACTGATTATGCGGGGATGTTCTCTTGTCCCTCAAAGTGCCGGTTATATCATACACTATAGTTTTTTGTCTCGTAAAATATTTAGCTTGTTTGTGGTAGTTCTTTTGAGACCTGTCATGTTCATAATAGGTTTGTGGTGACTTAAGCGTTGTTTAATTTTTTTGTTGTTTTAACTTTTGGTGCTTGTGATTCCACCATGTGCTAGCTTTAAGTGTTGTTTAAGGCCCGGTTTTTCAGTCCTTGGTTAAGCTCAGTTTAAACTAAGTTTGCTTAAACTCGGCATAAATTTAAACTCCAGTTAAACTGCAGAGCGGTTTTTCAGTGCGAGTTTAAGGCCGCTTTTAATATTTGCTTTTTATACGGCAACATTGGATTTTTCTTTATCTAGATACGGCAACGGATAATATTTGTATACGTATTCAACGCCATTGCTTCTCCTCAGTATTGTAATAGTTAGCATTTTGCCAATTTCTGCATCACTATAATCACTTTCGTCAGATGATATATCCAGTATTTAATTAAATATAAAAATATCGTCCTTTCTTAATTGCGTTCAGCTTATTGTTTCACAACCAAAACCATCAAGTATGCGAAACAGCTGACAGGTTAACTAGAGTTTAACCCTGCCGAATTGACCGCTTAAACTACGTTTAAACTTCGTTTAAAGTTGACTGAAAAACTGCGCAACAAGTTTAAGCTTACTTTAACTGACAAATTGAGTTAAACTTGTACTGAAAAACCGGGCCTAAGTTGATTTTTTGTTTCCGTTATTCCTTTATAAGGCCGTGTGCTAATCGGAAACATTTTACTCTGAGGAAAAATGAGGTGAACAAATTTTCTAGGGTGTAAAAATATTTTCCATTTCGCTGTGCCAAATGAAATGGTAAATTTTGACATCTGAAAAAATCACGTGCGAAAGGAAATAGTCTGTGAATAAATTTTAAATGTACGTATTTTTTCTGCCATTATATTTCGTTTCTTTTGCGTTAAATTATATTTTATCGTTTAATAACGTGTTGGCATATAAATTCGTTTGAAATAATATGATTGGCAATACCGAATGCATATACATATGTGTACACACTCGTAGTGGTAAAAATTTTACCTAGCCCAATGGGCTACGGTAAATTCTGACGTTCATACTCACCGCGATATATGTCAGAATTTTCTTTCACTCTGTCAAAATTTACAACTTTCAACCGATTGGCACATGGCCTAAGCTGAGGTGGGGTGTGTGTGACACCACAGTTCTTGTATGCCATATTCTTTGAGCGTTTCCAGGCTATTTTGCTATTTTTAGGTTAGGTTTTTGTTACAAAGTAATTTTTATTCCATTTGTTGGATTTTGTTATTGATGTGTGTCATGTTCAGTTTGATTTTTACCAATATTTGATTTTCGTCTGCTTGCCTAGAACCCTGATGTCTTTGTTGGTGTAACTTGTCCTGGTCCTACCTTGGAGAAATGCGTAAATTACATGTCTGTTTGAAACATGCTCTGTAATGTAATTTTTGACTTTAGTTTAGTTTAACTTTTATTTATGTGATTGTTCACGTGTGTTTACATATGTTAATTGTTGCGTATTTTTCATATAAAACGAGTCCAATTTAATTGGAGTGTGATGTCTTATTAAGAGTTTTTATTAGACGATGGTAAATTTTTTTTTTCCCCAGGTTATTTTAACAGTTAACGATGCCCCGTTTAATTTCTTCCGAGATTTATTATTTCATACACGAATTTTTATGTAGTCTTGATTTGACGACGCTCAAAAGCAAAGTCGACCTAACCTTATATTCACCTCTGATATGCAGCCAATTTCTTCCGTTGTGGAAGACGTCGACGAAGGCGTCGCAGTCGCCGTCGTCATTAATCGTCTGCAGCGACTGGTACAAGCTGGGGAATATCAAATCCAAAGAGCAACGCAAATAGGAAATTGTTTAAAGTTGTTTCGCTTGGAATCGCGAGCAAAGAGGGTCGAGCGTTCGCTGTGCATAACGTCGTCGCCTCGCAAAGCTTCATACAAAAATTCAAATATGTGTTTTATGAATTGAGTAAAAAGGAAATAGTATAATTGCAGCGAAATGCTATAGCCAAACGGAAAAAAATCGGACATTACGGTATTAAAAATAATTCGGAAACAAGCACAAAGTGTAATTAAATCAATTTCATGTACATTGACAGGTGATTTTGAAGAAAGTATTTAATTGAATATGTGGATATGTTAGTTGGTCGTCGACAATCAAGCTAACATCGGTGGAAAATTGCATAACACCATTTGTATATGAGAAAATAAGTATGTGCAAAAGTGTTGGCAAGTGTTTTTATGTGTTAGTAGAGCTACAAGAATTCGATATTCGCCGTATTCGATATTTTAGAGAAAATATCGATACTTCGAAGACGTTAAATTATTTCCAATAGGCGATTGTTTAATACACAAACAAATTTTTGTATTTTATGCTTGCTTTAGAATTAAATTCATAGAATAATATAAAAAAGAAAGGTCCACCAATCTTTCAGGATTGTTTCGCATTTTGTGTTGATACAATATGTCAATAAGTTTCCTAAACTATTTGCAACAATTGAATTCACGAATATATGTGGTATTAATAATATACTCATTAAAACAGGTGTAAATTTTGTCTTAAGTTGAAAAGAGACCTAGTTCAAAAAATTATGTCCAAGTATGTTTAGGTAAGAATTTCTTTATTCAACCTTAAACAAAGAGGGATTTAATTGTAAAGCATCACTCACTGTTGATAGCATCCGAAATTCAGTAACAAAAATGTAGAAATATAAAATCCACTGAAAATTACCTAACGAAGTAAGTAAATAAGCTGTAGTTTTTAAACAGGCTGTTCACAAAATCTAAGTTGGTCATATTATAATATGTACGTATATATTCCACTTACGCTAATTTGGAGAAAATATCTTCTTATTCAATTTTTTTTAATTATATCTCACTTTGTTTTAAGGAATAATAACTTTGTTTTTATAGGTCACTTTCGAAAATAAAATTCACAAATAAATTATATAGAGCGAGACATGTGTTATGTTGAAACTAACAAAAAATTACATTGAACAAGTAAGCAAAAATCATTTAAAGAAATATAGTGGTTATTTCGCCATTTTTTGTAGCCCGCTGTAAAGAACAAAACATAAAGGTAGATTTCCTTGACTAGAAAATCGATATCGGTACAGAAAATCGATGTATCGATTTTATTATCGAACTTTATGCAGGTCTAGTGTGCTGATGAGATTGGCGCAGAAGCGGTGGTGGATTAAAAAAAGTAAAGGAAAAAACTAGTAATTTGTATAGTCCGTGTTCAAACACAGATACAAATTGACTCGCGAAACACGCTTTGTGTTGCCGTTCGTCTCAATTATGTTATGTTGACCGCAGATTAATTTTGACATTTTCCTTCATACCTTTTTTTACATTCACATGCACACATATTTATAAACGACATAGAAGTAATTGTATCAACAAATTTTTAAAGTTTATTTCCAAGAAAATAATACAATTATATTAACTTGAGCTAAAACACATTTCTTCCTTCAAAATATTCGTACAACGCAGTAAAAAATTTTTTAGTACATATGTATGTATTGAGGGAATGTCAGTACAAAACAATGTCAGTACAAAACATAATCATTAATCTTCCCGTGTTTGAACAACATGGGAAACACATGAGCAACACCAAAAGAGAATTGCCGATAAAAGCAACTCCGAGTTTCTCTGTCTGGACACGGACATAGCGAAAATTAAGAGAGGAGAAGAGGAAGCTTATGCATGTACGAAAGAGTAAGCTTATGCATGTACTCTCTTTGACCAAGCTAAGCGGAGCAGTGAACAACCATGATCCAATAATTTATATGGTCGCCGCAATCGGCCAACAACACGAAATTACCGTTTGACGTTGTTTAATTCTTGTGTCAAAATGCACATGTGAGAGGGAACGCGCAAAAACGATTCGCCTATTTTCTAAGCTTTTCACGTATAACACACACATAAATCACACATTTTCTTTAAATGTTATCACAAAGCACTCGTTTAATATCAATTCACAGCGAATTTTTATTAAAAATAAATAAAACACGAAGCGAACTCAATAGCTTTTCCAAGAACTGTAAACAAAGAATGTAAACAAAAAACAAAGATATGATAGTTTGACATAAGGTGTGGATGAGGAAGAAGAAGACGCTATGTCATTTGAAACGACCATATAAATTATTGGATCATGGTGAACAACCAAACATAAAAAGAGAATAAAGCCTGAACTCCATGACTACCTTTTTGGCCATAACAGGCGTTCTAGACTTCGCGTCGATTTCTACCTATATCATTTATATAGCTGGAAAACGTGAACGCCTACCTTACCAATCATGGCTAACCACCTCTACCGTTGTGGAATTTTTGATTCCAACGCAATCACAATTTTTCACCAACACTAACGCATATTTATGGAATTTTTATGGAAAACAACAATTGCCTAAAATAATGCAGGCTCTAAGACCTCACCCCTATACGGAGAAGTAATTACAACATGGTTCAAAGTTAGATTTTACATATTAATTGCTGTTGAGCACGAAAAAAAACAATGAGGATGGCACAACATATACACCGTTTTGTCGACAAACCAAAATAGTCAAAGAATAACTTTTAGCCTGGCGGAAACGTCAACATTCAAAAATATTTATAACTTCTGAAGAGCATTATCAAAAATTCAAAAATTATTTTTTGTGTAAAATATCCATGATTATAAATGAGCTCAAGGACCAACAATATTAATTTTTATTTTTAATAAATAATAGTAATTAATCAAAATTATAAAAAAAACAATAATTTTCATGTAAATTATTATTCTTGGCCCTCGTTTAAAGTCACGGATACTTCAAAAATAATAACTAAAATTTAGCACACGTCATATACGTAATCTCATATGAAAGGCTGGGAGTAAAAAGCAAACTTATTTTTCATGTGAGTAAAAGGGAAACTTATAAAATCTATATCTATATATATTTATATAAGAAAGTGACGTTAGTTCCAACGCTCATAATTCAACAACGCCTGCATCGATTTGGATGATTGACACTAATTTAGATTGTTCTCTGACCAGAATAGGAGAATACCCAATAAAATTCCTGAAAAAAAAGTTTTATTTCCCATACATTTTGTATGGTGCGAATTTTTATAATTTTTTTTGGTAGATAAGCTCAATAATGGATCGATCGATGGTGAATTGAAATTGTGTGTGTGTAATAGTTACATCTATAGGGATACAGATAGGGATAGGAATGGGGATAGGGATAGTGATAGAGATAATGATAGGGATAGGAAAAGCCAATAATTCTAGATCCATTCAGGTAAATATCTGGGCAGGACAAAGAACATTTTGTAAGTTTCCTTTTTACTTACATAAAAAATAAGTTTACTTTTTATGTGCAGCCTTTCATATAAAATTCAAAAACTCGCAAAAAGTAATTTCAAATAATTATTTTCTAGCGCACAGATGTTACTCAGTTGTATTCAAATATAAAATAGAGGTATTATTTGCATGCATTCTGCATTTCTGCACTTTTTTGCCCGATCTTACAATAAGGCCCTGTGCCAATTGGTTGAAAAATATAATTTAACGCAAAAACTCGGAGTAAAATTTTTCCGTTTGGCACACGGCCTAATGATAGTAAGATTTTACAACCACTTTTCATAAGAATACATTTTTCTAAATAATTGAACAAAAAGTCACCTGCCCGGTGGTTCGATTGACTAGTAAAATTTTTAAGGCGCTACTAAACAAAGTTACGATCTTTGACTTTAGTAATAAATCAAACCAAAAATTAAATAACTATATTAGAAATAAGTATTTTAAAGAATGTTAGTCGAATCGACAAATGGTTAGGTTATATAGGGAGTTAGCGAAGGTTAGCTTTTTAGGGTTAAAGAGCTGAAAAATAGGTGACAATCTAAAACTCCTGACATCCCAAGAAGCTACTTGTGGAGTTCTGGCTTAAATGATGTAGCTAACAATTAGATGAAGTCTAGAATGGTTCAAACGCCGAAGTGGCTAGTCTTGGAATTCAGGCTTAACTAGAATATGAAACTGTTAAAGTCAAGGCGGATTCAAAATAAGGTGGAAGCAGGCCGAGTTACAAACGTACATATAATTTTTAATGGATCTTGGTATTGTAATTCATAGGCTTAATGATAAAATCATACACCTGATGGAATAGTTCCAGTAGTTGTAGTGAATTGTTTTATGAATAACCTCCTTTTTACGTAAAGTCGTCCCACCGGCATACACTTATAGCTGGAAGAAAATTGATACTAAAATAATCAAAAACATCTGAACAGATCAAAACAGCATTGAAATTTTAAGCAGAAAAATAACTAATTAATAAAAAAAACGTCCAGGGGAAAAACAAACCCAAGTAACCCACCCTAGTACAACATATAATAACGCCGCTGCATCTACCACACTTCGCTGCATCTACCACACTTCGCTGCTCAACCAGAAAGACAAGCAGAGTCGAACGCAGCGCTGCTAATCAAATTTGAATCGCGTTAACAGCAGGTCTGTAAAAAGACATGGATAATTTAAAAATAGTGAAGAACTACGCTTTGCTTGTAAAAAGTTTTTTTATGTAACCATTAAGTTGAAATTTTTGCATAGCAGAAACAAGATGTACTTGTAAAAACATTTAGTCAAATAGGATTTATTAGCAACGTAACCAATCAGTATTGTATCAAACAACTCAGAGAACGTGTGAGAGCGAGAAGAATATATGTTGTAAGTGTATGGTGTAATGAGTAAATTAATAACCAACCTAGCGTGAATGAATGAGTTCGACTGCGTTATTCATCTGTGTTGAATTTAAGTACGACGACGACAACACAGGTAGCGAAATCCATTGAGCAATACGACTGAAAAGGTGCACAGCATTCATTATCATATTATAGCAGTAGTTACTACTAGCTATCGCCTTCATTCGCTCGTGACGCGTGCACTATTTGTTTGCTAAACAGAGTCAAGCGATAACATCTTTGTGGGGCCGAATAGCAGCAGCAGCACAGCGCTTCGCGACGACATTCAAGCTCATCGGTCAAATTGCTCGGGATATGGCCGTGTTCTTAATAAACATCTGTAAATTTAATGGCTGCGGTATCACATTTCCAAGTTTAGGCGATTTAATTCAACATATTGAGGATACGCATATCGGTGAGTTTAATTCTTCAATGTAATTAAACTATTTTTAATGCCATTTTAACTGCAAATATACATGCATGTACATACATATGTAACTCAAGATGGCAGCTAGGTGGTGGTGTTTTGGTCGCGTGATTGTTAAATAAACGGTGAATAAATCGCATATGCCAGAGCGTATTTGTTTATTTAATTAAGATTGCCACAATAATTGATGTGTTGGTGTGGTGAATTGCAAATGGCTGCATTGCGTCGCAGTCAACGCCGGCGCTGACTTATTTTATCTTCGTCAGTCAGCTGCTTGGTAATGTTGCCGGCTTCAAACAAGAGTGATTGTGTATCGTTGTCTGCTTACCTGGGGGGAAAATCGATAGCAAAGTTTTTTGATGTGTTTACGTGAGGTGAAATTTATTTTTTTTTGCTTTGCTGTTTGCTTTTCCATCTGTTTGCGTGGGCAAAAGCACTATGGTGGGTTTTTCATCTTTCATTCATGTTGTTTTTGGCACAGTGTGCAATTTCTAAGCCATTTGTTATTTTATGTATTTTTTAGCAATGTAGAAACTTGATGTTATTCCGCCGTCTCTGGTCAAATCCTGGTAAAACTGATCTGTCAGATGGATATATGAGCAGCCTTTGGAGCTGTCGGACACCAATTTGAGCAAGTGCCAGGTCTGTCAATCACCGCAACCAAAACTGCCAAGGGATGTCTCCTTATGACACCTGAAAACCATCTGCACAGTGAGGCGAAAATGCTCCGTTTTAAAGATCATAATGAAATGATAACCAGTCAATTCTTGTTCAACTCTTACAAGCCGTAACAACCGAACAGGCACTTCCTTGAAGAAAATCTGCCTCCCAGGAAATAACGAAACAACTTCGTAAGCACTATGATGAAATCCGGCACCACATCTCGTTCGATCCAACAGGCCCTCGGCAAGATCCACACAGAGTCGATAAATTCCTTTGTCAGCTCTCGTCCAGTGAATGTCGTCATTCAGGCACAAGCTCCACCCACTCGCTACAACAACAACTGTGGGTGATGGGTTTAGAATATGGCCGAGGTAGGAATGCCTGTCATAAGAAACGACTAAAATGCACAAAGGTAATTACGTGCAACTCGGTGGTTGATCTAAGGATATGATGATACTCACCTCTCATTACCTATCTTGTCCTTCCCTAAGGAAGGAGGGGATGAAATTACCTAGAGCATTCCACTGGTCATTCCAAATCGCTCCTGCGACAGTTGGGCATGCACCGCAAGAGAGTACCGGGTCGAAGCGGGTTCATATCCGGCAAAGGACTTACTCTCGACAACATACCAAAACCTTCCTGGAGTGTTTTTGTAAAATGTGAGTTGAAATGTTACACCCAGCTCTGTGGATTGAGCAGCTAATTCGTTAAATATCAACTAATGTATAATGAGCCAAAATTAATTACTCATTTATTGTAATTCCAGTTAATTTTATTTACAAAGGTAGTTAACGTGGAACAACGCCACCCTTAACATTAATATTGTGAGGAGTTTAACCAACCACACCCCACTACTCCAAACAACATGAATAATTTGTGATGAAAACTTATAGAGCTATTAAGATTAATATGATTTATAACTGCATTAAGTACTAACTGAATTATCAGTTGCTTTATAATTGCTTACATGGAAATTATGTGCTCCTGGTATGTTGTATTGAATATTTGAAATAAATCAAAGCATGCGTACAGTGGAAATTTGTCACAATACATTTAACGATGCCCGGGTAATGTCATGCCGGATCCATCATCCCTATTTCCAACGGCAATCGGGCTACTACCACAAGGTGCTTGTACCGAAGCGTACCGGATTAATACCTTGCAATAGACTACCAATATCGGTATAACTGAGTTTGGTCCTGCGTTCTAATTCCATGAACGGATTTGCCTTCTAAGCAGGACGAAGTACTCCTACTACAACATCAATATACCTTTAAAGCGGGATGAATGCTTGTCTGTAAAAACTTAACCTCAGATTAATTACATTTTGGTTTCCTAAGCTGCATTCCCATATAGACAAAGTCCTTGTTGTTGTTTGTAACGACCAAACCACACCTCGAGGGTTTTGGGGAGTGTTGTCCTTTGCCGGATATGAACCCGGTGCGCTCAGGTACTTCCCTGTGGTACATGCCGGACTGTCGCGGGAGTTCGATTTGGTATGACCAGTGCAACCTAGGCCATGTCACCACTCCTTCGGTAAGGAAGAAGAAGATGGGTGATAGGCATCATATCCGTAGATCAACCATCGAGTTGCACGTCATTACTGTTGTGCAACAACAACAACAACAACAACCGGTATGCCTACCTTGAGCATATTCTAAACCCCTAATCCGCAGGGGGTTCAGTTTCTAATTTACCCATCCAGCGGACCCGTTGGTCTTTAATTCGATGCACTGTGTCCATATCTGCGTAAAGCTCGCTCGTCTCGGAGATGTAAATGCGAATTTAGGGGAAATAATTGTTTTTGCTGGTTCTGAAAGCTATTTTAAATAGCACATATATTTTGTTTACATAGCTAAAGATCATGCGATAATTTCAATTTTAGAAACTTTAGAGCAGGAGCCACCGCTACCGTCTCACTACAACCCCTACCATACTAAATAAGTACATAACATATATGTATAAGCTATATGGCGATAGCGATGACATTCGATTAAATTTCATGTATGGATATATTAACAATTATTTACACAAATTGTTGCATAAAAAGAGGTTATTGAAGTAAACTTCATATACAAATCTCAGCGAATCAAGCACCACAATAAAAAAATGCCTTTGTTCCGAAATGGTAACAAATTAATATTATATAATTATTCTAAATTATTATACAGGGTGGCGCAAAAGTAATCCTCCTATCAGAAAATGCTATAAATTTTGCGATTGGCCCCTAAAGTCAGTTCTGTTTTGACATTTGTGTAGTAAACACATGCGAAATACACGTTAATAAACAATGTTACGCTACACTGCTCCAGAACGCGGAATATTGCTGACTATTTATTTGACCAATAATCGGTCGGGGCCAAACGGTTACTGTGAATGGTGAGCGCTACAGAGCGATGACCAACGAGTTCTTTTTGCCGCAACTTGATGAATTGGGATTGGAAAACATGTGGTTCCAACAAGACGGTGCAACAGTACACACTGCACGTGCCACAACCGATATGCTGAACATCGGAAGCTTACTTTTGCGCCACCTTGTATAATATAAATTTTTATTCATTCCTATTTCGTTTTTTTTTTTTTGGGAATGTAATAAATTAGTTTAAAAAAATCTACTCAAATGCAGGGTTCCCCATATCGTCGCAAGAAGTTTGGCGAACATAAACCTTGACGTCATGAAGATTCAGAGGAGAACATCACTTTGTATTAATTGTTGAAAATTAACTAACAGCTGATATACCAGACCCATTTTGACAGCTCAGGTCCAAATGTTCGCTGAGCTAAAAGCTCTTCATGACCACATTTTTAATTTCATTAAAAATCGTGCAAAAACCATGAAAAATAATTTTCAAAGCACGAGACTCGATTGTTTTGAGCGTAAAACTGCTTGTAAAGCATCTAAATCTGTACGCAGAAAGTCTACCGCAATTCCATAATTCCATTTATGTATAAATGCTCTTAAATGTATGTAAGAGCTTACGAGCATTCTTTTTAATAGTAGGCAACATTAATTTATAGTTTTTTATAGCATTGCCAATTCTCCTCAAACTGTATTTGACCATCTCACAAAATTTTTTTTATTGGGCGGCTGGGGCAGTTAGATGGATAATGGGAATAATATACGAGTTTTGTATTGTTTGCAACTGATTAACAATCAAACTGAAAACCCAAACACATAATTTTCAATATATTTTAAGGCCATGGGTATTAGGCTCATATAGAACCTTGGACGAGTAGCTTATAACGGCCTATATGGTTCAGATTCAGAGGAAACGATGCTTAATGTATGGATGAATGTATGTCGCCCTGCGTAAATCTGTATTTTTCGCTCACAGCGAACTTATATTTTTGTGGCGGATTGCCGAATTGCAACTTTATATAGCCTGGGGGCGTGACACTGCCAATTTTTAAAAATTATGTATAGCCTATGCTGTGCCCAGTGAATACAAGAATCTACTGTGGAAATTTTATAAAATCCATCTTTACTTTGTACTTTGGACGCCTATTAAGACACACAGCTACACACATTTATTTCTTCACTAAAAACCCTGCAGTGAAATATGAAACTAGTCAGTAAACCTACTAGTATCCAACTATATTTTCTGGTTGAAATCATTTCATTTCATTTATTAACTGACAAGACATTAGTACAATAAGATCTATGATCTTTTATAGTACAACCGTAGTATTAATATAATGAGGTACATTTGAGAACACATATAAGGGGTAAAACAAGTGTAAATAAAGACAAAATCAGAAAAATTTAAATTTAAATTTTAACAAATATAAACAATCATTAAAACAAAGACTTATAATAGATATTTACAATTTAAAAACAAAATAAACTTGCAAGATGGCGAAAGTACAGGATTTGAGTACATTTTAGCTGAAATGTGTATAAAGAACATTTTTAAAGTTGCTTTTATTTAGACTACTGCGAATTGAAACTGGAGTAGAGTTCCAAGTGCGAATAGCATTTACAAAGAATAGCCGCCCGGAGGTTAAGTAATTATATCTTGGCACGATCATATCGCTAATCCGAAGAGACTTGTGGATCACTAGTATATCATATAAATAGTTGGGCTCCTTGTACATAATGAGCCTACAAAGGAAGATACAATTCCTGGCTTTCAAGTAATCAAAATTTCGCAGCCTAATAAACGTGATGCCCAGTTAGATATATGGTCGAACTTGTCAGAAAAAGTCTATACAGAAAAAGTCCAGTCGATACTAGAATACAGCTATAATTTTCTAGTTGAAATCATACTAGTCAGAAAAAGTTCAATCCATACTAGTATACGACTACAATTTTCATAGTGTGTGTTTAAGCGCATAAGCTGTAATTATTTCTTTCGTTTATTTCATTTGCATTGCATGATATTGTAATTCGCAACCAGCTTATGAAATATTATGTTTTGCAATCCCAAATCGGGGGTTTTCACAGCGAAAAAGTTGAAAAATTAAAGTGATGTATTGATTGATAAGTCAATTTTCTTATTTTAATCCCTGCTAGAGGTTTTAGTCCACATTTGGACTAGTATACTTTTATCTTTTTCGAAGAGACAAGTGAAATTTGTAGCATCCATCTATGACTGGGCGATGAAGAATGACTTATGTATGTCTTAATAGTGATAAGTCATATGTGCTACCCATAGCTAAAAAAAAGGATAAGTTTCTTAAATATTCCACCTTTATATATTGCCGATAAACCCTTAAAACTCGTATCCAAGTTAACCAACCTTGGGTTCATAATTAACTCAGCCTTAACCTGTCATGATCATGTTAACTAGGTGATCCGTAAAGTTTATAATATTCTAAGAAACTTGCGCATGTCTGCAATTTACACACCCATCAATATTAGAAGAAAAATAGCTATACAACTAATTATGCCAATCATTACCTACTCTGAGCTTGTCTATAGTAAAATGAGTTCTCAGTCAGCGCACAAAATTGATGTAGCCTTTAACCACGTCACACGTTATGTGTTTGGGCTAGCTAAGTACGACCATATATCTGATTGGAGATCGCGCTTATTAGGATGTCATATTTCGGATTACCTCAAAGCCAGAAACTGTATTTTTCTTTACCGACTCATGACATATAAAGAGCCCAGCTACTTATATGATAAACTGGTTTTCCCCAGGTCTGCTCGAACTAATGATTTAATCATACCAACCTACAACTACTTGGCATCTTCACGCCTATTCTTCATCAATGCTATTCGTATATGGAACTCTATTCCAGTATCTACTCGCAGCAGTCTGAGTAAAAGCAATTTTAAGAATGGTTTTTATGTGTACTTCAGTTAGTTATAAGTATGTCCTTTAGTTTCGCTATCTATAAGATAATACCTGCCTTCTAGCCAATGTATACGAGTATATCCACTGTTTAGGAAACATCCCCCAAAAATAATTTCTTAGTTTTTTTTTTAATTTTTGTAAGCTTGGCATGTGCTTTGGTAATTTTCATTTTGACGGTTTTTTATAAATCGGAACTATGTATATGTTAAGTGAAAATTATAAAAAACGAATAAAATTTATAGTATGAGAACAATTCGATTTAGAATTTTCGTGCCATTTTTCTACTTGCCTCTAATATATATATATTCACATATATATGTATTATGTACCTAGGTGTATATGTATATGTGCACATATATATGTATTATGTACGTAGGTGTACATATATTATATCGACAATCGAAATGGAATTGGAAGTTAAACAACAATGTTGTGGGAGAGGAAAGGGGTGAGGCAAATTTACTATAGTCACGCTGATTCTTGTGTGTTTCCAATGTTTGATTGTGCGTACGTAAATTAAGGATTCCAGGATGGATTTTTTACCGTTGTACAGCGGTAAAGGTGTTTGGGGGTTGTTGTCAGGTGAAAATGACTGACAATCTAAATAATACCAAGAATTGTTAGAAATGTGCGTGCAAGTTTATCTGTTTATCTACATATACATAAATACATATTATAATTATCTACTGATATACAATATGTCATCATAAAGTGCGTATACGTTGGCATAGTGTAATATTGAAAGGTGTTCTCGGTTCGCACCTTCTCGCTCTAACGCTGCCATTTTGAACGCCACTAGAAATTACAATGTTGTCTCTTTATAAAAGCACTTTTTTATTCAGAATATTTATATTAAGGTGGGTCGATTTGTATGGACGAAAGTTAACCGATATCGCGCCATCGATTTTTCGATAGGTTTTGGGCTCAGGAAAAAAAGTTCCACTTCTTCTTTAAATGGTCATCTAACCGCCTGGGCGATTTTGACCGTCCAACATAGCTCGCCAGTCGTTTCTTCGTTGCGCCAACTGGCGCCAATTGGAAACACCGCGGGATCGCAAATCGGTCTCCACTTGGTCCTTCCATCGGAGTGGTGGTCTCCCTCTTCCTCTGCTTCCACCGGCGGGTGCCGATAAGAATACCTTCTGGGCTGGAGCATCTTCGCTCATTCGCACTACGTGGCCTAGCCAGCGGAGCCGCTGTGTTTTAATTCGCTGAACTATGTCGGCGTCTGCGTAAAGTTCATACAGCTCATCATTAAATCTTCTTCGGTACTCGCCGTCGCCAACGCGTAGAGGTCCACAAATCTTTCGAAGAACCTTTCTCTCGAATACTCCCAGAGCCGCCTCATCAGATGTTGTTAGTGTCCACGCTTCTGCACCATATAGCAGGACGGGTGCGATGAGTGACTTGTAGAGTGTTATTTTCGTTCGTCGAGAGAGGACTTTACTTTTCAATTGCCTACTCAGTCCGAAGTAGCATTTGTTTGCAAGAGTGATTCTTCGTCGGATTTCTAGGCTAACATTATTGTTGGTATTAATGCTGGTTCCCAGGTAAACGAAGTCCTTTACTATTTCGAAATTATTGCTGCCAACAGTGGCTTGGTTGCCAAGGCGCGAATGCGCTGACTCTTTGCATGATGACAGAAGGTACTTCGTTTTGCCCTCGTTCACCACCAATCCCATTTTCTCCGCTTCTTTTTCTAATTTGGAGTAAGCAGAAGTTACGGCGCGGTTGTTAAGGCCAATGATATCAATATCGTCAGCATATGCCAACAGTTGGACGCTTTTATAAAATATTGTTCCAGCGCGGTTAAGTTCTGCAGCTTGTATTATTTTCTCCAGCATTAAATTAAAGAAATCGCACGATAGGGGGTCACCCTGTCTGAAACCTCGTTTAGTTTCGAACGGCTCGGAGAGGTACTTCCCAATTCTGACCGAGCTGGCGGTGTTGCTCAAGGTCATTTTGCATAGCCGTATAAGTTTTGCGGGGAAACCAAATTCAGACATAGCGGCATATAGGCAGCTCCTTTTCGTGCTATCGAAAGCGGCTTTAAAATCAACAAAGAGATGATGCGTGTCGATTCTTTTTTCACGGGTTTTTTCCAAGATTTGGCGTATTGTAAAAATCTGGTCGATGGTAGATTTACCAGGTCTGAAGCCACACTGATAAGGTCCAATCAGTCTGTTCACATCAGGTTTCAGTCTTTCGCACAATACGCTTGATAGGACCTTATATGCGATATTCAAAAGGCTGATTCCGCAATAGTTGGCGCAGTTTGCAGGATCGCCCTTCTTGTGGATTGGGCAGAGAACACTTAGATTCCAATCTTCAGGCATGCATTCATCCGACCAAATTCTGCATAGAAGCTGATGCATGCGCCTTACCAGCTCCTCGCCTCCGTGTTTGAATAGCTCAGCAGGCAAACCATCAGCGCCAGCTGCTTTATTGTTTTTCAATCGGGATATTGCTATTCGCACCTCATTGTAGTCGGGTTGTGGAACGTCAATTCCATCATCTTCGATTGTGGGCTCGGGTTCGGCATCTTCTCTGGTTTCTTGCTCAGTTTCTCCATTTAAAAGGGCAGAGAAGTGATCCCTCCATATTCTGAGTGTTCTCTGAACATCGGTCACCAGGTCGCCGTTCTCATTCTTACAGGAGTTTGCCCCGGGTTTGAAACCTTCTGTCATTCGCCGAATTTTTTGATAGAATTTTCGGGCATTATTCCCGTTGGCCAGCATCTCAAGCTCCTTTATTTCACGCTTTTCTGCCTCTCTTTTTTTCGCCCGGAAAAGCCGCCTCGCTTCCCTCTTCAACTCGCGGTAGTGTTCACACATCAAAGTCGTAAAAAGTCAAAAAATTTTATTTCGCAGGCTCGAAAATAATTTTTTTGGGTATGCGTAGTGGAACTTTTTTTCCTGAGCCCAAAACCTATCGAAAAATCGATGGCGCGATATCGGTTAACTTTCGTCCATACAAATCGACCCACCTTAATATACATATTCTGAATAAAAAAGTGCTTTTATAAAAGACAACATCGGTTAATAAATCGACCCAGTCTAATGTATATTCCTTTTGAAAAAGTACTATAAAGCATACAAAACCAGTTTTTCTTAAAAAGTATGTAACGGCATCAATTTTTTCTCCAAATCTTATTTTTGTTGACTTTTCTATCAAACAATGATTGAATTGTGAATGATGCTCTTTTTGGTATCAGATTACCTTCCCATAGTCATCCCGATTTAGAGACCGGCATACTTTATTGTTGCAGTTAGACTCACTAAACTACTTGCAAACTTGAAGAGCTTTTGCATTTTACCATGAGCCAGGTGTAAAAGCAGGTATTATTATGCTTCTAACATGGACACCTAGGGCGTGTTGAAATGTGCCGCAAAGGGAAGTGACGAGTAATTCAATGGCTAGATTCAAGTAGAAAATTTAGTTGAAGAGTAGTCCCACTTTAGCCGGTGCTCTGGAATGCCTCGTCACGCATAACAAACTTCCCACTCTTCTTCCGGTACCAGTACGACTGTAAAGAAACATTACCATATCCTGCTCCCTTTCACAACGTGCAGTGTTTGCCGGCGAGGGCTACATGGGCCTGTGGGATCAGTCAAATGCAAGTCTTGCGTTGGTCAGAGCTTGGTAACAGATATCAGTGGAGCTGCGCTGCCTATAACGTTACCTTTTTTTTCTTGGGGACGCAATTTATTTTATATGAAAGAAAACACTTTAGCTCGTCGGAAAAAAAATTGCCAAAAATCAGCAAAATGTGTCACGAACTTAAGACTAACACCTTATTATATATAAAATTTAATGACCTACAAAACTGCGTACTCCAACAACTTATAAAAATTCTCTGAAAAAAATTGAAAATTTTGGTAAATTTTTTGGAATTTTCGCGAATATACTTTTATATAGTCTTTGTTAAAATAATTTTGTTGAGGCCAAAATTTGTGAAAATCGCAGAAAACGACTGTGCCAATACTTATGTCCGGCACTATATACAAGGTGGCGCAAAAGTAAGCTTTCGATGTTCAGCATATCGGTTGTGGCACGTGCAGTGTGTGCTGTTGCACCGTCTTGTTGGAACCACATGTTTTCCAATCCCAATTCATCAAGTTGCGGCAAAAACAACTCGTTGATCATTGCTCTGTAGCGCTCACCATTCACAGTAACCGTTTGGCCCCGACCGATTATTGGTCAAATAAATAGTCAGCAATATTCCGCGTTCTGGAGCAGTGTAGCGTAACATTGTTTATTAACGTGTATTTCGCATGAGTTTACTGCACAAATGTCAAAACAGAACTGACTTTAGGGGCCAATCGCAAAATTTATAGCATTTTCTGATAGGAGGATTACTTTTGCGCCACCTTGTATATGTATGCGGTTTGTTCGTCATGCGGAAACTTCAAAACGACTGATGCCAATTGAATACTTCGTTTTGGGAGTTTAAAAACAAATACGAAGTTAAGGGGGAAAAGACGAGGGCGTGACACCTCCCATACAAACTTGATTTTACAGGCGTAATATCTCTAATAATTTAAATGGTAGGGACATGAAAATTGTTATAGAGATATACGATATCAAAAAAGTGTGAGTTATCGGAAAGGGGGTGGGGTACCTCCCATTCAAACTAACATAATTTTTAAAGCTGAATATCTGTAAAAGGTTTCAAGGCAGTTACACGAAAATTGGTATGCAGATATACGATATCAATACCATAATTACAAGAAAACAAATGGGAGTTATGGGAAAAAGTGGCGTGGCGTAGAATAAAACATAGTAGGACGATATGCGATCAGTACCAAAATTATGATGCAAACGCGCGTTATTTAATTAAAAAATTTTTCTATTGTTCTTGATTATCTATCAATATTGGCAATTTACCAAGGACGCAGAATCGTGGGGTTTAATCTATACATAATTAAAATTGTGAACAGTTGCTAATTTTCGATTAAACCAAAATACGACCGCTACTGCAAAGCAACGGCTCGCATTGGTCAACTAGGTGGCTATCAGTGTGAAAAAACAATTTCCATCGTGCGGTCGTCAATAATTTTGAGCACTCTTTAACACTGCGTGGAGAACGAGTCTCTTAGGTTGTGAAATATCTGAGTATCTTAAGGCAAGAAACTGTATCTTTCTGTGTCACGTGACTGCTGATAAAATGCCTACTTACTTATAAGTAATAGTGATTTGATCGTGCCCAGCTACAATTATCTAAACTCTGCAAGACTTTTCTTCGTCAATGCTATCGGCATATAGAACTCTATCCCCAATTCGGTTCGCAATAGCTTAAGTAAAGGCAATTTTAAGAATGTTATGTTTTCTTTCTTCGGTAAGGTATATGCAAATTAAAAACTGAGTTTAGCTACTTATAGCCTAGTCAATCATTGTTGTAAAATATTGTTGTTATGTGTCCTTGTAACTATTGTCACCCTTATATTAATACTGCTAATACTTTATTCTTTCTTGTTTTTGTTCTCAATATTGTACCTGTAATAGTATATAAATTTTTAAGTTTTCAGTTTTAAGAATTATACCTAATTTTATGTAATCACTGCTGCACTATAAAAGATCAACCAGGATCTTATTGTGCTAATACTGACAATCAATAAATGAATACTAAATGAAAAAATGATAATTCCGAAATGTTCTTAGGTTGTATTTTATTTCCGTTTTTGGTAAATATAGGCACCAATATTTCAAGTGATTACTAAATATTTTTAAATTAATTTTGGTGAAAAAATTGTTCCTTTAAAGCTCTAGTTTGGGTAATGTGATATTGTAGAAGTAGTTCAATGGGGAACAGGAGTGTGAAAAGTATAAATTTCCTCCAACTAGGATTTGAAACGTTGATGACACAGGGGTGTCTATCACGCCAAGTAAGATCCGAAAATATTAGCTACAACAGAAAAGCAAATTGAGTGCATAAGATCAGCAGAAAAAGGAAAACCTTCTCCACTTTTGATGGAACATGCTCTTCCTGGTTGCGAATCGGCTTGTCACATATCTGAATGGATGCAAATTACCATATTTACAATGTGGCTAGATTATTTCATGCGGTTTAGACATCTTTCATATGAGAGCCCCCCCCCCCCCCCCATTTTGACAAAACGACTTTTTTGACTTTTTATGGGTTTGAATAAATATCTTCCGGAATACGTAAGATAAATCGATCTCGTCTTGGAATGTGCTTCGCAATACTGAAATCTATCGAATTGTATGATTTTCTACCTGTCTACTTAATACGAGTAAAATGTTTAGTAGCAGCCGAAAAAGGTATGCCTATATCGCAATACCCTAACTTACTCTACTAACAGTACTTCGCAATTTTTATTAGAAATTAGTCTCGTACTTTTTACTATTGCTCTCTCGGTCTCGGCGAGTTTTTAGCTTTTTACGCCTTTACTAGTTTTAGGCAGAAAAGTACGGGATTGGACCTAGTTTTTGAACACATTTATACTAGTATTTCAGTTGAAAAATATCCAAATATAGTATTTATGTCATTTTGAAATTTGAATATGAGAAGCCGACATTGTAGATTGGCGGTTTTGCCCTGATTTGGTTTTAATTTTATATACATAGCAAAAAAGAAAGAAAGAGAAAAATCAGCATTGAACGTTAATTTCTGACGAAGTACTATACTTTTTAAACCACGCTTTATTTCAGTCCTTTGTTTAAACATTTAGATTAGCAAACAATCTTGTACTAGGTATTTTATTAAGATAGTTATAGTTCAAATTAATATTTTAATAAAGCAGCACAAAAACGGCAACCGCAAAAGTCTGCGTACCAGAAAGTATCTCTCTATCTCTATGGCGCGATATACAACAGGTATATCGTCATAAACCTCCTAAGAGATTTTTGCGCCAAGCTTCTCTTCCAATTTGTGGTGTGCGGTATACATAATTAAAATTGTGAACAGTTGCTAATTTTCGATTAAACCAAAATACGACCGCTACTGCAAAGCAACGGCTCGCATTGGTCAACTAGGTGGCTATCAGTGTGAAAAAACAATTTCCATCGTGCGGTCGTCAATAATTTTGAGCACTCTTTAACACTGCGTGGAGAACGAGTCTCTTAGGTTGTGAAATATCTGAGTATCTTAAGGCAAGAAACTGTATCTTTCTGTGTCACGTGACTGCTGATAAAATGCCTACTTACTTATAAGTAATAGTGATTTGATCGTGCCCAGCTACAATTATCTAAACTCTGCAAGACTTTTCTTCGTCAATGCTATCGGCATATAGAACTCTATCCCCAATTCGGTTCGCAATAGCTTAAGTAAAGGCAATTTTAAGAATGTTATGTTTTCTTTCTTCGGTAAGGTATATGCAAATTAAAAACTGAGTTTAGCTACTTATAGCCTAGTCAATCATTGTTGTAAAATATTGTTGTTATGTGTCCTTGTAACTATTGTCACCCTTATATTAATACTGCTAATACTTTATTCTTTCTTGTTTTTGTTCTCAATATTGTACCTGTAATAGTATATAAATTTTTAAGTTTTCAGTTTTAAGAATTATACCTAATTTTATGTAATCACTGCTGCACTATAAAAGATCAACCAGGATCTTATTGTGCTAATACTGACAATCAATAAATGAATACTAAATGAAAAAATGATAATTCCGAAATGTTCTTAGGTTGTTAACTTCTTATATTTTATTTCCGTTTTTGGTAAATATAGGCACCAATATTTCAAGTGATTACTAAATATTTTTAAATTAATTTTGGTGAAAAAATTGTTCCTTTAAAGCTCTAGTTTGGGTAATGTGATATTGTAGAAGTAGTTCAATGGGGAACAGGAGTGTGAAAAGTATAAATTTCCTCCAACTAGGATTTGAAACGTTGATGACACAGGGGTGTCTATCACGCCAAGTAAGATCCGAAAATATTAGCTACAACAGAAAAGCAAATTGAGTGCATAAGATCAGCAGAAAAAGGAAAACCTTCTCCACTTTTGATGGAACATGCTCTTCCTGGTTGCTAATCGGCTTGTCACATATCTGAATGGATGCAAATTACCATATTTACAATGTGGCTAGATTATTTCATGTGGTTTAGACATCTTTCATATGAGAGCCCCACCCCCCCCATTTTGACAAAACGACTTTTTTGACTTTTTATGGGTTTGAATAAATATCTTCCGGAATACGTAAGATAAATCGATCTCGTCTTGGAATGTGCTTCGCAATACTGAAATCTATCGAATTGTATGATTTTCTACCTGTCTACTTAATACGAGTAAAATGTTGAGTAGCAGCCGAAAAAGGTATGCCTATATCGCAATACCCTAACTTACTCTACTAACAGTACTTCGCAATTTTTATTAGAAATTAGTCTCGTACTTTTTACTATTGCTCTCTCGGTCTCGGCGAGTTTTTAGCTTTTTACGCCTTTACTAGTTTTAGGCAGAAAAGTACGGGATTGAACCTAGTTTTTGAACACATTTATACTAGTATTTCAGTTGAAAAATATCCAAATATAGTATTTATGTCATTTTGAAATTTGAATATGAGAAGCCGACATTGTAGATTGGCTGTTTTGCCCTGATTTGGTTTTAATTTTATATACATAGCAAAAAAGAAAGAAAGAGAAAAATAAGCATTGAACGTTCATTTCTGACGAAGTATATACTATACTTTTTAAACCACGCTTTATTTCAGTCCTTTGTTTAAACATTTAGATTAGCAAACAATCTTGTACTAGGTATTTTATTAAGATAGTTATAGTTCAAATTAATATTTTAATAAAGCAGCACAAAAACGGCAACCGCAAAAGTCTGCGTACCAGAAAGTATCTCTCTATCTCTATGGCGCGATATACAACAGGTATATCATCATAAACCTCCTAAGAGATTTTTGCGCCAAGCTTCTCTTCCAATTTGTGGTGTGCGGATTTGAATTTTCCCTACAAATTGGTGGGACCTACAGTTTTTTGCCGACTCCGAACGGCATCTACAAAGGAGGCGAATTTTTGCTGAGAAGCTTGTCATGGCAGAAATACACTCGGAGAGTTTGCCAAACCACTGCCGAGGGGCGACCCCGTTTTGAAAAACTTTTTTCAAATCACTTTTGATGTTACCTGTACCAGGGCTCGAACCATGGACCTTCGGTGTGGTAGGCCGGCAACACTACCTTCACACCACGGCGGCCGCCAGAAAGTATAATTCAAGAAAAAAAGGTCGTACGTTACTCTAGTATCAACAGTGGGATATCCTTCTTGCTTTAGTACTTCCATAAGATATCCAGGCATGGAATCCGAAGATTGACTTGGCTTTCTGGTGTGGGTCTGTGGCAGCCAATGCAGTTGGATAAATGAGATTTAATGATTTTATAATGGACCAGGGATAATGTATACAAATTTTAAAGGACAACCTTGGCCAAACTGGTGAGCAATTCAGTACGGAACAGGACTTTTTGTTCCAGAAAGACAACGACCCCAGAATTACTGCGCAAAAAAGAGAGCTTTGGCTTGCATACAGTAAAAAAACGAGTTGCGAATACCTCACCAATATTCGGTTCTAAACCCTGTGGAGCACTTGTGGGACTTGCTCCAGCGCAGACTGCGAAAACAAGCCATAGCTTCAAAAATATACTAGAGGCTATAAGAGTGCAGTAATGGGGAAAATTAACGGCAGAGGATACAGCTAAACTGGCGGATTCAATGCCAAATATCTCTTGGGGAAGTACTAAAGCAGCAAGGATATCCCATTGGATACTAGTGTATACCTCCTGACTGTTGGAGACACGTCCGCTCGGAACACAACCCAGCTGACTGCGCTTCTAGAGGCATGAATCCGTCAAACCTACTCGCACATCATCTGTGGTGGCAAGGGCCACATTGGTTGGCTGAAAACGAAAACCAGTGGCAGCATCAAGCAGCAGAGGATTTAGAGCAGCTGACAAAACGCAACCCAATCGTTAGCTCTGAACTGCGATCAACAAAGTCATCACCTCTCACTCAAACCGAAGATGAGTGGGAACTGTTGTCACGATATAGCTCATTTATCAAGCTCAAAAGAGTTATGGCCTACGTTCTCCGTCTGGTCAAAAACCTACGGACAGCCAGAGGGCAACGCATCACTGGCGCTCTCACTGGCGACGAAATTCTTCGTGCTGAACAAGCATTGGTAAAGTATATCCAAACCAACGCTTTCCCAAAGGAAATTGTCTCTTTCGGGTCAAACAAACAAATTCCGTTGCGAAGTCAACTAATCCGGCTTCAACCGTTTTTGGATGCTGATGGGATTCTTCGTGTTGGCGGGCGAATAAAGAGAGCTTCGGTCGCTGCCGACGTCAAACACCCTATAATTTTGCCGAAGAAATCATCACTAGCAAAGATCATTATATTTGACATTCATCACAATACACTTCACGCAGGCCCGCAAATAATGCAAACAATTTTACAACGTCGTTTCTGGGTGTTGGGTGCTCGCAACCTCGTTCGTTCTATTTATCATAAATGTGCCAAATGCAAACGCATAAACCGCCAACCTCTTGGTCAAATAATGTCAGATTTGCCAAGCAGCCGCCTAACTAGTTCCCGATGTTTTCTACACAGTGCCGTAGACTTTGCGGGACCCTATTTTATTAAGTTTACATGGCACTTTAATCCACCAAGCGCACCACACATGGGTGGCTATTGGGAAGTTGGGGTGAAGAGAGTGAAGTACCACTTAAAGCGCGCTCTCGGTAATCATTTATTAAGTTATGAAGAATTTTCTACGCTATTGGCAGAAGTGGAAGCATGCGTGAATTCACGACCTATATTGGCACTCAGCTAATGCAGATGATTTGGAAATTCTCACACCTGGCCATTTATTGATTGGCGAACCAATTAAGGCGTTACCTGAACCTGACACAGATAATTTCTCAGGGGCATTACATCAAATGTGGCAAATTATCAATGCAATGCGCCAACATTTTTGGTCTCGCTGGCGAAGCGAATATCTCGTCAACTTGCAGCGACGAGTTAAATGGTTTCGTCCGTCTCAGAATTTAAGAGAAGATGACGTGGTCGTCATTCATGATGCGAACGTCCCACCCACTAAATGGCGACTTGGACGAGTTATTCAGTGTTGCCCAGGCGCAGATGGACAAGTACGCGTAGTCAGACTGAAGACAGCAGATGGCGAATTGGTTCGTCCTATAGCGAAGCTGACGCTTTTGCCAACAAGAAATGAAATTTGATTTGTAATACTTATAGTTTTAGTAATGTAATTTGAATTTTGAATTTAATTTTGAACTTAAAATGGTCGTTCAAGGCGGCCGGTATGTTTGCGCCCATAAGGCAACTCTTAATTACTATGTAATTCCAAAGAATGATGGAAGTGAAGTAATAAGAAGAACTAAAATGACAGTTCATTGTAAACATCCGCAACGATTACATTCGCCATAACCCGCTTGAGAACTTTTTTAATAAAACAGATATCGGTATCAATCCGCTTTAATAATTTGATCATTTGTTTAACCCGCTTTATTTGTGTACATTGTATGCATGGAAACAGTCCGCTTTTATACGTTTTCGTTTTTGTAAGCAACACGTAGGATCTCTTTTTCTTTAATTATACTGTCTTGTACGCAGACTTTTGCGGGTGCCGTTTTTGTGCCGCTTTATTAAAATATTAAATTTAAACTATAACTATCTTAATAAAATACCCGGTACAAGGGTATTTGCTAAACTAAATGTTTAAATAATGAACTGAAACAAAGCCAAGTTTAATAAGTATAGTACTTCGTCAGAAATTAGCGTTCAAAGTTTATTTTTCATTCTTTTTTGCTATGTACCGAGACTGATGCGGCCAAGTGTATTGGGTATACTAATTCATAAAAAATAAAATTGATTGACATTGTGTTTGAATTATAAGAGCTTTATAAACCTTGTTTAGTTTTTCTGAATATGGGGGATATAGTATAGCAGTACAATAGTGCCAAAGTCATTCATTTGCATGTACATTTGCATAATTATTTATCTAACCATTATTAAATTAATTTTTTGATAATAATTCCTTTTATGTCCTTCAATTCCAGATTATGATCCAAAAGTGGTCGAACAGAAAGAGCAGGCGCAGCCTGCATGTCTACCCCTGAGCTATGTGCTACGTTTCATTTCGGAAGATGCACGCAAGGAGAGTCCATTCCTATCCGCTAATGCGACAGGCGTTGAACTCAAGCGAAAATTGGCAATTAAACATCACAGTTATAGTATGTCGTCGTCAAATCGCAGCAATACGCCCACTGGTGAGATTGCGAAAGAAAAATATTAAAAACTGTACTAGCACACATTTTTATAAACTATTTAGTTGAATTTCATATTTTTACTAATAACTGTGCACTTTGCTTTATTTTGTACTTTTGGTTTATATTTTGCTGTGCTCATCAATAATTTTAGGCAGTGAAATGGATGATGATGAAATGGTTGTCTCGGAGTCGGAGGACAGTAATGATTCTTGGACAACTGAGGAGTTCAGTTCCGAATTCATAATGCGTTATGGGAGCAGGTGATTGCTCAACAAAAATTATAATTTTTTTGTAAGAATGAAAATTTGCTATTTAAATGTATGTATGTATATTTATGTGAAGGCATTCCGGTACCGGCAGCAATGGGACACCGGGTAATGAGAAACCGTTTGCGTGTCCTGTGCCTGGTTGTAAAAAGCGTTACAAGAATGTCAATGGTATCAAGTATCACTCGAAGAATGGCCACAAAAAGGATGGAAAGTAAGTGTTAAATGTCTATATTTCAAATGTATGTATATAAATTGTCACTTCAATGCATTTTTCGGTTTCCCATTTTGATGGAGTATTTGAAAGACCGAAATTTGTCGTTTTTCTATTCAGTTGTACTTAGCACTGTTTTTCTGCACAGAATCCCCTTCGGTGTAAAAGTAAAAATGAAACATAATCCGAAGTCAACTTTCAAAAATAATGAGCTTGCTCCTAGATTAAGCAGGATAAAGGATCCGATATCGGAGTCTAACTATTTTTAGAAGTTTAAAAGTATAAACGAATTGGCATGCAATAACTTGCGGAAGTGTCAGTAATGCACCTAGGAATTATCGTGAAAATACTTACATAACTGTAGGAAGTTCGTACTGTGTTAGTATTCTCTGTGAGCGAAGTGCAACTGGGGATTAACATTTAAACAATTGAAGAATCAAAACTCTACCATAAATTTATTATTTAAACAATTCAAAAAATTCACACAATAAATTTAACTACCCAATTTTTATTTCGCAGAGTTCGCAAGGGCTACAAATGTCATTGTGGCAAAAGCTATAAAACTGCGCAAGGTTTAAAGAACCATGCGTTGGTCGCCCATAATTCCTCGCCCGAGAGCGTATTGAGCACAACTCAAAATGTGTCTAGTAGCAACGGTGCAACCGGTATTAACGTCGGTACTGGAATCATATTACAACGCAGCAGCTCACCATCACAATCGTTGGGATCACTTAGTCCATCCAGCATTAGCAATATGTCGAGTAGCGCCAGTAGTTGCCATGGCAGTGCTAGTGGAAATACCCATAATACTGGCAGCAACAACAACAATACAATTATTACTAATAATGGTGGTGTTAATACCACAACGACATCCACCACAGCTGCTGCAAATAATGTGATGCAGCAGCTTACGAATGGTAGCACACTTGGTGGCGGCAACAATGGCAGCCCAAATGTGATTGCTACTACAACAAATGGCGCTGGTCTTAGCCTACATCATCATCACCATCATCAACAGCATTCACAGCAGCAGCAACAACATCAGTTCAGTACACAGCAATCACAAATGCACAGCATTGGAACGACCGCAGCAGCATCAGCAGCCACACCAGGTAACAATAACAATTTAATGCGCAGCAGCAACACTAACAGTAGTGGTAACAACACTACTAACATAAATGGCAATGGCCTACTTGTGGCAACACAGCAAACCGCGAATAAAACTGCGACTGCAGCTACAAATTTGTTAGCCGCTAATGCGACAGCAAATAAAATTCTTAAATTGGCTACAAATGCGGCTGCACAGGCTGCAGCAGCTGCGGCCGCAGTAAATGCTGTTGGCACCGCCGATTTAATAACGGCACAGCAGCAGCAACAGCAGCTACAACTAAAGCAACAGCAGCAGCAACAAAAATTGCAAGCGATTGTCGAAAAAGTACAAGCGAAACAACAACAACAAACACAAAGTACACCAACTAAAATTGGTTTGCCGAATTTGGTGAATCTAGGTATTTTAACACCAGCCACATCGCCAACGAATAAGCCCACGCAAACTATGACATTTACACAACAACAACCACAGCCAACAACACATAATCTTCCTTTGACGCCCATTAGTCCAAGCGGTTCAGCATTAATACAACAACAACTAACACAGCAGCAGCAACAGAATTGTATTACTTTACTGCACCATCAGCACCAACAACAACAACATCATAAAAAAGTATCTCAAATTATTGGCAGTATACATTTAACTAATGTATGTACATCAACATCTACATCTACGACAGCGTCTAGTGCCAACAACAACAATAATCACAATAATGGCAACAGCAACGGTAACAACACTTTAAATATTGTTAGCATTAATGGTGGCGGTATTACTACTTCTCATGTTGCAACAGTTAGTAGTAGCAGTGTTGTTGATACAAGTGGCATATCGAATGCTGTTACTATTGGACCTGGAGCTGGCGCTGCTGCTGGGGCTGGTAGCGCTGGTGCTGTTGCTGACGCAGTTGTAGGCGTTGTAAACGACGAAACGTAGCCTATACTAAAGACATTATTAATGCGAAGAGAATTTAAATAGATGAGAGATTATGTATTTTTTAATTTGATGTTTTGAGAAAAACAAAACAAAAAAAAATTTAACTATTGTGTTACGAAAAAAAGGATTGGATAGCAAAAACTCTGCTTGGTTGATATATTGGCTTAGTGCAGAAACTACCACGCATCACATCTGCCTATATATGCGACTAACTTTTTAGTGTGCGTTTAGGAAATAAATTAATTCGAACATACCGAGTCCTACTCCGTTAAAAGGCCTCTAGCAGAAAAATATAAAACTAGTAAAAAGTCACAAGTTCGTGTGAAACCGAAAAAATTGTGGGGTTTAGCGGTAGTTTTATGGAAATATTATCAAATCGTGTCTACATATCGACGGCGGACCTGAAGATTACTCTACCCCACTTCAATCTCAGCATTTGTTTTCCGAAAATCCTTCTTTACAATTTTATTTAAAAAAGCTCTACCTCAGAATTTGGTTTAAAAGCTCATTATCTAATTTTTTTTTTTTTCAAATATGTCATATTTCAGTTATTCTGAGTGATAATAAGGCGTTACGAGCTATTCTGTGGTAACAATATTACCTTGCAACTTTTGCAGGGCATACATGTTGCTTTTAATTTATGTTGCCACGGAGGCCGCCGTGGTGTGGCGGTAGTGTTGATGGCCTACCACACCGAAGGTCCTTGGTATACAATGAATAATAAAGTTGGGTTTCATCTGAACTTAGACTTTCTTACATGTGTTTATATAATTTTAAGACCTGCCTTCATAAGCCTAATATGCACCTTCAAAAAAATTTTTTCTCAAATCTTTTATTTTAGAAATATGCCGATTTCAACCTCAACCATTAGTACAACTAATTTCTTGAACAAATTTTTAAGGTTGCATATAAGGGCTTATTTTTTGTATGTTTGCACTTTGTGGCATAAAGCTTTACCAGCATACATACATACTAACACCCCTATTCTGGAGTGGAGTGCTGACATATGTTGTAGCTCTATTTCAACTTTTCCTATAATTTAGGTCTATAGGGAAGTGAAAACAAAGCTAAGACAATTGTCAGTAGCTACTAGTCAGAATCGGGCAGCAAGTTATTATGAATCGCCTTTTCTACAACCATATTCATATGTTAGGTTCCTAATTAAACAAATGTTAATAAATTCCACCCCTGATGAATTCGTTATAACCTAAGCATTTAAAGATCAATATTGCGCATACATACAAATATGAATAAGTAACTAACTAAATATATATGTAAGTGTGTTAAATATTTCATAATGCTTTAATTATGCACTCGAACAAATATATAGTATATCTATAATCATACCTACATTAGGGTGAGCCAGTTTTTACGGGTAATCGTATGGTATGTTCGGATTCCATTGATAATTCTAAGATAAAGCGTTTAAAGAAAGCATAGGTAGGAAATAAGTTTCGACACGGCGTTAAAATTCAAATTTTAAATTTAATTTCAATTTACTCATTGATAACAGATCAGTTGTAGGCAGGTTATAATGATGGGCTCCGCCGCACACTAAATATTTTATACAGGAAGCAATGGGAAAATGTATTATATATTTCAAAATAGACGTCTCGTGGAGAAAAATATCCGTGAGGAAAACATTCAATTCGATGTAGTATGTTTTTGGCTTGTGTTGCTTGAATCAAGACTACCCAAACGTACAGACATCGCCCGGTTACAATTCCACCATATGTACCACTGTGTACAGCGATAGTATATTGTGATAGGGCGTTTTTTGAAACATATTCCGAGAAAGGGCCTCCTTGCACAAAATTCTAATAGAGGCTGGTATTAAAAAATATTGTGAGATGAGGCGTTCTAAAATAAGGTGACCTTCCACGTTATCTGATAAAAAATTTCATTGAAAGTAATCGTCGGTTTTATAAATTGCTTTTTAGTCCATTCTGATTTCATTTATGCGTAAATCGAGTAGAATTATAAGTGTTTTTCGAAGTCGAAACTCATTTCCGACCAAGGTTTTTGGCCCACCTTTATCTATGCATAGATACATACACACCTACAACTAAATAATGCTTTGAAATTAATTATATTTATGCATAAACAAAAAAATTAAATATATCGATTACTCCTCTCAACACTCACACACACTGTACTATGTATTTTGTATATTATTGTGTAACACATTTAGCGTTAGTGACAACCATCAAGTATCCTTGTAAATTTAGACTGCTGCAATTTATTTAGAATTAAAAAAATAAAGAAAAGAAAATAATTGTACATTTTAGTTGATTCGTGCAATACTACTTTTTATAAGTAATTTATTTAGCTAATTATTATGATTTTGTACTAATTTTTTTTTGTATATATTTTTTATACTGAATTTCCTGAAACAAAACTGTATTGTATGTATTGCTTCGATAACTGCTGATCTCCTATTCAAATAAATAAATAAAATCAAATATAAAATACGCTATACTATAAACACTTAAACAATATGGTTTTATGCTTGCTTAGTATGTATTTGGAATATTACAATCATAAAGAACCATGACATAAAAATGGGTATCATAAAATGTCAAAAACTGGGCGAGTTTGTGAATAGGTACAAGGTGGCGCAAAAGTAAGCTTCCGATGTTCAGCATATCGGTTGTGGCACGTGCAGTGTGTGCTGTTGCACCGACTTGTTGTAACCACATGTTTTGCAAAAAGAACTCGTTGATCATTGCTCTGTAGCGCTCACCATTCACAGTAACCGTTTGGCCCCGACCGATTATTGGTCAAATATATAGTCAGCAATATTCCGCGTTCTGGAGCAGTGTAGCGTAACATTGTTTATTAACGGGTATTTCGCATGTGTTTACTACACAAATGTCAAAACAGAACTGACTTTAGGGGCCAATCGCAAAATTTATAGCATTTTCTGATAGGAGGATTACTTTTGCGCCACCTTGTATATCAGTTCAACGATTTTGGATTAAGCTCAAAACATTGGTTCCGTTGGCGTTTTGATAAAGTCGTATCCTTAACGTAAGAGCAAAACCAAAATGCAATTGGTCGCTCGGGTTACTTTACGGATAGGGAATTACGATATAGCACCAATAATCGATTGCATTGTTTCTCATAAGGTTGTTTGAATCAGCTGCTTTATAAGGTTAGCGATAACGCACCAATGTTTTGAGCTTTAGTCTGCAGGCGGTGTCGTTATATTTTAAATTTGAATACATGACATGAACCAAAAGTCCTTATAAATAGTTATTTTAGCCTGAGTTGCAAGCAACATAAGTGAAGAGAGAATCGAGAATCCCTAGTAAGCTATAACTCCATAACTAATTCTTGATTATGACTTCTTTTTATATGTTTAGATTGGTACTTTGACAAATTTAATTAATGTCAGTGTGCCTTCTTTTTTCTGATTTTCGTATTCTTTGGTCCTTTTCGCTTGAATTGTTGCCATGTGCATGTACAATTGTTATTTAGTTTTAGCAGCTTTGCCAAAAAGATTCCGGCACTGGCACCTTACGATACGATCCCAGCGGCCTCGCAAACTATTTGTTAGACTCCATGAACCTTCGGGTCATTCTTTCGATTTTATTACTTTTATATGCTTTACGAACAGATGACCGAAAAGTTAGCTCGGTTTGTAAAGGTTAAATAATTGTGAATATTGCACTTATTGCACGTTATAGATGTAGATTGAAAATCGTTTATATCGGACAAATAAATGTAACGCACAGTTCCTACTTCTTTGGTATCTTTAGAAACAGGTTGGTTGTAAACTCTACAGCCTCCGGCATAATCTGACATCAATTTATTTTTTGTTTTCTGCTGTGAATCTTTTTATAAGTTTCTACCTGACTTTATTCCTATTTTACTTTGATTTCTTTTCTTTTTCTCTCTCTTTCTCTTTTTTTATTTTATTTTAATTTTTGTTTTCTAGACCACCAAACAATTGCAAATACTTCCGCCTGTATTATGCCTTTTAATGGAGGCCACCTGTTGAATGCAGCGTCGCCAACAATCGCCAATGTTAATCTTAATAATCGTGCAACAACGGCAGCAGTCGTCGGCGGCGCAACCCCACCTCTGGCAACAGTAGCTGTCAACATTAATGGTACATCAATTAATAATATCAATGGTGGCAGTAATAATAACATTATGCCAATATTTGGTACCCCGCCCATCATATCACCCACTTTCATCGAGCATAAATATTCGGCGAATACTTTTAAGGAGAAATTTTTAGCAAATTTACGGGCCAATCATAGTGCGGTGCATAAATCAATAAATATAAATAATAATAATAACACCAGTAATAACAATAACAACAATAATAATAAACACTCAGGTGTCAATAGTAATAGTGTTAATAACAATGCTGGGAGCTGTGTTGGTGCTGCATCTAGTGCTGGCGCTGGTAGTGCTACCAGTGCTGTGGCTAATGTTGGGCACACCACAATTAGCCCGACTACTGTGCCCATTGATGACTTGTGTTCTATACAACAACAACTGAGTGAAAACTATAATAACAGCTCAATGTATCAGAAGACAATAAATTGATGGCATCCGGTGATGATAGGCAGAAACAAAAACTACAACCGATGTTGATCAATAATATTGCTTTCGCAGTGTGCAATAAATGTATGTATCATACGCTCCACCCACATATACATGTGTATGTTTACATAAGTACGTTAAAAAATAAATTTGGCTGTGATGAAGGAGGAGGATAAAGACTTCTGGAAGGCAAAACGGCGAAATTATGTAAAAAAAATTAAAAAAAAAAAAACAATTGTGATATGCACCAAAAACGCAAAAAAGTTAAGAGAGAGAGCTTAAAGAACCTGGAGAGGATGCGGCTGCGCCTTTAATTGTGCAATATCTACTCCTGTGGAGTGACTAGAAAAAATCAGCAGCGTCTGACCAATAATGATTACTTCAGGTAAAGCAAAATATGTTTCAAGTGCTTGTGTGCATTTGGCGCTGTTAGTATCATCACTTAAAACAGGCAGAAGCGGATTATTTTAATTTTCGTGCATTCAATATCACAATGTTTAGTTTTAAAAATTTCACAACTACATTTTAGTTTTTTACAAAAGAATGTTCTTTTATTATTTACGCCACCTCTGAATTTCTAGTTTGTATATGATTAGTCATTACCTACATATATATGAAACGAATGTACATGGGCGTACGTAAAATTTTTTTATAGGGTCGGGTGCTCATAATAATGGTTCCGTATCATGATCAAAATGCCAAAGGAACGATTCGGATAAGTTTTATGAGAGTTGCTGGTATGTATACAAGTGTATTCATGTTTGTACTACAACGTAAGAGTGCGAAAATAGCTCTGTTCGGCAAGCATAAAATGTTTACTGTGTTCGGCGTTTACATGTTTGGCGACACAAAAAACTTGCAGGGAGAGAGCGCATTTTGACATTTCATTGGAAGAGAAAGTTGCAAGTTTCTGCTAGGGAAAGTTCACTCAGTAAGATGTGCAAGTAAAAACAGCTGATCGTGATATAGCAAAATAACAAGAAAAACTTAAAATTTTGTGTTATTAACCAATGAAAAAAGCCACAGCTGTTTTGCTTCAAGTTTACAAATTCCTGTTTGGCGGAAACTTTTTTAGGTGATGAGGTAGGATAGGGTAATGAGTACAGTTATTATATGAGCACCGCTATTACGATTGTGGATTTTCGGCCAAAGTGATAATCGTCCTCTCTGCAAAGAGGTGTTGAAACAGTATTTTTGTCAACAATCAGCCGGTTGAGTACTCTAATATATTACGATCTGCAATAGAACTTTCTTCCTCGCTTTGCCTCAAACCTTGACTTTCTTCGCTTCACCTTCCACAAAGGCAATGCCCTTCTATGGCAATGCCCCTTTTTACTGGGGGGTTGATAGTATCTTTGGTTGTTGCATTTGTAAAAGCCGAAGCACTTGCCGAGGGTTAACGAGGGAACGTCGATAGTAGTGATAGATGTGAATATACAGTGGCGAACATAAGTGTACATACAGTTGTTTTTTGCGATTTTCACAAATTTTGGCCTTAATAAAATTATTTTAACAAAGCTTGAGTAAAAACATGTGTCAGGGTCTAATACAACAACTATAAATTTTGTTTTAAAAATGTACACAAAATTAGTGGAAATTCAAAGGAATGTTATTAAAATTTTGAAGTTTTTTTCCAGGATATTTTGAAGTATGCAGTTTTGTAGCCCATTAAATATTAGTATAATAAGGTGTTAATCTTAAGTACGTAACAGATTTCGCTGATTTTTGTCAATTTTTTTTTTTTGCGACGATCTAAAGTAAGTTCTTTCATACAAAAAAAATTGCGTTCATAAACTTGTATGAAGTAAAATACAGAAGCCTTCAAGAAAAAAAATTGTCAAAGATCAGGGAAATGTGTCACGAACTTAAGATTAAAACCTTATTGTACTAAAATTTAATGGGCTACAAGAGGGCATACTCCAAAAAATTCTGGAAAAAAGTTTATAGTTCTTGTATTAGGCCTTGACACGTGTTTTTACTCAAGCTTTGTTAAAATAATTTTATGAAGGCCAAAATTTGTGAAAATCGCAGAAAACGACTGTAGTATGTACACTTATGTCCGCCACTGTATTGATTATAATGTAAGCCGCCAGCTAAATTGCGGTCTGCGTACGCCCATGGAAATCAATTTGTTGATGTACCATAATTATTACCAGTTGATTTTCTTTTACATGATTTATGCAAAAAATTATTGTTAATTTTTGTTCATTAAATAATTGTTATACATATATTCAGCTTTTTGATTCAATTATTTTTATTCAAAATTCCAGAACTAGGCACCTTTCTAATTTTAAACTATTTGGTTGAAATAATTTTAAAGCATACTGTTGAGAACCGATAACCGTTATTAAGTATCTCGAATTGGAAGGTGAAAACTGAAGCTTAACACCGCTGACAACCTTAATTATAAATTTTTATTATGGAAGTTACAAGTTGAATTTAACTCTCCTGTAGGAGTTCAGAGTTCAAAATGTAATGGGGAAAAAGGTGGACGTGGAATTCCATTCTCAAAAAGTGCCACATTACGCTAATAAGCTTAGTCGCTTTGTATTTCATATTTCATAGATTCAACTTAATAGCTCGATTCACTTCCGATAACACCACCCAAAGCCTTCGGGTAGTGTTTTTGTCGCTAAAAACAACAACAACTCGGCGCGACAAAACATATTGGAATAATTATTTGAGTTTAATATTTTATGGCATAACCTTTGTTTTTAGTGATGTCACTGCATCTCCGGTAATGAATTCCTGTGGAATACTTAACCAGGCCTCCGTTAACTCGTTCCTGTCTATACTCCTGTTGAGGATTTTCCTTGGGATTGAAACCCGGGATTGAGCGTGCGGTTTCATAACACCAATTTTTTCACATACGATCTAATTTGATACTAGTTTCGAGGTTTGCTTTGGATCGTTATCGTCTTGAAACGACCACAAAAGCGGCATATTCCACTCAGCATGGAGAAGCATCACGCTTTCGAGGATGTTATTATATATGAAGCGGTTATCCAACACTAACCCCGGAAAAACATCCCCATACCATTAGGCTACCTCCGCCATATTTTTTGTTCGGTGAACTACAGTTTAACACTGCATATTATGCCTACCAGATGCACCAACACATTGATAGAAAATGTATTTAAACTAAGTTAAAACAGATCGAAGGTCGCCTTGAAGAAACTCGTAGAAACTTTCAGTTACAGATTTGGTAGGTCTAACACATTTTACTTAGGCGATAGCGTTCTTGTAGGGAATGCAAGAAAAGTGAAAATGTTTTATTTTTTTGAAAAAAACTAAATTGTAAAAATATAAGAATTCAGTCAATCAAACAAATTAAAATTATAAAAAGAATTTGAATCATGAACGATACTTAAAAAAGCTGACTGAGGCTGATTACTCTTGTGACCTTTGTTTAAATCGCAGTTGACGGTTGTCCATAAAATTAGTGTTCATTTGGGTTAAACTTTTGGAATTATTATTGTGCGCTGTATCGAAAATTTAATTGGGAGTTACAAATAGAAGAATAAACTAACAAAAACTCGCTATACAAAAAACTATTTCTCAACATTATATAAATATATAATAAATGGAACTCAAACATAAATACAATAAAAAAAAAAAAATTTTAAAAATATAAACACAAACAAAAAAATATGCAAAAAAAAAAAAAAAATTCAAAAAAAAATCATGTAATAATTGTAATATATGAAAAAGAATTGTAATAATAAAATAAATGTAAAAAATAAAGCACGTTTTTTGTTCATAAGATCAGCAATAATCTGCTGATATGTCCGAAACTTAAAACTAAAGGAAAGGTATTGTTTTATAACCTACTCTTGAAGAACGAACGTTACATACGGCAGGTTGAATAAGATTTTTAGATAGAGTGTAATGTATAATAACCACATGTATATCTGTTTACAAACTTTCATCCATTATGTTTCATACTCCCGAGCAGGTAATCAAACTGCCAATATCATCTTTATGCCTGTATGGAGTATTGTGCATTGGAAGCTTGTATCTAGTTGAGTAACTATACGGTGAAAAATTTGTTTCAAATATTTTTAGTTTTCAAAAAAAAAAAATCTAAGCTGAATAGCTTAACTAAAAACTTTGTCGCCGTTTTCACACACACTTGATTTAAGAGATCACCTATGGTTTTGTAAATTCTAGAATTTGTTGTTGCTTAGCAAATTTAGCTTTCTAGACCAGGCCTCGTTTTTAGCTATGTATGTCATTTAAACAGCTTTCTTAGAGTTCTATCTTTATTCTCTCTCACCATTTCTCACATATCCGATTAATGACATTTCCCTTTCCATAACAAAATGTAAGGCAATTCATAAATAGAGACTGTACTAAACGATAGCAAATTGCGCTGGAATCAAGAAATGTGGAACATACGAACAGAGAGAGCATTAAACCATCAATTCGCGGGTAGGTAATTCACCACGGGAAGAATTTGCTTTTATTACGCGAGTTGCAATGCTAGTAATAATTTTATTTCTAAAAAATATTGACAATTAAAAGTTTAAAACTTAACTTCTTAGGCGGCGAGGCAAAGTTTTGATAGAGAGTGAAATTTGAAGTTTTTTTGGAGTAGATCGAATCTAGGAAGTAGCTAACTGTAGAAGAATTAACCGGATTCGGATCATTTCGGAATGATTTTCGTAACTTTTTAGGTCTTTACCAGGATTTTTGTCGTGATATTTCCGGGATAATTTGGAATTGTTTTCGGGACTCTTTCGCGATTATTTCAGGATTGTTATCGGGACTGTTTTGGAATAATTTCGTGACTTTTTCGGAATCATTTCGGGACTATTACAGAACTTTTTGGGAATTGTTTCTTGACTTTTTCAAGATCATTTCGAAAGTATTGAAAAAATTCCCAAAATAGTCCCTGAAATGGTCGAAACTTTTGCAAACCATCCCTAAATGGTGGCGAAAAAGTCCCGAAATGGAATGATCGCAAGAACTTAACTTCTATCACGTGTACTGTGCCACACGCGGTTTTTTGAAAAATTCGGCAAATCTGACAGAACTGGCAGTTACTGTGGTGAATTCCCTACAAGCGAATTGACAGCGTCCCCTTACATTCGTTGTTGGATATTCTCATGATTAAAGCTTCTCTGGTGAGAATTGAAAGTCTTTCCCGTGAATATCATTTCAACATTTCTTGTTCTCTTCAATTACTATTAGAAAAATGTGTCGCCCTAATAAAAAGATATTTCACTACCGTTTAGCACAGGCCCACACATATATAGTATACGGAAACATTTTTATGCTCTTTAACTAGTCAATATTCTTGTAGAAAATTTAGTTACTAAAATTTTATTATTGTAATTTATATACATAGTATACATGTATATGTACATACATAAGTATAATATAATTTATATAAAACTTTTTTTTTGTATATATACTAATGGTTAGCATAGTGAAATTGTGAAAAATAGGAGCATTCTTTTGATTATGTTAAATGATAATATAGAACAAATAAATTATAAAAAAAAATATTTTAACTAAATACTGTTTATCGAAAAGTAATATCTATCTAAGTTAAACACTGACATGCAAACATGTGAACTGATTTGCATTGAGTCAATTTCACAGGTCTTGACCCAAACATTTAGTCACCCCGCCCCCGTCACAAATGTTTCTATTAGACAAAATTGCCTGTCGACCTTCCTGTAAAATTGTCTTTTCGTCGCCTACCAACTGGGAGTGTAGTCAATAATAATATCGCCTCTTTCGAATACATTTCTGTACAGAGGTCGACAATAAATAAGGATGAAAATCGTTGTAGTACTAATTGTTGGGTGTCTTTTATTTTTTATGCGTATGTATTATGAAGTTGAACTGAATAGAAAAAATACAACAAATGCAAATAAGCCTAATTTATATTCAAAGATTTGTGTATTATTTTAGTAAAAATATGCTTGGGAATTTTAAACTCAAGCAGTGTTAAACAAAAAATACAAAACTTTGTGCTTAAGTATAAATGGATTTTCTAAACTACAAAATAATATCAATGTGTTCATGGTTCAAATTGGTGTACTAAATAGATGTGGGAAAATTTAAAAAAATTAGTATTTAAAAGTGTTACCAAAATTATTGCATGGATTTTGTTTTTTTTACACGAGAAATACAAATTTTACAAAATTTAATTGACCGTTGCGGTTAACTGAGTATTTTTGTGAGTAAAAAATACATTTTATAACCAATTTGAATCAAATAATTTTTTACGTAGTGAATATTCGTCCAGAACTTCAACAAAAACAGAAGAATAAAGAACAAAGCAAAACTTAATAGCAAACAATCCTAACGCCCTTATGCTATTGGAACTAAATAAAAAATTCTGCATCTTTAAGGACATGGTAGCTTTTGTTTTCGTTCTGTATTACTGCCGCTATAATTCCTCATACTATTTTACTAATATATGCTTCAAGGAAAAATTACTCATACCCTTTACGGTATCCAAATAAATAATAAAGAGCCAAAGGTGAATTTAATCGGCTGAGTGGTGTAACGTCGCAAATCAAAAATTGCAGGAGAATTTTTAGGTAAATTTTCATGTCTTAAAAATATTAGGCAAAAGAATTAAATGAAAGAATCTTATTTTTATTATAGCTTTTTTTTTTTAAATAAAATGATAGCCTCTACTGCAGTCAAACAGTTTCTTAGAAACTCAATCAAAAAAAAAACATGTAGCATTTTTTTTATTTCGGTTCGCCCCAGTGGGAAGTTTGCGGTCTTAAGGTAATATTTGACAATTTATACTACAATCAGGCATGTTCTGCGATTATTTTTCAAATCAAGTCTATATATTTTTTCCGGATAAAATAACGAAATTCGTGTGAAAATGAAATGCAGAATATCCTTGTTTATAACGTTATCATGGATCCTTTCTTTTGGGACCCTAATAAATATATGTATGGATGTATACGCAGAATAATGATCAAACGCTTCACCGCATCATAATATAGTAAAATAGTTGTATTTCCAAATAATTTTAGTTGAAAAAAAGCATACAAAAAAATAAATACAAAAAAGTTGTAATATTATATAAGACTGCTGTGTTTTGTTCGTAAAACATTTATATAAATATAGAAATACGTACATATATTTATATATATATGAATATTATAGTTATAATTTCAATACACTTTACTATGCAAACCATATAAAATATTGACATAATACAATTAAACATAATTTAAATGATACTTTTATGTATTGTCCTAAACATACTTACATAATCGTCATACATATATACTATAATAGGCGACAAATGTGTAATAATAAATACTTAAAAGCAGATAAATGTTGATGTATTAAAATATGGAATAAATAACTGTAATATTGAATTTAAAAAGAAATGTTAGTTAAATATTTTTAAATATGTATGTAAATGTATATTTCTTTGCTTTTTGTGATCTATTACCTAAATACCTTCATATATAACACACGTACATACCCATATACCATCATAATTGCATACATATTAATATGTATCTATGTATACATATGTATGTACAATATAATTTCATACATATACAGATATGAAAAATAAATGGTATTTGAAAAATCAAAAGTAATATATTTATTTTGTCTTACTGAAACTATGTATACGTATGCAGGGCCGCAGAGAGCCGATCCGGGCCCCGAGGATTTCGCGTTTCTTTCTCTTTGAAATCCTGATTAGAGTACTGTCAATACTGCTTTGCCTTGTCGGGCCCCCAAAAACCTTCCGGACCCCAGGGAAATTGCCCTGACTGCTCCCCCCCCCTCTCCGCGGCCCTGTACGTATGTGTTAATTTTTCTGTGTAATTCACTTGATTATATCAGCCTTTTGTTTTTCGTTGCTGTGTACATGTGGAAATTTATTCTCAAGTAACATAAAAATAATGTTTTCTAACTACGACCAATAGCAATTCTACAGTAATACCAGTTGCATATTAACCAACATTTTGTTGCCAAATTCCTCCCAAATTTGAGAATTATTATTGGATCAGTACCAGTGCTTTATTTTTATTTTTTAATTGATATTAGATAAAAATTACCAATTGCACAGCGAGGTTTGGGATGACATATTCCGAACACACCTAAAAATATTCCACTCTCTGTGTTTACATATAAAATATATGTACCAAAGAATGTAAAATGGCACATTAGAGAATGATACGACCGCGACATCACAAGGCCTCATATCTGAGTTGTTAAAGCACTGCGTTTAACAGCGGCTTTGATGCATGTACTCTGGTTCTCCTCCCAGTGTCCAAGAAGAACGCTTTGCAAATCGTTGTAATTTTCTCTAACATCAATTATAATGTATTCTACTTCTGAATTTTCAAAATCCGTTTTTATGGTACTATATGCTACCTCTGAACCTCTTAATTGTTACCTTAGTGTGTTCCTAAAACATAGTTTTGTATAAATGAGCAAATCCTTTTAATAAATCGATAAAATTCGTGATACTGCAGAAAAAATTCTTTATTTTAAAAATTAAAAATATCGATAGTTCCGGTTCGGATAATTACTTTACAATTAGTCGTAATAGGCATTTCCTACGAATATAGCAATATCAAACTATATGGAAATTAGGAAGATGTCAATGAAGTTTCTTAAAATAAAAGAATAAAAATTAATACTTTGTATTGATATTATCTTATAACTAAATAAAATAGTATAATAGGTATACTTAATATATCAAATCAAATTCTTTTATGCTTGTTCGTTATTGTGGTTTATACCAAAAGCCGCTGAAATTCCACACATTACCGTTTCGATCACTAACACGATTTGACTTTTTAATCAACTAGGAATTACAACTCCAACCGCATTACTCAGCATTGATATAAATTATATGCATCATTTACTTCTTTGAAATCCCCTCAGAGATTCTATTTCTTAGCAGCCACTGTTGCAATATATGTACTGATTTTCTCTAGCAGCACACGATTACCATTTGCATTGGCCTTATTTTGTATGGTGTATAAAGTATTCATATCACGTTGTTCAAAAGCGCTATCAGCAGCTTCATCCCATAATCTGTAAATGTTTCGAAGATTGAAAAAACTTCATTGTCACACAATTCATTTAAACTCATAATTACAATCTTTAGAATAACAAATAAACAAGCTTTCCATAAAACCTGACGTTGTTTAAGAAATTTACGGGACAATTAAAAGATTAAAAGAATGTTCTCTTCATGTCACTTACTCTGCACGTAGATACCAATGCGCCTTACGATCGTCTCGACATTTCAATATGTATTTGCGGGCTTCATGCAAATTATTTTGCTTTAGACATACTTCCACAAACGGGTCGTAACCAATGGGACTCTTTTTACTTTTGGAAAATTTTTCCAAATCATCCCACTTGTATTTCTCGGACATGGTTATAATACGTAGCCACCAAAAACGTTTGTCTGGCACTTTAAAATCGTGTTTGATTTTTTCTGCTTCCTTCAATTCGCCGATTTGGAGCAATAGCAATATGGTGTCATGTATAGAGAGACCATTGAAAGTGATTTGGTGGACTCGCCCATATCTAATTGAAAATAAATGCATATTTTTATTTACAAAATAAATACAAAAAGTGGGAAATAAATTTTTTTATTTTCACGTAGAAGAGATAAAGCTGAAAGATAAGTTTCTAGAAAGTTATTGGCTTCCATGAATTTTATGGTTGCAAAATACCTATTAGTCAGGAACTAGTGCCCTGCAAGTAACCAACTACGTCAGCATTAATCTCATTTATTGTTTAAAGGTTTAAATATTTCGTCAAAGTTAGTATTTGTTCGCTTATTATTCTTTGTATATAATTTCTTGTTATCAAATGACGTTCTTAGGTGAATTGAATTTACATTTGTTGTTTTATGATACTCGAGTCGACTACTAGAGTAGTTCTCTAGCATCTTTCTCGACTCGAGAATTAGAATTTAGATACTGTGTTTGTTGGGCGACTACTATTCGCAAATGTTCGACAATTTTGTGTGCATTTATAACATGCTAATGCAGTAAAATATGCAGATAAGATAAGTAACTGACCCAACCCCATTAACGAAGTATTTTTTAAAACTTTCACTTTAACAATAGCGAAGAGTATAAAAACAAAACTTACTTGGGCGTTAAGACATTTTTCTGCAATTTTAGCATTTTACCGGTGTCAACACACAATTCAGCTTCAACATTCTTTCTCCCTTGCGTGTAACTATTTGCTATCATTGACAAGTTCGATTCTAAGCTGTCGCTTTCTAATGCATTTCGAAAATGATATTCAGCAATCGATTTTTGATCATCTTCCTGATTGTATATATCATACAATGCAGTGGGACTCCAGACACTCATCATTTTCTTATAAATACTCAAAGCCATTGGATACTCGCGAATGATTATCTGATTAAAAAAAAAAGAATATGTGAGAAAACTATGCTTTGAAATCAACAGAACTTATTACATTGAAGTTGGCAAGCATCATTTTCTTCTTAATTTCCAAAAGCACTGTTGCCACTAGTTCAGTATCGCCCGATTGTGTAGCACTTCTGATGGCACGATCATATTTGCCCAATTTCAACAAAAGTGGCACTTGTAAGGAAGCGCGCGGTTCTAGTTCTAGCAACTGATAAAAATAAAAAAGTGTTGTATTTGTATTGTTTTCGGAAGTGGTCACAAATATTTATGAAAAATACCTTTATAGCTAATTCATCGCGTCCTACATCATGTGCCTTCTCAGCAATATTACAAAATGAAATCCCTTGGACAGAGGGATTTTTGAATTTATCAGTGATTTTACGTGCCACTCCACTATCATCTAAAATAAATTAATTTGTTAATATATCGATCCATCCATCCATCCATATATCCATCTTTACTGGTTCACCTTTATCGTATATGACTTTATGGTAAGCCCAATGCTCTAAAATCCAAGATTCTGGCAATTTCAAATGTTTAGCCACTTGTATGGCAATGGCATAGTGTTTGCGAAATACAAGACGACCTAAAACTACTTCTGGTTTCAGATGACAAAATCTGTGTAAAAAATGGTGTTTAAAAATTATTTTATAAGTTTCTTTTTTAATAAGCTTACTGTTTATAAGTTAAGGGCATTGCAATTTTTTCATGCCGCAGTGCATTTAGTACTCGGAGTATTCTCAGCATACGCACATAATCATCAGGATTGTGTGAGGGAATGAAACCTTTTCCAAAGTATGCAGTCTAAAATTAATATAAAAGAAAGCAACAGATAAAATTGTGTGTAGTTCCTACTAGAAGAAGCAGTGTGCAACTTTATAGAAATAATTACAGAATATTTGAAACTCTAACAAGTCTCGCGGTAGTCTATTAGTATTACTTTGAATTTTAACCTGTTTGTGTTGAATCTGTTGAATGGGTAATGAACTTTATTATTATAATTGTAGCAGCCTTGCTCAGTCGGCTCATCCCTTCATAGAATGGGACGTGGCGGATTAAACACTTTTGCATTGATATGAATCCGGTACCAGCCGGGGGGAGAGCCTTGTGGTCCGAGCCCGACTACCCTAGTAGCGATTTCGTTGACCCCGAAAACAGGTTCGATGTGGATTTTGTTACAACAGGAATACCTTCTTTGGGCATATTTTAGCTACAACCAGGTGTGCGGTTTCCAATCCCAATCCCGCGAAAAAACTTTGAAGAGATGTATGAAAAAAACCGGTTGGTCCACCTGCTGCAAGTGATTGATATTTTTCTCTCAAAAATTTAATCACACCCGTATATTTGTATAGAAGCTGTGCCGAAACTGATCTTCTGGCGTGCCAAGAAAATCTGTGGCTAAATGCACGATCGAAAAAAAACTTTTGAGTGAGAATGTAAAACTTGCTTAAGCCGCTTTACATTCGGGTTCATTAACTTATTCTACAGTATTCAACCATAACATAACACAACTACAGTGAGAACATCCAATATTTACCTCAAAAGAGCTAAGTGGAGATCCCTTCTGAAAAAAAATATTTCTGCAGACGGTCAAGCCTTTATAAAGTTGGTTTTGAGTTTGCGAATTAGTAGAAAGAGGAAACTACATTTCTTTTCTGACTCATTGGCCAAAAGGGTTATGTAAACAACAAAACACCAATTTAAAGAAGTTCCACGAACTTCCGACATTTTCCAGTACATAGGCCCTAACAACAGTCACTCATCACAACAGTCTAGATTTAATTCTTGAAATAATAGTCCTGTTTATTAACAAAAAATATTTCTGGAATTTACGAATTCTAGTTTTTTATATTAAAAATAACAACAAATTCTTGTTATCCAGTAATGATTTTTTGTTGATAAACAGGACTAATATTTACAGTAAAACGGTTTCCTGCAAACATACAAACAAGACAAAATTAAAAATAATTTTACGTACACGCAATAAGCTCTTTTGTGTTTCAGTACAAAATTCATAGCCAGCTGCCTCGATGCACTCTTCTACTGCAATGTCCATCTTATCACGAAATAAGCTTAAATATTCATCTGCTTGATGTGATTTTTCTTGAAACTTTTTCTGTGCCTCAAATAGGAAGCTTGATGGCTCTTGACTATTCACCGCAAATATATTTTGTATACATTTTGGCAATTTTTGAATCATTTCATGTGCACTATTCGTTATAATACGTACGCCATCCATTTCTGCGACGAGGAAAATTGCTGGATCATAGGTAAAAATATTTTTATCACCATTACAATTAACAACCAACAAGAATGAAGGATATGAAATTACAACAGCATCGGCTTGATTCTTTTCTGCATCCATAACCCATTCAATCTGACGTGGAATATCTTTGCGACCTGTATCAAATTCACAGAATTTTTTCTTCATATCAACTGTTCCAAGCCATAGGAGGCCATTATTTGTATATATAGCTAAATTTTGATGGTTATAAGAAACGGACATAAGTAGAATGCGTTCAAATTGCCGACCGAAGAGATTTCGGGTAATGGTGCCAACAGATTCACCAGGAAAGAGTTTGATAATCTCTTGATCACGACCCAATAGACAATAAGTATTGCGTTCTTCAGTTATTATTTCCCAACATGTACATTCAGATATTGACTCTGTGCCAACAAAAAGCAAATTACATAAACCTAGTATCCTACAAATTAATATACTAAATCCAGAAAAAATGTGACCTACTTGGAATTTCAGGCAGTTGTCTTGTACGCACGTCTTTTGAGTTTATAAGCTTTAAGAATACACGTCCGGTAGTTGTAAGTACGGCAACACCAGTTCCAGAAGTTGATTGAAATACTTTAGCATCCACTATCTAAATTGAATAAATGTAAGTCTGCCAATAAAATTAACCATTTACCAAAACCTTAGTCAGACTAGCTTCTTGCCCCATACTGTATGATTCTTTTTCATTGCCAAACATGTCATAGACGAAAACTAGTGCATCATCTTGTACGCATATCAACTCCTCCATATCTGACCAACCCATAGTAATAAGTTTGCCATGATTCCACTATTTCGATATAAAAACTGTAAATATGCGTAGGAAATATTCTACATTCCACTTACCAATATTTTGCCAAGCTCCAGACCGGCTGTATCAAAAGTACGTATCATTGGTTTAGCACTACCCTTGATTGGTACTATTTGCTTTGGATCTCTCTTCATCGCTAATGGTCCACCAAATGGCGCTCCCACCACATGCATATACTCCAGGTCCACATCCAGCGGCCAATCGGGGGTAAAGAGGTCTAGTTTTCTTTTTTACAGAAAAATGGTGCAAGTTAATAGAAATCTGTCAATGGTGTCGTTTCTTATAAATTACCTATATGTATCCGGACGTAGGACGAACCAGTCGCCTGTATTGTACATAATCGGCATTTTTAATTTTATTTTAATATGGATAGCGTCGAATTAATGCATTGATAATAAACAGCAAAGATGATTTCTGATAAACAGAAGACTCCGACGATCCCACGGCTGGGAAAAAAAATAAACAGCTGACTACATGCAATGTTGCATTTTATATAGGACTGGCGTTGTAAAGCAATTTGATTGCTTTTTTTGTGGTTGTAAATTTTTAAGTCTCCAATCAATTTAGAACAGTGATGCTCAAATCCTATCACCGGTGCGGAGATTTTTTATGCTCTCACACCGATGAGCGCACACGTACAAGGCAAGCGCTCTCTATGCACTGCGAGAAGAAGGTATGTTTTGTAATTACTTGCTTGACGACTGTTGACCACGAAATCTCGCTAATATATGTATGCGCTGCTTATAAAAATAAAAAGTGTTCAACATTGAATGGGAAGACAAATATTTATTTTCCGAAAACTTTTTCGGTAATTCTGAATGTTTAATTTGCCAATACATAGCAATACGCAATAGCGAATATTACGTCAAACGGCATTGTTTTAGAAATCTTTCCAGTTACGAAACTGTAACCGGCAGTCATAGAGAAACCCTGATTTGTCAGTTGAAAAAACCATATATACCTATTTAAATAAAATATTTATTGCTAAAAATAATTTGTTTATTAAATATCACATTGTTAATGAACTTTAAAATTTTAAATTTTAAAAATAAAGGCTTAGAAGACAATTAAATTTTCGTTTAAAAATTTAAAGTAAATTAACAAAGTGATAATAAACAAATTATTTTTGCAAATAAATATTTTATTTAAATAGGTATATATTTTTTTAAATTAATTCTGAAAGTTTCATAAATTTATCTAGAACGGTTTATTTATAATCCACTTTTGAATAAAAAGTATCAAAAAGTTTCTTTACAAAAAAATATTTATTGATATTATTAATATCACAATTTTTTGAAAATATTTTGGAGATACATTTTTTATATTAACTACTTATGATATATTATGCCACAATAATTTTGGATATATAATTCAACTAACGTGAACTCAATCGATTTGCAAAAATTTAGTTGGCTAAATTTTTCGGGTGTACGCGAGAGTTCTCTCATATTCTAACACTAGCGCAAAATGTCATTGTATGCCATGTAAACGAACACTCACCGACGTTCAATTTTTCCGTATACGTAGTACGTAGCGTAGAAATCAAAGAAATTTTGATTTTTTCCGTAAGAACGTGTCAGCTGATGGCTCTCTCATATGCAGTGTTGCCTATACATACGTGTGTATGCTGGTTATGGATCGTTTGCAATTGCTTTACAAAAATACCTCAAAATACCTTTTAATTTTCGTAATAATGTTGAAATAACCTGAAATTACGATATTAAGTTGTTGCTTTTAAATAAATTGACTGGCTATAAGTATTTAATATTAATTTCGGACACTCATAAATGAAAAATAATTATTTCAAAAGTACACGTTTGAGTTAGCATGCATGAAAACTGATCAATGGCAACATTGTATTGAATGTAAACAACAGAAAATGGCTGATTTCTCCGTTGGCGCCACGGGCATAAGATTCCCTCAAACGTACGTACGTACGGGATACGTAAACGTACGTTACACACGTCGGTGGGTAATTGGACTATTAGAATCACCAATTGAAATCACGTATGGTTGGTTTTTTTATGAATACTTCAATTTGACTATGACTATGCGCCAATGAGTTTTCGTGTCGGTTTTAATCAGTTCGGGTTCATTATGTAAAATAATAACTCTCTTCCGCTAAAATATAATTTTACTGAAAAGTGTTTGGCGACACAAAACATTTGCAGAGCGAGTTACAAGATACTGCTGCTCTAAAAATCGACAGCTGTTTTGCTTGCTGGTTTTTACTAATTCTTGTTCGGCGGAGCTTTTTGCTTTATGCGCCCCGAAAATAACTTGGAAATGTAGTTACAAAGTGTATCCAAAGAATCAGTTTTTTGATAAAATTTTTGGACGGTTAAAACTCATTAAGCTCCGCAGATTCACAATTTTTTTCCAATCTATGATTGTAGGTGAAACGTGATTGCAATTTTTGTACAGTCATTGATTGTGCAACAATTGTACCAGTAACACTAAACCTTGTGGGTATGTTTTGCCGTTGCTCAAACAAACAAACAAGAAGAAAGGAATATATAAAGCTCCAGTTTTGCTCACGCTCTGCCCACTGTGCTTTCTCTGCCACTAAATCAGCTGATGGATAATCGTACATTTGGCAAAATTTGTTGATAATTAATAAATATTTACTATTCTATTCTATTAAAGCAATCTTTTAAAAAGAATCAAATCGGTATGTGTAGTGTTTTGAAAAGCTAAAAACGCAACGGATTTTACACATATGTACACACATGCCTTTACACAAATACCTGATTTAATCCAAGAAATTTCACTATGCAGTGTACACGTGTTAGAGCATCTCGTTCACAGAACCAATCACCTAATTTGGATATGGATACAAATGAACCTGGTGTAGCTGAAGGTGTTGATGCCCTAACACTTACTAGTAATGCTGGCGATGTCAAAGTAGAAAATGTTATGAACGGTGTGGAAGCTACTGAATATGATGGTGGTGATGTTGTTGATCCATGGAATGTTGCTAGCTCCAGTGAGGGAGGCGTGGATTATGACAAATTAATAAGTGAGTTTTGTTTATAATATGTTTAATAAATTGTTTCCCTTTGCTAAAGAAATCTTTGTTTATTTCAGAAAGATTTGGTTCGTCGAAAGTTGATGAAGAACTAATAGCACGTTTCGAAAAGATTATAGGCAAGCCAGTTCATCATTTTATACGCCGTGGTATTTTCTTTTCGCATCGTGATTTTCACACAATTCTGACCTTAAAGGAACAGGGCAAACCATTCTATTTATATACCGGTCGTGGGCCAAGCTCTGGCTCATTGCATATTGGGCATTTAATACCATTCTATATGGCAAAGTAAGTTGATGTACTAGTTTTAATAATGGAAAATTTGCTTTACATTCATAAACTCATATTTATATGCATATAATTTGCGTATGTCGAAGTCTAGTCGTGAGTGATCTTGAGGCCATTGGGTGTTTACGATGCTCCTGCTCCTGGAGGTATGATAAGCAACCGTTTTGTTTTTAGCCACAATGGTGCGGTTGATTTGTTATTGTTGTTAGTAAGCGTAGAAACAATTGATAATGTATGGTAGAAACACTCGCCGCAGGCTTAGAGGAACACTAACGCAACTGCTGCCTCAACGACTTGGTTGACCCCTTTAACTTTCGGGGGGACTTATCTTGCTTAACTGCCCTTAAAAAATTTGTTTGGTGTTAATAGTGCCACCTAACGTGAAGGAAAGTAGGAAATTCGTAGAGGGAGTTGAAAGTTTTCATATTTGTGGACCAATCATTGAGTTGCGTGTCAACATCTTAAATTAATTATTTGTATTTCAGATGGCTACAAGAAACATTCGATGTACCAATAGTGATACAATTGACTGACGACGAAAAGGCTTTATGGAAGGATCTTAAAGTTGAAAATGCAATTAAATTGGCTTATGAAAATGCAAAAGATATAATTGCTATTGGTTTTGATTCCGAAAAAACCTTTATTTTCAACGACTTGGATTTCATTGGGTAAATAAAATTTATGAACTGTATACTCTCCAGTCTTGTAATCAATCATACTTATGATTATTTTATTTTCAGAAAATGTCCTGCGATGTATCAGAATATGATACGCATTCAAAAATGTGTTACCTTCAATCAAGTGAAAGGTATATTTGGATTCGGTGATTCTGATATTATTGGCAAAATTAGTTTTCCTGCTGTACAAGCTGCGCCAGCACTCTCTAGTACTTTTCCTTTTATATTTACTGGCAAGAAACCTGTACATTGCCTAATACCGTGTGCAATCGATCAAGATCCCTATTTTCGTATGACTCGTGATGTAGCTCCACGTTTGGGATATCCAAAATGTGCTCTCCTGCATTCAAGCTTTTTCCCCGCTTTGCAAGGAGCAAAATCAAAAATGTCAGCTAGTGATCAAAATTCTGCCGTATTTCTTACCGATACACCGAAGCAAATAAAAAATAAAATTAATAAATATGCATATTCTGGTGGACGTACCACAGTTGAGGAGCATCGTCGACTGGGCGGTAATCCAGATGTTGATGTTGCATTCCAGTTATTAAAATTTTTCTTAGAAGATGATGCCAAATTGGAAGAGGTGCGTGTGGCATATACCAAAGGTGAATTGTTAACGGGCGAATTGAAAAAGCTTGCTATCGACGTTGTTAGCCCCATTGTTGAGGAGCATCAAAAAGCGCGGAAAGCTTTGACGGATGAATTACTGGCTAAATATTTTGAAATACGTCCACTAAAGTTTGCTAAGTAACCCTGCAATATAAATAGGTATTTGCATATAATGTACTACTAATTTGATAATTGATTTGCGTTTACTAAAGTGATGGATGTTTACCTAAAAGAAGGGGCATTGCATAAAATCTCATAATTTCTTAATACATAGTGTAAAAAAATTAAAATAAATATAAGAAGCTCGCTTTTGCTTACACACAAACTTGAATACACTTGGATTGAAGACTCCTATTGTGAATGTCAAACAAGAATAGATAGTCCGCTACTAAGCGATGGGCGATCATCAAGTTACACAAATACCAAAATAATATACAATCGACTCAATCGAAAAAAGTCTATTCTACTGCAAATCGACACTCACAATACGGATGAATGTAGATAACATTTAACTAAGTATCAATAAAACCTCCGATAGGACCATCGTCTGCTGATGATGGTAGGTCTTCTTGTCTTAAACGACATACCGAATTTTTGTCCTCCATGTATTGTGTCCTCCCACGATACCACCCATCTTTCTCAACTTCCTCGACGGGCAACCTCTTCTAAGGCCTATTTCCCTCAGCAATATCTCATAGAGCCGATTGGAGAAGTCGCAAGTTTTTTGTTGCGTTTGGACTTCGAAAAGTGCGTCCACCCTCGATGACGAAGTGATCTACTTCATTCCAACGACAGGGGGGCCTATATAATTTAACGACTGGATTTTCATACCTGGAATTCAATATAACTGTGCCTAATGTGCATAGACGAGTGGACGTCACGGTTTCAACAACAACATGATGATTTTGGCTTCGTATTTTTTTATTAGGAGACAACTAGGCAGCTTTGAAGAAAATATATCTCAAAAAGTCCCACTGTTCCTTTAAAAGGAACCCCGAAAGGATATAAATATTCGGGTTTCTAGCTTACCGTTTGTTTGCGTCACTAGAACACTCATTGCCTTGCCACAAATTTAGTAAACAGAGTTTTTGTGAGCTAATTAAATAATATTGACCCACTTATGATGTTTATTTACTAAATATTTTTAGAGCCATAACCGGAATGTAAGTACTTGCAGAATGCACTCAGGTTTTAAATTACCTTGTAATGTGCTTCGGTAATTTGAAATATGAGTAGGAAGTTATAATCACGTTGGTCATAAACAGATACCACAAATATGTAGATACAAGTAAGTACATTAGGATGGTCTTTAGATGCAGAGAGACAATTTTTAAACGAGATTTCCCAAGCGTCCACCCCTACGTCGAGGCTTATACAGCCAAAGAAATCACATATGAGTTTTGCCCCGATGGCGACGGTTAAGGGGCGTGGCATCGAAGTTGAAGTTCAGAATACCCTATGAGAACTCAAAAAATTAAAATGAATTTTTGCTCAATCAAATACCCAATAGCAACAAAACTGAGAGTGTGTATTTAGGAATGGATGTTTTAGTCAACTGGTATTTTAAGTCGACAGTTGATTAAGCAAAACACTTGTGTTTACTTGCCTCGATAGAATGTTAAATACCCAGCTGTAGTTGTGAGCTGTAGTAGGATCGGGCTGAAAACTTCATGACTTGTAAATAATATAGAGACGATTGTTCACATTTTTAGTGTCGACTTAAAATAAAATAAAATAGAAATATGTTAATAAAATAAAGAATGCACTCTCCACAACCGTGATATGGATTGTACCCTATTTGAAAATATTTTTAAAAACCACACAACTTCAAAATTTGGTTGAATAACGCCGTATATCACAATGATTATCAAAAATTCCCTATCTGAAAGAAAATTCAATAAAAACTCGGCTGAGATGGGAAGTTGTTGAAAAAACTTTTAAGATAAGCCGTCCTTCAACCAAATTCTGAAGAAAGACGATTTTTTGGATATTGTAATAGGTTAAACCTGTCTGGTCCAACCCTGTGGAAACTGTGCGTTTCCTCGGACTTCCGTTAGAAGAGCCTGCTGACAATTTAGAGTGATCGAGCCCATTGGGCAGGGCGAAGCAATGTTAACAACAACAACAACAACTATTTTTTGGGCGTTTTTAAAACTCATTCTGAGAATGGGCGTTGTTAAAACAAATTATGAAATGGGGTATTCTAGACTATATTTAAATAGGGGGATCATCCACTCAGCCATTCCATTTACCTAGTTATAATGCAGCTGGGTATAAATATAAATAAATAATGGTGTACTGAACAATTATTTTATATACTATTTAGTAAATACTATTGCTGTATATGTGTGTATGTATCTAATTATTACTGTTATTCATATATGCATATTAAGAAAGCTTAAATACATATTTATAAAAAATGCGATACACAAAAAATCTTGTAAAAAAAGAAGTCCAAGCAACAGACGAATTAAAAATCGGTTTAATTGACGCTTAACTGATTGACAGCGACGATTTTGACACCTGCGGGTTAGGGGTTTAGAATATGCCCAAGGTAGGCATACCGGTCGTAAGAGGCGACTAATATGCACAAAGGTAATGACCAACTCTATACTTGATCTACCGATATGATGCCTCTCACCTCTCATTACCCATCTTTCCTTCGTTACGGAAGGAGGGATGCCATGACCTAGAAGGTTCCACTGGTCATACCAAATCGCTACCACGACAGTCGGGAAGTACCGCAAGGGAGTACCGGAGCGTACCGGATTCATATCCGGCCAAGGACTGTCAGTTCGACAGCACTTCCCACAACCTTCAGGGAGGGTTTTTGTCGTTACAACAACAACAACAACAACTAGGCATGTGCGATTAATCTATTAATTAAACATGCCAATTCACCTTAATTTGATAAATTAATCAATCAGAGAATAATCAATATCGTTTTCATTAAGTATAATCCAATTAATGTGATTATTCGGGAAACTGAGCAATCATAATCTGTCTAGTCAGAAAATTTAAAACTTTAACCATTTCGGCGTTTTGGAAAACTTCACGATCTCCTGCTCGTTGTTTATGTTTAATATGCTTTTATTTTCTGATTTATTTTTTTGAAGGCCCCTACGTAGAAAGGTGTAGAAGTACTGTGGATGGCGCAATGGCCAGTTGCAATTTCAAAGACTTAACTGTTACCCGTTCGAAATGTCACTGTTAATCTGTTGACGGACTACTTGTTACAGAGAAGCCTATTACTTGTCAGATCCCGAATCCGGAACACAGTTTGGCTAGCGGCTTAGGAAGATATTGACATGTCTATATTCATTAGCCCATAACTTTTAGACGACAGTGCTATTTCTACCCAAGCAATGCTTTCTACTGTCCACTTTTACATGGCGATGTTTTCGCTTTAGCAAATAGGGACATGTGGAACATTTCTCAACCGGCTACTCCGAAGGCAGTTGTAAAGTTGCTTCTCTATAAGAAGTTTTGAACTCATCCATTTCAAATAGCATAGGGGTAGTTCTAGTAGGGGATGAGGGCACTTTAAAGTATTTTCTAACTAGCACTTTTGTAAACGGAACACAACGAGATGCTAGGTGTATAGCCAAGAGGCTGGTTCGCAATTCTACTGCAGGTCTATTGTACATATATAAATCCCACCTAACCAAATCTCGCTATTTCGATATAAAGCAACTAAAACACAAGAAGAAAAATAAGGATTCTGCTTGTATTTCGTATTTTATTTGAGTTTTAATTTTTTACAATGAACTTTAAATTTTTTTCTCAAAGGCTCGTTCTGTAAACAAACCATAAAACATAGCTAAAAAAATTAAAAATGTAGTACTACAAAAAAAAGTAGAGCGACACATTACTCTTTCGATCGCTTTTGGATTGATATTTTCTTACAACAATTTTCGTATATCTTTTCATGCATGAAAAAGGTAATGCATTCCCCATTTTCCCACTAGGTAATAGTAGAAAATTCTAAGCCAAACAAAGTAAGAAATATATTTTTTGATTGAATGAAGTTATAAATGAAAAATGTGTACTTCTAGTTGGATTCAGTTACACAAATATTTTTACATAAAGTTGGTTTTCAATTAAGAAATAGCAACATATTTTCAAAATTATATAAATAAAACTTTATAAGCTACTAAAAAAAGTACTTTCTGCTGATTAGTAAGACATGAATCTTAAAATCATATTAAAAACTTCATGCAAGCCTTAAATATGTAGGAAAAAGTGTGAGGGTCAAAAAAGATCCCAAACTAGCTTCATGATAGAATCAATAAAAGGCCCCAATATGAACCCAAAAAGACTTCAAAGGTCAATTAAAAAAAAAAGTGCCACAAAACACTTCAAATTCAACGGATTCTGAGTCATTTTGGATACTTTATTATGACTTCTTTAGTGTAGCCCCGTAGAAAGATTTTTTGCTCATTTGGGCTCCGAAAGGAACTAATTTCTGAGGGAAATGCGTGTTCTATAGCTCCGCATGCAGTATTTTCACCTCCGTTTGGTTAGCTGGGATATATGTATCTACACTCAACACACTTATATTTACACACGCACGTATTGTGTCAACTTCATCCTTAATAATGCGAATCTAATTGATGAATGTCAAATGTGAGACGATCGTCAAATAAACTCTTAGGAGATGGGTATGCAGTAGACACTTCTAGTTGGCCAACAGAAAAATTATCATAGTAACGTTCCGGTAATGTTCATGTGCAATGCGTGGCAGTTATGTATGTACAGCTGTGTTCTATATGATAGTATTGAAATTAAAATGAATATCGTTCCACGAAATAAGAAGCGGTGATTTTAATAGTTTTTATTTAAAATATTGCGAATTCCATAACGGAAACCACATAGAAAGAAATTTCTAAGTTTACACAAAGTTCGGGAAAGTTAATTGAACTTTAAAAAATCGTCATTCCTAGAAAATTTTGAAGTGCACAGTTTTGTACACCAATCAATTTTAGTACGGTATTGTGCAAGTTATAACTCGTTCAAAAATTTCCCTGAATTTTCAGAATTTTTTCTGGCAAGGGTGTTGAGTGATTTCCTCCATACAACGCATGAAGAAAAATTAATTTTTAGTTACTTCTAACTTGTACATTATCATGCTAAAATTGAATGAGGTATAAAACTGCGTACTCAAACATTTTCTAAAAACTCTGTCCAAAAATATTGAAATTTTGATGTACATTTTTAGAGTTTAACTAACTTACCTGAACCATATATATATACCACATTTCAAAATTTCTTTTTATGTTGTTGCTATTATGGAATTTTCTATATTTTAAATGAAAATTATTAAAAACACAGCTACTTTTTATTTTGTAGAACGATATCAGGGCATCATAGCTTAGTTGTTGGAGTACTCTAACAGCGGCTTTGGCGCAGACACTTGGGTTCGTATCTCAGTGTCCGAGAAGGGGTCTGATGAGAAGTTGGGCACTTCGAAACATGTCATCCCATACCATCGCTGTGCAGAACGTTGTAATTTTTCCTCTAATATCAATTAACAAATAATTTCACTACTATTATATTGAACACAACTGTATATAAGTTTGCAAAGTAGTACAACATTTACGTGTATGCAATTGCTGTTGTTGCCAGTGTAACAAAGTACATTAATTGGACCTCTTATGAATCAAGTAAATACACACATATCGAAACAAATGTTTTATTCTTTTCTAGTTTTTGTTTTTAAGTTCACAAACACCTACAATAAATATGAAAGTGTATTTAATAGATGGGACCGTCCCACAGATCGAGTGATGGAGTAGCATGTAATCAACAAGTATACGTGTCAATATATCATGGAGAGTGCATAGGTATTCCTTTTTAAAAGGGATAGCTCTGAAGATGAACTCAATTAATCAAATACTCGAAGGAGATCAAATAAGAATAGTGATGAAAGTAGAACGAAGTGTTGCTTGATGTGTTTTGAGGTTTATGACGAAATATGTCGCTTTGTTGTTGTCACTGTGCCGGTTAGTGGAAACCGGATATTGAGAAAACGGCCATAAATCTTGCAGTCGGTGTATGATCGGCACATAAATCGCAATGCAGGGCCCTTACTCTGTAGTTCTATTCGAAAGCAAAAATCGATTCTAATACATATCGGCACTCAGTAGTTCGTTCGAATTTACTTTAGAGGATATTCCATAATAGCAGGCATCACTGTTTCACAACTTTCAAACGCAAAATAAAATACAAAACATACAAAATCTTAAGTGCAGTATTGGATAGCGCTGCTTTACACGTGTCCTCACATAATAAATTTTTTTTATTAAATAAAATTTAATTTTTTTATGTAGATAAATACTTCTAATCTAATTTTTTGTTGTTGTTGACTTTTTCCAATTTTTTACACAACATTCTTCAATTATTTGCTGTCAACAGCGATTGCCTAACTATTTCTGCGATAAAAATGATTTTTTGATTTAAAAAAGACTAATTGTTTTATTATAATCATAAGAAAATAAATTTTTGTGGATTTCCGTTTACTAAATTGTTGTCGAATAGAATTTTCTACATTTCGCCATATGCCAATGTTTTCGAAATAGTGAGTACCAAATTTTCTACAATCGAAGGGGGATAAATCAAATCCGAAGGGCACGGAATGAAACTCGAACAACAAATGCGTTCTACTCGAAAATTTCTTACAGAGTACGAATTACTCGAACTACTGAGTTAGGGCCCAGGTGTTGGATGGCGTATGCTCACTCCAACGAAAGCAAAAATAATAACATACTGTTACGGTGACAAAATGTGCTGAAGAGGCTCTAACTGCCAGAAGGTTCTAGTATTGGCTTCATCCCTACAAAAGCGCAGGTCATATCCGAAACACTTTCCACACTTAAGAGGAATGGTCAAGAGGAGAGTGACTTCAGATCCATTCGTGTTCCAAATAGGCTTGTGGAGCGACTGCCGAACTTTGATGGACACCCAAAAATCTTATTTTGGATGTCCTGAATGTTGGGGAAATGTGGTATTTTTAACGATATCTGACGCTCATTGGAAACATCAAGTTAGGCCAAGTCTTGTTCCACCTGTTTTTTCCGTCTTCCCCCTTTCTCTTCTGCCAAATTCGGGTGTCCATAGGAAAACCTTCTGTGCAGAAGATTCATTGTTTCTTCGCATAACGTGACCCATCGGAGCTTTTGAGCTTTAATTCGATGCAATATGATCATATCTGCCTAAAGCTCATACAGCTATCTCTAAATTTACTTTGATATATGTCATTGGCATCACGAGAAGGACTATAAATCTTCCGAAGAACTTTACTCTCGAATACTCTAAGAACTACATATCTCATCTGTGCATGAGGGCAAATAGACGAAGTCTCTGTTAGTATATTTTACCGACTTTATTATGTTGTTGAGACCCCGTCGATGCACCCTTGGATCCCACTACGATATTATGTGATGTAGGATTTCATCGTAGCACTCCCGTGGTATTTCCAACGATTGTTGCGCTAAGTTGGACGGCCAAAACCGTTTAGACGGTTAAGCGCAAATTAAGTAAGTAAGTAGCTGTGGTTGCTGCTATTTAAAGTGCAAAATTTTTGAAAACCGTCGCAAGCATTTATAAATCTTGGCTTAATATCAATTATAAATCTTTAAATTGAAGTACATTATTTGTAACATGCGCTGCGCCGTCTGCTAATTATCGGGCTCCTCCTTATGCCGAAATGGGTAACTGAAAACACTCAAATTTATCGACTTATAAAATTAATTCCTATAAAACTAAATTGAATATTGATGAAAGTATTAAATGCTACAAATGAAGTTGCAACAAAGCACATCAATACAGTAACAACAACAAGAACAGCAACACAAAATGACTCGAACGCGCACGTACATTTGTATGCACACAAATATTTGTACCCACATATAAGTACTTGTGTTCTACAACTTAGGACATGGACGTATACAAGACGGAGGAGTCGGGTTACTGCCCCATCCTAGGCTCAATAATATGTGTAATGCGATGAAATATATATATATATATATCCCCGGAGATATTTTCTAGTATAGGGTGAGCTTTTAATAATATTCGAAGCATAGCGGGCCAAGTGACAGCACTGTCGTGACGGAGTGTTATCTAGAAGGTAAAGACGAGTAGTATACGTTAGACTAGAGTTATTTGCCCTTGGGAATTCTAGGTACCAGGTCAACCAATACTTACTTACCGCCTTAAGGCATCTTTCATAGGACTCTTTGCAAAATTTGCCTTCCTATACAAATCGCTAAAAACTTGTTAATCTCCCTACCCTTGATAGACGTAGGGAAATTCTCGGAACAATATTTAGACCATTTTTGTTGGGAGAAGTAAACTTCAACATTCCTTTCCGGCTATCAAGGTATTTTTACTGAACTGATTTTTTCTTCGCCTAATAAAATATTTCTATGTTTTAGCCACCTTACCTACGTTAAAAGTTTCATAATTTGCTAGGTTATCCCGTCAAAATGTTTTTTGTAATGATGCAATGGGAAAAGTGATAATAGCGGGAAAACTATATCATTTACAAAAAAATTGTAAAGTCACTTTCGATGGAGAACCACTTCACCAGCAAACTGTGGAAGAAAAGTTTTTGACAGATGTTACAATTACCGAAATAATTAAAACAAAACAAAAAATTCACTTTAAATGGCTGCAGAAAAGTATGCTTTGCATATTTTTGGATTATTCTTTTACGCTTTCATGTCCACTAGTAGGAGAGTTAGATAAACCAAAAAAACGCTATTGTCCGAATCACTTCCGTATTCAGTCGATTTTCTGTCTTCCTCGCCTGGAATATTAACAGCTTTTTTTTTCTTTATAACGGCAAAAGCACTCCCTGAAGGTTTTGGGGAGTGTTGGCGAAAGCGACAGTCCTTTGCCGGATATGAACCCGAAGTGAGAGGTGTCATATTCGTAAATCAACCATCGAGTCGCACGTCATTACCTTTTGCATTTTCGTTGCCTTTTACGATCTGTATGCCTAACTCGGGCATGTTATAAGCCCCTAACCCGCTTAACCGCTAAAGCTTGTTTGGCCGTCCTAAATAGTACTTTACTCGTTCCTTGAAATGCTACACCGATGAGGGTGTAAAAGCATTAGCTTGCCCTTTTCTCGCAACGAAGTCTTTTAGGTGGCATGCAGGTTACTATTTTAATTTTAAATTATAAATTAATTTGATGTTAATGAATCCATGTGCATTTCGAACCTATAACATACCGCATGTCAGCCGAGCACATTGTTCACTGTATCACGTTGTCGGGCTTAAGTTCAAAGAAAAAACTTTAGTATCCTATGCCAACTTATTCAAACTTTTAAAGACCTGTAACATCCCCCTAGCTCGACATCTGCCTACGCCTTTAAGTTAAGGTAAATGCGTGCATGTGTGTATGTGTGTTTGTTGTTGTGGAGTCAGTCATACATATGTTTCATACGCTGTTGCCATATATTTTCCGGGCAAAGAGAACCCAAGCTCGACTTTTAACGCTTAAAAAACGAAAGTGATCTTTAAAGGTGCGATAACGAATCGATCTCAAATCTTGTGACATTTAACTAAAAGCATTTGGTGTTGATGGACGATTATAGAACCGCTATGTGGCGTGCGGTCTATTAACTACCGTTTCAAATTAAGTTTTTAAAAAAAATTATATTAGTTTCTAAATGTGTGTTAACAAAAAAAAATAAAATAAAAAAGCCGCCTGTAATTAATTGCTAATAATAATATGTGTTACTAACAGTGTGATTTCGTTTAAATCGCCAAGAACGAATTCATAAATTACAACTAAAAATATGCCCGATGAATTACTTGACAACAGCACACCGGATAAGCCGACGGCACTTGTACCCAATGTCGTTGCATCTGCCGACGGCACAACGGATGCCTGCTGCAATGATAACGACGATTCATATCAAATGGAAACGGAAAAGCCCATTATATTAGAATTGGGTACCACACCAAAAGCACCGCAGCCACCGTCGCCAATTGTAAGTGTAAGTGATGCTGTAGCAACAACTGCGTACAGCACTGTATATCCTGTGGGTATGCATCATACGAGTACGAGTTCATATTTAACAGCAACACATTATCACTCGCCATATGCTGTACACACTGCTGGCGAGCGTCACAGTATGTTGCCATTGATTGCTGCTCATCTCTCTTCACCACCCATTTACAGTAATCCTTATACTCAATATGAAAGACCACTTACACCGCCTACGCCAACTCCACCACCACCACCCACATCACTCTTGCCCTCACATACAATCTCGTCTGCTGTGGCCGTTGGCAGTGGGTTACCGGTTGCCGTTACACCTGTCAGTTATGCAACACAAATACCACAAACTGTGAGTTCTTGGCCGTCGGATGTGAAGAGGAAATCTTTGGCGGAAATAGTACCAGCACCCATCAGTATCAACTATCTTGGGGCACACGAACACATCATATCAAAGGAAGCAAATCCATCTTGGAAGGAGAAGGCGTTGCAATTGGAGAAAGGTGAGAAAGAAAGTGGGATAATTGGTCATACAGCAAGGCTTGAACTTAAAAATTGTCATTTGAACACATTTGCTGAAATTGGTTTGAATTTGATTTTGAAGTTTGTTTTTTTTGCGTATTTTTTTGTATGAACTAAAGGTGTGCTTCCATTTCTGTCACAGTGGCTTAATAAATTTCGTTGTGTCTTAACAAAAATTATATATCCCGAACGTGATTCTCCGTGTTTTTGTTTGGCGAGTTCACCCAAGTTCGCAGCCTTCATGATATTGTTGTTGTAACTATATTCAGTCGACACGTCTACTCGTGGATTCAGATTAAACAGGGTTTTGCTGAAAAAACAGATCTTGCTCTGGTACAATCAGAGACTTTTCGGCACTTAAAACCGTATAAAGCTGACATTTGGCCAGCGGGTTAGGGCCATCGAATACACCCTTGATAAGGCATGCCTGTTGGAAAAGGCGACTAAAATCTACAAAGGGTAACAAGGTGCGACTTGATTGTTTATCTACGGATGTGATCTTCCCTCTCACTACAAATATTGTCCTTCCTTACGGGTGAGATGACCTAGAAGGTTCCACGTGGTCATACCAAATCGTTCCCGCGCCAGTCGTGCTAGTACCGCTAGGTGTTAATACCGAAGGGTACCGGATCATATGCAGCAATTTACTGTTAACATCGACAACAATCCCCAACACTTTTTGGGAGTGTTTCTGTCGACACACAAACAAACAAACAGATCACTGACGAGAGTTAGGTTCCCGTGACGCAGTGTCTGATGTTGTAACCGCAAATTATTATGCGCAGCACTTAGTCGGAATGAATCCGGTACTAGCCGCTTCTGGTACTAGTCCAACTGCCGCTTGATTTAAGCCCTTGAGCCTTACCTCGTGTATATTACAAGTATTTAAACGGTTGGGCAGCCCGTAAATCAGTGTGCGCCATCTGGTGAGTACTTTCACTAAAAACATAGGACGACCTAGTCAGCAGCGCTGCTGGAAAACGGCTGTCATAGGGGCCCTTAGTGGTTCCTCTGGCATTAAATGATAATAATCTTCCAATAGGGAGTTGCATTCCAATTTTAACAGAAGGGGTGATGCTGCTTAGCAACATTTAACAGAGCCATACAAGTTGTGAGCTTCTACACATACTTGAGTCTTTTCACAATACGAGCTTTGCCCGGTCTCTTCCTACGGAGAATGACTAATGAAGATTCCCTCTACCATTTAACTTAAATTTTAAGGTAACCCTGATGGAGTTTGCATAGAAATCCTAGCTGTTTACCCATAAGCGCCAATATATCTCGATACGTCTTCTTTTGACACCAGAACTAAACTTAGTGAGTCAAAAATGCTCAATGATAAAGAGCACAATGAGATGCTTAAAAGGCCATTTCTGCTGAGCTGTCATCCAAGCAAATTATAGAGACTTGAGTCCCTCCAGCTCAATTTCAATCTGCTTAGATTAATCTTTCACCTTTCATAGGTTATGTTTTTAACTATCCACACTAAAACCAGACTTAACTCATATCTACATGAAAAGTATCTTCGCAGGATATGGATCACCTATTCGACTTGTTCAGCGGAACGAAGTCTTCTAACAGAAACATCAGCCTTTGAAAACTGTAAGTTTCCACTACTTTCGATAGAAGATCTTGTTGAAAATTCCATGAGTAGAAGAAATCTTACAGAAAGAAAGAAAAAAAAATTTGGAAAATTAACTTGGGGAATGTTAATCCAGTGAGCTACGCTGTAGCCTGATTGGGCACTTGATTAACTGTTGTGCAAACAATGTGTTTTGACAATTATTTATAACTGGTGTCACTAGGCACAGCAGAGGTTGACACTTCGAATGGATATGACTTGTATAGCGCTTCACCACTCATTGAATTTCGCCTCACTTCAGATTCATTTGGGAAATACGCTTTTGCCTTCCCTACATCTTTTAAAAGACAAGGTTGTTCTATTGAAGGTCTCTTCTTGTGTTATCTCAAGGGGCTAGATGGCTTACCTATTCCATTCTAGAAACTAATTACAATTTAGTTGAGTACATTTTCCGTCTGATACATAGTCATGCCCCTGATATTCAAGGGCAACTGTTCAAGTTCATTGACTCAATAAACATTTTCATTCCTTTTACAGATTATAAAAAGACTGCTTGTGATAGGGAACGTACTCGTATGCGAGACATGAATCGCGCGTTCGATTTGCTGCGTTCCAAACTGCCAATATCAAAACCGAACGGCAAGAAATATTCAAAAATAGAAAGCTTAAGGTATGTATTTTATCCTTTTTAGGTTATGCAACTACACAGGAGTTTCAACCAAGCCGGTTTGGTAGCAGTCCTCAGCTTGGGCCCCCACATAAGATATGGTATTATTCTAAGATACTGATTTCTAAAGCGAGGGATTCGCGATCAATACCTTTCATCTACAGTGGGCTACAACTGATCCCAACTATTCCGTTATAGACGTAGTTGGGATAAGTCGATTTTAATTTTTATAGCCTACGTATAGGTGTTGAAAGTAAAATTGTTCAATTATACCCGTAGGAGAACAAAGCGGATCTGTTCGACACTACCATTTCAGGCATAAAAGACCCCAATTAGTCTCTTCATAGGACATGCTCAAACAAAAGGGATCACTTCAACCCATACACAGAGGTCGCATGCTTCTTTGCGACTCATTTCGGATTCATCCCAGACTAATCGCAGTTTTTTCAGGGATCTAACCCCTGTAAAAAATCGTGCGACTGATCTAAAAATAGAGTGCTCCGCGGTCAACATCTTTCGTCTCTAGTGGGCTACAACTGATCTCTACTAGCCGTTAAGACATAGTTGGGGTAAGTCGATTTTAATTTGTGTAGCCTACTTTTAGGTATTGAAAGTAAACTTGTCCGACCGTACTCGTAGGGGAACAAAGGGAATCTGTCCGACACTACCCGTTTGTGCATGGAAGGGACCAATTAGTCTCTTCATAGGAAATGCTCAAGCAAAAGGGATCACTCCAAACCATACAAAGAGATCAAAACTGGCATTGGTCGCATGCTTCTTTGCGACTCATCTCGGATCCATACTAGACTAATCGCATTTTTTGCAGGGACCCTTTCAAACTGAACAAAAGCCACTTCTAGATTCAACAGTTGTCTGAACACAGGAACTATGTATCTCCTCGTGAAAGGACTTAACTACGCGTTAAGTTGCTTTAGCTTTAAACCTCGTTCCTTCGATATTCAACGTTTGTATGGGGGAAAGGACTATAATCCTACGGAGAACTTTTCTCTCGAATACTCGAATTGCCTATTCAGCCATTAGCTAGAACGAGGGTTGTCAAAGGTAAACTGTCGCCCCTAAATTGAAGCGGCAAACGTAAAGTAACTGTCAACATGTCCATACAATTTGCATGAATCAACCCCAAATAGCGCGGCGCTGCGCTGAGCAATCGGAATTTAAAATCTTGACAGAGCGTTTCGCCTTGAAGTTGGCAGCTGTAGACAACCATGGGGAGGAAAAAAATATAAATTTGACAGAACCTCAGCGCTTTTATTTTAACCCTAGAAAGCTAACCTTCCCTCAGTCCCTATTAAACCTAACCTTTCGTCGATTCGACGAACATTCTTTAAAATACTTATTTCTAATATAGTTATTTAATTTTTGGTTTCATTTATTGTACGCATATGTGTACCAGTTTTTAACCCTCGAAATAAAACATTTTTTGTATTATTTTGGAACAACTCAGATATATTTTTTTAAGTCTTTTAGTAAGGCAGTCTCAAAAAGAGGCAGACAATTTTGAATAGCGTATTCGTCGAATCAACGAAGGTTACGTGTCTAGGGTTAATATGTCACTCGCTTCCAGAAGACTGTGTAAAAAAACGATGGGCTGAAGTGTTCTAATTTAGGGACGACAGAAAGTTCCTCACCGTTTCAATTTTATAACTACTATCAGTGAGGTTCCGATTTTCCATAATAGTGACTTTCTTCGCTTCTTTATTCACTCCAAAGAGCACAAAAATTACTTCGCCCTTGTTAGGGCTAATGATAAAAATAGCATCAGCATGCCGCTTAGATGTCCCTAGCATCAAGTTAAAGAAATCGCAGAAATCTCGTTTGGCTTCGAATGGCTCGGTGAAGTCTTTTTAAATCCTGACGGAGCTGTCAATTTCATACATGACAGCACATAACGCTGTCAAAAGGTGAAGAAGGAGAAGATCGGCCTTAATATCCTCGGAGGTACATAGCACCAAATATTTTTTTTTTTTTTATATCTTGTGCCCACCTCAAACGGAAGTCCTGTATAATGTCGGTTATATTTATACAAGTGAAATGTCAAGAGGTCGTCCAAAATAGAGCTCTTGTAATGTTTCATTTAAAATAACTGTTTTTGGCGACCTCGGACTGCCACAAAAAAGATCTAAAATTAAATTTTTCAGGATTGCCATTAATTACATAAATCACCTGCAGCAATGCCTAAAGGAAACTCCAAGTGAAGGCGATACATCATCAGATGCAGGCACGAATCGCGAAATCAATGCTGTGGACTATGTAGTTGATATTGGAACGCGTCATCGTATGCCCCAGTTCCACTATGAAAGCTCCCGACAATCGTTAAAAGAAATCAAAAAGGACATGGATAAATCTCAAAGCGTTGGATGGAGTGATAGTCAATACTTGAACGGTGAACAAGAGCAATGGGAGCGAAACTAAGCTCATAAATAAATTAAGCCAAATATCCTCTGACATGTACATAATGAAAATGATAAATAGAATATATTGACTTTAGACTGTTAAATAAATTTTTTCTTACGTTTGGCAGCAGTTATTGCATTATAACGGTTGATATGAATATAGTTGGTGACCGGGTTTCCTTACGTACAGTAGGAGACGCACTCTGGCCTAATTCCGTATTAAAGTTGGAAAGGGACAAGTATAGAATACCCTTTAGGAAACTTGAATCAGATTGAATAGTGGTGTACGATTTCGGCCTTCTTGGTGTTTTCTTGAGCTTGTGGGGTGGGAAGAGCAGTGTGTACATCATTGTTCTGCTGCTATTCCTCATCTGGCTGTATCTTCCCAAAAAGCATAATGAATATGCCCATATGACGTCACTTTACAATTTAACTGTGAAGTAGAGTTATTCAAGATTGCCTGAAATCGTTGCTTGTTCTACAGCTTCGTGAGATGCTGCGTAATATGCACTAATCTAATGATGGTTTCTGCGATGATTGGAATATCTAGGTAATAGCTCCACTGGCTGTCAGCCAGCCTTAAAAATATTATTAAAACTTACATCATTTTCCGTTTTAAAAAGTTTTGAGTATCGAAGGACTTGGGTAGTTAAAAACAATCATATTTCGAACGTATTTAAAAATAGAAAACCCTGCCACGCTTCGCTGCGTCTTAGAACTTATATTAGACTGAGTCCATATTGAATTTTTATATCTCCAAAGCCAATTGAAATATGGACTTAATAACATCGCTTTTTGCAGCACTTGTCGTCTGATAGCCATATTGCGGTAACGCATGTTGGGTGACCCCCATTCACATATTGGTCGATAACTCCGAAACCGGTCAAGTTTTCGAAATCAGGGATATCTTAGATGTCTAGTAATGCAAAGGTACAAATTGCATTCAATTCCATTTAGCAGTTCTGAGTGATTTTGCCTCTACGGGCTCAACAATGATCCCCCTACTATTTTTTTTTTTAACATCTCAGATAACTAAATTTTTGACATTACTAAATTGAGAAAGGGTAAAGGTAAGATAAAATGACTCTACAAGAATCGCACATTTTTTACTTATACACTTACCCAATTATTGACAGTACTGATAATTTCTTTGTCAATGCTGATACTTGGATACTAGCATGTTCTTTCTTAGCATACGGGTGTCCGTTGGTGCCAACACCTACATAGAACCAAGGCAAAGAACACGGATTGGCCGATATCAAAAGAACATATCGTACTCACAAGTACATGGTTTTTGACATCATTTTTTGCTATTTACTTTAAGGATATGATGCAAACAACCGATAGATTAGATTGAAAGCTCTGCCTACCAGATGTTGCGCCAAATGACTGTCAGTGTTTTTGTAGGAGTACGGTGTGCTATGCACCATCGCCATTTATTGAAGCTTAACCCCCTAGGCGATTTTTGTAGTCTTTTTAACGATTCCTGATGAAAGCTTATACATCCAGTATTGCCTGTTTTCTCAATCTCTGTCGATGCCTCCTACATCCTCTAATGAGAAAATCGGGTGTCAATCCGAAAATCACCTGGGACGGAACATTTTCACCCTTTCGCATACCAGGATAGAAACCCACCGTTGTACATTGTAAATAATTCCGAGCCGTGCATCAGGACACGAATTATGGGAGAATTATTGAGCGTTATCTTTTTCATCGAGAGAGGACTTAAGTTCTCAGTTGCCTAATCAGTCCAAAAAAGCATTAGCTGTCAAGGGTGTATATAAATTTGAAAATAACCTTTTAGCTGGGTCTACTAAAATCAAGACAGTTTGAAGCTGTCAAATCATCTCTATAAATCAATGTGACTTGCAAATAACAGTAGTACTTTTAACGCCGATTGTAAAATCACCGATTTGCTGGGGACTAAAATATTTCTTACTGACAAAAAATCCATGTATTCACACTACAATTTTAAGTTTCAAAGCAATATCTTTCAAAAATTGAAAAGAAATTACTTAGCTTTTATTGCCTTTGCCACAGAAAACTAGTGATTTCGGATATTACCTTTACTTACAGAAAAATCATTGTACAAGGTGGCGCAAAAGTATTCCTCCTATCAGAAAATGCTATAAATTTTGCGATTGGCCCCTAAAGTCAGTTCTGTTTTGACATTTGTGTAGTAAACACATGCGAAATACACATTAATAAACAATGTTACGCTACACTGCTCCAGAACGCGGAATATTGCTGACAATTTATTTGACCAATAATCGGTCGGTGACTTTGGCACAACGTGAATTTCGTTGCAGATTTCCTGGCCGTCCAACGCCTACTGGTGAAACACTGCGACGTTTAGCCGCTTGCCTCGAAGAGACTGGCACAACACGAGATTCTTCCAGGCGTGGCAGACCCCGGAGTAGCCGTTCTGCAGAGAATATTGCTGCTGTAGCCGAGGATGTCATGGAAGCGCCGTCGACATCGACCAGACGACGTGCCACGCAAATGGGTATCAGTCGACGGTCTTTACAGCGAATTTTGGTACAGGATTTGAAGATGTTTCCGTACAAAGTCCAGACGGTGCATCAGCTGTTAGCTGCTGACCGCCAATCGCGTCTAACATACGCTCAAGCCATCGTTAATCACCACCAAGAGGAAGATGATTTTTCATCAAAAATAATCATGAGTGATGAGGCCCATCTTAGCGGGTACGTAAATAAGCAAAATTTTCGCTTCTGGGGCACTGAAAATCCGCGTGTAACCCACGAAGAGCCATTAAACCCGCTCAAAGTCACTGTATGGTGTGCTGTTTTCGCTGGAGGAGTCATCGGACCTTTTTTCTTCAAAGACGTCGCGGGCCAAACGGTTACTGTGAATGGTGAGCGCTACAGAGCAATGATCAACGAGTTCTTTTTGCCGCAACTTGATGAATTGGGATTGGAAAACATGTGGTTCCAACAAGACGGTGCAACAGCACACATTGCACGTGCCACAACCGATATGCTGAAGGATGCATTTCCCGGACGCCTAATCTCCCGTTTTGGCGATTTGCACTGGCCAGCAAGATCGCCTGATTTGACCGCTCCAGACTTCTTTTTGTGGGGCTTTTTGAAGTCGCGGGTTTATGTCAACAAGCCTCAGACTCTTGCAGCTCTTAAAGACAATATCCGTCAAGAATGTGAGGTCCTATCGCCGGAAGTTTTGGCCAAAGTGATGGAAAATGCCATAAAAAGGGCTCAAATGACAATCAACTGTGGCGGCGGCCATTTACATGACATCATATTCTCGACTTGATGTAAAAAAAATTAAAAGACCAAATAAAAATAATCCACAAGAAGAATCAAAGTTTTTCATTCTTTTTTTTTAATTACAGCCAAAAAACATCGGAAGCTTACTTTTGCGCCACCTTGTATAAGTATACACAGTTTATTTAAAAATCTATAACATTGTTCTAGGTTTAAATTTAGAAATACATCTCTGCTTGCAAAATTTGGCAGCACTATGAGCTGGATGACAGTTCGTGAGGTGAATTTGTAAATAAAAAAAATTAAAATCAACAAGCAAAACAATCAGTACGCATTTGCTTCCTTCGTCGTTTTTCCAGTTTTTCTTCGTAGAAAATTGTGCTAAATGTTTATTTTTTTATGCAAATTTTCAACATTTTAATGTAAAAATGTTTGCGTACACGGTGTATAGACAGTAAAGTGAGTTTAGCAATATAATATGTAGTTTAAAATGCATTGAAAATAGGAAGCAAACCAAGTAAGGAAATCACGAAATTTTGTATGATTTGTGTCAAAAAGCGAAAGAAATCGCTTCATTGTGTAATTTCGGTGCAGTTTATACAGTAAAATTTTTGTTGTGTGTATGGAATACGGCGACGCTCCATTGACAACGCCAAAATACACATTTACTGCTCCACCAGCAATGGGGAGCGGCGAACAAAAATAGCGAGCGCGTTTTAACGAATTTGTAGTCTCCAGCGCCCCAAACAAATTCACCACATTCTCCAACAGTGTTATCGTAGTTTTTCTTTAAATGTAAATTGTTTGCTCTATTAACCATTTATTCAAGTTTTATGGTAATTTAGCATTATTTATAGTGACACAGAAATTTATGTACATTTTAAGTGCGTTTTAAATAAATATTGCAACTGAATTTTGCTATAGTAAACTATTTATACCTGTTTGCATGGCATTCTGGCAACGCCAACATTCAACATTTGTGTATCTGCAGTGGGGATTTTAGAGCAAGTTTAAAATCAACTTTGGAGCACATCGGAAGTATTTGCGGCAGATAATGCACAATGCTATATAGTGTCCAAATTGTAAATATCAAATCGCGTTAACCAAAATCCAATAATTAATCAGTTATCAGAGAAGCCACAAATTCTAAGTGTGTTAGCAAATCCTTTGTGAATCTTCAAGAAAGCCATAAAAGGGCCAACAATGTTTGTGTGGGTGTAGCACTATGTGTAGGGAAGATGGCAATTATAAAAAGAAATAAGTGAAATCAACAACAATCTGATCTACAGAATCCTCTATGAAAAGAGGTGTAGCTCCGGAATCTGCAGAGATAAGATACAAGTATGAGTTGTATAACGAAAGTTTGTATGCGCATCGGCAGAAGATTATACATACAAACAGATGTAAATTTGGGTAACCAGGTGTGTTTTCTGTTTGCCTTAGGAAAAAACAAAACATAAAGATGACGAATGGTGTGAAAACTACTGCTTTAGTGGTCTTTACCATAAGTTCTGTATATAAACAAACAAAAACAATTTACCAAAAATCAAAATTAATGTATATACCATCAAAAAACATGACAAATTTCATTGAATTTTAACCAGAAAAAGGATTACCATTTTTATATTTATCTAATGATTTGCAATCACGCTTTGAGCAAGAATTTTTTGTATCAAATATCCTAAAAAGTATCGTTTCACTATGCCTGCATTGGCGGCACGCCCTTAGGTGAATAGGCATGTAGCTCTATGTGTGCATGGAGAATCTCTGATACATATCGCTTTTGTTCTGTGATGTTATTCCGACTTTGTGATATTAGCAATGTGGCTTATAAAATATATATGTATACCAACGGGAAACTTGGAATCTCAGGCGTTGTGGTAGCTAGTGATGTTTTACTTGCATCTATGTACCTATATATACCCTACTAGACAGGTACCAGTTAAATGGTTGGTCAGATAATCCCTCGGCCTGACTTGTGTTTGCGTTATTTTTGCTTATTTTTCTCAATTAGTTTCTGAAGAGCAGTGTGCCAAATCTAACCATGTGTTTGCTGTCCGTGTGCACACGTACAGTATACGGCATCCCTTTCTTGCGCATGTAAAACCACATCAGTCTGCACTCTTCACTCTCATTATCCGTAATGAAAAGTTGGGTTAGCGCTAACAGTCAGGTATAATGCAAACGCACGCAATCGCTAATGGTTATGAGTACGGCAAACATGCGCCAGGCCTAATGGTTATGAATAATGGAAACTTCATATATAGCTAACAATGAAAATACAATTGGGTTTATTATTAGATTTGGTTTTTAATGTTTAATATAATTTAAAATTACACAATTTTCACGTTCACAACAGTCAATTAGATCTATAAATACATATTTATACCACTAAACATTTACAAAATATAATTTCACTCCATTTGTCGCAAGTTGAAAATTCCTTTGCTTGTCCACCTGAAAATATGAAAATTTTTGTGCATAAAAATATAAACCCGGACTTTACTTGTTTAATAACAATAATAAGCACTATATACTTGCCTTATCTAGGCGTATTACTTGCAATTTCTTTGCAAAACTCCTTATTAAATATTTTATACATTTTTTTACGACGCACTAACATTTCACTCACAATACCAAAGAAGAAGATACACAAAGAAAAAAAAAAAACTTGACAGAAGGCTTTGTGTGTGTTAGTAATTTACAATTTTCGCTTCCATGTATTAGTGAGTGTGGTTAGGTCCGTCTAGTAGGGATAAATATTCTTTGTCAACACCCGCCAACGCTTTTGGGTAGTATCGGCGATATGATAGTCCTTTGCCATATATCAATACGGTATGTTCAGGTAATAGCACCACGTCGAGCCCTCAGATCATCCCAACCCCCACGGCCTTCTTGCTTAAAGAATTTATAAAACGACGGAAATCTGCAATTGAGATTTCCCGTACATAGCCTATATGCAATTCATATTAAAAAGCTTGAGCACAGAGAACTATTAAGTAAAGAGCTGTGTACATTAGTTACTTTGGAAACCTTTGGAATCAATTTCAGTTGAACGAGATGCTGATTAAAAGTTGGCTGTCTACCAACTTATTACATGCAATTGTTGTATAACCCGTTTGCACCACTAAACTTGCATGAATCAACAGGAACTTGACTGTGAAATTGACTGATGTAAACAACTTTTAAGGCAAATTTCCACACAATCAATTAGCGCAGTACCTGAAATACACCAGTTCCAGAAGGCAACTAAAATCCAGCAAAGCACTACCCACATCACATCGATAACACTTTCCTAAAAGTTCGAGAGTGCTTTACAGAAATGACCAAAACCAACAGCAACGGCCCATGCCATGCCTAGTTTTCTTTCCTTTTTGTAGTTGTCTTAAGAGCTAAAAACACACTGAAGTTCGAAGGTGAATCAATTTCCTAAAAGCGAAAACTAAATTCAAAGAGATGGAAAAATTAGAAATGAACAAATGAAATTCGGGAAATTCCTAATATGTTTCAGAAAGAGAAAATATGCACCAAATGCAAACGAAATCTAGAAAAGAGCAAGTAAAATTCGAAATGTACAGGAAAGAGTAACTATATTTCAGTTTTAAGAAAACGGCTCCAATCATGTGCCTAAAATCACACCATTAATTGATATTTCATTTCATTTATATTGAAGACAGTTTCTCATATCACTTAACTCCCAGCAAAATATTTGTCACTCGCTAACTGCCAATTTAAAAAGTTATCCTTGTTTCTTTAGGAAAACTTTCATACTTTACTGCTGAGAGTTTGTAGCCAATGAAAGTTAGTTCAAATACCTGGAATGCTTGAGCGAAGTCAAGCAAAATTGACGCACAATTGTCTGAAAAGCTTTGTATTGTTTGGCGAATTTAAGTTACGAAAAGGTAACTCTGAAATACAAGTAAAGGGTGTTTTTTTAGGGGTATAGAACTTCGAATTGAAATAAAACACAAGAAAATCGTTTTAAGGTCCATCAATTTGGCTTTATTGGAAGGATAATTTTATGCCATTAATGTTTAAATATGATTTCGGGCATGTGGCCGCCGCGGCTGGCTCGAATAAAGCCAATTCTACAGGTCCAATTTTCAACCACTTTTTCGAGCATATGGGGCCGTATGTCGGCAATAACGCCACGAATGTTGGCTTCCAATTCCCCTAACGTTTCTGGTTTGTTGGTGTAGACGAGCGACTTCACATATCCCCAAAGAAAATAATCCAATGGTGTCAAATCACACGACCTTGGTGGCCAATTGACAGGTCCATTCCGCGAAATTATGCGCTCATCGAATGTTTCCTTCAATAAATCGATTGTGACGTGCGCTGTGTGGCATGTAGCGCCGTCTTGTTGGAACCACAACTCATCCACATTCATGCCATCCAATTCGGGAACAAAATAGTCGGTTATCATGGCTCTATACCGGTCTCCATTAACGGTAGCTGGCTCTCCAGCATTATTGCGGAAGAAGTATGGCCCAATGACTCCACCAGCCCATAGAGCACACCAAACAGTCAGTTTTTGTGGATGTAATGGCGTTTCAAGGGTCTCATGTGGATTCTCTTCACTCCAAATGCGGCAATTTTGCTTGTTGAGGTAGCCATTCAACCAAAAATGAGCCTCATCACTGAACAAAATTTTGCGATGAAAATCAGCATCGAAATCAATCTCATTTTCGGCCCATACACCAAAATCACGACGCATTGCATGGTCTCGCGGCTTTAATTCTTGCACAAGCTGGATCTTGTAAGGTCGCAAGCCAAGATCTTTGCGCAAAATCTTCCATAAAGTTGATGGACAAAGCTCCAATTGCTGTGCACGGTGGCGAATCGATTCATTCGGGTCCTCTTCAACACTTTGCTCTACAGCGGCAATTGTTTCTTCGGTGCGCACTGTTCGACGTCTCTGCGGATGCGTATTATCACATAGAGTAAACGTAGTGCGAAAACGATCCATGGTTAACCGAATTAATTGCTCTGATGGACGATTATGTCGACCATAAAATGGACGGAGCTCACGGTAAACTTCGCGAACTGAACCATTATTTTCGAAATAAATTTGCACGATTTGCAAGCGTTGTTCTTTTGTCAACCTGTTCATGATGAAATGGCAAACCAAATTGAACATAAATGACATTAGAGTTGCCAGATTTGACCACAAAATGCCAGTTTTATCTCTATTCAAAAAACAAACCTGTAAAAAAAACACCCTGTATATATTTAGGTCTTTTCATGCCAAATCGTCACATACATACAAAGCTGAAATATTTTGAAAAAAGTTTTTTTAAATTTATAGTTTTATAAAATTTTCGAATTTTCAAAATCAAAATATTAAAGTTCGTCATTAAATTTTGGACCCAAATGTTTTGTATTATAAATCTGATATATCTAAAGATATCCTGAAATTTTCAGAAGGGTGTTTTTTATTTTTTAAATGAGTTTTTAAAAATTTTCCCAAATTTAAAAAATTTTTTTTTAACTTTCAAGTCGAGTTCAATAGTTAAACACAAAATTTCTTAACTTTGTTTACTAACATTTTTTTTGCTGCTAGCAGAATGTAGAAAAAATTGCTTACAATTTTTTTAAAATTTCAGAAGGGTCTTTTGTTTTTTCAAAAATATGATCTTTTGAATTTTTCACAATTTTTTTTTAATTCCACTTAGTTGTTGTTGTTGTTGTAGTAACGACAAAAACACTCCCCGAAGGTTTTGGAGAGTGTTGTCGAATTAACAGTCCTTGGCCGGATTTGAACCCGGTACGCTCCGGTACTCTCTTGCGGTACTGCCCGACTGTCGTGGTAGCGATTTATGACCAGTGGAACCTTCTAGGTCATGTCACCCCTCCTTCCGTAAGGAAGGAGAGATGGGTAATGAGAGGTGAGAGGCATCATATCCGTAGATCAGCCATCGAGTTGCACGTCATTACCTTTGTGCATATTAGTCGCCTCTTACGACCGGTATGCCTACCTCGGGCATATTCTAAACCCCTAACCCGCAGGGGGTATTCCACTTAGTTATGTTTAACTAATTGAACTAGACTAGAAAGTAATGAAAATAACAAACAAGTAAGGAAAGGGCTGTCTTCGACTGTGCCGAAGACTTTATACCTTTCATGAATACGCATCACGGTTTTAAGTGTCCGATCCTTACTCACAATTAGTACAAACTATGCAAAACTGTTAATTTAAAGATATATAGCCCAAACCCCATTTATCGGAACAATCGATTGTATGGGAGCTATATGTTATGTAGGTCCGATCTGGCTGATTTTCACTACACACATTACATGTATAATTTCATCAAGATATCTCAAAAACTGAGGGAGTAGTTTGCGTACAAACAGACAAACGGACATGGCTAAATCAACTCAGCTCATCACCCTGATCATTTCGGTATACTTATTGGTGGGTCTATCTCTTCTTTTTCTCATACTTACAAACAACGGACCAAAGTTATAATACCATTTCATGTCCATGAAAGGTATAAAACTCTTTAGATATTTCAGAGGTATACATCAAAAAAATTGCGGCCAAAATTTAATAGCGAACTTTAACTTTCTCCATTTTGAACAATCGAAATTTTCCTAAAATTAAAACTAAAATTTTTTTTTTTTAAATATTTTTTATTTTTATACCTCTACGTACTCCTTTGAAGGTGCAAAATTTTATTTAGAAAAAAAAAGTAAAAAAGCTTGCTGTATAACTTTTGAAAAAAGACAGTTGAAATATTTTTTCTTTTTCAGAACTTATTTTTAATGATAAAAACGGGAATGTTTCGATTCCAACTATCTGACGATTTGACAAGGAGGGACGCGTTTGGAAAATTTGTTGGGCAAACAGAGTATTCATATATCCTTTTATATGTTTAGATGAATACATGCATCAAAATTCAAAGACAATTTTTAATTTCCTAAATTTCATTCGCCCTGAAAAAACTTTCTTCCGTCGTTTCTGAAATATGAGAGGATTCCTATATTTCAGCTGCCCATTTGAAAACGATATTAAAAAAAATTACTCTTTCAATCGGCCAATGAAATATCTCTTTTGTGTGGAAAATTAGTAGCTTGTTACCATAAAACAGTATAAGTGGTGATTGTGTTAACCAGTTTTGGTGGATGTAACTTGGCTATAAAGGAAACATCAAATTTTAATCATATAATTTTTTTCGCAGCAACATAAAGAAATAAATATGTAATGAAATACAATGTAAACGCAGTTGCGACTCGAAAAGATATCAAAAAAGTCCAATAAAAGTCGCAGAAAAGTAAAATGTACCATAACAATATCAAGCGCAATAAATTCCTAAAGCGTTGAAGAAATCTGCATACCTGAAGAAAAGCTTCAAAATAAAATTAAACGTCGAATAAAATACTATATTCTATATATGTAAATAAGGTATTGTGAAAAACATTGCCACAAGGTGTTACGAGGCTGTTGCAACTCGCCTTCAAAAACATTGACTTACTTCCTACTTGTCGTCCCTCTGTGCTCTAAAACTAACGGCCTGCCAATGAAAATGGTAGATAAATCGTCCAAGTTGGATAAGTTTAGTGCCAATATGGGCGGTGGCAGCAGTGGTACTGGTGCTGGTGGTAGCGGCGGTGCTGGCGGTGTCATTAATAGTGGTGTTTTAGCAGGCAGCAGCCTTATGCAAACCGGTGCTGGTAATGTTGCCAGTCAAAATGGCCAAAAACCGGTGCCAATGAAATTATTTGCCGCATGGGAAGTAGATCGCACACCGCCAAATTGCATGCCAAGGTAAGTTTATTATACTATTTTTCAACTCACATTTACATAAATTCATACGAACAAATTGTTTATATATTTTTTTTTGTTTTTGTACCCTTTTTGCGCACCGGCTTTTGATACTTTTAGAAAAAATTGCGATATTTAAAAATTTATCTAGGTACATATAAAAGGTTAAGGAAGGGCTCATTTGGTCGCAGTTGCACAATCTGGTCAATAAAAAAAAAATATATTCTTTACCTGAAGCTGAACTGTCAACAAAAACAACTTCCTCTGCTAAGTAGACATTTTCATACTTTCTTAAGTTTTTAGTAATTCGATCTCATTCGATGTCATGTTATGCGAATACTCAAATACCCGGTAGGCTTTCCTATCAGGGGAAAAACAGGTGGAGGGTGATTTGACCACCCTTGGTGTTTCCAATTGGCACCAGTCATAGCTGAAAAAAAAGACTGAGTTTCATAATTTGCAGGTAATGTGGATAAAGATGAATTAAGTAAAATTTTCTTTTTGGATATAGGGAAAGAAATACTAAAATATTTCTATGATTTTGCAGCAAATGATTCATCTAGAAATTTTTTGCTCTGAAAAATATGAAATTTTTACTAAGTACTAGGCTTAATGACAAGTTTCAACATGGTTTTCGTAAAAATCACAGCACGACATCCGCTTTGAACGCCATTACAACGCAGATTAACAACGGTTTGAATCAAAATCCACCAAACCATAGGACGGTTCTCGTGGCACTTGATCTGTCAAATGCATTCGACACGGTCAATCACGCCACTCTCCTCCGAGACCTGGATGAGACACCACTCCCTGCCGGCCTTAAGAGGTGGACCGCTAATTACCTCAATGGTCGACAGGCAACAGTCAAATTTAGGAACAAGAAATCTAGACCACGAAGAATAAAACAAGGGGTGCCGCAAGGTGGTGTTCTCTCTCCCCTCTTGTTTAATTTCTATATTTCGAGACTTCCCCCCCCCACCAGAGGGAGTCTCCATTGTTTCCTACGCTGACGACTGCACGATAATGGCCTCGGGCAAAGGTCCCTCCATTGATGAACTCTGTATAAGAATCAACAGTTACCTCCATGACCTTTCCAGCTTCTTCACCGAGCGTAATCTGACCCTGTCACCGACTAAATCTACGGCGACCCTGTTTACTACATGGAATGCGCAGATGGGGCAAGAGTTAAATGTCCACGTAGATGGAGCACCTCTACCCAAAAATCTTGGGCGTGACATTTGACAACGGCCTCACCTTCGCTGGTCATGCCACCGCAATAGCCTCAAAGGTACAGAGCCGCAATAAGATCCTCAAGTCACTGGCCGGCAGTACTTGGGGAAAAGACAAAGAAACATTGCTTGCTACATATAAGGCTATTGGCCGGCCGGTTATTGACTATGCTGCGCCTATATGGTCGCCCAACCTTTCTGACACCAATTGGAGGAAATTGCAAGTCTGCCAAAACACCGCCATCAGAACCGCTACGGGATGCCTGCTTATGTCATCTGAGTCTCACCTCCATCAAGAGGCGAAATTGCTCAATGTTCAGGAGCACGCGGAACTCTTGAGTAGACAGTTCCTTCTGAACTGTCACAAACCTAGTCATCCAAACCGACATCTTTTGGATGTAGCACCGCCCCCCAGAGACATAAGGAGACATCTCCGTAAGCATTACGATGAGATCCGGCATCATATCTCTTTGCCGTTTGATCTGCGGAACCATAGACGGGCTCTAAATGACCTCCACACAGAGTCGGTAGACAGATCCCTCAGATCTCGGCCGGTGAATCCCGTTATTAATACTCAACCACCTGAATTGGCTGAAGAGGAGCGTGTACTTCCGAGGGAGACTAGAGTCATACTAGCACAACTTCGCTCTGGATATTGTAATAGGTTAAACTCTTACTTATGCAGACTGAACCCCAACATACCAAATACATGCCCTGCATGTGGTATGACCCCTCATGATACCATACATCTCTTTTCCTGTTCAGTTGAACCCACTCTTCTAACACCCACATCACTCTGGTCCAACCCTGTGGAAACTGCGCATTTCCTCGGACTTCCGTTAGAAGAGCCTGATGACAATTTAGGGTGATCGAGCCCATTGGGCAGGGCGAAGCACTGTTAACAACAACAACAACAACACAAGTTTCAAAGTAGCGGAAGAGATGAAAAGTCTCAAAGCAGCGGAATGAACCACTTCTGGCAATGGCTATGTAATGCCTCAAATCCTTTGCCGATCTCCTAGTTATTTGTGGCTCGGATTTTTCCCTACTAAATCGCACAAAATTATATCACAAGTCCGGTTTCGATATCTCTTCTCCAACACGGTTTTCATTAGTTTTAATAATTGAACGGTAAAATTTATGTTTCCCCGGCTGAATCGCGGCGAATTAATGGCAAATTATCCACCTGGTTCCGACTCTATTCGTTTGGGGTGCTTCGCGAACTTAATGCTTATGAATAAACCACTAAGAGAGCTGTAGAATTTAGAGGTTGCTGACTAGATGTCGTTACAAGCAAAAATATTCGACCAGTCGTAGGCAGCAAACAACTCATTGAGCTTAATGAATCCGCTTTAGAAACATCGCGAAAGTGATCGATGTTTTCCTTTAGGTGGATCAAGCTCCAAGGGTTGAAGTATATCTAACGCTATCTCTAGCGTAGGAGGTAGAGAATCTTCAGGAACAGATAACGGACAAATTTGGTTAAGAGCGGCAACCACATGCATGCGACGAAGACTAGCGTCATTGTGAATTTTGATACTTTCAACTGGTTACAATAGCACATTTCTGTAAATATTTTTAGAAGTAATTTAAAGTAAACTTGCTACAATAAGCGATATGTAAGCTTTTTCAGTTTTGATTTATTTGAAAGTTTAAAGTAAACTTTTTATAAACTATAAAAAAAAACTTATAAATCATTGCAATTTGAAAGTGAAGTGCAAATGTTTACAAAAAATCCAAAAAACACTATTTGTCAATTTGTTTTCTTTCAACTTAAAAATTTTCAATTTCTTTTCATAAGAAATTTTACATGAGAATGTGGACGAAAAAGCAAAAATCATGGCTGCATCTTAACCACTTCTGCAATCTGGTGATAATTGGTTTAAGTTGCAGCATTCAATATATGATTACAACTTATTTATTTATTATAGAACAATAGCTAAATAATATAGAAAACATGTCTTGAATTAAGTTTACAAAAAACACTTATAAAAAGCTTTCTTTGCAATTTTTTTATAGGCTTACATTAATAAGCTTTTTATCAACGCTTCGTTTCAATTATAAAACGTTTTATAAACGAAAAATCAAAATTTTGTAAGCTAAATATTTATTTGTGAAAGCTTTATGAAAATTTATTTTAAGTTTACTTTGCTTGTTGGGTAATTTTTCATAAAAATTAATATTCTTGGCCTTGAACTCATTTATAGTCAAGAATACCTTAAAAAAATAAATTCTCAAATAATAAAAAGTAAATACAAAACACATATGACTACGACGGAATTGTGGTTTGACAATTCATCCGACGAAGAGGAAAGCTTACTGGAACTGGCCAGAAGTAGAAAACAATTTACTTTAATTTTACTATACCTTTTACTACAGCCGTCACATAAATAAAACATGATAAATAAATTAAATGAATTTTTTGTTTTTATAATTTACACTTACATATAAAAATATATGAAATACCAATTTTCGGTAAGAAGTATAGAAATTTCAACGACAAATAACGATGGTTCAAAGAAATTTACTGTCAACATATTTGTTAAATAAATGAACTACCACTTTCCTTAAGTTGACATATAAAATATATGTACCAAAGAATGTATAAAAAGTAATAAAGCAAATGGCACATTGGAGGAAAAATGCATCGTAACGCTACAGGGCATCATAGCTTAGTTGTTAGAGTACTCTAACAGCGGCTTTGGTGCAGACACTTCGGTTCTCATCCCAGTGTCCGAGAAGGGGTCTGATGAGAAGTTGGGCACTTCGAAACATGTCATCCCCTACCATCGCTTTGCATATCGTTGTAATTTTTCTCTAATATCAATCAACGAAATACGTTTTAGTTTTATGATGATGACGCGACAGAAAACAAAAAGAAATGGCGTTCATTTCGCGAAATTCCTATTTTCATCAATCATATGTTGCAGGTGGACATTGTTTTAAATCAACTGTTTTAGTAATTTGGCAGCATTATTTGGTTTCATTTTATCGACACCGTTTCTAATGCTCACATGTACATTGCATGTATTTGTACTTGTTAAGGATTTGTGTGAACGTATGCGTTTTTTGGTCATATGATTTTTGGAGGCATAATAAGGGCCTCGATGCATTGTCGTTACTACAACAACATGCATTAATCGGCTCTGTTGTTCTAAGTGTGAAGTAAAGTTATAATTTTTTCTTTTTTTTAATACCTAGTACTTTACAATCTTTTCCACTACAAAAAATACATTCAAAGACCTCATAGCCACCATTTATACCCATCTGATTATTCTACAACTCTTCCAACGATCTCATTACCCAGTTTGCTCCATCATAAAATCCTGAAAAGCCGAAATTCCTACTTGCATCTGTTTACAATGAAACTTTGCGAAATAATAAATTAAATAATTTTTTAAGTATTGAAAACACGATTTGCGATAAACGCGTCAAAGTTGCATTCCAAACATTTATTTTAATTAGTTTCAATTTATCTATCAACCAAAAACTCGTAAGTAAATTAAAACCAATTGTCCCGACACGTGATCGCGTCGATCGTGTCATTGAATTAATAATGCTCCTTCTCAAAATTAATTATACTGACTTATATGTTACGAAAAATGAATGAAATTGAAATGAATTCATGAGTTAATTTGTGTACATTTAGCACCACAGGGAAGAGCAGTGACCTACGCTTAACGGATTTTTTTTATGAACTTTCAACCCTATCGGAGGATTATTAAAACAAAACGTGTCAGTTTATCTATCCGATAAACATTTTTTTGTGAACCAGGAATGGGCGTTTTCAAAAATTTTAGTGACGAGTGACAAAAAAATTACAAATAAAAATTTCTTTTTATTCAAAAAAATTTGAGTGATGAGTGAAATATTATAGGTTATTCAAAAAATTTTAAATAAAAAAATAGAATTTAAATTTTTATTCAAGCTTTTGAAAATGAAAAATAACACATCGAGATACAGCAAAAATTATACCCTTATTTGCATATAGATATAATGTGTATTTATAAAGATTTTTTCGGTTATTTCTGTATAAATTGAGATTCACTGAGTTGATTGGATGCAAGTTCGGGACCATTGCTGGACAAAATAAGTCTTTTGGCGGGATTCCTTCGATGTTTTCGGGATAGTTTTAGGAACCATTTTGTGACTTTTTCAGGGTAATTTCGAGTTATATACTGAATTGTGTTGTGGAATTTACCGGGTCATTTCGGTGTTGTTTTCAGGACTATTTTGGAGTAATTTCTGTGAAAAAGTCCCACAAAGATTCCTAAAATAATTCAAATAAGGACCCAAAAAGTCTTAATATAATCCATCAATCATTTACGAAATAGTGCTGAAAAAATCCCAAAATTATTCATAAAACTTTCCGGAAATCACCCTGAGAACCACTAAGACGCGGGTTTTTAGTACAACTCAATTTGTCAGTTAAACTAAGCTTAAACTTGTTACGCAGTTTTTCAGTCAACTTTAAACGAAGTTTAAACATAGTTTAAGCGGCCAATTTGGCAGGGTTAAACTCTAGCTGTTTGCATATTTGATGGTTTTGGTTGTGAAACAATAAACTGAACGCAATTAAAAAAGGACGATATTTTTTGTATATAATTAAATACTGGATGTATCATCTGACGAAAGTGATCATAGTGATGCAGAAATTAGCGAAATCCTCACTATTGCAATACTGAGGAGAAGCAATGGCGTTGAATATGTAAACAAATGTTATCTGTTGCCGTATCTAGATTAAAAAAAAAAACCAATGTTGCCCTATAAAAAGCAAATCTTAAAAGCGGCCTTAAACTCTCACTGAATAAAAATTGAAATTCTATTTTTTATTCAAAATTTTTTGAATAATATTTCACTCATCATCCAATTTTTTTTGAATAACAAATAAAATTAAATTTTTTATTTTAAAAGTTTTTTTATTCAAAGTGACCCAACACTGTTGGGAACAATATATAACAATGTTAATTAAGGTCACGAGGACTTGTATGGCAAATTTTATTGAGTTGTTCCTATATTTGAAGAAAGATTAATACAAAGAAGTTTTTTTTTACAATCTATGAACCGAACTTAACAGTAGACCTAAAGCCCAACAAGCAAGTTTCATAACTTTTCTCGTATTATTTCCAGTTTTATTAAAGAAATCAAAAAATTTGTTAAAATTGAAAATTAGCACAACATTAAATTCGTCTATCTGGTTTATATCAGGAGTTTTACACTTTCAGAACACGTTATGTTGTTGCACTGGCCAAGATGTGTCGATAAATAATTAGTTATTAACGTATGGTTTCCTTGAATGCATCATTCTAATCCACTTTGTGCACCATTTCATTTAAAACAACAATGTAATTTAACTCATCAATATGCAAATTGAAACAAACAAGTTGTGTAGCCAACAAATGTTTCTTCTTGCTGCACAGCATGAATTGCCTTCGTCATACCTAGTTGTTTACATAGTGTGGATAAGTGTTGCTATAGAAAAAATTGACTTCGATGATAACCACAGACAGCCTTATTTTCGATATCGAAAATTTCGAAAAACATATAAAATGCCATAATTCAATGACGGATGCAGCTAAAATAGTAAAATTTGGTAGGTTGGTCATTCTATTCATGATTTTTCAGAAAATAAGCGTGGCAATGTCTGCATATGCGTGAAAAAAATTGTAAGTTTCGGCTTACGACAGAATGACATCTGGCGATATAACTTTCTTTTTATTTCCAACATAGGACCATTTACTCGAACTCCGGGGTATTGCTACTTATTCCGAATTTCTATGCTTTGAGGGAAGTATTCTTCGGGTATTTGAACTTTTTCTGCTTCCAATCTGGGAGTGACTTTTCGAACGTGTTTTTGATATGAAATATATACCGTTCAACATATGTACATACCTATTTTTATCTTGCAAATATACTTGCACGATTCATCAGCTGAAGATAATGAATTAAGTGTTTGTAGATACTTACATTTTTATATTCGCTTTGAATGAGTCACAAGCTGTTTTACTGTTTTGATTCCTTCTTTGTTCAGTATTGTCTTAAAACTCTTCTTGATGTGTGTCTAGCTTGAACGTTAAGTGTGTGCGGTTTGAGGAAAAACTCTTTTTCAGTGTAGTTTTTAACATTTTTTATTACCCCATTCCTACATATGTATTTGTGTATTCCTGCTGTTCTGTTCCTCAGTTAATCGCTTAATATTTATTGCTGTTGTGTGTTTTTATAAAGAATTTTATTAAAGAAAGAAAACTACAATGGCTACTTATACTGAGCGGGTGTCTAGGTTTTCTTATTGATATTGCATTCGTTCGTCTCTTGTTTGAGTTTGCCATGTTGGTATTGTTATTTATTTTCTTCAAGTATTATTGTTTACTTGCTTTTACTCCTCTGTTATTCACTTGGCGTACAGTGGGGTAATGAATATTTTTTCGTCACGAAATCTAATACCTCGAGAACGAGGCGAGATAATGAAGTAAATGTTATGGCGTTTTAAAGCTTTTCCATTTATCATGGAGGGTATATAGAAACAAAATAGCTGATTATTCAAGTTGAATATGTTGGAGTTGAGTGTATTCAACACAGAAGTTAGTTTTGTTTTTGTATTTTTTTGCGGCTAGATTTGTGTGAAATAAAAGGAAATAAAATAAAGTGAAATAACATAAATAAAACTAAGGTACGATAAAGTAAAATAAAATCAAATAAAATAAAATAAAAGAAAATAAAAAAAAGTTAAATATAAAATTAAAACAAAATAAAATTAAAAAAATAAAACTAAAATAATAAAATAAAATGAAATAAATTTAAGTAAAATAAAGTAAAATCCAACCAAAAATAAATTCAAATTACATAAAAAAAGATAGAATACAAAAAAATAATATAAGATAAGATAAAAGAAAATAACCAAAATAAAATAACACAAAAATTAAAAAAAAATTACATAAGTAAAATAAAATAAAATAACATTAAAAACAACAAAATTAAATTAAAAAATTAACTATAATAGTAAAATAAAATAAAATTAAATGAACTATTTTAAAATAAAGTAAAATCAAATGAAAAAATAAATTTATAAAATAGAAAAAAAAATATCTAATAAAAAAAAAATTAACAAATAAGCGAAACAAGAAAAAAATAAAATTAAATAAACTAAAATAAGCTAAAATAAAATAAAATTAAAGCAAAATAAAATTAAAAAAATAAAACTAAAATAATAAAATGAAATAAACTGAAATAAAATAAAGTAAAATCAAAAAAAAAAAAAAAAATAAAAAAAGAAAAAAAAAGTTAAGTTAAATAAAAAATTAAATTAAATAACATAAGGGAGAGGAAAGAAAGGAACTAAAAGAAAAGTAAAGGGAAGCAGTATCAAAGAAACGTCAGTCTAGACCCACTACATTTGAGGTTTCAAGAAAAGTACTTCAAGCTTTTTTGATCGGTATGGCAACACATTCATACTATTCCACGATTATCCCCATACATAAGTTGTAAAATCTCAGCGAAATAATAAATGTTTATGTTCAATTCTCAAGCTCATCAATTTCCGGTCAATTTCAAAACATTCAACAATATCCATATGAAATGCACTGTTATACAAATATGCAACAAAAACAAAATGCACCCTAAAAGTACAATAACCAAGAGCAAATACAGCTGAGCTGCCAGCAGCGATTATTCGCTTCAAACAATTTTAAATAAACTACGTAAATACGACGAGTATGAACGTACTTGAAAATGTTCTGTAAACTCCTACATGCCACTTGAAGGAACTCAGAAGCAGATAAGTGCACAAGTACTTATACATATGTATATTAGACTGTCACCTTTTCGTAAAGCAAAAAAAATTTAAAAAAACTCATCATTTTTCCATCGAAGTTTTCCCAAGGATGAACTAATTTTATACCCACCCATACTAGTACACAGGATATTATAATTTTGTTCACGTAACGGATGTTTTTAATAGCATAAAGGAATGTGTGTAGATTGACATACGCAATGCCATATATCAAAGCTCTTATTATGAACAAAGTAATCTATAGATTCATGCCCCTTCGCTGCTTATGTCATATTTGGCAGTTATGTATGTATATTGACTTGGTCATGATTTTTGTACAATTACGGAAAATTGTTCACCATAAAATGACGAAACTCTTGACAAGACATATCACCGTTGTGTAGAGTACACCCAGTTCCAAAACATTTTTGAAAATGATAGAATTTACGCCAAAAATAAAAAATCAACAGACTTGTTACTCAACACAACGATATCTGACAATTCTCTAGTCAAGTCTGTGCTATATATATATAACAGCAGCTTTAAACCTTAGTTAATGGTGACACCCATATCCATACAAAACAATTGATACAACCAACCTAATTGAAATTAATGTAGTCCATTAATAGTGTCATACGATCCATAGCCATAACCATACCATAGCTAACCAATTGAATTTTGGTATTTCGCCATATCCCGTAACCTATTGATTTAGGGGTTTGGCAAATTTATTGAATTTTTAAGAATTTATTAATTAACTGGGAAATTCATTGACATTTTTTTTGCATTATATGGCTTTTAATGAATTCGATAACAGTAAATAAGGTTACGTATAAGCTATGGTTACGACAATGGCGTTATGAAACGTTTATCTGCAGCTTTACTTATTTTTTTTATTTGTAGCGAAAAGAAAAAAATGGAAATTCCAGTGGTAAAAACGAGAATATTTTTTGAGATGCATCCTAATGCGTTAAAACACTTGAGCAACTGCATCGCGACCTTCTTCTTCTTCTACAAGTATTCGCGCGATTGTGAGTTGTAGACATTTCTAAGATACTCTTACCAATTGCTGTTGCTCATTTCTTTACACTTAAGAGTTAATCTTTAAATCATTCACACTTTGAGATTATCAAGAAGTAACAAAGAATCTGTGACTGTAACAACAATAATTACAGTATTCATAATTACTGAATAGGAATGTATGTATGTAGAAGTAATGCGTTACTTTGTATTATAGTTTAGTTTAATGATGAGGCGAATTACCGCGAAACAACTTGATAAGCTGAGAAACTGCTGGTAAAGGGTGAATCACCATTTGTAATTTCTTAGTTCCAAGCCACAATCTTTTGTAAGCAAACGGTAAAAAAATATTCGGTTGTTGTTGGGGTTACTTAAATTTGTACGATTGCGGTTAGAGCAATTTTTACGGTTGCGGTGAGAATAACTGTTACGGTTAAAGAAAAGTTTACGATTGCGGTATAAGTAACGATTACGTTAACGGTTAGGTTTAGTGTAACGTTTACGGTTACGGTTAAAGTAACAATAACGTTTAAGGTTAGGTTTATAATAACGTTTACGGTTACAGTTAGAGTAACGTTTATGGTCATGGTAACACTAAGGTCCTTATACTCGATTTTCTAGACTTACCAATTCATCAACTATAAAATATTCAATTCGTGTTCCTAAACGTGACTGAATCGCATATGGATGTTGAAGAGTGGTTGCGGATAGAGGCACTTTTACGGTTACGTTTAGGATAACGTTTTTGATTACGGTTAGGATAACTCTTACCGTTAGAGTAAAGTTTACGATTACTTTTAGAGTAATACTTAAGGTTATGGTTCAACTAACGATTACGTTAACGGTTAGGTTTAGAGTAACGTTTACGGTTACGGTTACGGTTAAAGTAACTATTATGTTTACGGTTAGGCTTAGAATAACATTTACGGTTACGGTTATTAGAGTAATGTTTATGGTAACGGTAACACTAAGGTCCTTATACTCGGATTCCTAAAGATCGAATTTATCGACTATTAAATATACGATCCGTGTTGCTAAACCTTACTGAACGATGCTAAAGAGTGAGGTCTCGAACAGCATTCGACCATTGCCTAGAAACACAAAAATGTTATATGCATAGATGATAGCTGCTGAAATATATTAAGGCTTTAAAAGGCATTTCTTACACTGATGGCTTTTATTGCTTTCATTGCCCTTGTAATTCTTACTAATTTCCTAGTTTTTGCTTTTGTTTTTATTTTAGTATATGCAGATTAAGCGTTTAAACGCTTGATTGGCACAGCTTTTTCATTATAATATGTATACATACTTTTACTTTTTTTCCTATTTTGTTGTTGCATGCCGTTACAATGTCTGCAATTGAGAGATGCTTACAAAAAGTTCAAGGTTCCACAAAGAGCAATCCCAAACCCACTATATAAATGGGCACGTGTGTGATCGACCGAAATGTCTCAGCCACCTGCTACACTTTTGTGCATTTTCATCGGAATGGTCCGCAAATAAGTGTATTTTATTGTAAGTGCGGTGGGTGCAATGCAATTCAATAATAGCTAAGAACCGCACCCATGGGCGTAAGCTGAACAATTTTTGGGGCTCATACAAAAAATATCCTGTTACAACAATAATAATCCTGTACAGCTGCATGAGGGATTTTCTGTAAATGTCTGTTATTTTATTATTCAAAATTTTTGTCGTGAGACTGAGTTGTAAAACTCTTGGCCAAGCAGCAATTGATTGAAAAAAATTATGTTTTAAGGTTTTCTGTTTTGCCTCTTTCGGTCGAATTTTCAGTTCAGCTAATATAATGCCAAAATAAAGACCGACTTTTTATCTTATTATGCGCCTTTTTTATTAATCACTTTAATGCTAAATAACATGTCTTTTGCTACAATTTTCGCTCCTAGTTTGCAAACGACAAGTTCAAATTTAATTTTCATAATATCTTTCGTAAAAAAAAATCAGATGAGCGCTTATGCATGAATAGGTGTTGTTATGAAGTTTAACAAAAACCGATTAGGAACGGCCACCACTTTAATACGGGCTCGAAAACATTCACTCTCGTTATTTCGTATTCGCAAACATGAATATTGAAAAAACAATTGTATTCGCATTCACGAATAAGAACGCATAAAAAACCTGCAGTTCACTCTCGAAATGATTAAGAAATTGTCCTGAAATGATCCCAAAAACATTCTGAAATGTTTCCGAAAAAATCACGAATTATTCCCGACAATAATCCCGAAAAATTCCCGAAAATAATCCGGAAATTGTCCCGAAGTGATCTCGAAAAAGTACAAAAATGATCCGGAAAACAGTCCTGAAATAATCCAGAACGGATCCCAAAAATATCCCTACATGTTCCCGAATAGAACCAAAATGTCCCCGCAAAAGACCTTCTTTGGTTTGGTCGTTATATCTGCCATAGCATTTTTCAAATTTACTACTCCAACCTTCTGCCAATATTCCACGCAACATATACATTCGTTTCTAAAGATGAACGCCCAGAAGAAAGTTCTTATTTTGATTCACGAGATTCACGAATGCATTCGCAAACGTGAATGATGCGGATTTCTTATGCATTCTTGCTTGCGAATGCAAATGTGTTTTTTTTTTAATGTTCACATTCGCGTGTAAGCCCGTGAAAGAACTTACTTGAATATTTATCAGTGCATAATTTCGAACTCTGCTTATACTTAAGTATCCATGACGTTTCTGTGTACGGGCTTGCTCCAACTAAAAAGCTTTCACAAAATAAACAAATAAATAAAATTTTCACGAAATAAAAAAATATCGAAATCTTGCAAATAAATTGCTTTCAACTCGTTCGTAAAGTTGAAGTTCATTAATTTAAAAAGTAACATAGGCATGTTCAGTAAGTTGCTGAATCAATCATTTGCCTTTAACGTTGCAAAAATAAAGTTGTGTAGGAGTGTTTGATGCCAAAAGCAATGAAAGTTGAGTGTGCAAAGCTATGTATGTGTATAGGGCAAGTGTGCCAATTAACGGACAAGAAAGAATAGCTCTGTAATAGATATCGACTTTTTTTACAAATACGGTCGATGTTTATGCAACATTCTTCTGGTCTCATAGTACTTCTTACCGTAGATTCTGGTACTAAAATAAACCTGGATGTCAATCTTCGTTGTTGTCATTTTTGAAGAAAATAAACTACACATTGCCTAGGTGGACTACAAGAGGTCGTTTCTTCTTTCGTCGTGACATCCGGAATTTCGAGAACATACTAAATATCCTTACGTGATTTTGGTTTTATTATAAAATAACTCCCATATATTGGGACTTATTTCCTTTATTTCCGGAATTTATTTCATTTCCACAACTCAGTGGCCCTCTACCTTTTTTTTTGCTGTTAAAATCGCGTGCCAAAAAGAGAGAGAGCATCGGGACCCTTTTCCAACTTTGTTATAACCCTATTACTCAAAATACTAGTTCTTGTTGTTTAATCCCTGCTGTCACGATTATTAGTAAACGCTTACTGTAAATTTAGTTTTATGAACCTTGCCAGTACCTCTTCATGTGGCAAGTCAGTTGTGCATTTACCCTAAGTATGTGTATACGACTGTATGAGTGAGTTCATACACACCGCATCGCAATAAAGACTCGTAGTGATAACATATGGGGAATGAAATACGAACAAACATTTAGTATGAAAAATTAAGTATTAAATTAAATTTTATTCTTTTCAAATCAATTTATTTTTATCGTTAGATATACAAATTTAATTTATAAAAATGAATTTGCTCCTTTACGGACTGCTTTTCTTATTTTTATAGGCAATTTCCTCATTGACTTTTGATTCTATTCATTAAACAAGTGGTATTTTTTGCCGTGTAGCCTTTGCCGTAAACACACCTTTTCAAATTTGCCCAAAAAGTTTCAATAGGCCTCAGCTGGGGCACGTTCGGAGGATTACACTCTTTAGGCACAAATTCGATTTTTCGGTTATTTAAGTTCTTTAAGGTGCTTTTGGCATAATGCGAAGATGCCAAATCGGGCCAAAATACTATTTTGTCTTTTTTATGGTATTTATTAAGAAATTTCTGAAGTACAGGCAGACATTTGCTAGCGTATGTTTCCGCGGACACTGCTAGCCCACCTTTAAAAAACACCGGATCACTTATTCCGCGCTCACTTATTGCAAGCCACAGCAAAACCTTTCCAGGGAACTTCGTTTTTTGAATATATCTCACTTCATCTCTTGCTTTGCATTTTTCGGACTCGTAGTAATGTTTTGGCTGCCATTCGTTGCCCTCGACAGTGAAGTAACTCTCATCATCCATAACACATTTGTAAGTTGAAGATATGGCAAAGAATTTTTGGGAAAGTAACCGCAACCTAGCTTTAATTACTTTTTCCTGCTTTTCTGTGGTGGCTGGCTTAGATTTTCTTTTTTTAATTTGTATGTCCATCGTTCCCAAATATTTCTTAATAGTTTTTTTATCTACTTTGTACTTTCTTCCTAGCTGTCTGTACGATTTTGCTTTTCGGCCCAATGTGTCTGCTTTCAACTTTTCACGAACTTTGCTATTCTGTAAAGCACATTTTTTGCCGGAACCTTTTTTTCGCATTATGTTTTTTTTATCACTGAAGAGTTTAATAGTCTTGTAAATAAACGTTTTTTTAAATCCCATGTTTTTAAAGTGGCGAAAATGGCATTCTTACTTGCATCAGGATTTTTTTCACAAAATATACAAACTAATTCACGGCGCTGTAATTCGTTCAAAGACATTTTGACGGTCAAATGTGAACTAATCGCAATAATTTTTTGACAATGTCAAGGATACATCCCACTAGTTTTTTGCATACTACGTTTTCTTTTTTTAATTAAATCCTACTTTGTTATTGATTTTACAAGTTTCGTTCGTATTTCATTCCCCAAACGTTAGTCAAAGTTGGTTGGAACTGCACAAAAGCCACTTATGCAATTTGCAAAACAAAAATATTCAACCAAGCCGTCAGACGGGCACTCGGCCAAAGAATGGTCTGCTAGGTTGGTGAGTGGGCAATCTTCTTGAAAATATATTAACTGCCGCATTCTTGGGCAGTCCGTTGGCTAAGCTACATACATACATACTTGTTTTGCATAAAATTTCAACAGTAAAAAGGAAAAAGCTAGCCAGTCACCCAAGTACGATTTAGAGAATGGTGGGTGTTGGCGATCTCTTTTGGTTTTTGAGTCATATACATATGTTTCGAAAGTTGTAGTGCACGCTTCATACAAACTAACGATCGCCCAGTGGTTGAAATTCAACCACAAAACTTTATTTCATTTTAATTACTTTCTATTAATTTCATTCGCCCTCTTTCCCTTACTTTCTTTGCTGTGCCTTTTCTTTTGTATATTTTCGTTTTCTTTGATTTCCTCTTCTCTGTTGAGTCTCTATTTTTATTTTCTTGTTGTTTTTATTCTTTGTTGTTTTCTGTTTTATTGTTTCCTTTTCTTGCTTATCCTTTCCCTTCCATTCCTTTCCCTTCCCTTCCTTTCCTTTCCGTTCCTTTCCTTTCATTTAATTTCCTTTCCTTTCCTTTACTTACCTTTCCTTTACTTTCCTTTCCTTTCCTTACCCTTCCTTTACTTACCTTTCCTTTACTTTCCTTTCCTTTCTTTACTTTCCTTACCTTTCCGTTCCTAACCTTTCCTTTCCTTTCTTTTCTTTCCTTATTGTATTTTATTTTATTTTATTTTATTTTATTTCAACTCACAAAAACCTAACCACAAAAAATACAAAAACAAAACTACGATGTTCAATACTCTTTATGAATATTCAATTATTTTGTTTTTGTGAATACTGTTTGTATCATCAATGAAGTTTACATACTTGCTCAAGTTTTTGCTTGCTTCATCCCTGAAAAAAACGAAATACTCCGTAGGAGTATCAGATTATTCCAACACTTATCCTACTTCATATAGAAAGATGGTCCAATTTACATGGCAATGTCCTAGGATTGGATCACCTACTCCATGGAGCACCTATGCGAGAGTACCCTCAAAAGATTACTCCATAAAGTATTCAACACCAAAGCCAGAGGTGTACTTTTAAGGACCATCACAACAAAGTAACAACCACTAAAACGTTTACTCACACAACAGCGGCTCTATAGTGAGAATACTTGTTTTTCATTTTTCCACTACCAACTTTTCGCACTCACAGTGAGAGCCGATCCCACGAGTAATACAATAACACAACTACCGCTCTATAGTGTGAATACATGTTTGGCATTTGAGTTGGTGTGATTTTTAAACTAATTTTTCTATATTATAATTAATTTTTTTTGAAGTTTTTTTGATTGACGGCACTGCAGCTTGGCCATACCTATCCATACATATCTAATTGTTAATACCTTAGATGTATAGTTTGGCCATAAAGTGGGGCAATTTCCCTCAACTTGCGCATTTATATTATAGATAAATAGATGAAACAAAAATGAATACAAATGAGGTAAAGCGGCATAAAAGAGCATAGCGAGCCGAAACTTAACATAACACCACATAAGAAAGTTAAACGGCTTTGGATGACTTACAAAGATCACAAGTCGCTTTACCCTTTTGACAAGTTCAATGCTTAATTATGGGCTAGATTGTGAAGTTACAAGAATATTTCGACGGCTGAGTGAAAGATAACCTTTTTCAAAATATGTTTCAAAAAAAACCCTCTCTCAGAATTTGTTTTGAGAAGGCAATATCTCGAAATTCAATAGATATTCGGCTTAGATATAGCATTTTTAAATCAAAATCTCAGATAGGCGTTGTTGATAAAAATTCTAAAGTAGAGCGTTCTTCAAAAATATTATAAAATAGGTTGAGCTTTAGTAACCTTAATTGATTTGCATAGGACCAAGAAAAGGAAACCAACCACATTCATCATATCGAAGAAGCAGTTTGATAACACTGCACATAGTCATAAATTGCCTCTTGGGGCTTGGTGTTAAACATGCCTCTCCAAGAAATGCAGATTCATCACCACTATGCCAAACTGATGAAGAGTTATTAAGAAGCTATATGAAAATTACGATAATTAGCAATACCAGTCGATGCGAAGTCATACTGCACCTGTTGTCGTTGTCAGTGGGTGCTCCCTTTCGGAGCTTCCTTGTTCACAAGCATAATATGACTTATTCAGGGCTTTCATTCGCTTCACTAAGTTCATATCTGCGTAAAGCTCGTGCAGCTCATCGTTACTTTTAATTTGTTACTCATGGATGGTATCGGGAAGCACCATAAGTCTCTCGAATATTCCGAGGGCCATATCATCTGCTTTCGTCACTGTTCAAAATTCCTAACAACACATCAGGATAGTTATACTGACGAACCATAATTTTAGTTTACTTGAGAAGCAAAGTACATATCGACATTATCCTTTACACGGATATCTCATATTTATTTGGTATGACTACCAGTAAATTTCATTTGCTTTCCGCTCCGCTAACGACATGCAATTAACAATATTTTGTCGTTTAGGCTCTCAATACTTTTGTAATCGAATGCCACAAGCCACTAATAGGCTGCTTCAATTGTTATCAGACTGCCCCACTAATGACTTAAAGATGAGTTCAATGCCCGCTTGGTCGTGTTCGCATAAATACTACTTAGCGCTTTTAGCGCTTTATTACTACTAGTTTGGCATCGTCTTTGGCAAATCGGACTGTGGAAGGCCGTAATGGAAGGCAAACGAAGTGAGTGGAATGAAGGAAATCACGTTCACAGTTGATTCAAAGTAAAAATTGCAACTAGAAACTTTAATTTAAACTGAAGTTTGCATTCTATAATAACTGATAAGGTTTTATAGCTGCTAGGCTTTGATCTTTAGGAAAGAAAAATTTCAATTTTTTTTATTTCTAGGATATATTTATTTAATATAAGACGGTCTTAACATGATCGTTTCGAAAATAAGCTAATTCCGTGCTACAATTTTACTCACTTATTCGTCAATTGACATTATTGAGTTTTTGTTATATCGATATTTTCCGATAAAAATTAATAAAATTACTAAGCAGTCTACTTCTTTATCACTATTTTGCATGTATATTTATAACAATACAATTTTTAAACTACCTTTAAATTTTACGTTTTAAATTTTTACTTTTACGTTTTTGATAGCCCTATCTATTTTTATTTTCTTTTAATATTTTTGTTTAGTTATTTTGCTTAATTTCAACAAAGCAAAATAAATTTCTTAAGAATTATTTTTAATAAGAAAAGCCCATTAAATTAAAGTTTTTAACTTATTTCAAACCAAAATAACACATTAAAAAATAAGCAAAAGGTAAAATAAAGCTTTTAAAAGAAGCAACAAAAAAATTTAAATTTTTAAAAAATGAATATGAAAACAAAAAACCGTTTTTAAGATTTGATAAAAATTAATTTTTAAATGCAACTAACTGACCCGGCAAACTTCGTTCTGCCCAAAATAGACTTTTACGTTGCGTTCACTTCAAAAATTCTCGGTTCCAACCGTATTTTTATACCTTTCATAAACATGAAATGGTATTATAACTTTGGCCCGATGTTTGTAAGTATGAGAAGAAGAAGAGATAGACCCAGCAATAAGTATACCGAAATGATCAGGGCGATGAGCTGAGTTTATTTAGCCATGTCCGTCTGTCCGTCCGCCCGTCCGTCTGTTTGAACGCAAACTAGTCCGTCAGTTTTAGAGATATGTCGATGAAATTTGGTAAGAGGCAGCCATTTTGTAAAGCATTCATCATTTGTCCTAACCAGCATGATCGGATCAATACAACGCATAGCTCCCATACAATCGATTGTTCCGACAAACGGGGTTTAGCCTATAACTGTTGTAATTAAAAAGCTAGGAACGCAAGTTTGGTACATTATATATATCACCCAGATCGGACCATATAGCTCCAATTTAATCGATAGTTTCGATAAATGGGGGTTGGGTTATGTATCTTTAAATTAACAGTTTTGCAGAGTTTGTACAAATTATGAGTAAGGATCGGACACTTAAAACCGTAATGGGTATTCACGAAAGGTATAAAGTCTTCGGCACAGTCGAAGACATCCCTTTCCTTACTTGTTTTAATCGAAAATTAGCTATTGTTCACAATTTCACTTGTGTATAACATGATACAAATATTTTTTTTTTTAACTATTTATCAATATTGACAATTTGTCAAAAACACAGACTCGGGGGTGATGTTTTTTGAATTCAGTCGCATATTGTCCCACTATGTTTTGATATTTCAACAAAAATCTAGTTTTAGCACCACAAATTCAGTTTGGATGGAAGGTACCAAGCCCGCACTTTCAATAACTCCAAATTTCCGTCGCAAATTTTGTATGGATTTCGTATATCCTTCACCAAGTTTTGATATTCTCCGAAAAATACCTTTAGAAACATGGAGTAAAAATAGTAGGGAATGCCATGCCCCCTTTTCCGAAAACTCATTGATATCGAATATCTCTATACCAATTTCCAGGTCCCTACCATGAACCTTATTAGAGATATTCAGCTTAAAAAATTAAGATTGTATAGGCGGTACCACGCCCCTTTTTCCCATAACTCCCATTTGTTTTCCCGTGAGTATGGTATTGATATCGAATATCTCTATACCAAAAAATATTCACAAAAACAAAATATAATTATTCCTAATCTGAGCTATCAGAGTCAGACAAGCCTGTTTCCGGATTCTCTATTAATAGCAAGTTCCTAACATCCTCGTCCAACATATTTCTTTTTGCAGAGGAAGGCGGCCGCCGTGGTGTGGAGGTAGTGTTGCCGGCCTACCACACCGAAGGTCCATGGTTCGAGCCCTGGTACAGGTAACATCAAAAGTGATTTGAAAAAAAGTTTTTCAAAACCGGGTCGCCCCTCGGCAGTGGTTTGGCCAACTCTCCGAGTGTATTTCTGCCATGACAGGCTTCTCAGCAAAAATTCGTCTCCTTTGTAGATGCCGTTCGGAGTCGGCAAAAAACTGTAGGTCCCACCAATTTGTAGGGAAAATTCAAATCGGCACACCACAAATTGGAAGAGAAGCTTGGCGCAAAAATCTCTTAGGAGGTTTATGATGATATACCTGTTGTATATCGCGCCATAAAGAGAGAGAGAGGAAGCTGCAAAGGATCGTAAGAAACTAAAAGTGCATTTATGGTGTCCTCCATTCTTTTTTTCCTGCAGTTGTTTCTTGTGCTGTAGTCACGTATATATCGGTAGTTTTTGTTTCAAGCTTTAAAGGCTCCCTCGGACATCATACCAAGTGGAAGAGAAAAATGGGCTATAATGTCTTTTCAATGAATCAAAATTCTATGAATAGACGAAGACATGTGAAACCAGGAGTATAACTAAACGAACAAACATTTCGGCAGTTTCCAAAGCGTATGGATCAAATACTTCAGTGTTAATGTCATGACCGCAGGCCAACTTTCGGAATTAAGCATGAATACAACTTTTAAAGCACTGCGTTCTCCAGCTTTGTACAAACTGGAGCTTGCAGCTACCAGCAATGGTTCGGGTGATACTTCTTGTACAAGGTCGGCCACTTTGTCAACTTGTGTTTTAGTAGAAAGCTTTGGAAAATATTTTTTCGGAAGACCAACATCTACTTTAATTAACTGTAGTACTTTATGTTTAGCACAACTCTTCCATCTTTCAAGAAGTAGACAAACTTTCGTAGTCTTCTGCCAACATCGCAATGTTGCTGCCTACTTAGGTTATTACTTTTAAGAACTGTGTCAAAAGCGTAGCTTTCCATAGCAAGAAACTTCTTCCTGGGTATTTCTTCGTCCAGCCATACTAAGTAAAAATCGCGTTTTGCGACTGAGGACATTGTGTCTAAAAAATGATAAATTGAAGGGTGGTAGTAGCGGTTCGAATAAGACATTTTGGACATACAATAAAACACGCTTTCACAAAATGTTAAATTAAGCTTGAATACGCTTGAATTTTATAAATTTCTACTCCACGACATAGAGGAGTACGCCACCAATATCATGTTGTTGATACAATTAAATTCAACTAAGTTTATTAAGTAACACATGCATAAACGGATCAACCATCCATGTACATATTACATATAGTACTAACCTTGATATAAATTGAAACTTTCGAAGTAAACTCTTAAGTAATCATAAGAACGTTCAATAAGGCAAAAAAGTTCGTAAATCACTTGCTAAAAAATATGTCGTGTTTGACAGCTAACAGCTGTTTGTATTTGCTTGGAAGTGGTAATTAACTATCGATTATCAACTAATTGAAGTATGTGTTATCGATAGGAAATGCAAAAATGTTCGCCTTATTAAACTTAAAAAATGAATAAAACGCCGTTACCGCCACCAAATCGCCCACTGTGCCCCGCCCCCATATAGCTCCGCACCCGTTGCTGGGTGATGATAAGGCCTGGCCTTTTCACTTCCTCAAGCACTAGTCCTGTTTTGAATCTCTTCTCAATGCGGACGATCTTAGGCATCCCATTTCTTGGGGTCGTTGGACATTGGTGTCGTTGGATATGTGAGGGTTAAAGTAGAAATATCTTGATCTATTTAGCTTTTTGTTCTTGTTCTTGTTTTTACTACCCTAATAAATGTATGTATACAAAAGTATAGCATATACAGGGTGGCGCAAAAGTAATCCTCCTATCAGAAAATGCTATAAATTTTGCGATTGGCCCCTAAAGTCAGTTCTGTTTTGACATTTGTGTAGTAAACACATGCGAAATACACGTTAATAAACAATGTTACGCTACACTGCTCCAGAACGCGGAATATTGCTGACTATTTATTTGACCAATAATCGGTCGGGGCCAAACGGTTACTGTGAATGGTGAGCGCTACAGAGCAATGATCAACGAGTTCTTTTTGCCGCAACTTGATGAATTGGGATTGGAAAACATGTGGTTCCAACAAGACGGTGCAACAGCACACACTGCACGTGCCACAACCGATATGCTGAACATCGGAAGCTTACTTTTGCGCCACCTTGTATATTGGCTTGTTTTTGATTTGTTTTCTGTTTTTGCTTTAGCAGCTCGTGTGTATGCTTTGGTTTTGGGCTCTTGCTCTGTGTTGACGAGAGCGTTCTGCTAACAATTCGATATCGTTACGAACAAAATGACGATGCCTCGTTTGAAAAGAGCTAACATTTTCAGTCTGAGTAGATGTGTACATACGTTCATCGGTGAGCTCAATTTAAGTATACAGACTTTTGTAGTTGAGTCAGTGATTGTTTAAACGGCGCACGTGTTTGTTAAAAAAACGTTCGGCTCTTGCTGGTACAGTTTTTATAGTAAAAACTGAATTTTTGTCCAATTGAATCAATATTTAAAAAAATGTGTTATATTCAGACCTAAAGTAAATAACACAGAAAACCGGCATCTTATGTGTGTGAAAAAAGTCAAACACTAGCATAACCTCACTTCTTAAATAGTTCTAGTGATGCTATGCACATAAAGGTAGCGAAGAAAATTTGAAATTTGTTGCTTCCAAATTAAAGCGAAAAATAACAGAGAAGGTTCAACACGACGAATATTGGGAAACAGTAAACCTTGAATTCGAAGTTAAGTAATTTAACTCGAAAGACTTTTAATTACCCCCGCTTTAATGCTAATAATACTTGTATTATACTCGGCTGAACTAGTAGACAGAGTATTATAACTTTGCCCACATAACAGGAAATGAAGAAATAGAGAAAAGTAGATCAAAAGCTCTCAAGCAAACAAAATTGCTTTTATTTATTTTTAAAGTGGCGCGTTAACTTACAGTTAACTACCGAATAGCTGTGGCGAGTTAACTGAAGTTTAATCGCCTAATATTGGCGAGTTAAAGTCTATGTAGAAATAACTGGTTGTCTCGTATGCATTGAGCAACAAACTTTAAGCTAAATCAATATTTGGACTGGGTTAAGTCGCCACTGTCAAAATGACCCTTAAAGTTTGCTACTAATATCATCGAATACACCGAAACAAAAAAATACTGCAGAACGAATAGAAACGAATATTATCATGGAACATACAGAAAAAAATAATCTCATGGAACACACAACAACTGATGAAGAAAGTGTAGCACTCGTATTAAACAAACTGAAAAATAATTTTTTTAAACTGTGTAAAGAAAGACAAACAATGGAATGCCTAACATGTGGAAAGGAACTAGCCGGTGTTAAGTCATATAATATAAAGCGACATTACCGCAAAACGCATGGTATCGATATTCAGATCGGAAGTAAAAGAAAACCACGAACGACAAAAAATAAAAAAAATTATAAGCAAGAGATGAAAATGAGAAAAATTTATAAAAAAAAACTTTTGGAACTGGAAAATTGTAAAAAATATAAAAAACATAAAGAGCTACGTAAAACTGATTGTCTTATTTGTGGTAGGCAAATTAGTAGTTTATCCAATTGGGTGATACAAAGACATTTCCGTTTGGTACATAAAATACATCTAGATATAAGAAGTGAAACGTTAAATCCCAACGAAAGTGATGTAGACAATGTAGAAAGTGTAAAAGCAAACAGTTTGTCATGTTTAGACGAGCGGACGACCACCGATAGAAATACATTTTTAAAACTATGCATGGCCTTAGTAGCTGTTAAAGGTGTTTCTGTAAACCTATTTGATGATCATGAAGTTTTCAAAAAACTAATTGCACCACAAGAACAACAATTTCGCACGAATCTCAATTCGTTGGACATTTTAAAATTGATAGAACGCTCCAGTTCAACGTTACCAGATGTTATCAACAACAAAGTCAAAAATAAAATTATAGCACTTATTTTGGATTTAGCAACAGGAATGTATGAGAATGTACTAAACATTAGCATACAGTACATTGACAACTTCAAGATGCATTATAATACATTGGGTAAGTATAGAAAATTTGGTATAAGGACTGGTACAGAAAGTTTTGCAAATTTATAACTCCCCATAAAATGTTTAGTAATGACACAGTAAGCTTTGGGCAACTTGGTTTTTGAACTATTGTTTTATTGCATTTTCAAAACTGTGTCGATTTTTAAAGGCAAGTAAATAGCGCGAAAAAAATGAGTTTGTACGAAGAGCTACGAAAAAAGCCTTGCACATTTCGAATTAGGAAAAGTGGCTCGCTGAAAGACAAGCCAAAAAGTGGCTGCCCAAAAGGCTCATCAGGCGTCTAGCTTTAGAATTGTGTAGTAGCCATAATTAGGAAGAACCGCTCCATGTGAGATTTTGCCAAAAAAGCTAAAGCTACACATCTTGAGATAAATCGTATCAAGAACAGAAATGGTATTAAAACATACAAAGAGAGAAGAGTTCCGAGAGCGTGAAAAATTCCACAAAAAGCATTTCCCTTGCACGTAATTTGTATGACACGCAATTATTAAACAAAAACTTTTGCGTGGTTATAGGCGATGGAACCTATTTGAAAATGGACTTGAAGGACATAAACGGGTAACCAGTTTTATTGCTTTCAGCCAGGAGAAGACATTCCAGATTCGGAAAAAAACCATCCAGATAGAAAAGTTTGGTAGACAACTTTCAGTTTCGCAAGCCATTTGTGAATGTGGTCATAGATCCACACCATCCATTAATATTGACATTTATGTGAAGGAGTGTTTTCACTTTCCACGTCACCATCAGGGCCCAACTATATTCTGCCCGGATTCGGCTCTAGCACATTACACCAATATTATCCAGCAAAGGTTCGAAAGCCACTAAAGATGGGGAACCGAGCAAAACTGTAAATGAGATAAAAAGATTGGTCAAAGAGCATCGAAAAAAGTAGCTAAAAACTTTGTAAAAAACTTGATAAGGGGGTTTTCAGGAAAAGTGCGGGCGTACGGACAGAAGTGAATTAATTGACATAATTTTTTTTGTTTTAATATTATTACATACTTTTATTTCGATATTAAAAAAATCAGAAACATTTTTTTATTCTGTAGCAGTCCTTATTTCGAGGAGGATTACTCCATCTCCGAATGACCGTTCGCAGAGCTTTATTTTGAAAAACGTCCTAATTCAGCTGGAAATGTATTGAATTTACATTGAGTTAGTGAGTTTTTGAAACAAATTCTGAGATAAGGCATTTTTTAATCGCTTGCTGTTCTAGAGTGATCTACCACTTCTTTCTAATTACCGTGTATAGCCATCATCAAGTTGGAGAAGTCAATAGCGGATGTTAGAGACGTTGTACTGAATTGTCTTGCAAATTATGGAATCACCACAAATCAAGTACATTTTTATGTGGCTGAAGTAACAACGAAGGCTGCGCAAGACGAATGCTTTAGCGAAGATGAAACAACCAAAGAGCCCGGCAGCACAATAAACGATGCCAAACAACTATTCACCAACTTAACTACAGAGTTTCGTGAAATAAAAGTCATAAGGAGTGTTATACAGTTAACTGTGGCTGAGGTGCTAGCAAACATAGCATTCGAAATAAATAAATGTAGAGATCTAGTAAGAGAATTAAAGTCAATGCTTGTTGGTCAACCGCATGATCTAATACTAGGCAATGTTACAAATTGGATTTCCACTTATAAAATGTTAAAATCTCTATTAGATAACAGAGTATATCTAGAAAAAGAACTCCCTATGAATTTGAAAATGGTAGAAAATCAAAAAAATTGGGATTTCATCACCGATATAGTTAATGCATTGACGCCAATAGTTAAGCTCAATAACCAATTGAAGAATGAACAATACATTTTTGGCGATTTTTATAGAGATTGGTTAAATTGCGAAATTGAATTGGAAGAACTCTTACGAACTTCATTCTATGCACAATCTTTTCTTCAATATATGCATAAATATAAACAAGAGCTACTGCAGGATGAAACATTTTTATCCGCTATTTATTTAGATCCACGTTTTAACTTTTCTAATTCGGTAATGCTTAACGAGGACCAAAAACATAAAGCTGAGGTAATTCTGCAAAGTTAAGACACATTGTACTTGAACTAGATTGAATTGATTCGATGTGACATGACGAATGCGTTTTAATTTTCCATTGGAAAATCTTCAGCGTCAGAGCTTCTTGTTCGTCATTGTCCATGATGCCAAGCCGTACATCAGGATAGAGATCACCCTTGCTGGTTAGGGGGTTAGAATATGCCCGAGGTAGGTATGCCTGCGTAAGCATCGACTAAATTCCACGAAATCGCTACCACGGCAGTCGGGCGGGCACCGCATTTATTTCCTGCAAAGGGCTGTCAACTTCAGTGTAACCCTGTTTGGTTCATCACGTCCCATTCCATCAATGGCTGCGCGGACTGGGCAGGGCGAGAGACTTATTTAGAGTGATCTTTGTACGGCGAGGCAGGACTTAACAAGGTCGGGCGTAATTATTTTCGTTCTTGTCGTTAGTTCAAACCCCATTCTCTCACAGTTTTAAATTTGTAACTTCCAACTCTCTTATTATGGGTATTTTCCAGGATTCGGCGTATCGTAAATATATGCTCGCTTGTATACCACGCTGATAAGGTACAGTCGTGTTCGATTTGCGGGATCGCCGCAGCATACTTAAGTTCACTTACATATTGCTCTCGTCATATATTCACTGCTGGAATAATCATATGCTTTATCAGAGTTCTTGCTTGTTTTTCAACAATTGTTCGCCTACTTCTTTGAACGGCTCGGTACATAGTTTCTCGACATTTTATCACTTTTGAGACGAGTTATTGCCATCGTCACTTTATCATATTCGGGGTTTTCCATCGTCGAAAAAAGTTTATCAAATTTGTTTAATAAAAAATTCAATCGTCCGAATCGATTCAGTTCAATTTGACTCAATTACACCAAATTTATCTAATCAGGTTTATACCATTTATTCTGTATTTTGAAATTTTTTTGCAGGCACATTTAACTAAACTTTATAAAATAATACATACACAATTAAAAAATAAATCACAAACTTTACAAAACGTAGGATATGATTCCGTAAACCCTACACTTGTTTTACCCAGTACTTTTGCTGAATCTGCACAAAGTATTTTATCTTCCATAAAATGTGAAGAAGAAACATTACTCACAACATTATATGATTCTGAAACAACGGACATGATGGTACCGACAATAAAACAAGAAGAATTCGTAGAAAACACATCAACTACAGCATCTTATGAAACTGCCGAAATCGTTGAGCAAGAGACTTCAACATCAAATAAAGTCTATGACAAACTAACTCAACGGATAAAGAAATTAAACGCTAAATCAACAGGAATTGATAAATCTCTTCAAAGTTTCAAACAAAAGCTGATTTGCTTATTATCTGATAAACCAATGCTTCAACTAAACGAAAATGTGCTGCAATATTGGATGATCAAGAACAAAGATACTGATATTACCAAGATTTTGGAAGCCGCTTTCGCGGTACCAGTTACTCAAGTCACTGTTGGCAGAGCTGCAAAGTGTTTGGACGAAGGTGTATTTCAGCATGATATGTTGCTAATAAAATATAACTTTCAAGAAATCAGTGATATACGCGCTAAACTGTGAATAAATTTGATGTCTATATATAAACTTAAAATAATTAAAAAAATATTTAATTTTTGTTTTCTAAGATAACTATTTTATTTATAAGAAATACTTTTTTTTTTTTTTGTAAGTTTATCGAGCTCAATACCAGTTGATAATAATTCTTAGTTAATTATTATTATTTTTGATTAGAGGAAAAATTTAATGCAACAAACATATACAGGCTATAGTTATAGTACTATTTCGAAAATAGCCACGATTTCTCGTCACACTAATTAATTAATAAATACAATTACAAAATAATTATGTAACTTAAAGGAAGGCACTAGTAACTTGGACTATCGGCCAGCTTGACTAAAATAAAATTTGGACTTTTAATGAAAATGAAATCTCATTCAAAAAAAAAATTCTAGTCGTAAAGGAGTTTGACTATCCTTAAGGCCTGTTTACTCAATGTCTGGTTACGATAAACTTTATCACATGATAACCTAACCATGGCTTGCTTTGTTTACACAAAAGTCTGATTTAGTTATCATGATAAAGTTGGTCATTGTGAACGTTTTTGCAAAAAAATTCACAAAAGTTGCATTGTGAACGAATAAAAAGTGACAGCTGCTCTGTTTTCAATCTTAAACGAACCATTTTGGCGTACAAATTTCGATTATGATATTTCTTTATATGGATATTATTATATTTTTAAACTCCATTACTTGCAGAGCTTGTTAGCAAAACAATTTATCACAAAATCAGAATTTTACTTTCAGCTGTCACTTTTTGTTTTTCTAAGCACATAATCATAGGTCCATCCTTTGATAACTCTTATCAAAAGATAATCAGACATTGAGGTTTTTGGACCAACCTCTTATAAAGTCTTGATTAAGCAGTTAATCAGACATTGAGTAAACGGCCCTATATCTTCAGTGCTTAGTAAGGTATTTACTGCATTCAAATATTAATGCAGCCTGACCATGTCTGATATATATGCTTTAAGTGAGTTGATCAATTCATAAGTTTATATAATTAATACATTGAAGTGATTTCATGTGAACCCTTTATGTCCTTTTTAGATACTTCGAAGCAAAGTATATTAAGCAAAATAGTAGTGAACTTGACAGTTCTCTCTTTTCTGCGTCTTGCGTCAAATAAAAAATGTTATTAACCCATTATGTTTAAAAATTTGTTATTTTAATCGAGAGTGAGAAGAAATAACACTTTATGTTAGCAAGAAATGTCGAGAAACTAAGTGGAGAAGGAAATTTTAAAACGGCTGTAACATAGTGATTAAATGTTGCCTCTGCCAGTACTGGAATATTTTCAAAAAGTTATGGTAGGGACTAGGGAATAGATGCGATATTTTCAGAAATAAGATCGATTCGTTATCGATGAAACTCTTGAATAAAACGAAATGTATGAATATGGTTTGACTACATTGCTGGATATATAATCGGAAAACTGGATCTTACCCTTATGAGGAAGAAAATTCATCTTTACGGCTGGATAAACAAGAGAGAATATGTAAGTTTTGATAATCCTAAGCATGCATTTTCAAATAAAATAAACAAAATTTTATGAGAAACCAAGTCCTTATCCACCAGTTTTTTAACACCGTGGGGGCCTCTTTCCTACGGTGCCACCTGTGAGAGAGTCGACAAATATTCTATACTCGCCATTATCATAATGAAATGGTCCTTAAATACGTAGTTGCCAAAATAGCAATTGGTGGCAAAAGTAACTCCGTTTCATTTCTGGGTTGGAGCTTTTTTAGTTGGTAATGCTGGTTCCCAAATAGCGTCTTTCCCAATATTGATCATTTTGCGGCTTCAGCAGATGTGATCTAATTTTTTAATAAAAAAATTGTATGGTACCCAAATATTGGGCTCAGGCGGCAAAGTTAATACGCTTGTTTATATTTTTTGAAGTAAGAATTCCTACACAAACAAAACATATCAATTACCCAACAAGCAAAGTAAACTTAAAATAAATCTTTAAAAGGCTTTCCGAAATAAGTATTAAGGTTACAAAATTCAGATTTTTCGTTTATAAAACGTTTGAAAATAATCGAAAATCGACACTGATGATGGCACAACGCCGAAACCGGTTTGTCTCAAAACCAAATTTGACAAGGGATGACGAAAAATCGTTCCAATATACATCAATAATCGTTGTGTAATTGAATCGACACGTTGATAAAAAGCTTATTAATTTAAACCTATAAAAAAGATTTCAAAGAAAGCTTTCTAAAAGTTTTTTTTTTGAAACTTTATTCAAACCATGACTTTATTCAAGCCATGATTTTTGATTTTTCGCCGTTATTCTCGTATAAAATTTTGTTTGAAAAGAATTGGAAATGTTTTAAGTTGAAAAGAAAAAAACTGGCAAATAGTTTTTTTTTGAATTTTTATAAACATTTGTATTTCACTTTTAAATTGAAATTATTTGTAACAGCTTTTTCTTAAAGTTTATAAAAAGTTTACTTGAAACTTCCAAATAAATTAAAACTGAATAGCTTACATATCGCTTATTGTAGCAAGTTTGCTTTAAATTGTATTGAAAAACATTTACAGAAATGATTGTTGGGTTCTACCTTGTTTAATTTTCCTTGCTTCGAAGTATAATTTTGAATTTTTCTCTGCAATAAATGTGTTGAAATAAGTTTTTTTTTTTTTTAAATTTGTTATTTCAATATGTTATGTTTAACGGGCACTCCATAAATGAAATGTCAAACAAACGATTGAAAGTACAGTTTACCATTTAAATTCAGGTCTGGAGTTGTCAGACGTTTTGATTGTTATACAATTTTCATACATACAAATAACTCATAGGTTCTTCTCGATTGCAGTAATTTTCGGTTTTAAGTTTCTGAGTATTGTTTTTCCATTTTCTTCAGACTGACGTAAGTTTTTACTATAAGGCTTGTAGTATATCAGGACATTTTGTGGAATTTTACTGATCATCTTTTGTGGCCTTCTAAAACTAAATTTTGGCTTATTTGAATATATATTTCGGGCTTTTTTGAACCAATCTATTACCCCAAAATATTTGAATTTGAAGTATGGTTATTTACAATTTTTTTGTTGTTATGTAAGATCTGGAATAAAAATAATAAAAATACGACACCGTCGTCTCCAAATTACTATGTTTTTCCTTTTTCGTTCAATAAAGCTCTTGCAGGTAAAAAAAATTTTCATTGTCAATTTGTTAGTGTAAATTTCTTTATCTTACTAAAGTGCCTGAGCTTCATCTCGTAGGGCTTTTGCTTTGCACCAGGGATTTGTGCTTATACGTATTTTTTGTCTTCGCATGGATGATCGTTCAGCTGAATTTGCGTGGTGTAGTTTTATAAGTTTTTCTGCCCGAGTCAACGCAAACCGGGGATGTTGAAACTGTTTTTACAATTATAACCATGCAAATATTTCAGCTTATGATTTTAATAACTCTATATTGTGACTTCGAATACGCCTTACAGCTGTCGTATTGATTTGTGGAAGTGAACAACTCTGTTCGTGAGTGTTGTTTCAATAAAGGGGAGGAATTACAGAGCAGTAGCGAATACGAATAATGGCGTGCTCAACAGCACAGTTCACTTTCGGTGTGTGAGTAACGGCATAATGCGCCAAGTAGATACAATACGGCAATACGATGAAAAAACTGACAGCTAAGTAGAATGCGAGTGTTGGCGCGCGTGCCAATAGATTCGACGAATACGGCAAAGTAGATTTTGCTCTAAATTTTAACGTATGACGAATACGTCGACGGTGAAGTACCGTTTATGCTTTGCGCACAAAATGCTGAAGCGAGGTAAAGCAGTGCGCTTTATAGATTAGTTGTGCACGACGAAGGGTTAATACTTTTGCTTTTGTGACTATTCGCTCGTGTGCTTGCTTCGATTCATTCGGTTGGCTCACGAGAGTATTCTTTTGAGGAATATGTATACGATACAACACACACACACACTCACATACAAATTGAATGCTATATGGGGCGATGTATATATAAATTTGTATATGTGTATTATATGCATGAAAAGAGCAGAGCTGCTCATGTTTGCTTATATGAAGAAATATGTATGTGTATATTATATTTAGAGAAGCGTTCATCGGCGTGCTTTGCTTGGGTAGACACACAATTGTAGTTGCCTGAGTAATTTTGTAAACAGCACACGTGTTTTTTTTTCAACAATTTCGCTATATTTCATTATACGGTTTGAGTAAAAATATAATTTGCAATCATAAAAAAAAATATTTTTGAAATGTAACTAGTGGTTCTGCAAATTTTAGAACTATTAATAAAATAATTGCAATCACATAAACTCAACTCTGCACAACGCTCACAATGGAAAATAACTTTTATAAATTATACAAAGAAACCAAATCAATGGAATGTCTAACATGTGGAAAGAAATTGTCTGGCTCTAATTCGCATAATATGAAGCGACATTACAAGCTAATGCATCGCATGGATATACCTTTAGTACGTAGAAAAAGAAAATTCAATGACAAGGGCGAACTGGTGTATGAAAAAACACAACAAGAGTTGAATATAAACGAAATAGATCAACAGATAAAAATTGAAAACACCGAACCCAATATAAAACACGTTATGCCAACAGAAAATACAACTGAACTCAGAACTACTGACCAAATGCCAACTGAAAAAGTGGCAACAATTTTTGATAAAAGAATTTTAGAACTGGAAGGTTGTAAAAAATTTGTAAAACATAAAGAACTTAATAAAACAGAATGTCTTGTTTGTGGCAGACATTTAAGCGGCATATCCAGTTCAAATATAAGACGTCATTTTCATTTAGTACATAATATAGAAATAAGTACTAAAGCTAACTCTAAATATAGTACTAGCACAACATCATCTCATATTACAACTGTAACTAATGAAGAAGATAATAGTACGGAATCTTTGGAATCCTATTCAGCAAAACGTCTAAAGTTAAATCACTCGACGGCATCAAATAATGCTTTCGCAACTATTGATTGTAATCGGTTTTTAAAATGCTGCATCGGCTTAGTGGCGGTTAAAGGTATATCAGCTAGCATATTTGATGATGATGAATTTTTTAAAATACTAATTGCACCACAAGAACAAAAATTTGGCACAAATTTGAATTCGGATGATATTTCCACCTTGCTACAAAGTGCGAGCTTAACGGCACGAGATGTTATTATAAGCAAAATGAAGAACAAAATTATATCACTCAAAATGGATTTAGCAACAGAAGCGAATACTAAATTACTCAACATTAGTGTACAGTACATTGATCATTTCAAGATATGCCATAATACTTTGGGTAAGTTAAATGTTATCGAATGTTTCTAGAGTATTGAAGACGACAGGGCCCGAATCACGGTAGTCGTAAACGAGAGAAATTTCTGGAATTTTATGATTTCTGGATCACGGCACTCGCTAACGAGCGAAATTGCTAAGAATTTGAAATTTGTCATTAAATAGCGAGCGAGTGTTAATACATATCGAGCGAAATGTCATTCGTTAGCTAATTGTCAATCAAGCTGTAGGCATTTCGAACCAATATTTTGAAGAAAATAGCAAAATGTAACGAGAATAGCTAAAATGTAGGCTACTTTTTTATAGACATAGGTGTTTTATATATTTGGGGACAGGGTAAACCTATAAATGATTTATGTTTATTATTTATTAAATCGGTACCAACATTTTTCTCTTAAGCTGCTTTAGGTAAGTCAAGGGATTGCTTTGGTCGCAAACTCTGCACCTTATTACTCGTTGGTGATGCTCCTCGTCTGAATCTGACGAGTTTGGGTAAAAAAATAACACAGGATGCATTTTAAAGCCTGAAAAAATTCAATTTCATTACAAATATTGAAATAGTTACTTTCGCTTTCAATACAAATATCTTTTTTTTTTGTTTATTTTCGCTTTTCTTACATTTTCTTTACGTCGCTCAGAGAAGAAACAGAGATGTTATTGCTAACAAATTTCTGCTCGTTGAGTGCGGAACCTGCCCATTCGCGACATGTTGCGAAATTTTACTCTATGCGATCGCTCGCTCGTTTGCGACTGTCGCGATTCGGGCCCAAGCTCGGTTATTTCGAAGTATTCATAAATTAGATAAAGTGTACGGTTTTAGCTGTGTTAGATACTGAACTGGCTATGATGCTCCTGTTTGGACTTGACAAGATTGCTATCTAAACCGATATACGTATTTTTGGTCGAGAGCTCCGAATTTATTTCCAGGAAATTTGCGCATCGGAGCGTATCTTAGCCTGTTGGTTATGCGAAGGTCGCGCTCATGTGAGGGTTCCTATCTGTATGGCACAAGTGTTTGATCTTATCATTGATGTCAAAGAGATCTGTTGGAGCTGTCTTGGATAGTGCGGCTGATTTGGATCCTTTCCCTTTTTTTATAACTTTTTTTGTATGTTTTTCGAGCTCAAGACCAGTTGTTGATAATTATTAATATTTTAATTTCTGGCCAGCCTAGTTTGTATATTTTGGTATTTCAGTACGGGGATTTCTTTAGAACCACTCAAAAATACCACGCCAGTATTTATATATCTTATTACTTGTCTTAGCCTCGTGCTCAACCAGGAAGTGATACATACACCAAATGATTATGGGGATACAGCACGTTTGGAGCGTGTTAGTTCATGGAAAGTGGGATGAGTACACATACACATATTTCTCAGCTACTTCCGCTGTATTATATATAATCCACGTCGATATCATTTCAAATTAAATTTAGTACAATTTCAACAAAAATTTCGAAACAGTTTTCTTAGTTTTAAAATTTTTTGCAGATGATTCCTCCTGAGTTCAATCGCTATAAGCTCAAACAAACAAAACTGTTTACAAATGCCGCAATACAAATTCACGAGTTAGGTGACTCCACTGTACAAAACTTGAAAATAACTGCCCTGCATTACTTGCTTACTGCCTTTCATAGTCCGACGGGGTGCTACCTTACACATCTAAAAGCTTCTAGATTGTTCGCTCTTCGTGCTCTCGAAGGGTCGCTGTTATGTATTGCCATTTTCTCTTTGCCCATCTCGTTTCTTCCTACATACATACATAAGTGCAGTTCGTTGGGTTACCTAGTGGTTGGAGTGTTATTGAGTTAGGAATGGTACGTATGTACTTGAGAACATTCGCCACAATGCATACAATATTACTTTCAATACTTTACAAATATTCTATAACGCTTCAATAGATATCATCCAGTTCGATAAAGAGGAAACTGATTTTAAAGCCATGGTACTCAGATGCCTCGAAAGTTATGAAATCAACAAGGATCAAGTATATTGTTATATGACTGAAATTACGTCCAAGGAACAAAACAAAGAAATAGTCGGCGAATCCACTACCATAATGAACGATGCCAAACAGCTACTCACGCCCTTAACTACAGAGCTTCATGAAGTAAAAAGCGCTAACAGCATTATACAATTAACTGTTTCTGATGTTTTAACGAAAATCGAAACAAACCTAAATCAGTACAGAATACTGGAAAGAAAATTGCAAACAATGTTTGATTGCTATCAAGATGGTTTTATATTAGATAATGCCACCAATTGGCTTTCTACATATAAAATGCTGGAATCTTTACGAGATAATACGACCTATTTAGAGGAAGAGTGCGTTACAAAAACTGATAGTTTGGAAAATAATTTGGATTTGAACTTTGTAACAGATCTTATCACATCATTGACCCCACTAGTTAATCTCAATAAGCAGCTGAACAATGAGCAATATATCTTTGGTGATTTTTATAGAGATTGGTTAAACTGCGAAATTGAATTGGAAGAACTTTTTTCAAGCTCATTGCTTTCACGCCTAATTCTGAAATCGATGCAAAAACACAAACAGGAGCTACTCAAAGATGAAAAATTTTTGGCTGCACTTTATTTAGATCCACGTTTTAATTTTTGTAATTCGGTAATGCTTAGCGAAGAGCAAAAACGTAAAGCTGAGGTAATAATTTAAGATAAACAATCACCACTAACACGAATTTCAATCGAAGTGACCAATAAACTGCACTGTGGAGTCGTCTTAATCAAGAGTTGACTATCAGCTAGGAACACAAATTTTTATTCGATGATATATCATACATATGTTTTTTGAAATCGGTGTTCTACAACGATGTCATTGGGGATAAAATCGATATCACGTCGTATTTTCTTCTACAACAGCTATTAGTCAACAAAACGACTCTACAAAGAGGTCGACGGACAATAATTGAAATTTGTATTAATGGCGATGAAACAGTTTTAATTAATTTATGATTCATTATTAACTTTTTTTATAGGGGCATTTGGTCAAACAATATAAGCTAATACAAACAACATTTAAAAATCATACTCCACCCTTACTGACAACAACAACAAATATTGATGAAAATTCGTCACTCCTCGTACCAACAATTAAATCTGAAGATGAACCTTCTACATCGAAAAAAGCTTACGATAAATTAGCGCAGCGTATCATGAATTTATCTGCTAATCTAAATGATACTGATGAACCTCAACGGAAATTTAAACAGAAATTAATGTTTTTGTTATCCACAAAAATGATGGCACCACTTGACACGAATGTTTTGGACTATTGGAAGAACACTAATTTTGATGCTGATATTACTGCCATATTGGAAGCAGCACTGAACGTACCAGTTACACAAGTCACCATTGGTAGGGCAGCAAATACTTTATGGTACTCGAATGAAGATATAATTGATCGTGATCTTTTCTTAACCAAATACAACTTTAAAGAAATTAACGAGAACTATGTGGAGTTGTGATTGCATTGGAAGCGAATTTAAATAAAAAAGTTAATTATTTTCTTGTTTGTGTCTAAGAAAATGTTTATAATAATATTATAATAAAAACTTAATTACAAAAAAGCAAATGAAATTGTATTGGTTTATACAAGAACTAGCATACCCGGTCACGCTTCGCTTCGTCTTAGAACTTATAATAAACTGAGTCTAGTTTTAATCATTGTATCTCTGAGACCAGCTGAGATATGGAACTTAATCTCTCATTAGCACCTTTCGTTTGATACCCATATTGTACTAACGCATTTTGAGTCATCCTGGTCCAAATATGGGCCGCTAACGCCGAAACCGGTGAAGGTATCGAAATAATAGATGTCTTAAGTTTTAAGTTGGACGTCTAGTACTGCAACAGTGAAAGTTCCATTCAATTCTATATAGCAGTTTTTAAGTGATGCGCGACCAAACATGCAGACAGATAGACAAAAATTTTCAAAACGGTTGATTTTGATTCTATTGGCTTAATAATGATCGAATGAGAAAAATCGATGGGAGGGAGTTTTCTAAAATATCTGCAATGTGCGAGGCTTTGCCAAGCACCAAAATAAAATCAGTAATAGTAAAATATGCTCTATATTTAAAGACTATCTATTATGTGCAGACAAAGGCACGTTACAATTTTATTATGTGTATAACAATATTTTGAGCCAACTTGTACTGCCACCACTGTAAACAGGGCGAATAAAATATCTTTGCGTTCAGACAGATCCTAAACTGTAAAGCTGTACATATAACAACACTTTAGCGAAAATCCCAATCAATTACATGCAGCGGGTTTCGATTGATGCAAGAACAAACATATAGACAGACAGACAAAAATCTTTAAAACTGTAGTTGTGGCTGCTAAAAACTACCGTTTGCATCATTATGTAATATCTAAAATGTGCCTCAGCTTTGGGAAATTTAATTTGGGGAGTAGGGAATTCAACTTTGTGCCAGAGTTTGTTCTTAGATTTTATATAAAGCCCTATAGTTTCGCAAGTTCTCTTGATTAAATGTTTTGAGAGCAAAATAACAACCACCTACAGCGGGCGGAAGAACGAACAGTACAAGTCTTCAAAAGTTTTTCCCGGAAGTGTGAAGCGAACCCGCACTCCTGCGTTGATGATCAATCGCTTTAACAGCATCGGCCACCAGGCACTGCTTAGACTTGACTTCTCCGAAGATTTAGGGGACTGTTACCGGTGTGAACAGTCCTTTCCGGATAAGGATGCGGCATGCTCCGGTACTAGTAGCTTCTGGTCCTAGACGAACCTTTGAGTCTGTGGATTTTAGTTCCCTTTTACGACCCGCTGGGATGAAAAAAAAATTATCGTTTTATTTATTCATTCATTGCGCCCAGCTAGTTCACCGCTTTAGCTCGTAGTTACGCTTAAACGCCTAAATCACAGGTTTGGTATGCCACTTAGGACCGGGTGTTATAAATATTTTAATGTGTCAAATAAATCACAATTTTATTCCTCACCCTTTTTTGCAGTTACATACATGAGTTTTGCTCGGCCCAATCGTTTGTATGCTAAAATTTAGTGTCAACCAATTTTACTATTAAAGGCACAACCTAAGCGGCGAGTTTCCTATTTCAACTTATTTATGCAATAACGTGGATGTGTTGCTCTAGTTGCTGTGTTCTTGCTGCTATTTGGTTTTGTATTTCGTTCGATGAGCCAATACGCGACTAGCAGGTCAGCTTCGTACAATAGGCCCAAAGCGAAAAGAGTTAAGCAAAATATTTGCAATGAATTTATGTTTTTGAGGATGTGGAAAGTGCGTATTCTCACTAAAGCGATCCAGCGAGAGCGCAAGAACAACTAGTATGGTGTTGAGTGTCGCTCCGCCTTGGAAAAGAAGAACGCTGCTTACAGGGCCACGTTGCAAATGGGCGCAAACTGCAGTGTAAGTGAGCGCTATCGCGTCGAAAAGCGACGCCCTTGTAGAAAAAAGAATCGTAAGGTCGAAAGGCGTCAGTGCGAGGATGGCAATACACGAGCAGCAGACTAAGTAAATTCTACCCTCGACGAACAAAAATCGGCTCTATGATATATTCATCATGCCTATCCTCATTAACTGATCGGAATGCTAGTGAGCTCAAGAAGATGAGATGCGACCGATTGGGATAGACGCAATTGATTGATTTTGCCCCCGACCAGCAGTTAGAGCTACACGTCTTTTGCCTCTGAAGAGGCTTATTGTCCCAACCTCTAAGTTCGAACCACCGTCGGCACCCACGTCTTCTCTCACCTGTTAGTGTCGAAAGGCAAAGTTTCTTTTCGCTTTTACTAGCCAAACTAGTCGCATTAGTGCGACCTCACCTCGACCTCACTCAAAGAAAATTAATCATGTTTTTGGACTTGGAAATCATTTTAGCCCAGCTCGTGAATCCACCTCAATCATGGAAAACCTATGTCTCTGATTGAACCGCTCAGATCCTAGACCTCGTAGGAAATGCCCCTTGGCGACAAGTGCGAAGCAAAGACAACACGCGAATATGGGACCCATAGACTACCCCCGTCGATCTCGCCAACTCTTCAGTCTGGTGGAACGGTCCAGAGTGGCTTTTAAAACCCCCCAAGATAAGCCTCAACCGACGGTCAGAAACATCAACCTCCACAGAGTTGCGTCGAATAGATTTTTCTTCTCCCACCCTCGGGCATTACGCGTAATAGCAAGTTTGTAAGCCAACTAAAGGATGTAAATTCGTGAAGAGAATTCTCTGGAAGGAAATTCAAGCTGTACGCAGATATGATCATAGTGCAACGGATGAAAGCCCAACGACTTCATTGGCTAGGTCATGTTATGCGTATGGATAAAAACACTCCGATCCACAAAATTTTCCCATCGACACCTCCCACTGAGTTGAAAAAAACAGCTGGATAATGACTTGACTTCCGGTGGTGTCTCTAATTGGCGTCAGTTATCGCTGAAAAGGTATGGGTAGCGTGTTTCAAAGTACAACGTCCCACATCGTCTGGGCGGCTAAAATCTGCAACAGATCCAATCAAACCACACGATCATATGTATAACTAACATTATTGAATTTTGCCCCATTGTGCGTCGCAGCCACCCACCTAACCTCTACTCTGACTGACACACCATCCTCTAAATGTCGTCTTGCTCATGCCTTCATTAACGTTGTATGCATCCATAGCATAGGAAATTTATTTCTGTATTCACTTTTTTAGTTTAACCGGTCTGAGCACAGCCGATACACATTGTATCGGGGTGGCGGAGGTATTTTTTTGCCGGCTTAAATTTTTTGCTATTTCTATTTATGTATGTAGACTTGACACAGTTCGTGAGTTTTTCAGTTTTTGTTAAAAATTTACATACGTCTAAATGTGCCTAAGTAACCGTTTCCCCTTCCGCTACGTTCTCATTTTGGTGTGGCATGGCATCGCTGTGGACTTTTTGGCTTTGACCCGTTGGGGTTTATGGCGGTTGTTCGGTGCGTTTATTGTTTGCTGAAAACTCAACAAAATATATAGATGCGGTACCCACTTAAGAGTATTTACATACACCGACTTGATATTGTTTGCTACCCCGATATACATTTTGACACTAAAATATTCCGAACAACATTTGGCGCATCGACTTAGGTAGCAATGGGCGTATACAGAGGGGAGTGGATGAGATCTCTACACCACGCACGACTTACTGTGAACTTTTTTAACTCTAACGGGCTCTAGTTACTCTGTTTTGGGGTAACTATTGAAAACAGTCCCTCGAATTTGTCGCCAGACTTACTGTAGAGGGATGACGCTGCTAATCACGTGAGCTGAAATGGGCAGAGTTTTCTTACCCCTACACTTGATAATTGTAGTCAAAGATCAACTGTAAAAGCTTCAGTGGATGGCATACCAATGCACAGGCTAAATATAAAATTTCTATCGTCCAGGGTAGCAGAAGTACTAAGGCCCATCAACACTTCTCTGTTTCCATTCAAGCCCATTCTATCGCCTACCTCAGATAGTCTTAAAGGTGACAGCAAAAATCACAATGGCAACTGATACATTTTAGAAAGTCGCAAGAACAAGTATTCTTTTTCCTATGATCGAAACTTGTCTACGCCTCTGTAAGCTGCTCTTATAGGTTTCGTTTTGATGGAAATTTTGTTGGCGACTTATTTGGCGACATGTAGATAAAATTTGGCGATTTTGGTGACTTTTAAGGGAGAATCTGTCGACGTCTTTAAAAAAAATACTCGAAACCCTGGCGGCAGTGATTTGAAACTCAATGAAACGAAAAAATGTGATAACAACACAAAAACAGTTGGATGCTTATTGCCGCTTTGCCTTTTGCAACTATGAAGATATCTATGCACATGGCCCTACCGGAAATTCAGTCTTAAAATAATGGCAAAGGAAAGATTGGCCGTTTATTTATTCTCTCAGAGCCTGCGAAAGAAAAGCAGAGATCATAACACTCAAGCTACGAATACCTTATATAAAATTGAAGCATGGGCGGAGAGCAATTGATTTGATAGGTGAAATTCAAATGATGTATTGGAACCGACATGAAAAAATTGCCGAAATAGCCATCTTAGGTTCAGGATCTTCAATTAAAAAGAGTAATATCCTCGTCGAATTTTCAAATTCTTTCAACGAGGTGAATGGATAATCAGAACGCCTTAAGCATTACTAATTTTGAAGTAGTAGCTGACGGTTAAAAATTTGGGCTTAGATTTGAAGCTTTTTGGACTTCATATTGACTGTTGAATGGAAGATCACCTTGTTTCAAAATATTTTTGAAAAGTGCACTGTTTCAAAATTTGGTTGAAGAACGTCCTGTTAAATTTTTTTTCAGCAACGCACTATCTCAGAATTTATTCAAAACGTCCCATCTGATAAAAAAATGTGTTAAATTTTCGTTCTGATAGGTTATTTTTAAAAACGTTCAGAAATGGGGCGCTCTCTTAAAATATTTTAAAATAGGGCGATCTTCCACTTAGCCGTCGATATATGACCAAAGCAATTTAGTTTGAAAAGGAAACTAATCGAGTTTTCCAGAAAATGAGTGCGACGATTTAATTTTAATCCAAAAATGTTTTACCAATTCAACAAAAAAAAAAAAAATTGTGTTGCCATGATTCGGAGCTACGGTACACATACAAATATATACGCCAATATTCATAAAAAATAAAATTGGCTTATAAAGCTTTTTAAAGTGACATTTCCATAAAAATTTTGAATTATAAGAGCTTTTTAAACCTTTTTTTATTTTTTATGAATAGGGGGGTTAAGTATAATTCAATGGTTTGAAAAGCTTTGAGATAAAAGAGCAAAACAAAATTATTTCTGCTCTTATCGGCAGAACGTTTAAATTAATTTGGTATAATTCAAATAAAGTTTAAGATGAAATACTTCTTATTCACTTAAGTTCTACGAACCCAAAGAAATTCCATATTCAGTTGAAAGGTCTAAACCTTTTATTACAAAAAAATTTACAAATTTGCCTAACCCATTGAATAGTATCCGATTTCAGCCCAAATTTTTAACCATGTACAATTCAAAAGACAATTTGCCATCTACCATAGATCAATTACGGATTCCGTATTGTTAGACCATACATCGAACTTAATGCATAACAACTGAAGTAAAATTTCTTATGTGGTAGATGTAACTGTTTGTGAAACCAGATAAGACCATGAGATAACAGTCGTAAATAAGAGAAATTTGTATTTCACCCAATCAACCAGTAAATATTATTGAATATATACCTGAATGTTTAATAAAATACACCTAGAAGTATCGGGCAACCTTTTTAATTGAGTTCGTCGACATATAATTTATTTAAAAAAAATATCCAGCATTCTCACCGAATCACAACTCGATCAAAAACACTCCCCATTTCGTTTTATTTTAAAGATATATTGATAAAATCCCAAAAACATGCATTTCATATTTTAGTTGCAATGAATCGTTTTTTTCGGCTTTGGAGCTATATAATAATAAAATAAAATTCAAAAAGCCATGTTTATCTTTATGAAGGTTTCACTTCTACCGGTTGAGCGCAGTGCACATCTGTTTTTTATACCCAGCGTGTACTAGTACACAGGGTGTTATAGTTTTGGTCATATAACGGTGTTTTGTAACGGTACAAAATAATGGAGATACATATATATAGAGTTCCATATATCAAAGTTCTTAGAATGAACAGAGGAATCCATTATGTCATGTCCGTTCGTGGACACGATAACTTGAGTAAAAATGCGATATCTGAATGAAATTTGGCACACAGGTTGCTTTTTGGACAAGGTAGGTTGCTATTTAAAATGGGCGAAATTGAACTGTAACCACGCCCCTTTTTTCGATATCGAAAATTTCGAAAAACTTTTGAAATCAGATAATTCGATAACAAAAGCAGCTATAATAATGAAGTTTGGTAGATTTATTTAGTTGATCGCCCTATTGGCGATTTTACCAAATTTTTGGAAAAGGGGCGTAACACCGCCCACATATGAGTGAAGAAATTTTCAAACTTTGACTGTTAATAACTTCAGAACCTTTTATGCTAGAATAACGAAATTTGGTAGGAGGTATACTATGGTTATGGTACATACACCCATAGAAAATGAGCAAAATTGCTTCTCAAGCACGCCTCATTTTTCATAAAAGTTATCTAAAAAGGAAGGAGAAATACTGAACTGCCCATATCTCATAGACTGATACAGATAGAATGATATAATTTGACAGTTGCATCAACTTTCTTACAGGATTTTTGCAAAATTTTGAAAGGGGGCGTGGCACCGCCCACTTATGAGTCAAGCAATTTTCAAATTTGAGTGTTAATAACTTCAGAACCGTGTTAGATAGAATTACGAAACTTGATACGCGGCATACTACCTACGTGTAAAGTACGCTCATCAGAAATAAGCAATATCGGTGGAAAACCACGCCCACTTTTGTACAAAAGTTTTTTAAGGGGGAGGTAGGTAAACAGAACATGCTATATCTCCTTCACTGAAGCAGATAGAGTGCTAGAATTTGGTAGTTACAATGACCTGATGAATAATAATGATTAATAATTTTTTAAAATTTCGTGAAATGAGCGTGGCACCGCATTCATACAAATGAACGTTTAGTACCGCTCACACTTTTCAAAGTTTTTTGTTTTGATATATAGAACACGTTGATATAAAATATCATTAGCTGGAATCGAATGAATTCCTACTTTATATAGCGTCGCATCCATGGCCCCCTGACTCCACTGTGAAAGTATCATAAATATGAACCGCCTACTTTTTTAAAATTGTGTAAATATTGATTAATAAACACATATATCCAAATATCATTAATTAGACCAAATACGTTCAGAGTTATGACGAATAGTTATTTTATGCAACAAGGGGGCGTGACATATGTAGCCTATACTGTAACCAGTGAACCCAAGAACCTACTGTGAAAATTTCATAAAGATCGGTTAAGTACTTTGGACGCCAGACACACAGACACACATTCATTTGTATTTATAAAATTGCCCACATGGCAGTAGGAAAAGTTTAAAACCTCTATAGGTCATAACTCCACATCAATTTACCAATTTACTACGACCGCTTTTACACACCTGGGTATTTAATGTTCGGTTCCACCCGTACTTAGACTTCCTTACTTGTTTTCGTTTGTAAAAACGAGTATATATCGGTTGTTGGGCCTCACTCGCGCCAAAAGTATCACTTTCACGATTAGCATGAATGAGTCACTTTAACGGCATCAACGCCACCGACTTCAATATCTGGTAGAAGCTTTTTTTATATTGGCAATAGTGGTATTGTACTACAAAGCATACATACATACATATTCGAATTTGGCTTTGCTAGCTATCGTATGCAATTTATAGGTTTTTGCATTTCGAATTGCACTTGTTGGGATTGGTTTTGAATTGAAGCCATGGCCAAGTGTGGCATTACTTACGTCGGTCGGAGTGTCATATTCTTAATAAAACCGGTAAATACATAAATATGTATGTATGTACATAAGATATGAATATATGCATTAGACTGGGTCAATTTATTAACCGATATCGCGCCATCGATTTTTCGATAGGTTTTGGGCTCAGGAAAAAAAGTTCCACTACGCATACCCAAAAAAAATTATTTTCGAGTCTGCGAAATTAAATTTTTTTTGACTTTTTTCGACTTTGATTTTTAATTTTTGGTTAAACTCCTTAGGAAAAATTAAGCCAAAATTAAGAGCTGAACAAACTTACTGAACCATCACGAAAGAAAACTAGTGGTTTTGTAAGCAGGACTCCATTAGTAACATCTTGGCCATCTCAGGCGTTGTAAACTTTAACTTGTTTTTTAGATATGATTTACACAGCTAAAAAATGCGGTGAAGCCTAAAACGTCTAAAAGGAAATTCATTGATTTCAGACTCTACAGCCAACAGGAAAGCAATCAATCTCTGGTTGGCCGAAATTGCGCTTCCACTCCTTCATTAAGATATTTCACAGTAGACGTCACTGTCTTTTTGGTCAAGTGTTTGTAAACCCCGAAGCGGAAGAGGCTCTCTCGCAGCTGTCACATTAAGGGCTGATGGATTTTATTCTATAGGGTACTTTAGAAGTACACCGTGTGTTGGAAGTTCAAATTGGAGATGGTACAATTGGTTTGTTTAGTTTGTGACCCACTCTCGGCAGCCCGCAGCTTTTTTAGACTTGGAGATCTGGCCACTCTTTAAACTTTCAGATTGCAAAATGTGTCGACTCAAGTTATAATTGGGAACCTTTTCTAATGCTCAAGAGTTATCATAATTTCCTTGCGTCACTCAGGGCTTCGTGCTTTGAGGATTTCAAGGCTAATAGTCTTACTTTATGTCACTCACTACGCCTACTTTCATTTTCATATGCCCCAACTACTCGTCTTCGCTGTCTTCGTTTATTTTATTATTTTACTCCCTCGCCAGAGGCAAATATACAGAATGCACGCTTCCTCAGTAACTTCATCTCTCAGTCTTGATTTAACAGCTCCTCAGTCAGGCTTATTTGCATTACCTACGACGTCGTATGCGGCTTTGTTTTTGCCACTGCTTGACGGCTTCGTTTAGGCAATACTTTTCTTAGCCCAACCCTATCTATGTATCTCAGCATCAGACTTGTAGCTCATGAAGTTGTAGAACGGATACAACGATAAAAAAAAAATACAACAAAACAAAGAAGGTGGAAGTGATAATTGTGTTTTAGGCTACTGTTACTCTGACACAGTCGTTGGGAGTTTGCATTTAGTCTCAACTGTTTCCTGCCATTGTCAGTGACATTACTCAGTCATTCAATGGCAGCAATTCTTAAGTTGCGAGCTCTATACACAAGTCATCAACTGGTCGTGCAAACAACCGACTAACTTATCATTCAACCGGTATGTTTGTCTGAAGCTAAGAAAGTGAGTGCCACTAAAAATAAGTACAAATGGCAACATCAAAGAGGTAAAGGTTATGTACGAGACAAGGGCGTGCATTCGTGTGTTGGTTCTTATTCTTTGTTTGCTTTTGTTATATTGATTGTTGCCTGAGTTTTACTTGCAGCTTTCTACTTCATTTTTTTTAGGTTTTTCCTTTGTTTTCTAGTTTAAGTAAAGTTGTAAAGACACACAAATTTGTCAGAGCTTAACAAAGACATCAGACGCCTGACTGGCTTTACAGCGTATGTAGAGTAGTATAAGCTATCAAAGAAGCACTATCATTTATCACTCAAATTTACTGTCACTTAAGTTAGAAAAACTACTAAAGAAGTATAACAAATTGGTACCAACAATTGCATTTAATTGTGGTTCTTTTCAGCCAGTAGATTATAAAGTTAATACTCGACTATAAATGAGCTTTGTCTTTTACCTCTAATTGTGTTTCATTTCTGTTCAAATATGTAAAAACATTAATAAATAATTTTGAAGTGAGTTGGAAAATTTTACAATGGTCGTAGATCGAACCATATGTATGTTCTTTTCTTTTGAGTTACTTTACACACCTACTAGCTTTTACCTGGTGCCTTGTCCGTACACAGAAAGTGAAACATAAAATTTTGCTTCGTTATAAAGTAAAATTTTTATCTAAAAGTTTGTCGTAAATAGTCTCCAAATATGCTTAGGCTTTGCGCTATGGAACCAAATGGACTCACTTCCCAAAGAGGAAATCTGAACTTCAAACTTTGACGTTTAAATAATACTAGCTTTTACCCTTGGGTTTCACGCAGACCTGTTAAATAATGATTACTACTCGTAATGATTACCGGTTTGATTAATTATTTTTTTGAGAATCTATTTAATGTTTGATTGCCTATTACTTTAAATTTTTAATGATTATTTTCCAAATAATTAAAAAAAAAATATTAAAAAAATCATTTTTTACGATTATCAAAAAAAATTCTACATAATCAAAAAAAGTTGTTTGAATTACTTTTGATTATATCTTATGTTTAAAAAATTTTTTTTTTATGTTTCTTTTTTTTTTTGAGTATTTTTGGATTATTTTTGTTTATTTTTGATTTTTTTCAGTATTGTTGTAGAAGCATATAAATGTACACATGAACAATGCTGGAAAAAATCAAAAATAATCAAATAAATAAAAATCAAAAATAATCAAAAGTAATCAAAACCCCTTTTTTTTTGATTATTTTTGATAATTTTTTGACAACAATTAAAATAATCATAATCAATTAAAAAACCGTCTAATTAATTGATTACTAATTACTAAGGGTTAAAAATCGATCCAAAGTCTTTCACACAGGCGGACAGACGGACACTACGAGCTTTTTACTTTATACATAAAAAAAAAAAATCGTGTATTTTTATTTTTTCTCCCCTTTCCGAAAAAGTATATTTGGTTCATAGGACTGAATGTGTGTAACGCGGTGTAATTTACGGCAAATTCCTTTGCAAGAATTATTTTCCTAATTTGTCTCTGGACAAGTTTTTTGTTTTACGGATAATTTACGTCAAATTACCTAATAGTTCATTTATTGCTACGTAAAAGTTGTTTTGCCAAGTTCAGAGAGTTCTTATCCTCATTCATATAAGAAAGGTGATCCAATTTACATGGCGATGTCCGCTGATTGGATCACCTAATCCATCTCGGAGTGCCCTTTACTTTACTTCTGAATATGGAGCACCTACGTGAGAGTACTTTCAAAATGCAAAATATTACTCCATGGAGTATTCTACACTAAAGCGATAGAGGAGTAAGTCTACTTTTGAGGACCACCTACTCCCTCTCTCGCTATGATGTTGAATACTCCATGGTGTAATCCTACGTATTTGATGGATCAGCAGACATCGCCATGTAAATTGGATCACCTTTGTTATATGAATCAGGATAAGTGTTGGAGTACTCCTTAAAGAGTATTCTTTGGATGATGGAATGGAGTATGTCCCTTTTTTTATTTATTTATTTATTTATTGAGGTTTTATTAAATCCTCATGGTGAATGCAGTGAAAGTAGACTGATCAAATAAAAAACCATTGGATGATCGATTATAAAATAATTAAATCAATTATAAAATTTCCAAAACAGGCTATTAAAAAACGGGTTTAAAAAATATCGTTTTACGTTTTTCTTTCTATAATATTAATTTGATGTACAAAAAAAAATATATATATTAACATATACATATGTAATGTATTATATAAAACGACTATATATAATAATAGCCTTTCAATATATTTTTCTTTTCAGGTGAGTAAAATACAATCAATGCATGATATGTAAGTAAGAAAAATCTATTTTAAAATATTTAAGAAAAAAATCGCGTCTCTAATTTAATATTAATCTATTCATATATAACACGTTTTGAGATATCTGCACAGGAGGGCCTTGAGGACCTATGGTAACAAAAAATGTCATTTTGTTAACGAACCAGTAATGACGATCAATAAAGACTAGGCTAAGATTGTTGGCCACATAGTGCGAATGAGCGAACATGCTCCAGCCCAGAAGGTATTCTTATCGGCACCCGCCGATGGAAGAGGGAGACCACCACTCCGATGGAAGGACCAAGTGGCGCTAGTTGGCGCAACGAAGAAACGACTGGCGAGCTATGTTGGACGGTCAAAATCGCCCAGGCGGTTAGTTGACCATTTAAAGAAAGAAGAAGATCCGTATATTACTTTAGGAACTGTAGATAATATTTATGTTAAATTTATATCTTACAGTTTGAAAGGATTGCATTCCATTGACTCCACAACAAGTAAATGAACATGGGAAATGGGCTACCAATGCACCGAATTTCAACCAAATCGCACCATAAATAAGACATTTTTAAATATTACTTAAGGAAAAATTCTACAAATCTATCAAACTTTCCGGAGAATCAATTCCCGACCTATGTTCAGACTATGGCTCTTGTATAATCGATTATCCGGCTAATCGATTGGTCTATTGAGCTGTTTGAAAATCGAATAGCAAATATTCGATTTCGACTAATCTGCTAACTGTCACTTTTCGAGTGAAGGTTCAATAAATACAATTTTTATAATAAAAAAAAAAGAAATATGTATATCAACGTTTTCTATAGTTGCAACGCATAGACTCTGCGAGTTTAAGAAGCTCAGTTCCATGCGAATAGAGCAGCACTTATGATCTTCAATTCTAGAGAGATACAATATAAAATTAGTAAAATAATAGTTGAATCTGACAAGTGCATGCAAACAACTAGTCCACTAATCGATTAGTCTATTATCAAGAGCTCTAGTTCGGACTCACTGAATGTTCAAATAAACTGTCCAGATCAGTATACCCAAAAACACTCTTGAACTGGATTTTTATATATTGGATATAGCATAATTGTAACAGATCTAGTTATATACCTATATGTACTCGTATCATTAAATAAATACTGCCTGCCAATACTCCCGTATTTTTTATTTTATTTAACGAAGCCGCGCATAACCGCGTCCATATACTGATTTATATATACATTTTTTTTTCAAATCGTGTGACGATCTGTGTTGTCCAGTAGCTCACCCATGTTCGCATTGTTATCTCACTAATAAATTTTCATTATTGTCGAGGTTATTACAATTTACAATGCAAGTTTATGCGCATGTATATCTATTGCCTATGATATATATTTTCACGAGTAGTCAGCCAGTCAGCCAGCCAGCCAGCCTGCTATTTATTCATAACTTTGGTGCTGTAATTCATGTTTACAAGTGCGGAAGTAATTACATTGTGTTGGCATTTCATAGTCTCAAACACCCCCACTTGCTACTTGCTGCACCCAATTTTCACATTCCCATTAATGACTGCTGCTTTTAATGTTTATTTTAGCATTTAGTTCGTTGTAGTCAACTCAGCTGCTAAGAATTTTATACGCATCAAATATTTTATGGGTTTATGTACTTGTATGTCAATTTCAGTTACTGACGGCGCGGATTGCTATCGTCGACCTCTTATCTCTTCCCGCTTGCCATGTTTTTTGATTTTGGTTAGGTTTGCTATCAACTTTGTTTTCTCTCCAGCTTTTCTGCTTACATTGACGAGCTTCCCTGCTGTATTTGATTATTTAGAATTTTTATGTTTTGTCGAATCTATAACCATAGAAATACTATTCGAAGGTTTGGTCATATTCTAAGCCCCTAACTCTGGGGTATAGCGAAATCCAACTGTAGGATTACTTGGCATAGCCTGCCGCTGATAAGCGATCAGTAGCTTCAAGCATACTTTTAATTTTTATATTAACCCATTTAATAGGCTATACAGATATTTTGTTAAATTTTTTGTTTTCGAATTATACAACTAAAATCAACAAAAATTACTAAGCATTTTTTTGTATATACAGATGTTTTTTTTGTTAAATTTAAATGGCTTAAGTATAATCTAGAACAAATATCTGCACTTTTTACTTGGTAATTAAACATGAATTGTGTCGATAAAAAAAATAATATAATCAAAGTTTTACGCAGTTTATATACACCTCCGAGGAGTTTAAGACCAAGCCTTTCCTCCAATATGTGGTGCACTACTTGATAAATGTGGGTTAGTACATCTCTCATTCTAATCTCTCATCTCCAACTGCTCGGTTTCTATTCCCCTTCCTTTACTTCTTTTTTTCCTGTTTCTTCCTCTTCCTCGTGACATTCTTCTTACCTTTACTTTTACTCTTGCACGTCCTCATCACTTTTCACTTTTTTTTCTTCCTATGCCTCTTTCGTCGTCTCTCTCACCTTTATATCTGCTATCTTTACCTACTTGTGATTTGTATGCTGTTGTAGCTAACTATAAAAAGAGCAGGCATTAGAGACCGGTGTTGCCATCTAAGAAAAAACTCTTCAAATGCTAATGGTTAAGTAAATAACTACATTGCTGATATTCAAGCAAAATTGCTGGAAGGTATCCTTAATGAGCTAATAAAATCAAAAGTTTTTAGAATTTGTGTCTGCCTGTATGTTTGCGCGCACTTCACTCAAAAACCGTTCATTCGAGAACTCTGCCGGTTTCGGAGTTATCAACCAGTACCAGAGTAACTCCGTCCTCTTGGCAAAAACTAGAAGTTTTGTAGGTCCCTTTCTACTTCCTGCTTCGCTACCTAATAGTTGGAGTCTTAAACTAGCGAGCGCAGGACAAGATCACAAAACATGCTCAACCGTCTCCTCCTATAGCCCGCCCTTCCTGCATCTATTGGCATCGACGAAACCTAATTTATACGCATGCGATGCCAAAAGGCAGTGCTCTTTAAGTACGCCCATCATTAGCTTGCAGTTCTGCCTTTTCAGGGATGAGAGCCGTTTAGTCGACCTCATATCAAATGCTTTGCACATGCTCTTGCGGACTTTACAGCCTCGCCCTTGATTCCATGCCTTTTTTGCCTGGTCGATCATTTGCAACTTTTGCCTGCATTTTAACTCTCCCAATCAGATTGGGACACTTACCTTATACTCGTCCAGAGCCGCCCCCTTCTTGGCCAATGAGTCAGCCTTTTCATTTCCATCTACGACCACAATACCCGGGACCCAGTACAGAAGTAAGTTCCTCGCCGTCGCAATCCTTGCTAGCTTCTCCTCGCTGTTAGTTGGTGCTCGAAATGATTGCCTTAGGCACTAGCCGAGGTTTTTCCAGTGTTTCCGTTGCTTTCGCTCCGGCTGCAACTGCCGCCTCAAAGACACTACAGTGTTATGGCAGCTTGTAGGGTCTGTTTATTTCAGGATCTGCATAGTACTCAGCAGACTCCACAGGTTCCATTAATTTGGAAACATCGGCGTACACGTGTGTGGTGCTGACCGACATTTTCGCGCCTTTGCGCTAACTATCTGCCTCTATTGTAGTTTTAGGAGTCCTTTCGAAGTGCAGAAGGGGTACCAGGTAGTCTGTCCGTTCAATATTAGATGACGTATACTGCTGTAGGCGTACGGTCTGGGTCCATGTTCTTGAGCACTAGGTATACGGGTGGGTAGTGCAGAGTAGCATTTCATGCTGCTGTCGGGTGGTTTTCAAAGCTCTGGTTATACTAATCGTCGATAATTTCCATACTCTCTAGTTTATTGGCGTGCGTTCTCTTTTGTGTCTTATATGAAAAAAAATATTTTCCAAAGTCTTGCATCAGTAATTGATATATTTATTGAAGGTTAAGTATTTCAACCTCTTTTTCAGGAAACTCTTATGAAAAAGTGGGCGCGGTCGAAACCAAATTTAACTGATATTCAATGAATATATTTCCACAACTATAGTAAGTCTCGTACAAACTTTAGGTTTCTAGCGGAAACGGTTCTGAAGTCATTAACAGTCGAAATCTGTTGTTCGCTCATACTATGTGGACAGTGCCGCTCCCATTTTTTAAATTTAGAAGAAATTGTGGGACCAAATTTTATTTTAAATTATCTCATTTTATATCTTTTTGGGAATTTTCGATATATGTAGAGAAAAGGGGCGTGGTTTTGGTGCGTTTTTGCCTGTTTTGAATAGCAACCTAGCTTGGCCGGAAAGTAACCTGTGTGCCAAATATCTCAATTTTTACTGAAGCAATCGTTTCCTCTTTTCATTCTTAGAACTTTGATATACGTAATTATATATTATATTGATTTATAAATTTTTTTAGATTAGATTTAGACACCCCCGTTATACGACAACTGTGTATAATTAACCGAGTCGTCACTATAGATGCTAAAGGTTTCAGTTAAATGTTGGGTAGAAGGAGTCTTTTATTTTTTTTATCACCTGAAATAAGTGATCTCTCTGGGTTATTTGGTTACTGATTTATTTTTTTTAAGAAGTTTAGTGAAGTAGACAAGTAAGAACGCAATACAAATAATTAAACCCATCTGCCGTCCTCATACCAAAAGCATCATGTCCCTTGTACGCCCAGCATCAATAGAAACAACAAATGTTAATATGTAACAGAACATCGCATAAATAGAAAAAGAAATTTTGCATTTGCCATCCGAATTTATCACATGATGTCGCGCCATTTAAGTATTTGTAGTTTTATTTTAGAATCACAGCCCTAGCAAAGATCACCAAATCAACAATTCGTCTTTGTTTAGATATGTAATGTGTTAGGTTTAGAAGAATTGTTACATTAGATGCAGATCAAAATAAATAAATACAGTTTTTGGTTAGTTGAACGTCATACCTACCACTTTCACACAAACATATTGCATACTCTGTCAGGGTCAAAAAACGACGAAGTACACTGCACCTTTGCAGCCCTAAAAGCAGGGCAGTCGTCCACCACTTCAAAAATCGATATAAGGAGTGCGTTTGAAAAAAAAATGTCACCTTTATTTTATTCAACAAGTTTTTTCCTAATTATTTGATTTGAATATTTCTTTCGTAGTATGATTAGATATAAATGTCAGAAAAATACTGCTTGAAAATATTTTCGCTAGATGCTGTAGTTCATATAAAAATGGCAAGCGAATTGGAAGTACGAAGAACTATTGTCAAAAGTTTTCAAGACCACCCTTAGTGGACTTTCAAAAAAATTGCTCGAGAACTTAAAGTAAGCCCGAAAACTGTTTCGAGGGTGTTAAAAAACTTTAAGGACAAATTGACTGTTACCCGTAAGCCAGGTTCGGGTAGAAAAAGGGGCATCAGTGACCAAAACATGAAAAAGAAAACCATCACCGTCAGAAGAACCCCAATATTTCAGGCAGAAAACTAGCGCAGACGGTGGGATGTTCCTAGTTTTTTGTCCATAAAGCAAAAAAGGAAGCTGGTCTAAAAACGTTCAGGGTTAAAAAAGTTCCAGACAGAAACTCTGTGACGAATGTGGAAGCAAAAAAATCGCGCAAAAAAACTAAAAAGTTGTTTCTTTGAAAAATTCAATTGCCGAATTTTCGCAGCTTCCAGGCCAGGAGTTTTACACAGCAGACTAGCGCGGGAATGTGGACGAAAAGTTTAAGTCAAAAAGGCAGTCAAAATTTTCCGTCAATTCCTGGTTTGGCAAGCAATCTCCAGATGTGGATAAAGGAGCAGTGCTTTTGTAACTACGGGAACAATAAACTCCCACATATACATTAAAGAATGCTTAGAAAAAAGATTAAAGCCTTTCCTAAGACGACATAAGGTTTCCAATATTATTTTCGCCTGACCTAGCTTCTTGTCATTATAGCAAATTGGCTTGGAATAGGATTAAAAAATAATGTGCTTTTGGTGTTTCGAGAAGCAAATCCGCCCAACTGTACAGAACTCAGGCCAATTGCAAAATACTGGGCATTGGTCAAAAAAGAAACTAAAGCAACAAACAAAGTAGCAAGGAATGCCAAAGACTTTCGGGAAAAGTGGAGTTCAGCAGCTCGAAAAGTGTCAAATACTACTGTGAAATTATTAATGGAAGGGGTGCCGGAAAAGTTAAAACGATTTTTACAACAATAGTAGTGACAAAGTTGTTGGTATATAATAAAATTTGTAATTAAAAGGACAAATAACAGCTAGTTTTATTTTCAAAATCGGACTACTAGTTTACGAAATTTGTCATAATAAGTAAATGACAATTTTTTCAAACGCACTCCTTATATCACTGGGTGTACTCTCTCCACCTTGTACTAAGTTCGATATTTTCACCGTAGGAAATAATGACTTTCCAATTCTCGTGACAATTTCCGGGATCCCGGTATTATACAAAAATCAAATCTCGAAAAGTTCGATATTTTGAAAATCCAAAAAATTTGCATTCCTGGTACAAATGTTACAATAATAGCGCCCAATGCTATGGTCAATGCGCATTCGACGGCATAACAAATGTTTTTTTTTTTATTTTGCATTTGAATTTAATTATATATTTTTAAGCATTTGCTTAAATGTTTGATGAAAACCCAAAATAAATGTTAAGAGCTGCAGAATAACAAAAATGCCGGGTGAACTGGTTTTTCAGCGACAACTTTAGCGATGCATTATTTTTCAGACGACAACTGCTTTGCTTGTGCGCCTTTTTTTTTGTTTTTGTTTTTTGGTGCCAGTTGATCGTTCATTGCATTTGTTCAGCATGACCTCTAGTGAATGCCAAGTTTAAGATTTTGTCGACTATTTGGTAAGCCAAAAATAAAAAACATAATGCCTATTATTTAAAATGCAGTCTGTGCGTCTTTGGCTTGAATATTTAGGTTTAAAATATTTGACATTTTTGATTTATACGAAATTTTGAGGAACACATGTATATCATGCAACAGGTGTCATTGTTTCTACCAGAGCGTGTGCTGATACGACTGCAGAAGGAATTTATGAAGTAAGTCCCCATTAGTAGTGGGACTATTTTCGAATAATTATCCGAATAAATACTATTCGAATAAACGAATAAAAATATTCATTTCAAAAAATTCGACACCCCTAGGCAAGCGCTTCACAGCCGCCTTCAATCCCTTCATTTTAAGGGTCACTCTACTATGCATGTTTAGACTGATTCTCATCCATATATCCGTTGCATGCATTTATAAGCTCAACCTTACTTACATGTGTGTGTATATTTATATCGATCAATAGAACATTGACCTCTTAGACATTGCAATTGCATGAGCCAATGAATGTAGTAACGCACCGACCATTTGTACTGAATTTTTAATTCTTTCGTACTTCTCATCACTTAAAGCTGGTATGTGCAATTGGGTCGGAAGGCTTTCATTTCGACATTCTGCTTAGCAGACTCGGCTAGTGTTTAACATTCTCAAGCAAAATTCCGAAGTTAGCGGAATTCCGGAAGTCTTCAACGACAAAAACACTCCCCGAAGGTTTTGGGGAATGTTGTCGAACGACACAGTCCTTTGACGGATTTGAACCCGGTACGCTCTGGTACTCCCTTGCGGTACATGCCCGACGATTTGAGACTTGGTATGCCCAGTGCATCCTTCTGGGTCATGTCACATCTCCTTCTGTAAGTAAAGAGAAAATGGGTAATGAGAGGTGACAGGCATCACATCCGTATATCAGCCATCGAGTTGCACGTCATTGCCTTTGTGCACTTTAGTCGCCTCTTACAACGGGTATACCTACCCCCGGCATATTCTAAACCTCTAAACTGCAGAGGTAGTCTCCAAAGCTTAATCTCGGTCACCTTAAGTGTCTAAACGCATTTTGGCAATTTTCGACAACTTTTGGCGATTGTTCGAAAATTCTCTTCTACTGTACGAACTCCAAAGCGACGACAAAGAGAAAATCATCTGCTTTGAGACGAGATCAAAAGTAGAACTGGCAGATAAAGTAAGCTAGGATGTATCTAAAGGTAAACGATTCCATCAGAATAGAGCTGTGCGGTATACGGTTGATTTCAGAAGCCCAACACGATTCGAGCGAGAATATTTGGCACTCGCACCAATATGTTCATACCGCTTTCATAACACTCGAGTATCTTTCTGACAAAGCTAGTCGCTGTAAGTCTGTGTACCATACGGGAGAAGAGTTTAACTAGCAAGCTCATGATCCAGGTGGGGAAGCTGCAGTTAAAAAGCCCTTAAATAATTTCTAAGCATAGGTTCACACCCCGTAGAAGATCTCAGAAAAGAATAGGCGAATATTAAAGGTTAATTGATATTTCCAAGAATAAACTTAGGATCACAATAGGTGGTCATTAGAGGTTCAAGGCTTATTTGAACAAATTTAGAATTTCCTACGGTTGCTGTGATAATAATTAAGAAGAAACTACGAAGTGTTAAAGCCGCAAGGATTTCTGGAATATTGCCGGCTTGTAAGACGTGCTAAGGGCATATGAGGTCGTAACAGATTTTTATTGTTATTAACCGATCCTTCGAAGTAATAAAGGGATTCAGGGAGTCTCGTTGCGATTTACACCTATTGCGGAGGTTCTCAGTTGAATTTCTTTGCGTTCTAATTGAAACACGAATAGTAATATCATCTGGGGGCACTTGTTAATGCCATTAGCTTAATACCAATGTCAATACTTCTATTTTTCGAAATTGCCAGATTTCTGAGACTGAGACTAGAAAAATTGTGAAAAATTAAGAATTACAATAGAGTAACGCTAAAAAGTATGGGGCCGACTTCTAGTAACATCAGTCTATTTTTGAGAACTTCTGGCTCGTAAGGAATCACAATCAAATTTACAGCTGACAGTACTATCCCAGCGCCCCCAGCGAACAGATATCAAAATTTTAAAGTTCATTAAACTCTCAAAAATCGACACCAAATTTAAATATTTTTGGGAAGAGTTTTTAGCAAATTTCTGAGTGCACAGTTTTATAGCTCCCTTAATTTTAGCAATCTGCAAGTTAGAAGTACCTCGAAATTTCCCCTGAATTTGTAGAATTTTTTTTGTCAAGGATGTTGGGTATTTTTTTCCATAAAAAATTAATTTTTCTTCATGCGTTGTATGGAAGAAATCACTCAACATCATTGACGAAAGAAATTCTGAAAATTCAGCAAATTTTTGAGCGAGTTCTAACTTGCGCAATATTATACTAAAATTGATTTGTCTACAAAACTGCGTACTCAATTTTTTTTTTTAGTTCTGCCAAAAAATTTGAAGATTTTGATGTTCATTTTTTAAAGTTTAATTAACTGTCATGAACTTTGTGTTAACTTGGAAATTTTTTTTGTGTGGTTTCTGTCATGAAATTCACTATATTTTAAATGAAAACTATTGAAATAACAGCTTTTTATTTTCTTTTAATTTCACTACTATTATATTGAACACAGCTGTATGTATGTTGCTCCCCAATTGCAATTATCATTATTTCATTTCAGTGCTTTGGATATATTACTCCATTGAGATAAAGGATTCCTATTTACAGAAAAAACTAATGTCTGCCATTTCATTCCTCTAAGGATTTCTTAAACTATTATAGTTCAGACATCAACAATCAACTCTCAAAAGACCATTTCATCACATTTAATTTGTTTGGAGAATGAATCAACTATGTATCAAGGTTAGCTGTAAGGTGTGAAGCTCCAGGAAAGTTATATCTCGTCGAGTCTGATTTTTAATATTTTTAGGTTCTTCATTATGAGTCCACGTTTCTTTGGTGGTTGTTGTTGTTATCCGCTATGAGACGGTAACATATCTTAGGTGGCTTCTGATAATATATCTTAAGTTAAACGCATAATCCACTTCTATGTTTGTGGTTTATTTTCCTAAGCTCTAGGAAAAGGCTGTTTTTCTTAGAGTTTGCCAAATCATGCGCTCAGTGCGATCTGCCTTGGTAAACTTGCAGACTTGTAAATCCCCAGAAAATACCAAATGATAAAAGAATCTAAGGACCTACTACTTCGCTGCTGATGACGACAAACTATTATTAATCGTAAAATCCCGGCGCAACTCCACAAAATAGTGGGATGAGGTTTGAATTATATTTGACAAAAATTTAGTTCCGTACCCAAAATGCGCGTGCTTTTTCGGCCGACAATCCATATTGCACCCTTCAGCAGACAGGTTCAAATTGTTAAAGCAACAAGCAGTTGCGTAGATGGTAAAATAAGTAGTCACCCCTGTCATTACCACGACTGATGCTACAACTTCTTGAGTTTGAAAAATTTATTCAACTGATAAAGCTCTTCGACCTGGATCTGTCCACCTTTGTCTTTTTAGTCGCTATCCTACACGTTCCCAGACTTTGAGGGAACTAAGCTTTCTTCGAGGCTAAAAAAGTAAATCCGGGATGATTAAATTTGGATTTAGAAACGAATATTCCAAGTCCCGAAAGACTCAATAAGACCGTAACTCGTGCCCTTGTCTAACTTACCAAAATCAATGCCTAAATCAGCAGCTATCATATTTACGATGCGGATAAAGCGGGAATACTATTAAATATCCTCGTCGATGGCACTACATTACCAGCCGTTAATAACACTAAACTCTTGGGTGTAGCTTTTGATGATACTTTAACCTCCGGTGCAACAGCCACCAGAGTACTTTCCGACATTGCTTGAGAAAGAAACAAAGGGATTTTGCTGGTAACATACGGCCGGCCATGACCTACGCGATTCCAATATAGTTTATAGTCGCCGCATTTAAAAGATACACATCGGACTAAGTTGGCAGCCTGACAAATCTCGGCAATGCCGATCACCTATATCTTGATCCCCTAGGGGACTCACCCACATACAATAGTTACACTTTGCAGTTTTCGTTGTAATAGCAGTTGCAGAAACTTGGGCCAGCTCCTGAGTCGGTTCATCCCTTCATGGAATGTGACTTGGTACCAAACATTGTTGTACTGATATTTGAGGTCCCTTGCCGGATATAAATCCGATACGCTTCGTCGCTAGGAACCTGTAATAGCCCGCCTGCCGTGGGAACAATTTCGTTAACCCAGGAATACGGCCCGATGTAGATTTTAGTCGTTTCTGACGAAAGGCATACCTAACTTGGGTATATACTAAGTCCGCAGGGGGTTTGTCTTAACTTTTGCAACTGCACTTTTCCTAGGACCACTGTTAGATGATGAAGATTCTTAAATGAGCTAGCTGGATAAGAGTCATTTACAACATCAACAGTCTATACCAGTCAATACATATAATATTATAGTCTGCGCAATATAGATATCAGAGCAAATTGCATAGGAGGTGTTTTATCTAGAGTAGTAGAATCAAAAATAACAGTTTTGATTATTTTGTCTGTATGTCTGTCTGTTTGTACGCGCATCACTCAAAATTTGCTGCAAGTAATTGAATGGAATTTTCGCTAAAGTATTGCTAGATGTCCAGCTTAAAGTTTAGTCCGCTTTTACCACAAGAAAATTTTTTTTCCACAGAATACAGTGGTGGAAATAAAATCAGGATGTTTTTATGCACCCTGTGAAATTGTAAAAAGCTGACATCTGAATGTAACAGATATCACTTATAAATGGATGAGTCCAGTATCCAGCTATAAGAGCAACAAAAACCAAAAACAAAATTCTTTGGGTTTTTCCTGTCCCGTTTGTTGTCCGCACATCACTGAGAAACTGCTTCATCGAATCAAATGATTTTTTTCGTACATGTCTTGCTGGAGGCTTGTAATGAAATATAGAACACATTTTGTGGTTGCTGTGGCATATACTGTTTTTTTGGGTGCGCGCACCCAGTTTGGTATTACAAAAGCCACACAAATTAGAAAAATTGTTGCAGGTGCCTATTTTACAGTACCATGACACGTTACTTCGTTACATAAAACATTTATTTTTATCCTATTTCAATAAATGCTATAATATGCAAATTTCAAAAAATTGTTTGTTGAACTCCTATAATTACGGTAATTGTGCTTTAAACTTTGTGATTTCAAAAATACTTTGTTCTGTAGTACGCCATTGCTAGTGAATGTAATCAAATTACTTTCAATGACTTAAGGGTTTGTATTGTGTTCTATGCATTACGTCTGCCAAATAAGTTATGTCCTGAGGTTATTTTTGTATTTCAATTCATTTTTTTTCGCAGTGTGCAAGAAATATTAACAGGATATTGTCGCAAATTGGTTGTTGGTTTTATATTACATCATCAACTTGCTTACTTTGGCCTGATACTAAAACCTACTTTGACTTGATTTGCTTATACATACATATATACTAACTAGTGGCTAAGTGGAAATTGCCAAATGTTAATTTCCCATTTTAACTGTTGCTACCTTGATACCTACGAACTTATAAATCGCCATATACAACGATATCGGCCCATTCACAAAACATTTTGAGGTTCTTACAAATGGCTATGAGTCATATTTGTATATTTGTATTTCGTGACTGCTTGCCATTTATAGTTTTAATTGGCTCACTGGACTAGACGACAATATTTCGAGTTCAGTGTTGTGGTAAGCGCGTGCCCATTAATTAGCCTAACAAAACGAGTTCGTATGCGAAAATATATAATTATGCACGAGGGTAGCTTGAAAACTCGGTGACTTTTTGCATAAAAAATATTTTGTTTCGACAAAAAGCATTTATTTTTCAATATAAGCCCGTTAGTAAGGACTTCTTTCATACTAATTTATGTTTTTATATGCACGAAAATTGCAATTTTTATGGTGGCTTATGGAGCCACTGTACATTATACAGCTATTCTCTATTATTGTAAAAGTAGATATTTTGATGCAAAAAGTGGCGTAAATCGCTTGGAGTTGTTTTTTTTTTTATTTGATTTTATTTTATTTAATTTTATTTTATCTTATTTTTTTTTTTAATTTAATTTAATTTTATTTAATTTAATTTAATTTATTTTAATTTAATTTAATTTAATTTAATTTAATTTAATTAAATTTAATTTAATTTAATTTAATTAAATTTTACTTAATTTTATTTTGTTTTATTTTTTTTTATATTTTATTTTATTTTATTTAATTTTATTTAACTTTATTTTAATATGTTTTATATTGTTTAATTTAATTTAATTTAATTCAATTGAATTTTATTTTATTTTATTTTATTTGATTTTATTTTATTTAACTTTATTATTTTTTTTTTACTTCATTCTATTTTATTTTATTTTATTTCGTGTAATTTAATTTTTGTTGTTGGTTTTATGGTCTGTTCATTTTTACATATTTTTATATTATTTTATTTTATTTTATTTTAAAGTATTCATGAATCAACAAAAATTGTTGGTATAAAAAAGCAAAAATTATTTTATTTTATTTCATGTTATTTTATTTTATTTAACTTTATTTAATTTAATTTAATTTAATTTAATGCTTTTTTTTACCAACAAATTTTGTTGTTTTACGGCCTGTATTTTTAATTTATTATTAAAAGTTTTTAATTGAATAGAGTAGGAAAAATGTTTAAAGACAACTGCCATAGGTTTTCTTATAGTCCCATTTCGGAAGCTGCTAAGCTTCTTCATCAGAGAAATTTTGGCACGCATTGCTAACCATTAAGCTAACAATACGCTGGTTTTGATGTCATCTAAAAATGATTATTAAAATATAAAAACAATAATAATTTTCGTAAAAAAATTCAAATAGTGATAAATTATTATTTTTGGCTTTGAGCTCGTGAATACTTGAATTTAATTTAATTTAATTTAGTTATGTTTAATTTAATTTATTAATTGATATTAGAGGAAAAATTACAACGTTATGCACAGCGATGGTATGGGATGACATGTTTCATAATTTCATTTAATTTAATTTAATTTATTTTATTTTAATTTTATTTAATTTAATTTTATTTAATTTTATTTTATTTTTTAAATTTTATTTGATAATGCTTAATCACCATACGAAATTCACATTTCACCACTTTCGTTCAAATTCACTAGGTAAAGTCTTGAATTAAAAATTACTGGTAGCACAATTCAATAAGTCACGGACTTATCAAACAGTCTTCGGACATTTGCAAAGAAAATTAATTATTGATTGATTTTTTGAGTTTCTCTATCGTGAACGGAGTAACCAGGAGTGGCCGTCGTTGGAATAATTAGGGTGTTGCCTGTTGCCCAAAGGGCTCGTTGTTCTTTTGCAGGGCGATTTCAAAATATTGCATAATTAAAGCCTGTTAGCGGACCGAAATAAATTAAAGGATCTTACTTGCTCTGTCTCTCTAGTTTGTGGGGCTTGGTGCTGGTAATGTCAATATGCGTGTGTGCGCTTTGAATGCACTGGTGGTACGTTGTTTTTTTTTATTTAAATATGAGTTGTTGCTTACCGTTCGTTGTAAAGAGAGTTAGGCTAGAGTAGGTAGAAATCGGTGGTTTTTGCATTTTTATTTATTTTGTGTGTAAAATTTCATCAGTCTAGTTGTAATATCTAGCGAATACCTCACGCCATAATTTCATAAACGAACTGACAATCATTCCAGCTATCCACAGATAATTTCCTACTAATAAGGAAACAAGATTATGATTTCAATTGACTTCTTTGCATTCCAACAGACGAATCGTTCAACAACAAGTTTCGCATATAAATTACAAACGTATTGAACTTGTATATTGTGAAACTGGAGTGTGTACTCTGCAAGAGCAGAATAAGTCTAAAATGTAAGATTTTGCGCAACTTATGCCAAATGACGGGCAGTAAATGTATGCAATTGCGTTGTTATCGGGCGCCTGACTTTCGTATGCTGAGTTGGAGGGCGTTTGGTCTTGTGCGATTCAGATGTGCGTGTAATGCATAAGTAATTTCAGGAAGTTATTTATTTATGTACATATGCCATGTAGACTCTTCGTATATTTATATAGATAAATAAAATAATTAACATACACCTGCCAAGAATACTTCTCGTTTTGTGTGCTCAATTTATGTAAAAAAAAAAATTTCTCTCCATGCGTCAATGGAAATGGTCGTATCATATTTATTTTATAAAATAGCAGAATTTAGGTTGTTGTTGTTGTTACGATGCTTCACCCTGCCTAGCATTGTCATCAAAATCTTTTAACGGAAGTCCCAGGCCAGCGACTTCATTAGCTTTGGACTAGAAAGAGATTGATGTTAGAAGAGTCTGCTCTGTTGATCGGATCCACAGATGGTTGCTGTTATGGGGAGACACACCACATGGCGGGTAAACACTCGGCATATCAGAGTTCAGTCTGTATAGGTAAGAGTTTAATCTGTTTTGTCCAGAACGAAGTTGGGCCAAGGCAACAGGAGGAGCTTGTGCCCGAATGACGACGTTCACCGGGCGGGAGCTGACAAATGAGTTCACCGACTCTGTGTGAATATTGTGGAGGGCCTGTCTATACACTTTTTGATCAAACGGCGATATTATGTGATGCCGTATTTCATCATAATGCGTACGGAGACGTTTCCTTACAGATGTCCTGCCAATAAATTGATTTGCATTGATCTTTAAAAGTTACCTATGCCTATCACTTTTCCCATCCCTCTCCCCATCACATTTCCCGCTATTTTCCTTCATATAAAGGATCTCTATACCAAATATTACATACCACGCCGAAAAAGGTACGGAGTAAGAGGTGACTAAAAATCCACAAAGGGCAACGAACTGCAACTTGACGGTTGATCTACGGATATGATGCCTCTCACCTCTGAACCTTAGTCTTCCTTACGGAAGGAGGGGTTGAGATTACCAGTAGGCTTCACTGGTCGCTCTCACGATAATCGGGCATGTACCGCAAGGGAGTACCGGAGCGTACCGGGTTCATATCCGGCAGAGGACCCCAAAACCTTCGGCGAGTGTTTTGTCGCTAAAAACAGCAAAAACCAGATTAATTGAGACCACCCACTGTTCTTCTGGAGATGTTAGTGATTAACCTCATATAACTTTGTACTAATTTCAGTATTCTACCATAAATCCTTGCAAAGATATGCAGTAAGAAATGATCCATTTATATGGGAGCTGACACGGTCCCCTTTTCTCTTACCAACTCTTTTTTTGAGGTGATAGACATTAACCTCATGTAACTCCTTGGCAATTTTCACTTTTCTACCACGAATACTTCCGGAGATATGCAGTAAAAAAAATCTTACTTGTATGAGCGGTGTCACGGCTACTTCTCCCTTCCTCCCCTCTTTCTTTAAGGTGTTAAAGATTAACCTCATTTAACTCCTTAACAATTTTGTATACTTCCAGAGAAAAAGATACGAAAAATGCCACGCCACGCCCACTGTCACTTTCGAGTGGCCGCCGGTTGAAAAGCTATTTGTTACATACGAGTACATTGTTGCTATGCCGTTCCTGTTTTTTAAGGTGTCATAAATGATGGTTAATATGATTAACTTGATTGTGGTGGTGAAGGTTTAGTAAAATGACAAATTTTATGCGTGAAGGATACATTTTATCATAGTCTGGAGGTTTTAAATGGTTTATCTCTGTTTTTATATACATGAACTGAACTTGGCAGAGCTATCGTGATTTGTAAAGTGATACGTATATATACCACAGAAAAACTTTAAGGCAACTTGTGGGCAACCCGCGGGACTATACTCAGGGGAACTTTTTGAAGCAAACGAAAAAAATTTAAAATCGCAAAAAATTTCCAATGAAAGTCTTACATTTTTTCAGGAAATTTTTGAAAAAATTACCTACGCTAAAAATACCTACATCATAGTAATTGTAAGTAATAGTAACTACAAATTTCTGAATTTCAGGTTTTTTTTCCGCACCATATCGGGACTTTTTCGATACCATTTCGGGACCATTTCTGGACTGTTTCGGGGTCGTTGCAAAATTATTTTCGGGACTTTTTTGGGATCATTTCGGGACTTTTTCGGGATAATTTCGGGATTTCGGGATTACTTCAGAACTATTTTCGGGATCATTTCATGATTGTGTTCTGGATAATTTCGGAACTTTTTCGTGATCATTTCGTGATCAGTTTTTGATTGTTTTCTAGACTTTTTTGGGAGCATTTCGGATATTTCTAAACTTTTTGGGAGCACTTCGGGACCATTTCGGAACTTCTGTAGGATCATTTCAGGACTTTTTTGGGATCACTTGAGAAAGAAACATAGCCACTACGGAGCCTTAAGATTAAACTAAAAACGTACTTAACGACCACAAATTTAATATAAGCCGTTACAGCTCATGTCAACAACGTGTTTCTTATTTGTTTTTCTATAAAATATATGCAGTGAAACAATGGTTCGAGTCTTATATAGTAAACATTCTTTGTTTGAGCATCAAAGTAGTCAATTGAGAAAAAAAATTTTCAAGTTTCCAAATGTTCGAGTTATCGGGGTTTGAGTTTGCGCGAATTCCCTGTTCAGATGTACATACATATCTATCTAGTCGTACACTTATGGAGGTGCTAATTCGAGACATGTTGATTCCCATTTTTTTATATTTTAACACATTCTAATTGCTCAAATTAATTTTTTTTTAACTACAAATGTAATTATTTTAACTGTAATGCGTATACGGTAAACTACAGAAAGTTTGGAGACTATTGCCTCCTTTGGGCTAGTTCCCATACTAGTTCTATTAGCATGTACAATATTTGGAAAGATGCCTAATCCTAGCGGGTTAGGGTGGTAAGGTATACTTGTGGTAAGAGACGATTTAATTCTACCATGGAAGGGATGAGACAAATATATATCGGAGTGTACCCAATTTATGCTGCCAACGGATTGCAAATAAACATGCATAACACTTCACTAAACCAACAACAGAAGCCACAAGCATAAGTTGCAAGTGTAGTTCGATAATAGTACCTGCCGCGTAAGTTCATATGTATGGTTTTCTCGAGAAAAAATGTGTGAAGTATACTGTGTTGTGAATTGCAATTAAAGTCGTCGTCTGTCATCAAGAGTATAACGTATGTAACTAACTAGAGCAATCACAGCACTTTAGTATATTTCTATTAACTTAGTCAAGTATTGTTGTTGTTGTTTTGTAAAGCATTTGAATTTTTATTAGACACGCGATTGTTTTAAGTGTTTTGTGAGACATTCTCACTCGCCTACACATACCATATTTGTATGCTTCGTTGTAAATACATACAGTTGCGAGCATTTAAATAGTAGGGAGCAATTATAATCGACATTTGCCTCCAACTCACGGGTTTCTTAAGGAAAGTAGAAAGTTTTTCTTAGAAATTTAGGTTAGGAAATTGAGCTGACGACACCATTACATCAATACCTTTATTTCGACATCACACCTTATTCAAGTTTTCCATGTCGTTTTGGAATTATTCAAGTGTAATTTTTCAAGATTTCAATATTTTGCATGAATTCACATTCTTTTTTTCATAAGACTGCGAAATGATACTCATGCGCCCCCCCGTCAAGCGCCTGCTTTATGGAATAATTTGTTTCTCATCCGAGGCTTTGTAATAAGTATGCATTTTCGTTTTCACTGAAACAGGCATAATCTAGCCAAAATAATGTCAGCCGAGAAGTTAAAAGGAAAAGCATTCGTGCCAAGAAGCGCTTTCTTGGATTGAGTAGTAAATTGAGAATTTAAGTCCTCTCTCTACGAACGAAAATCACTCACTATAAGTCTCTCATCATACCAGTCCTTGTGGGAATCAGAGACGGCGTCTTACGTCTTCCAGCGAAAAGTTCTCCGAAAATGTTATTGCTCTTAAGGCGATATCAACGACGAGTATTGAAGGAAAATAATGAGCTGTACACCATATATCGACATTAAAACAAAGGCGGGGTACTCCTACTGAGTTGGGAAAAACAGTTGGAGAATGAGTCGAACTTCCTTGATGTTTCCAAATGTAGTCAGTTATCGCCAAAAAGGGATGACTGGCTTGCTTTGATATGTAGCGTTAGCCGATTAAACGTACAATTGTAACATGCTGATATCTATACCTTACAGATATTTGTCTATCTGTCTGTATGTTTGCACGCGTATCATTTAAAAACTGCTGCATGGAATTTAATAAAATTATTACCGATGTGTTGATAGAGGCCCATTTTACCGCAGGAATATATTTTTATCGCGCCTTGTACATTGGTGGCAAAAAAAGTTGGCTCAAAATATTTTTGTCTACTAAACCGAATCGCCTGTTATTACCTGCAAAAAGTTCATTATTCCTATTTCAAGGAATGATTTTTAAGTGAATTTTAAAATATCCGAATGCTGAATGCATTCAAAGAGTAATGACTTTGTGAAAATAATTTCATCTTTTGTGCGTGAATGACATAACAGAGCGCAACGGATGGGGTTATATTACCGCATACTATAGTCATTGTGGATTTTGGTTTCTTATATTAACAATGAAGAAAGAGATATTAAGATGACTAAGCTGTATGGTGAAAAGCACTCGTTGCATCACTGCATATCTCAGCTTACATTTTCTTTGTTCCGCTTTACTCTTTAATCATATTTTAGTCAATCTGCGACCAGTTAAATTCGCTTATCAATGGTATACAACAATTAATGTATGTATGTATGTAAAGTAAACAATAAACAATCAACAGTCTAAATACCGAGCACCGGCCACTGACATCGGACAGTTCAGTGAACTTTAAGATTTCCACTTCCATCTTCATATGAGTGTGCCCACAACCAAGACTCGAGGTGTATACAAAATTATTAAATGATAAAATATCACATTCATAAATAAGCCGCGGCACACGCCCATGTATACATACACACTTCTGCCTACATACATACATACATTTATTTATTCATTGTAGATTATTTTGTGAACATTTCCAATAAGTACTCGTACTCTATTTATAGTACACGGAAGTCTTCCAAATTGCTCGTGTGAAAGGAAATATTTTCATTTGCCTTGGACACGTTTTGTATTGATTTCGTTTTGTTATTCACCCACAAATTGATGTGAAATAAACTACATTTTGCCTTTAAAATAATAATAATAATTATTACAATCATACGCATACAAATGCCAAGCGACACATTTTTCAAAAATACCCTGCAAACAGACTTGTTAAATAATGATTACTAATCCTAATGATAATCGGTTTAACTAATTACTTTCTTAAGAATCCATTTAATGATTAATTACCAATTACTTAAAATTTTAATGATTATTTTCCAATTAATTAGAAAAATAATAATAAAAAAAAAATCTTGAATTTCTGCGATTATTAAAAAAATCAAAAATAATCAAAAGTTATAAAAAAAAACTGGTTTTGATTACTTTTGATTATTTTTGATTTTTTTTGATAATTTTTGATTTTTATCAGTTTTGTTGTAGAAGCAAATAAAAATCAGCAGTACAGAAAAAAAATAAAAAAAAATAAAATAAAATAAAATAAAAATTTTTAAATTATTGTTTAAATTTACAAGCTCAAGGCAATGATGAAATAAAAACTAAACACTTTTTTCTTTTGACACGTTTATTTTTAATAGAGTTAATCGATATTTCGACTTCAATCTTAAGTTATCTTCAGGACTAAGATTACCAAAAAAAATATCAAACATTTAATTTTTATTTTTTTTATTTTTAATTTTTTTGATTTATTTAATTCAATTTACTAAAAAAAAATGTGTGATATTTTTCTCGTTAATCTTAGTCTTGAAGATGATTCCAGATTGAAGTCTATTAAAAATAACCTGTAAAGAACAAAGTTTTTAGTTTTCATTTGATCATTGGCCTTGAGCTCGTAAATTTAAATAATAAGTATATTTGAAGGCCGCAAACAACAAAAGTGCATATTGTTATGTTTTTTTTTTTTGGATTTTTTAATAATTTCCTTTTCTTGAAAAGCAATTAATGTAATCATTACCAATTAAAAAAACCTAATTGATTGATTACATATTACTAATGAAATTTAACAGGTGCGCCTGCAAAAACGAGGCTGTAACCAGAGTACTCCCAAGAAAAAGGTGGTCTTATTTACATGGGGTTACCCACCTATCCAATCTAGGAGTACTTATATAGCTTCTGAGTGCTTCATGGAACACCAAAGGGAGAGTACTTTCCAAAAAATTATTCCATGAAGTACTGAAAGCGAAGCGAGAGAGAGGTAGCTGTACTTTTAGGAATCACCTAGTCACCTAGTGGTTTCTTGGGAAGTATTCTTTACATGATTGAACGGAGTATTTTTTTCAGTGTCCGATGTCATAGGCTGATATACCTCCTAGGAGTTTAGGGCGCAGCTTCAACTTACCAATTTTTGGGATCTACAGTTTTTGCTAACGCCCAAAGGCAGATGATGTTTAGCTGCAAAAGTGTTCTTGGCAGGAATACATTTGAAGAGCTTGTCAACCCCTGCTGAGGCGCGACACCGTTTTTGTTTTGGAATTATTTTTGAAGTGTTTTGACTCCCTCTTCGCTACCTATACGGAGCGCTTCTTGAAGGGAGTATTAATGGATTCCCTATTCGATCCTATTTAGGATCGCTACGTATTTGGTTGGCTGAGCTGTACCCACTGTAACATCTTCATAATCATTCATTGGTACTTCAATGTGTAGATGATAGTATCAAAGCATGGCAGACATCGATTTTTAATGACTAACGCCATTTCGAATCCCACAAACACTTCAGTCCATATCAACCAATTTTTTCCATCTCAGTGGGTACGTCCCCTCTTCCACTGTTGCCGCAATCGGGTGTGGATAGGAAAATCTTCTGGACCGGAGGATCGTTACTAGTTCGCATAATATGACTTACCCAGTGGACTCTTTGGGCTTTAATTAGCTTTACTATGCTCATATCTGTTGCCGCTGACATCACGAGGAAACCCATTAATCTTCTTCGAATATTTCTAGAGCCATTTCATCTTCGATCACCACTGTCCATGATACGGAGCCATATACCAAGAGGACTTTACTTATCAGTTGCTAACTCAGTCCAAAGTAGCACGTGTTAGCAAGAGTGATTCTCCGTTGAATATCTCGGATGGTCTTCAGTCTTTCGCATAATGCAGTCTTTCGCAGAGCATACGAAACAGTACCTCTCCTTATTTGAACATCTCGGGGGTAGATCGGCATTTCCAGGCGCTTTATAATTCTTGAGCCGGGATATTGCCATCCTCACTTCATCATAAGCCAGGAGGTGGGACGTTGTTTAGATCTTCAGTGGTCGAAGTTTGATATTGCCCTTACAATTTAGCAACCTCAACAGCTTAAACGCGCTCTGCTTCTCCGTTACAGGACCATTATTTTCGGATGTTCTTCGAGGCCTTGAAACCTTCCGTTATAGACCGTATATTTTATTTTTACTTTCAGGCATTCTTGCGATCAGATATCATGTCAAACACTTCCCTTTACGGACTTCGGTCCCAAGTTTCTAAAAAGGCATCTCCCTCCCTTCTTCAGCTCACGATAGTCATCACTTCCCCGCATTTCATATCATACCAATTGCTCTTCCGGGCTCGCTAGATTCCTATAGTGCTTTCAGCGATGCTACGTACTGTTTGAGAAATATCTCGCCCTACTCGATTACATAGTTAGGTCAAAGATTGCTGTCAGAGGGCAGTTGTAAGAGTCCATTATGACTGCGATTTTTATCTTAGGGTAAATCTGCTTTTACCAGTGCCCGACAAGCCATCTCAGATGAATATTGAAGGTGCCAGAAAATGGATTTAAAAAAGTAGCCACCTGATATATATTTAATCGTTCCAACAAAAATCAGCTTACTACCCTGTCGGAAGATCAACACAACAAAATAAATCAATATATTTAATCGTTGAGAAAAAAATTTCGTAACCCAAAATTATTTGCAGGGTTTGTTGAGACTTTCTAAAAACTTGTTGCCCTACATCAACTTTATATTCTACAGCCTGTAAGTTGAAAAAGTACCACTGTTTTCACGATCCTCCTGAGTTACTGGCCGTTTTTTTTTATTCATTTCGATGCTAGACCCGCTTAAAAAAATTTTGCTCGCTTAAAAAAGATTTTAAATTGAAAGCAACAGAAAATAAAGTCAGCAGAAAATTTACAAACGCTCAAAATTTTGTTTGCTATCTTGCAAGGAACAAGTTCATATTTGATTTTAAAAAATAAACTTCAAGTTAAAAAAAAAAATTCAGTTTGTTATTTTTTTTTCACATGCCGCTAAGTGCTTACAAAAAAAAATCCTCTACTATTATGTATTCATGTAAATGTTTTTATTACCTAGAAAGTCTTTAGCTTCTCTCAATAAGCATATGTAGCTGCCAAGAAAAGTAGTCGGAGAAAAGCCATAAAATACTCATAACGTTTTACGAGCGTAGTGGACATATGTAAGACAAAGCTACTTGTGGGGCTCTGTGTATTTTTATGACAGCGTGCTGCACGCCCTACACTCTGTGGTCAAGTTTCCACGCATATGAAGTGCTAATAACACTGGCGCGAATTGTAAGATTGTAAGTGGTTTTTGCAACAATGTATATTTGTGAAAGTTACAAGCTAACATATCTGGCACATGTTTCTTTAACAATTTGACATTTGCAAACATCATTTGTCACGAAATATGCTGTTAACTATCGATAATGGTTAGTAGCCGCAACGTGGCGAAAGTTAGGGTGATTTTGTTGAAATGCACGTACATACATAATCTGCAACCCAAATGTGCTATTTAAACCACGAAATTCTCAAAAGGATTATGATTTTACTATCAGAACTATTATTTACAAAAAAGTTTTAAATTAAATGAGCATTTAAAAACTCAAAATATTAGTTGAATACAAAATTAAAATGTAGGACGGCGTTGTTAACTGAACGATTGCGGCCCGAATACTGAATTGTTTTCTTTTTCGCTCGTGTATGCATGTAACGACAATTTCAGAGGGTTGTTGCTGCTTATGATAGCGGAAACGTTACAGTCGCTCAAACTGGTATGAATAAGCCCACGAAATTCTAGTTGATTAACCAGAATGTTTACTAACCAGCTTGGTAGTTGATTGCAGGGTAGCACTGGGTGTTCGTTTAAAAAAAATTTGAATAAAAGCTGAAGTTGGCATGATAGGTTACTGACGTATATAGACGAAATGTGACATTGGTTGAAACCCTTAACAAAAAATATCGTTCCTAGAAATCAAGGGTAAAATATTCATTCATTCATTCATTTTTATTCAATATTATCTTATGGATTTTAACAGATTTTAACATTAGCATATTAGTGAACATACAATAAAGTAGATACAATAAGATAATAGGTAATGGCGTTGAGTGTTCAGAATGAGAACAGTGATAACGCCATTTCTTGTAATGATTACAATGGAAGCTTAGAAATGTGGGGTGCACTTCAATCCGGAGTTAAAAAGGTTTAACATTGATAAATAAATACGAGGTGGCGCAAAAGTAAGCTTCCGATGTTCAGCATATCGGTTCTGGCACGTGCAGTGTGTGCTGTTGCACCGTCTTGTTGCAACCACATGTTTTCCAATCCCAATTCATCAAGTTGCGGCAAAAAGAACTCGTTGATCATTGCTCTGTAGCGCTCACCATTCACAGTAACCGTTTGGCCCCGACCGATTATTGGTCAAATAAATAGTCAGCAATATTCCGCGTTCTGGAGCAGTGTAGCGTAACATTGTTTATTAACGTGTATTTCGCATGTGTTTACTACACAAATGTCAAAACAGAACTGACTTTAGGGGCCAATCGCAAAATTTATAGCATTTTCTGATAGGAGGATTACTTTTGCGCAGTAACCGTTTTTCACCGACCGATTATTGGTCAAATAAATAGTCAGCAATATTCCGCGTTCTGGAGCAGTGTAGCGTAACATTGTTTATTAACGTGTATTTCGCATGTGTTTACTACACAAATGTCAAAACAGAACTGACTTTAGGGGCCAATCGCAAAATTTATAGCATTTTCTGATAGGAGGATTACTTTTGCGCAATAACCGTTTTTCTTCGACCGATTATTGATCAAATAAATAGTCAGCAATATTCCGCGTTCTGGAGCAGTGTAGCGTAACATTGTTTATTAACGTGTATTTCGCATGTGTTTACTATACAAATGTCAAAACAGAACTGACTTTAGGGGCCAATCGCAAAATTTATAGCATTTTCTGATAGGAGGATTACTTTTGCGCCACCTTGTAAAAAGAAATAAGTACATTCGTTCATTACATATCAAGCAACTTACAAGTGAGCTTATTAAATAAAAAGTAGTAAGAAAATATGTTGCAATGTTTTTGAGTTGGAAGCCAATTATGTGATAGGCCGTAACAGAACTTCAATATCTTCATGTCTCAACCCAAGAAGCCATAGTTTTATGAAAGTTATAAGGAAAAAAAAATTTCGCTGTTTCTACAGGGTGCTAAACTTCCTATTTTTGAAATCCCCAACTAGTAAATACTCGAACCAGTGGGGCCGAACATTTTAATATTATTTTAATGATACGCTCTAATAAGTACTCCGGATCAACTGGTTTGGCAACTGTGACTATTATTGAATTGCGTCGGGTCGGATGTGAAGAGTTGTGAGCAGTCCCAAGTGCCTCCCTCTAACACTCTAAACACTCAAATACTTAGCTATAAAAAAGACTACGCAGTACTTGCATGGAATGTAGATTAGTAGTTTGCCTTTTAATGTCTTGCGTGTCACATCTGCATTTGTAGCTAAGTAAATTTAGCATATTTCGATGGCTTATCTACTCGTAAAGCATTCTTCATGCTTGTCTGATGGCACGTGTCCATATTGACAATCATTTGTAAAAAAAAATATGTCCATTAATACATTTTCTATAATTGCTTAAATGTTACATTGTATATTATAATTTGAAACACATTTTTCTATGTCGTTTGGTTTGGGGTCTCTTATTGTCTACAAGTTCCATAAAAAAACTAGAAGTTTCACAATTGCTAAGAGAAATTGTGCTTTAAAAGTATTAATAATAATAATAATAATAGAGTATGATTTTTTCTTGTATTCAAGTAATGCCTTTGTTGTCCTGCTCTCTCTCATTTATAGCTGAGCATACAGATGTCTAGAAAAGCTTAAAGTTTATATAAAAATAATTAAGATAAAGTTGATCTTTACATATAATAAAATTGTAACGGGCCGATCTCTGTACATCATAGGTACTAAAAGAAACCGCAAACGAGTGAGGAGTCTTTACCAGTGTAATAAAAGCCATAAACAAAGCTTTTTTTGTTTTAGAATTTTGTCTGTCTGTCCAAATCTCTATCATTCCAAAGCTGCTACATGGACCCAATTACAATTTGGTCCGAAATGTTGATAGAGTCCCAACTTAAAGTTAAGGAACGCAAGGAAATATTTTATACCCGTTTTGTACAGTGGTGGCAATAAAAATATTTAAAAATATATACTGAAATTGGTGCGGACAGCTGTATGTGCATAATAGATAGTGCTTAAAAATACATAAAGGTAATCTAAATTAGAACAGTGAAGGCAAAGCAATAATCCGTTTGTCTGTATGTATGTAGGTCGAGTTGAAGGGTTTTTTCACCGATGTATATTGTTGCAGGTCTATCCTTAAATTAGACCTGTTAAGTAATGATTACTAATCGTAATGATTACTAATCGTAATTATAACCGGCTTGATAGATACTTTTTTGGAAAAGGCTACTAATGATTTTAATTAAAAAAAAAAATAAAAAAAAAAGTTATAAAAAATTAATAGAAAAAAATCAGAAATAATCACAAACAATCAAAACATTTTTTTTTATTATTTTCGATTATTTGTAATTGTTTGATTACTTTTGAGTATTATGATTGTTTTTGATTACTTTTTGGTATTGTTGCACACAAGTATAAGCACATGCGGTAAAATAAAACAAAAAATTTTAAATTATTATTATTATTTTTTAATTCTTTTTCCAATGTTAATCTATTCGTAATTGCAGAATTTTGAAAATAATTAAAACAATCATTATTGATTAAAATATCCATCCAATAAATTTTTTACTCAATTCTAATAGAAATTTGACAGGTCTGCTTTAAATATAGCGCATTTTCCCCTTACTATATATATATTATTTTTGTTTGGCTGCGTGGCGAAGCCTCACATGACCGCGGACTTCCAAATTGAAATAACTCATTGCACTGATACCTGTCATTCCTATGGCTTCATAGTTATCCACCTCTAATGTCTGTGTTTCCAACATAGATTGAGTAATTTTACCAGTTCCACAAGGGCAGTCCATTGCTCTTTAAGAATGAAATTCCTGGAATTTTATGTGCTTGAGAGAGTGTCTCTCTATGATTGTGGAAAACATTTGCGGCTTTTCGTTTTCTAACATTAAGGGATCCCGCCACCCATATTGCCATTCCACAATAGAGCAAAGCTTCAACTGGCATTTCTCAAGAATTTTCGTAAAGTTACTATTTCATCAAGGTCTTTATTGACATTTGTCTGTAACTGTAGATTCTGCTTTGAGTCATTCATAAAGTCTGTATGAATAACAAACTCTGTAGATATGCGTATATTAATATCTGTACCATCTTCCACTTTGATGATTCATGTTTTCACTGGAAATCTCACACATGAATAGACGCTGTTCAATCATTGAGTCATTTGTTGCTCATTCAAAAAAAATAAAAATAATAATAATAATAATATGATCCCATTAATTACATTTTTTAGTTAAAAAAAGTGTAAATTCACACTTGCTTGCACCTCACAAGTATGCGCTAATTGCCGCCAATCAAGTAATTTTGAACATCGACGTAGACGCCTTAGTCTCACAACGAAGTGCGAATTATCTGAGCGCTAAATTGTTTTTGCCCTAATTAAGACAACAAAATGTTCAAATGATTTGCTGTAATTTTACATAACAAGCATCTGAGCAGCTGCAATTGAATGTTTGTTTGCATTTACAAGCTTAATGAATGCTTAGTAGGTGTTGATTAGAAGAATTGAAGTGATTTTTATTCGCACCTACTTAGTTATGGAAGCAATTAGTGTGATTTCTCGTAGATAGTTGAACTCAATAACTTGTGGGTTGATGAACTTGCGTAAACAGAGATATGAACTAAGTTTATGTTGCCTTCATTTTCAATAGCCTGAGAAACTGCTGTATCGACCTCAGATAGTTCACTATAGACCTTACCGGAGCTAGCTTCGCACAGTGTGTAGAGTGGTCGACTAACTTGCCAATAGCATAAAAAGATGCCTTTGAAATTGGAATTTCCATTTTAATATGGAAAAATACAACTTCGTAATGAGAATTATAAATTCCTTTTTTTCTTCAAACACTTAGCTACTTATGAATAAAATAAAAAAATGGTTTTTCTTGTAAATATTATAAATTTCCCTTACAAATCAAATGTGAACTTGCCGCTTGCAAGATAGCAACCATTGAGCGCTTATAATTTTTTCTTGCTTATAATTATTTTTGTTGGTTTATTTTTTGTTGCTTTCAATTCAAAACTTGTTTATCTAGCATCGAAATGAAATAAAAAACGCCAAAATTTGAAAAGGTCTACTGGTCGTTAATTCTGATAAATTTTCTCCAAATTTCTTAAATTTGATTAGTAATTAGTAATCAATTAATTAGACGCCTTATTTAATTGGTAATGATTATTTTAATTGTTTTTCAAGAAAAGGCAATTATCAATTGATTATGATAAGAATAAAAAAAAAATAAGAAAAAAACGTTTTGATTAATTTATTAGTTTTTGATTTTGTTGTGATATATTTTTTTTGTGACTTTTTTTGAATAAAAATTTATAACAAAAAAAAATTAAACAAAATCAATCAAAACGATTTTCAGTGTTGTTTATGTGTATATTTATGTCAAAAGTAATCAAAACAACTTTTGTGATTATTTAAAATTTTTTTTAATAATCAAGATAAGGCAATTATTAATTGATTACGATAAGAAAAAAAAAATCAAAAATAATCAAAAAACGTTGTTTTGATTAATTTTGATCTTTTTGTGATTTTTTTTGATATTTTTTTAGTATTGTTGTAGAAGCACATAAGTATACACATCAACAATACTAAAAAAAAATTAAAAATAATCAAAACTAATCAAAACAATTTTCAGTGTTGTTGATGTGTATATACGAAACTGAAAAAAATCAAAAATGATCAAAAAATTTGTTTTGATTAGTTTTGATTATTTTTAATTTCTTTTTTTGCTTTTTTCAGTTTTGCTGATGTGTTTATTTACAACAGTGCTGAAAAAAAACAAAAATATAAAAAAATAAAAAATCAAAAACAATCAAAATAACAAAAATCAAAAATAATCAAAAGTATTCAAACAACTTTTTTTGTTTTAATTTTGAATTTTTTTTTAATAATGGTAAAAAATCATTTTTTGGATTCTTTTTTTAATTAATTGAAAAATAATCATTAAAAATTTTAAGTAATGATAATCAATCATTAAATGGATTCTCAAGAAAATAATTGATCAAACCGGTTATCCTTACGATTAGTAGTCATTATTTAAAAGGTCTGATTTTCTCCAATAAAAAATCTTCTCAGCGTACATAGGTTTTAGAAACAAATAGCAATGAACGCCGGCTGCTTTTAATTTCATTTCATGCCCCACTGAACTTTGTTCATGAGAAGAAAAATTGTCTATAGTTACACTATTTCATCTGCAAATAATTTGCAATAGGTCACAGACGTGCTTGTTCATTTATACAACGAAGTGCGATACATACATTTTTCCATATATTTAACAAATTACTTAGCTAACAAATAGTTATCGCCAGTTATTTTCATTGCTGATGTTCAAGCTGTGCTGGGATAGCTACGCACTTACTACTTTTGTTTGTGCAATTCCATGTGAAATGGACTAAAAATTGCTATGAATTCCATGCGACTTGGATGAATTTCATTCAAAGTTTTTCCATCTTCATAAAACGAAATTCTGTGAGGTAACCTGCAGGATTATCAACTTGTTCATGACCGCCTCTGATTGGGGATAAGTTATTATAGGTATTCTTAAAGCATTCGATATCACTCACTTCGCTCTTGTAACAGGTCTAGAATGAGATATAAAGTGTGTAGCTCTAAAACTTGAAATGCTGCGCAGAACAGTGTAATTTTGAATTGAGTTTCATAAAAACGAACAGCAGAACAGTCTTCTGGTGAAAAGCAATGCATTAAGGCGGGAATGAAACTCAGCTTCCAGTTAATTTTACATGGAAATACCCATTTTCAAAGTTTCACTTTCGTGTGGCTGAACAGCAATTGAAATTGCGAAATGTTCAGATAATTGCTTTTTCTTTATATATTTTTTTTGTAACTAGTTCATTGATACTATTCCGCTTTCGTTTCTTTGCTATTTATTTAGAGTAAAATCGTGCAGACGCGTGGTCGAAAAGTATGAAGATTAGAGTGGGCCTTATCTGTATGGAGCACAATAAGTAGGCTTGTAATACTGATATAAACCTTAAAACTTGGCGTATAGCACAAAGAAGTAAAAGTACAAACTTTAAATTAAATCAAAAACACTTGCTCGCAAGGCTTTTGTATCTCTATGGCGCGATATACAACAGGTATATCATCATAAACCTCCTAAGAGATTTTTGCGCCAAGCTTCTCTTCCAATTTGTGGTGTGCCGATTTGAATTTTTCCCTACAAATTGGTGGGACCTACAGTTTTTTGCCGACTCCGAACGGCATCTACAAAGGAGACGAATTTTTGCTGAGAAGCCTGTCATGGCAGAAATACACTCGGAGAGTTTGCCAAACCACTGCCGAGGGGCGACCCCGTTTTGAAAAACTTTTTTCAAATCACTTTTGATGTTACCTGTACCAGGGCTCGAACCATGGACCTTCGGTGTGGTAGGCCGGCAACACTACCTTCACACCACGGCGGCCGCTTTTGTATCGGAAATATAAATAAAAGATCAGCCAAAATCAATGTTTTCCAAACATCACTCTCTTTCGAATACCTGAGATTATAATGACCAATAATATTTCTTTATCACTTTTCAATGCCATCTTAGGCGTCTCTATAACACAAACATTTTCAGATTTAAAATTTTTTAAGCACATTTACAAATGTTTAATGTAAACATGCAAGCATGAGACCTTTAAAAAAGAATTTTTAATCATAGTGACTACCAGTTCAATTAATTATTTTCTAGAGACTCTTTTTAATGATTAATTACCATCGTTTTCCACTTTCAATAATCATTTTTTTTTTTTGATTAAAAAAGAGCAATAAAAAAAATTACCAGAAAAAATTCTAAAAATTCAAAAATAATAAAAAACTATTTTTTTTTTGGATTATTTTGGATTTTCTTAATATTGAAAAAAGTTATGTTTTCTTTTAATTTTATTGATATTGTCAACTAAAGGAGTTAACTTATTAATATTCTATTAGTCCTTATTCTAATTCAACAATTCTTATAACCTTACATAAAGTGCAAATTATGTATGCAGATTAGACTGTGCCAAAAAAGCTATACATTAAACTCCTTTAAGGTTTCGTATTTATCTTTTTTCTATATTGGTTTTTGCGTCTTTGGCAGATACACCAAGTAAAGGCGTGGAAAAATGGCCTTGAGCTTATATTTAGTCTTGAATACTTTAAAAAAAAATTTACACCAATACAGATCTTTTTTACAAAACTATATGCAGCTATATTTCTTTACTTTAATGTTTTGCTAGTTTAATGTAAATTTGATATCATTCCTAACAAATCTACACTAGCTTTGATAGGCCTTATAGGCAGAGTCGAAATTTTTTTGTTATTCTTAGTCCGTTTTAAAAACATTTGAATGTCAAACTATTTTTTTTTATTAAATTTCTTATACAATTTTTTTTTTGAGAAAATAAATGCGATTTTTGCAAATACAGCGGCCAACGCAAGCAAACTTTTCGATATTAATTAAATAATACATACTCTAAATATCAGGGAAATCGGCCCATAAATACGATTTTAAGTTTTTTTAATTTGGTCGCAGCGCAACCTAGCGGAATTTTTTAAAGGAAATATTTCTTTTAATGGTAGTAATACATGTTACATAAAGCGACCACCTATTGATTTTTCCCTTTACTATATTGCATTGTCAGCATTGTAAAAACTTCAAGACCTTAGCTCAACGGAAAGTTGCTTTAGAATCGAATACAAAAACCGTGGAAATAAACAACCAAAGCGACGAAATAAAGAGACAGACGCCTTAGTCGTCTGTCTAGTGATATTTCCATATTGAGCCGATAATCCCGCTTGAAGCACCATATCTAAACTTGGGTGTTATGGAGGGCGAATAGGTTATTTAGGTTAATTTTTGTATACTATTTTATTATTTATAGAACGGAGGGTGCGAGGCACATGTTGAACCTTATATGCATTTATTGGCGCTAGCACTTGTGACTATGAGGTATGAGCGCGGGATTGGCATCCTTATTTTCGCAGTGAAAACCCCTGATTTGGGATTGTGAACAAACTATATCTTTGAAAAGTTTCATAAGCTGGTTGAGAATTGCAATAGCGAGCAAGGCAAATTTAATAAACAAAAGAAATGACCACAACTTTTGTCGCTTAACCATTTTAAAAATAAAGATATTGATGGCTGAGTTGGGGATCACGCTATATAAAATTATTTTTCTAAGATTTTGTTTCAAAAAACCCTGTTTCAGAATTTTGTGTCCAAGAAAATTTAATACATTAATCAGTTAAGAAAGTTGTTTAAAAAAATAAGCAAATTCTGAAATAGAACGTTTTTGTAATCACTAAATTGTTGCTCAGCTGCTGAACCCTTCACCCTAGGCATAGCTGTGACCGGTTCATTCATTTGTTTGACAGAACACACATATCACAACAACACTACCGAGATAAAAACTAACTGATACTTTCGCGTCCATCGGATTATGAATGCTGCACATAGTATGAGTATATTTTTATTAAATCTGTATTTATTTTTTTTCTTCTTCTCGTTATTTACAGACTGTGCTCGTTGACAATAACGCGCCTAACTATACTGACCCCATTACCCGGTGATATGACGTCATTAACATTGGCTGTCAAGATGCAAAGCTCCAAACGTACATTACGTTCACATGAGATTCCCATAAATAGTTATGGTTTAACGCCAAGTAGTACATCCGTTATTGGTATGGCTACCGGTTCAACCGCTTCCAATAATGCTGGCAGTGGATGTGGTGGTGCAGTAGGCAGCATTATGCAGCAGCAACAGAGTAACACTGGAGCCATATTAATCGGTAGTGGCGGTGGTATTTGCAGCAGTGGAAATGTACCATTGGGTTCGGCCATAATTGGTACGCCCGGAAATATTGGAAATACGGGCATTGGCATTGGCGGAAGTAGTAGTGGCGTCTCAACGATAACAGGAGGTGGCGGTGGTGGTAGCGGCGGTACGTTGCCATTAGCAGAGGCAGAACTGGATTTACACTTTAGTCTGCAATATCCACATTTTATTAAACGCGATGGCAATAGGTGAGTAGAAAATGCATTGTTACGGAGTAGTTTAAATGGGTAATGGTAACTTTTGGAATGTCTATGTGTGTAAATCTTTGTTTTTGTTTGTAGTCTTGATAAGAAATATTTTAGTGAAGCAACCATAACATACCAAAAAGTTGATATGCGTATTAAACCAGACATTTCAGCATGAATACTGATAGGCATAAAGCTCTTGGGAATCATACGGTCGTCCGTACCCAATTTAGGAATGAGGACAATAACAAGCGGTGTACATTTTTCTCAGAGTCCTCACAATTTGCTCAATATCCTCTTCAAGTAGAATAGGTATTGTACCATCTGGACCTAGCGATTTGCAGCTATCGAAAGCTCCAATAGCAGGTTTAAGGACACCTTCATTCGCCAAACTTCTCGCAACACACCAGATGCATCTTGAATTTGAGGTTTTAACATTTCCGCTTAATTTTCTCAGGGGAGCTAAAGCTGTAATAATCACCTAATTGCCTTGAAATTAAAGAGTTTCACTTCTTCTTTCTCTGGAGAAGCCGTCAAGCCGCTTATGTGCGCCCAGCTTCGCTGTTTGGTCTTTTTTCAGAACTTTTATCAGCCGCGCAGTTTTACTTAATGTTGAAATACTATTGGATTAACCTTCAAACGGCGAACTTTTCGCAGGACCAATTTGTACTGATTGTGTGCAGCGATATCGACTCAAGTCCTTCTAATGATTGGTTTTGAGGTCCCGGATTTAGGAGTTTTCTTGCGGGGCAAGTAAGTTTTAGGTATGGCGGGGTTGAGTCTGGATAATTAGGAAATTACCCTTCATCGGGAGGACACTCTCCTCCCTCATCTATTTCGAATGCCAATAACCTGGTTAACAGACCGAGATCTGAGGGATGTATATACCGACTCTGTGTGGAGGGCATTTAGAACCCTCCTGTGGTTACGCAGCCAGTTGTGAGAGAAGAAGAGGAATGTAGGCAGCAGAAAAGCATATTGATAGTGATAGAAGTAGCGTTAGAAATAGATATAAATATGGAAATAGAGATAAGGTTAGGGAAATCTGATACTTATTTATTGGCTTCAATCAAAGGTTCTGAAACAAAAGTCGTTTTTTCGTTAGCACTTAGCGACTTATGTATGAATAAAATGCCAAGATGAATTTCTTGTTTCGAAATTTGATATTTCCTTTGAAAATTAAACGTGAACTTGTCGCTTGTAAGGTAGCCAAGAAAATTGTGGGAGCTTATATTTTTTCGAGGAAAACAGAAAGCTTTTATCGAAATGACAAATAAAAAACACCCAAAGATAAACACAGTCAAACTAGATCTCAAAGTGTTTAGCATTGAGAAACAAATTCTATTAGGTATGGATTATCTCTACATATAATAAAATTATAATAAGCCGATACTCAAGAAAAATTGATAGGAGGGATCATTATTAAGCCAATAGAATCCAAATCAAAATTTTTTAGAATTTTTGTCTGCCTGTCTGTATGTTTGCGCGCGCATCACTCAAAAACCGCTAAATAGACTTGAATGCAGCTTTCATTGTTGTATTACTAGACGTCTAACTAAAGATTTAAGATATTCCTTGTTTATATAACTCGACCTGTTTCAGAGTTATCGATCTATATCTGGACCAGGTTGACATAAAATACGTTGGAACAATATGGGTATCAAACGAAAGAGGCAAATGATTGCTGCAATAAGCGATGTGACTAAGTTCCATATCTCAACTGATTTCAGAAACATAATGATTTAATCACGATAAGTGAATTATAAGTTCTGAGACGCAGGGGGCTGTGGGCGGGTTTTCTAGTATCAATTAAAAAACTAACTCCAACTTTGTTTGGTAGATCTCGTTGCTGTTTATTTTTGAGTCGTTGCTTTAATTGCTTATATTAAAAAAATATAATTTTATACAATTTCCTTAAAAAGAGTTCTACTTTTTATAAATGTTATTAATTAATTTAATTTAATTTCTTTTCAATGCTTGCAATACAATTATCACAACACTGGCAAATATTTAACCTTCAATGTTTTAACATGCAACAATACCTCAATAACTACACTAATATCACTACATATTAAAATTCCAAAATAATAAATTAAAACTGATGCAATTACAAATAATATGCTTTTAAAATAAATAACACGACATACAAACATCAACTTCTTTAACCAATTTAAAAAACCATCTCAAAACCAAAAATTGGAAATATTGATACCAAAACTAAAATTACTAACGCCCAATTGCTCATATTCTTTGTTTCCAAAAAATTAAAAATTATTTCGCTTTGCATGTGCTTCAACATCCCTTTCATTGTGTATTCCTGTTTGAATTAATTCATTTAAAAAAATGCTAAATAAATAAATGTTTGATTCATAAATAACATAACAGCAATCGCATTGGCTACAATTTACCCTTCTCTCCCTTCTCTCGCTCAAATGCACATAGACTGGTCATATTGTTGCAACGTCGCAAAAAATACAAATCACGCACCATTTTGGGTTATAAAACCCTGGCCGAGGGCATCATACGCATGGATGCGGTACTGCAAAAGTCAATGGATATGACAGTCGAACTGACAGCATCCGGCAAGAATGGCCGACCTGGCACAACAGTGGCGTGTTTACGCGCCGAACGCGTCTCATCCATTCCAGTTGATCATGACAATAAAAATAATAATAGCGTCTTACTAGCAGGTGAGTGTTAATTATAAATAATTATTGTACTTGATGATAAAGTAGCTGATTTAATTGAAAAAAAAAAAAAATTAACAAATGGAAAATTGTACATGTTTTGTAACAAAGGTTTTACGTAAATCAGCGGTCTTCTTTTGTTTGTGGATTTTGTAGGGATGTGAAAATATCATGAAAAAAAAAATATAAAACTTTTTCAAACCACATCGGTGTGATAGGCCATCAACACTACTACCACACCGCGGCGACCGCCGTGAAAATATCATCAGAACTTCCATTCGGTGTATAGGTAGTCGAGAAATTGAAGGTTTTTTGTTTCATAACCAAATATAATCAAAAACAATCAAAATTAATAAAAAAAATTGTAGATTGTTTTTGAATTTTGTTTGATTCTTTTGATTATTTTTGATTTTTTATGCTTATTTTGATTTTTTAAAATAATTATTAAAAACCGAAAACAATTTGTAATCATTCACTAGTAAAGTTTTCCAAAAAATAATGAATCAAACTGGTAATCATTACGATTAGTAATAATTACTTAACAGGTCTGGTTTCCCTCGGTGAATAAAATAAAATCGCATCAGAGATCGGGATGATTCAGCCGGTTAAACTCACTGTACCCGGAAATATAATATTAATGGTTTGCAAGTGGAGAATGATCACATGACACCAATCATTTAATCGCACTATCTCTATGATATAAAATTATGGAAACATGGTTCTTCCTTGGCCAGCCTGGGATTTAGCACGATAATAAGTATAACTATTTTTAGAGCTTTAGTGGACAGTGAACATAGACCGACTGGTGGTATACCGTAAATTAGTCCCGATCTCCTAGTCGAGATATCAGCTTAGAGAGCGAACGCTATAAAGTGTGCTATTTCAACCCAAGAAAACCCCAAATATTGCCACTTCAAATGGGAAGAGTACCTAAGCACTTGTAAATCATGTAAAAAAACAACAAAAAATCGATTGCGTTTTTGTTTCGATTCAGCTTCGAGTACCATTATATCGTCTGGTAGAATACCGAAAATACGTACATACCAGATATACTCCGAAAGCTGTCTATTCTCGCGGTACTTCCAATCTCTTAATCTCAACAACAAAGAACAGCTCTTACTCTTAGCTTAGTTTTAGATTTTACTTGAACCTAAATATTTTACTGATTGAGTTCAGACGTATGGGTCTATCAGCAATTCCTACGAAACACTTGACAGCTACCTATTGGTAGCAGGCTATTACCAATTCCGGCGGAAGAAAGTAATTGTATCGACTTATGGGAATACCATTTTGCCGGCAGCTAGCAGCCAATTGTCCTACAAACTTTCCACTATGGACGTTCTTTTATAAACTACTGCACAGTAAAAAATGTGAGGTTAATTTTAATACCAGTTGCTATTTACTAAAACTTTTCTGGAATTAAATTTGAGTTTTAATTCTAAAAAGTTTTCATTTGCAACCAACAAATTCAATTCAACACCTGTCTGGAATTGAAATAACATTTATGGGAGTTATTTTAATACCAATTTTGTGCTACATCCAATTAACTTTTGGTTTAACTTCAATTCCAATTATTATTAAATCTATTGCGCGTCTCGGATAGATCCGAACCCATTTTAGATTCATTTTTTTACCACTAAAAGTATTGAATTTAGTCCCATAATTTGTTTTTCAGAGATAATTTTTGATGAATTTCTCTCTCTTTTCCTGTAATCAGCATGGTTTTAATATAATAATTTCTGGCGTTGTTTTATATAAACACCAAATTGGTATTAAAATTAAACTTAAACTGTGTAGTAAACCCGGAAGACGTTGTCCTTGCCCATAATATTTCTCCTTGCGTTTTATCAACTTTCCCAAGAAATTGGTCATGTTGTAACTTCTGTAAAAAAAAGTTCGTATATCTCTCCTTCCCTCCCAGTCCACCACCTTCCCATTTTCCCGATCCTTCGCACGCGTTCTCTCACCACCTCACAGTCTTTCTGTCTTTTTTACGCCTTCCTCTCTCTCCCACTCCCTCTCCCGGTTACTCGCCCTTCTACTTACTCGCACTCTCACTTTCTCTTCCACCTCACTCACTCTCTCACTCTCCAGCTCGCTATAAATCTACAAGAAAAATTGTTTGACACATCGTTCAGAAAATCGACTCGTGTCAAAGTAACTTCAGGCATATTGAAAACAGCATTCTCTTCGAAATATTACCAGTTTTAAAAACTGAATAATTTTAGCAACATTTTATTTCTATTACTATTCTTTAAACATTATCCTCACATTTAATTTGATATACATATATCTCTTACACTTTACTTCGGCTTCTGACTCTGTGTCTGATTCGGATTCCTTTAAAACAAACTCGTTATGGATTCCGGATTCGGTGCACTCACTACCGTAACAGCTCTGGTATATGTAAATAATGCACTACAACAAAAATTATAGATATGCACTATGCGGAAGCATTCGGACCAGATAATAAAATTCAGGAAATTGCATAATAAAATATTAAACAATTTTACCATAATTTATGTATGTGTTCTTTGAGTTCTCTCGTCTGATTTCAACAGTAATTTTGCTTCACGCTAAATTAATATTTAAATATATGCCTACAAAAACCATATCGCAAGTAGTTTGAACAAAAATTCATTGCGCTGACAAGATGTTGACAAATGCACTTGGTGTATTTTCACTAATCAGGCGGTTGCAGTGGCGTACCCTTCGTTTTGGGGTTATTGCTTTCATTTAATAGCAGAAAAATTGATCTCAAAGATTTGAGAAAATGTTAATACTAATTGATACAATTTGGTATCTCACCTCTCTAGTCTCAAAAATGAGTTACTAATTTGTCAGCTGGTTCTAGGCAGATCACAAACAGAAACATATTGGGTTAGAAATGAAATGAATAAAAAAAAAATTAATGTTTAAAAAAAAATATTTAATTGCCTGCGATCCTGGGCTCGAACCTGCATCTCACACTTTTTACTCGCACCCTTACTACCTGGGCTATCGCGACATGGATACAGGCCCTGTCAAATGCTGCGCTTAACACGTTCGCTGTCAGGTGACCCGCCGGTGGATCACACAATTTAGAGGCCACGTGCATCACCGGTGGGTCACACGTATTATGGTTTTGTATTGAATTTTTTTAAGCGGCTTTTTACTAAATGTTATTATTTTGTATTTCTTCTAGAAAAAAATTTTGGGTCGGCTTCCCTTACAAATTTTTTAAGTTATAGCTTACCTATTTTGACCATTTTAAAAAATGAAAGGCATATGCTACTCAAAATATATTCCACTTTTAAATTAAAATAAATTCACTTTAGTTCAAATAAGATATTTGTTAAAAATTGTTGGGCAAAAAGCCGGATTTCCCTCGCACAGGTTACAGTAAGTCGACACCTTTTTGGATATTTTCATAGCTTCGCTTCGGCCTTCTTTTTTCGAGAGTTCTTTATAACACTTCGAGCATCGTTTTTTTTTATTTTGCGATTTTTATGGTTTCGACTTCATATTCCATCAGCAACTGAGTTTTCTTAGATGTCGTTGGTCCTTCATACCTTTCCCCACAGAGGCTTTCGCAAACTGACTGTCTGAAGCACAAAATCGCTGCGTTCTTGTAGGTCTTGTACATCATCCAAGCGTTTACCCTGGATGGAGGCTCGGATCGTTCATCTGTAGCTAGATTGCTCCAACTCGCCGGGATCGCTGGAATCTGTGTCTGATGTGACATTCATCAGAATCAGACGGCTCAAAATCAGTGAAATCGCTTCCCTCCTCCTTCTCTCGATTGCGCTTACCATAAAATATACTTGGCTTTACTAAGTAATGCGACATTTCGTTTTACTGACTAAAAATAATAAAAATATGTAAATCAGTAATGTGACCACCGGTGGGTCACATCCTTAAAACACAGAAAATATAACCAAAACTTCGAACACAACACACAAACTATATAATTATTAGATAAGGATCACTTTTAAATAAAAAAAAGCTATGTTGGCACCTAAGTAAACTTTTTTTTTATGTGGCGGCTGCGAACGTGTTAAGATGTACGCAAGTACATCATTGGTGAATTTTTTGTGATTTTCTCTTACAGAATACCGAAATCATCTGACATCGCAAAAATTGTCTCTAATGAAAAATCTCAAATTTATTGACTTGAGATGAGACAGACTTACATCATCTGCTATTAATTTAATTTTCAGCATGTTTTATCTTTTAAGACTCGGGAAGGTTTGAGAACACATTTCGATTCCATTTCGTTTCAGTCAACTTCGAGACAAATTTTAGGTTATTAATTTTCTTTTGAAGACGCGTAAATCCCTAATATCGCCAAAGCTTTTTAACACCAAATAATAAACCTGATGAGGACATTATCTGGTAATGACCTATTCCACGTCAATGGAAAAATATTGGTTAAAAAAAATTAAAAAGTGTAATTATACGTTAAGCTCATTTCAATTAAACTATACCACAAAATGGAGGTCAACAAGTTTTTTTGCTTCCTCTGTTGTTATTGGCCTAATTATTGGAAATTTTAAGTATACATGGCGTGCGCTTGAGAATAGCCTAAACAAGTGAATAATTGCCAAGGCGACGCCACTACTGATCACTGAACTAAAGCCGCTTTTTATAATGTCCATGAAAAATATTTGTTTGAAATGGCTTTGATTGTAAAGTTGCCCATTCTTAAGCAACAATATTGCAATTACGCAAAACAGCAATCAGCGGCAACTTTTCATCACTGAGTGCATACCAGATGTATTTATAAATGTGTTTCCAACAAATGTGCACCTTATATAAGGCTTATTTCATTTGATCAAAAGGCTTACCACCTTAACAATGTTTAAGGAATGGAGTTGGATGTACAAATCAATCTTGCTCTATCTGACGAACAACCTTAGGTATTATTATGTAATGTCACCAAGTAGCTGCGTGCGATCGTTTAAAGCAAATATTTTGTCTACACCTATTTGGAATTTATAAAGTGGAAAATTTTAATAACTTAATCCTACTACATGATACTAAAAATGATTATTAAAAATAAAAACAATAATTTTCATAAAAATTCAAAAAGTGAAAAATTATTATTCTTGGCCTTCATGAATACTTTTTAATCCGTGAATTGCATTGAAATAACAACTAAATGCTTGTGCATTGCTATTTACCAAATTTTTGTTATTTAAAACCTATTTGGCGCATATATTGCCTTGTTGTTGGAGCGCATTTTGTTATTTCTCTAATAAATTTTTTGTTTACTTTCTTCTTTATTTTTCCTCTTGTCATACTCAGAATCAGCTGTGTACGTGACACTATCCAGCGACTATCAAAGTATGCTTACTTTTCAGTAGCAGTTTGCAGTGGCTTCACAACTGATTTAAATTGTTGCTTCAGAAGTGATTACACAGTGCCATCCAAACGCTCTGGTGCAACCCAATTTTTTCATAATTGTGTAGCGGCTTACGGTTCTTACTGAATTCTGAAATTCATCTTTTTAAAAAAATTTTGATTGTTGTAAATTATACTAAATTATAGCTTTTTCCTGTTTGTACAAAAACTGCAGTGTAAGTGCCTGCACCACTTAACGGTATCTAGAGAGAACAAAATGCAAAAAAAAAAAGGACAAATATGCGGATCATAAATTAGTACCAAATTCTCTTCCCGCAGCTTCTAGTTCAGCCGGTCCTGTTTTTACGCGAGGTCCTACTCCTGCATGCACGCATGGATGGAAAAGAGCTGATTTTTTTTAAGGCAATCGGTGCGCAGACAAAATACTCTGTTGGAGCATTAACTAACGCTTATAGACCTAGAGGCCCCGTCACGCTTATGGCAACGCCTGCGTGTTTTCCTATATCAACTTTCTCATTATCTTATACGTCATTAGCGTCTCGAATTAATCGTAGTCAAAAGCAAATTCCAGAACAACCGAGTCCTGCAAGTGAAACAACAGGCGCGAATACTTCTTCATTCCTTGTCTACAATTTATTACGACGATCAGAGACAGCGGTGCAATTTGCTAAATCGTTATCTTCGAGTATTGCTAACGTAACATTGCCAAGAGAGCTTGTCGTAGTCCCTTTGGATGGGTCGGTATTCGTTTCTCGATTTCCGAAGAAGACTACGGTTGATGATTTAAAACATTATGTAACATCCAAACTTAGACATTGGGTATTAAATATTAGGTAGTTCAAGTTTACGCATAAACAAATGTTTCTTATTTCTTCTTTTAAGGTTCATGTTTCTTATAAATGCTTCGGGAAACTAGTTGACGAATCGTTCTGCCAGATGGGGCGCTAGTTCACGAATTTGAGTATAGCTCTCAAGAAAGAAATCGCAGAGAGGTGCGGGGGTTAAACACAAAACTCGTTGATCTTTTCCTTAGTAGCCACGTCATTAAACGTTGATATGGGTTTCTAATTTCAAGATTTTACTTTGGAAATTTGGAAAAGACCTTAACATTTTTCTTAGTTAGTTCAGTCTAGAGTATATAGTGTTTGGCTCCGCCGGTACTTGACACCTTACTTGTTTCAAGATTGATTAAAAAGGGTAATGGTTAAATATTTATTTCGCTTTGTTGATTTTCCGACAGGGTGGAAAGTTTATGGTTATTAATTATATTGCGTTGTCCTCAGAAAATCGTTTAATTATTGATTGCCAGTAGCTGCATCACTTTAATGATTATTATTTAATTAATTAAAAAAAATGAATTAATTAATTTTAATTGCGTGATTAATATAAAAATTTCTAACTATTTTTGATTATTTTATAAGTCGTTTTGATATGATTATTAGCTTAATGTTAATAAGTTTTGATTACTTTTAATTATGTGATTTATATATTAACGTAATTAAATGATTATTTTTGAATAATTTTATTTATTTCCTGTACATTATTCCATTTTCAAATCATAAACTAATTAAATTTAATTATTTATTTAATTTTAATTGATTGCTTATTTTGAATTATTTCATTAATTTTAGTTGTTTTATTACTTTTATTTACTAGATTGTTTTTAATCATATGATTGGTTTTATTTAAAAATAGTGGGAATTTTTCTCAATTATTATTTCAACGACCATTAATCATTAGTTTTTTGATTATTTTTTTTTAACAGTTTTTTTAATAAATCATTAAAATAAATAAAGTCAAAGATTTCATCAATATCAATGTTAATGGTAATTTAACAGGTCTGCTTGTTTCGCTCATAACAGCTCACACAATTTTTTGCTGTAAAGTCCAACTAAATAAATATTTCATGCTACAATCGTTATTTAATAACTATTATGGCCCATTTACCATAAGTTACTCAACTTCTTGGTGATATTTTTAGCTCAATTGCACTCGTACATGATTGTTTACATACATTCATACAAACTTTTTTAGTTATTGCTCAACTTAAAAAATTCTATTTATGTGCACCGGCACTTTGCATATTTGACCCAGCACGCCCATGTTGTGCTATCCCAATAAGCAAAATACGTTCACTATAAGCTTATGATAAACTTACTTTAGCAAGATTTTCGTTTGGAAAACGTTTACTATAATCATTGTTAAACGTTTGGAAAAAATTGTCGAATCAACGAAAGTGATACCTTTTTAAACAATTATAAATGAGGTTTGGAAAAAAATGTTTAATTAACGTTTTATTCAACGTACAGTAAGGGTTTGTTGAAAACTGTTTGATAAAACTATTTAGGCAACGACGGTGAAAACGGGCCAGTAGTCTAATGAATAGGTACCAGACCTTTACTTCGAAGGTTGCTGGTTCGAATCCCAACAAATAAATAAATCACTATAATTATTTTAAAAATGTTTTATAGATATTTCAGTTGCACTTATTACTTTTTTTTTACAATTCAAGCATAATAAAAAATTAAATTAAAAAAAATATTCGAAGCTAGCTTTTTTACCAATTTGTGGCGTGCTGCTTCCAATTTTGTATACAAATTGGGAGGAGCTACTGTTTTTTGCCGACTCCGAACGGAATTTTTGCTAAGAAGCCTTCCATGGCAGAGATACCCTCGGACCGTGTTTTGAAAAACCTTTTTCAAACCACTTTTGATATTACCTGTCCCAGAACTCGAACCTTCGCCCTTCGGAGTGTTCGGCCGGGAACACTACCGCTACACCACGTCGGCCATATAATAAAGTTCAAATGAATCAAGTAGGTAAATTATTTAGCATTATTTTTGAAAACAGCGAAATTGTGCACTTCGCAGAAAGTTCACCTCAAGTTAATTCCCTAAATCTAACTACCATAGAATTGTGAAAACATATTTAAACGTTTGTGAAATTTTTTAGCTACAAACTCGTTTGGAAAACATTGACTTCAAGGTTTGGAAATTATTGTTTAATAAACTAGCTTACTTCATTGTTTATTGGGATGTTATCAAAGCAATCAAATGTTGTTACTTATGTGTGAATTTAATGGTGTTGTAATTGTAATTGTAAATGCTATAAAAAAGCGCTTAAGAATTCCAAAGAAAAAATAATCGCATCTAAAAATTCTTAATGATATGTGAAAGTTGGCAGCTGTTGCGCCACAAAATAACGAAAACCACACACGAAGAAAACCACACGAAAGGCGGAAGCAAATAACACAACTATCAAAGCATCAATAGAGGTCGTAAATACAAGGTGGCGCAAAAGTAAGCTTCCGATGTTCAGCATATCGGTTGTGGCACGTGCAGTGTGTGTTGTTGCACCGTCTTGTTGGAACCACATGTTTTCCAATCCCAATTCATCAAGTTGCGGCAAAAAGAACTCGTTGATCATTGCTCTGTAGCGCTCACCATTCACAGTAACCGTTTGGCCCCGACCGATTATTGGTCAAATAAATAGTCAGCAATATTCCGCGTTCTGGAGCAGTGTAGCGTAACATTGTTTATTAACGTGTATTTCGCATGTGTTTACTACACAAATGTCAAAACAGACCTGACTTTAGGGGCCAATCGCAAAATTTATAGCATTTTCTGATAGGAGGATTACTTTTGCGCCACCTTGTATAACAAAAAATTTGTTTAACATTTTTTTCTTATAAAAGTTGTGGTGCAAAAAGAAGTTTTTTTTATGACGTACCATTTGCATAATTGAATCGCTATTTTCTATAATTTTATTGCGTGTGTTTTTTTTTTTATTTTTGTGAATTTATTAGAATACTTACACAGACACTAAGCATATTCTCCGGAATGTGCAAATGGTGTAAAGTTTTTCAGCAGTTGAAGTTTTGGTGTACGGAATTCATTCGATACATTTTTTTTAAATTTTTATACCCAGCTGTCCTTACATTTTTGAAGTACGGTTTTGGTCTTTATTGCGGTTTAGGTTGGCGTATAAGGCATTTCTTTCGAGGCCTTTCTATGCGTTTTATGTTCAAAGACTGAAATTTATGCACAGATCTCTGTTTTACGGGCTTCTTCGGGATCGATGAACTTTGTAGACCCTATATCGTCTTATCGTTCTTCTTGTTTACGAATAAATGCCATTGAAAATTGCACATCGTTGAAACTGGTTTGTCTCCAAACCAAATTTAACAAGGGATGATGGAAAACCGTTCCAATATACATCAAGTTCCATTCCATTGGAGTCGTGACTTACTCCTCTGTTTTTGATGTACCTTATCTTGGACATTATCATGGGCTCAATTGATTGCTCGTACCTTCCTATTCAAATTCTTTTTTATGTGTCGTTCAGGTTTATTGGCATTTAACCGTCTAGGTGATTCTGGCCGTTGCGTATCGAAGCAAAGGAAGTTGAAGTCATCCTCCACTGAATTTTTCCTACTCAGTCGAGGCGTCGCCCTTCCTCTGCTGCCGAACTCTGGTGTCGATAGGAAAACCTTCTGAGCATGAGCTCTTTTGTCCATTCGCATAACATGAGCGAGCCAGTAGAGTCTTTGGGCTCTTATTAGCTGCTCTATGGTCAGATCCGCGTAAAACTCGCACAGCTCATCGTTAAATTTCCATCTATACTAGCCGTTGGCATCAAAGGCCATCTTATCTGCCCTCGACACTGTCCATGATTCCGACTCGTACACAAGGACAGGTATGATTAGAGACTTATAGAGCTTGATCTGTGCCCGTCGAGGGAGTACTTTTAATAAGGTTGCACTATCAGCACTTATCGGCGTTTAACCGGTATCCCAAGTCATTATACACCTCCTTATTTCCATCTCAAGATTCGGTAGAAAACCTTTTGGACTGGAGCATTTTTGTTCAACTTGACCTAATCAGTGAACATATTGGGCGTTATTACCTTTCACTGTGGTTTTATCTGGAGTTTGTCATCTCCCTCGCAATTTAGAAATGAAGTGAGGTGTTCCCTCCATAAGCACGATCTGTACTTCGGTTATCGGTTAGTGACGGCTTACTATTGTACCTGTTGGAATTCGCCCGGGCTTGAAACCTTCCGTCGTCCGCCGTTTCTTTTTTCATCTACACTTCACTTAAGCCACGGGTTGGGCCACGTTACCCTATAGGCAGCCTCCTTCTTTTCCGTGACGGATTGACGTTCAAGTATAGTTTAAGTATAGTTCTGGTTGTGTATGAGGCATTATCTATATCCGATACTTCGAAGCGTCTTTTGACTATCACTTTTGTAATCGCGGAAGAACGGGCCATAAAATGTAAGCTCAAGACTGTCGTTTTTGAAAAAACTCCCGCAAGTCGTATTTTACCAAGAAAAAATTTCTCAGAAAATCTTTTGGTGCCTTGCCGTGGTGTAGTGGTAGTGTGCTGGCCTACTATACCGAAAAGCTCTTGCCTGAAGTATCGTAACAGGTAATATAAAAATATTTATCAAAACTAGCTCGGCTCTTGACATTGGTTATCGACCCCGCGAGTTTATTTTTGCCTTGGCAGATCGGCATGAAACATATAGGCGCCGCCAATTTGTAAGTCTGATTAGAAGCAGCACACCACAAATTGGAAAAGATGCACGGGAACAACCCTTATGTGAACTAAGTCATATCTCTTACAAGCCATGTTGCATCTCCAATATCTTCCAAATAGGTACAAAATATTCTGTCTCACCAGAACTTAACCTTCCTTACCTATTTGTAGATTATATCTTACTTATTTGCTTCTGAATACTTCGCACATCATGTGTGGGTAGCTGTGTGTTCCAGTTGTCTTCCATCGAAGCTATGCAACAATTATACGCCCCTGATCCGTTTCTACAATTTACAAAGCATAATTTCACAATTTCTGTTTTGTTGTTCAACGCCATTATCGGTTTATTATTTCTGCTGTCACAATTCCGCATGAATAGTTTCTTCTGCTTTCACTGCTGTTGCTTCTGTGTCAGTTTATCGTCAGTGGAATTCTTGCTTGAATGCTGCGGTTGTTGCATGCCACAGACACACGTTCGCACATTCATACTATTGGTGATTGTGTGGAAATCCATTTGCTTTGCTTGTTGCTAAGCCCAGGGTTTATTTTGATGTTTTTGTTCTGGCCACAGTATGTTCTATTGAATCTGACGACTTCAGTTTACTGGATTGCGAACTAAGAAGATTAAAAAAAAAAAAAATCATTGTGGATGCATTTATTAATACTAAGAATGTTTTCAAAGTTTGGAAAAAACAAAGCAAGCCGATTTTCTCGCGATTTTTTCGGGCTGTTCTCTCATTCGTTCCACATACTTAAGAGACCCGTAGTCTCCCTGCGGTAAAATTGAGTGCCACTCTTCAAAATAGGCAATCTTGGAGTTACATACTTCGTATCTCGTTCAGTACCGGTTCCAAAAGTTTTTTTTAAAATCATTTCGAAGTATCGGATACCTATAATCATCACTACCAGAACTACCCCTATAATATTCGATCGAAATGGAACCAATTGAGAACTAACCAAAGCGAAGCTGCTTTCGCACTGGCCGCAATTATCGCCAATCACATCGGCATTTAAAAATGGATCCTTTTTATCATAAAACGTAATTCTGCCACAGAGAAACAAAATTAAAAAAAAAAAAGCCAGGCACTTTTTTTCAACATTTCGGAAACTACTTAGAGGTATAAAAAAAAAAATATTTTAAAAACACAAATTTTTAAAATTCTAATATTTGAATTTCAAAATCAAAAAAATTGAAGTTTCCCATTAAATTTTGGACTGAAACTTTTTTTGCATTTTAGCTCAGATATATTGAAAGATTGTGTTTTCAAAAATATCCTTTTTTTAATTTTAGTCAGAATTTTTTTTTAATTTTGTCAACTTTCTAATCGAGTTCAATTAGTTAAACACAAAATTTTTATTACGGAAATTTTTTTTCGTATTAGTGGAATGTAAAGAAAAAAATTATACATCTTTTAAAAACAAAAATGGTAAATTGTAAAGTATTTGAACTCGACTAGAAAGTTAATAAATTTATTATACCTTACATGAAATGGTATTATAGCTTTGGTCCGTTGTTTGTAAGTATGCGAAGAAGAAGAGATAGACCCACCAATAAGTATACCGAAATGATCAGGGCGATGAGCTGAGTCGATTTAGCCATGTCCGTCTGCGCCTCTGTCTGTTTGTAGGCAAACTAGTCACCCAGTTTTTGAGGTATCTTGATGAAATTTGGTATGGTGCCGACATTTTGCATGAGATTAATCAGCAACATCGGAGCAATACAACGCATAGCTCCTATACAATCGATTGTTCCGATAAATGGGTTTTGGGCTATAAATTAAAAAGCTTGGAATGTAAAATTTTTCAGGTTTGGTACTTATTATGTATGTAATGTGTGTAGTGAAAATCAGCCGGATCGGACCTACATAACATATAGCTCCCATACAATCGATTGTTCCGATAAATGGGTGGGGTCTGTATTTTTAAATTATCAGTTTTGCAGAGTTTTTACTAATTGTGAGCAAGGATCGGACACTTCAAACCGTGATGCGTATTCATGAAAGGTATAAAGTCTTCGGCACAGTCGAAGACAGCCCTTTCCTTACTTGTTTTAATTTCAGTTAGTTCTGAGATATTTGAATTTTCTGTAGGGTTAATACAGCGTGGTGTGAAAATAGTTCAAGTTTGAAAATTCATTTCTGGTTGCTAAGCACTCACAAGTTTTTATGATGGGCAAAATGCTACTTGAATTTCCATGTTATTAGCTCTTCTTCACATACGAATGACATACTCGTAGTCTTTGTTTTTCTTCACGCATTCCATTTCTTTTTCCATCCATGATCTACACTGGTAAATCGTTTTTAACAAACACACAATATTGGTTTTTTATGTCAAGAAAGTTTGTTGAACCAAATATGGTCGGATGCGAGCGTGCTTTCAGTTTGGAAGTGTGCCCTGCCCAATCCAACATAAAGTCGAATCCGTAGATTGCACCAATTATTATTATTAATATGATTATCTTATAACTTAAACGAGCTATTCTTGTATATTTGTATATCCAGACTATCTCAAAAACAGCTCAACCGATTTGAATGAAATTTGGTACGTACTAAATATATCTTTGATAACAATATCTTACAGACTAGAAATGTACAATGAAGTTACAGAAAAATATTCACTGGACTAACGCACTAGAGATAAAATTAAGTAATCTTATCGGCCAACTTCTTATAAATATTGTTAATTTCGCTAACTGCCCTAGTAATGGGGGCTAGATAGTGGTAATTAGATTTAACTGTTATCGTATGGAAAGAAAAGTGGGAGTGTAGAATCCGATTTGGGACATTGAAGCGTAAGAGCTCGAGCAGATCAGCCCAGTAAATTAAGCAATTAACCACGTCGAAAATGAACATTTATTGAAAGAATTGTGCGCCTACTAGAGAGAGACTTCAAATGTATAAGCAATCATCGGGTATTATAAAATGAATAGCAATCAACGAAGTAAAGTGGATAGAAAACAAAGCGAGTGAAACTGTGCTGTACACGCTCGATTCTGTCAGAATGAGAACTATATAAAGGGTTCCAGATAATAGATGCATACTACAACTTAGATCCGACAACACAGTTAAAACGGTATTTTTTTTCTAGGCATGTTTAAAATCTTTCGCGCAACGCTTTACAAAGCCTAAATTCAAGAATGCCTTGGGGACAAAAGAGTTCACATGATTAACAAAGGTAAAACCAGAGTCAGATAGAACACTTATATCAGAAAACGCTTCGACTGAAGACAGTTGATTGTTTAGTAACGAGTAACTTGAGGTGATACGATTCCCGGTTCTCGACAGGCTTATATGGAAACATTTATTGATGTTGAGCAACAACTTGTTTTTGACATTTCATTCATTAATATCGGTCAGTTCATTTTAGACCCGCAAGTAGCTCTACTAAACAGTTTCAAGGCGTCAGCATAAAGTAGAAATTGCGAATTTTAAAAACATGTCCGCATTTCGTTGATAACGGCCTAGGAATTTCGTTCGTGTGTAACCTGACGTTAAATATATATCTAAGGATATCCTGAATATATATCTTAAGACATCCTGAAACTTTCAGAAGGGTATTTTTGTTTTTTTTTTCAAAATATGAATTTTTGAATTTTGGATAAATTTTTTTTTAATTTTGTCAACTTTCTATGCGCGTTTAATTTAATTTTTACAATTTACATTTTTGTTTTTAAAAGATGTTTGATTTTTTTTTTCATTCCACTAGCACGAAAAAAAGTTTTCAGTAATCAAAATTTAGTAATTTTGTGTTCAACCAATTGAACTCGACTAGAAAGTTAAAAAAGTTGAAAAAAAAAGTTTCTGACTAAAATTCAAAAATTCATATTTTTGAAAACACAAAAATGCCATTCTGAAATTTTCAGGATATTTTTCAATGTATCAGAGCTATAATAAAAAAAATTGGGTTCCAAATTTAATGGGGAACTTAAATTTTTTTCGATTTTGAGATTCGAAATTTTAATAATTTTGTTTTTAAAATATTTTTTTTTATACCTCTAAGTATTCCTTCTGTGTCAAGTTTATTTTTTTTTAAATATATTAGTTTCCGAAATATGGAAAAAAGTGCAGTTTTGAATTTGCATAGCTTTTTTTAAAGTACCATGACTATAAACGAGCTCAAAATAAAAGGTTCAAGTGATTTCAACTATCTAACGGTATGTCATGTAACATTTTTCTTAACTTTCAGATAGGTGGGAACCCCATAAAAATATCCTAATTGGTAGCACTTAATTCAGAGAGCTAAAATAGTGGCAGATGTGTAAAGTTGTTTTCGAGATAATGACGAAAATGAAAAATAATAAATACTAGCTTATACCCGTCGGTTTCACCCCACATTTCTATAAAAAAAATGTCAGCTGTATGGGAGGTGGCACACCCCCGTTTTTGTTATCCCCAGTTTGTTTGGAGGTGGTAGGGATTAACCTCATATAAACCCTTACCAAATTTCAGTGGTCTAACGTAAATACTTCCTATGAACTATGGACTATGAAAAATTTCAGCTGTATGGGGTGCCACGCCCCCTTTTTCGTAACCTCATGTAACCCCTTCCCAAATTTCATAGGTCTGGCCTAAATACTTCCAGAGATATGGACTATAAAAAATTCCAGTTGTATGGGAGGTGCCACGCCCCCTATATATATCAAAATATTTTTTTAGCTCATGACCATCCCAGTAAGGTATCCAGTTCGTGTTTCAAATTTGGTTACGATCGGTTTATACGTATAGGACGCAAGTCGATCTATAGATACATATATACATACATAATTTGAATTTTATATATATAGATAGTAGGATTAAATGGCCACCCTAGCTGGGCATATCTAATTAAATTTTTTTTTTAAATGTCATATTTCTTGCCTACATGGTGGCAAAAGATCATTATTGGCAACGCTTAAGTAGAACACCTTAGAATATCTTAGAAAGTTATAAAATATATTCAGGATGTAGCGCCACATTGTCACTTCTCCCACACATTTTCAATTTTGTGCATATTCAAAAACTCTTGGCGCATTAATCAATTTATACTTTATTCAAATGTCTCTTTTTGTGACAAACTTTACTTTCGCGTTTTTTGCAATGCCGTAGAAAATCGTATGTTTGTGCGTTTCCTACATTCACTCGCCTTGTCCCACATTTATTTATCTTTTACCAACTTGTCTTTTGCCTTTAAATTTGTTGCTTAGAGCTTTGGTATTGTTGAGTACCGGGTAACATTCAAGATTAAGTACGAGTATTGTATCTTTTTCCGTTGGTAACCGTGTTTCCAATTTATTTTTAGTTTGACATAAGTAGTCAATGAGCAAAAACTCGTAAAGAATCGATTCAACTTAAGCATGCCAATCCCGATATCTCGTGGTTTTTAAGGTGCAGATTTGTTTTCAGAATTTTTTTCTTGAATTACTGGGCTTTTCGGTATTGGAAATAGGTTTGCTAGGAAATAAATATGTGTAATTTTTTATGCAAATTATCCTAATACTTTTTGTTAATGTGCAACATTTATGAATTTTTTGATCTTCTGTAATCTGACACTTTCTATTTCCAATTTTAATTATTATATCTCCCACACTTACCAGATAAGATATGGAACGTAATTACATCGCTTATTAAAGCACCTATCACCTTTTGTTTAATACCCATATTGGACATTTTGGGTCACCTTGGTCCACATATTGGTCGATATCTCCGAAACTGGTCGAGATATCGGAACTTATGATATCTTAAATTTTAAGTTAAACGTAATAAAAATAATATAATGCTAAATTCAATACCATTCAGCTGTTTTTAAGTGATACGCGACCAAACATACAGGCATACAGAGAAAAATTCTAAAAATGGTTGATTTGGCTTCTCCTGTACAGGCATCGAACTGTAATAGATTTTAATAAAATTTTTTTTTATTTAATCGTTACATATAAGTATCGGCCTGATTAACCCAGTGTTATCCATTTTAAAAAGTGCATAAAGAGATCCCTTAGCAATTTATTTCAATAAATCTATTCTATTTTAATTTGCATTGCTACGTGTATTAATCACATAACTTTCATTTGAAAAAAACAAAAAGCTTTTTAAAAAATCCAATATTTATAATTCTTTTTTTTTTTAATTTAGTTTCTGAACATTTTCTCAACTGATGGAGAATAGCGATTACACAAATCTCAGGCTTGTAAAATTGTATTCCGAAATTTTTGAAATTCGAAATATTCGCATCCCTATTTCCATAACAATTTTCTTAAGTCTAGATATTTGTTGCACATTAACTATATCTTGGTACTAGCTATTTGGCTGGGTTACATGGCTTCTGTTTGTCACTTCAGGTTTTTTATGTCCACCACATAATAGAGGTGGAATACTATCGAGGATAGCACTGATATATCGATGTTGTATGTATAGCGATTACACTATCAATGTTCTATTATTTTCGATAGTATCGGTTATGTCGTTAAATATGTTTACAAATGCTTTAATTTAAGTTAAATGTGTAAAGTTTTTTCTACCCGAGTTAACTAGATTTCGTTAGTTATTCAACTAATCAATTAAGACTCATTTAGTGAAATTAGTTCACTTTCATAATTCAACATATGTTGCTAGATTAGTAATTTACATGTAATAATAATAAATGCATTAACTATCGCGAGTGATCATGCATATTTCATTAGTAATGATTTCCTTCTGATGCCAAAACAAAGGTGTTCTTAAAAACAATAAAAGAAGAAACAAGAAAAGTGGATACCGAATGTCGCCCAACAACTGCCCTGGAAGCTGACTTGTATACTAAGCTCTTCGCAAACATTTTCCATTTATCGCAGATGTGTGCCACGGTAGGCAGTATCGTTGCGTGTACTTCAAGACTTTCTCTTCGACTGTGAGGGGTTTCAAAACCTTAATGGCTCGGCCCTCATGATAGTTCACCGAAGGTTTGAACTGGGTACCGAAGAAGTAAAAAATGATTTTTAGCGATTCTGAACAATAAAGACATCATTATCGTTTACCACCGGTGCAGAAATCTCCCACCTTTTGAGTGGAAAGCAGCAGCTTTTACCAGTTTGCGGACGATATTTGAATTACAGCTTTCGATACTCAGTCGATTAGCAAAGTTCTCCCCAATGGTGAAATCGCATATTATCACTCTCTCTCTAGATGATGTTATTGATGGAATTCGGAACATCAAATCGTATTGTCAAACTTAGGAGTTTTCTCTGAATTTCAGCCTTCAATAACCATCCTCAAGTCAATACGATATATGTACTCGTATACTGACTTCTCCAAAGCATTTAACAAAGTTTGTCATGCAATCTTGATTTCTAAACTAGCCAGTATGGGCTTGCACTCTATATTCTTATCTTGGACACAGTCCTACCTTAATCAACGCAATATTCACTTTAATCCTTTTAGGGTCACAAGGCAGCATTTTGTGGCCATTGCTTTTTGTATTACAACTACTTCTATTCCTTCTGACTCAGACAAGATTCCGTCTGATCTGAACAACGTTGCTTATCATTAAATATTGGTAAATGTTTTCTTGTCCCGATGCACAATTTAAACTACTTGTATATATTTTATTGACGGTGGTCGCTTATCCACTCTTTCTAAGATTGCTGACTTAGGCATAGTTTTTGACTGACACTTTTCGTTAACTATTCATATAACCTCTACTATTGCTTTTATTCGGCGTCCCAGCTCTGACTGTACATATCCTCATGCTCTTAAGTTATTGTTTACATCTGTTTTAAGCGCTAACCTGGAATATGTTGTTTTTATTCGAGGCCTTTATCATGACTGCCATATCAAAAGGCTTTGAACGAGTACAAAAATCTTTCTATACTTTGGCTTGAGGTCACTGAACTTTTTTGCCAGAGGTGCACTGATAAGCTTCCAATCACTTCAAAGCAGAAGGACCATATCTTCTCTTACATTTATCTTCGACCTTATTAACGGCGTGACTGATCCCCCACGACTTCTCGAGATCATCTGTTTTCTTATCACTCCTAGATTACTTCGAAATAGCGATATGTTTGAAACTGATTGCGCCCGAACCTTCTATGCCGAATCTTCTATGCCGAACCTTCTATGCCCCGTGGTTTTCTCTTAAAATGCCCAAATGTCCATACTATCGATAGATCGATCATTAAAAGTTTTCCATCTCTAGTACACATGTATAGCACTACTAGGTGGACCAGCGCGCGCCTTGCGCAAAAAAAAAACAAAAATGGTTTGAAACATTTTATTAGTTTAGGTCCAGGATTTTTCAAACCTTTTTCTCTAATTATAAAAAAGATTTTCAGCTACACTTGTTGTGAGACCACAAAAAATTATACAAATATGCGTAAACTGCTATTTGAAGTTCCACCACTTATATTACGTTCACATTGAGCCATAAACTTGAGTTGATTGACAACATCAATATGAATTAACTCAAAAAATGTCCCTTAAACTCGAGTTTATGACCCAATGTGAACGCAGTCTTATTCACTTATTTTAGCAATGTTCAAGTGTAGATGGCGCGCTCGAAGTGGGTTGAGCGCTGTGATATTCGCAATGCCTTTAATTATTCTAGCACTGTTCAGTCTTAGTATTCAAATGTAGATGTCGCGAGGCATGTGAATGTCACAGTCACAATAGCGTTGCAGTACAAATTGATTTTTTTGTGCATCAACAATCGTTTATTTTAAAAAATTCTTTTTTATAAAATACGCTTAAACAAAAGCACACCGCTAATTAAAACATGGTTTTGCATGTAGAGCTAACCCCCACCTTTAAAACGATACCTTATTTATTAATATTGGTTCCAAATGAGAGCGGAAAATTAGGAACTAACACAAAAAGACCTTACAGAAATAATATATATGATTCTATAACTCAAAGTAATCAAGAGTCTGCCCAAGGTGCAGAAAGGCCCAAAACAACTATAGTGCTTGTTGCGTTAAAGCTCAGGAATAGCACGAGGAGTGCGACCAAAATTATCTCTTTGAGACTTTGACTTCTTTCTAACAGGTATGGGCTGTCAATAAGGACACTAATTCTCTTTTCTCTTTATGGCGCGATATACAACAGGTATATCATCATAAACCTCCTAAGAGATTTTTGCGCCAAGCTTCTCTTCCAATTTGTGGTGTGCCGATTTGAATTTTCCCTACAAATTGGTGGGACCTACAGTTTTTTGCCGACTCCGAACGGCATCTACAAAGGAGACGAATTTTTGCTGAGAAGCCTGTCATGGCAGAAATACACTCGGAGAGTTTGCCAAACCACTGCCGAGGGGCGACCCCGTTTTGAAAAACTTTTTTTCAAATCACTTTTGATGTTACCTGTACCAGGGCTCGAACCATGGACCTTCGGTGTGGTAGGCCGGCAACACTACCTCCACACCACGGCGGCCGCCAAGGACACTAATTATATTATGTTTAAATGACAGACGAAGTAGAAATTTGGATTTTCCAAAGACTTAACTTAAAAGTGCAAAAACGACGACCAGAATATGATAAACTTTATCTCTAATTCAGGTAAATTTGATATTTCGGACTAGCTTTTTATAATCAAAAAAACTGTTCTCTCCTCTCTTAACAAATGATTTTTCTGAAGCTGAGCAGTTTGAGATCTCGACGCTTAACAAACCTCCGCCTTTCAAACACTCGCAAATTTGATCTGCGCGTTATTCGGATGCGCCCCTTGTGTCTGTTGGGCGGGATGGTGGGTAATTCGTTAGGCTTGTTATTATTATTATTAAGGGATTTGAAAATGAAATGATATTCACTCAGTTTTATTTATAGCCGTCATATTACTTGGCCTTTAAATATAGACAGCATATTCTAGATGAGACCGAGAAAGAGAAGTGTAGAGTAGTTTGAAAGTATAGGGATCACTGCACCTCAGAATATCACAAACACAATTCACTTTAATTTTGAAATATCGGTTGTCTTTAGTCTCTTGACTAGTATTAGAATTTCTTTCCCATTTCTGTTATATGTCTATCGAATAAGCGCTGTCTTGTAAAGTTCATTTTAAGAACATTTCTAAACTTAGCCTTTGATTCACTGAGCTTATACATTGAAACTTTGTATAAATATTCACCTATCGCTGTCTTATTCTTGTACCATTTTGGTCGAAGGCCATTGTACCATTTTTTGCGTCAACACTCACACAAATACTATATATGCACTTGGTTTAAAATGTATATATATTTGCAGCAGTTGCCACACCTCCATTTAATGAGGCATTCTCATATTGTATGTACAGTGTGGGTGAAAAAATAGCAACCTTACCATAAGTGACTAAGAGTTTTTTTTTCGTTCGCCTAGATAGCAGTTGGCTGCTCAGTCCGAAGTAGCATTTGTTCGCTAAAGTCAAGCAGTTGATGCTTCTCAACTCTTTTTTTAGACAGGGTTACTAGAATTAACACTTACCTTCGAGACCTTTCCAGCTTCTTCACCGAGCGAAATCTGACCCTATCTCCGACTAAATCGACGGCGACCCTGTTTACGGCATGGAATGCGCAGATGGGGCAAGAGTTAAATGTCCACGTAGACGGAGTACCTCTACCTACAGTCAACCACCCTAAAACCTTGGATGTGACGTTTGACAACGGACTCACCTTTGCTGGTCTTGCCATTGCAATATCTTCAAAGGTACAGAGCCGCAATAAGATCCTCAAGTCACTAGCCGGCAGTACTTGGGGGAAAGCTAAAGAAACATTGCTTGCTCCATATAAGGCTATTGGCCGTCCGGTTATTGACTATGCTGCGCCCATATGGTCGCCCAACCTTGCTGAAACCAACTGGAGGAAATTGCAAGTCTGCCAAAACACCGCCATCAAAACTGCTACGGGATGTCTGCTTATGTCATCCGACTCTCACCTCCATCAAGAGGCTAAATTGCTCAATGTTCAAGAGCACGCGGAATTCTTGAGTAGACAGTTTCTTCTGAACTGTCATAAACCCAGTCGTCCAAATCGACATCTATTGGATGAAACTCCGCCCCCAGAGACATAAGTAGACATCTCCGCAAGCACTACGATGAGATCCCCCACCATATATTTTTGCCGTTTGATCTGCGGAACCATAGGCGGGCTCTTAATGACCTCCACACTCAGTCGGTAGACAGATCCTTCAGGTTTCGGTCTGTGAATCCCGCTATCAATATCCAACCACCTGAATTGGCTGAAGAGGAGAGTGTACTTCCGAGGGAGACTAGAGTCATGCTAGCACAACTTCGTGCTATCTCTATCTCTATGGCGCGATATACAACAGGTATATCATCATCAACCTCCTAAGAGATTTTTGCGCCAAGCTTCTCTTTCCAATTTGTTGTGTGCCGATTTGAATTTTCCCTACAAATTGGTGGGACCTACAGTTTTTTGCCGACTCCGAACGGCATCTACAAAGGAGACGAATTTTTGCTGAGAAGCCTGTCATGGCAGAAATACACTCGGAGAGTTTGCCAAACCACTGCCGAGGGGCGACCCCGTTTTGAAAAACTTTTTTTCAAATCACTTTTGATGTTACCTGTACCAGGGCTCGAACCATGGACCTTCGGTGTGGTAGGCCGGCAACACTACCTTCACACCACGGCGGCCGCCGTACTGGATATTGTAATAAGTTAAACTCTTACTTATCCAGACAGAACCCCACCATACCAAACACATGCCCTGCATGTGGTATGCCCCCTCATGATACCATACAGATCATCGCCTGTTCAATAGAACCTACTCTTGTAACACCTACATCACTCTGGTCCAACCCTGTGGAAACTGCGCGTTTCCTCGGACTTCCGTTAAAAGAGTCTGATGACAATTTAGAGTGATCGTGCCGAAGCACTGTTAACGACAACAACAACTCTTTTCACGAGTTTTTTTCCAAGACTCGACGTATTTTGATTAAATGGTCTATGTTAGATTTGTCGGTTCTGAAAGCAAACTGATGAAGTCACTTCACGTCCAACTACACAGATTTCGAGATCGTTGGCTCAGAATGAAAAATCGTCCTTCTCAAATACGTCATTTTCTCTGGCTGGTTGCTTGCTTTCACCGTTTAAGTGAAGTGAGCATAATTTAAGTATTTTCTGAAGATCGTCCATTAAGGTCCCAATTTTTACTGAAGTTCGCTTAGTCATTTGATTTTCGGACGCTGTTCTTGTTTGCTATTAGTTTAGTTTAGGGAGTAGGTCTTCTATAGATAACTATCGTGGCATCGCAAAACTTTCTGCCATCCCAAAATTGTTTGAAGCTATTGTTACAAATCAACTTACGGGTCCGATCTCTACTTTGATAGCTGACTGCCAACACGGGTTCAGTAAGGGAAAGTCCACAGTTACGAATTTACTTGAGTTTACCAGTCATGTCTCAAATGGCTTTAGAAAAAATCTGCAAACCGACGTTATTTATACGGATTTCAGCAAAGCTTTTGACAAAGTGTGTCACTCATTACTTATTCATAAACTCGATCAGTTGGGCTTCCAGCCGGGTCTCAATCGCTGGATCTCTTCTTACCTTAGTGACAGGACACAATGTAATGTAATGTTTAAAAATTTAGTATCCGATGTCATTTATGTCTCTTCGGGGGTTCCTCAAGGAAGCCATCTTGGCCCGATTCTGTTCTTGTTGTTTATAAATGATATTTCTACAATAATAAAATTTTCAAAAATGTTAATGTATGCCGACGACGTAAAGCTTTTCATGTCATTCGCGTCATTTGAAGATAGAAATAAGCTACAATCAGATCTAGATGCACTAGTTACTTGGTGCGATTTAAATTATATGCCACTTAACCTTAAAAAATGTAAACACATGGGTTTTTCGCGTGGAATTTCTCAGCCGGCTTCCTATACAATTAAAAATTATAGTCTTGAGCAAGTGTATGATTTTGTTGACCTGGGGGTTACTATGGACTATAAACTCAGTTTCAACCGCCATATTAATACAACAGTCAATAAGGCTAGAGGTGTCCTAGCATTCGTTAAACGATTGTCGTGCACTAGATATTTTCGACCGTATTATCTACATACACAACCGCAATTACTTTCTCACTTTGTCCGTTTTTAGGAAAAACACTAAGGTTAGAATTAAAGTATATAATTAGGCATATTAAGTTTAAACAATCGGTATTACAATAAATTATATTGATTTCAAAAGCTGAAGAAGTTAACCGACGCGCCGTTTGTACTCAACTCTCTGTTGTTCGGATAGGATTCGTTTTTTTTACCCACGCCGACAAATTCGTGACGTCAGTGTTGTACCTTTTGATTGTACGCAGGAATGCAATTATTAGGCGTGACAACTCGGCCTTTCCTGACTTAAATCGCCCTCGATTTCGTCGTCGGTGGTTTCAAGATCAGGACTATTGCTGCACCAAGGTTTTATTTTGTCTGAAGCATATACTGAGCAAAATTTCTTCGCAGTTATTTGGGCGCCTGGAATATCTTCCAGCAAATAGCGATCGTTACCTAAGACTTTGCGAACGATATATGGCCCACGATATTTAGGCTCAAGTTTTCGTGAATCGCCTGTAGAAGCTGGCTCATTCTCAATGACTACGAGATCGTCTTCGGCGTATATTTTCGGTTTTTTATGGCGATGATCAAATCTTTGCTTCCACTTATCACGTTCATTTGCAATATTTACGGTAGCTTGATTTCGTTTCTCAGCAGAAGTTAACGAGGACGTATCACCCTCTAAATCGTCATGGACGGCAGCCAGTAATTGATTTGTGACTACGTCACGTAGTTTAAAGTCGAAGACAAGTTCGTTTGGGCTAAAACCTGTCGTCGCATTTCGGCGGGAGTTTATCGACCATTGGAGATCTCTTAAATTAAGATCCCAATCTTTTGGATGGTCGGTAGTAGTTCGTAAATATGTCAAAATGCTCTGATTTGCGCGCTCAACCTGGCCATTTGCACGTGGAGTGCGAACGGCTGTTTTCGTGTGATGGATGTTATGTTTGCTGCAAAAATCTTCAAATAATTTCGAGGTAAAGGATGTACCTCTGTCGGTTACTATTTGCGAGGGTAGACCAAAATACGAAGTTATTTCATTTAGAGTCTTAATAACGTGTATTGTTTTGGTATCACGTACTGCCTTAACAATAAGGAACTTGCTAAATGCGTCGGAAATGGCTAATACATAACAATTTGCACGCTTGCTGCGCGTGAAAGGACCCATATGATCCAGGTGGATGCGGTAGAATGGCAATGGTTTAATGGACTCGATATGAAGTTCACCTTCAGTTTTCCCAGAGCGTTGCTTTTGATAGCAGCACTGAATACAAGCTGAGATATAGCTCTTTATGTACCTCCTCATTTGCGGAAACCAATACATCTCCTTAATACGGTCGATCGTTTTTTCTAATGCGGTATGCCCTGCTTGGTCATGACAGACTTGGACAATCCGCCAACGCACCCCTTTGGGTACTACAAATTTTAGACCGTCAATTTCCTTTTTGTATAAGCGATGGTTACGTAGTTGGTACTCTGTTTTTACGTTATTTTCATCTGGTGATTTTATTGTACCTTTCAAAATATATATATATCTTCTAAGTTTTTCATCCTGTAGCTGCATGGTCAACAGCCAATCGTTTATGTCGGCAGTTACGTTGCAAACAATACCAGCAGGCTCAACCTCGTTTGCAGGTTGATCTGGCATACGACTTAGGGCATCGACGTGTTGTAAACGACTTCCCTGACGATGTGTAGTTGAAAAGTCGTACTCAAGTAGTTTAAGCCACCAGCGTGCGATTTTAGGCTTCAGTTCTTTGTTCTCTTTTACATGGGCGATCGCAGAGCAATCGGTTACTAATCGGAAAGGTTTTCCTAGTACGTAAATACGGAAACGTTCTAGGGATTCTACTACGGCAAGAACCTCGAGCTCGTAACTATGGTAGCGACTCTCAGTATCGGTGCAATGGCGACTGTAGTATGACACTGGATGCCAGGCACCCCCATCTACTAATTGCAAAAGTACACCTGCTAAACCAACACTACTAGCGTCGGTATGCACCTCATGTTGCGCATTAAAATCGTATAATGCTAGGACTGGTTCTTGTGTGAGGACATTAACGAGAGCTTCAAATGCGGTTTGTTGCTTAGGACCCCATATAAACCTCTCTTGATTCGCCTTTGTCAATAAAATAGTTAACGCTTTTGAGATAATCGAATAGTCGCGAACAAATTTTCTAAAGAACCCCGTGAGGCCTAGGAATCTTCTTACCTCAGATACATTTGTTGGTGGTTGAAAGTTTTTGATAGCCGTTACCTTACTAATTCCAGGAGTAATGCCGTTTTCGGTTACAATATGCCCGAGATATTCGATTTTCGACGCGAGAATGTTACACTTGTCGGGACGAAGTGTGAGTCCTGCTTCTTTTAGCAGCTTCAAGAACCGTTCGAACCGTAAGAGTCCTTCACATATCGTTTTGCTTGGAATTACAATATCGTCCAAGTAGATAAGCACTTCACCCGTATTCATTTTCGACGCGAGTTTATTCATTATGCACTGGAAAGTAGCTGGTGCATTTACGAGACCGAAAGGCATACGGTTAAATTCGAAATGTCCATCCGATGTCACGAACGCGGTATACTTCTTTGACGATTCCTCGATTTCAATTTGATGATACCCCATGCGGAGGTCGAGAGTTGTGAAATACCGATTTCCCGCGAGTTTGGCAAACTGTTCCTCCATGTTCGGCATGGGGAATGGTTGCTTTAAGGTGATCTTATTAATAGAACGATAGTCAACACACAACCGATGTTCGTTGTTTTTCTTTTCTACCAGAACCACAGGCGACGAGTATTGCGATTCACTAGGTCGTATTATGTTATTATCTAATAACTCCGAAATTATCTGCGAGATTATCGGTCGTTTCGAGAAAGGCACGCGATATGGTTTTAATTGAATTGGTTGATCAGTGCTTAACTGTATTTTCATTTTGGTTGAACCGCACTTACCCAAATTTGTGATATTATTGGCAAAGACCCCACTGTATTCACGCATTATACACTGTAATTGCTGTTTTTGATTTTCATTTAAACCTTGTGGTTCACTAATATTTCGAATTTGTTCTACGCGGCACTCGACATTTTCTATAATAAGTCGCTTATCGGAACCACAAAGCACGTCCTTTCCAAGGAGCACGTTTTCGGATATTAGTTCGTCACTTACAACTACCATATCGGTTTCAAACTTTTCATTATCAATCATAAGAATAACATTTACTTTCCGGGTAGAAACGTATTCTCCCCCACCAAACCCTCTTAGGACCGTTAGCTCACTTTTATACGTTGCAACTTGCTCCGAAAATGTTTTGCGCACAAGGGTACGGGTGCTACCCGGGTCTACGAAAGCATTTGTAGCATTCCCGTTTACACTTATTTTCTTTAGAATACCGTTGTCGCGTTTATCTTCAATTTGATCACTGTCTGGCTCACAAATTTTGTTAACATTTCTTTTTTTTAAACTAGGACATTCTTCACTTCTGTGAGTAGTACGCTGGCAATTCGTGCACCTTATTTTTTTCTGTGGCTCAGTACACTTAATGGCGAAATGTCCTAGTTTTCCACAGTTATAGCACTTCACATTATCAGCTGTACGCTGTTGATTTAAATTGGGAGTGGTTACGAGGGGTTTGGCACTTGTAGTTTGCGGTTTTGTGGGGCATGGTACGCATTTTGATTTTTGTACACTATATTGTGTGGTTGTATTATTATAAACGTTATAGTTCATTATATCCCTTAATAAGTCTTGACAATTTCTATACTCGTTCGAGATTTTGCGTTTTAGGTCGTTATCATTTATACCGTTTATTACGTGTCGCGCGATACTGGCTTCCGACAAACCACCTTTATTACCGAGAGCAAGCATTTTATAAAAATATTCGACCGGAGATTCGTTTTGTTCGCGTTTCGTACGAGAAAGTTTGATATGAATATCTGCTTCATTAGTCAAACACGGAAAATCATGCAAAAATTTGTTTACGAATTGTGCCCAGTTGACGAAAGCGCACTGTTGTGAATCGATCCACAACTTTGCTGATCCACGCATCTTTTGCTGCACTGCAAAGATTATAGCACTTTCATGCCACTCGTATGCATTCTTCAACACTTCAACACGCTTTATGAATTGGACCGAATTTAAAGACGTTTCGCTCGTTGGGTTATACTCAGGCAACAATTCTACAATGTCTTTGATGTTGTAATACGGAGAGTGAGAATAACCATTGCTCATTAGAGTTGGCATACTTGTTGGATTAAACACATTTCTAATTGGAATTTGATTCAGCGGCGCAGTCGCGACACCTGCGCTCTGCCACTGCGGTATAACGTTCGCACGCGTAGACGTTGTTGCTGTCGCGAATTGTTGCACGTTCGCGGTAGACGTATACATTGTTGGCACAGGCGATGAAGCCAACGTCGGTTGAAAATTTGGTACACGCGCGTTATATCGATTATCGTGATTTTGGGACGGATTTGTCTGTGTCCTTATAAATTGCTGTAATGTTTTCTCGAGTGCTGATAAACGTTGCACCATCGTAGTGTGCTGATCACCATCACTTTCACTTTCTGTATCGATATTATTTTGCAACCGTTGAAATAGTTGGTGTTTCGTGCCAGACGTAGGAAAACCAGCATCCTTGCAACGTTTTTTTAATTCTTTTAATGGCAAATTCGTTTGCGGCATTGTATGTGTTTTGTTTTGATTATACGTTCTAATTAGACCGACGACAATTAGATTCGTGTATGAGTGGAACACTTTAACACGTGAAAGAGATGGCTTATGCACTAACGTAGAATAACACAGAGTGATTTCGTTCTTTAATTTTTGTTGTATCGTTTCTTCTTATTGGAACTCGTTGACAATTTAACACGAGTACGATTGAAAGAGTTTAACGCGAGAGAGAGAGAAAAGTTTGCATGTATCGACGTTATATATGCACAAATTCGTTTTGCTTCTTTTTGATGGAATTGATAGCAAGTACAAGTAGCATGCGTCGAACGACAATTTTATAACCGAAAGAGATGCACGAGTAAACGACAGTTTTGTAGGCGAAACAGATGGTTAATCGTTTGTGTGAGTCGAATGAACTTTGCGTATGCTAAACGAAATTAGCTGAACTACAAAGATGCAATTTTGAAATCGAGCCGTTGAGCTTAGCTACAAAGCGCATGTAGCTGGAGCCCTAATTTCCACGGGAGTCTCACCAAATGTGAGGTTATGTCAACTTGCAAAAAGAATTCGATTTTCACAATTTTTCGCACAATTGCCCTTTTTCACGCTTTTGCCCACACTTTTTGTTTTTTTTCACATCAATTTTATAGTTTTTTAGCAGAATTTCGGTTGAATTAAACGTTCATGTAGGCGTGCAAGCAAATCTCACTTGCTGAACTGTCGTGCACTAGATATTTTCGACCGTATTATCTACATACACAACCGCAATTACTTTCTCACTTTGTCCGTTTTTAGGAAAAACACTAAGGTTAGAATTAAAGTATATAATTAGGCATATTAAGTTTAAACAATCGGTATTACAATAAATTATATTGATTTCAAAAGCTGAAGAAGTTAACCGACGCGCCGTTTGTACTCAACTCTCTGTTGTTCGGATAGGATTCGTTTTTTTTACCCACGCCGACAAATTCGTGACGTCAGTGTTGTACCTTTTGATTGTACGCAGGAATGCAATTATTAGGCGTGACACGATGGTCTAAAGAATTTAGCGACCCTTATGTAACTAAAGCCCTCTTCACTACATTAGTCAGACCGATACTTGAATATGGTTCTATAATTTGGAACCCGCGTTACCAGGTTCATGTAGATCGCCTTGAATCAGTTCAAAAACAATTTTTACTATTCGGAGGGAAATGCTTGGAATTATTTTTATGATTAAATTGCTAAATGGTTCACTATCCAGCCCATTTCTTCTAGGTGAAGTGAACTTCAATGTACCGTCTCGTCCTTCAAGGCATTTTAAACCTCTAGTCTTAAAACAGTGCCGAACCAATTTTCAGTTAAATGAGCCTTTTCGCTGTTTGTGTCAAGATTATAACTCTCTTTTTGGTAGATTTGATATTTCAGACTCGCTTTTCAGCATAAAAAAATCAATTCTTTCTGTCCTAAATTCATAGCTACTAATTGTTTTTTATTCTTTGACTTCTATTTTAACTTTTAACAATAATTTTATTCTGTTAACTAGTTATTTCTTAATGTATAATCTATCCTATATCTACTTTACTTAGCTGATGAGGTTTTCTCTGTAGCTGAGCAGTTTTAGATCTCGACGATTAACAAACCAAAGCCTTTCAACGACTCGGCACGAACGAATAATCCGCGCGTTATGCGGATGCGCCCCTCGCGCCGGTCGGGCGGGATATGGTGGGTAATCCGTTGGGAATTATTATTATTATTATTATTAAGCTCTTCGTCCTGACCTTGTTCTGCCTAGTTTTTTTGTCCGGAAAAGCCGTCTAGCCTCTCTTTTCAACTCGAAATAGCTTTCACACACCCTCCTCGATGCAGTTATTCTCAACGTACCCCTGTAGGCTGCGTCTCTGATTTCCGTTGCAATGCGATACTCTTTTTTTGTTCTCCTACGAGGTCATTGGTACGAGTATCTAATCAATTTCGATGGCGGCGAACAGTGTGGAAATGGACTCTTTATGTAACGAAACCTAGCAACTTGAGAAGGAGAAGCAATACCAAAAAATACTTTTGGGGGTCATTTTAGCGGTCAGTGGATTTTCTTCGTTTAACGATACTATTCTTACTGTATAGTCCATCTCAAAATATTTCAGAACAAGTAGTTTTGTTTCAGAACAACTTGTCTTTCTCCTTCTTGAGATTCTAAATTTTGACACTGTGCGAAGGTATGGACTCCTGGACATTTTTTTGAATTTCTATACCATTCATGAACATGAAATGGTATTATAACTTAGGTCCGATGTTTGTAAGTATATGAAGAAGAAGAGATAGACCTCCCAATAGGTATACCGAAATGATCAGGGTGATGGGCTGATTCGATTTAGCCATGTCCGTCTGTCTGTTTGAATGCTTTGAGATATCTTGATGAAATTTGGTATGGAGCCGCCATTTTTCATGAGATTAATCATTCGTCGGAATCAGCAGGATCGGAGCAATACAACGCATAGCTCCCATACAATCGATAGTTTCGATAAATGGGTTTTGGGCTATAAATTTTGCAATTAAAAAGCTAGGAACGTAAAACTTTGCACGTTTGGTACTTATTATACATGTAATGCGTGTACTGAAAACCAGCCAGATTGGACCAACATGACATATAGCTCCCATACAATCGATTGTTTCGATAAATGAAGTTTGGGCTATGTATCTTTAAATTAACAGTTTTGTAGAGTTTTTACTAATTGTAAGTAAGGATTGGACTCTTAAAACCGTGATGCGTATCCATGAAAGGTGTAAAGGCTTCTTCACAGTCGAAGACAGCCCTTTCCTTGCTTGTGTTTTATTTTTATGCATTCCTTCTAACTTTATTGCTGTTTCTGCTGTAGATCAAACATTATTTTAAATGAAAACAAATTACAGGCGGCGCCATTTCAAAACTTTGTGCTATTTTTTTGCACACTACTCTCGGTATTTATATACATCACTGTGCACAGCAACATATTTTTCAATCATTGGTGTGTATGTATGTGTGAAATCCAATCGTCCTTCGCAGCTTGACTTGAGTATATTTTTTTCGATGAATGGAAAACGACAGTACATGCTCCCACCCCTGCTGTTGTATTTGATATTGAAATGTGCTCATTGTTGTCACAAGCTACCGGATATATGTACACAGGTACATACTCGTAGTTATGTAGGTGCTCAACACTGGGTGCTTATGGGGCGCAGCGGTATTCTCCTCGTTTTCAAGTGTTTAATGACAAAATGCGTAAATTGTGTCAAGATGCTTTGTTGCCATTGTGGTGCGGCGATGGGAGCATTAATGTGGAGTGGGCGGGCATGTAGCTGCAGGTGGCAGTCGTTACGGATGGCTTTCTGCGGGCATACTTAGTTGTTTGCGATTCACTCAATGCCTGTGTTTTTTTCTGTTTTGATAGTTTTTTTAAATCCTTTTTTCCATTTCTCATTTTGATATTTTTTTTAAATCCTTTTCTTTTGCTGCATTGTGGCAAATAAAACTTTTTTTATATTTTTTCTATTTCTATTGTATGTGTGTGTTTCTTATCTGGTTTGGTTGCTTAATTGCCTTCCTTTGTATTTTATGCTTTCGTGTATCCACACTTTTTTCCCTGTTTTTAGTTAACTTTTTCTGGATATCTACTTAGCATCGCCTCGACTTTTGTTTCTTATGCAAGTTTCTTTTTATTTTCTCTTCAATATACTCAATTTATTTGGCACGCTTTTCACATTGACAAAAAAGTATTTAGCAATAATGTACCGTTTTTGAAAGTGTGTAGTGATGAGTGATGCGAGTGTGTTAAATGACATTGCGAATAATTTATAAATTATTGTGTCATTTTAATTTTTAAATTCAAATTAATTTCAATGAGTCAACGTACAGTTTGAGTTTATTGTGCATAGGCGGAAGGATTTCTAAGTATTGTATTGGCAGATAATATTCAATGGCCCAATAAACATTTTCGTTGAATCTCAATTTGTGAATTAACCTTATTCGCAAATGTTGGAATATAGAACCAACATTGATAACGTCGTCAAACTTTAAAATACAGTTTTAATATAGGTTTTTGTTTTGTTCGAACTGATCTTAACATGTAGGGAAGGAAAGAGAACGGACCAATCAACTCTTACTAAGTTTAAAATAAACTTTTTAGAATAGTTAAATGAATCGGTTAGTTAAAATTTACGTCTGCTTTTTCCTTAAAGAAACTCCGCAGTGGCTGAAATTCAACCACAAAACTTTACTTTAATCAATTTTATTTTATTATACCTTTCATGAACATGAAATGGCATTATAACTATGGTCCGATGTTTGTAAGTATGAGAAGAAGAAGAGATAAGTATACCGAAATGATCAGGGCGCTGAGCTTAGTCGATTTAGCCGTGTCCACCTGCCCGTCTGTCTGTTTGTAGGCAAACTAGTCCCTCAGTTTTTCAGATATATTGAGGAAATTTGGTATGGAGCCGCCATTTTGCATGCGATTAATCATTTGTCGGTTTCGATAAATGGGGTTTGGGCTATAAATTTTGCAATTGAAAAGCTAGGAAAATTTTTCAGGTTTGGTACTTATTATATATGTAATGTGTGTAGTGAAAATCAGCCAGATCGGACCTACATAACATATAGCTCCCATACAATCGATTGTTCCGATAAATCGGGTGTGGGCTCTGTATCTTTAAATTATCAGTTTTGCAGAGTTTTTACTAATTGTGGGTAAGGATCGGACACTTAAACCCGTGATGCGTATTCATGAAAGGTATAAAGCCTTCGGCATAGTCGAAGACAGCCCTTTCCTTACTTTTTTATTTTACTTTATCTTATTTTATTTTTTTTATTTTATTTTATTTTATTTCATTTTAATAAAATTTTTTTATTTTATTTTATTTTTTTTAGTTAAGTTTATTTTACTTTATTTTATTTTATTTTATCTTATTTTATTTTATTTTATTTTATTTTATTTTATTCTATTTTATATTATTTTATTTTATTCTATTTTATTTTATTTAAGTTTATCTTATTTTATTTGATTTTATATTATTTTATTTTATTTTATTTAAGTTTATCTTATTTTATTTGATTTTATATTATTTTATTTTATTTTATTTTATCTTATTTGATTTTATTCTATTCTATTTTATTTTACTTTATTTTATCTTATTTTATTTTATTTAATTTTATCATATTTTATTTTATTATATTCTATTTTATTTTATTTTATTTTATTTTATCTTATTTTATTTTATTTTCTTCTATTCTATTCTATTTTATATTATTTTATTTTATTTTATTTTATTTTATTTTATTTAATTTAACTGTGTTTGGAAGCTGGCTTGAGGTCAACTAGTTTTAAATAAAACGCAAGTTTTTTTCTTTTAATTCGATATATTTCGATTACCCACTGTAATCGTCATCAGGACTGTTTTATTTAAAACTAGTTGACCTCAAGCCAGCTTCCAAACACAGTTAAAGAAGAAAGGTCGCAAAAACAATTATTTATTTAATTTAATTTTATTCTATTTTATTTTATTTTATTCTATTTTATTTTATTTTATCTTATTTTGTTTTATTAAATTTTATCTTATTTTATGTTAATTTATTTTATTTTATTTTATTTTATCTTATTTTGTTTTATTAAATTTTATCTTATTTTATTTTATTCTCTTTTGTTTTATTCTACTCTATTTTTTTTAAATTAAATTTATTTTATTTTATATTGCATTATTTTATTCTTTTTTATTTTATTTTTTATATTTTATGTTAATTTAATTTATTATATTTTATGTTAATTTAATTTATTTTATTCTATTTTATTCAATTTTATTTTGTCTTACCTTATTTAATTTAGTTTTATGTTATTTCCAACTGAATCAAACATATCCATAATGTCACTAAAATTTCAATACTTCTGAAAAAAAAGTTTCGAAAACTTAAAAAAAAAAATTCTTAAAAATGGGAATTTTTGTATTTGGTTTATCTGGCCACACACCGCTCCCTCCACTTTTCAGGTTTTTACAAACACGAAACTAAATTGACGTGCAAATAAATTTATTAAGCTTATAACTAGCTACAAAATTGAAGTGGTTTAAAATAGGTCTGATTTTTTAGGAGTTTTTTCTGCGGAAATTATTGATTTTCTACAATATAATAATAAATATTGTTCACCCCATGTATGAATAGAATTTAGCCAAAATAAATTCTAAAAATTAACACAATTTTTTGTTAGAAAAGTATTAGATTTTTGTTGTATTCGGTCGATTCTATTGATACGATCTATCCGTCATGAAAATTGTATCGAATTTGATCTTAGGCTCTTTGAGAAATCGGAATTTGAAAAAGGGGTTGTCATTAAATTCAACAGCTTATAGGTAACTAAAAAATGAATAAGTGAAAAAATTATTGTAAGACAAATAACTTTCATAATCGCTTCAGAAAGTTTCAACCTTGTTGGGCAGCCTTCGATGAAAATTAGCCAGGATACAGTTTTGTAAAAGAAAATATGCGTCCACAAAATGAAGTAAAAAACTAAAAAAAAAGTCAAAACCGTTTGTAACCGGTTCCGCCTTTAGAAACGGGCTTGATCAAAATAACGGTTACGGTTTCGGGGTAGGTTTCTTCAGTCCTTGTTCAGATTCCGTTCATGACAAAGAGTTTCAAAAAGCTTCTGCAAACTGCTTTCTCTCTGCTACAACAAATTTTATACATACCACATGCTGTGTTTCGACACATTTGTCCGCCAAAATTGTTTGCATATTTTAACATAGCAGCCCAAGAGAACAAACAAAACATGTAAATGTTACTGAATCTTTAAAATAAATCCCATGAGTCAAGCGGCTACATAAATCTCTACATGCATAATAAACAAGCAAACGTCTAAATTTTGCCGCATTTGGTGGCAGCAACGCATCACCACAAAAAAGTTGTATCATTTAGTTAGTACGAATGTATTAAATGTTTATAAAATGCATAGGGAAACAGAGTGTTCTCAGCTGCACTTTGCATTGCATTCTTAATTAAAATGCTGTGATTTCCCTAATTCGGTCAAACTTTTATTACTTTCCACTGGGATGCAGGTAGTCAGAACAACATTTACTTATTTACGATTGAAAAAATCTAAATCCCTACTGCATATTTTATGTAATATTTTATACCATATACTTAAAAGGAGTTTCGTATTTATTTTGTTTGCGTTTGACTGCTTTATCTATCTCATATTATGGTTTAGGAATATATTTTCTAATAGCAACAGCAGCTGCTAAACAGCTTTCTGACATGCTTTCAATGATGCTTTGGTCACTGAAATTTTGTTCATTTTAAATTGAAATTAGTCCATTCTCTTTAAAAAATGATTAACTTTATCATTTATAGAGAATTACTGAAGACAAATTTTAGCTTAGTGCGCATTAGGTTCTGTTAGTTTTGACATGAATGTTTGTATTTATCTGAAAGGCTTGATATATTACCCTTTACCAAGAACGAGTTGTTTCATCAGAGTGAGCACAAAATTACGGTGTACTCTAAGATTTACTCAGTAATAAAGTTCCTAGACTCGCTTAGTCAACCCTTCAAATATTTTTAAAATGTGTTTTCAGCGGTATTTATTGTCATGGCCCCTATTGAGAACTAGATGTTCGTGGTTGTGCCACGCTTTGTCACGCACCCTAAAAAGCAATATATACAACAGCAAATATGTGTTCTATATCTCAAGATATACCACCAGCAGTACATCGGTGAAGAACCCATTAAATTTAATGTTGTAGTTATTTAGTGATGCGCACAAACATATATATGTACAGGCTAGGGATGTACATTTTTCGATTTTTACAGTTATTTATTTTTTTTACAAAAGTGTTGCATTTGTGCAGAAAATTGTTCGACTTGTTTTAAGGATTGTTTTTATGCAACCTTAAACCTTTCATCAGCTTAATAAACACATGTTTTCAGAATAAAATTTCTATTTTGCTGGACGATACATTTTTAAACGAAAATCAGTGTCCGTTCAATAATCCTACTTGTATCGCACTTACTGTAATTCCCTGCAAGAAAAGGGGTTCCTAAACTTTAAATTAGGCATCTATGAATACATCGGTAAAAATTGTATTCCATTGTTTGCAGCGGTGTTCGAGGGATGCAGTAACAAACATGTTGACAGACGACGTATAAAAATTCTAAAAACTGTAGTTTTGAGTTTTATTGCTCTAATAATGACAAGGGGTATGCATTTTGTAGTATGATATGAATTTGGAATAAAAATCGCTTTATCGTATTATAATTCATATCATATTGGGGTTTATCAGCTATTTGGGCGGAACTCCCATTGGGAAGTAATTGTTATAATTTTTGTGATCTCTATCGACTTTATCGAAATTCACAGCCAAATTCCGATTAAATCTGTTGAATTCTTTTATAATCTATTTCATTTCCCCCGTCGGCAATTCCGTCGTAAAAGCTGATAAACCCCATTATAAAATCAAAATTTGGAATTAAAAATCTTTTGATTTTTACTCGACATGCTAAGGCAATGTTGAAGGTACATATTTCTATTTGAATTATAAAATAATATCAATGGCTATATATATATTTCCAAATTTTTTTTGACTTTATTTCGCATCACAAGGGGAACCAAGTCAATTTACCTTATTTCCGTTGATCTTGTTACCTATCACCAAGTATGCAACCTGCCCCACTAGGCGTATGAGTAACATTTAATCCATTAAGCCATTATTGATTAAGTTTGTCACCGAATTATGCAAAGAAAAACTAATAATTGTCACAATAAACCTACGAGTTCAAAACATTTTTACAAACATAAAGCTTTTGCACTTCAAAGATAATCAATGGTCCATTCGTCATGAAGCCGGCCGTCAAAATAAACGACAACAATGCAGGAATCAGCATGAAATATCTTTACGACCAACTAAAACGGTTTTTTGTTCGTAAATACAAAATAATAAATACAGTTAAATGCGAAAGAGGCGCTAAAAATCAAAATAAAAATTCTATATAAAATAATAGTGGAATCAACAATGAGTTACGTTACTTAGCACGTTCCATGCGACAGCAGAAAGAATAACAACTTTAATGGCATGAATTGAATCAATGCAACAGTGTGCAGGGTGGGTGTGCTCACCAGCTACTGGGCGGGTAGAGGTAACTACGACCACACTTAAACTTTTGGGAGCACGTTGTCGGTTTTACTACGCTTGTGGTTTGATAAGAAATTACGTGGCGGCACTGTCAATCATTCACCTGTCTAAAAATGCTAAATTATTTTAACCGGCTGCTTGACAGCATATTGAGCATATCGTGACAGGAATACAAGGTATGCATGCATACATATTTACATTTGTATCTAGATGGAGGCGTTTTACGAAAAAAAAAAAAAAAAATATTGCACAGAAATTAAAGTTTCTTCTTAGCTAATTTTATAAAAAGATTTCTTCTTATTTTATGCAGGTAGAACGATTTATAGAGCACTTTCAGTAATCCGTTTGCTTAGTTAATCGATTAGTTAATTAATAGACTTGGCCAGAAGAATTTGATTTTCTAATTATATTGGTAATATTTTTCAGAATGGCGAAAAAGCATAAAGTAGATGTTTCAGACTTTTTTTTTTGTTCTAGACTGAAACCTTTGAAGTAAAAAATTTAGCTGAAAAATATTTGTTTCGGAACAGCCACCGAGTGATCATGTTTTTAACAAGGTTTGCATCCGTAACCGATTAAAACCGACTAATTTTTAGAAATCGAAACCGAAACCGTAACCGTGATTTTGGTTTGAGAAAGAACGAAACCGAAACCGTTTCAAAAGGTGGAACCGGTTCCAAACAGCTCTGATTTTTTTTTTTAGACCTAGTATTCGAATAGTTGTCAATTATTCGAATAACACTATTCGAATAAAAGTATAAATTATTCGAATAAATATTATTCGAATTTTTTATAGCCTTCGAATAAATGGATTTTTACTCGAATAATTTTTTATCGAATAGTCCCATACCCAATGGATACACATCTATACAATCGACTGACAGGTATCGAAAAAAATCAATTACTTTCTTAATTAAGAGATTTTTAAATTTTTTTGGTTTTTTTTTGGGCTAATTCTTACCCTTCCATGCTTGGTAAACTATATTTTTTGTTATATTGTTGAAAATCCATGATACCCACAGGAAAAAAATTTCAAGAAACCAGACAAATCTGAAATTTAAAACTTAATCAATTTTTTTGTTCACAAACTTGTGTTCGCTTTTTTATATTGAAACCGAAAGCGGAACGAAACTGAAACCGAAATAAATGTTAAAGAGCGAAACCGGAACTGGTACTGAAACAGGTTAAAAAAAAACGAAACCAAAAAAATCTTGAAGAGAGATTCCGTAACGGAAAGCGAAACATTTTACAAAACCAAAACCGAGGGCGGAACGCATTTTTTATCGGTTTCATGCCTTGCATTTTAACATTGGTACAGTTTTCAGATTTCACGTTTTTACGCTTAAATTTGTCGAAAGCGCAATAAGCAATATAAGAAAAAATAAATAGTACAAAAGATTATCAATATAATTTAAAATAATTGTTTCGATCCAGTCTAATGCACATGATAGGGCATTTTACGATAAAAAAGATTTAAAATGTTATACAAACTAATGGTATGTATGAAACCTCATTATCTAGATGAATTCTCCTTGTTTCAAGAAAGTAGATTATTTATGGCTAAACATTTTTTTTATGGAACCTACAATTTTAGTGCCGACTCCGTACGGAATCTGCCAAAGATGATACATATTTGCTGAGAACCGTTTTCATGCCAAAACTACACTCGACTTGCTGACCACAGCCGATAGGTGACCCTATTTAAAGAAAACATTTCACTAATAAGTCGACCCCACTTAACTAATTTTGAATCTTTTCCGGACTTCCCCATATCGAAAATGGGGCAAGGTTTTCAACCCATTTCGCATTTTTCTAAGCCATGCACGAAATTTAAGATACCATATACCATATTTTATTCAAGTATCTCAATTTTTACTCATTCATAGATCTGTATTTTTATCATGTATACAGATATATGGGCGGAAGTTCATGGCTCCAACGCTTTAGCTATTCCCCTATTCCTCTATTCCTCCTTAGAACTATGTTACGTGGAACTCTCTATCTATCTCGATGCCTTTATTTTGTTTTAATAATATGAAAACATTTTTCTTGCTTCTGGTCCCCCAAATTGATCAGAAATAATGCACTGCGCACGATTACTCAATTATCAAGTATTAACACAGCTCGTATGTATATTGGCTAAATGTACGATTTAGCCCTATGTTTGACTGATGACTAACTGATGGCTAGCAGAAGCACTTGCAGCAGCAGCAATACCAATCTGCCGACGTTAGCGTCGACGCTTTAATTTCTTGGCTCGGGAGTAAACACAAACGAACAGTTTGAATTTGACAACACACGAGATATCACGTTGTTACGGCACAAGCTAAGTTCGTGTGCCAACAAAATCGTTCATAACAAACAAAGAGCGCGAAGGAAAGAAATACGTGTTCGTTGGCATTCATATTTTTGCTTAAGACGCGCAGTACTAAAAGACGCTTGTGATCGCGAGCGTGGGTTTTTCTTGTTGTGGTGAAAATAAAAAATTAACAAAATAATTGTAGCCATTAAATGAAAAGAGTTCTTGATGTTTTATTTGAATAATAGTAGTTATCTACAAATGCACAATTAAAAGTTTTTGGTTATTCTAAATACGCCAAAGTGTGCAATACAAAAATAATTGATATAGATTTTTTTTGAAATTTTCTAAAAATAAATGTATATTGATAACAAAAATTAGCAAAAGACAAAACACATAACAGTGCAAAACTAGTTTAAACATGCCCAAGAGTAATAATCTTGGCATGAATTGCGTGCGTGAATAAGCTGATCACGGCCTACACACAAAGTGTAAGCGCACTGAAACTACTCTCACTGCAAGTTAAAACGTGAAACAAATCCTTTTTAGGAATTGTTCTGCCCCCAAAATGCCGAATTCGCGCATTCTAAACAGTAACAACAACAACAATGCAAACAATGTTGTTGAAGCTTCAACTAGCACCACCACCACTACCCCCACCTCTACCACAAACAAAAGAAGAACTTTACGCAAACTTATGAATTTAACGCATAATCTTAAAAATAATTTAAATAATAATTTTCACCATCATAATCTAAATCAAAATACAAATCAACAAAGTACTTCAACAACTAATTCACATAAACGCAATCATAATTATCGTATAGATCGTGTTGCCGAATACTCCGATGAAGATGAAGAAGGTGAATTTAGTTCTGGTGAATTTAATGATGAAGCAAATGAGCTGGGCATACCCGGTTATGATCCAAAACGTGACTACAACCCCAATAAACATGATATGCGCAAATATCGGAAACTGCAACGTTCTGAGGTTGAAGATGTGGCGCTCGGTACAAATCCAGTGGATAGTGATAGTGAATTTGAGATGAAGGACAAGAGTTCATCGAGAGCGAAAATAAGTCGGGTGAGTACTTAAAAATATTGCTGTTGAACTGTTTTTGTATTCAGTTAATAGAAGGGTTATTATGTCAATTGTTATTTATTTACCTTTGTTTATACATGTACAGTGTGCAATTCTTTATACAGAAAGAGGAGCTTGACAACAAATTTTCATAGTGATAGTTCTAAAAATAGATTTCAAAAAAAAAAAAATTATTAATAAGACAGTCAAAGTTCGAGTCAAACAGACCTATATACCTATGTAGTAGTAGTAGTAAAGAATTAGGGATGTGCAATTCAGCTATGACTCTAATTAAGCATATTAAGATTAATCCAATAAATTATTGTTGACTCAGAAAAATTTTAGTAAAATCAAAGTAACTTTGTTCATTTCTTGCAAGTACTATTCTTAACAAATAAATCGATGAATATAAAATCAGCTGGTGCTGTAAAATTCAGGTAGTAGTTGTTTTTGTAAACTTAAAAATGACTAAACATTTAAATTTTCTGATTAACCAGGTTGTGATACTTGATTTTCTGAATAATCAAATTAATTAAATTATAATTAATCGCATTGTGATTCATGTGGAAATAGCCGTTTTGATTAATATATAAAGATTATTTGCTTAATTAATTAATCGAAAAACCCTAATAATAAAAGTCGCGATTGCTGTTAATTTTCTCACGGAAGTAGCACTTGACGTACTCTTATTCAAATAAGACTGATTATTTTAGTGTTCCCGATTCAAATAGATGTTTAAAGAATTTCTTTCTGGATTTTTTTTACTTAAATATGATTGATATTTTATTAATTTTTGGAATCACTTTAATACCCATTAACTTGAATAACATAAACAATGGAATGCAAATATAACAAAACAGTTCTTGGAAATGTTCATAAACAGTTTTCAAATATCGTTTTTACGTATTTTAATAAGTCTATTTAAATAGCTATACAATTGAAAAACATTTGTTATTTATGCATTCTACAATGTTAACAAAGCACTTCAGGTAAAAACAAGTCGAATAATGCCAAAAATAAACAAATTTGGGAAAACCCTATAAATTTATTTACATAACTTAAAATCAAACTGAATAGATAGCACGAGTAAAGACTGCATAAATTAAAATGTTTACGCTTATAAAAGACAAAGTTTTCTGAATTAACAAAATAGTCTAAATACCTGCAGGCACACACGTACCCCTGGCACAAGTGGCGCGCTAAGTTCAATGCCAGTGGCTGGGCTGAGCATCAAAATCAAGTGTTTTTCTTTAATCGTTATGTTGTTGCTACAGCGTGGTGTGAATTTGTTTGCAAACCTTGGGCATACTCACTGCATTAGGACGTTGAATCATTTGTGCTAAATTTGGCTACTAGACAGTTATTTATGTTTTACAAATTAAATATTTAACTTTTTTATCTTTAACAGGAAACGCAGTTTAAGAGTTAAAATAAACGCGTCGTCTGCATTATAATTTTAGAATTATTTATGACCTACTTTTTCTACTGTCGTAGAGCCGAAGTCGAAAATGTGTATACACTTATCAGTTCACAAAAACAAAAAAAGCTTGATCGGGAGCAATGCAGCGAATAATGGTATTTTTACTAACTTCCAATCCAATCAATAACAAATTGGAATATTTCAATACATTTTTGTTTTCATAGGTTACTTTTCGGAGAAGAAAGATTGATATTGAAAAGGGGTGGATTATAACCACGCCCCTATATTCGATATAGAATATTTCGAAATACGTATAAAATGCGAAAATTCATTGACTGATGCAGTCAAAATTGTATTTATGATCTTTGTATAATATCAGGGTAAATAAATTTTAAAATTCCGACTGTTAATACTTCAGAACAGGGTACTATCGAATATGGAAACAGGGTGCGGTTTTTACGAGTACCTTTCTTTCTTCTTTAAATGGCGCCTAACCTTCCAAACCATTTAAATGATTATTTTTACAATTTAAACATTACTTACTAAAATGGTGCTTAACCGCCCAAACGATTATGGCCGTCCAACAAAGCACCAGTCGTTTCTCAGCTCTCAAAAGACTAGCTCTTTCAAGTGCTATCAAACTACGGAATAATGGTTTGTAATAGGTAAGGTGCACCAACAACGTTCTCAAGTCCGAAATTGAAAGTTTCGTACAATTTACATATTTGGTTGAAGGAGCGCCCTACCTGAGCTTGAAATGTATTAATATACGAATACTTTGAGATAGGGCGCTTTCAAACCTTATTCTGCTTTAGCGTTCTTCAATAGTTAGCTGAGATGGGTTGATGTACTTAGCCGCCTTTGTGTTTCCTACGTTGTTCGATGCACCAATAGATTTCTTTACAAGTGTTCCAAAATATCGAAATAGAAAAATTTCCAATTTTAAACATATTTACTTACATATTTGACAACATCTTATCTGCCCACATTACTCCTTTTCCACAAAGCAAAATAAATGCTATTTTTGGAAGTAAAAAAAAACCAAAAAAAAAGTTATTGAAAATATCACTTGAATTCAGCCCTGTTAAATAATGATTACTAATCGTAATGATTTCCGGTTTGATTATTTATTTTCTTGAGAATCCATTTTTGATTGATTACCATTACTTAAAATTTTTAATGTTTATTTTCCCATTAATTAAAAAGATTATCACAAAAAATTCATGATTTTTTACGATTATTAAAAAAATCAAAAATAATAAAAAAATAAAGGTGTTTTGATTACTTTAGATAATTTTTTTTCTTGATTTTTTTTTGGATTTTTTTTTCAGTACTGGTGTAGAAGCACATAAATATACACATCAACAATTCTGAAAAATAATCTGAAATAATCAAAAGTAATCAAAACAACCTTTTTGATTTTTTTTAATCGCAATCAATTAATAATTGCCTTTTCTTGAAAAAAAAAAATAAAAATAAAATAATCATTACCTATTAAAAAAACCGTCTAATCAATTGATTACTACCCTGCAAAAACGATACAGGTAAAATGATTAGTCAATTTACCTGGAGCCATACCGAAAGTTTCCGTATTTCTCCCATCACGTTTTTAAGAGCATCGGTAGACTATTTGACTGTTTCTCTCTCTTTCTCATTTATTTTTTAACCTAAGATAAACATATAACTGCACTTCTCACACCGGTGTCACAGCTACTAGTCATTTGACTCGTATATAACACGTAAAATTACGGGATATTTTACCGACATGAATACCAATTGTAGTTTCAGTCATTCGATTTTTGCAGGGTAATTACTACTCAAGTCTGCTTGAACTCATCATCTCATTTACGTTCGTATGTATGTAACTGTGTAGGCTTATTTTGCATGGCTCATCAAAATTGTATGGATGAAGTAATTATTGTGATCACATCTGTTCAATGACATCTACGGGGGAGAGTGAGAGTTTTTGAGCTGATTCATATTTAATTTTGGGATGGTATTCATTTATTAGCATAGTTATCTAATAAATCGGCTTATTCATCTGCCGTTTGTTTGTTGGACAATGCAATAATATAACAGTGCTATGCTGGAATTCGCATATGGAATTATGTTTTGTGGGAGCTCAAAGAGCGCAAGCATACCTATGGGTTCTCTGCATTACTACATTTAGTACAAGGTGGCGCAAAAGTAAGCTTCCGATGTTCAGCATATCGGTTGTGGCACGTGCAGTGTGTGCTGTTGCACCGTCTTGTTGGAACCACATGTTTTCCAATCCCAATTCATCAAGTTGCGGCAAAAAGAACTCGTTGATCATTGCTCTGTAGCGCTCACCATTCACAGTAACCGTTTGGCCCCGACCGATTATTGGTCAAATAAATAGTCAGCAATATTCCGCGTTCTGGAGCAGTGTAGCGTAACATTGTTTATTAACGTGTATTTCGCATGTGTTTGCTACACAAATGTCAAAACAGAACTGACTTTAGGGGCCAATCGCAAAATTTATAGCATTTTCTGATAGGAGGATTACTTTTGCGCAGTAACCGTTTTTCACCGACCGAAATAAATAGTCAGCAATATTCCGCGTTCTGGAGCAGTGTAGCGTAACATTGTTTATTAACGTGTATTTCGCATGTGTTTGCTACACAAATGTCAAAACAGAACTGACTTTAGGGGCCAATCGCAAAATTTATAGCATTTTCTGATAGGAGGATGACTTTTGCGCAGTAACCGTTTTTCACCGACCGAAATAAATAGTCAGCATATTCCGCGTTCTGGAGCAGTGTAGCGTAACATTGTTTATGAACGTGTATTTCGCATGTGTTTGCTACACAAATGTCAAAACAGAACTGACTTTAGGGGCCAATCGCAAAATTTATAGCATTTTCTGATAGGAGGATGACTTTTGCGCAGTAACCGTTTTTCACCGACCGAAATAAATAGTCAGCATATTCCGCGTTCTGGAGCAGTGTAGCGTAACATTGTTTATGAACGTGTATTTCGCATGTGTTTGCTACACAAATGTCAAAACAGAACTGACTTTAGGGGCCAATCGCAAAATTTATAGCATTTTCTGATAGGAGGATTACTTTTGCGCAGTAACCGTTTTTCACCGACCGAAATAAATAGTCAGCAATATTCCGCGTTCTGGAGCAGTGTAGCGTAACATTGTTTATGAACGTGTATTTCGCATGTGTTTGCTACACAAATGTCAAAACAGAACTGACTTTAGGGGCCAATCGCAAAATTTATAGCATTTTCTGATAGGAGGATTACTTTTGCGCAGTAACCGTTTTTCACCGACCGAAATAAATAGTCAGCAATATTCCGCGTTCTGGAGCAGTGTAGCGTAACATTGTTTATTAACGTGTATTTCGCATGTGTTTGCTACACAAATGTCAAAACAGAACTGACTTTAGGGGCCAATCGCAAAATTTATAGCATTTTCTGATAGGAGGATGACTTTTGCGCAGTAACCGTTTTTCACCGACCGAAATAAATAGTCAGCATATTCCGCGTTCTGGAGCAGTGTAGCGTAACATTGTTTATGAACGTGTATTTCGCATGTGTTTGCTACACAAATGTCAAAACAGAACTGACTTTAGGGGCCAATCGCAAAATTTATAGCATTTTCTGATAGGAGGATTACTTTTGCGCAGTAACCGTTTTTCACCGACCGAAATAAATAGTCAGCAATATTCCGCGTTCTGGAGCAGTGTAGCGTAACATTGTTTATTAACGTGTATTTCGCATGTGTTTGCTACACAAATGTCAAAACAGAACTGACTTTAGGGGCCAATCGCAAAATTTATAGCATTTTCTGATAGGAGGATGACTTTTGCGCCACCCTGTACTTCTCTTAAAAGTCTCATATCAACTACTGGAAAAGGGTATAATTTTGCTCTTAATGCTTTGTCATCATTTGCATTGAATGTAATAATGATATTTAATATATATATATAAGCCAATTAATACATTTTTACCAGCTGTGCTATATATCCGATGAGTCCTTTGTTTGTCATGTAATGTGGGTTCATGAGTAAAGCGATTTATTGAATATTTGATGTATTCAATTGCGTTTTATTTCTTACGTTGTAAGGATATCTATTTTGGTAACAAAATAATTAGTATTGTTATGAAAGGCTACTATTAATGCGTACACTAGACCGTTTCAAATAATAGTTTTTTTTCCTTTCGAAGATTTTTCTTTTTAATATGTTCCAGGGGTGCAATTTTTTTTGATTTTTGACAGCACTGCGACTTTTGGGATTTGATTTTATAACCTCGAGATTTGGGTATTCGTTATCTTCAACAGTTTAGCTTGAAAAAAAAAGAAAATAAAATAATTGAATTTTTGGAGCACATTGAATTGTACTAAGCGCCATTTTTTTGCGATATTTAAAATGTGCGAGCTTGATAAACATAATTTTTATGCAGAAAATTTGTGTTTAGCAGTCCAATAAATCTTACAATTGGCATAAAATAAAAAAAATCCCTTCGTAAAGTGTCAAATACGTGTTAACTCAGATTTTGCTAAAGCATACAAAAATACGAATATGAAATAATTAAGTGTAAAACTGACAATAATTTGTCGAGAAGTTGTTAAGAAGAATAAAAAATAAAAATAAAAAATGTTCCACGTAAACAAATAAATTTACGCAGGATGCATATAAAATCTCACAAATTAACTCCTCAGTAAATGTTTCAAATAACGAAAATTCCGCGATTGTAGGAAAGAAGTCGCTGTATTTTCGGGACGTAAAAATTCACGCGATCCTCTGTTTGACATCCCTAATACATACGTATGTTTGTATTAAGCGAATCCTTACACTGCGCATTTGTATAATTTTCTATGTCAGCCCTTCAAAGTTATTATTTTCACTTAACTGCATTTGACACTGATTATGCTTTAACTACAGTACGCTTTGAGGTCTTTCTTTGTCACATTCATATGTTAATTAAGTTTTGATGCTTAATATTTAAGCTACTCACATTTCTGTTGCGTGATTCCTTTTCACATTTTTTTACAACGTTTAAAGAAAAATATGCTATTCTTAGTACAACACAGAAGTGACTTGGAGAAAGGGGACTTTACGTTTACAACCATTGCTGACGCACATAACTTTTGGTTAAGCATGGGCGTACCTGCATATAAGCACTAAATATAGCATAGTCTCAGATGTGTAGGGGTGTGCTCGAAATAATTTGAACTCTTTTTTTTGTTATTTTTAAATTTTATTCTTTCAATATCACGATATCTTGAGCACATAATTAAATCTATGTATAACTTCAAGAACTTTTACACCTACTCTTTTCTCCAACATGTGTTGTGACCATTTTAAACTTTTCTTAAAATTGCTGCTAAGGAAGAGTAGCTTTGCATGACAGTAGTACACGTGGACGTTTGGCGGACACCTGTCAAAGAGCTACCTCTGGAAAACTTTTTCTGAAGCACTTTTTCGTTTTACATGTCTCTGGCTTTATAACTTGGAGCTTTGCTATGTGTTCTAATAATTACAGTGGTGGCAAATATAATATACCCAAAATGAAAAATGGTTATTTTTCGTAAAATATATATTTTTTTATATTTTTTTTATATATAATCTCATTTAAAATACAGCGAAATCTTTTACCACATAATTAAAATATTAAAAGTTTACATAAAGTTTGAAAACTGGCCATCAAAATTTAAAAATATTTAGGCGGAGTTTTTTATGTAATTTTTGAGTATGTAATATTGTAGCTCATTCTAGTCTAGTACAATAATGTGCAAATTAGAAGTACTTCACAAATTTCCCCTGAATTTCCCAATTTTTTTTTGGCATGGGTGTGGTTATTATAAACTTTCTTCCATACACTCTCATAGAAAAATTTAATTTTGTGCATGCATTGTATGGAAGAAAATGTACAACAACATCAACACAAAAAACTCTTAAAATTCAGAGAAAATTTGGAGGTACTTCAAATTATTGTACTAAAATTGAATTATCCACAAAACTGCGTACTCAAAAATGTTATAAAAACTCTGCCCAAAATGTTTTAAGTTTTGTTGAAAATTTTTCTAGTCTTTGTTAACTTTTCTAAACTTTGTATAAACTCTGAAACTTTTAGTTATGTGGTTTCTGTTATAGACTTCGCTATATTTTAAATGAAAATTATAAAAAACACATAAATAAATATTTTTTACGAAAAAAAAAAAAAAAACCATTTCCAATTTTGTTCCTATTTTTTCTGCTACCACTGTACGTTAACCTTTGTGCTTGATTTTTAAAAATACTTTTTTTCTAACTTTTTTTTTTTTTGCTTTAGCAAGGAAAGAGAACCACAAAAAATAATAGTTTTTTCGGTTCGATTTCTCAAATCTCCTTTGCATCTTCGGATTGTTTTGAAACAAAAGGTTTCCTTGTGTTTAAGTTCAGTATTGTATTCGATTTGGTTAGTTTTGAAAATACTGTTAGCCGTGAAATTCATAGCAGAATCACTCTTGTCAATAGCTACTTTGAGCTGAGTAGACAACTCAGAAGTAAACCCTCTCTCAACGAACAAAGATCACGCTCTAAAAGATTCTAATCATACCTGGGTTAATTCACGGCTCGGAATCAAGAGCAGTGTCAATAGAAGATGATATGTTTTTGAACAAAAAGATGTCAGGCATATTTATAGTCCTTCCCAAGCTACCATCGGCAAGCATCGAGGAAAAATTCAAGCAGCACGAGCGTCACCACCGGATTTCGGTAGCAGAGGCAGGGGAAGGCCTACTGAGAAGGTAAAAACAGGTGGAAGAGAGTTTAGCCTTCTTTCGTGTTCAGCTAACGTTGAAAAGGGACGTCAATTAGGCCGGGGCTCTACAATATGCTTGTATTAGTTAGTATTTTTTATCACAACAGTACAACTCCGCATTCGCGGATGCGTGCTCTCTTTGGATAAAGATAAAATCTCTCTTAATACTTGGAATGCATTTTATAAAAAAAAAATAAAAAAAAAGCCATTTGCTAAATCGCGGCAAACATTTAGGTTAGAGGTCGATCAGAAAACTACTCGAATTCCAATATAGAGAACGGTTTGAGAAACTGTCGAAAATTATAACATTATCTACGACAGCATGGGGACTTAGTTCTCGTTATCGAGAAAAAATGTTAGTTATCCAATTGAATTCTAACTGGTTTCTAATGTGAACTTTTAACTAGTGTTTTTCTAATCGCTCTCTAATCGACTTCTAGCCTGGTTCTCTAACCTGATTTTCAATTAGGGAACTATATTAGAACTCTAATGTCAAACTACAATATTTGTCTAACGTTTGAGGCTGTGTTGGCTGGGACTATAAAACTGAAAATTTGATTCAACTCGGTATAGGTAGTACCAAAGCTTTGGTTTAGCATTTCATTCGCCTCATTTCCGTTGAAAATTTTATAACTCACATTTCTATTTTAGTACACCATAAAATAGCCTGTATTATTAGAGTTCATAAGTTCTCCGTTTCATGAAATAGCAAATACGTGTCATCATAAATTTACACTTGATTTGTAGTTATTGGTGGGCGATCAGCTTATTTTTATATCCACAAGTCAAATTCCAAAACAATAAATAGCCATTCAACGGCTACGATGACCTTCTCAAATCGCTTCAAATTGACTTTTTCTTACTTGACGATATCCCAATGGAGGAAAGGCAAGCAAATTTCACACTCAACATTTCAAAAAGGCTCAGCTGGATTAATAATCACTTTTCCAACGTTGGTTATTGTTGCTGCTGTCATTCGTGTAGTCGAGTGCTACTGTTCTAGCCTTATTGCCATCGCTTTTGTTTGAATATTTTTGCTGCAGCGCTGCACTTTGGTGTGCCACAAAATAACGGTACTGCTATTCATTGAGTGCGGTTAGAGGAGTGTGACAATGAACATTTTATTTGTTAAATGGTTTTTGTAATATTTTGTCATAGCAATAAACTTTGTGGTTTCCTCAATTTACATATTGTGTACAACTTTCACCTTCGAAAACCAACTGCGGTTTTTATGCGATTTTATTGAATTGAGCTATGATATGGATACTCATTGTTGAGCGCCAAATTGCAATAAGTGACAATTTTTAAAACATCCAGAAGCACATATATATTGTTATATTTTTTTTTTGCAGGGAAGCTGCACACATTGACCCATAATCATAGTCGTTGCTTAACACGCGTTTTAATTAAAATCTTTACTTAACTTAAGCAAATATATATATATATTTTTTTTTTTGCAAGGTCACTCTGTGTCAGCTATTCAATTCACAAACCATAGCATATCTGTAACAACAAGCGAAAAAAAACCAAACTCAAGTTTCGAGTAAGCGATATCACAAGCACAACCGTAGACACAAACCGTGATTTTAAAATGTTAAAATGACAGTGTCGTCATTTTAAAATTAAAACCCCGTCTTAGACATAAAATGTATTTTAAGTTGACTATGACAGACATGAAATGATGTTTATTATAGAATCATGCTTAAGTTGATAAAACTCTATTTTAATTTGACTATGATTATGGGCCACTATCTTCGTCAACATGACCACACATGCTCCAGATCGGTAAACAACGATCCCACTCTATTAGTCTCATCATATCTGTCGTGATGTACGGCTCCTAAGCTTTCGTGAAAATGTATGGTTCTTCCCGTGATGCCAGCGGCGAGTATCGAAGGATATTGAACAATGGTCTGTACGGCCTTCACGTAGATATAAGAAGGTAGTTAAAAGTTCCGATGCAGCCCGAGGGTTCTTTCGATGGACAGGTGGGGGATGACTTGGCCTCCCTTGGCGTGTCCAATTGTCGTTATTTATCGCTAAAAAGGCTGATCAATCAAATAATAATGATGATGAAACTAAATAAAATTTGATGCTCTTCTAATCCTGTTGTCGACAATCTTGTTGTACGAGAGACACTGCAAGATTTCGCGGAACCAAGTACTCCGTTGACAGTTCGATTGTAAACTGCTCGGTTTCGTTTCAACATAATTTAATAAGAGTAATAACGTGTGAAAAATGGAAATTACGCATCGTGATAACCGAGTGCTGGTTTTTTTTTTTTTTGTTTTCGATACGTTTTAACACCGCAGCAATGTGTCGAAAAACTTAGTTCGTTATTTTTAGTTACAGCAGCATCCAAAACTACGGTTTACAAATGGTTCGAAGAATTTAAGTGTGGGAGACCAACGTTTGATGAAGATTTTCGCGAAAGTCGATTTTGAACGATTATTTTCATGTCAGGAAACTTTCCAGTATTTGGATTCCGAAAATAATGATTGCTTGTTTCTGTGGGAATATTAGTCATGTCGCAACTGTTGCATTAGAGTATCGAAGAACATTTTCGCTGACTAAAATCAGAACGAACAACATTCAGCGGCATATCATTGTTCGGCATTACAATGGAAGCGCTTAAACAGCACGAAGAACTGTAGAGGTTTTGACCAGTAACAACATCCAATTAATGACTTATTGCCCATTTCGCCTTATTTATAGCCCAATGACTTATTCCCATTTCAAAAATAAAATACGTGGCGAACGTTTTTTATCGCCTGAAGAGGCCGTTGAAGTATTAAAATTATGCACTTGTTTTGAAGGTACCACGCTCAGAGTGGCAAACTTGTTCTGAAAAAGAAGTTTATTGTATTTGTGTTTTCCTTTACATTTTCCGCGAACTTTTAAAGTGCCCCTCGTATACGTGTAAAACTACTCGTAAGAGAGTATATGTCGACCATGCTTCTAAGCCTTCGGTGGGCGAATTTCGACAATTATTATATCAAATAAAATTTACTTAAATACCATAAGCTTTTATGATGCGATGTTAATTTCGGACACCATTATACTAAATAAATTGACTTAAAAGTAATGAGCATTCTTATTTTTGCCACAAATATAAGCTTTTTTGGAAATAAAACGAAATACTTCACATATTTCTTGAACTAATAACCATTGTTAAAAAGTATAATATCCCTTGACGAATTACAAAACTTGGAAAAAATTGTGACGAGTCTGTCCCAGTTTACCCTACAAATATATATTATTTCACATTAGAAATGTAACGAATCTGAATTCCAACACTAGTGTATTCTTGCCTTAAAGAAAACTTTATTGTTTTATGATTTGCATATGTAAGATTCAATCGGCAATACTAAATCACAGACAACAGAAAGAAAGGAGAAAATTACAAAATTAGTTAAATAGCCACTTATCTGAATAAAAGGCACAAAATCACTGTGCATTTAATTGAGTTGAAATTGAATACTATCGCATGAATAATGCAATGCAATATAAGGCTAAAAGTTGGAACTACGACAACTATCGCCCTTGCGATTAAAGCATGTATGAAACGGCTCGGAAACCAAGTTTAAACGTTTACCATATCAAAAAATTACAATATTCAGCTGCTTTCACGTAAATTAGTTTATACGATATTGAACAACTTTGTCCTCATTGAATTCTAGATTATGGTTTAACATGGTACATTTAAAGGGTAGCCAATTGAAGCTATTAACTTAAAATTTTGCTCAATCATGCATGAAGATGGCAAGAGAAGGGTGGTGATATCTGAATTAGGTTAAATATGTATATATATGTTGGTGAGCTATGTAAATTGTCCAAGTTTTAAACAAAAAACAAAAAAAAAAGCACGATGTGCACGCAAGATTCTTCCACTTTCATTTATTTTCTAGAGCTTGAGAAAATTGATCAAGTGTTGATTTATTTATGAGCCATTTTACGTACGTTTTTTCAATTACAAAGAATCGGTCATGTATACGTGAGGGTGTTTCCAGCGTTACGGACCTTCCATCCAGTCACACGAGAACAAGCGGTTATAAGTTTGGATGCAACCGATTATTATATACTCAGCTTCGAGCTTTAGCTGCAATATTGGAGTTAGTTTTTCTTTGATATAAGTTATGCCTACATGAAGTTTCTTAGTCAATACTAAAAAGTTTGAGATATACTTTGATATACTTCGCTGTATTTCAGAGCCTTATAAATACAAAAGTGAAGAAAAAATAAAAATGTTTTATTTAAAAGTGGGCGTGGTCCTTAACCGATTTCGTCTCTTTCTTGCCGGCACATTCCTTTATTACAAGCATTCTGTGTGCCGAATTTTGTTATATTTTTATACTTTTTTGATTTAGTACTAATAATATGTTTAAAATTTAATTTAAAGTGTTAGATGCCACGCCCCCTTTTCTTACAAAGAACAAAAAAAAAGAAGATATTAGTAAAAGCCAAAATATCAATCTATACACCAAATTTGGTCATTATTGGTGTATTATATACTGAATAATCAGTTTTTTTGTGTTTTCCAAAATATTCGATATATAAAATTAGGCCCTTCTAAAAAATTGTTTGAGAGCTGGTAATTTCACAAAAAAAAAATGTCTTATTTACGTTTCGTGAAGTCGAAGTGTCAATCCTGTTAACTTTCAAGGTTTTAATGCTAGATTTCAGATAAACTCGATTGACAATTTATTTTAAGATTTATTTAGATCGCTGTCAATTTTTCGCGTCTTGCACTCTTTGTTGTCCACCGGAAAAATAACACGAAGATGGCTGTTAGCAAAATTACATTTTTATCATTTGTCAGATTAGTACTGACAACATACAGGGTGATTCAATGAATAGGATAGTTTTAATAAGAGGGTGGTATAACCAATAAAAGGTGAATACATTACAAGGTAGATGTAAAGTCTTATCACACATTATTCAAAAATCACACATCATTTCTTTTTATTAAAATGTAATATTCTAAAACCTATTTTGAATATTAAAACTAAATAATTACTTAACATAATTATAACGACCCATCCTTCTAAATTCCAGACGATTTCATTGCAGCAACGCAATTTTAAACAAAAAATTGTTGCTTTACTAAAGCGATTCAAAGCTTCCGAAGAATTGGAGGGTGAGGTGAGTCGCGGCACAGCAGCATTACGTGGTGAACGCGATTTGGATGCACTGTTTCAGGAATTGGAATCACTTTCATGTTGCGAAGGTGACGATTCTGGTCCTGATATGGACAGCTTATCAATTGGTTCAACACCGAAACCTTCACTGCGTCCATTTTTTACCAATTCACGTATAATGTTGCACGATAATGGCGCTACTGGTGGTAAGTTATACGCATAATAATGAATTAAAATCAACCAAGCACATATTAAACTACTATTTCAATGTTTAATTGTTTAGCAGATAAACTATTTATTGAATAATTATTTGTATTATGTAGTTAATTTGTTTGATGATAGTTTAGTTAGTTAGTGTTTGGTTTAATACATGTTTCTTAAGTGTTTGTTATTCAAACTGTTTTAGAAACTTAAGTCAGTTTTTAGCGTCGACGATTTGATATTGGACTGTACGAATTTCAGAAAAATAGGCAAGAAAACTCCACACATATTGATATATTAGCACTACATTAGTGCTATCAATTGTGGATATGTAAAATAGAAATAACTTACAATAAATGGAAAAGGAGACATTGTCTGAAAAATGGAATACCGCATGATGGCCTAGTGATAGGCAAGTGGCGCTAGTGATAACTGATGTTTAGTAGCTTTTGAAATATATCCATACGAATAGCTGTAGGACTAATTAAAGGTAACAGTGTTTGATGAAAAGCTTGGCCTTAATTTTCTCGTTGATGCTTTCTCACAGACGGCTGGCTAAAATGCGCTAGCTATGCACATTAAACTTAATTTACAAGTACCACGATATGTATGTACATATATACTTTATCGATCGATTTGATGACCATGCCATTTGATAAGTTTGAATTCTTTCCAAGAAAATGCAAACTTCATAACAAAAAGGCTTTGGCAAAACAAAACTTAATTGGCATGTAAAGGTTCTTAAAATTTTTAACGTCCTTTTTCTCAGTATTTTTTAATTAAGTTCTGTTAACTTTACCCTTGTTTTAATTATTTCATTTGTCATTCATTATTAATTCTTGTCTATGTGTTCGTTTGTGTATACGAATAAATCTCTCTCGTCCTTCAGCTGCCGTCAAAGTGACCTCCATCGTATTCCACTTGCTCTTTAACTCTAATATTTTTTGTCCTTGTGCCACGTTTGCTACAGCATCAACCCTGACCGAGTTAAGGTCACCATGACGACATAACATTTATTTTGGGTGAACAAAATAAAATTTCTACCTAAAATTGGTTAAAAAGGTGGGCAACAAAGCATTGTTTTATTTTAATTTAAACTTGTTGCAGTTATGTTGCTGGCATTCCATAATTTTGCTGAAATTTGGCAATTGCTTTTGGCTCATGGAAGTGCTTGACCTTAAGCTAGTTTGTGCTGTATGTGAAAGGTGAAAAAGGATGTTGTGAATGAGTGTTGGCTGTTCAGTAGCAAGTTAATTTGCATTGTGAATACAGCTACTATGAAATAAAACACGTTGGTGGGTTTTAATTAAACTGGGTAATTTGAGGTCCGTTGAAATGGAAGAAACTTAGCCTCCGTAGTTGATTTAGACATCGAAAAAGGACATTTGCGGTATATTTTAAAGTGAGTTTTCAGCCCAAAGAATTATTTTCATAAGACCCATGAGTTGCACGGTATTTGTCGTGCACTCTTTTAGCACATTTCAAGTTACTTCATTGTTTTTAATTAGAGGTGCTAAGAAATGAGATTTAAAAAAGAAAAGAAAACTAAAAAAAAAAGAAGGAACGTTTCAAAAATACTGTAATAAAGAGTTCAATAATCTATAAATAGGTTTCCATAAATCAACCTTATTATATGAATGTGTTTAATGACTGATGCAGTTTTCATACTGACATGCCTATATGCGTTCATATAACTTCTGTTCATATTCATGAAATACTATCAATAATTATTGGAAAAAGATCCTAACTCATTTTAATAAATAAGGGATGCCAATTTTTTTTATTTTAATAAACAGAAGATTTTCTTTTTCGCTGTTCTCCTATAGTTAAGATTGAAAAAAGTGAAGAAATATTTAGGAACTTTCGCCCTTGAGATATATAACAAATAATCAGGTTTTTAAAATGTGTATTTTTTTCTTTTATTATTTAAAACCGAAGTTATTTCGCCAATGAAAGCAAAATTAGATAGTTACACAATTTTTTTTAAAAGTTTTGAATTTTTGAAGCAAATTTTCCGATTTCGTATGGACTTTTTTTTTGTATGAAATTATCTAATAGATACAATTTTTGTAAAAAAAAAAAAATTTTTTTTTGCTTTTGTGAAAAAAAAAAAAAAATCCTATCAGACCAATAAATTTAAAATCAGAACACACGAGCAGCGGCGTCTAGTGTCACAATAAAAAATTTCTATACAATTTTACAGGAGAAGCCGCGAAAGCAAAAACAAAACACAAGAAGTAGGTGTGTGTATACAGCAATGAATTCGCCGCGATATCACCTGACATAGATCCGTCTTGTTTAAAATTGAGAAAACGCTACTTTTGTGAGTTTAAAATCCATCATAACTCAGTTTTTATTTTCGAAGATTTAAATAAAAATACCGAAAATTCGTAAAATAAATCTAAAAATTTTGTAAGTGATTTTCATGCCTAATATTTGTATTTATATCTAAATCCATTAAGCCATTGAACAACAAAAACAATTTCAAACTTTGGGCTATTATCTACAATTTTTGTTTTAAAAGTTGTAATATATTTTATAATTGTAAGATTTTCTATAGACCTGACAAATTTGAAGCAGAATAGCAGTTGCAAAAGTAAAATCGCAAAATCCCGTATCAACTGCATCCTAAATTTTTTGATATTTTAACGTAAAATAATAATACTAGATTTCGCCCAGTGATTAAAATTCAACCACAAAAGAATAATTTTTCTTTTCACCTTCATATTCAACTAAGTATATTTACAATAGTTACAAAAAATGGCACATCCTAGAGCTTTACATTTTTTATTTTACGAGTATTTTTATTTCCTTGCTGTTTACATTCATCTATTATTCCACTCCTTTCTTTGCTGTTCCTAATCGTTCCTCTCTTATGCTTTCATTTTCCTCTTCTCTCTTTTTTTCTTTCCTTTTCGTTCTTTACCATTAAATAATAAAGTTTCAATTTTTACTAAATATATTTTTCGAAACCATGTTTATTATCTTTGCAAAATGGCTATTTTTACAAATTTATTTTAATATTCTTCTTCTTTAAATGGTCATCTAACCGCCTGGGCGATTTTGACCGTCCAACATAGCTCACCAAAAGGCTTTGTTGTTGAATTTCATTGGAACGTTGTTTTACCCGTTTCACGGTATATTAAAAATATAGATAATATATCTATTTAAAAAGCTATGGTGATTGCTTCTAAGTCTCTCCATATTTTCTGTTTATTCTAAATTTTAAAAATAACCATTTTACAAAGCTCTTGAGGTCGTGCATGCACACGATCTATTAACCACAGCAGTGAATACCGGAATAACATCAACTCAAACGAGCAAGTCTTTTGGAAATTGTGGTGTACCTTTTAAGCAGATTTTTTTTTTTATTATTATAATCTTTATAATGACTGCCACTCAGACCTATCGATGCACGTTAAATTGTTTATTCTCTAGATTTACATTTTAGCCTTAACATTACTAGTTTGTATCGTATGAAAAAGTACGTATTTCTCAACTAAATATGAAAGCGCTCTAGCCGAATGGTTAGTAGAGCGTGCCAAAATATCATTGATGAATAAATCTAACAGCTTCCGAAATGGATTTATAAAAAAAGCTATGGCACTGGTCTCCAAATTTTCCTTATTATATTATATTAATTAAAAAATAATTATAAACTGACTGCCAGATGGCGGTGTGGTTCCTGTATATGGTAAAGTGAATAAAATAAGGAGTTTAGAGGACAGAAAAACAAGCGTATTGTTAGCTTAATGGTTAGCAGTGCGTGCCAAAATTTCTCTGATGAGTGAAGTCTAGCAGCTTCCGAATTGGATCTATAAGAAAAGCCATGGCGGTTGTCTCTAAAAAAGTTTCCTTTTCTATTCAATTAAAAACTTTTAATAATTAAATAAATTTAAAAAAAATAAATAAATAATAATTTTCTCCCTAAAAAAATATTAGTGGCTTTGAGCTCATTCATAGTCATGATAATTATAAAAATAATTAATTAAAAAATAATTATTAGAAAAATTAAAACAATAATAATTTTCATCTTGACCTTGAGCTTATTCATAGTCATAAATACATTTAAAGTATTTAAAACTTTTAGGATGCAATTTGCAGGTAATTTTTTGATTTTTTGCTTAATTTTCAGGGCTACTAAAACTCTCTAATGTACCATCACTAAACAAAAAACCGTAAGGCAATAAGAACTCGCGATTACAAGAAAATTTAAATTCCCATTTTTGTCAAAAACTATATCCCGTTATAGTTCAATTTGAAATTTTTTTTTAGTTAGGTCTTTCTTATGTATTAGGATACTTACTACGTATGCGTATATATATTATCGATTTATATTATTTACCTTTGTATATATAAATTGATTAAGCAAATTACTTATGTATTTTGATTGAAAATTGCATGGCTTGAAACGATTTCTTTTGCAGGCAACTTTGAACGCAGATCATCGGATAAAAGCGACCAATTGACCAATTCGTCATACAATTATGATAATAATACTAGACAAAAATGCATTCATTTAACAAACAATAACAATAATTCGGCAACAACACCAGGTCTGTGTAATTCCTCTATACCAAAAGCATCAAACACGAAACTAAACAATACCAAAACAAAAAAAAAAACTTAATAGAACACTTCACATAACTCAATCAACAACAATAAAACGTTAATTTTTGATAGAGAATGCTTTTGAGTTTCATTATTATCTAATCTGTTTTATTGTTTTAATGCTATTCCTTCTTGTTATGTAATTACTAAATTTCTAATCACTTTTGTGTCCTAATCTTTGCGTTTATTTCGTTTTGAAATTTTCAAGCGCACAACCTTTACAAAAATGCCTGAGGACTTTTTATTGTTCCTATTTCATTGTTTTAATATTTTTCTCTTGCTAATTACAATTTTTATTTTTGATTTAAGTTTTTTGCAAATGCAGACACTCAACTTTATACACTTCCCTCTTTACTCCTGCCAAATTTTACATTTTATTCCACTTCTAAATTCTTAATCCACACACAAATTAAATGAATGTTCCCCCTGTTTGAGTCCTATCACTTTTATCTGTTGAATTCTGTTTCATTTGCTAAGTAGCTTTGTAAATAGAAAATGTTTGGAGATGTGGGAAGCGAGTGATATTTACGTACGTAATATTATTAATAATTTAGAAAAATCTTTAAATCTTTCTTAATAAGGTAATGTATTGGAAAATAATTGCATATCACACCATTTCGATTGCTGAGGGGAAGATAAAAGTATCTCAGCCAATCTTAGAATTTCTTTGAAGAGCGTCCCAGCTAAGAAATCTTATCAACAACTCCATATCTTAACGTAAATTTAATACATTTTCGGCTAATATACATAAGTACTAGGGCATTTTTGATTAAAATGTTGAGATAGAAAGTTCTTCAAACCAATTCTAAGATGTCTCCTTTCTGAATTGCTAAGAGATGATCAACCTATTTCTGAGCAGAGATGGTAGTTTTCAGAAAATTTTATTGACGCGTAACCAAAAAATTAAATACAATTTTTTATTTATAACATACCGGTTAAGTTATGATTACTAGTCGTAATGATTACCGGTTTGATTGATTATATTATGAAGAAGCCTACTTATGATTGATTACCCATTGTTTTGGGGCTTTAATGTTTATTGAACAAAAAAATCAAGAATATACAAAAATAATAGAAAACAATCAGAATTTTTTTGATTACTTTTGATTACTTTTTTGTATTGTTGCAGACAAATATAAGCACATGCGGCAAAATAACCCAAAAAAAAAAAAAATTTATCAAAAATTCGAAAAATTAAAAAAAAACATCAAAAACAATTTTTTTTGTTTTTAAATCAAGAAAAATCAAAATTATCAAAACCAATAAAAAATTTTTTTTTTTTTAAATCAAGAAAATTTAAAATAATCAAAAACAGTCAAGAATTTTTTTTTTATTACTTTTGATTACCTTTTTGGTATCTTTGCTGACAAACATAAGCACATGCGGCAAACAACCAAAAAAAAAAAATCCAAAATATTTATTTAATTTTTTTTCAATGGTATTCATTTAGTAATTGCGGAATTGTGAAAACAATTAAAATAATCATTATTGATTTAAAGAGTCATCAAATCAATTGAATACTCAATTGTAACAGGTCTGATATATAATTAAGAAAAACGAAAATATATATTTTTGTTGATTATTCAATAAAAATTTGAATGGCGGCGTTATGTTTTATTCAAAAAATTTTGAGCAAGTAATAAAACTTCAATTATTATTCCATTATCTAAGAATTGAAAATAAGTATCTCAAGATCCCACAAAAGTATACCCATATGTGAATATCGTTATAATGTGTATTTCTGAGGACTATTGTGGAATTTCAGAATAGAGTTCCACTGAGGTGCTTTGACTCCAATTTTATCAGGCTAGTTCGAGATGATTGTTGGACCAAATATGGCTTTTACCGGGCTTTATTCGGGTTCATGTAGTAACCTTCGTGGAATCATTTCGAGGACCATTTCGGGATCACTCCTGGACTTTTACGGGTTCCAAGTGACCCTACGCTGATTCTCAGATAGGACGGTTTCGATGAAAAATCTGTGATAGTTCGTTCTTGAAAAATTATTCTGAACTAGGCCGATCTTCCGCTCAGTCACCGATTTAAAATATGCACATATTTTTAAAGAGAAACGTTTTCATACGCCAAGGAATATTACACACATCCTTTGGCAATAGCAGATTCTTTCTACATGCATTTTCATACAATATTCAAAATTTTAGTTAAAATGAAATCCAAACTGGTCTTGGTGCAATCGAATCATTTAACCATTTCTGTAAGTTTTTCTCATAGAAATCTAAAAACCTAAACTTTGTGTGTATATTTCTGTCTAAGTCAACCAAACGCCACTAGATTTTGTTTTTTTTTCGCTACATCCTCTTAGTGTACTTACTTTCCGATTGATTTTTATCTAACTTCGGGGTCGAATAGAAAGTTTCGTCACATTCGCTCTTTGTTCTTTAGGCACCAAAAGTCTACAGGTCTGAACAGGCATTCAATTTTAGTGAAATCCGATAGGACTGTCATGTAGCTGAACATTTTCCAGAAGCAACTCTGCGAGCCTGGAGCCGTTAAACCGTTGTGCTTTATTACCGAAATTACTTTTTTATGAAGATTTTTTCAAGTGCAGAAATAAATTTTACTAAACAGTTTTATATGCAGTCGCTCGGTTTCCTCATACTTTAAGGTTTAAGAAATTACAGCATAATATTTATATATAATTTAAAACTATTAAAATAAGTTTATCTATTATGTATTTACTTCCATACTTAGATACATTTTAGTTATTACGGTGGAACTTTTGCAGTATTCTTAATAATATAATATTCCCAGAACTAGTATGTATTTTAGAAACAATTTTTCAGAAAGTGGTTTTATTATCTATATATGCATACAAAATGCTCTCTATTTCTCTCAGTCACCGCATCACGCACGAACGAATGGAACAATTTCTTCAATTCTTTTTTGACTTGTTTATGATTGCCAGGAGGTTTTTATGAATGAAAAAAATTAAGAAGGTTGGCCGGAGTATTTGAAAAGTGGGCGGTGCCAAACACTATAGAACTACAATTCGTCATGAATTCGAAACTGTTTGGTATAAATCAATGATATTTGGATATACCAAAATCCAAGGGAAAGGTCCGTTAAGAAGACGAGTATTGAAAATGTAAATCGTAGGGGCAAGTTAAAACCAAAGGGAGAATAAGACAAAATATTATGATCAGCAAGTAAGAGGGGAAGAGATGTAAAACTGAAAAATCTTAGTATGAGAGGCAAAGAAAAAAATAAAATCGAAAAATAGCTGAAGAGGCTTAGAATGACGAATCTAAAGCTAAGGAGGAAGATAAAACTATTTTTAAATGCTCAACAGTAATTTTCTAAGAAAAAATAACCTTAAAATAATTCAGAAGAATTAAAAAATCGACCTGGGGTTTCCCTTGTCATTGCTCTGCAACCCCTCCGAATATATTTCTACCATTAACAGTAGATCGGCAAACATTTCAGGTAGATCGGATGTAGTTTAGAGCCGTAGTAAAAACTATAGATGCTAGGTTCTAGGAACGATTTTCGTCATCCCTTGTCAAATTTGGTTTTGTAACAAACCGGTGTCGGTGTGTTTAGTTTCGTTCTTAAGCTGAAGTAATTTATAATTTGCTGGTAATAAGAACTTGGTAAACCGGTGGCACTTCTGCCTCTTCTATACCATTTTCTTATATAATAAGAATTTCATAATTTTTAGTATTTTATATCAATGTATATGTATTCCAATTTTTCTAAAGGATTCATAGAAATGTGTCGTATATGATCTGAAAATCTTATGTTTACCTTAGTATAGTACATATTTTTGATGTTTGTTACTTATTTCTGATTTTATTACTTTCTCCACAGATCGCCCAACCGACTATCGTAATGACAGTTCTGGCAATGAGGGCAATGCTTTCAATACCGATGGTCAATATTCAGATCCACAAAATAGTCCACCACGTACTGACAAGGACTATATGCGTCTTCAATTACTACAACAACAACAGCTAACACCTGTAAGTGGTGGCGGTAGCAATAGCAACAGTGGAAATGCTTTCACCTTTAGCGAGAAACGTTCACGACTTTTCCGTACTGGCAGTAATACACCAAGCGGCGCTGGTAGTGGCAGCGGTATAGGCAAAAAGAAGCAAACGCTCAGCTTATCGGCTGAGCCACGTTCAGTATTAGAAACATGCTTGTCTCCAACAAATGTGGAACCACGCAAGTTGTTACTCGATCAGCTGAGTCGTATATTTGCCAACGATGATACAGTGTTACCCGATGTGGTCACAATAATTAGCCCACCTGAAGCTTTAAGCGGTAGCGCGCTAATACACAAATTAACAACTTTGTTGGCGAATTCTTTCAAGCCAGCATTTGTGCCACAAAATACAGCTGAAGTGAAGGCAGTGTTGCAGGCATTGATGGGGAAGATACAGAAATAGTAAGTTTGAATTGTTAAAATTTGCTTTTATTATTTTTTTTTTGAATTCTAACTAGTAGTGATGGCAATTAGGTGGCAACACTAGATGTTAACCCTAGGTTAGATTGTTGTTGTTGTTGTGGTAACGACAAAAACACTACCTGGAGGTTTTGGGGAGTGTTGTCGATTGGTGGGATAGCGCCTTCCACCAACCTAGAGCTCCATACGTTAGTATCGATCGGCTGATTGTGTTGTACGAGTACATACCGTGACTTATGTACGATGATAGTCCCCAGTTCTTCCCGAAGACTCGCAATTTAGTGTTTTCGATTAGAATTATGCCAAGATATTTAGCGGTCGCCGTGGTGTGGCGGTAGTGTTGCTGGCCTACCACACCGAAGGCCAAAGGTTCGAGTCCTGGGACAGGTAATACAAAAAGTGGTTTGAAATTTTTTTTTTCAAAACGGGGTCGACCTTTGCGGTGATTTGGTAAATTCTTCAAGTGTATTTCTGCCATGGAAGGCTTCTGAGCAAAAATTCATTTGCTTTTCAGATACCGATCGGAGTTGGCAAAAATCTGTGGGTTCCGCCAATTTGTAGTTGTACAGATTTGACTATTAATTAGTAATCAATTAATTAGACGGCTTTTTTAATTGCTAATAATTGTTTGAATTGTTTTTCAGGAAAAGACAATTATTAATTGATTACGATTTAAAAAAAAAAAAAAAATATAAATATTAAAAAAAAATCAAAAAAAAAAAATAAATAATCAAAAAAAATTGTTTCTTTACCTTTGTTTTTTTATGAGTTTTTTTAGTATTGTTGATGTGAATATTTATGTGCTTCTAGAACAATCCTGAAAAAAAAAAACAAAAATAATTAAAAAATCAAAAATAATCAAAAGTAACCAAAAAACCTTTTTTTTTTGATTCCTTTTAATTGGAAAATAAGCATTAAAAATTGAAAGTAATTGGTAATCAATCATTAAATGGATTCTCAAGAAAATAATTAATCATACCGGTAATCATTACGATTAGTTATCATTCTTTTACAGGCCTGGGTATATCGCACCAAATATTTTATTTATTTATTTATTTCGCTTCAAATGAGAGATTTATCGTCGTACGGTTCAGTTCTGGGCATACTAAACCAGGGGATTTTTATCTGCTATGGGGTTTAACCCACAGCCCGTTTTTTTTCCTGCCCACCGCGAAATATCGCAAAGTGCTGACATTAGTTCACTAATCGTTGGAAGAAATTTCCCCCTGATCAGTATCACCCGCGTTGTTTTTGTCGCAAAGGTTTCCAAAATTTCGTTAACCACCAATATCCATAAAAGAGGTGACGTAACCCCTCCCTGAGGGGTGCCTTTGGTAGTCATTTTACTTACCGAAACCGCGGCCAAAGATTCGTTGACGATCCTGACCCCAAGCACAGAACCAATGCATGAAGCTATAGAACTCCGGTTCTCGTGTACTGCAATTGCCCGCCATATGGCCTCCGTTTTAATATTATAAAGGCACCTACAAGATCGAGAAAAGCTGCTAGGGTGTATTCCTTGTAATTCAGAGATTTCTCAATAACATTAACCATCTCCTGTAGAGCGTTTGTTAACCCTACCTAGAAAGCTTTTTGTCGAAATACTATTCGTTTGATACACATATTGGCATATCTCACTTAATTTCAAAAAAGATCAAATAGGTGTCAAAAAAAAGGTATATAGTAGTAGGATTTCGTGCACCATCTGCATACCAAATTTGATCCAAATCTGTCGTGCCGTCTCTGAGATAGTTGTGGGGTTCACAAATATTCAAAAATACTACTCACTACTGGGTATATAATTCGCGCTGGCACCCGATATTAGGCAACTTTCCATATTTTGCAATCTACATACATACCTACAAACATACTTATTAACAATTTCATTCTTTTCCAGCTGCAATTCAAATGCAAAACCACCAACAACTGTGAAAATATTACTCCTGGGCGGTGATTGGTTACAGGGTGCTGCATTACGTCACTACGTTGAATTGATGGGTGTACGACCACCAGACTGGTTAAATCATTTACGTTTTTATATTGTACCAATTGGTAGTGGTAGCACAATTGCACGTTATCTTAGCCAAATTGATTTGACTTATGGTGTCATGTTTGGTTCAGATAATTGGTATCAATTATGCGAACGTGTAGCGGCGACTGCAGCTGCTGTTAGTGCTGTGACCACAGTGAATGCCTCGGCGCTATCAACAACGCTTGGCGATTCGGTAACATCGAATAAATCTGATATTTTAGAGCTGGTGCAACGCATACAACGTTATCTGCACGCCGCTGGTCCATGTACACAACTTCCTATTGGTGAGGCCATGGTCAACTACAAAGATGAAGACTCATGTCAAATATTTGTGCCATTCGTTAGTGTAAGTAAAATGTGTGCAAATAAATTCTAATGCCATTCAATATACATATAATTTTGTTTACAACTCCCGCAGGATGTTCGTATTGGCTATTTGGAAGGACCGCAAGTTTCGCTCGATCTCGAAGAGAATGCTGCACAATCTGCCGGCGGTAGCAATGCTCAACAAACGAGTAATGCCATTCCCATTGGTAGTGCTACTGGGACAAATAATTCTACTGGTGTGGCTAATAATGCCGCATCTGGTTCACCACCACAAAGCGGACGTACCTCACCACCTCAGCAAACACCTCCATCATCGGCGAATGCGATACGTGAACGTGGTGGTGATTCGATTAGTACTCCAACAGCGCAACAGTTAAATGCTGCCGTCGAATCTGTGGAGCTGCAAGTAGACTATTGGCCCATAATGCGGCCGGGTGATCATACGCCCAAAGAGAAGAGTATCACACGTAGTGGTGATCAAGGTGGCAAGAATAGCATTAAAAGCACATTTAGAAATTTGCAAGTTTGGCGGCTACCACAGAATGCACAATTGGGTGAAATTTCAAATGGGCTGACGGTAAATTTCGCCACCAAGGAAAAGAAGCAGAAGCAAAGTAAGTTGTGTAAATTGAGAACCTTGTTGTTTGAAGTTCGAAATTAACTGTCAACCTTTTAAAATTTTGTACAGTTATGCGTTTGGGTAAGAAAAAAGAGAAAGATCGTGATCACGAAAAGGAGCAATGCGTTGAAGGTGTAGCGCGTCTTATTTGCTCACCAAAACCATCACATCCAGTGCCATTGAGAGGTGAGTTTGAAAATATTAAGCTATGTTTTAAGTATTGATAGTAATTAGACTGCAAGCCAACTAACCGCTGCGAGCGACACTCTTGCACCCCTGCGGGTTAGGGGTTTAGCATATGCCCGAGGTAGGCATACCGGTCGTAAGAGGCGACTAATATGCACAAAGGTAATGACGTGCAACTCGATGGTTGATCTACGGATATGATGCCTCTCACCTCTCATTACCCATATTATCCTTCCTTATGGAAGGAGGGGTGACATGACCTAGAAGGTTTCACTGGTCATAAATCGCTACCACGACAGTCGGGCAGTACCGCAAGGGAGTATTGGAGACTGTTAATTCGACAACACTCCCCAAAACCTTCGGGGAGTGTTTTTGCAGTTACCACAACAACAACAAGCAACACTCTTGGTTGCAAACCTATCGTAAGAGGCACAAAGGTATATGATGCCTCTCCCCTTCATTACGCATCTTCTCCTTTCTAGGGAAGGAGCGGTGACATGACTTAGAAGGTAGCACTGGTCATTCGAAATCGCTCCCGCGACAGTCGGGCATGTATCGCAAAGGTGAACCGAAACGTACCGGGTTCATATCCGACAATGGAATTTCACTTTCGATAACCCCTCCTCAAGGGGAAAAATATTTTACATTTGCTGTGCCTAATGCAAGGGAAAGTTATTCTTTCACAACCATATAAAAATTAGCCTAGTCCCCAAAATTTGATTGAATCAAATTTATTTACCGAGCGGACCCGCGGTCCCCATGAACTAGGTAAAATTCTGACGTTCATATTCACCCCGATAAATGTCAGAATATTCCTTCGCTCCGTCAAAATGTATCCTTTACAACCATATAAAAATTCACCGAGTCACCAAAATTTGATTGAATTCAATTTATTTACCGAGTGGTGAATTTCTACCAGCGTTCACCACTATGATTTGGGTATCTCATTCTTTTTCCCCTCATATTCATGGATACACAAATCGATTCAAAAGAAAAATTAGCTTGGGACGGTTGTTGTTGTTGTATCAGTGCTATGTTGCTTGACTAGTCATAATATCCCTTACCTAGCATTGTCATCAAGCTCTTCTACCGGAAGTCTAAGAACGTCCACCAGGACGGTCGAACGAATTTACTTTATTAAACTGAAACTGTAGATTTATGCGAATAGTCTTAGATTGAAAATGAGTTTTTGAAATTCGCACAAATGACTAAGCACATTCTTACCTTTTTTAAGATATATTTTATTTAAGTAATATTCCACCTAGCGTTTCATGGAATCTAGAACAATATTCTATTTTACTTATTAACTATTTTCTTTCTTACAGTTTTCATTGATGGCACCGAGTGGACTGGCGTGAAATTCTTCCAATTGTCATCGCAATGGCAAACGCACGTTAAGAATTTTCCAATTGCCCTAATTGGTTGTACGCCAATGTCATGTTCGGAGATATCCTAGTCATTTTAAATGTGTTAGTTCGACAAAAAAAAAATTAAAAATAAAAACAGCAACAAAAAAAATTAAAAATAAAAATAATAAACAATTGTAATAGTTAATGCAAAACGTAAACATACTATGTAACTACTTATATAACAGACAAATATACATATATGTTGTAAATATGTTATAATTATATTTATAATAATGAAAATTAATAATAATATTATACGTACTATTAGTATTGGAACAATAATTTTAAAATATTGTAAATCTACATAGACATAATTGTATTACATACAAACATACATTCATACGAGTGCATCAATGCCTTTATAATTTGCAACAAAATTACAAAAGGATTGCACAGCAAGTGTACACAAGTCGCAATATTTATGGGTGTATGCGGAAAGGCTGAAAGGGAAATGCAGCGTTTTTAAACGTCATTTCGCAAATTTTGTGCAGTTGCAAGAAAAGGAATGAAGAAGAATGAATCAAATAATAGTAGACATTTCATACAATACACAAACATACATTCAAACATACCATGTATATTTTTTTAATTTATAATTTAATGTAATCATTTATGTAATAAATATTTAACAAAATTATTATTCAAATGACATTGATTTTTCTTTTGATTATTTTTTATATACAACATATGTACATAAATAGTTCTGCTCATTCACAAAAAATTATTATGGGATGTTACGAATTCTTGGAATTTCTCGTATAAAAAGGCAATAATTCGTAAATTCTGGTAACATTTCGTTTTTAGTAATGAACAGTACTAACATCAATAGCGCTCTAATTCAATATTTGGTTGAAGACTCCCGAAAATCCAATACAGCTGATATAGGGCGTTTTTAAATAAAATTCTGAGATAGGGCGTTGTTGCAAGATATTCTGAGATAGAGAGATTCTGTAGATGGGTGTTTTTCTGAAATAGGCTAGCTGGCAATATGAATATGCAGGAAAACGGCGTATTTCTCATGCCTTGGTTAATCGACACCTACATTAACGAAAATTCTTATTAATCTCCTTTAACGGAAGTCGTAGGAATCAGGAAGTTTTAATGTTGTTGAATTTGCTAGAATAGTCTGCAGTAAAAAATATGGTTTCATGAGGTCTGAAAACAAAAAAAAAAAAAAAAAAAAAAATCTTTATACCAGCAAGGTAAAAATCATCAGAATATTCCAAACACGTATTCCCGCTTGCTATCTCACTTTGAACACTTGTGTCAGTGCTATGTACCGATAACTGTCGTAATCTTGGAATAGTTGGGTATATGATTAAAGCAATACGTGGATAACTTATTAGAATATGCTCCATTACATATGGATCGATAGTATATAATTATTTTACGTTGCTGCAAACTTTCACTAAGCATAATAGAGACATGCATACACAAATATTTATATATTACTTTTTATGGATTAAAATAACCCATTATATGTATGTGAACTGTTGTAATTCATGAATATAAACTATTATATAATAGATAAATTGATGTATGTATGTACACCTAATATATACAAATTAATTATAAAACAATTGAAATGTAACTGAAGTGAATTGCTTAACCTAACCATGCTTGCTTGCTATTAACAATAATGTTAACAAATATATTATACAACTTATGTAATACGTAAAAATAGTAAATAGATAATTATCAAATGGTAGATAAGCCGATTAAAATTGTGTGTTATAAGGCCAATTGTAAAATATGGCATTTATATAAAATAATAATACCGAAACATATTATGCAATTCATAGCTTCCTAAAAACCACCAGCCATATTCATATAATATACAAACTCCATACATGCATACATACGAATAATAGCATAAAAATAAACATAATCATATCATATTTACTAAAAGCAACTACGTCAAATACGTAGTGAAACATACATACACACTCAGTAGCAGAAGTCTTCTTTCAATTTGTATCTTCATCAGTATTTATTCCCGCTTAAACGCCTCTGCGAGCTTGGGAGTTGCGTGTTAAAGCACGTAATTCCGAGCGCTAACTGACGCTAACTCAGAGCGAGCCTAAGTCATCATCCATCTCAGTCAGGGCCTGCATCCGCTGGCGAATTGGGATGGCGATAGGAAAACCTGCCGGATCTACTTTGTTTATTCGCATAGAATCCCTTTGCTAACTATGTTCATATCGACGAAAAGCTCGTCATTTCGCATAGCCGTATAAGCTTTTGCAGGGAAGCGAAAATCAGACAAAGCAGCATATAGCAGCTCCTTTTCGCGACGCCAAAATCTATCTGCTTTGAAATTGAAAAGGAGTTGGTATGAGCCGATTCTATTATTATAGGTCCATCATGATTTTTTACGATTATTAAAAAAAAAATCAAAAAAAAATCGAAAAAAATCAAAAAAAGTTGTTTTGATTACTTTAGATTTTTTTTATTATTTTAGATTTTTTCAGTATTGTTGTAGAAGCACATTAATATACACACTAACAATACTAAAAAAAATTATAAAAAAAAAAATCAGAAAAAAGATCAAAAATGATCAAAACTACTTTTTTTGATTTTTTTTTATTATTTCGTTTTTCCTAATCGTTATCAATTAATAATTGCCTTTTCTTGAAAAACAATTAAAATAATCATAATAATCATTACTAATCAAATTTAACAGGTTTGATTAAAAGTAAATGCGTTGCAAAAGTGCAGACTTAAACGAATTCTGAGAACTTTTAGTAAAAAGTTTAAAGTATTGATACAAATTGTTTTGAAATCATTTGGCTATCGATTTTGTCCGTCTTCGGATTTGCCTGCATGAACTTTCCTATAGCACTCGCTACTGAGTGTACATAAATTTATCATTGTAATGCCACCGTCTTCAGCGCGCTTCAGTGACTAAACTCCAACGAAATTCCATCAATGAAGCAGCTGTATTACAGATTTTTTCCCTTCTATTTATTAATAAATAATATAACTATGTACTAGAAGTGTAAAGCAAATATACAATATTTGTAATTTGAAGAAATGTATTAAAAGTTAAATAAAATAAATATATACATACATACATATATAAAAATATTAAAGTATTAAAAATTGTTCCAAACAAAAAGTAGTAATTTTCTAAATCTCTGTGTGCTATAATCCAGCTTAAAGTAGTTTGTTCACAATTTCAAAATTACCCAAATAACTGTTAAGGAATATTAACTGGCTGCGAGTAAAAAAGTTCTTATCTCTAAATTTGTTTCAAGGATGGTTGCTTTTGTTTTTCAACCTCTCGATTCGATTAAGGTGTATCTTAATCTCTACAGCATAGAAGTTATGAAGGCTTATGTCTTAGGTGGAGGAAATTACTTGTGAAAATCCGCCAGAATGACAGGATGTGCTGCATATACAAGGTGGCGCAAAAGTAAGCTTCCGATGTTCAGCATATCGGTTGTGGCACGTGCAGTGTGTGCTGTTGCACCGTCTTGTTGGAACCACATATTTTCCAATCCCAATTCATCAAGTTGCGGCAAAAAGAACTCGTTGATCATTGCTCTGTAGCGCTCACCATTCACAGTAACCGTTTGGCCCCGACCGATTATTGGTCAAATAAATAGTCAGCAATATTCCGCGTTCTGGAGCAGTGTAGCGTAACATTGTTTATTAACGTGTATTTCGCATGTGTTTACTACACAAATGTCAAAACAGAACTGACTTTAGGGGCCAATCGCAAAATTTATAGCATTTTCTGATAGGAGGATTACTTTTGCGCCACCTTGTATTTTGTATTTAGAACACCCTTTTGGTGAATATGCTCCTTTGGGGCCGTATGCTCAACCTTACCAGCTGTGTGCGCGAACACGCAGAATCTCTTTTATAACACACCTTAACACTTCAGTTGGGTTTTAAGTTATTTCTTTAGTTTGGCGAGTCAAATGCAATAGGGAAATGCACTTAAACTCGCTAATGCCTCTTAAGGATAGAAAAAGTTTGTCAGGTTTATACCTTCATATTTTCGCCGTTTGATCGAAAGGTGCACTGACAGGCCCTCAACAACATACACACAGAGTCGCTAGACTCCTTTCCCAGCTATCGCCCAATGAATGCCGTCATTCAAGCACAAGCTCCACCTGTTGTCGAAGAGGTACGCGAACTGCCTAGGGAGACAAGAGTTATGCTTTCCCAACTTCCTTCTGGTTACTGTTATAGATTAAACTCTTACCTATCCAGACTGAATCCTGACATGCCAAATGTTTGCCCGGCATGTGGTGTGTCTCCTCCACACTAACCATCAACTTATTTTCGCAACTGAGCCGACTCTTCCAACAGCAATTTCACTATGGTCCAACCCTATTGAAGCCGCGAGGTTCCTGGGACTTCCGTAAGAAGATTTTGGTGACAAGTCTAGGTTAGAAAAGTGACGACTACACAGGGCAAAACATTGTTACAACAACAACAACAGGCTTGTACGTTTAAGAAGCTTTAAAAGGCATTCGCGAGATTAAATAAATTGGTCTAAGATTTTAAAAATCTTTTAATAATACAAAAAAAAAAAACTTAGTGCATAAATGGATTAAAGAGATGGATTACACAGCGGATTACACATTTTTGTTTAGAAATTTAAACAAAAGTTCTTAAAAATATGATATCCATCTAAATACATATAAAAATTTAAGAAATAAGCAAAACTAAATCCAAACTATATTTAATGATTCAAAATTGTAAAATGTGAAACTTTCATTGTTGTGATTTAATGCTAACATGCAACCCAAATTAGAGGCAAAAACAGTCATATCTATTCATGTTTGAGTAAAAAACATTTCAACTCAGCCAACCCTAATTTAAGAACTGAATAAAGAGCGGCTAGTAATGAATTAAAATACTAAAACTAAAAAAATGTACCAGAGCTGTAAAACTGTAATTTTAATTTCATTTCATCTTGAAATTGTTACACTTCTTACAGAGTAATGGTAAATGTATGCAGATTACGTAACATCTGAAATCTATTTTCACAGTAGGAGAAGTCCAAAACTGAAGAATTTGGTAGCAAGTTAAACCTCTGATAAGAGGAGCATTGCCAGCATAATTTGTTCCTGCCAGCCGCACAATCAATGGCTATGGTACTTTTTTCATTGCAATCAAATTTGATTTCTTTCATCGTGATTGTAAAAATTGCATTCAATTACTTGATATTGATTGTCTATTGTAACGTTTAAAATCACTATGAAGCCAATGACTGGTGATTGAAATCATAGCAGATTTGAAAATTTTGCATGTGTGAGTGTGATCGAATTTACTCCTCTGGAATGTACTATATTGGAATATTTCAAAAAAGATTTTTCTACCTGTTTGGTACGGTTTTTTTTTTGGAAGTTCTCTTTACGCCTCTCTCATATCGTACAAACTAGAATTGTTCTATTAAACGTTTAAACAAATTTTGAACTAATCGTTCATCTGATTGGTCAAAGCTGTGGATTAGTCGCATTCTGATTAATCAGATCATGAGTAATTACTGTTTACACCAAAAATCAATAAATGAATGGAATCTGAGTAACTCGGTTTGGTACTGCCGAGTGCTTTTCTGAAGAAACCAATTGATGAATTACTAAGCTGATAAAATTCAGAGAAAGCTGCGTTTGTTAAACGTGAAAATGGCTAAACATTAAATTTTCTGACTAATCAGGGATTAGTAGTGAAATCAAAATTTAGAAAGGAGAAATAATTAGCATTATTATTGATATTACAAATATAAAAACTAATATAATAAAACGATTTATATTTAAATCCTTTATTATATATTCTTTTCTATAATAAATTACAAAAGAAATTATTAAAACAAAAGATATAAATAAAAATCTTACGATGAGGAATAATTTTATTTATTTTATCCGAAGTACTATTTTTCATATCATTTTTTTGAGCTTTCTTTCATAGAAGATTAGCTCCTAATATTGAATTAGGAACTTCATGTCCCCCAATAGGAATTAAAGCTTTTAATCCATTCCAAATTCCATTATAAAATACAATTGGACAACTTTAAGTTGATTGACATGTTTGATTAATTGATGAAAAACACATCTTACTTATCTACTCTTTTTTAGTAATTTGTATTAGAGCGCATGATAAAAATATAAAAAATACATAATTCAAGTTAAATATTTCCTATTACATAATTGGGAAATATCTATGTACAGTACTATCTCGTTTTTCCGGACACTCACTTTTCCGGACTTCCCAGTAATGCGGACACCTGCACACTCCGGACATTTTTCATATTTTACCTCTATAATTCGGACAGAAAAAACTGATGAGTGGAATGATGAAGATCTTGTACCGCTAGCAGAATTGCAACAAATAAATGAAGTTTGTTCGGACTTGAATATTATCCGCGATATTATAGACCAATTAGTTCCAGAAAATATTGAAGCAAGGTCTGAAGATATCATTACTTGGGCAATTGGGGAAAATGAGGCTGCAAATGACTATTCGGACCAAGAAATTATACAGACAGTAATTGAGGGCCAAGAAGATGAGGATGGAGAAGAAAGCGACTGCTCAACTACTCAGCACGTAACAAATATTGAAGCTATTGAATTGTTTGACAGAGCTATTCAGTGGGCAGAACAGATAAACGAAAGTCAATCAAAAATTTTGCTTTTAAAATGTCTTAAAAACAAGGCTGAGAAGTTGCACTCGGAAAAGTCAGTTCAGAAAAAAATTCAAAATTTTTTCACTTCGTACACTAAATAATACATAAGCGTATATTTTATTATTTATGTACATGTACGTAAGTTTACATTTACACATGAACATATGTAAAGGTATTTTTGGAAACGATATTAATTTCTTATTATTTATGTAATAAATATGTACATATGTTTATGTACTTGAAACCTATATACAAAACATTTTAAAAAAAGCTATTTAATGAATAAAGCTCAAATATGAATTTTACATATAATTGTGTCAATAATTGCACAGCTTTCTATATTCCGGACAAATCCAGTATTTCGGACATACCCCGGAACTATATGTGTCCGGAAAAACGACATAGTACTGTATGTACATATACTATTTATGTATGTATATACATATACATCAGAGCGTCTCGCCTTACAGGCAAAAAAAAAAAAAAAAGTCGGCCGTACCTCCCCTCATATGGAGTGTTTTTGAAAAACATTAAAAAAAAATTTTTTTTTCTGGCAACCCTAGATGTCGCCCAATTGCATTTGTCTTCATATCTTCGGCATTTAAGGTCGGATTTTAAAGTGTGATACACCAATTTTTTTGTCTCAAGGAGTGGGGTTTTCCTAAAAAAAGCTCATTGGTCTCAGGCGCTCCGTTGTGGTACCTACCCACCATATCTCAGTTGCTACCACCCTAATGTACCGATCTCACAACAGCAAATTAAAGACTGTAAAAATTCGTAAATCTTTTGCGAAAAAAGTACTTCAACTAATTCAGCAGAACTCGAAATAAAACAAATTTTGTTTTTAGTTGAACGCCATACATTAGATGCCTTTTTTTCTTTATACATTTTTATTTATGAAGACCGTTTTTTTATAAATTAACTGGACTATTGTTTATCTACTTGGCTGACAACAGCGTCTCGAATTCTTCGCTATTATATAACGTGCGAGCAACACTCAATAACACTAAAAACACTTGCTGACTTTATTGTAAAAGTTTATGCCCCTTTTTGGTTTCTGGTTAAAAACCAACCACTTGCAATTCACGGATGTAGTCACGTTTTTAAATACATCACATGGATTCGCCAATTGCCACAAGACATTCAAAATATTGTCCGTATGCACCCAGTAAATATTTTGATATCGGTGATAACCGATACAGATCCATTAGTACGTTCAGATGGATACACGAGGACCTTAGCAGCCCGCAGAGAAGCTAATGGATGTGTTCGTCAAATGTTTGGTCCGAAAGAGGATAATTTCATAAATTTCGAGAGTTACAAATATTTTAATGTAATAGATCGGGATAGATTCGAACCGGCTGAACCACCATGCTTGCAGTTCTGCGCGAAAGATCACCTCGAAGCATTACAATATTCCAATGAAATAATTGAATTAACAGGTATGCACAACGAAAACCATTAATTTTTCTTTGCTTCTCTTTTATCGGCATTTTCACTGATCTTTTTCACAGCATATCCTTGTCTTTCCCAAAATACCGAGCGATTTGTTCAACAGTTCATGAATCTGCAATGGCGGTCACCGATGAACAACGCATGGGCCACATTTTATCTTAGCTCGAGAGCCGGCAGAAATACAGCAAGCTAGAATCCCGACAAAATTTTATGGACTAAAATTTCCGTTACAAAACAAACAATTCACTAACTGTTTCGCGAGCGAGGAAAATAAATAAAATTTACTTTTTCTTGTATGGCTTTAGACCAAAAATAAATTGTGTTATATTTCTGGTTCTACTGATTGAATCGAAATACTTTTTTCGCAAAAGATTTATGATTTTTTACGGTCTTCAATTAACTGACATTAGGTTGTTACATTAGGGTGGTAGAAACTGAGATATGGTGTGTAAGTACCACAACGAAACGCATGAGCTCAATGAACTTTTTTGAGAAAAACCTCCTCTTTGAGACAAAAAAATTGATGTGTCACACTTTAAAATCCGACAACAAATACCAAAGATATAAAGAAAAGTGTAATTGGGCGACATCTAGGGTTGCCAGAAAAAAAAAATTTTTTTTTAAATGTTTTTCAAAAACTCTTCATATGAGGGGAGGTACGGCCGACTTTTTTTTAGTGAAACGCTCTAATATACATAGATACACATGTATGAATACTTACAACTATTATAAACACATTGGTAAAAATTTGACTCTTCAAATATATACAAATCTGTTAAAACAAATATAAAAGAAATATGTATAAACAAAAAAACATTGTATGGCATATTTGAGTTACATATATACTAGTAAACATTTAACATTCATTCATATGCAATTAACGAAGAAGTGATGAAGTAGAGTGAAAGTAAAAATGTAACCTTAGTTTATAAACATTTTTAATAAATATCCATGAATAAATAAATAATAAAATATGATTAGAAAAATAATATATAGTCCAGTCATTTAAGGTAAAAAAGGGGTCAACCTCGGCATTTTATATAAAAAGCTGGATTGGTATATTTTTTCATTCTATAAATGCCCTTCAAAGTCACATTATGCCTTATATAAAGGTAAGTATCCCACCTTCCTCTGACTTAAGCGCTTTTTTCGTTCATAGCAAAATTGCACGTTTTGTCTAAAATAGATTCTCAGTAGCTAAGCTGTTTCTGGAAAAGTGAAAAGTTCGAAAAAGCGACAAAGCGCTTGAGAGTTGCTTTCTTTTATATTATTTTGTGAACTTCTCATTTGTACTCTATTCTAGCATGTAATAGGGAATAGGATGTCGAAAGCTTGGTTATTGAATGATAAAAGATGTTAATTTTATTTAAACATCAAAACGTTCTCCTTAGGATTTGGGAGGTGTCTTAACCACTTTCTCAAACTAATTGTAAAATCAGAAAACTTTACATATATTTGTTATATGATAATAAATTTAATGTTTTATTTCCAATCACCCATAAAATATAGAGGTAAACGTTCAAGAATAACGGGTACACATTTGTAAATTTTTTTTTGTAAATATGGCTGATTTAAAACATTCATTATATCGGTTTGTAAGTATATAACTTTTCTTGCGGCAGCTTGTTTACAATAATGGCACGTTCTCTTAAACCTAAATCCCCACCAATACCACCAGGCGGTAAGAGAAAATCACAATTGGGATGATTAGTCGGTTGTTCGAACTCCACGAGATTAGCATTACTTTCACTTAGAGCAGCCAATGACCAAACAGCTAAATTTTTCGCTTTTCCATGACGCGCTAATACAAAAAACTGCAGAAGGTAGATTTATGTCATTGTTTACGAAATGTTCAATATTTTATCTTACCTCATCTGTGTCACTTATCAAGTAACCAATGATCAACGCCCAATGCGCCTTGTGCCCATTTTTCAGGCATGGCGAGTTGTTGTAATCTGGATCGTAACTACATATGGATTTCGTTAATAAGGTACGTTAAGGAAAATATTCGTTTTTAGTATTTTCTTCGCTTTAATATTATAGCTACTTTATATAAATGTATGTATAAAAATATATATTATTTTTATTATCAATTTATTAAATTACTGTATTACATTCAATTCTTTTAATATTTATTGGCTTAATTTACTACTTAGCCGACTCTCATTGGCGGTGATACCAAAATTACGCCATCTCCTCGCACAAATAGCATCGGAATTGTACGTTTTGTGGTTTTATATACTTCTTCATAAGTTTCTTCATCGATTTCTACAGTGGTTACGGTTTCCTCAGCATCACCTAGTACCATATTAAGATGTTGGTCAAACGCCTGGAAATGTTAAACATTACAGTTTATGATATTTTCTTACATACAAAGTAAAGCTGCAAAAATGGTCAACGACCATTTAACTGAATTTGAAATTAAAGTTAGATTTTCTAAAACATGAATAAGCTTGACAGCTGCTCGCATCAGTAATGAATATTACTGTAGCAGTACTTCATACTGAATAGAATGGGACGTGAGGGACAAAAAAGGGTTATACTGATGTTGATATTCCTTTCCAGATAAGAATCCCATATGGTTTCATGTGGATTTTAATCGCTTCTTACAACAGACATATGTACCTAGCTCGAGCTAAACAGCAGCGGTGCCCATATCGTTAACACTTTCCTCAGGTTTGGGGGTTACACAAAAAATCAAAAGGTGAATCGTGATATAAATACATACTAACAAATTTGTATTGAGCCGAAGAGAAGAGGTAACTATAGTTCTTTGGGGTGTGATGATTTTGACGGGCTGAGTTTCCGCATCAATTTGTTCAGACAATAGTCGGGATAGTAGATGAAGATGATACCGAATTAATAATTAAAATCTTGGGGAGTACTTCAACATATGTTGTTGTTGTTGTGGTAACGACAAAAACACTCCCCGAAGGTTTTGGGGAGTGTTGTCGAATTAACAGTCGTTGGCCGGATTTGAACCCGGTACGCTCCGGTACTCCCTTGCGGTACTGCCCGACTGTCGTGGTATCTATTTATGACCAGTGAAACATTCTAGGTCATGTCACCCCTCCTTCCGTAAGGAAGGATAAGATGGGTAATGAGAGGTGAGAGGCATCATATCCGTAGATCAACCATCGAGTTGCACGTCATTACCTTTGTGCATATTAGTCCCCTCTTACGACCGGTATGCCTACCTTGGGCAGGGGTTGTTTTTAAAAACAATAACTTTCTTTCACGTATGGAACCGTAAATGACTTTCCACCATATTTGCACAGATCCGTCTAAGTAAGGTCATTTGCATATACGTATTACAAGCGAAAGGTAAAGGGGAAAGCACCTGAGATGCATATAAAGACTAGACATAAAGGAAGCACAATAAGCAGTTGTTACTATGCACAGATTAAAAGGATACACATTTTACTTACATGAAGACGTCCTCGTAGTTCGCGTTCATTACGCATCTTCACGTAAACTTTTTCATCCAAACTAAGCCTAATCAAGTCAAGGGGCTCCTTTACCGGCAACACTTGTATCTGTGGAATGGTCAAGAAAATTGAGGTTAGCTATAATAACTTGGCAAACAAAACTTCTGGAATTCATACTTGCTCTTCTTCGCCAGCCATTTTTCTCCGCTTTTAAACAATAAAACTTGAACAAAACTTTCACAGTGAATAAAATGTAAATTACTATTTTTAATAACACGATTGCCGATCAAGAAAAATTGCTACAAAAGACGCACAGTTGACAACATGGTTGCCACTTCGTGCGTTCGGACCAAAAATGATGATTTTTATAAAGTTGTTTAGTGGAGGGTATAAAATATACTATGAGTCGTCCATTGGTGATATTTCATATGTGAGAGCTCGAGGAACATCGACGTCATTTAAATAGTATGTAAATTGGAGAAGCCGAACAACTGCACAGAGAAGCACCCGACCCCACAATCGAAGATGATGGAATTAGTGTTTGTCCACCCGACTATAAGGCGATACCAGTAGCAATATCGCTATTCAATTCAATTACTACGGCGAGAAGTTTGTTAAGTGCATGCATCAGTCTTCTTAAATCGGATATAAGGTCCAATCCAGTGTATTGTGCGATATTCTGGATGGAACCCACTCATAAAAGCAGAGGAAGAGGGAGGCCCCACTCCGTTGGAAGGCCCAAGTGGAGAATGATCTGCGATCCCTTGGCGTTTCTAATTGGCTTTGTTGGAAGTTCAAAGTCGTTTAGATAATTAAACAAACAGCTATTAAGAGCTGTTGACCTACATATGTGTGTATGTACGAACACGCTAATGGAACCTCACTTTAGTGCAGGAAATAAAGGCTCAAAAGCTTCGATGACTACAAATAATATACAGTAGAAAATAAATGTGTTTAAGCCGTCAAGATACGCCTCCTAGAATTCCCGTTCAGAGCATAGCACTCCCTCTATTACTCTCCGGTAATCAGAAGATTCCATGGCTTTCAAGTTTCGTCCGTTATGGTTCTCGCGAACGTTAAGCAAACAATTTTTATTGCACGAGTTATGACTGGAACTAGGCTAAATTAACGAAGGGTAATTTTATACGACCGTACGTAACTGCTAATATACGTCCGAAAATATCTGGCAAGGTATCAAGCGATGCGTTTTCACCTCAGTATCAATAATCTGTGATTACAACAACCAGATGAAAATGACAGAAAATTTGCAATTGCAATTGCAAATTTCTCTGGACTGACAAAATATCGAATCTTTCAGATTATTGATACAGAGGTCAAAACGCGTCGTTTGATACCTTTACCGATATTATTGGACGTATATTAGCAGTTACGTACGGTCGTATAGAATTACCTAACGAAGTTTATGAATCTTAGCGGCATGTTTGGATTATTATTTGAATGATTTTTTAAAATTTGTAAAATGCCGTATCTTATTTGATAGTTTTGGTAATTGTTAATAATGAAATTTGGCCCTGCACACCATTAGTCTGGCAATATGTCTTAGATGTCAAATCTACTGAGAAAAGAAAAACAAAACAGCTGTCTAATCAGCTGATTGTAAGTTGCCCACACAAAAAAATTTGTCAATGCAAAAAACAAATAACCCGTATGTATATATAAAAACAGAGCAATAAAAGTACAAGATTTGATAAAAACTTTAAATAAATAAAACTTAAATACCATTCCCATCCTCCACGCTTACTTTTCCTGCAAAGCAAATATGCAGAATTATGTTTTTCTAGTTAATCAAAAAGGATACGCAACAAATAGGCAAGCGCCCGCCTTCAATGATGCTCTAACCTTGGCACAGTCAAGTGGGCCTTGATGCAATTCACATTCCGTAGTCAACGCCAACGCATTCCTGCATTTCTTGGCACTTGATTCCACTGTTAGCATATTACTTGGTGTTTTTTCAACATTGCTTATCGCTTCAGTTGAGTTGAGTGTATCACGAATAAGTTCAAATAAATTTTGAGCACTAAACATTTCACCATTGTTCGAGTAACCACGCTCTTTGGCTATCTGTAAAAGTTCACTGGTGCTAGGAGTGCCATCCAAAAGCATACTCAAAGCTGCTAAGCCACAAGTGGGACCATCTTGTAGAATTATGTCTATTTTATGAAGTTGATAGTGTCGTGGTGGTCTTTCCTCACAAACGCGTGCTAAAAAGCATGCTTTTTGTAACTCAGGATAGACCAGTGCCCAAGTGCATGATGGCAATTGCTGGATAGTGGGTGTATGCTGATGTTGCTTCTTCGTATTATTTGGAGACTGCTGTTGATATGCTGCGGGTGGCGGGGTAATAGGTAGTACGTTCGACATTTGTGTAATATATTATATAATATATGTATTAGTGCTTGGACTGGTGTATACGCGTGCAATTTAATTTACAATGCATAGGATTGAATATTTTTCAGTTTTAGCACATTTATATTACAATTTCTACATCTACAAGACGTCCGTACTATCGCGCACCGATAATTGCACACTTTCCCACGACCTACATTCGTCTCTGATTCAACACGCAAACAAAATTTTATTCATAGAAAATTTTTTTCTTTTGATGACTTGCTTTTGTGGGAACTTCGTAAATATTTACGAAATGGTTTAGAGAGAGTAAACTGCTAACTCTACTGGCGCCATCTGTGAGTTGAGAAACATCATCCTGAGTGCACAGGGTGTCATAAAAAATTAGGACCCAAAAGCGCATTTCCGAATCTTTGCCGTACATTTTAGACGGAACAACTATTTTCTTTATTGATAAAAAAAATCATAATTTAAATGAAGTCAAATATTTAATAAAGTCTAACTCTTTCGTAATCCAACAGCAAAAGCAAGTTTTGTCTAACAAAAGCTCTCGCTAACCTGAACGTTTACAGATTTGTGAAAGTACAACCAATCAAAGAGTTCTATGTCAGAGAGAGCTCGATGAGAGATTGTCCAATGGAAAGACATGAGTGGAAGGAGCACCTAAGGTCCTGAAACCTCTTTGCTGCTGTTGGCAAATTGTCAAATCCGCATCCAATTCGACGAATCCTAACAGCAAAATATCAATATCTTCCGCGACAACGTTCGGTCGAAACCGGAGAATGTTGGAGCGCTTTTTGTGGACAATATGAACCTTCGCTGCTCTTCCCATCCCGTCTGACGTACGAGAAGGGGAAAACGCGTTTCGCATGGTCATAGCTTTAGCCTCTAATCAATACATTCCGTCAGGTAGAATTTATTTATTTATTTAATTCATTCAAATTATTAGATATTAAATGAAACAAGCATTTTAGTTAAATAAAGAAAACAATCTCAGTTTGAATGTATAAAAATTTAAACTTAGATCTATAACTTGCGAGTAGCTATGCAAATACGGATACATCCAGTAACGGGTTCATTCAACAAATAGTTCTACTAATTGAATCAGCAAATATACGATTTGATCTCAAAGTTCGAGGTGACAAATAAACACTAAACATAGCCTTCAAACGGTCGCAGTCAATGTTGAGGTTAACCACATTATACACAAATATTATTGAGCAACAAATTCTTCGGTCATATAAACACTGACGGCCTAGAAGGTACGTCCGTATTTCACCGCAGAGGCAGCGGCCCTGGCAAATGAGAGTGACGATGTGCGACGCTTGGACCCTACGGATCCCCAAATTCAAGACCTCAATGCGGAAATCAGACGTCTAGTTGATCAACACAAACGCGCCAAATGGGAGGAGCACCTAAGGTCCTGTAACCTCTCTGCTGGTGTTGGCAAATTATGGTCCACTGTTAAATCCTTGTCTAATCCGACCAAACCGAACGACAAAATATCCATCACCTTTGGTGATAAGGTACAGTCGAAACCAAAGAGATGCGCGAGCGCTTTCTGCCGGCAATTTGTACTGCATCCTCCGGTTGACAAGGAAATCAGGCGCGCCATCAGGGAAGCGCACAAGCGCAAAAACAACCAAACGCCCATTGCCATCACCACCACGGAGGCTCGGTAGGCCATACGGGGGTCCAAAAGCTTTAAATCGATATGCTCAGACGGTATATCCATGCTGATGCTAAAACATTTCGGATAAGAGGAAGTAAGGCACCTAATAACTGTCTTCAATCTGTCTATGACCACCTTTGTCATTCCAGAAAAATGGAAACAGGCAAAGGTGGTGCCACTACTAAAGTGAAGACCTTGGAGAAGGTCTTGCTCCCTTACTACACCGCTAACTTGCGATTGGCCGAACACCAGCATGGATTCCGTAAAATGCATAGCACTACCACCGCGCAAAACGCCATCACCACTTAGATAGGTGTCGGTCTCAACCAACATCGTCCAAATGACAGAACCGTGCTAGTTGCGCTTGACCTGTCGAAAGCCTTCGACACGGTCAATCATGCGCAACTTATTATCGACCTGGAGGATTCAAATTTCCCCCCCCCGTCTAAAACGCCAACTATCTGAGTGGCCGGCAGTCATGGGTCGAATTTAGAGGCGAAAGTTCAAAACCACGTATAATTAATCAAGGGGTGATACAGGATGGTGTCATATCCCGCTTTTGCTTAATTACTACATATCGAGGCTCCCTTCCCCACCACAGGGTGTCTCGATCGTATCCTACGCCGATGACTGCACGAACCTGGCGACGGGCCCCTCTGTAGATGAGCTCTGCTCGAGAGTTAACCATACCTCCCATGCCTGTCCGGTTTTTTCGCTGGACGAAATCTGACACTGTCACCGACCAAGTCCTCGGCCACCTTATTTACGAGGTGGACAGCGCAGGCGAACATGGAATTAGACGTCTACGTCGACGGCATTAAGCTTCCGACTGTCACACACCCCAAAATCTTAGGGGTCACGTTTGATAACATGTTCATGCCGCGATTGCCACCAAAGTACAAAGCCGTAACAAAATCCTCAAGTCACTAGCTGGCAGCTCTTGGGGTAAAGATAAAGAAACGTTACTGGCAACGTATACGGCAATCGGCCAGCCGGTTCTGAGCTACGCGACGTCTATATGGTCGCCGGGGCTAGCAGAGACACATTGGAGGAGGTTGCAGGCCTGCCAAAACACCGCACTCAGAACTGCCACGGGGTGCCTCCTTATGTATCCTGAGCATCACCTGCATAGTGAGGCTAAAATGCTCGGTGTGAAAGAGCATAGCGAGATGTTGACCAGGCAATTCCTGTTCAACTGCCATAGACCGCGGCACCCAAACAAGAACCTGCTCAACGAAAATTCGCCTCCCAGGCATCACATCTTTTCGCCGTTTGATCCAAAGGTGCATCGGCGGCCCCTCAATCTCATCCACACGGAGTCGGTAAACTCCTTTGTCAACTCTCGTCCGGCGAATGCAGTCCTACAGGCACAAGCTCCACATGTTGCCGATGAGGAACGCGAACTACCTAGGGAGACAAGAGTCATGCTGAACCCTGACATGCCACATGTCTGCCCGGCATGCGGCGTGTCTCCCCATGATACTAATCATCTGCTCAACCTAGCCCACTCTTCTAACAGCAATTTCACTCTGGTCCCCTGTTTAAGCCGCGAGGTTTCTGGGACTTCCGTTAGAAGAGCTTGATGACAGTGTTGGATGAGAGGTGATACTTAGGCAGGTTAAGTAGTCGCTAGCACAATAACTGACAAGGAAATTAGACGCCTAGACAGAAAAAAGAAAAGCGCCCATTGCCATCACCACCACAGAGGTTCGGAAGGAAGGGCTTCAAATCCATAGTCCCGGACGGTATATCCATGCTGAGGTTGAAACATCTTAGCGATGAGGAAGAAAAACATTTAACTGCTGTCTTCAATTTGCCTATGCTCACTCTTGTTATTTTCAAAAAATGGAAGCAGGCAAAAGTGGTCTCGCTACTAAAGTCTGTAAACCAACTAAATAAGGGGAGTCATATCATTCGATATCCCTCCTCCCGCCAGTAATGAATATCCTGGAAACCGACCTTTTTAGGTTGGACATCATACTTTAAATTAAGCAAGTAAGATAACATGACGCACATGTTCTACCATAAAGCCATCTTGCCATTTTAAATCGTTGCATCGCTTTTGTCTCAATTTCATGGTTCGGAAGGAGATCCCTGATCGACTGAATATTATTACACAGTCTTCGAAGGTTATGTACACCTTGTCTTTGGTGTTTGTTGAATTTGGCAACAAATTTGAACCCGGAGCGTACCGGGTTCAAATCCGGCCAAGGACTGTTAGTTCGACAACACTCCCCAAAACCTTCGGGGAGTGGTTTTGTCGTTACCACAACAACAACAAATAACACGGAAGTGTTGACATGCAAAAAGCCCTGCTGTATCTAAAACTGTTCTATGAACCGCCTAAAAATATTCCACTTTCCTTGAGTTGACATGTAAAGTATATGTACCAAAGAATGTATAAAAGGAATAAAGCAAATGGCACTTTAGAGGAAAAGAGCAACGTGACGCTACAGGGCATCATAGCATAGTTGTTAAAGTACTCTAACAGCGGCTTTGGTGCAGACACTTGGGTTCGTATCCCAGTGTCCGAGAAGGGGTCTGATGGGAAGTTGGGCACTTCGAAACATGTGCATATCGTTGTAAATTTTCCTCTAATATCAATTAACAACAACTTCGATCTTTGGCGATGAGCTTGGAGAACTTTCGTTCCCCGTGTCGGATATATTTTGAAATGGGAATGGCTGCAATGAGTTCAACTTATTGAAGAATAGATTCGGCGTTATGTAGTAATTAAGTCGTCTCAATTAAGAGCATATGAATTTATTATCCGATCACAGATTATCCTCACAGCAACTAAAAGAGCTTCTTAAACAGGGCGGTGTTGGGCATTGTACCGAAAAAAACATTTTACACAAGTCTCTTCGGAAGACTTAGCAGATGTACTCTTTTGGTCTGGGATTACGTGGATGGAAACAGCGAGGAGTAGTCCAGGTGCAAGGTGTGACTCCAGTATGATTTTTATAGAACTTTCGTGTGGCTTTTGAAGTAGAAGACTGTAAAAAAATATCACCGTACCATCAACAACACGCTATAATTTGGAGGGAATCCTATTCAGTAGGACTTAAATTGTGGGTAGATTTTCCTTTGCCAAGTTAAAGCTCAATAAGTAACAATAACTAAAAGCGGAACTGTTTTTCGTCATCCCTTGTCAAATTTCGTTTCTTCGCAAACCCTTAACTTTCCACCCTGTTGGAAAATCATCGCAAAAAATTTAATTAACATAATTTATTTTAGTATTTTTTTTTAGAAAATTGAATGTAATTAAAAATTAAAACTTTCTAACTATATTTGGTATAAAAAATAAAAAAAGTATGTACATAAATATTTACACAGTAATAAACATTGTATCAGTTCTTTATGGCCAACCACTTTGTAGGGTAATTCCGTTTGCCAGCCTATACTTCGCCTGTTTCTTTTTTATCCGATTTTCCCTTTGAGCTTTTCCACAAAAACATAATGTGCGATTTACTTACACCTCTTTCGGCCTCATTGGGTTTTTGATGTTCTGGTGTTTGTTTTGATGTTGTGGTGTTTAATATGCTTCTGGTGGAGCTTTCAATGGAACTTTCAGAAGACGTTTGCAAAGTTGTTTTCGGTACAATTACGAATTCTACTGAGTTATCTGTTACTGTATCCGCTGGGAAATTTTGAAGTAGCAAACTTGTAAGCGAGTTACTGGTTACCTCATGCTCTGCTGAGGATTCCGAAATTTTCCTTACAAGCCTTAGAAAGTAGCGTTCACTTGAGTTTGAGGAAGATTGGGTTGAATCGGTCAGAGCGTCAATGTTTTCAAAAACATTTTTGCATTCGCCTTTTCCCAGAATTTTTAAATCTAAAATGTATGTAGGAAGAGAAATGTTTTGAATATTAATATATAGGTAGAAAGATCAACAGCTCTATACTGATATAGTGCGTTCTAGAAACCAAGTCTAAGATAGTAGATATATTCGGCGACAAAACTTGCAAAAGAATTGTCAGTAAAGAGAGACTGACCTAAAACTCTCTCCAAACGAAAAAAGTTTCCGCCGCATAGCTAAACCATATATAAACGCACAGCGCTTGCCGACGCACAAAAATTTTGAATTGGCTTGAAACGCACAGGGGTCGAATTACCTTATTCGTTCCGTGATCGAAAGCGAATTTTTGAATCACAATAGCTCTAAGCCCATAATGCGGAATGACGGCTACTTCAAGGTCGGTTCAATTATACATTATTATTTTTTTTAAAAGCCGTACACTTTTAAAGTTATTGTGACTTAAAAACCGTTTACGATCATAGAACGTGTAACGTAATTCGGCACCGGAATTCTATATCGGTTGCTCTCATACAATTTCTATTGCCAGAGACATTTTTGACAAAAAAATTCACGCTGTGCTTTTTTATATGGTTGAGCTGTAAATACTTGCAAGCAAAGCAGCTTTAACTGTTTTTATTGGATAACTCAAAGCTCGAAAAGTTTTTGTTGATGGTTTGCTATCACAATCAGCTGATTTTTACTTGCAAGTTTTACTGAGTGAAATTTTCCCAGCAGAAGCTTTCAACTACCTCAAAATGCGCTCTCTCGATGCAAATTTTTTGTATTGCCGCGCACTATTCAGTAAAACTTCATAAAATTAAAAAAAAAAAAAATTTATATCTTATTTATTACTTACCGCTTCGTTTATAACGGCAAAAAGCATAATCCACATGACACTGGTTGATGATAGTGTAGTTGATGCCATTGCGCGATACACAAAAAGGGTCATAGTTCGTGTTGCAATTCAAAATACATTTTTTAGCTGCACATTCCTTTTCATTTACTACACTCCAAGCTTTGATGAGACAAAACGAAGTATGTATAAGTGTTTTTATTAAATTCATTAAAATGTGTATTTCAAAAAACTTAACAAAAGAAGGTAAGGGAGCCAAAGTTAGGGTGTAACCGAACATTAAATACTTAGCTTTGAGCTTTAGTAACAAAGTTGGTGTTATTAGCTGTGTTCGGCGACAAGACTTGCAAAGAAGTGTCAATAAAGTGAGAATGACGTGATACTCTCTCCAAACGCAAAAAGTAAAAAGATTGCGCCGAAAAGGAATTTGCAAAAACTTGCAAGCACAACGGATATTAGAACCAAAATTTGAAATGATTTCCAGTTCCCAGGCAGGCAGTCAGCAGTGTTTTTGTCGGTATAAACAACAACAACAACAAATAAAACATCATTTGCGTACGAGGCACTTGGTTTATGACCATTGTCCAAATCAGACATTTGAATACGATTAAGACATATTTATTGTGTTCAAATCAACCTGTTAAATTTAGTACGTAATTAGTAATCAGTTAATTATACTGCTTTTTTAATTGGTAATGATTATTGTAATTTGGTTTTCAAGAAAAGGCAATTATTAATTGATTACGATGAGAAAAAATCAAAAATAATCAAAAAAAGTTGTTTTGATTACTTTTCATTGTTTTTGATTTCTTTTTGATTTTTTTAGTATTGTTGATATGTATATTTATATGCTTCTACAACAATACTGAAAAAATCAAAAATAATAAAAAAAAAATTAAAAAAAAAAAACCAAAAGTAATTAAAAAAATAATTTTTTTTTTATAATTGTCATGATTTTTTTTTAAGTCGTGTTTTTGTGGCTAAAAACAACAACAAACTACAACTCAAATAGTGGATTAGACTGAGATTTAGAAAAAATAAGTGGTTCAATTTTCAAAACGAAAAAGGACCAAAGGAGATCACGATTTCCTATCAGCTCAACCGTTTTAAGAGCGCCATTTTGCCCAATGAGAAACTAGCTACCTTAACTTAACATAGAAAGCCTGAAATGATGAGCCCCAGCAAATACTTCGATATTACTTAAGAGGACAAGGCAAGAATTTGCACTAATACGAGGTTTATCAATTGGCGACTTAAACCTATAGTAAACCCAATAATTTTAAATACTCACTTTCATTTAATATAATATTCCTCAAAATCAATTGGCAAATATTTTCAAATTCATGCACCGTCCGATTCGATGAACTGCCACACACTGGATTAACGCCAAATTTACATTCCGTCACACGATCATCAACATCTGGACAAATTCGTACTGCGCATGGTTGAGCCGGCTGCATTTCTCTTCCATACACTTTCATCACATTTGGATTCAAATAATAAAGTTTTTCATTATTTGGTGTCCATAAAGGTTTGCCTACATTTAATCCCATCTCATTAGGAGTGTGCAGCTTATACGTCACAGTTGCATCATCATTTATACTACGTTTTTTAATGATTTTTTTGTGTTTTTCAGAGCTGGCATAGTCCTCAGCACAGACACCTTCAGAGAAAATTTGCCAATCTGTAAGTATGAAAATTAATGGATTGATAACAATGTTTGTATGTAACAGAAGGAATCAAGTTCTTTAACAAGTACTCGGATGAGTGCAATCATAAATGACTCACTTTTGCCAAATTTTACATTTTCTGCATTTACAAGACATTCATTGATGAAAGTCGCCTTGACGCCAAAGAGCTCAGCACAAACGGGATTAAATATCTTCGGGCATGGTATTGACTTAGGTAGAGAATGTTTTGTTTGCTTTTTTGAAAAAATTGTTGAGTGTTTGCTGAGTGTGTCTCCAGTTTTGGGTTGAGTGGTCGTTGAATTGGTTTTTGTTGTTGCAGGTAGTGATGCAATTTGTTTGGATGAGGTGCTTGTTGGATTCGTAGCCGTGCCAACAGCATTTGTGCAAGCGGCATCGGAAATCGGTTGCCATTCTGTGAACATATGTTTTATAAAATGTTTTGGTTGTAATGTAAGTTAAGTAAAATTAAAACAAGTAAGGACGGCGCTGTCGTCGGCTGTGCCGAAGGCTTTATGCCTTTCTGGAATACGTGCAAACTCCGATCTTGGTGATTTTTTTACCAAATCTTTTACCATCTAAAAGCAAATATCTCACCAAGTTTCAAGTTTTAATCTTCCAAAATGAGGGATAAATGGCCATAATCCTCTAATCTGAACGATCGGTTGTATGGGATATATACTATATATAGCTCCGATCTTGCTGACTTTTTCACGAAATCTTTTACTATCCATAACAAAATATCTCAACAAGTTTCAAGTTGGCTGAGTGGAATATCACCATATTTCAAAATATATTTTTATAACACCTCATCTCAATATTTGTTTGAAGTACGAATTTTTTTCGAAAATGTCCCATGTCAGGTTTTGGTTGAAGAGAGCCCATTCTCAACTAAAAATGTATTGTGTTTTCGTTCAGAGAAAGCGTATTTGAAACTCATTCTGTGATAAGGTGTTCTTCAACCAAATTCTGAAATAGGGCGCAAATGACGAATATTTCGAGATAGGGCGGTCTTCAAACAAATTCTGAGTTGTGGTGATTTTGAACAATATTGCAAAATAGGGTGATATTGTACTCAGCCGTCGACTTACAGCGTGCCGAACGTCTATGTACCTAGTAATCCAAAGTCGAAGTACCTCCAACTAGTTCTAGAAAAACTGCATTGGCAGGAGGAGAGGTTTCCAATATGTTGAAACCCACCGCGTGTACTCCAATTGGGCCGTACCCCAATAGAATACCGCCGGCGAGAATAAATGAGTCTTGGGGACCCATGAGTTCCGCACACCACCTGCAATAAATTCTACGTCAGATGGATTATTATTAATGTAGCTGTACTTTGTCCTGTTTAGCCGGCGCATCAATTAATGGATAGTGATGGAAAACACAGGGTTATACTGTTGTTTACAGTCCTTACGCAGATATGAACCGCTACGCTCTGGTATAAGCATCTTGCGGCACTAGACCGCTTGTCATGGTAGCGATTTCGTTGACAATGGAAACGGCGACGATGTGGTTTTGAGTCGATTCTTATGACAGGCATAGATGCCTCGGGCCCCCTTATCCGCAGACGTTACATCAGAACAACGCTTGCTGGTTTAACTTGTGGGCCATCTATTTAAGATCAGACTAAAGGTGCTCAAAGGAGCCCTAAAGTTTCAAGATCCTTCCAACGCCGGTTGATAAGTGGCCAATCGGGCAGAAGTTCGTACAGGACCCAGATGTGGCTTATTGTGAAATAGCTTGAGATTACAGGGAGAGAGATAAGGTATTCCCAGGCCCTCGACCGCACTACTGTTGAGCACAAAACTTGAATAGCCGCTTGGCTGTCCGAGTCTATTTTGAATTCCCTACTGCTAGAGGATAGGATCCCATTTACTCGGCTTAGTATTTCTGCGACTTCCGTGTGGAAGAGCCTACAATGATCAGGCAGCTTGAGCATTCGGCTAAAATCAAGCTCGTGACCGTAAACTTCAATTCCAATCTTTTCTCCACTGTCCAAAATTAAGTTCTGCTGGATACCGCCCTAGAGCGAATGGCGGTGCTGTTACTAGCATGAGCGGCAGTCACCGGCACACAGTACCCGGGTAGAAATAGTGATACATTTTGACAATAACCTGTCCAGACTTTCACTTTTAAAATCATGGGCCTGGCATGCCCCAGCCACTTTGTTAAGGCTTTTTAAGATAGATCCTGGGTGGTATTGTATATCGAGGTCCTACCCAGTTTTTCCAAGACTATGGCACCTTCAAAAAAAGAAAAAAATGGATTGCCTCTAAAGTAGCATCGAAGCCGGGCACCTCCGTGATGTGGAGGTAGTCTTCTCGATGCATTGAACTATTACAATCAATAAAATCTTTTCCGCAATTGAACAACTTGAATAAAATGCATTAATCATGGAAAAACTAGGTAGGCCTCTCCTAGATTTTCCAATCCAGGGATAACCTCGGAAAAACTGGGCAGGCCCTTTGCAAAATATACGATAAGTTGCCCGTAAATAGGGAAACAAGAGCTTTCCTGGGAACCCCTAGGCAGAGTCGTCTATTGTAGGGAAAATCTAGCCAGGACCTAGGTTGAGTACAAACCTTCCTAGATTTTTTTTTATCCGCGTTAGTTTTCTTAATCAAAGCTAACATATCATTAATCTAATTTAAAGCATGAACTCCTTCCAACTCCAAATTACTTTGAACAAATGCAATCACTTACCATTCTCATGAAGACACACATCTCGTGCCATCTCGCTATGTCCACTGAATAAGTGCACTTCATCATTTCGTAAATTTTTCGCGCAAACCGCTTCTTCGTTGCTCTCAAAGGTCACAAAGCTACAATCTGGACGACAAAATCCCATAGCAATTTTTCTAAAAACTTTTCATGAACAAAATAAAGGAATAAAATTAATAAACAACAGCAAAAACAAAAACAGTAACATGCCAAACAATTTCGCAAAACTAGTGCATTTATCGCATGACACAGTGCCACATAAAGTTCATTGCGAACTACATAGTTAGATACTTAGTGGGAGGAACTCACCGGGCTTCGTTTCCCCTGTGTGTGAAACGTGATGCTGGCGTTGCACACGGTTGGTTTGCAGCAACAAACATTCGCTACTAAAGAGCACATAGTCAACACCGTTGGTTGTGGCACAAACGGGTTGCCAGTTAGTGTTGCCCTTGCTGGTGTCACAGTATGTCAATGTTTTGTCCGTCAGTGACGATGGTGGCAGCAGCCGTTGCTGCAGAAGCTGTTGACGTGCATTGAATTCAGCGTTATTCAGCTGCGGTGGTGGTAAATTCACGCTAAAGGCTATGTCGTAGTAGTTGTTGCCATCACTGACCGTGGTCGTCACGCTCACTGGTTGGGTCAACAGTAGCCAAAAATGAATTACGGTATAGACTATGGGTGAGTTTTTGGTTGCCACGTGTAGTAAGCAATTTGGTGATGCAAACATTTTCTTCAACTCCCTCTGGGTACTCTCTTGTACAATTGTTTCTATTACTATAAGTTGTACCAACTGTGACGAAAAACGGAACTACGGTTAATGTTGTGTTGTGAATATTCTATGTGCTCTTGCAGGTTTCGCGTTATGTGTTACTTTGTCGTTTGCTGGTGTCTTGACTAATCGTCAGATTTTAGAGTTATAACGGTTTTATATGCACTAGGCAGCATCAGTAAGGTAAGGTTACATTAACTAGCATATCGCACGTTCGAAACTCCCGCTTAAACTTTTCGTATCGAGTTTTCACGTGCTGTGATTGTGAAACGCTGTCGCTTCATAGCCCGCAGTGATGAGACTATCGCTGCACCCACGACTATTGCATGCATATGCGTTGTGTTTATACAGTGCTGATCAAAATATTTGCAACTGAAGATATTTGTTTTGTTACTCTCTAACTATAGCGAGTTATTTTACACTACCAAAGCTTTGTTTAGATAACTGTGGCTTGTATGTGAGAGTTGCTTTTCTTCCTAATTAATAAAATCATTTTCGGATTTTTTGGAAGTAGTCGTTGTTTGTTCCATTCACCTGCATCTCTTTCGGTAGTAGCTTCATAAGTAACTTACTTGAGTGCATAGATTTTGGGGTGGGCACTTTTCTTCACATTCAGGAAGCGTTTACCTGCCTGGGACGATTGTAAGAGGCCTGCAGCACTGAGAGTTGTGTATGATCTGCTTGAATTTATACATTGGCTGTTGCGCGATAGCGGTGTGAAGAAGATGAAAGCCCAAAAGAGCAAGAGAGAATAATTCAAAGGGAGTTGTACTGGTTCCCACTCTAGTTGAATCTTCAATTTTTTGGAGCTTGAGTCAAATATAAATATGTTAAGTAAAGTTAAATCGATAGGAGGGACCATTATTAAACCAATAGAAGCCAAATCAACAGTTTTTATAATTTTTGTCTGTCTGTCTATATGTTTGGTCGCGCATCACTCAAAAACTGCTGAATGTAATTGAAAAGAACTTCTACCATTGCATTACTAGACGTTTAACTTAAAATTAAAGATGTCACTTGTACCGATAGCTTGACCGGTTTCGCAGATATCGACCGATATGTGGACTAAAGTGACCCAAAATGTGTTAGTGAAACCTCTATCAAACGAAAGGTGACAATGAGTGCTGCAATAGGCGAAGTAATTAAGTTCCATATCTTATCTGGTATGGGATATAATATTTAAAATCGGACTCAGTAAATTATAAGTTCAGAGACGCAGGGAAGCGGACCGGTTTTACTAATCTTAAATAAATTTTTGGAATCCAATACGACCTGGAGTCTAACGTCTGTCACGTGATAAAATATATGTACATACCATTTGTAAAGGAATTCTATACCTTCTTAAAGAGAAGGATGGTTAGGTAATTTTTTGAAAAAAATTTGTGAACTTCGTATGATGGAAATGCGAAAATTGTTATTATAGAATTACAGTACTGGCGATCATTTTAAAGCACAATCTTTTTAAAGGTTAGATGTATATGCCCACTAGTTGGCCTGTTGGTGATCGTTTGAAAGTTTGTTCTTATTATCTGACAGCATAAGTAATATTTTTAAGTCACTTTAGACACCTCACAAGTAACAATAAATACAAAAAAGACAACTAAAGGTTGTTTTTTTTAGGGGTATAGAACTTCGAATTGAAATAAAACACAAGAAAATCGTTTTAAGGTCCATCAATTTGGCTTTATTGGAAGGATAATTTTATACCATTAATGTTTAAATATGATTTCGGGCATGTGGCCGCCGCGGCTGGCTCGAATAAAGCCAATTCTACAGGTCCAATTTTCAACCACTTTTTCGAGCATATGGGGCCGTATGTCGGCAATAACGCCACGAATGTTGGCTTCCACTTCCCCTAACGTTTCTGGTTTGTTGGTGTAGACGAGCGACTTCACATATCCCCAAAGAAAATAATCCAATGGTGTCAAATCACACGACCTTGGTGGCCAATTGACAGGTCCATTCCGCGAAATTATGCGCTCATCGAATGTTTCCTTCAATAAATCGATTGTGACGTGCGCTGTGTGGCATGTAGCGCCGTCTTGTTGGAACCACAACTCATCCACATTCATGCCATCCAATTCGGGAACAAAATAGTCGGTTATCATGGCTCTATACCGGTCTCCATTAACGGTAGCTGCCTCTCCAGCATTATTGCGGAAGAAGTATGGCCCAATGACTGGATGCAATGGCGTTTCAAGGGTCTCATGTGGATTCTCTTCACTCCAAATGCGGAAATTTTGCTTGTTGACGTAGCCATTCAACCAAAAATGAGCCTCATCACTGAACAAAATTTTGCGATGAAAATCAGCATCGAAATCAATCTCATTTTCGGCCCATACACCAAAATCACGACGCATTGCATGGTCTCGCGGCTTTAATTCTTGCACAAGCTGGATCTTGTAAGGTCGCAAGCCAAGATCTTTGCGCAAAATCTTCCATAAAGTTGATGGACAAAGCTCCAATTGCTGTGCACGGTGGCGAATCGATTCATTCGGGTCCTCTTCAACACTTTGCTCTACAGCGGCAATTGTTTCTTCGGTGCGCACTGTTCGACGTCTCTGCGGATGCGTATTATCACATAGAGTAAACGTAGTGCGAAAACGATCCATGGTTAACCGAATTAATTGCTCTGATGGACGATTATGTCGACCATAAAATGGACGGAGCTCACGGTAAACTTCGCGAACTGAACCATTATTTTCGAAATAAATTTGCACGATTTGCAAGCGTTGTTCTTTTGTCAACCTGTTCATGATGAAATGGCAAACCAAACTGAACATAAATGACATTAGAGTTGCCAGATTTGACCACAAAATGCCAGTTTTATCTCTATTCAAAAAACAAACCCGTAAAAAAAACACCCTGTATTTGGACCACCGATCTTAGTTGTAATAATTGGCAACCCTACCTACCGCAGTTTGTTCCTAATACTCTATTATGGCAGACGAATACCAACAACAATTTTGCTCAACACTGTATGTACAGCACCGCGCACGGCAATCGTGGATCACCCAGCTGCATTGCTCTACTATGTGCGTGTCACACAGTCTCACAACTTTAAAGAATGTTCGCTCACAGCCAGCGGTCATTAATTTAGAAAACTTGCTGCTGTTATGCTCGCTGCTCTTTGCACTATTCAGAACTCGTGCCCGCTTGCAATCGCGCTTTACTTTGTATATGCAGCTATTCGCTACATAACTATCATACCATTTAGCAATGCCGGTCAATAGTTGCACATTGTGCAGGTTAAGAGCCCATTCACACTACCAATCAAACTGATTTAGTCGGTGGTTGATTTTGCATGGAGATGTATGAAAGTATTGGATTTGCAGCCCGATTATATTCAAACTAAAACAGTCGGCCAACTGCTGGACCAGCAAGGAGCTCTTTCACATATTCACACTGTTCGCAATTAGTCGGCCTACTAAAACAATTGCTTATGCTTATGCAGCATTACCATAGTAACTGACTAACTACTTAGCATGCAGTACGAATATTTACGCCGTTTTGACTAAATTAGTTGGGCAAGTGTATATACCACGCCCAACCCGATTAAATCAGTTTGATCGGTAGTGAGAATGGGCTCTAATAATAAGAATAATTTCGCGCGATATATCTCTGAGAAGATTAAGGCCGAGCTTATCTTCTAATTTATCCTGTGCTGCTTCTAATATTTTTCCAACAAATCGGCGGCTTCTTGCCCCAGTTTCTTGCCGACTCCGAACGGCACCTGCCAAGGTAGAAGATTTTTTGCTGAGCAGCTTTTTCATGGCAGATTGCTGTCCCATCACTCGAACCTGGGACCTTAGGTGTGGTAGGCAATCACGCTACGACCACACCACGGTGGTCCCCACTTCGAACTTTTCCCATTTTCGTTTCTCAACCAAAATTATTAGACCTGGTTATGCCACACCAAAGATTTAATATGGTACTGTTACTACAACAACAATAAGGGTAACTTCCATAAAAGCCGATTAAACCTAATTGGTCATTAATTTGACAGCTAGCCGTACAAAATATGTCAATTAAACCCTAGTTAGCGTTAACCGTCTTTTATGAAAGCGATGTGAAAGCCATGTAAAAGCAATCACGAAAGAGAACGTTAAGCACTAGAAGCGAACTACTGTTTTGGTGTGGCCGGCACCGCCGTATGAACATATGAATGTGTAAGCTGGGGGTCAGGTGTTGTTGCGATAATTGTGTTGATTCCATATTTTCTTGTCTGTTGCGCACAAATGCGCCATTTCACATTTTGGTTATGTTAGGTGCCGCGTTAAAGTTTTATCGTTGCGGTGCTTGACGGTGATGCTGAGTATGAGAACGTGATTTTTTTGGCATTTTTTCTTCAAGCTACTATCTCTGTACTGACGATAGTCTTGTTTAACGGCACCTGCTAAGTGGCATTTATTTATCGTTGCAGAATATTCTTTTGATGGTTTTAATGCATCTTCAGCAAAGTCATTCATTCATAAAATTTTATCTCTTGCGATTTGCTCGACATGATTACTTTGTGAAGAGTCATGATAGCTACGAACACAACGATTTTAAATGGTTTTAAGTTACGCATGCCATTTTGAACTTGGCGAAAGGTCAGTAACATACTTAAAATTCGTTGAATTTTAGAAAAAAAAGGAAAACACTTGTGAACTATTTTTTCGGCCAGTCCTTTATTCTTGCAATATTCACTACGAAAATTTTCATACCTGAGGAACGTTTTACGAAGCTTCGATGACATTTCCGAATCCGGGTCTTACCCGACGAAGAGCTACTGATTCAGTGTAAAGCGGTTTTATCAACATGCATGGGTGGATATGCCGTCTAAACAGGGTGGTGTACGAATATTAGGATCGCCAAGTAATTAAAAAAAAATTATAGTAAAAAAAAGAAAATTATTTATAATATTACTTAACGGTGGACCTCCGGAAGACCCACCACGTTCTACTCTCTGAACAAATGAAATCATATAAAAAATTAACATACTTTAAGCTACTAGCCTTTCATACACCCAAAGCTAAGAGGCAGTGACATAGCACTCAGCTTAAGATTTCAGTTGAATTCCAGCAGTTTTCAGCCTTTCACCTTTCCTCTCCTTCTCAATAATATCCAACCTTAAACGCTCTTTTGCTATCCATCTTTACGGCCTATCCCCATTTATCTTACTTGTTTGTATGTTTGAGAAGCCCAAAAAATACTCTCCAAAGTTTTGGAGAGTGTTGCCAGATGTTAGCGCTCTTTCGACAGAGCTTGAGGTTCGCCTGCTCTTTATGTACTTCCATACATTTATAACGGCGGCCACCGTGGTGTGGTGAAAGTGCTGCTGGCCTGCCACACCGAAGGTCCCAGGATCAGGTAACATGACAAAGGTTCGGAAAAGGTTTTTTTTAAAACGGGATCGCCCCTCCACAGTGGTCGACAACAATCCAAGTGTATTTCTGCTATGAAAAATCTTCTCAGCCAAAATTCATTTGCAGACAAAATTAGAATCAGCAGACTACAAATTGGTAGAGAAGCTCGCCCTCCCTCCTTTAGATCCCTACCCAATCGCGCTCCCAATTTCTAGTACGTTTAGTGTGCTTTTCTTATAACTTAGCCTTAAATTTGTATAGAAACGGCAAAACTCGAGACCTAGTTCTAGTTAGCCATACAAAATTCGTGGATATTTATGGATTTAATATCTACATATTCAAATAACCTCGTCTAGTTTGGACAAATAACTTTTACTTAAACTTATTCCAGACTTGTGAACTTTATATTCATGACAAATATTTGCTCGAGACCTAGTTCTAGTTAGCCATACAAAATTCGTGGATATTTATGGATTTAATATCTACATATTCAAATAACCTCGTCTAGTTTGGACAAATAACTTTTACTTAAACTTATTCCAGACTTGTGAACTTTATATTCATGACAAATATTTGCCGCTTGGTAAAATTCAACCTCCGCTGTACTTTTAAAGTTTATTCAAATCAAAATGTTTCATATGCACATAATTTAATTTATTTACCTGGGTACATACTAGGGATGTTGCGAAATCGGCATTCGAATTGAAATATACTAATGTTTCGATATTCATATTCGGAAATAATTATGAAGGATGGAGCTATTCTAGTTATCAAGACATTTTAACACCTGATTCTTTATTTATATTTAGAAAATTTCTGCAACAAAAATACAATTGAAAGCTAGTAAGGCCAACTCTAATATTTTGGAGTTGCCACTAACGGGTCAATTCTGTGCGTAACCGGTAATTTTGTACCTGGAAGATTATCTAACCGAAAATTGTAACCGTTGCAAAACAGTTCATGTAACCGCGATTTTAGCGTACAAACAATGCGCAATAGAGAATAAAATGCAAACGCGAACGAAACTTCATGTAAAAAAGTGCTTATATTGTTTATTAATTCTTGTGAACCAGTATGTGTACAAAATTTTGCGGTATTTTCTATCCACAAAAATCTTTACAAAACACGTGCGATTTTTCGCTGTTACGCTAAGTTACCACCCATTTTGGTGGTTACGAAATTGAACTGCAACTTAAGCCGGCAAAATACCAAAAAGGTGTAAAAGTTTCCAAATTATTTATTTGCCGTTTAAATGAATGTTGGTACCACACTAGAATTAGGGCGTAAGGCTATTTCACTAAGGTGTTGACGGCGATCTAACTTTGATGAGTTTTTCCCTCTTCTGGCAAAATTCTTAGAAACAGATAAGAAGGACTTTCACTAAGAAATTCCCTTATTAAAAGCAAAAAAACATCTTTACAGAATTAAAATATTTCTACATATCGTCGCTACCGCGGTAAGAGCTGCTAAGTCCACTATTCACTCAAAACGCCTTTTTCATACTGTTGGAAAGGTGGAAGATCTCTTCACAAGGCCGTGAAAAAATATAATGTCTTCAATACTAAACTAACTACATACATTTTGAAATTTGGAGGGCTGAGTGTAGTTTTTATTAAGTTTTTCCCCTTTTTCTGGAAATTTTTCTCAGTGTCCTGAGCAGCTTTTACCGCTGTGATGACTTTTAAACTTTTAAAATTTTAAATCTAAATTGCAATTTACAGAACTCCATGTCATATAAATACTTTCCTGCTGTATTCTTTAAGATTTGTAACCAATTTAACGAAATACTTAAGCAGACACATCAAAAATATGACGTTCGAAAGATTCCTAGTAAATACGGCTGTCTATAGGTACGTGGTCTGTGTTTTTAGATTGCTTCCACTGCTCCGCCAACACAAAAAAGTATCAATTCTGGTTAGATCAAACATTTTTATAAAGCTTTATGACTTTATGACATCTCATCGAAAATTGTGCAACTGGGCGCACTGGACGTACCAACTTGTGCTATGCATTTACAAACTTTTATTCTATCAAAAAAGTATGGATTTATTTATTGCAACAGCATATAAATTTATGTACGTACATATATGGAGTGCTTTTCATAATTATGGAGCCGGAGAATTTTGTTTTTTATTTTGCGTGCATTTGATAAAGCACACAATTTGGAGACTGAAAAAATATACTTACAAATTTCTGGAAAATTCGGTAATAATATAATTTCTTTTACGAAATCCACTTTCACAAAAAAAATAATAATGTAAAAAAATAAAATAAATAAGGAAGTCTAAGTTCAGGTGGAACCGAACTCTGCGAGTGGCTAAAAGTGCCCCCTGCGGGTTAGTGGGTTAAAATATGCCCGAAGTAGGTATACAGGTCGTAATGACGTGCAACTCGATGATTGATCTACGGATATGATGTCTCTCACCTCTCATAATCCATTTTCTCCTTTCTTACCGAAGGAGGGGTGACATGATCTAGAAGGTTTCACTGGTCAAACCAAATCGCTAGCACGACAGTCGGGCACTACCGCAAGGGAGTTCATGTTCGCCAAAAAAACTGTCACTTCCGACAACACTCCCAAAAACCTTCGGGGAGTGTTTTTGTCGTAGAATTTCGGCTTAAAAATTTTAACTAACAAACTTCTTACTCAAAAGTTCTTGATTCTAAAGATTAATTATTGAAAATTCTACTTTAAATGGAGGGAAGAGCGTAATTAATGGTGGAAATGGGCATTTATGAAATGGAAATGAAGGCACGCATACTTTCATACCCATTTTCCACCATTTATAGTAGATTTTTCAATAATTTATCTTTGTGATCAACCACTCGATAGCAATGGGGGGTCCGTTTAAATTTTTAAGGTAAAATTCTAAATAATTCAGGATATGTGACGCTTTGAGTTTTATTATAAAAAAAATAATAATACTCATTCTTGAGTAAAAAATAGAAATAATCATTATTTGCAGTCCCTGATATTGAATGTAAATGCAGTTTCTATGTGCCATCTGCGCAGCAGGCTACCCATAGTTTTGGAAGAAACATGCGCTAGTGAGATTGACTCCTGATACAGCTAATTACTGATCTTGAGCAATTTTTCTGTGTTTCTTGAAGATTAAGCTCAGATGACATATCCTCTCTTCCCTTACCTCACATTTTTCTATTGTTGGAGAATAACCTCATGTCACTTCCTATCGAAATACAGTCGTGTAGCATGAATAATAACAGCGCCCATTTGTGTGGGAGGTGTCATGCCCCATGTTTCCCAATTGCCCACTTTTCTGAAGTTGTTGGAGATACTCTGTATCCTTTTACCGAATTACAGTCATGTAGCATTATTACTTTCTGATATATGCACTAAGAAATATGCGGTTTGTATGAAAGGTGCCACGCCCTCTTTTCTCTTATCTACCATTTTACTGGAATTGTTGGAGATCAACCTCATTTATTTTCTTACCGAATTTCAGTCCTCTAGCATGAATGCTTCCAGAGATATACACTACGAAATCTCCCACTTGTATGGTAGGTGCCACGCCCCTATACCTCAATTTTTGTCTGTCTGTCTCTATGTTTGTTAACGCATCACTAAAAATCCGCTGCATGGAAGTGAATACAATTTTATCAGATTTATTGCTAGATTTTCAGCTTAAAGCTTAGTAAACTTTTAATGCACAGAAATGCATTATATTCCCGCTGCAAACAGTGGTGGCTGAAAAAGTTTGCTCGAAATAGTTTTTTACAGATAGTTAAATTGCAACAGCCCGATGTTTGAAAGAATACATATAAATAGTCTTAATAAGTTCAACGAAAGCAAAATACATTTTTTTTTTAATTGCTGTGACTGTTCAATGCATGTCTGTACGCGAATCACTGGAATTGATTGGTTTTTTCACTAATGTATTGCCGGAAAATTTCATCAAAATTTTAAGCACAGACTTTTACAAAGCACTATGTTGATGGTTATTATGATTTGTAAAATATTGGAAAACTTTTCCTTTATGTGTAGGCGGAGTTAAGTTCATACTAAAAAACATGTGCATCCCAGACGGAAAGATGTAGCTAATTGGAATTTATCATCATTCATTAAAATGTTTTTATATTTCATTAATTTTAAAAAATTTTCTGCATAGAAAAGGTGAGGGTGACTATCATGCGATTTCGCTTATTTTCAATTCTATATGCCCTCACTGCAAATATAACTATATCCCTAATTTAGTTAAGTTAAATACCTTTTTTGCTCAAGTTATCGTGCAAACGGACGGACTTGTTATAACCAGCCGCCATCCGAACAAAATCAAATACAAACTTGTTAGTTAGCCTAGAGCCTGTAAACAAGTGTGGTAAGTAGAAAATAGTCACTTTATCCCGGTATAGCGATAACGCGTTGAGCTACCGTATCGCAGGTCCCAGACTCAAGTAGCCAAACAATCAACATAAAAATCGTTTACGAAAACTTTTTTCAACAAGAATTAGCCACTCGGTAGTGGTAGTCAGCTCTCCGAGTATATTTCTGCCATAAAAATCTTTTCAGGACAAACTCATTTCCCTTGGCAAATTTCCCTCTGAGCCGGCATAAAACATGGAACCTACATAAATTTGTAAGAAAAAATGTCGTGCTATAATTATGAAAAGCACTTTATATACAGAGCATACATGTGAATATATACATATATGCCTGTGTGTTAAAATAACTATTACATTTATCGATTGAAACGATAAAACTTTAAATAGTTAACAATTGTTGCTTATTTTATTTAGTTTTCCCTGACTAACTTTTTTGATCGATCTCATCGAAATGCGTAGGGACAACAAAACTTTTGTGCGCACTCAACACGTTAACGTTGACATTGCCGTATACATACCCTGTGGGGAAATCAATCAATCAGTCGCCAAAATTGTTGTATTCACAACTAGAACTGACGTGTCAAATAGGTAGTAGCTCGAGAATGTTCGATTTCCCCCATTCAAAAATAATCAACTCAATTGCCATTGCTAGTTTTTAATTGGGATATGAAATTATCTCTGTAAAGAACTACTAATGTTTTCGAGAGCATTAGAATTGTATCAGTTCAGAACTTAAGATTTTCCCTACAGGGTACAGAGTACAACACATTTAACTTTTCAATTGATAAACTTGTTATTGTTTTAAACCATAATAATTTTGCAACAGAGGGAAAATGTTCGACAAAAATTGAACTCTAGAATATTGTATACAAAAGAAGTTAGGATGAAAGAAAACTATTTTTATGTATCAATAAATATGCGAATATAAATCTCGTTGACTTTAAGCAATCAAGTAAGCTTGAAGTGTGTTTCATGTACTCAGAATAAGCTAAAGTTGCTACTCAAGCTTATACCCCTATGCTGCTTGAGAAGTTTATTGATTTTGGCAGGCTTAAGAGACATCTAGTGAGTAGTTCAGTTTTGATCGGTCGCTAATAGAATGGGGATGTTATGGGTACGAGCTTCGGGGACTCATAAATAGATACGACTAACTAAGCTGAAAATAACAATGATCTTAATATTCTATCTGTGCCTCATTCTGCGTCTCTTTCTATCATACGTTAAAGGTAGGAATTTGAATTGAATACTTTCTCAATTTGCATTACAAGAAGCCGCCAGCGAGAAGTTTGTTCTATGGTCTATATTCATAACTGCGTCTTTGGAATACTGCTAAAGGTAATTTATCTTAATAATTCCGAGCCTTATGCCAGGTATTATAAGAAACTTTTAGAGAGTCATCTTTGTTCGGCATGTGAATCAAGTCCTTCTGGGGTAGTAGCGCACGATATCGTATACCTAGGTCGGTAGTTGGCTTTAATCCAGCTTTGTCCATAATTGACATCCTCTCCTTCAGCATTTCCCAGCGGCGAAGTGAGTTTGCAGTCCTTCCACATAATGCATTACGAAACCCTTACAAGTACTTTATTATCGTCTATTACATTGCATGCTGACATGTAATGAAAGAATTTCTAGAATTTCTGCTTCGTAAAGTGTTTAAACTTCGTGAAAGTTCGTCTTTGCTCTATTGCCGTACATTCACACAGTTAACCCATTACTACTAAAGAGCTATGTAATCGGCTTTGTCTACAAAACGGCCATGCTTATGGGAAAGTAATATTGGTTGTAACTGATTCTTGAAGGGAAACTGTCTGCAAAGTGTTGGGGAAGTATTGCATTTTGTAATGTGAATTTTCGCCGCTAGGTTTTTTCATCCGCTCTTGAAGTTGATGCGGTCATTTCAGTATGGATATTGTTGTTCTGAAGCTGCCTCAGTTAGGTCGTGAAACTTAGAGTTCATCGTCATTGAATTTGGTATTGGGTTCATCAGCTCTTCGCTAGTTCGCAATTAGTGTGCTCTCCATAACTCAAGCTCATTATATACGCTGTAAGCAGATCGTTTGATATTGTTCCTGCTGAAATTAGCATTAGCTTTGAAACTATCCGTTCTTCTACGTGTTTTCTGTTGACTGACTAACACCAAGCGTTGTTTTAGGCAGATTTCTTTCTCTCCTAGAAAGTTCGAGATTTCTCATAGTATTCCCGAAATTGCTTAGTACCAAAAATTGGATTATCATCATGGAACCTATTGGTTGAACTGCTCTTAAGCTCAGTGCTTAGTATCCAATAGATTAAATCCGCGTTTTCCAAGCTTTAAATCATAGAGATAGTTAGAGCAGCCGTACCTATATGGAAGAAAGTAACTTTGTAAGCGACCTTCAGAGGGATTTTAAAGGGGTTTCTCCATAAACAGAGACGTATAAAAAGAACGACGAAGCAGATATAAATGTTGAAGAAAAAAAAGGACTACAAGAGAAAATGACCAACAGAAGATGATGATAAATATAGAAGCAAAGTAAAAGACAGAATCAGAAGAAAAGTGTTTTGAAGAGCCGAGAGAGGAGGTGGCGATTTGAAAAAAGAAGAAGCGTTGAACTTAAAAAAAGGGGAAGCAAAAAAGGAAAAGACAAGTAAGAAGAACAGTAAAAGAATAAAAAAAATCCCGAAGATTATTGAAGTAGGGAACAAATGGCAGAGAATATGAACAAACAGGATAAATCGAAGGCATACTATAATCAAAAAGTATATGGAAAGTTAGCACATGTTGTTGTTGTTGTTGTTGTTAACAGTGCTTCGCCCTGCCCAATGGGCTCGATCACTCTAAATTGTCATCAGGCTCTTCTAACGGAAGTCCGAGGAAATGCGCAGTTTCCACAGGGTTGGACCAGAGTGATGTGGGTGTTAGAAGAGTGGGTTCAACTGAACAGGAAAAGAGATGTATGGTATCATGAGGGGTCATACCACATGCAGGGCATGTATTTGGTATGTTGGGGTTCAGTCTGCATAAGTAAGAGTTTAACCTATTACAATATCCAGAGCGAAGTTGTGCTAGTATGACTCTAGTCTGCCTCGGAAGTACACGCTCCTCTTCAGCCAATTCAGGTGGTTGGATATTGATAGCGGGATTCACAGGCCGAGATCTGAGGGATCTGTCTACCGACTCAGTGTGGAGGTCATTTAGAGCCCGTCTATGGTTCCGCAGATCAAACGGCAAAGAGATATGATGCCGGATCTCATCGTAATGCTTACGGAGATGTCTCCTTATGTCTCTGGGGGGCGGTGCTACATCCAAAAGATGTCGGTTTGGATGACTAGGTTTGTGACAGTTCAGAAGGAACTGTCTACTCAAGAGTTCCGCGTGCTCTTGAACATAGAGCAATTTCGCCTCTTGATGGAGGTGAGACTCAGATGACATAAGCAGGCATCCCGTAGCAGTTCTGATGGCGGTGTTTTGGCAGACTTGCAATTTCCTCCAATTGGTGTCAGAAAAGTTGGGCGACCATATAGGCGCAGCATAGTCAATAACCGGCCGGCCAATAGCCTTATATGTAGCAAGCAATGTTTCTTTGTTTTTTCCCCAAGTACTGCCGGCCAGTGACTTGAGGATCTTATTGCGGCTCTGTACCTTTGAGGCTATTGCGGTGGCATGACCAGCGAAGGTGAGGCCGTTGTCAAATGTCACGCCCAAGATTTTTGGGTGGTTGACAGTAGGTAGAGGTACTCCATCTACGTGGACATTTAACTCTTGCCCCATCTGCGCATTCCATGTGGTAAACAGGGTCGCCGTAGATTTAGTCGGAGACAGGGTCAGATTACGCTCGGTGAAGAAGCTGGAAAGGTCATGGAGGTAACTGTTGATTCTTATACAGAGTTCATCAATGGAGGGACCCTTGCCCGAGGCCATTATCGTGCAGTCGTCAGCGTAGGAAACAATGGAGACTCCCTCTGGTGGGGGGGGAAGTCTCGAAATATAGAAATTAAACAAGAGGGGAGAGAGAACACCACCTTGCGGCACCCCTTGTTTTATTCTTCGTGGTCTAGATTTCTTGTTCCTAAATTTGACTGTTGCCTGTCGACCATTGAGGTAATTAGCGGTCCACCTCTTAAGGCCGGCAGGGAGCGGTGTCTCATCCAGGTCTCGGAGGAGAGTGGCGTGATTGACCGTGTCGAATGCATTTGACAGATCAAGTGCCACGAGAACCGTCCTATGGTTTGGTGGATTTTGATTCAAACCGTTGTTAATCTGCGTTGTAATGGCGTTCAAAGCGGATGTCGTGCTGTGATTTTTGCGAAAACCATGTTAGCACATATATAGCAGTAGTAGACGAAATTTAAACTCGCTGTATCTTCACAACTATGTACACATACATCAGTACCAGCTATATACTACAGTTCCTACATATGGTGGAATAGAAGTCTGAAAGGTAGAGGAAGATAAAAGAAAAAAAATGAAGAGGAGGAAAAGAATAGAAAAGGGAAGAGAAAATGCGCAAAAGGGAGAAGAAGAGCAAGCAGAAGGGGTGAGGTAGAGTTGGTAGTAGAAAAAAATTTAGTGTAGAAAGAAGACCAAGGAAATATGGGGAAGGAAATGTAAAAGTAAGGGGAAGTTTAATAATATAAAATATGGAGCCCTGTCTACTTATCACTCTCTTCAAAAATTGAAAGGGTCCAGCGTAAATTCATACCATGCACCTCTGAGAGGTGACCTCTCTATCTATTACGATAATCTCTCGCTGTAAAGCCAGGTGCATGCTTATCCCTAAACCCATCGACTGCCTCGCTCTCCTTGGTCTGTTAAGTTCCAATGCTCCCAATAGAACTCTCCGGTCTCATAACATTTTTCTTATTGAGTTTCTTAGATTTAACTATCTCAGTTTTGCTCCCCTTAAAAGAAGGCTCGAAGAGTTTAATAGGCTTTCTTGGTCTTGATTATCAATGCCGAGGCCCCAGTTTAAGTTACGTGGTTAGTTTTATTATCCAGGGAATCAACTGATCATTGCTTTAAATGTAAAAAGTTTTAAGTAAAATTGTAATAAAGTCGGTAATTTTGGAACCATTTTATTACTAAACATATTAAATGGAAAATACCTAGGAAGCGTTAATGAAGAGGAAGCTGAAAATTAAAGAGCGTACAATTTGGTCTATGCATGCAAGGCCATTTTCGGGCAGGACAACACATACCAAGTCAGTTTTTATATAATGAAATAGCAGCCCCATACCAAATTTTATTATTTATATTTTTTTTTTATTATTATTTTTTTTTAATGACTTTCAGTTCCGGAATCGCCCTTCGACATTTATTTCGGTGTCGGTTCCGAAATCATTTTTCAATATTTATTTCAGTTTCGGTTTCGATCTGATTTAAAAAAAAAAAACCTCAAGTTTGTGAACAACAAAATTTAGTAAGTTTATTACTTAGCTACAAAATTCAAAGTGGTTTAAAATAAATCCGATTTTTTTAAAACTTTTTTCCTGTGGACATCATGGATTTTCACCAATTGAGATAATACAAAATATTGTTCATGCCATGTGTGGATGAAATTTAGCAAAAATGAATTAAAAAAATTAAAGCATTTTTTTATTAGCAAATTATTCGTTTTTTTAGTTTCACTTAAAATTCAAAAGCTACAGGTCACTGGAAATTAACAAGTAAAAAAATGTAATATAAGACAACATTTGATGAAAATTACCGAGGCTACCATCTTGTGAAAGAAAATGAAGAAATGAAGTAAAAAATTAAAACAAAAAAGTGAAAGCCGTTTGGAACCGGTTACGCCTTTTGAAACGGTTTCAGTTTAACTCTTTTTCCGTCCTTTATCTAATACTAATCGACTGGTTTGATAGAGAAACAATCGACTAAGATCATAGTCATACCCTTTAAATGTACTTGGCTTCATCTTTTCTTCTTCTCATACTCCCCATGTTCATAAAAGACACAAAAAGTAGCTATAAAAAAGTTACATATTACAAGTTCATTTACAAACCCTTAATAATAAACTTCAAACTACTAAAAACATATAAATCAATAAACCCAATCAAGCGTTTCGATAACTTTTTCATTGCAATGGCATTACAAATTTTTATTTAATTAAATTTAAGAACAAAAAATAAGCGAATCTTCCATTTTAAGGCGAAAATAAAAATTAATTAGCACAGGTAGGTATTTTACATAAAATATTTACGAACGTATAACGTACTGCGAAAATTTATGTTACCGAACTATCCGCTGCAAACTTTTAACTACTGCACAGACACATAAACACTTACACTAAGGCACTCTCACAGAGACACCACGTTAATGGCGCAAAACGGCAAACTTGTCTTAATTAGATTATTTAACCCTGCACCACCTAAGTTGCACTTAACATAGCACGAGATGTTCAATTCGCATGTCTGCGCAGACGGAAAACGCAGCCTGTGTGCCCTCTGCGGCCAACGAATTGCGATTACAAACGCATCAGACGCCATTTTCCAGCTGTTGCACAGAGACACAAACTCAAACGCACACTCATTTCCTACAACATGGACCATTACAATTCCATTGCAGTTAAAATCTCTACTACTCATTACCCCAATCTTAGCGCTGCCTGCCGCTCTCAGCCAGCGAACAACCATGTCAAGCAGGACATTCTGGCGCTTATAGTTTGACAAAATTTATGAGTTGTCTTTTGAGTAAAGCGAAATGATAATAAAATAAAAATAGAATGAAAAAGGCATTGACTAACTTTTCAAAACTATATTTTTTCTTGTTGGTGTTGTTGTTGTTTTACAAAGTTGAAGTTAAAGTTGAATGCAAAATAACAAAAAAAAAAAAAGAAACAACAGCGACAACGATAGTTTAACTAGGATGGGTGAGATGTATGTAGGCGTACTTGAAGTCGATGTGACAGCAGAAAGTTTTGCTTTTGTAGCGCCAGCGGACAGTAAAAGAACAACACATTGAAGCTGCTGCAGCGGAAATTTAAGTAGTTTGTATGTGACATTCAACATTTTATTTGCTATAGTGAATGTCATCAACAAAGTGAGCAATCGCTCGCTCAACTCTGGACAACAACACAACACTAAGAGGAATGGTTACAGTGACTTGTAGATGAAATGGGATAGTTTGTTTCAAGAAAAAAAAATTGCTTGTTATGTAAAAATATTTAAAACTTGAGTGAAACTTCCCAGCACTTGAAGCGAGATCTCCCAAGCGATGAATAAGAGAGTACTCTCTTTGACATTCTTTTGGAACAATAGAAGATATTTTTTTCGTTTTCTGTCCTTATGCTACTCTTTGTGAAGGACAAGAAGAGATATTTTCAAGCGACGAATAATAGAGTAATAAGCTTAACATCCAATCGATTTTACTAATCTTGGAGCAATAGGGGAGACCTCCTCAAGTTATAAATAAAAGGTTACTCCCACCTATATATTTTTAGAGCGAGAGTAGAAATTTTTCCAACTTCTACTCCTAGCTTACACCTTTTTGAGTAAGCCGAAAAGAAACTAAATTTTAAACAAATTGAAAAAAAATTTTCCAAAAAAAAAGAAAAGGATACAATTGTAGAAATATGAGAAAAAAACACAATTTAAATAAAGATTTAAATTAAAATAACAATTGTTTTTCATAATTAATATCTTATTGCTGATATGTGAGGTATTTATATATACGTTCTATTCCATTGCTTCCATTCCCTCATTTGCTTCCATAGAAGGCTTGAGGCATGATTCTCGAAAGATCTTTCATTGGTCGTTTAGGAGGAATGTCAAATGTCTCAATCATTACTCTTCTAGGAGGGTTTCTTAAATTCTCCAAAAATCCCCCATTACTCGACTGCGATTCATATAAAAGTAATAACAAAAATACTATTATTGTTTTTTCGCCCTCCTAGGACATTCAAAGTTAAAAGGGAGTATACAAAATTATATGGTAATACACGGAAGTATAGGGAGTAACAGAGAGCAATCGAATTGTCCCCACTGAGTACTCGGGGATTAATGAAACGATGATCCATGGTTCTACTGAGTTTAAACACATTTATAAAAACCAATATTTTTCTTGGTATCGAATAACGGAATTTTATTAAGTCCTTATCAACTGACCGTTTTTTAGTTGTCCTAAAGCTGTCCTAAAGACCAACCAGTAGGGGAATCTTTTAGTTGGAGAAACGGATGATGGGACATACGTAGTAAGAAGTCTCAATGAAGTCCCGAGAATCCGCACACGTCTGCGATCACTAATATGCCATGAGATAGCTTTTCTTCTGTCGTCACTTCCTCCTATACTAGTCTTTAGAACTACAGAATCTTTACGAGCGATATCGAATCTTTACGAGAGATATCGTTTAACAAAGGATGAATTTCATTGTTGTTGTTGTAACGACAAAAACACTCCCTAAAGTACGCTCCGGTACTCCCTTGCGGTACTGCCTGACTGTCGTGGCAGCAATTTGATATGACCAGTGGAACCTTCTAGGTCGCGCCATCCCTCGCTCCGTAAGGAAGAAGAGATGGGTAATGAGAGAAGAGAGGCTTCATATCATTTCATAGAAAAAATACACTTGGTTGGAGGGTTGGGTGGCGCCGCCCGTTTTGCGCTTTTTAAAGTATAGTGTGAATTTTGAGTTGTTTAACTATTTTAACTTTCAAAACGTTCTGATAAAAAATTAAAGAAACAACACTTTGCTTGGTGCCACAAAAATAATAAATATTAAAAGAAATGAACGGTCTCATTTCAATTAGGAGTGAATGTTTACATCAGACAAACAACAACATAGTTCAAAATGTTTATTAAATGACCAAAGTCGTCAAGATGCACGTTCTATATCAATAGCAGCGTTTTTGTTGAAACAAGTATACGATACAACAACAAGCAAATGCAAAAGTTAGACATATTTGTTTCCTAATACAATTTTTCACAAAATGTTAAATGGCAAAAGAACAAGAGAAAGAGTGCTAAATATTGAAATATATATATGTATGTATGTGAAAAACTACTTTAGAAGGTTGTTTGCGAGAGATATGAAAAACACTGAAAATTTATAATTGTTATGTAAAAGAAAAAAGTTCACATTTAAACTAGGGAAGTAAACAACTTTTTTTTTCTATTCCTTGGCTATTCAAAGCAAAAAATAAACCTTTTTATATTTTGTAGGAAATAAAATTAAATGAAATAAAATAAAATATAATGAAATAAAATAATTTAAAATAAAACAAAATAAAATAAAATAAAACATAATAAAATAAAAAAGTAAAATAAAACAAAATAAAAAAAGATAAAATAAAACATTATAAAATAAAATAAGTAAAATAAAACAAAAAAAAAAACAAAATAAAATAAAAAAGGAAAATAAAACAAAATAAAATAAAATAAAAAAAAATAAAATGAAATGAAAAGAAACAAAATAATTTAAAGTAAAACAAAATAAAATAAAATATAGTAAAAAAAATAAGTAAAAAAAAAAAATAAAATAAAGAAAATAAAATAAAATAAAATGAAATGAAATTAAAAGAAATAAAACAATTTAAAATAAAACAAAATAAAATGAAATGATATATAATAATATAAAATAAAATATAATTCAATTGATTTTAATAATAATTTTTAATTAAACCCAGCGGTCTGTTAGCTAATGGTTAGCACAGCGTGCCAAAATTTCTCTGATGAAGAAGTCTAGTAGCTTCCGAAATTGATCTGTAAGAGAAGCTATGGCGGTTGTCTCTAAAATTTTCCTATTCTATTGTAAAAAAATTTTTTAATAATTAATTAAAAATGATTGTTAAAAAATAAAAACCATAATAATTTTCATAAATAAAACAAAAAATTTTTATTATTTGCCTTAGGCTCGTTTATAGTCATGGTACTTAATAAAATAAAAAAAAAAAAAAGAAATAAAAAAAAAAATTTAATAAAATAAAATGAAATAAAATATATTCAAATAAAATAAAATAAAATAAATTAAAATAATAAAATGAAAAAAAAATTTGATAAAATAAAAAAATAAAATAAAATAAAATAAATTAAAATAAAATAAAATAGAATCAAATAAATTAAAATAAAATAAAATAAAATTAAATAAAATAAAAAAAAATAAAATAAAATAAAGTAAAGTAAAGTAAAATTAAAATTTAATTAAAAAAGATAAATAAAAAAACTTCAATTAAATTAAATTAAATTAAGTAAAAGAAAATAAAATACAATTAAAGAAAATAAAATAAAATAAAATTAAAAAAGAACTAAAATAAAATAAAGTAAAATTAAATAAAATAAAATACAGTAAAATAAAATGAAATTAAATAAAAAAAAAAATAAAATAAATTAAAATAAAATAAAATAAAATCAAATAAATTAAAATAAAATAAAATAAAATAAAATTAAATAAAATAATATAAAATATAGTAAAGTAAAATTAAAATTTAATTAAAAAAGATAAATAAAAAAAATTCAATTAAATAAAATAAAAGAAAATAAAATACAATTAAAGAAAATAAAATAAAATTAAAAAAGAACTAAAATAAAATAAAGTAAAATTAAATAAAATACAATAAAATAAAATGAAATTAAATAAAAAAATAAAATTAAATTATATCAAATAAAGGAAAATAAAATACAATTAAAGAAAATCAAATTAAAAAAACTAAAATAAATAAAATAGAATAAATAAAATAAAATAAAATAAAATACAATAAAAATTATATATAATAAAAAGAAAAAAAAATAAAATAAAAGAAAAGAAAATAAAATAAAATAAAATAAAATAAAATAAAATAAAGTAAAGTAAAGTAAAATAAAATAAAATGAAATAAAATAAATTAAATTAAATTAAATAAAAGAAAATAAAATGCAATTAAAGAAAATAAAATAAAATTAAATTAAAGAAAAACTAAAATAAAATAAAATAAAATAAAATAAAATAAAATAAAATAAAATAAAATAAAATAAAATAAAATAAAATAAAGTAAAGTAAAATAAACTAAAATAAAATATAATAAAATAAAATTAAATTAAATAAAAAAAATAAAGTAAAATTAAATTAAATTAAATAAAAGAAAATATAGTAAAGTAAAATAAAATAAAATTAAATAAAAAAATTAAATAAAATAAAATGAAATAAAATGAAACACAATTAAAGAAAATAAAATTAAATTAAATTAAAAAAAAATAAAATTAAATGAAATAAAATAAAACCAAATAGCTTAGTTGTTTTAGCTTAGAATGTTTTTAAAAATAAAAGGACATATAGGCAAAATAGACTTTCGTCCTCTCCATACAACACTCGGTACTTTTTTAGGTAAAAACAAACCAAACACATAAAACGAACGTATATATTTCAATATGATTATTATTTATCACCAATCTTTTTTTTAAGTAGTTCACCAAATACATGGAAAACTACAATAAAATTTGTTTACTAACTTCAACAACCCATTTTTTTGCCTTTTTAAATAGTTTTTAATAAAAAAGGAACTCTAAACACAAAATATATAATGCTGCAAAACCTAAAAATAAAAGTACCCCAAAAATGAAAAAACAAAAACAGGTTCATAATCAGCAAATTCGTAATTTTTTTGGTAGAACCTTTATGCTTGCTTCATCACATTCATTCAAAAATACGGAAGTTCGCGTTAAAGCGACCCACTAAATTCATTCAGCCAGCTCCAGTAACCGTGCAATTTTGAATATGAAGCAAAATAAGTTTGAAAAGCTACTTTTAAAACAATTTTTTTTTTAAAAACTTCTTATTAGTCCTCGTGGATATTTTGCTTGCCAGATTTCAGAAGCTCGGACTTAAATTTGCATTCAATGATCATTCAAGGTAGGTAATAATTTTTCATAACCATCAATCCAGCTATCAATTTAAATATATCTGATTGAAGTCTAGTACATGGCATATAATGCTTTCTTCACATATTAAACGAAGTTTCCTTTTTTTTTTTTTTTTTTTTTTTTTTTTTTGGCGCGATATACAAATTGGTGGGACCTACAGTTTTTTTCCGACTCCAAACGGCATCTACAAAGGAGACGAATTTTTGCTGAGAAGCCTGTCATGGCAGAAATACACTCGGAGAGTTTGCCAAACCACTGCCGAGGGGCGACCCCGTTTTGAAAAACTTTTTTCAAATCATTTTTGATGTTACCTGTACCAGGGCTCGAACCATGGACCTTCGGTGTGGTAGGCCGGCAACACTACCTCCACACCACGGCGGCCATATCCTACATTCTTTCTACTGGCGCCATGAATCTATTTTTGAGCAAAAATCTATAAACAAAGACAAGCATTTCTACGTTCATATGTGCTGAAGTTGTATGTACAACTTCGTGGCCGACTAATGATCTATATTATTTGCTGTCGCTGCTTGGCAATTACTTTAGCTGCCACATACATCACTATCTAGCCTCACATTATGCAACATATTAATGTGCTTTAATTAAGTTGTGCATCAATAAAGGTACGCGAGCAAATTGAAACATTCACAAACCGTTTTCACGTGAAATCTCACATGTATGGATTTGTATGTATGTATGCATGTGCTCATATTTGCATGAACATAGATAAGTAACACGCCGAAATTTTGTATAAAAAGTCCAATGACATGCATTCTATTACAACACTGATGTATGCAAGTATGTGACAGCGACGAATAGATATACATACATACATAGATGTGTAAACACATGTTACAGGACCCGATTATTTACAAATAAGCAATTTTAACGTCCGTCGAATGAACGTAGGTATGACCGTGCTGTGATAGGAAAATTAATATATGGCTCTGAGCTAGGGTGATCCCCATTGAGTAGTGTCGAGAAACGGAAATATTCATATTGGTCCGTAAACATCCAATAAAATCTAAAAGAAAAAATGTAATCGATGAATGAGTGGAAGATGAGTATTTTTGGCACACAGTTCGAAAGCATACTATATCACATTTTTTATGAGGAATGCTCTATCTCCCCAGAAGAACCAGGGATCATCGTTTTATTAATCCCGGAGTACTCCCTTGAGAGTATTGGATTACTCCCCATTACTCCCTATACTTCTGTGTATTACCATATAATTTTGTGTACTCTCTTTTAACATTGCGTGTCCTAGAAGGGCGAGTAATAGAAAAACTCCCTTTCACCTTCCAAAAAACAATAATGGAGTTTAGCTATTACTTTTTTATGAATCTCAATCGAGTGATGGGGGAGTTTTGGAGAATTTTAGAAGACCTACCAGGAGAGTAATGAGGGAGACATTTCATATTGCTCCTAAAAGGCCAACGAAAGTTCTTTGTAGAATCATGCCTCTATCCTTTTATGGAAGCAAATAAAGACATGGAAGCAAATAAATGCCCCCAGCATACCAGAAGAATGGGATAAATTATGGAAAATGGCACAAATAGCATTCATATAAAAAAATTGAACAACCACAATTGCTATCGAATCTGATATTATATTTTTTACGACTTAAACTTTTTTCTTTTGTTGAATTTTTTTCTTTTGTTGACAGAGAAATTCGGTTTACTCAAAAAGTTGTTAGCCGGGAGTAGAAGTTGGAGAAATCTCTACTTTAGCCCCAAAAATATATAGAAGGGAGTAATGGTTTAATATGAACTTAAGGAGGTCTCCCCTATTGCTCCAAGATTAGTAAACTCGGAGCACAAAGTGTAGACATCTCTGTTATCGTTCCAAAAGGATGTTAAGCGGAGTACTCTCTTGTTCATCGCTTGGGGATGTGTCCCGTTTTCCTCCACAAAGAGTAGCATAAGAGCAGAAAACGAAAAAATTATCTTCCATTGTTCCAAATGGATATCAAAGGGAGCTCTTTCTTATTCATCGCTTGGGGAGATCTCGCTTCAAGTTCTACTGGGTCAGTTTTATATTTTTTTTTAAAAAGTCAAAAACAATTTTTTTTAGGATGAAACAAATTCCATATGGAAGCGCCTTTTCTGTAAAAAACTTGTTTATTCTTTTGATCAAAAAAAAGAGTCGAAATTTACTGTACTGCGCAATTAATAAAAAAAATAGAACGGTCATGATATTTTCTGCCATTCATGTCATGTCGTCATTATAGTATTTGCGGTGGTACAACGTGGCGTATACGCAACCAGTTATGATTTTGTAAGATGATCGCATTATAAATTATCTATAAGTTCGTCTTTTTTAAGTAAAAATTTCACGTGTAGTTTTTCTTGTGGTGGGATAGTTAGCAATATTGAATTCAGGGGAAACTGGCAGTTGTAGAAGGGTTGGACCGCCCAGAGACAGTTAAAAAAATTTGCTTGCAAACTACAAGGTGGCGCAAAAGTAAGCTTCCGATGTTCAGCATATCGGTTGTGGCACGTGCAGTGTGTGCTGTTGCACCGTCTTGTTGGAACCACATGTTTTCCAATCCCAATTCATCAAGTTGCGGCAAAAAGAACTCGTTGATCATTGCTCTGTAGCACTCACCATTCACAGTAACCGTTTGGCCCCGACCGATTATTGGTCAAATAAATAGTCAGCAATATTCCGCGTTCTGGAGCAGTGTAGCGTAACATTGTTTATTAACGTGTATTTCGAATGTGTTTACTACACAAATGTCAAAACAGAACTGACTTTAGGGGCCAATCGCAAAATTTATAGCATTTTCTGATAGGAGGATTACTTTTGTGCCACCTTGTATTAGGCCTAATGCCGAATAGCAAATCATGAAAAAAATAACTCAAAATATTACTTACAAAGGTCTTTATTTAACCAGCAACTTAACATATTAATATTTAAAATCTACCACACTTTGGTCGATAACTGGAGCAAGGATATCTTAAATTTTAAGTTATACGTAAAGTAATACAGCTGTGAATTTCTATAAATTTTTCTTAAATCTCTGTAATGTACGGAAATCGAGCTGTTACAATTTTATTATATGTATAGATGACGAGCATCCATTCAACGAGTTCCATTCCAATCCATTGAATTCCATTAAGCTATGAAGAGAAAAGAGTTGATACAGAATTGATATCACGCGACGCCTTCTAAAGATTCCAGAGATTTACTGATTTTCTTTGTATATACTGACTTAATTTTCTGAGGTATCTCTCTATATGTATATGAATGTATCTTTAAGCCATTATTCTCTGCCGTACAACCCTATTAAATGAGTAAAGTCATAATGCAATAGTAACATGGTTGGGCACAGTGCAGTACATTTTTAATGTAGTCTTTACACACAATAATATAATATAAATAAGTTTGTTCGCGTATCACTCAAACACCGCTGCATAGAATTAAATTAAATTTTTTAGGTATTCATGAAACGAGCTCAAGGCCAAGAATAATAATTTTTCACTTTTTGGAATTTTATGAAAATTATTATTGTTTTTATTTATTAATAATCATTTTAATTAATTATTAAAAGTTTTTTGGATTGAATAGAGTAGGAAAAATGTTTAGAGACAACTGCCATAGCTTTTCTTATAGATCCATTTCGGAAGCTGCTAGACTTCACTCATCAGAGAAATTTTGGCACGCATTGCTAACCATTAAGCTAACAATACGCTGGTTTTGATGTCATCTAAACTCCTAGTTCTATTCATCTTTTTACCATATGCATGAACCACTTCCGCCATTTGACAGTTAGTAGTGTGATCATGATGGATTTTTGACAGCTCTGTTTTATCATCAGAACTGCCTTTCCGTGTGCTCTCGGTTTTTGTTATTGCTTTTTTGTACCAACAATTTTTGTTGATTTACGGCCTGTACATTTTCAAGTATTCATGAAACGAGCTTAAGGCCAAGAATAATAATTTTTCATTTTTTGGAATTTTATAAAAATTATTATTGTTTTTATTTATTAATAATCATTTTAATTAATTATTAAAAGTTTTTTGGATTGAATAGAGTAGGAAAAATGTTTAGAGACAACTGCCATAGCTTTTGTTATAGACCCATTTCGGAAGCTGCTAGACTTCACTCATCAGAGAAATTTTGGCACGCATTGCTAACCATTAAGCTAACAATACGCTGGTTTTGATGTCATCTAAACTCCTAGTTCTATTCATCTTTTTACCATATGCATGAACCACTTCCGCCATTTGACAGTTAGTAGTGTGATCATGATGGATTCTTGACAGCTCTGTTTTATCATCAGAACTGCCTTTCCGTGTGCTCTCGGTTTTTGTTATTGCTTTTTTGTACCAACAATTTTTGTTGATTTACGGCCTGTACATTTTCAAGTATTCATGAAACGAGCTCAAGGCCAAGAATAATAATTTTTCACTTTTTGGAATTTTTTTTCCTACTCTATTCAATCCAAAAAACTTTTAATAATTAATTAAAATGATTATTAATAAATAAAAACAATAATAATTATCATAAAATTCCAAAAAGTGAAAAATTATTATTCTTGGCCTTGAGCTCGTTTCATGAATACTTGAAAATGTACAGGCCGTAAATCAACAAAAATTGTTGGTACAAAAAAGCAATTAAATTTTTTAGGATATATAGCTAGAAGTTCAACTTAAAATTTAAGACCTACTTTAACACAGGTACATTTTTTATTCCCGGTGTACACAGTAGCATCAATAAAATTGGTTAGCTCTACATTTATTTATTCGCATAATTAATTAGAAGAAGCCTATGTCTGGACTTTATAGACACTAAAGTAAAACACATATTGGACCTTAACAAGAGTAAACGAAGCTAAAACTTTGGTTTTGGGAATTTTTATCTATCTTTCTGTAAGTTTGTTCGCGTATCAATCATAAACCGCTGCATAGAATTCAATAAAACTTTCAGGGATATATAGCTGGATGTTCAACTCAAAGTTAAGGAACCACTTAGAAGTAGGTACATTTTTTATTCGCGGTGATTGCAGTGGTTTACTCAAAATATTTTTCAAACTTAGTGAAATTGGAATTAGCCGATGCGTGTACTTCAAAGAAATTAAAGTAAAGTAAATATGGGGTCATAACAGGAGTAAACGAAGCCAACAAATTGTGTTTTTTTTCTAGAATTTCTGTCTATCTGTCTGTACGTTTGTTAGCGCATCACTCAATAACTGCTGCATACAATTGAATGAAATTTTCCATGATACATAACCAGCTGTTCAAATTAAAGTTTGAGATGCATTTTATTGCACAGAAATATTTTGTTCTCTGTGTACACAGTGGTGGCAAAAAAAGTTGGCTTACAAATTTTGTATTTCCATGCGTTGGCTGGAGAGGAGTGACGCTATTTAGTTATAAGGAAAATATATTCTGTAAGCGTTTGTCCGAATTTTAGTGATTATTGAGTACTTTATAGTGATGGTGGAAAATGAAATTGCTTGGCGTTAGTTGATGCTCAGCGCACTAACAACATGTCCCACTATGAATACCTGGGTTAAGAGCGTACGATGGATATGTCTGTAAGTAAAAGCTTCAACAGTTTTTTGCACAACTTTTTCTTATGTTACTATGGCATTGTTCATGAGTAGGAAAACTGAAAGTGGTTATTGAAAAATTTTTATTATGCACTCAACCTGCGTTTAATTGAAAATATTACTCCTTTCCCTGTAAGCGCTCACATATCCATGGAAACACTTGACTCGACTTTGTTTCTGATACCACTTTTCAATTATTACTACAGCCGCTTTCCACTTCACCTTTCTTTAACTACTCTTTGATTTCGTCAACAATAACGAACAATGGTTGCAATAAGTAAGTACTATATGTGTGTATGTATGTTTGTTTGTATGCATAAAAAAGTAGATCAAATTTTATCCTTTCCTTCTATATTCTGAAATCCTTAAATCGCATAAGGATACGTTATTACTTGCCGCTCTCCCACTATTGACAGCTTTTACATCCATATGTATATTTGTATAATGTGTAAAGAGTCTGGGTAAAACGGATCAGAAGGATAGGAGCTCGACCGTAAAACATGAAAAATTTCTTATTTATAACCTTACAAGCATTTCAGTTATTTGCGGTAAAACAACAACAAAAGGATGCAGTAGTGCGTAAAATATCGAAAAACTGTGACAAAAATCTTTTTTACACACCCTAACACACTCAACAAAATTCATGGTGGCACGTTCAATGAAGGACTATGGCAAGAATATGATGTTGAATTGGGTTAAATCTGTTTGCACTGGGCGAAGTCAAAGATGATGAAGAACTTTCACGTTCATAAATATTTTTATGATGTAACACAGTAGGGTGTTTTTTGTGTGCTAAATGGAAACTTTAATATTTATAGAAATTAAATAATTATTTCAACGAAGAATCTAAAAGCGCTGATTGGACACAATTGTAATATGTATTTTTGGGATTATGCCATACTTTTCATAAATTCCAATTTTTGTTTAGTTGGGTTTGTATCACTGGTGGCGGATCTCAAACCACTTCAAAATGATAATTACATCGATCCAATACCAGTACTCCATACCACAGCGAAGGTATCAGGTTCACGTGTCATGGCAGGTAAAATAGAAATGTTTAGAAAGATCTTTTCAAAAACGGTGTAGTCCTTCGCCGGTACTAGGCGACCCCCTCTGTTGATTTCAGTCTTAAAAAAGCTTTAGAGAATAAAAAAATAAGACGAGGAGCCTTGAGAGCTACATAGTTCTAAGTTATTTAATTTTCTTTACATATAATAAAATTGGAGCAAGCCGATGTTTGTACACTAGAGTATTTATAAAAAATACATGTTAATAGAGGCCAAAACAACAGTTTTTAGTTTTGTTGTCTGTCCATTTTTATGTTTGTTCGCGCATCACTTAAAAACTGCTACATAGAATTGAATAAAATTTTCACGGATGTATGCATAGTGAAATGTCCAAATTTTGTTTGGGATCAGTTTTAGTGGAAGAAAATATTGTATTCCCACTGTACACAGTGATAGCAGTAAAAGTTGGCTCAATTAACAGAAACACCTCGTTTAATTTAAATAAAAAAGAAACTATTTTTTCAGGCTGAAAGCCCCTAAAAGGGTACATGGGTTCTGGAAGAGGGGTGCGGCACCTGCCAGAGGAACTTAATTTTTGGGGTTGAATATCTCTAGAAGCGTTAAAGGTAGGGGTTTTAAAATTGGAATGTAGATAAACTATACCAATCCAAACAAATAAAAAAAATGGAGTGTCCCAGCTTAGAATACACCCGCGTTAAGGCTAGCCTAAGGCGAACAAAACCCACAAAGGGTAATGACGTTTAACTTTATGATTGATCTACGGATATGATGCCTTTCAATTCTCATTACCAACCTTTTTGTTCCTTACGGAAAGAGGATTTGAGATGACTTAGAAGGTTCCTCTGGTCATACCAAATGCTCCCGCGAAAGTCGGGCATGTACCGAAAAAGAGTACCAGAGCATTACGGATTCATATCCGGCGAAGGACTGTCACTTTCGACAACACTCCCACGAAAAAGGGAATTATCGAAAAAGTAGTCATGGCTCTTCCAATATAAACTTAATTTTTAAGGTTGATATCTCTAAAAAAAAACTCCAAGAAATGAACCCAAATTATTTTTTGGAGATCTACGATATCTATTTCATACTAACGAAAAAAGTGGGACTTAACAGAAATGGGGGCTTGGAATCTCACATAAAAATTAAATTTTCACGCTGCATATCATTTCATTCAAACTGAACTATTAGTACTCCATGTTTTTAAGGGAATTCTTCGAAGAATTTCAAAACTTAATGCAATCTGGAGTGATTTGAATTGGTAGGAAAAATTATTTTATTTTTAATGCAGAATTCAAAACACTTGATGCGAATATTCTTTTCTTGTATATTTATCTATATTGACAATTTGTCAAGAACACAGAATCGGGTTTTTAATCTTTCACAATTGCATTTTTGCGTACTTATTTACTCTTTGGGTGCATGGTAAAGCTTCGCGTTATCTAATATATGAAAGCCCAGTTTTATTAGCAAGCATGACATTTTCCTAAATTGTAAACTTGTCTATTGCCGGCTAGCAATTAAAATTCTAAGTGATTTAACGTTTTTCATTTCGAAAAAAAAAAACAAAATTGTTGTCTAGCCAAAATTTTTTACGAAATTTTCAGAAATTCTTTGCGTATCTTTGAAACTATAAAAGATTTTAGTGAAATATTGACAGTTTTTAATTCGTAATTTCGATGCTAAATGAAATTGTTCCTGCTTGTCTAAAATAATTTTTTAATTGCAAGCAATAAAAATGTGAGCCAATACAAAATTTATAAGCGCTCGCAATTTTGGCTGCTAACGATCAAGAAATTAAAAAGTTTTCAATTTGTTAATTTATTCACAAATCACTAAGTGGCTACGAAAAAAACGCTTATTTTACCTTTTATATGGGAAAAGAAATTATTAAAAGGAGGCATTTCATATAAAATAATAAAAAAATTTCGTTTCTTTCCTGGCAATGTTAATAATGTAATGTATGTCAAAAATAGTTAAAAGGAAACATACCTTCATATAGATATGTAAGTTTTATATTCAGCTTAACGATTATGGCATTGAAAGGGTTCGCAACTCATACCTAGGCACAATTGATATTAAAACTCGTAATGAGATTGGAAGCGAAAGTGGAGCGCATATTGATCAAAAGCGTAGTGCATACTCTTCGTGAGATAGTATTTTATGGTTTTAAAGCTTTCGACTTTTCAGCTTTTTTGATCTCTAAAAGTTCATATATTCTCATTGAAAGTGCAGTAAGCACTAACTCCTTAACACTGGCTTGACACGAATTAGTATGGCGATATTGGGCGACACTCGCAAATTATGGAATGGCAATTAAATGCTACGTAAGTCCGTTACTAAACTTCTTCTTAATTGTAGACATAGCTAAAGTCGATTTTTAACTGTGTCAAACAGAGCCTAGCGCCTCGCGGAACAGAAGAGATTTAACGTTCGATTTCATTTCATAATGGTTGGTAGGAAAGAGTTATTTTATGTGCTTCTTTCCCTTCTACAGGAGTACTACAGCAGGGGACCATAAAATGGATACTTCAATACCTGGTGCGTATTTATTAAGGGGGAGCACTTGCGACTTTTAAATATTGACAGCGCGAATGGACGCCTAAGGAAAACCCCTTCTTTATAAAACACTACGTCTTAAGAATATAACGTGAGATGTATTATCTTCCCAATTTACTAACGAAGAGCCCTGAAATAAAATACAAGTTTCAGGTTCATGTTAAGCGAATGGATGAAAACACCTAGAATGTTTGTCTATCATCCCAACCTTTTAACACCAGACATTGTCGTCAGTTATCGTTAAGAAGGCTTGCATGGCTTGAATTGCTCTCCTGTAACCACTACATATTATATCAACATTCTTTCAACTTTGATAAGCTATATCTTAATCAAATCCACTAAGCTCATTGGAATATTTGAAAAGAAAAGTGTTTACTATAAAAGCGATGCTTAAACATTTATAGCTAATGAAATCCAAACATTTAGCAAAAGTGCAAATATGTATTTATGTTTAAATTACTATGTATGCGATGTGCTATACATTCGATTAAATAGGACTTATTCATACAAATCAGTAAATTTTGGTGAGAAAAAAAAACTTTTATCCTTAATATACCAGCATTAGCACAAATAGCTGACTTCACTCAACCATGCAAAACCACCAAACAATTACCAGAAACTGTTTGTGTGGGTTGTAATGTAAGCATTGTATACATATGGACATACGCCTATGTACATTAGACTGGGCCAGCATTTTTTTTGATGTGTATGGGCAAAGTTACGCGTAACAAAATGCGACATGTGACTTTGTTCTATGCATATTTGAGTTTTAAGTGAGGTTTAGCTTAGTGTACTTTTATAGAAATTCTTACTCTACTGTTTGCTGATATGTGACGCTCTCCAAATGTGTGTGCGTGTGCTTTGGTGGGATTGATTATATTAACATTGTTTGACTTTGTGTTGTTGTTATTCGGTTATCAAACGAGGAATGCTCTCAATCGACAAACAGACAAATATAATATAAACAAATGAAAATAAACTAAAATAAAATAAGGTGAAATAAAATAAAACAAAATAAAATAAGACAAAATAAAATAAAATAAGATAAAATAAAATAAAATAAAATAAAATAAAATAAAATAAAATAAAACAAAGTAATATAAATTCAATTTACGGCCTGTTCAGGACTATAGTCATGGATACCTAAAATTAAGTTAAATATAATAAAACAAAATAAAATAACCGAGACGGAAAATAATGAGTATTTTACTCAAGAATGATAATAAAACTCAAAGTGTCATATATCCTCGACTCTACCGAATTTCGCTTTTAAATTTAAACGAACTGTCTGATCCCAAAAATGAGTTTTTGAAAATGGTGGAAAATAGGTATAGGAGGTTTGTTAGTTAATATTTTTATTATTTTTCAGAATGCCACAATAATATATTTTCGGCCCAGTCTAATGTAATATACTTAAATAAAATTGAATTAGTACAAGTACTACCACTAGAGTAGTAACAGATTGCTAAGAAGTTATGCAAAAATTTAGTTTGATTTTCAATTATTTAAGGACATTTTGTCCACAACGTTTTTAGTGGTCTCTCTCTCTATGGCGCGATATACAACAGGTATATCATCATAAACCTCCTAAGATATTTTTGCGCCAAGCTTCTCGTCCAATTTGTGGTGTGCCGATTTGAATTTGCCCTACAAATTGGTGGGACCTACAGTTTTTTGCCGACTCCGAACGGCATCTACAAAGGAGACGAATTTTTTGCTGAGAAGCCTGTCATGGCAGAAATACACTCGGAGAGTTTGCCATGGACCTTCGGTGTGGTAGGCCGGCAACACTACCTTCACACCACGGCGGCCGCTTTAGTGGTCAGTAAGGACTTAATTTTCAAGGAAACAAAACCTTGTCATAATAATAGTTCTATTCATCTGCCATATTTTCTTGAATAAAATTATAAGTTTCGTGATTTATTTTGTTTTGTTGAGTTTCCGATAGGGTTGATGTATATTGGAATGATTTTCCGTCATCCCTTGTCAAATTTGGTTTTGTAACTAACCGGTTTCGGCGTTCCGCCATTCTCAGTGTTAAGTTTCTGTCAACGTGGCCGCTCTATAAATTTGTTAGATATAGTAAAATTTGATATTGGAAATAAAATATTCTTTTCGATTTTATTGCGGATTTTGTTGTTCTCCGATAACCCAACATACACTCAGCATAAATTTCTTTTACATACGCCAACGAATATTATCACGAACATCATTAGAAATTCAGATATGAAATGTGAAATATGTTAGCACATAATAACATGATTGCTAATTGTATTAAAACCAAACAATTAAAGAGAGCAAACCAATTACACATAACTTACAGTGGTCTCCAAAAGTCTACGCACTGACATTTTTCTAAAATAATTATTTTTAATGCAGCGCTTTCGTGTTTATTTATCATACACATGTTATCAAAGATATCAAGAGTTATTGAGATGTAAATCTAAGACGTTTAAAAATGGCAGTGAATTTTTTTTTTGTGGTTTACTCAACATATGATAAATTGGCTAACGGCATAGTCGATAATGCCAGATCAAATGGAAAAAATAGTTTATGTGAGATATATGTACTAGCAAAATTATAATAAACCACATGGCTGGGAGCTAAATTCAAGCGTCAACTTATCGTTTCGTTATTTGAAATTTTCCTTTATCTTCACAGCTCCGTTATTTTCACATATTTTCAATATTCCGTTTTTTTCCTTTCACAAACTCAAGTTTTTTTTGTTTTCACATTAATGGTAATTGTTTCTATTCTCGTGGTTCCTTTGTGGGGAGAACAAAAGCTGTACTTCATACTAGCTCAAGTAAGCATTGGACTTCCCAAGTTGACGAAAAAGGCGTGCAAGAGCTGACCAAGTCCGTTTCTGAGGTCCAACCAACACCAAGTCTATTTATAAAGATTGGTTGGACCTTTCAACCTTTCACGCCCTTTTCCGCCAACACTAAAAACGGAACTGGTGGCAGTGAAATTAATGTTGTTGACGTTAATTCGTATGCCAAAAGGTCATTGACACTAATTTCATTGACATTATTACACGTCACCCTATTTAGCAATATTTTTCCGTCTTCTTAGACACTTCATCCAAAGGCCATAGGGCCACAGTAGTATAACACTGTACGGACAAACTACATGGTCCCATTCATGCGCCTCGAGGGGTCTTCAAGTTACAATAGAGGTGGATGGTTGGCTTAAGTGTGCGGAAATGCTGGCTATCATACACGTGTGCACCGTTAGTTCTAAATCTAGGCCATAGGCGTGTCAATTTTTACTTATAAAGACAGGCGGCTATTAAGGTAGTTATCAAGCACACCACAACAAATAAGGGGCTGATTATATCAGACACTTTGCGTAGCAGTCACTCACATTCAACTTCACCCGCATATAATACCAAACGAATCCATATGGCAACTCTCTTTTATGGGCAGTCACTGAAGGTAATGAAAGTCATTGTGTAGTAAGAAAAAGTGACTAGTTGCATAGCGTTACGTTTTACGTAATGAACCCTTAAGGTGTGCTAAAATATTACTGAATAACTGCTCCCGTAGCGTAGAACTTATGCAGAACGCTAGTATAATGCTTTGTGGCGTTTATCTTGTTGCCACAATGCGTATCATTTTCAGACGGTTTTAATCAGAAATTTGTGAACATACATAAACCAAATTTTGTTGACAGAAATCGATGAGAATGCGTTGTTGTGAAAAAGTGAAACAAGGCACATTTCGTATATACTAACGTGTTTGTCGATTATATGTTTCAACGAGTATGTTTTGTTTTGTAAATTGGGACAAGCAAATCCTAAGTACTTTGCAAATGAAACGAACACCTACTTTAGATACAATTATCTGAACTAAACCAAATACATTCGTAGAGTAAGTTAGGGTATTGTGATATAGGCATACCATTTTCGGCTGCTACTCAACATTTTATTAAGTATACAGGTAGAAAATCATACGATTCGATAGATTCCAGTATTGCGAATCACATTCCAAAACGGGGTCAATTTATTTTAAGTATTCCGGAAGATATTTATTCAAACCCATCAAAAGTCAAAAAAGCCGTTGTGTTAACCCCCTATTAATGTGATATACTATACCACATACTTGGCTCTCCTATGAAAGATGTATAAACCGCATGAAATAATCCAGCCACATTGCAGATATGGTAACTTGCATCCATTCAGATATGTCACAAGCCGATTTGCAACCAGGAAGAGCTGATCTTATGCACCCAATTTGCTTTTCTGTTGTAGCTAACATTTTCGGATGCTTACTTGGCGTGATAGACACCCCTATGTCATCAACGTCCCAAATCCTAGTTGGAGGAAATTTATACTTTTCATACTCCTGTTCCACATTGAACTACTTATACCATATCACATTACCCAAACTAGAGCTATAAAGGAACGAACAATTTTTTCACCAAAACTAATTTAAAAATATTAAGTAATCACTTGAAATATTAGTGCCTATATTTACCAAAAACGAAAATAAAATATAAGAAGTTGACAACCTGAACACTTCGTTATTATCCTTGTTTAAAGAGTGTTCTAAATTATTGACGACCGCACGATGGCAAATGTTTTTTCACACTGATAGCAACCTAGTTGACCAGCCGTTGCCTTGCAGTAGCGGTTTTTGGCCATTACCATTATAGTAAAGAAGATATTCTTGCTCAGACATGAATAATTTAGGAAATACGCAGGTATATCACTTTACCAACCCTAACTTACTCTATAGGCACAGTTGTGTTCAATAAAATAGTAGTGAAATTAAATTGGATATCGTTGGACGAAATAAACAGAAGCTGTGTTTTTAATAATTTTCATTTAAAATATAGCGAATTCCATAACAGCAACCATATAAAAGGAAATTTAAAAGTTTACAGAAAGTTCGGAAAAGTTAATTAAACTTTTAAAAATTTAAATAATTTTTTAGTACGCAGTTTTATAGCTCATTCAATTTTAGATAACCAAATGTAAGTTAGAAGTACGTCAAAATTTTTCCTGAATTTTTAGCATTTTTTTTGTCAAGATGTTTGATATTTTTTTCTATCCAAAATTAATTTTTATTCATGCGTTGTATAGAAGAAATCACTAAACAGCAATGACGAAAAAAACTCTGAAAATTCAGGGAAATTTTTTAGCGAGTTCTAACTTGCACAATGTCATACTAAAATTGATTGGTCTATAAAACAGCGCACTTAACAATTTTCTAGAAATTCTGCCAAAAAATTTTAAGATTTTGGTGTCCATTTTTTAAAGTTTAATTAACTTTCCTGAACTTTGTTCAAAGTTTAAAATTTCTTCTTAAGTGGTTTCTGTTATGGAGTTCGCTATATTTTAAATGAAAATGATGAAAATCATAGCTTCTTTTGATTTAGTCGAACGATAACCATTTTAATTTCACTACTATTATATTAAACACATCTGTATATAACAAATGCACTAGTATGTTCACTAACTCTGAAGGGACCTAGAGCTAAATCACGACAGTTTCAGTTCAAGCTGAATACTTAAGCAGTGTTTTCAACTGTTTTTTTTTTATATGATAAATGCCAACCAATGCATTACTTCTCCTTTCGTTTTTATCCGGTTCCCGTTCGTACAGTTCGAAGATAGCTTAGTTTTGACTAGGTCGCTATCTGTTTCATTTAGGTGGTGTAGGCATAGTTCTGGTTGTGAATCACTTATTATTGATATTTCAAGGTGCTAGCGACTTTGCCAACGGTACAGAACAATATACGAGTTGTATAGCTTCAAAACAGTCTTTATAGGTGGTTTTCAGTATTGCGAGTTAATTTCAGTTGCTCTAAATACTCCTATTAAATTTGAGTCAATTAGTTTTCAAGGAAAAAGCAAATATGACGACAACATTATAATAAGATTATTTGGTAGCTCTAGCTCATAACCCTGCCTAGATATTTTTCTTGAAATATATTAAATGGCAACACTTTCAAATTTTAAATTGTTCAAAACTCTTTTGCTTTCTCTTCATCTGTTCCTCTATTTTCATGTCTTCTCAGTTTTCTTCCTCTGCTTTTTTCTATCTCAAATCCTCTTACTTTTTGATACAGATGAGTACTTAGGACATCCTAAAAAGAGTGCAAGCACACATATACGAGTACACAGAGACTCAAGCCAAACATCGATTATGAATAAATCGATTATAAGAATTACACATTTTAAATTGATTTTTGAAAATCCTCCCATCTTTGCGACGGATAAAAAATGGCTGAAACAATTTAAGCACCATAATCAGTTTTAAGACTTAAACATTTTTATATTTTTTGGATTGGTAAAATCTGTGAACGTCCATGAGGCTGTTGTTTAAACTTTTTATCTTCAGTGACTTTCACTTGATTCAAACCATCATAATATATTTTTACAAATATATAAGAAATCGATACTTTCTTAAAATATCGATTTCTCTTTCAATCAAAAAATCGATTGTTGAGTAATCGCTTTATAGACTCCAGGTCAAATCGTTAGTGGGGACTGCCCCCGATGCGTTATATTTTCCAGGGGCCCCCGATAATGATTCTTTTTTGAAAAAAATCAAAGGCTTCCCAGTATCGGAGGATAGTTTAAAGTATATGAACGTGCATGTCTCGTCCTGCTCAACTGAAATCTGCATTAATTGAATGCAAATTTGAGCGAAACTTATATAAATTACATCTAATCTTTTTTGATTTTTATTTTTTTGATCAGAAATAATCATAATTTTTTGAGTTTAACTTTTTTTGCTCAAAAATAAAACTCAAACATAGCAAAGTAAAATTTACTCCTTGAGCGGTATTTTATCCTTCAAGAATAAAATTTAAATTTAAAGTTTAAATTCACAAGTTGAAAAACTTTAAACGTTTTTTTGCATGCCAACCTATGTACATATACATATGCATGTGTCTATAAATATGTTTTAATTATCGAGTACATATGTTGATGAGATTATACCAACCAATATTTATGATCAAAAACTTGCCAAAAAGGCGCAGCGGCTTTTTGAGTTTTTCGATCCGAGAAAAAAAATGAAAACTCAAAGTTAAATTTTTATTCTTGAAGATAAAATATCGTTCAAGGAATAAGTATTATTTTGTCAAAAAAATAAAACTCAAAAAATAAACATTATGCTTAATCAAAAAAATAAAACTTGAAGATACCCATTATTGTTGATTTTTATTAAATAATGATCAAATAGCGAATTTTATAATAAAACTCATAACAGTTACGGTCCCTGATATTTTCTTTAGTTCCGAATTAGGTAGACATTTTACAGTTCGAATACACCATATTGTTTAACTGGGGTACCCCTACTTACAGTCGAACTAGTTCCTAGTTGAAACTAGTACTCTTGTTTAGAATTAGAAGTCGTTATTGGAGCTTCGTAATGCTGGACATTGCATTGTGAGCCACAAAAATCACTTTGAAATTTTATGCACAATTAAAGATTCCTAGAATGGTAACTCAAACAAACTAGTTCCTTTTGGCCACTACAATTACGTTTCTAAACTAGCCGCACTGGTTATTAATTTACCTGCAGGTTATCTACTATAATCCTGAGTGATATGTGTGAACATGCATTTGTTGCCATTAACTCGATGCATTTGCATCAAAAATGATGTTGGTTACGAAAATTCAATTTAATTTGGTAAAATCATTTGTTTGCATCTCTCCAATAAAACTCACAGTTCATTCGTTCGCTTTTTGGCCTAGAGAGGTTATGGACGAATAAGTGTGTATGGAATTTTGTATTCATTCAATGATTGTCTTTATGCTGTTTTCCCCCATTTGGTTTGATTTATGCAAATGGAATTGAGTTAAATGCAAGCCGCATGTGGACAACCACTAATAATACCAAAAAAAAAAAAACAAAAACAACGAAGAGAAAGAAATAGTAAAGGGGAATGTAAAGCGCCTGCGGGAAGTCTCACTAAGTCGTCGTATTTAAAACACTGTTGTGGGTTTAACATCAAATGATTGCTATGCTGTATAAGTTAGAGGGAAAGCTGGACCCTTACTCTGTAGTTCTATTCGAAAGAAAATTTGTTCACTTTCGAGTGATTCGTACTCTGTAAAAAATTTCAAGTAGAACCCAATCGTTATTGGAGTTCCATTTGATTCAACCCGCTTTCTATTGTTGAAAATTTTGTACTCCCTACTTCAAAAACATATGTCAAAATGGTTAAAAGTTAGAAAATTCTATTCGGCAAGAATTTAGCAAATAAAAAAATAATTGAAGAATGTTAGGTAAAAAATTAGAAAAAATTTTTTTTTTGTGATTAGAAATATTTTAAAATCAAAAAAAAAAAATTATTTTATTTAAGACAAATAAAATTTAAAATTAAGTGCCCATATTTGAACCTGCTAACACACAGGTGATAGTCGAGATGCCTAAATTTACCTTAAAAAATGAATTTTGTTTGAAAACTTTTTTTAATTCTTAAGTTTGAGTTGCCACATGAAAGAGCTTGGCCTCAAAATGAGAAATTTATTATGGGATCTATCAGCTATTCCGACTGAACTGCCGACGCAATAAATGTCATAGATCATAAGAGAATTCAATCTATTTAATCGGAATTTGGCAGTAAATTTCGATATAGTCGACATTCCACCGAAATAGCTGATATAGTTTTTATAAAATTTAAATTTTAAGTCTTTTAGCTTTTAATTTTCTTACATGAGATTTTATATAAAAAGCGATTACTTTGAGCTCCTAACTCTATTGTTCTTTTTCAAATATTTATTTCAAGTTAATGTGCAATTCATCTTCATACATCTTATAACTTTAATGTTTGTATATTCAGAGCATATCGAAAACGGCTCGCCCGATTTTTATTTAGTATGTAGTTAGTGTACTACATTCTAAGAATGGTGTTGCCACATAGTGATTCTGAATTTTTTTAAATGAATGGGTATCTAACGAAAGGTCGTTTTCGGCGTAAATAAAACATTTCTAAGTAGGGCTGCCACTTGTTGTTGCCACTTGAGCTTATTATATATATTTTTTTTTTATGGTGACTACTAAACGAAAGATGTAGGCATGGAAATTAAAGCAACTTCAGTGGTCTGGTAGCAACCAAAAGCCGTCTCCATGTAATGGTGTTGAGATATAAACCATGCTCGACAAATATACAAACACACACATTTATCCATGTGTTTTGTATTTGGTAATGGGTGTACTGTCAAAATTAGAGCAATAAGTAGAAATCAGCTGGTCTAATGACACGACCTATTAGTTGGACCATCTATATCATTTAGCTAGTGTACGTTAAACAGTAAAAAAGTATTGTTATTTGAAAAATTGATAAATTGGCGATATTTAAAAAAAAGTGAGGAAACAAAGCTGTTCGCTGACAGCCATTCTAAATACAATAAACAAACAACAACTCATTTATAATGTTGCTACGTAACTTAGTTGTAACTAAAGGTCTATGTAATGGAGTAAGACTTACTGTGATATGCCTTTGTAATAATATAATAAAAGCTAAAATTGTTGCCGGTGAACAATCCGGCAAAGTTAGAGTGTACCATGAATCGGCATCAATTTTTAGTGAAGCCATCATTTGCCATGACTGTGCACAAAGCTGAGTGCCCAACTTTTGGGTTTGTTGGAGTGGAGCTAAGTTTATCGGTGTTCCTGCATGGTATGTTATATGTGGCCATTTAAAGACTTGAGCCACCAACTACCTTAAAGAAAATATTTCCAAAAGGAAAATCAGAGACTAACTAGGAGCATGGCAGGGAAGGAAGTGTTGGCTGGGATTTCATGTTTTAAATATAAAAATTTATGGATAATTATACCTTAAAAAATACTGCAGAAATTAAAAATGTTTGGCCTGTATATCGAACACTTATTGACAAATATACGCATGTGACCCTATTCTTTCTCGGTTTTACTTTTTTTACAAAATTCGAGAGCCCTAACCATACAGTGCAGCATGAAATCTATTAAAGACTTTTTGAAAATATAGGGAAAACTTTTTCAGCAGCCGCCAAGGTGTAATAATGTGTTTTAAAGCTTTGTTACCAATCTTGTTCCGACAAATGATTAATATATTACAAAATGGCGGCGTCGTACCAAATTTCAGCCAGATAACTTTAAAACTGAGGGACTAATTTTCGTTCAAACAGAGAGACCGACAGACGGACGGACATGGCTATGTCGACTCGCTCATATCCCTTATCATTACTATATAACTTATTGGTGGGTCTATCTCTTCTTCTTCTTCTCATACTTACAAACATCGGACCAAAGTTATAATACCATTTCATGGTCATGAAAGGTTTAACAAGTCGATGTGCTATGTTAACATGACTGCGTATGAAAACTAGAAGATTACAATCGAAGCCATATCTTGAGGCTTCTCTCTACTCATGTTTTGAGCATTTTACACTATCCCCCTGCTTTCCGAACACTTGCTCTCCTTAATACCATAATAATTTATCATGATATACCTTCGAGAGTTGAAGGCTTCTTTTCCAATTTGTGGTGTGCTGAATCTAAATTTTCCTTAAAAATTTACTCCGAACTGTATCTGCTAAGCCAAATAAATTTTTGAGAAGCTTTATAGCAAAAAAACCTTTGAAGGGTCTTCGAACAACGGTTTTTTCAAAATATTTTGAGTTTAGTAGCTCAGCTCAGTAAAAATATAGCACAGGGACATCTTTTTGGAAGAAACTTTCTCCAAGCAATTTTGATGCTACCTTTTCCGGTACTTGCAACTGCGATATATCGGCGTGGTAGGACATCGTACATTCATAATACGACGGGCACATCCAATTAAATTGCTGAAAAAATCGGTGCCAAAATATTTACTGTCCTGAGAGTTGATTACCAAAAGCAAAACGAGTTCTTTGCTTACCACGCCGCGTCTCTGGACTCTCCATAGCCTTGATATGGCTTGTTTCAACTTTCGTTATTCCACTGTGACCGCAGCCAAAATTATAAATCGCTGACCTTTTAATATTCGTGCCTTCAGAGGAAGACCTTGCCACACATGTTAAAAAATTGCAAGAAATCTCTCAAATTATGATCAATTTGACATAAGCAGCTACCATATTTCATCATTTCAGCAACATCTGTCAATGAATTGTGTGCTAAGTAAAACGAGGTTAAGAAAGTCCCACAACAGCCGGTTCTATCGTACCGTAATGACCCGGGTTTTTTTTACCCGGCCAAGGGCTGTTACTTCAGTGTAACCCTGTCTAATCAGTGCGTAAGTGTAAGAAAGTCCTCCGGTCTTTCTGAGAACGCCGACTGGTTCGGACATAAAAAGTTAATTAATTTCTCCTTGGAACTTGTTGAATGAAAAAAGAAAAAAATTAAAAGCTCAAAACTGATATAAAGCGCATGATCTCCTGAGGCTAATCTCAGATGCAACCCGAACAAACACACATCACAAGTAAGCATCGAAGTAAATTTTAATTCAGGCGTACACACTCAAGCATTTTGCTTTATTGTTGAGATACTCGTACTTTCGTTTACAGACATTTCATTTGTATTCATTCAAACGAAAGCTGGTTAAATAGCCATTGCTTCACACTCTTGGATAATTTCAATTCAAAACCAAAATAATACAAGGATGCCTACATACATATTGACATACATCCGCACATACATCCTTTCATATCAAATCGTAAGTACTTGCTGATGTGCGTCTAGGGATTTTGCACAAATAGCTCTCAATGGAATTGTTTGTTGTTGCTGTTGCTGCTATTGTTTTGTGGCATAAAATGTTTCAGCGAATTAAAGGCAAATTAACTAAACTCCAATATACATGACTATCGACACGTCCAGCTCGTTGCCTGCTCGCACTCAACAATACCGATGAATATATAACTAACGTCGCAGGGAAACAACAAAACGGTCAAAAAAAATACTAGTTACAGCTGGAATTTTCTGACTAATCTCATACTGGGGCCAAAGAAGAACAAATATGTACCAAAAGAGATTGTAACTTTTGAAGAATACTGGAGTACTCAGAGTTGGAAAAATCTCAATAGAATTTTTAAATTTCCAGCACCAGAGATCGAACTTGCGGCCTCTCCCAATTACGTCGAGCATATATCCACCACGACGCACACAAGGTATATTAACTTTAGTCGCCTAACGGTGGTATGTAACGGCATAAACGGATCGAGATAGATATTGACTTATATATAATAAAATGTTCAGGACGAAAAGAGAAATTTATTAAGCCATGTCCGTCCGTCTGTTACCACGATAACTTGAGTAAATTTTGATATATCTCAATGAAATTTGGTATGCAGGTTCTTTGGCACTCATCTCCGAGCGCTATTTGAAATGGGGAAAATCGGATGATAGCCACGCCCACTTTTATTATATAGAATATTTTCGAAAATACAAAAGAAGTGATTATTCAGTACATAATACACTTACAAGAATAAAATTGGGTGTGTACATTAACTTTAAGGCAAAAAATAAATTTTTCAAAAAATTTTTGAAAATGAAAATGGCACCGCCCACTTTTGATTAAGTCAAATTTAGAAATAATATTAATCATAAATCAAAAACCGTTCAAGATATCGAAACGAGATTTAGCACACATATTTATATTAATAGAAGGAATGTTTCGGAAAAAAGTGGGCGAAATCGGTTAAGGTCCACGCCCACTTCTCTACGAAAGATTTTGAAGAGGATCATTTGTGTACAAAAGCTTGATGATATGATATCATTTTTATTTCACTTTCAAGGTGTCCGTGAACGAAGAAAGTCGAAAAATATAAATTTTTGCAAATGGGCGTGGCCCCGCCCTGTTTATAGTGCATTATTCCACAAAACTTTTCATGCTATAACTGCGGCAAAAATTGATTTATGGAAACGACATTTGGCGAAAATGTTGCATATATAAAGGTAAATGTTTGTTATAAAAAGGGGCGAAATCGGTCAACTGCCACCCCCAGTTTTTTAACATAGTTCTGAAAAATTTGTTTGTAAAATGTAAAACGCGATACTTCTCCAGCCATGCAAGCTATATAAATAAGATCTTGCACACATAATAAGCTTTTTAACCAAAACTCGATCGCAAAAAAGTTGTGCGGAAGTAGGAGTGGCGCCGCTCACTTTTCAGCATAAAAATTCTGCTATTTTCAAAGACCATTGCTTGTAGTTTCAACAAAATATTTCAATCAGAATTGATTAGCTGCTTCTCAATAATATGTAGTATATTCCTCCCAAAAATTAGGCAAATCGAATAACACACAAGTAAAATATCCGGCCAAGTTACTAATACCCCACTGCAATAGGGAAGTTATATATCTTTTTGATTTTCATTCATTTAATGAACATGCAATGTTTGTAAGTATGAGAAGAAGAAGAGATGGGCCCATCAATATGGAAACTGGAATAATAAGGACGATGAGCTGAGTCTGTTTATTTGAACGCAAATTGTGGTTAGCAGTTGTTGGTAGGGAAGCTTTTTATATACAAATAAATTAATGCCAGCCGCCATGGTGTGGCGTTAGTTCGAGCCCTGGAACAGGTAACATCAAAAGTGGTTTGAAAAAGCTTTTTAAAATGGCGTCGCCACTCGGCAGTGGTTTGACAAACTCTCCGATTGTCTTTCTTCTATGGAAGGCTTCTCAGGAAAAAAATCATCACCTTTGTAGATGCCTTTCGAAGTCGGAAAAAATTCAAAAGGGCACACCACAAATTGGAAGGGAAGCTCGGCGCAAAAATATCTCAGGAGGTTTATGATGATAATACCAACTGAAAAGTATTAAAATAGACCTGCATAAATTGGTATGCCATAATAGATCACTACTAGGTATATAATGTTCGGTTCCACCCGAACTTAGAACTCCTTACTTGTTTTCACTTAACAATGATCACTAAAATAGGTCTATTTTAAACTAGTCTAAGAGTGGAATTTGTCTATCTGACAGCACCATATTAAAAATGCCAGTTGGTAGGTAGGCTTGGTGTTCAAACTAGCTTAGAAGTAGTTTGTAACTAGTTAATGTGACTGCAGGAAACTCACAAATGTATGTATATAAATAGGCCCGTAAAAATGTACGCATGTAGCTATGTCCGCTTACACAATGTTGAGTATCATTGTTAACAGAAGTTTGTTGGCCAATTGGCTGAACGATGGACGACACATTGAATCAACAACGCAGGGTTTTCATGGGCATAATCAAAGTCAGTACACTCGTAGCTATCCCTGAGGATAATTTTTGTGCTGTAGATATACTTATGTATGTTGTTTGTTTTTGCGTCAGTACAGTTGCGTTTTGGTAATAATTGAAACAAGTCAGGTTTTGCTATGATTTTTGTGAGGGAAAGCAAGAATTTTCGAAAAAATGGTTTTACTTGAAACTTTGAAAGTGCAATACATGGAAGCCTTACGGATGAACGGAATGGTTCCCAAAATAGTTCTGAAAATGCCCAGAAATGATCCAGAAGCAATCCCGAGATGGTGCCGGAAAAGTCCCGAAGTAGTTCCAAACGGATCCTAAAAAGGCGAATTGGAAAATTTGCGCTGAATCCTGTTAGTATGCCTTGTGTGTATTAGTGTATAATAGAGATGGTACACAACATTTAAGAAGTTATTTCGTGTGATATTTGTAGAGCATGGTGTGTTTGCCATACAAAAATATTAAAAGTCCCATTATATAGAAAATATATACGTGAAGTTATGGTACACGTTAATTCCATAGATTATTTCTAACATTTTTATCGATTATATTTATGTCCATGCATGTTAGTAAGTGATGCAACAAAAATATTTCTAAATATGAGCTTTTATTTAAGTAATATAATTAAAATAAAGTAATGAGTCACTTTGGCCACGGTAGGTTTTTTGGGGTTAAAAGATTTATAAGACAAATTAAACCATCGATATTTTGTGATAGTTTTAGAGTAACATTAAAATGTCTTAAAAGTTTTTTTATAAGGAAAAAAAAACAGATAAGATAATAAAATTTGATTAGTGACTTATTCATTTTTTATCGATTTTTTCTTAAACATACGAGTATATCGATTATCAGCCCATACAATTTTTACATTTTTGTCCAAATATTTAAAAAAATTTAACATTTATGTAAATAATATAATTCAATTAAAAATGAAGTCATGTAACCTCGTATGTATTAGTGTTTATTAATCTGTGAGTTGGACTTAAGGCTTAAGAGCTCTGCCATTACGTGCTATGCAGGCTAAACATAATAAAATAATGAACATCTCTAAGCTTGATTTGATGAGGACCTAGCCATCATCAGCACTTCAACGACTCTCTTATTACTTTTTGACACAGAATTCTAGATGGAATACTGTAATTCACTCAGAGAATACTAAGTGCCAATATGTTTGGGACTTTAGTATTTCATTGGCGTGGCATTAGATTCCTCCCTTAATGAAGTACGCTCTTGACGCTCTTTGATCTGACTATGTGTTATTAGACTTAACAACTCTCTCCATACTCATTTTATTGTATTTTTCAAATAGATGATGGCATAAGGACAGTTACTCATTAAGTAAATCCTGAAAATTGTCAAAATTCATATTCCTGAGAAATATATGTTAGAATGTATGCTATATGCTTTACGTTAGCATTAGAGTTTGTACGTAAACAAAAAAATTTGTTAATTTAAAAAATAAAATTTTAAATAATCGACTAGAGTTTTAAATAAATGAAAAAAAATGTAAATAATAATTTTATTATTATTATTTTATTTATAATTTAATAAATCTTTTTATTCCATAATGGTAAGAAAACTTCAAAAAATTACTAAGTGTTGCTTTTTTCAATCTTTTTAATTCTAATAATAATTGTTTTTTTATTATTTTAATTTGGCTTAAATTACAAAATTAATAAAATCAGTTTTTCCACTTTTGACTTTCCATTGGCTTCCGACGGAACATCCTACATATTTTAGAACGCTGATTAAATATTTTTTTTTTCTTTTAGACCTACAATTATGTATTTAAAAATGGGGGGAACTACCTCGAAATGTGGAGTATACACATGTAGCTTAAATATATATATTTTAGAATTGAATTATAGTTCCATAAAAAAAAAAATTAAAAATTCTACAACTTGCTATAGTATTTTGTTTTTGCAACCTGCCCGAAATTTCAGTTCCGTGCTGTCCAATCACATCAAGGATGAAAATGTTTGAAAAAGGGGTTTCAATTGAAAAACAAGCTTACGGCAAAAGATTGCTATTATTACTATAATTCTGAGGGACACTTAACCCCATAAGACCCCTCATGAAATCTGCGAATAGGACACTTTTTAGAAAGTGGAAATAAAATAACATTTAGGTGATCGCTGTTAAAATGTTATAAAATGTGAAGTGAAAATTTTGTACATAATACTTTATAGACCATAGAGCATAATTTGATCCCTGCAAATATGCCACACAGTTTTTTTTATCAGATTACTAAGATTTTTTAAGTTATTTACCGTACCGCTCATCAATATGTAAAAATCTGGCTAAACAGTGAGTAGAGTGACCCAAAAAACGTTTATATAGAATTGGGAGATATTGTTCGTAAATTATCCCGGCTGCATACTTTTAGGCGCTGTATTTTTCCATACCAATTAAAGCGAGAAAATATCTGGTGTTGTTGGAATCCGATATAAAACCCTGCAAAAACTGCGATTAGATTAGGATTCATTCGGGGATGAGTTGCAAAGGAGACTGCGACTATTGTCATTCCCAATCACCTTGTATCGACTGAACATTTGTTTGAACATGTCCTATTGAGAAACCAATTGGGCCTATTTATACAGGAACGGGTACGAAAGGACTGATCCATATCTACCTAAACGGCTACTAGTTATTAACTCTTTTGAGTATGCTACACAAAAAAAACTTGAATTATAGCCCTTTGTGGATGAAAGTTATTAGAGATTAGAAATTAATAATTAAATTTTTTACAGGAAAATTACAGAAAGTTATTAGCCCATAATTGGTAGCGTAACTGATTTGACATACACACAACTGACACAGCCACCAGCATCATCCGTTCGCGGTAAAAAATTTAACTAAGGAAAAATACGAAAAGTGGTGTTATCCGTTAGGTTCTGTGTAGAAAGTTTACATATGAAAGCCAAGGCAGTTATATCTTTCGACGAATATTCTAATGGAAAATTCTAACTCTCTAGCGACTATGAAATACCTCGCCACTCGGACTGTACAACAGAGCGAGCTGTCTTGACAGAGGTAAAAGGTTAATATGTTCCAGAAAATTGCTCATCGCAGATAACAGTTATAATTCAAAAAAGAACAAAAGTAAGCTTACGAAGTGGAAGGGAAATTCGAATAGAAACAGAAACTAGTACCAGCTCAAAATTGAAACAGAATTCCTCACTGTGTGCCACTTATTCTCTAGGTTGCTACACCCTCCAACTCTACCAAACACAAACCGACAAAATGTTACGTTGTCCTTTGGCAAAACTGGTTCCGTATTTGCACATACTTATGACGGATGCTGCTTATTTCGGAGTATTTCCCTGCAGTTGTTCCTTCTAAGGCACGTTTGCCAATTTTAGTCAAACTAGATTTAAGCAAAGGTATCCATAAACATGAATGTAAATATGTATGGATTACTTTAGTTACACATTTGTTTGTTTATGTTTTGCATTAGTGCTATTGGTTAAAAAAAAAAATTTAAGAAAACGAATTGAATCTTTGATTTGGTTTGATTAATTTTCTGTTTACATATTCTAGTCGAATGGGTTTTCGTATTTATTGTTCAACTTAAGGCGCGTTTATACTTATATATACATATGTTTAATACCCCTTTCCGCCCAACAACAATCGTTCATGCATGCATATACACTTGTATACATATTGCAACAAATATATACTTATATGAGAGTAAATTCATGCATATGTAAGTGTGCTTTGGGCATTAACTTAACATATTTCAATGGCTACTTTTCCCTTAACGAAAATTCTATTTATTCAAGCAAAACTTTTGCGCAAAAAGTTGGTTTTCATTATACGAGTATGTGCATATGTAAAGATGTATAGATTATGTATATAGACGTGTAGAGTATGCGTGGTTTTGTATGTTCATTTGCCTTGGGCATTGCTGTTGTAAGTTCATAGGAGCAACATTTTCGATCTGATAAACATTTGTTGATGAAAGCTAAAATTGAAAGTTTATTTGTTCATACATATATATGTATATATTGGGCTGGAAAAAAAAAATTGTGTAAATTATACTGCCAAAAAATAATGTAAAAGCTTCAGGCCTTCATATTTATTTTTATAGGTCTATCACTGCTGGTTTAGACTTTTTAGGCTTGTTAACATTTTTGCTTTTTACCTTTAAAAGAATTGAAGTAAAAAATTAAGCGGCATAAAGTTTTGTAAAAAAATTGCATTCTCCACAAAAAATATGCAAATAAAAATTTTTGTTAGGTGAGCCTTTGCAGAGTAATTAAGCTTTTAACATTGGTATAATTTTTTGATATCACTTTTTTACTCTGGAAATTTTTAAAAAAAGCTAAAATCAATGTAAAAAAAAAAAAACACAAATTTCGACTAAAATTTTTATGGATAACTTTTTTGCCATTCTGAAAAAAAAAGATATCAAAATAGTTTTCAAACAAAAATTAAATTTTTTTGGGCCTGGTCTAATGTACACAAATATGTAAGTATCTTGGGGGTCATTTAATGTGCATCGTAATATAGTGTCTACATTAAATATACCAATCAGCATTACACTTTGATTGATTTCTAGTTAATTCTATTTGGCTTAAACGTGTGTGATTTTAGGGAAATTTATTTGTGACTTCTACTTAGTTATTGAATTTGTTATTATTCAGTACTTGGGCACAAATGCCCTACATTTGCCATTAACAACTCATAATAAAGGGTTAATTTACAGTATAAAAAAAAAAATAAATTTTTATTCAATAAAAAAAAAATTGTTGCTGGGAAGGTCGAAACTTCGAGTGGAAAAGGGCAAAAAGCGAACGAGGATATTGAAGATGGGAAGTGGAAGCTGTTAGAGATGGTAGAGCGAGCAAAATAACAGGAAAGGTGAGTGCGCAAAATTTTTAAATTAAAGGCAGGACAACGTTCTCTACTGAAAACTATACTTTGGATAGAATCACAACGCCTTCATATGATTAACTGAACTAAAAAAGTTCAGAGCAATGAACTATCTGTCCCTAACGATAAAGATTTTAAAATTCACATTTATGGGAACCAACTGCCATGGACACCATAATACATTGTACGTGAAACCATTCACAATAGCACAAAAAATCAGCATTGAGGCAATTAGTGGACATACTCCAAAGAACGCCTCTCACACAGGAGGCATAAAGGTGAGAACTTAACACAGTATATAATATAACCACAAATAATGTGTACAAAAAAGTATGGAGGATAAGCTCCGAAGAAACCAAGGATCACAAATAGGAACAACGTAGAGAAAAACTCAATGAATTGGCAAACTTTTTCGAAAACCATAATATTAACACAGCATTCAAAATAACAAATAGAGCGTAAAACATAAATTAAGAACTCGGAGAACCCGTTTAACAGACACGGACAAGCTTAGCTGAGAATGATAAAATGGCAGCATAGAACAAACAGGGCAGGAAAACAAGTATACGTATCCGAGAACATCAGGGACTACAAAAAAAAAACACCCGAAACATAGCACCATACCAAAATCTAACTTCGTGAATCACATGTTCGAAAACAACTTGCAAGCCAGCAAACAACAAAAAAATTGCCCGAATACTTCACGTAAAAGGCAAAGACCGGCACCTCAATGTATGTTCTTGCTACCGCAATATATCACTTAGCTAACGAGCGTCAAAAAACCATCCTTATTACATGCAACAATTTAGACATTATATAACACACGAACGCATATTGACATTATCTTCCAGAGCATCCATAGACGTTAAATACAAGGCAACGGATAGACAAAGATCAAAACGGAACAAACATTGAGGATGACGCTACCCCTGCTGGTGACGGAGTTAGGATATGCCCGAGGTAGGAATGCCTGTCGTAAGAGGCGACAAAAAACCACATCGACCACATTTCCAAGGTCAACGAATTCCGTACCAAAGCAGTCGGGATTATGTCGCAAATTGGTTGTACCGTAAGTACAAGTTGAAGAAGAATAGAGACGCCTCAGAAGAAAATTATTGGTGAAGTCGAAGCCTGAGACAGGTATAAGGGAAATTCTATTAAAAGAGGGACAACATTTGTCGACCTGGAATTCGATGCACAGGTTTGTAAGGCATACTTCTCTTCATTGCTAAATTACGAGGGAGATGACGAAAACAATATTCCGAACTCCCTGAAGATAGATGAAGTGAGGTTGGCGATATGCAGCTGAAAAATAATAAAGCGGCAGAAAATGACGTATGCTCTGTCCAATCCCTAGGCAGCCCATTCTTGTAAGTGTACAATCGATCAGACCTTTTTTATACACCGAAGCCTTATGTCGTTGAACAATATCAACAGGTCCGTGAGAATTGAGGAGGACCCAACCGAGGTTCTCGGAACCAAACGAGGCTTCATACAAAGCGACTTCCTTGCATCCGATTTCTTTAATTTCATTATGTAAAAGATAATTCGAGCAGCAGTTCTAAACCGAATTGCTAAAATCTAAAAAATAAACGAGAAATTGCCGTTTTATGCTGATAATATTGAGTTAATTGGCCTCGCCCCTGCGGGTTAGAGGTTTAGAATATGCCCGAGGTAGGCATACCGGTCGTAAGAGGCGACTAAAATACCCAAAGGTAATGCAGTGCAACTCGATGGTTGTTCTACGGATATGATGCCTTTTACCTCTCATTACCCATCTTATCCTTCCTTGCGGAAGTTCCTTACGGAAGGAGGGGAGACATGAGCTAGAATGTTTCACTGCTCATAAATCGCTACCACAACAGTCGGGCAGTACCGCAAGGGAGTACCGGAGCGTACCGGGTTCAAATCCGGCCAAGGAATGTTAAATCGACAACACTTCCCAAAACCTTCGGGGAGTGTTTTTGTCGTTACCATAACAACAACAACAACAACAGATAATTGGCCTTGTCAACTGCGGAGCAAGTTCTGCCTTCTGTAAAGAGCTGGAAACTGTGTGGGATTTGTTCTATTTGGGAAAGAGCCTTGACACATAAAATTATGTCAGACGGGTAACTCAGTGAATCATTCTTAACAGCAAGCACTACCTTGGACTAAGTAGGCAACGGAGACCTCTTTCAAAGAAAGAAAATAACCCTTTAAAAATCTGACATCATAACTGTTTTGATGCATGTCTCGGAGTCATGGATAGGGTCGACAAAAAATGAGATGGCCATGGGGTATTCGAGAGAAAAGTCCTCCGTAAGATGTACTATGTCCTTCGCTTGATGCCAATGGCGAGCGTTGAAGGAGATTTAACGAACATAGTGAAATAGTTTAAAGCCCAAAGGCTCCAATAACTGGAGTCCAGGAGGTTTTCCGATAGACATCTAGTTTAAGCAGAATGTTGAGATCTCGGCTGAGATGGAAAAAACAAGTCCAGAATGACCTAAACTTCCTTGGTATTTCCAATTTGTGTGTGTTGTCACTAATAAGAATATAACATCGTGCTTTGATACACAACAACCAAAATCGACTAGGCAGCTAATCTCTTATAAATGAATGAATGAATAAACCACTTTCCTCCCACTATTCTCTCCCACGTCATTACTTATTTAATCCCATCGTGGACCTAAGTATTCGATAGTGGATTATGCAAAAGTAATTTTCGTGTTTAACTTTTCCTGTTTTCTATTGCAGGTGAAATAATCTTGATACTTTATTAATTTGCTTTATTTGTTGTACAAATTTTCATTGTATTAAAAGCATTTTCTCTGCCGCTAATACAAATTACTTAACTGAGTAAATAACATAAAGGCTTTATGTAGATTATGGCGTTTTAACAATAATCCATACCTTGCTAATTTTTTTTCGGCTGCTCTGCCTTGTATTTTTATGCGGTGCTAAGCCCGGTATCAACACACTTAAAGTGTTGTTTGTTGCTGGTAGTGATTACAAACAAAATCATATTATTTCTTATTATATTTAAGCTGATTTAAGCTTTAGGCGAAAGAACAAAAAAAAACTATTTGTGAATAAGTAAGGCAGTCTAAATTTGGGTGTTACCGAATATTATACTTATATACTCAGCTGTGAGTTGAGGCAACAAAGTCTGCGCTAGTTTTTCTTGACAAAAGCCATGCTTATATAAAAATTGTTCGTCAATATTGTAGACTTTGAAATATACTTTGATAGATTTCTACTATCTTTTAGAGCCTCATTAATAAAGCTTTATACTAAAAACCAAGTTTCGTAGATCTGCCCTTTGTATTTTTACCGAAACATGATATCTTTCCTTTTTATAGAAAGAAGTGCTGTATATATCATTTAAGGCATAATCACTTTCAATAAAAGCAGGAAAAGGCAGGAAAAGTTGGTTCAAATACGGATAAAAGAACTACCCCCCCACACAATTTATTTTGTACAATAAATAAACCGAAAGCACATTGGAAGTGTCAAAAATGCACACATTAAAACAAATCCAACATTGGCAGTGATAATTGCAGCAGTATAAGAGTTATGTTGATAAAGAATCCGTTGTTCTGACAGTCTATTGGTTAACAGAGTGTGTTGATGGAGAAGACTGCAGCTTTCGAAATGTCTTTATAAGGAAAGTCAAAGAATTTGTATCAAAATGTTTGTATTATATTTTAATTGAAACTATCGATAATAAATAGAAATTAAAAAAAAAAAAATTATAATAGACAGCCCAGTTATAAATATTCTCGCGACATAATTTTTTTTCGGATTTTTTTGTTCGCACGAAAAAATTCTTAGCTCCCGGGTTCCCCTTTTTTGAATATTATTCAGAATAAGTGGAAAGTAAAAAGTGAAATAATTCCCAAGTATTTTCCATACAGAATTTAAGGAATAGGAAGGAAAAAAAAACCGGAAAAATAATTTTTGTACTTCTTCTTTCTTTTCTTCTTTCATGGCACAGAACAGTCTAAACCCTTTTGGCCGACTCAGAGCCGCCTCATCAGATGTTGTCAGTGCTCATGCGCCATAAGTAGGGCGGGTACGATAAGGGACTTAAAGAGCTCTTGTTTGGAAAAGAAATTCTTCAATGGAGTTCTAGACTGACTTTATTGTTGGTGTTAATGCTAGTTCGCAGATAAACGCAGACCTTTACTATTTCGAAATTATGAAACTGCGTTTAGTTTTGAAGGGGTCGGAGAAGTCCTTCCCAATTCTGACTGAGGTGTTGGTTTTGCTAATCGTCATTTTGCACAGTGTACAGGTTTTGTGGGAGACCAAATTCAGACACGACACAGCGCCATATAGGCAGCTCCTTTTCGTGCTATCCAAAGCGGCTTTAAAATCAATAAAGAGATGATGTGTGTCGATTCTTTTCTCACGGGTTTTTTCCAAGAGTTGACGTTTTGTAAAAATCTGGTGGACGGTAGATTTAGCAAGTCTGTACCCACTTTCATAAGACCCAACCGGTCTGTCTTTCAGTCTTCGCACAGTACTTCAAATAACCTTATATGCGATATTTAAAAGGCTGATTCCGCCATAGGTGGCGCAGTTTGCGGGATCTGTCCGCTTGTGGTTGTGCAGAGAACACTTATATTCCAATCTTCAGGCATGCATTCTCCCCGGCGTGCTTGAACAACTCCTCTTCGAGTTATTCTTCTCCGGCACATTCCTTGTAGTAATGTATTTTGGGTGTAGAATTTCTTATTAGGATTTTGACAGTTAGTTTTTAACTAATAATATTTGTAAAATTAACTCAATCAAAAGTGGGCGGTGCCATGCCTATTTTTAATAAAAAAAAGGAAAGTTTTTTGGATGCCATAATTTCAAAGTTTAATCAAATCTGCTCATTAATATATATTGCGTACTGAATAATCACTTTATGTGCTGTTTCCAAAATATTCGATATATAAAAAGTGGGCGTAGTTTTTATTCGATTTCGCCTATTTAAAAAGCAATGGAAGATGAGTGAAATGAAAGTTGTGCACGTGCAATAAAATATCTCAAAATTTGCTCAAGTAAGTTTACAGACGGATGGAAATGGCTTAATAAACTTGTTTTTCTCCTTGATATATATAACACTACATCTATATGTATTCACTAATGGCGTCATCATCATCTACCTTCAGCCGAAGACAGTTAGTATACTCTGTGAGCCATGTTAGCAATGCTCAGCTGGGTATAAAAAGTGACGTATTGCAGAAAATAAATTGTACAAGGAAATAAAAAAAATATGTCGCAGAAAATATGAACCAACAAAAAATCATATTTGCAAATATTAAATGCATTTAAGTATTTATGATTGTTGATTATGGCCATATGTTGATATGGATTTTAACCACCATGAAGGTGCGTTTGTATGGATATGTCTTGCCGCTTAATGTGCACAGGCAACATATGTGTGCCGCCATCAGAGGCAACTGAAAGCGGAAAGAGGAAGCAAAATTAAATTGAGGTAATGTGTATAAATGTTTATTTATGTATGTGTATGTTTACTGAAAACAAACCAAAATGAAAAAAAAAAACACTGACCAGGCAATATTTTCGCACTATTTAATTTCGGCATTCCGTTCGTTGTTCTTTTAATTTAATTTATTTGCTATTTGTAGGCGGAGAGAGGGTGGGCGGGCCGAGGTGGGCTTTTCATGAATAAATGAAAGAATGTAGATTTGTAAGGGTCGATTCGTTAAGTATTTTTGTTGCAGGTAATGGTTATTGTAATTTTTAATGTAATTTTTGTACATTGGAGCCAAAACGCAAAAACCCATACACATGCACATCGAAATCCCACATATGTTGCACGAAAAACTAATAGCCGCTTTAGTGACTTTAATGGGTCAGCATTTGTTTGAAAAGTAAACAAATGTGTTTAACTTTATACCCAGTGGATTGTCGCATCATGATTTATTTCCGGTAACTGTACATTGCCAACGGCCGTTCCACAAGAACATAATAATAAGAAAAAAAGGAAAAACTGAGAAAGTAGACAAAGAGCCTAGGTAGGGTGATTTAGGCAATTCTAATTTTTTCCAGATGTACATCAGAAGTCATCAGTTGTACTGTCGAATAGCCAGATATACTTCAAAAAGTTTATGTTAGGTTGAGCTGAGCGGTCTGTTAAGCCCCACATAGTGCTACCAGAAGTTTCTTCGACCAGAAACGCAAACCCTATCTAGAACCAGAATAACTTGACTCTCTTGACGAAAATTAGAATGTTTAAAGATCCCATGATACGTGCTGGTCCGAGATTTGATCCCTTGCAACTCCGCACTTGATTCCATGCCGTGTTTGCCTGGTCGATCATTTGCAAATCCTGCTTGCGTTTCAAATCTGCCAGTCTGATCGCAACTTCCGGAAGCCCAAAATTAATTTACCGCAGACTGCACTTTAGAAACTATAGAGTGTTCTTCACGATACTCAATTGTACTTCCATGTCTCAAAACAACCCCGCAAAAATACATCGGTGAAGAAATCACTCAATTCGATGTTGTAGTTATTTACTGATCTACGTACAAACAGATTACAGAAGGACAGACAGGCAGTTAGGTTAAAACTAAACTAACATTTTCAAGTAACATCTTTTATCTACAAATGTCGCCCCCCTTTTCTCATTTCACTTTATAAAAATATTGTGACCCAACCTTTTTTGCCACCACTGTATACCATGGTAATAAAACACTTTCTTGAATTAAAATAGATGCTTGATTTTAAGTTGGACCTCTAGCAATACTTTGGTGAAAATTAATTTCAATACTCCACAGCAGTCTTGGTGTGATGCGTGAACAAACATGCAGACAGACAGATAAAAATTCTGAAAGCGATCGTTTCGGCTTCTTTTACTCTAATAATTTGTGATTTAATATAATCTTTTAGTATATACTAGCACAGTTGGCAGACGTTGTCCTGGTTAAAAGTTGGCTTGGCTGCATTTGATAAACTGTAGTCTCTATCCTCCACATCTCTCTATCCTCCGCATCTCTCTTAATATGCATGATTATTCCATTGCCCTCTTCTATGTCTTCTTACTTATTTTGGTTTTGTGACCCCCTTTTCCCTTCAGTCTTCTTAACCCACTGAATTTTCCTCTATCTTTTCCTTTACCTAACCCCTTTCATCTTTCTTCACCTAATCCTCTTCTCCCTTTTGCTTTTTTCTCTCTCTTCATTCTCATCTCCCTTTTCTAGTTCTACTGCTTCCTGGAGAGGATCGTTGTACCAAATAGAAAATGGCTGATATGAAGATAGTTGAGAAGATATAACTAGGGAATATATTCTTGGCTTGTTGCCGCCCACGTTTTCATAATTTTATTGAGATTGGTATAAACATACATATATAGGTCAACAGCCCTTGAAAGCTGTTTGTTTAGCCGTATAAATGATTTTGACCTTCCAACAAAGCACAATGAATCTTTCTGAATCTATATTTTTAACAATTGAGGCGAATTATTAACGCCACGGGATCGAAGATCGCTCTCCTCTTCGTTTTTCCTTCTACCTTTGCTTCTATAGGTAGGAACCGACAAAAACACTTTCCGGACCGGGGCATCTTCTTCCATCTGGAACAATTAACTCCGAGTTATGATAAGTTTCAGATTTTCGTTCCCAACATATCTGATCGGGTATAAAAACTCGATTCTACTCTTAATCAAACTCGTTCTTTTGCTTTTTATGCATACCTTTGTGTCCATTGCTACAGTACTCGCTTTTATTTCGAAGTGTTTTTTTTTTGGTTTTTTGATCGTTAAAGTAACAAATTCGTAAATGGATTGTAATTATCAACAACCATGGTGCACCGTTGAAAACCAAACTAAAATTCAGCACTCAACGCCTTTGGGCGGACACAATGGGTCATTCTACATTTCAATACAAACTTACATTCGTACATACAAAGCAAAATAACCGCTTGCCATTTAATGGTCCCATAACTACTTTATTTCCGCCGCATAAAATTATTTTCTTTTCGTTTTGTGCCCCAAAGCGCAAAATATGCAGCTGTTACTCATACGCCATGGTGGCGCATTTGTATTCCGCTCTTGATTTATTTTCACTCTCACTTTTTTGCAAGTACATGTGTGTGTGTGTGTTGGTGAGTAAGATCTCCCAGCAAACAATAATATTAAATATTAATATTAGTTTTTAAAGATCGCTCATTTCTAGTCTAGCTTTTTTAAGACTATTTTAATATTTGCTTTAAAACTTGCAGACCATTAAATTCCTAGCAAAAAAGTTGCGACTGAAAATAATTTTTGTCAGGTTGGCCGTTCCAGAGTAATCAGCCTCTAAACATTATTTTAATTTTCTGATTTAATGCTTTTAATTACTTCGGAAATTTGTTAAAAAAGCACAGGTACAGATTCTGTAGGAGAATGGATCAGTGAATCAATGAATCAGTGCCCGTCATCAGATTAAGCTTAACTAATAAAAAAAAAATTAAAACGTTACTATTATTGGCCTTGGGCTCATTTATAGTCATGAAAACTTAAAACTAAAAATAAATGTCAGTGCTTTTTAATAATTTCTTCAAAGTCAGGAGCTTGCCACGAATAGTAAGGCGAGTTCTGAGGGTGGATCTGTATTCACCCGATCCAAATCCATGAAAATACATATATCGGCGATTGCACAAAATCCTGAGTTTTTCCAGTGTGTACGATAACAATGCACATGAAGTCAGTAAAAAGTAGTTAAAATAAATCAAAAAAACATTCACTAAATGTCGTGGAAATAGCCATTCCCTCAAATCATCCGAAAAAAGATATTGCTTGCCGTGATCCTGCAAGTGATATCAATCAATGTGATCCTCAAGAAGATGACAAGAGTACAAATGCAAGTCTTCACAAATTTATCTTAGCATATTAGCTTTTCCGAATTCTTTTGACACCACATTCAACTCGTTACATTTTTCTTTAACCCTCTAGTAGGCAGAACCGCTTTAGGCGCCATTAACTAAACAGATATAACCCGCATACCTCTACTTTTTTTCTATAATTATTGACACATATATATACAAATATTAAATCTATGTCGTAACCTTCATTCTCGTTGAAAATTGAATTAAATTTGTAAAATTAGTTTCGACAGAAGTGTTTTTGGTAACTACAAAAAAGTGATAAACAGGATTTCTGTAGTAAAAAACAAACTTGTTAGTAAGTGAAATAATTGTTCAGGATTGTTAAGGAAGTTTATAGAATTATTGGCCGAAAATTATACCCCGTCTAAATGCGGTGCAGGCAGTTAACAGGCAAGGCCAGCTAGAAGCAGGCTAGTGAGTTTCACCCCAAAAGCAAAATTATGAGCCTTTTTGGATATATAACTTAAAATTCTAGGTATGAGTTTTTGGCCTGTTTGAGGGTTAATTTTACAAAACGGCACTGGCGCACAAGGCGTCTCATTAGCCATTTGTGTTCATAAATTTTTCCCAGCTTCGGCCTTTTAGCTCCACCTAGTTTCACAATGTTTGTGGCCGTTCTATTCTCTAAGCGGTTAAAAAAAGAAGTGAAAATAACAAACCTCTATTTTTGCATAATATTGTTTGCTGGGTCTAATACCTCTGTTCATTATACGTACATCCATAAATGTATGAGTGTGTGCGTAATTTTTCAAACACAATTTACCATCGCGGTGCACAGTTGTGGCATTGCGTGGTGTCGAAAAATTTTGCAATATTAAAATAAATAAAATTGTTTGCCCGCTGTGTTGTAGTTGTTGTTGCACAGGTAATGCCACAAAATATACGAAAATACATTGGTGTCAAAGCCATAAAATTGTTGAACTCTTTTGGCGTAGGTACGTCAAAGCAGTTAAAAATAAAATAAATGTTGTTGGCATATAAAAATGCTTCACTATTGGCATCGAGCCAATGCTAGTGTGGGTAACCAATGCGAACGTTTTGTGGATTAAAAAGTGTTCAGTAGTTTTGATTTAATAAATTCATAGTTTTAGGCGCGAAACTTAGGTATTCTCTTGGCGGGTTACTTTATTACCATCGGAAAAATGAAAGTGATAGCCGTCGGAAGAAATCATCAAACACCTGAGGAAGGTCGTTCGATGCAGTCTAGACCTTGCAGTATACAAGAAATCCTTTCTTGGACTATTAAATTTGGAAAACGAAAATGCTTCCGCCTTTCCCAATCCAACAGCATAAATGCAACCTGGCAACCCTAAACGTGGTAATGTCTTTATGTATCGCTTTTTACTTGTGTATTATTTACTTTATTATGTGTTGGTTTAATGGCTTTAGTGTGGTTGTTGCTATTCCTGAGTAAAATTGTCGAAAAGCCTTTCAATGACTCACTGTTGTATAGTTAACGAAATCCTATAATTAGCTAGCTTTACTAAACACACCACAGACGGGTATAAAAGTACTTATTTCAATTTATTTCGGAAACTAATTCAACCGCACGCTGGAGGCTCATTAATTAAATACAACAAAAGATTTGGAGGTAAATAATTTTTTCAAATCAGTTTTAGTGTTTTATGAAGCTCATTCCCAGAATTAAAGAAAAAATTGCTTACAGCTCTGCTTTTGGTGTGAGAGATAACTGTTTGCTCTTGCACAAGCTACCGTTAGAAAGATCAAATAACTATGAGAAAAAAATTACCGTTTTACGTAGAGCGGATGAACGACGATGAGCAACGTTCGATTGTAGGCTTCTTCAAGACCATTTTCTGAGTTTTTTATTGCACCTAAAAGAAGGTAAAGTGTCTTTTTTTTGTGAACGAAAAGTATTATATTTTAAAATTTATGTAAATACCACTGTATAGACCATTAAAAAGAGTACTTTCTCATGTATTCTGAGTCATTTTGGATTCTTGTTTATTACCTTTTGTAATGGTTTTTTCTTATTTTAGGCTCCGCAAAGAGTTAATTCCTGAGGGAAGTGCTCTAGGAAGTCTGCGTTTTATAACGCCGAATGGATTCGTTTTCGCTCAATTTGGTTAACTAGGGTATTTTCCCCAAAGAAATACTTATACTCACAGCCAAAGAGAGTATATATATGAGAGGCATCAGTTCGCTTGTGACAAATGCACGAGTTTATGCTGGCAAAATATCTCTTCCATTGCCTTGTTGTTTTCCAAGAGAAACACATTATATGTACATTTTACATTCTGTATCAATACCTTCCTCAGAACGCCTCCAACTTCATAAACCAAAATCTGTTTGGCTTTGAAATTTTGTTGGTATTATATTTTGTTGGGACATATATTGACAATCGAAATAAGAAATTCAGTAGAAAAGCAGATATTTTCCTTCAAAAACAGCAAGGTTTCAAGAGAAAAAAATGATTTTTAAGTTAAATTTTTAAAACGGTTAACATCATTCAGCGTATCCGAATTATATACAAATTAGCTGTCGAATAAAAGAAGTTGCAAAAACCACAATAGTGTAATTGTTTACAACTTGTCTTTTATAAACTACTAGCGATCGCCCAGTGGTTGAAACTCAACCGCAAAACTTTATTTTATTTTAGCTATTTTCAATTTATTTTGTTGTTTTCTATTTTTTATGTTATCTTTACTTCTTTTTATTTAATTTACTTTCCTTTCCATTTATTTCCTTTCATTTCCTTTCCTTTGCCTGTTTGTTTGAGTAGCGGCAAAAACACTCCCTGAATCAGATTGAAGTGCATGCTCAACTGTCACTGGAGCGATTTGTAGTGACCAGTTCAATCTTCTAGGTTATGTTCCTCCGTAAAGAAGGAGAATAAGAGGTAATGAGAGGTAAGAGGCATCATATCTGTAGATCAACCATCGAGTTGCACGTCATTACCTCTTACGACAGGTATACCTACTTTGGTCATATTCTAGACCCCTAACCTGCAGGGGTTTTCTTTCCTTTGCTTTCCTTTCCTTTACTTTCCTTTCCTTTTCTTTTCTTTTATTTTCTTTTATTTTCTTCTCTTTGCTTTTCTTTTCTTTTCTTTTCTTTTCTTTTCTTTTCTTTTCTTTTCTTTTCTTTTCTTTTCTTTTCTTTTCTTTTCTTTTCTTTTCTTTTCTTTTCTTTTCTTTTCTTTTCTTTTCTTTTCTTTTCTTTTCTTTTCTTTTCTTTTCTTTTCTTTTCTTTTCTTTTCTTTTCTTTTCTTTTCTTTTCTTTTCTTGTCTTTTCTTTTCTTTTCTTTTCTTTTTTTTTCTTTTCTTTTCTTTTCTTTTCTTTTCTTTTCTTTTCTTTTCTTTACTTTTCTTTTCTTTTCTTTTCTTTTCTTTTCTTTTCTTTTCTTTTCTTTTCTTTTCTTTTCTTTTCTTTTCTTTTCTTTTCTTTTCTTTTCTTTTATTTTCTTTCCTTTCCTTCACTTGTTTTTTTGTTTTATTTTGCTTATTTATTTTACTTAATTTCATTTCACACGATCCGAAACACAAATACACAAACAAAACTAACTTCGGTGTTGAATACCCTTCATAAAGGTTCAATTATTTTGTTTTTGTATCACCAATCAAGTTTACATATTTGATCACATTTTACTCTGCTTATTTAATGTGTCCAACAAAGCAACTCCTCGTGCTCTCTGTAGAGCCGCTCCCACTGGGCATCGTAGCCAGTGATCAATGCAATAACAACAAAGCAAAAATTCTTGACACGTTTACTCACACAACAATGGCTCTATAGTGCGAATACTTGTTTTTCATTGGTCTACTACCAACTCTTCGCACTCAAAGTGAGAGCAGATCACACGAGTAGTGCAACAACATGCATGACATGTGTACTCACACAACTACGGCTCTATAGTGTGAATACATGTTTGACACTTGTGTTGGTGTCATTTTTAAACAAATTTTTCTGTTTTATAATAAATTTTTTTTAAAGCTTTTTTGATTGACGCCACTGCAGTTTGGCCATACCTATCCATACATATGCAATTGTTGATAACTTAGATGAATAGTTTGGCCATTAAGTGGGACACTTTACCTCAACTTGCCCATTTGTATTTTATATATAAACAAATAGGAAAAATGCAATATCAAAGTAAGTCGGATAATATTATGATGGAAATACTTCGCGCCGATAGATCGACGAATCCGTTTCTCCAGGTAATTCTCTTATCATTATCGATTCTAGAATTTTTACTTTCTCCGATCGTCGGCGCATCGAGATTTCAGCTCTTTAGCGATTAGAGCATTTTGAATTTCTCGGATCGCTGCACATTTTAGATTTGAATAATTGGCGACTAGTTCAAATGCTTAGGGCCATTTGCACAATTTTCCTTTAGCTCTAACCGGGGTTTAACTGACTTGGTCCATACCACCGGTTAGCGTAAAATGGCTTTTATGAAAGCGGCCTCTGAATTGAATTCATTGCGATAGCATCTTCGAAAAGCTTAGACTACCAAATAAAGTTTTATTTTTAGCTAAGAGAAAATTAGGTCCGTGATAATATCGCTTTTGTGTTTATTGGGAAAGTGTAATTAATTTGTTCTGTTTGTTCTTGTTGTTGTTGTCTGAGAATTGTCATCAAGTTCTTCTAACGGCAGTCCAAGGAAAGGATCAGTTTCAACAGGCTTGGACCAGAGTGAAATTGGTGATAGAAGAGTAGGTTCAATTTAACAGGAAAGGAGATGTTAAGTATCATGAGGGGGCAGGGCAAGTATTTGGTATGGTGGTGTTTATTCTAATGAGTGTTATTTACCTACACCAAAACCACTTAGCCCTAACATAGTATCTGTGTGGATGAATTACCTTGCTATTTTTGTTTTACATTTGTACTAGCGACCAGGTGCACTTGCTACTGATTTTATATGCAAAACTGTGTCACTAAGCCATTGCTAAAATAGTCGTATATAACTAAAAGAGATACAAATTTATGTCATACCATAATGCAATTTAATAAATGTGATGTACCAAGTGTGTCACTATGTTCAAAATACTCCAATCTACACACCACATTTGTCCAAACTAAGAGCCTACTTTGGTCAGTTATAAACAAAAAACACTCTGCACGAGCAAATAAATAAGCCAGTAAATACTTACTACTTGAAGTGTGTCGGCTTTTGTTGGATTAATAAATACAAATTATTATACTCTGAGGAGACATAAAACAATTGCTAAAATGTGCATTACTAAACAACCACAGCTGGTTTTAGGAATTAGAACTGTTGCTGTCAGACATACTTTTGCCTATTTATGTATCTACTTTTAGGTGGTAACTAACAAAAGCTCGGTATTTCTTCGGTGTCGCGGTAGTGTTGCTGGCCTACCACACCGAAGGTTCGAGGTTCGAGCCCTGGGACAGGTAACATTAAAAGTCTTTGAAAAAGTTTTTTTCAAAACGCGATCGCCCCTCGGAAGTGGTTTGCCAACTTCTCCGAGTGTAGTTCTGCTATGGAAGCCTTCTTATCAAAAATTTATTTGCTTTGCAGATGCCGTTCGAAGTCAGTAGAAAACTGTATGCCCCGCCAAGAAAAATTAGAAGCAGCACAACACAAATTGCTAGATAAGCTCGACTTTAATCTCCGCGGAGGTATATACCACCCGAATTATTTATTTATTTTTTATTTAGATATTCGAGAATTATAGATAGAATGAACAGAGGAATGCATTAAGACATGCCCGTCCGTCACTGAAGTAAAAATTGAGATATTTGAATGAAATTTGGCACACAGGTCACTTTCCGGCCACGGTAGGTTGCTATTTAAAATGGGCGAAGTATAATCGATTTCGAAAATTACGAAAAACGTATAAAATAAGATAACTCAATGATAAAAGCAGCTACAATAATGAAGTTTGGTTGTTTTTCTTGGTCATTCTATTGATGATTTTAGCAAAACATTTGGAAAGGGGCGTGGCTCCGACCACATATGAATGAACAAAATGTCAAATTTCGGCTATTAATAACTTCGAAACCGTTTAAAATAGAATTACGAAACTTGATACGAGGTATACTGTGAAGGTGCAGAGTACGTCCGCCTAAAACAAAAAAAATTAGTGGACGACTACGCTCACTTTTGTACTACAGTTTTCTAAAAGGGAGGTAGGAAAACAGAACATGTCATATAACTTTCACTGATACAGATAGAATGCTAAAATTTGGTAGTTACAATGACCTGATGATGTTATTATTGATTATTTTGAAAGTTTGGAAAATGGGCGTGGCACCACCCACATATGAATGAATAAATTAACTGTTAATAACTTCCGAACCGTTTATTGTTGTTGAAAGTATGCCAAGGGGAAATAAGAAAAATCGTCAGCCGGCCATGCCCACTGTCGCGCTATTATTTTATTATTGAAATGATATATTCTGTGTGGCATTATATACTATTAGAGTCAGAAAAAATCCACTTTTATGTAAAAAAGCAATTGCAAATTAAAATTTATCACACCAAAGCTGATAGTTTGGTCACTAAACTCTAGTACGAAAGGAGTCTGAGTTCGGATGGAACTTAACATTAAACATTGTTGTGGAGTTATGACCTGTAGAGGTTTTAGACTTCTTCTACTACCATGTGGCCATATTTTATAAATAACAAATAAGGAAAGGGCTGTCTTCGACTGTGCTGAAGACTTTATACCTTTCATGAATACGCATCACGGTTTTAAGTGTCCGATCCTTACTCGCAATCAGTACAAACTCTGCAAAACTGTTATTTTAAAGATACTTAGCATAAGCCCTATTTATCGGAAGCTATATGTTATGTTGGTCCGATCTGGGTTAATTTCACTACACACATTACATATATAATATGTACAAAACTTGCAAAATTTTGCGTTCCTAGCTTTTTAATTGCAACAGTTATAGGTCAAACCCCGTTTATCGGAACAATCGATTATAAGGGAACTATGCGTTGTATTGGTCCGATCTTGCTGATTCCGGAAAATGATTAATGTTTTACAAAATGGCGACCCCTTAGCCAATTTCAGCGAGATATCTTAAAAACTGAGGGACTAGTTTGTGTTCACACAGACAGATGGACTGACCGATGGACAGACGGACATGGCTAAATCGACTCAGCTCATCGCCCTGATCATTTCGGTATGCTTATTGGTGGGTCTGTCTCTTCTTCTTCTCATACTTACAAACATTGGACCAAAGTTATAATACCATTTCATGTTCATGAAAGGTATGCAAATTAATGTGTGTTCAAAGTACTCAACCGATCTTTATGAAATTTGCAGCTGTGTTCAATGTAATAGTAGTGAAATCGAAATGGATATCGTTCGACGAACTAAGAAGAAGTTGTAATTTTAATAATTTTCATTTAAAACATAGCGAACACCATAGCAGAAGCCACATAAAAAAATTTCAAAGCTTACACAAAGTTCAAAAAAGTTAATTAAGCTTTAAAAATTAGCCACCAAAATTTTCAAATTTTTTGGCAGAGTTTCTAGAAAATTTTTGAGTACGCAGTTTTGTAAGCCAATCAATAAGTATCACAATATGTAAGTTAAAACTCGCTTAGAAATTTCTCTGAATTTTCAGATTTTTTTTCGTCAAGGCGGTTGCAAAAATAAATTTTGTATGGAAAAAAATACCCAACATCCTTTGGCAAAAAAAATTCTAAAAATTCAGGGCAATTTTTTGGGTATTTCTTAATTGTACATTATTGTGCTACAATTGAATGAGCCATCAATCTGCGTACAAAAAAGTTTTCTAAAAATTCTTCCTAAAGATATTGAAATTTTGATGCAAACTTTTAAAACTTTAGTTAACTTTGAAACCTCTTTTTATGTGGTTTCTTTTATGAAATTCGCTATATTTTAAATGAGAATTATTTAAATGGCAGCTTCTTCTTACTTCCTAAACGATATCCAATTTAATTTCACTACTATTATATTGAACACAACTGTATATAACTTTGGGAAATTTATTTGATTCAGAATATATCATTTCAAGAAAATTTCATTTTATATAAATGTGTCCGCTATATCTTCGGAGATATGAACTTAGCAATATCAGGAGGGCAACATGAAGAAGAAGGGAACTAAGAGTAAAGGGGAGATGGAAAGGTGCTTCTAGCGGCAAATGAAGAGGGTAAAGCAAAGGAAGGGGAAGTTGGTAGAGGAAAAAGTAAAAGAAGAAAAAAAGAGGAAGATAAAGGATATATTAAAAGGGGGCGCCAAATGAGGAGTGAAGGAGTACAGTTTTTAAAATGTATGCAATTAAATTTTTGGGCAAGCCAACGTCTTCCGGGTGTGCTAGTAGCGTATAAAGCAACATTCACTTTCTCTAGTATTTTCTTTGTTGGTATGTTTGTGTGCTGCAAGTTACGACTCCACAAAGTCAACAGAATGCTAAAACCTTTGTCTATGTCGTTTAAAACATATTTTGGCTATTATAATATATTAATAAAATAATAGCGCGACAGTGGGCATGGCCGGCTGACGATTTTTCTTATTTCCCCTTGGCATACTTTCAACAACAATAAACGCTTCGGAAGTTACCACATGTACATATGTATATAATTTTTTCTTTTGCAAAAAGTAATGAGCCTTTTAGCAGCTTTGCATTTATTAATATATATACGCAGGGGTGCAATTTTTTACATTTACTTTCTATAAATATGTATTTAAGTGTTTTAACTTTGCTCATACTTGGAAACTTAGAAAGACATACACAACAGAAACATACTTACGCATCAGAGTATATAATTTGTTCACTTGATGTGTTTCTTTTTGGTTTTTTCTCTGCAAATAAATTCTGACTAAATTTTATTGAATTTTCCAAGTATTTTTTCACACTTCTTTACTTCCTACATTTTGCAGCAACATTTATTGCCTTTGTAGTTAGGTGTAAGTATTTTCCCTTATTCTCTTAGTATATTTCGGACTAAAAGTTTGCTCTAAAATAAATTTATAAACACTTTGGGAATTGCAGTCAGTGCGATAAACTGAAAAAGTAAGCAAATGTTTCTTCTTTTGTCACTTCAACATGTGGAAACTTTGCCCTTTGATGATATCAATTTTCGTTTTAAAAATGAATTGCCAAACACATTGAAGTTAGTCTGCAGTGCCAGTGGTGCATATGTGACTTTTATTGAAAATTATTATCACACTTGGTCGCTTGATGTTTCTTTGCGAAAAAACCAAGCATCACTTTAAATGATACTAAATTGTTATCTGATAATAATTAACAGTAAATCAGGCTCTGTTTTTTTTATTTCGGACTGCAAGAAATGTAATGTAAGAGGCTTGGGTATTTCGTTGGAATAATTTGTGTATTAAACATATAAACTTTCATACTTGCCCTTTACAAGTATAGTCAGGTTGTCCGTATAGGCAGCCAAGCATAAGTAAACAATTTACGTATTTTCTATTTAATCGATTTTTTTGTATATTGAATTTTGATCGATTTTATTTATGGTAAACATCGATTTCTAATACATCGATTATATGAAATACACATTTTAAATCCATTTCGGTAAAAAGTGCCATTTGTGCGACGGATGAAAAAATGAGTAAAGCTATGTACACACCACGGCTGCATATACATACATATTTGCTTATAAATAACTTCTTGTTAATCTTGATTCTAGTCAAATATTAGGTAGCACTGAACATTTGTGACAGTTTTTTATTTTACATGAAGCTCAAAGTTTCAGAAAAAGAAAATTATTGTATTTTTGAATTTTAACACCAAAAGATCTCTCTTTTAATTATTATTCATAAGTTAATTTCGTTTCTACTTTAGTCAAATGTTAAACATTATTTTGTAAAAATACTAATTCATATTCATTCTTAGTATTTGTATTCTATATATTGCATACTGCTACTTTTTTTTTTATTATTTCTATTGTAATCAGACCTGTTAAATAATTATTACTAACAGTAATGATTACCGGTTTGATATATTATTTTCTTGAGAATCCATTTAATGATTGATTACCAATTACTTTCAGTTTTAATGACTATTTTTTAATTAATTAACAAAAAAAAATTATAATTTTTTACAATTCTTAAAAAATAATAAAAAAATAATCAAAAAAGGTGTTTTGATTACTTTTGATTATTTTGTGATTATTATTGATTTTTTTAGAAGCGCATAAACATTCATATCAACAAAAAAAAAAAAAATAAAAAAAAAGTAATCAAAACAACTTTTTTTTAAATAATTTTTGTTTTTTTTTATTTCTTTTAATTTTTTTGATTTCTTTTGATGTTTTTGTTGATTTTTTCTAATCCTACTCAATTAATAATTCCTATTTCTTGAAAAACAATTAAAATAATCATTAGCAATTAGAAAAGCCTTCTAATTAATTGATTGTTAATTACTAATCAAATTTAACAGGTCTGACTGTAAAAAAATATTAAAGAGCATTGAAAAGTTGCACGTTAATAATTCGATTTTGCATTAAAAAACTTATTAATTATTTTTAATAATAATAATATATTTTTATTAATATATCGGATAAGCATTTTTCGTATAAAAAATCGATTTATTCACTAGAATCGATTATTTTATTTAAGAGTCGATTTTTCACAAATCGGTTTATCTCCCAACAAAAACAAACGTTAATTGAGAAATTGACTTCTCGAACCGAGGTGACATCTTTTGTACATTAGTGTGCGCTTTATTTCTTGAGTTACGAGCAGACCTGCTAAATTTGATTAGTAATTAGTAATCAATTAATTAGAGGGATTTTTTTTAATTGGTAATGATTATTTTAATTGTTTTTTAAGAAAAATCAATTTTTAATTGATTACAACCAGAAAAAATCTAAAAAGTTGTTTTGATTACTTTTGATTATTTTTGATTTTTTTTGATTATTTTTTAATTGTTTTCAGTATTCTTGTATGTGTGTATGTTTATGTGCTTATACAACAATACTGAAAAAAATCTAACATAATAAAAGAAGAAAATATAAAAAAAATAAAAAAGAAATAAAAAAACCAAAAATAATCAAAAGTAATCAACGCCACTTTTTTTTGATTATTTTTTTTTTTACTCTTTTTTTGTTTGGAAAATAATCAACAAAAATTGAAATTAATTAATCAAACCGGTAATAATTACATTTATTAATCATTATTCAACAGGGCTAGGGTCTAACGTTGTGTTGAGCTCTTGTCTTGTGTATTGTCCAAAGGATATATGCACTTCGCGCCACACTAAGGGGGGAAAGTTTCAAATCACTTACCGGACACGTGAAACTCAACTCTTAGGAAAAATTTAAGCATGCAATGATTAAAATTAAATTTTCTATATATTTATCCTAACTCCGGTTTTTTCCGAAATTCTGTGCATGAGGTTTCTCATGCTTGATAAGGCTTACAACATACATATGTAAATCAAGAAACAATTTTTTTTTTTATTTATTACACATTTAAATTAATGTACACAAGCAATAAAAAACCTCTTCGGCAGACAAATGCCATCACGTTATATTTCAGACTGCTCTCGATCATTTGGGACTGCCGACTACAGCGTGCGCCGTAGCTTACAGAGTTTGCGCTTAAGCACCAGCGCACGCAAAATCGCGGCATTACACACACCTAAAATGAGGAAAAAGTGAACGCAAATTTCATTCATGTTCACATTACTTTCGGAATTTTTTTTGGGGAATTTTTCTAATCCTGTTAAAAGCAAGATTATCAATGCCCTTAATGGCAGATTTATATTTGCTTCAAAAACTGATGAATACTTTATCAGCAGCGTGTTTTAAAAGTGTTTCTATTGTGAGGTTTCAAATGCTTCTGCAAAGATGTTGTGAGCTCACTTCGTATTAAAAGCTATGGATGGATTTGGATCTGGGAATCCAAAGTGTTTTTTAAAAGTATTAAATTTTTTAAACAAATTTTCAAAATTGTTAGGAGTTTTTTTGCAATTATTATAAAGATTAATTTTTAAAAAAAAAAAAAAAAAAATTGGGGTTTTCAGACTGATCAGTCTTAAATTTATGTGAGTAAACAGCAGTTTGTCAAGTAAAATACATTTTGTTGTTACATTTAAACAAAAAAAAAACTCGATCGTTGAATAAATAATTTGAAAATTTTCTATAATGGGTGCTGGCTACCTACAGCTCCTTCTAAGTTAACAGATATGTTACTTTACAACACGATCAACAGGGAAAATTAAAATAATTATAAATAAGGAACATCAACAAAAAAATTTTGAATAATTTGTACAAATAAATCACGTATATTTGGTTTTTAGTAACATATTTGGAAACTCCAAAATCCCGTTATTGTAACGAAAAAAGCCCGAGGTTTTCGGAGGCTCAAAAAGCCGGAAGTTGGCATCCGTATTAGTAGCATTTTTCTGAAGAATTTAACAAAAATTAATGTAAGTTTGGCTGTTAAAAATAGAGTCAAGAAATACTAAAATATTCGGGACATTAGAAGAGCGGGATTCTGCGGGCTCACAATTACGTCAAGACGCAATTGCCATACCTTATACATATTCCCCTTCATATTTACTGCTTTGTATATTCTTGCCATTCGACTTTTTAAGTGAAATAAATTTACTTACTCAAGAATATAGTTTTCGTTCAAAATCTACCATTATCACAACATTTCCATACCGTAATTCATCTTCTATGATGTGCACATGTTACACACATAAACTTTTAGATAAATATATTTATTATTTATGATTGGCATGTGTATTTGCCTAAATAATTTGATATGATGTTGTTGGTTTTAGCAATTTAATCAAACTAATTAAGTTTTGTATGTTTACAAGTTTTCTTGGTAAAATAAATTTATACGAAAGAGCAAAGATAAATGTGTCTCTGTATGTTTGTAATGGTAGAGAATCACATACGAATGAGCTCTTAGTATAATTTGCTACTTCAATTAAATATCATAACCGCATTTCAGACTCTTCTCAAACACACGTAGCACGTATTATAGCACCACCGCCTTATCCTTCTGCACTAGTGATTTTCACTTTAAAGTATTCCAAAATATGCACCTATCAACATCCTTTCAAATGTGCCTAAATACAAGTAATTATCTTTGGATACATAGCTAGTTATCAATAACACCAATTCTATGGAAACTGAATATGTATCTTAATGAATAATCTGTCAGTCAAGATAACTGACTCACGGTAAAGGTGAATAAGTGTTACTAGATACGTTGCCAGGTCATACAGTGAAGATGATAAATTAACAAGGAATGAATGGATATATACATATATACGAGTCCTTAGCAGTTAAGAAACATAATACAGTGTCATTACGACAAATTTAATAGTCGATATTGTGGTTTGTTCATTGGTTAATAGATAATGTTTAGATTTCGATTGCAGACAGTATGATGCATACATAGACGACTTCTTTGATAAAATAATGTTAGCAGTCATGTTAAAAGCATAAATAACTATGAACGAGTTTCGTAATATATATGAGAGCTTTAGGTGCAGTGAGCCGAAATGCTGAGAGAAGCCAGTTTTTATAAAAAGGACAAGAAAATGAATGTGGTAAGTTATTTAAATAAAACAAAATAAAATAAAATAAAATCAAATAAAATAAAATAAAATAAAATAGAATAAAATAGAATAAAATAAAATAAAGTAAAATCAAATAGAATAAAATAAAATAAAATAAAATAAAATAAATAAAATAAAAAAATAAAATAAATAAAATAACACAAAATAAAATAAAACAAGTCAAAATAAAAAAAGGTGAAATAAAATAAAATCTAGTAAAGTGAAATAAAATAAAATAAAATAAAATAAAATAAAATAAAACCAAATAAAATAAAATTAACAAAAATTAAAAAAAAAAAAAATGAAATAAAATAAAATATAAAAAAATAAAATTAAAAAAATTTAATAAAATAAAATAAACAAAAATAAAATAAAATAAAACAAAATGAAATAAAATAAAATAAAACAAAAAAAGGAAAATAAAATAACACAAAATAAAATAAAATAAAATAAAATAAAATAAAATAAAATAAAATAAAATAAAATAAATAAAATAAAAAAATAAACAAAATAAAATAACACAAAATAAAATAAAACAAATCAAAATAAAATAAATCTAAAATAAAATAAAATCTAAAAAAGTGAAATAAAATAAAATAAAACCAAATAAAATAAGGCAAAATAAAATAAACTAAAATAAAAAAATTAAAAAAAAAAAATTAAATAAGATAAAATCTATAAAAATAAAATTAAAAAAAAAATAAAATTAAAAAAATTAAATAAAATAAACTAAACAAAAATAAATTAAAATAAAACAAAATGAAATAAAATAAAACAAAAAAAGGAAAACAAAATAACACAAAATAAAATAAAATAAAACAAAATAAAATAAAATAAAATAAAATAAAATAAAATAAAATAAAATAAAATGAAATAAAATAATAATAATAATTGTTAGCTTAATGGTTAGCAATGCGTGCCAAAATTTCTCTGATGAAGAAGCTTAGCAACTTTTCGAAATGGATCTATAAGAAAAGCTATGGCGGTTGTCTCTAAACATTTTTCCTACTCTATTCAATCAAAAAACTTTTAATAATTAATTAAAAATAATTATTAAAAAATAAAAACAATAATAATTTTCATAAAAAAATTCAAAAAGTTAAAAATTATTATTGTTGGCCTTGAGCTAGTTTCATAATACTTTAAAATAAAACAAAAAAAAAATGACTGAAAAAAAAACTGAAATAAAATAAAATCGAATAAAGTTAAATAAAATAAAATAAAATAAAATAAAATAAAATAAAATAAAATAAAATAAAATAAAATAAAATAAAATAAAATAAAATAAAATAAAATAAAACCAAATAAAATAAGGCAAAATAAAATAAAATAAAATAAAAAAAATTTAATAAAATAAAATATAAAAAAATAAAATTAAATTAAAAAAAATAAAATAAAATAAAATAAACAAAATTAAAATAAAATAAAACAATATGAAATAAAATAAAATTAAAAAAGGAAAATAAAATAACAAAAAATAAAATAAAATAAAATAAAATAAAATAAAACAAAATAACATAAAATAAAACAAAACAAAGTAAAATAAAACAAAATAAAATAAATAAAAATAAAATAAAATGAAATAAAATAAAATCAAATATGCAACTCTACCGATTTATTTGACAGGATGTCTTTATTAAAATTTCGATTTTATTTGAGGTTTCAAGATTGGCAACTTGTCCTTTGCGCTGGCACGGGAAGAAGAAGGAAGTCAGTGAAGTTAGCTGCGCTTCCCTCTTTTTTTGACATTTTGACATTTTTTTTTATACTCGACATCCTATGCCAGGGTTGCCTATATGAATGAAACTTAAAACTAAAGGTGACATTACAACTCGGCCAATCTGACATAATGATTGACCTCAATCAGTTAACATTTCATGTTGAGGTACTGTGACCGGTTGCCGTTGGTGACTGGATATTATTATTATTTTTTATGTTCCCATTAGTTGACGAACACCATTTGCGAATTTTCAAAGCTTCAACGACTCCATCATATGGTAAATGTGTCAATTGGCAGTTATTCATATCGCTGATAACGTAACGGTCATTTGGCAATGATTTATGGATAACGTATGGTCCTCTATATTTCTGGATAAGTTTCTTGTTGGTTCCGACGGTTGTATCAGTGTGCCTTATAACTACGAAGCCTCCAACTGAGTAGGTCTTGGCAGGGACACTGTTTCTCAAGAAGTATCGTAGATTATACTCCTGGGACCGTTCTATGTTTTTAAGCGCGTCTTGTCGGGTTTCACTAAGGTTCCTAAAATCTTCATTTGACAATTTTTCCTCCAGACATTCGGTCAACTCGTCGACGGCACAGCCCCTTTGATTTATTCCGAAGAGTAAGTCACTTGGGGTGTATTTAGTCGTACTGTGAACGGTGTTATTCATTGCATATTCTATTTGCGACAATTTAATGGCCCAGTCAGAGTGTTCCTCGGACTTAGTCATCTTACTTAACATTGCCTTTAGGACACGATTGACTCTTTCTACCTTCCCGTTCGCTTGTGGTGACGCCACTGCAACCTTAACATGTTCTATATTCCCTCTTATTAAGAACTCGCTGAATTCAAGGGAGGTGAAACAGCTACCTCGGTCAGTTATGATCCGCCGATGACGACTGTAGTAGCCAAAGTACTTTTCTAGTGAGCAGCACACTTCTTTTGTGCTCGTAGAATTCACTGGATACAATTTTACAAACTTCATGAAGGCATCTATAGCCACCAATATATGTTTACGCTTTGACCTAATCGCGGGCAGGGCGCCGAAGTGGTCCAAATGGAGGGTGTCAAATGGAATTGGTTTCTTTGGAATATTACAGAGGTTGTGCTTGTTAGAACGAGCAGGCGCGAAATATATAATGCATTTGATCCAATTTTGGTTTTCCTTATTTGATTATAGCATTTATCTGCACCTAGATGACCTATTTTCTCATGTGTAAACCGAATTACATTTTCTTGTATTTCTGTAGGAACACACATTATGACCTTTTGACCAATCCTGCGACATACTAAGCCATCGACCAGTTCATATCCCCTTCCCCTTTTTCCAATTCGCTCATAAGTTTCTTAAGCTTTTCGTCTCGATTCTGAGCGATTTGGATCTGAACATCCAAATCCTCCAGGTCTACTGCAGCAACTAACATACATTTCTTTAAAGGGGGCCGAGGTTTCACTATATCTTCGGGTTTGCCTGCTTCATGATTTACCATTGGGGCTACGCCCTCCTCCTTTTCTAATAACGGACTTCAACTTAAGGCGTCTACATGCCCAAGGTTTGTCCCAATTCGATGTTTAATGGAGTAGTTAAAATTTTCCAACTCAAGTGCCCATCGGGCTTTTCGAGGGTTAATTTGTTTCTTGTTCAAAGTCATTGTCAATGAATTGCAGGCTGTAATAATTTTAAATGGGATGCCTTCTAAGTAGATTCTAAACCTTCGGAGGGCATAAATAATCGACAAGGTTTCTAACTCAAAGCTATGATATCTAGACTCGGCCGGAGTGGTTGTTTTAGAAAAGTATGCAATTGGGTGAAATTTACCGTCATCCTGTTTTTGCAACAGAACAGATCCAAAGCCCTGACTGCTTGCATCACAGTGAAGTTGTGTTTCACGATTGCGGTCATATATCGCCAAAAGTGGGGCACTGACTAATGCATTTCTAAGAGCTTTGAAGGCCTTCAAGCAGTCTTCCGAAAATATAAACTCAGCTTCTTTACGTAAGAGGTTCAGAAGTGGATGAGCGGTTTTGGAGAATGAGGGTATAAACTTACGGAAATAGGAGAATAGTCCAATACAAGAACGAAGCTCTTTATCGTTCCTCGGAATTGGGTAATTTGCAATTGCTTTAATGTGGGACATCGATGGTTGGATCCCTGACGGACTGACGAGATAAACTAAGTCCTATATTTTGTTATAGCCGAACTTGCACTTCTTCAGCTTAAGTTCTAAATTCTTTTCGTAGGCGCTGCTGAGCACTTTTCTTAGGGTTTTGAGGTGACATTCAAAATCGTTTGAAGCTATTAATACGTCGTCAATATACACAATAATTTCTCTCGCATCTATCATGTCCCGAAAAATGTTATAAACAAATCTCTGGAAATTGGCTGGTGCGTTCTTTAACCCGAAAGGCATCCTGAGGTATTCACCATTCTTTTTCTTCACTAAAACGATAGCAGAGGCATAAGGGGAGTTGCTAGGCCGAATAATTTGTCGCTTAACTAAGTCATCGGTGATATTTTGAACCTCAACTCTATCCTAAAAAGATAATCTTCTAGGCAAGCACTAGAAAGGGGTGTCATCAGTTGTTCGTATTATCATAAGGTTTCTTATCGATTTGTGGTGGAGCGAAATAAGCATTATTTAGGACATCCATGATGGCTTTCCGTTCACTTTTGTTGATATTGGGGCCTATATCTATTTCTGATTGAACAACACTTTCATCTATAGCACATATCCCTTTCGCTATCAAGTCAAATGCACTACCTATATTATCACAATAATCATTACCATTGCCTGACTTTTGTTTCACTGCAAATTCTTGATCACATTTTCCATATGTTTTATCCAATGTATGTTCATCGCTAAGCGATTTATTACTATAGTCACCATCAGCAATTTTATCAATAATCGAATCAGATGTATAAGGTTTCAAAGTATCTTTAATAAATTCATTTCTTTTTGAATCCACATTTACATAACATTTGTTTTTAAATTCATTTACATTGTTATTGAATTTAACAAAATATATATTAAATTTAGTCATAAATTCTTGACCAAGGATCAGTGGTATGGAGAGTGATTCATCTGGTACAATCATAACGTTCATCGTTTTAGTTGTGCCACGAAATTTAATTGCACACAATTTTGTGCCAAACGAGTGAAGTCTATTTCTGCCGACTCCGATGTACTTCGTAGGTACCGCAATAGGTGGTAATTTTATAAATTTTGTAGCAACAGATCTTTGCATGATATTAATCGGACTACCGGAAGCAAAGAGAGAAATAATGTTCACAAAACCTGACCATCTGTTTCGATTTAAATTGTAAAAAGCCACACTTACCTCTTGCTTATCTGCTATATCATAGTAATCCTCAGTATTGGAAATGGCGGCAACACGAGTGAGCTGGTTCTTCTTACGAGGGCAATCCTTGCGCATATGTCCCAACTGGTGACATGTAAAACAGGAACCTGCAGGGCGTTGGGGCTTTGGACAACTGCTCTGATAGTGACCAAATCGGGAGCAGTTGAAGCAGCGTACTGTTGTCAAATCTTCGCCGGTAACTGCCTTCGGCGTTTTTGTTTCGATACTTGCAGCGGTATTTCCCAATTGCTTCTGTGAAGAGTTCTGGCGGCGCTGTTCATACCGCTCAGTTCGCCGTACTAGTTCTGCCACCGAATTGGCGCCATATAGTCTATTTATATATATGATTATATCGACCAACTCCGATTCCGGTATCTCTGCATGAGCGGCTATCGATTGCATCGCGACGACGTAGCTAATACAAGTTTCGGATGGCTTCAATTTGCGTAGCCATAGTTGACGATATACTTCTTGCCGCGAGCAATTGCGTCGGAACATCTCATGCAACGACGACTTAAAAGCTGAGTACTTCATAAGACCCTTGTTTAAAATATTGTTGGCATCAGCATAGTCCTTTAACTGCAGGAACCACCTGTTGATATCATAATGGTTATCGCCGCTAAACTTTGGAACTGCAGCATCTAGTTCATCGAAATTTATATATTTTGCAATGCGAACACTTCGGTTGCTTTGTATTTGTTGTAGCTGGCTTTGGAGCTCCTTGATTTCACGGCGCAATTTCAGGACTCTTAACTGGTCCTCTAGTTGACTAGCTACTTCTTGCCGCGAGCAATTGCGTCGGAACATCTCATGCAACGACGACTTAAAAGCTGAGTACTTCATAAGACCCTTGTTTAAAATATTGTTGGCATCAGCATAGTCCTTTAACTGCAGGAACCACCTGTTGATATCATAATGGTTATCGCCGCTAAACTTTGGAACTGCAGCATCTAGTTCATCGAAATTTATATATTTTGCAATGCGAACACTTCGGTTGCTTTGTATTTGTTGTAGCTGGCTTTGGAGCTCCTTGATTTCACGGCGCAATTTCAGGACTCTTAACTGGTCCTCTAGTTGACTAGTTAGAAGTGACATCAGATCCAGTGTTATGCGTAAATGATAAGGCATCGTGATTTGAAATAGCAGCAGAAGCAAATGATGCGGCGGCAGCGGTGGTTTCGGGTGCTGTCCCAACGGAGGTGGCATAGGTTTGATCTTCTACAGCAGCAGCACTTAATACAGGCCCAACAACATCATGTACAGCGGTGGTAGCAATGGCATCGGTAGTGGTAATGGCGGCGGTGGTGGCAATGGCAGAGGTGGTAGCACTAGTAGCAGCGGTGGCGGAAAATGACGTTAAGTTGGCAGCAGGAGCGCTAAGTGCCGCAACGACATTGGCATTACGTATGATGGCAGCAGATATCTCAAATTCGTCGGTTATCCCAGTTTCAGCAGCTCTATTTGCATTTGTGGCCACTAAGTTCATTGTCTGCGGCTCAATAGTTGCACCAGGAGTGGACGATGTTTCGCTACTGCGTTTCGAATCGCCGCTAATTCCCAAAGTTTTGGCCGTGGTACGTGTTGAGCGCATTTCTTCAAATTTTCCCTTAAATTCCGAAATCAGGCTTAAATATTTGCGTTAAACGTTAGTAGGTGTCACCCCACACCTGAGATTGCAACTCTACCGATTTATTTGACAGGATGTGTTTATTAAAATTTCGATTTTATTTGAGGTTTCAAGATTGGCAACTTGTCCTTTTCGCTGGCACGGGAAGAAGAAGGAAGTCAGTAAAGTTAGCTGCGCTTCCCTCTTTTTTTGACATTTTGACATTTTCTTTTATACTCGACATCCTATGCCAGGGTTGCCTATATGAATAAAACTTAAAACTAAAGGTGACATTACAAATAAAAAGAAATCAAATAAAATAAAATAGAATAAAATAAAACAAAATAAAATAAAATAAAATAAAACAAAATAAAATAAAGCAAAACAAAATAAAATAGTAATAATAATTGTAAGCTTAATGGTTAGCAATGCGTGGCAAAATATATCTGATGAAGAAGCTTAGCAGCTTTCCGAAATGGATCTATAAGAAAAGCTACGGCGGTTGTCTCTAAACATTTTTCTTACTCTGTTCAATCAAAAAACTTTTAATAAATTTTTCAAAAAGTGAAAAATTATTATTCTTGGCCTTGAGCTCGTTTCATGAATACTTAAAAAAAAATAAATAAAATAAAACAATAATAAATCAAAAAAAAAAAACAACAAAAAAGAAATAAAAAATACCAACTGAGGAATGAGCTGTCTTCGGTTGTGCCGAATGCTTTATATCTTCCATGAATAAACATTCTTATTTACAATAAGTGGAAACCCGTTTAACGGATCAATCGATTGTATGATATCTATATATTATGTTAAGCTTATCTGACTGATTTTCACTAACCACTTTTTTTTACCAAAGCGCGTAATTATAAGAACGGGAGAGCGCCACCACGCAATACATTTCAGATGACGAGTTTTCATGTTTTGGAGTAAGCGCTTTTTAAGCTTATATCAATCAACGAGAACTTTACATACATCGGCTTCATTTCTAGAGAATTTTAATTTGTAGTGTAAAGAAAATAACAAAGAATTTTTCTACGTTTATGTTTTCTTAATATATGACAATGCAACAGAATCAGATTGCTTTCAATTTGTTGCAATAGCAAATCCGATTACGTTCATTTTCGCACTGCTGAATTATTCAAAACCAATTAAAAGTTAAGGTAAAGTTAACAACCACAACATCTCATGGAACATCTCTGATGTGTGCACATGCATATATGTATGTAGCCGATAGTGTTGCCACAGTATCAAGAAAAAGAAGAATTTGAAAAACCTAAAGCGAAAACATTAAATCGTCCCCTAAGTTATTTTAAGAATGAATTTTGCAAAATTTCAAAGTCTGTGGAGAAATTTCAATTCTCATTTCTGATTTACGTTTCTTGTTCTAATCTATAATAATTCCATAAAATTTGAATAACTTCCAAAATATAGCTACTGTTTTCCCAGTTAAAGTTTTTTTTGCCGAAAAAGTTTTTTCAGTGTAATATAAAGATTTTAAAGTGTATGTTTTCGAAAACTTATTTAAAAACCTTTCTAATGCTTTGAAATCGGTTGAACCATTCCGTAGTAATCACAGCTAAAAAGTACCTATTACCGTCATTTTTCATATAATGCGATACCTTGCTACGCCTACAATTTTTCAAAAATGCGAGTTCTAATTCTAATGTGGCTGTATGTAAAATTTCATCAAAATCTGAGAGGGTCGGGTACAAAATGTGCCGTTTTTGATAGCTTTTGGTATGAAATTCATCATAAATAGTTTTCCGTAGAGATGTCACCTCGAGCCAGAATATTCGATTACTACAAGTTTTGTTTAGAGCTATATATTGTAAAAAAATCGAGTTCAAAAGAAAATATTCGATTTTTCTTTATAAGTCGATTTTTATATGAAAAATTGCCTACTCGATATGTAGGAAAAAATGTATTTTGAATAATTAAGATATTAAATATAAAAAAAATAACCAAAAAATGATTTTAAGGCTAACTCAGATTCAAATACTTTATTACAGTAAAAATATTACAAAACAACAGTAGAAAATATTAAAAATTTTAAACTAAACTACAAATGCATTGCTCGCTACAATTTAGATTGAGAAAATGAAAAAAAAAAAAAAATTAATATGAATTATTATTAACCAGAATGAGCAATGTACTGTTTGACTAAATTAAAAATGTAATTAACTGCTGAGTATTAGTAATTAGTTTGAGTATGAGTATTAGTTTGATCTTAAAAATAAAACATACAGTAATCTTTTCCTTAAGAATTGAGTTTAAATATTAAATCCAAACCAAATAATTTGCAAAAATGTAAAGCGTTACCTAATATTTGACTAGAAGTGATTTATACGCTTTTGTGCGTTTTCGGCTGTAGTGTATACATAGTTTTACCCATTCTTTCATCCGTCGCAAAGATGGCACTATTAACAAAAATCAATTTAAAATGTGAAATTCTTATAATCGTTTTATTAAAAATCGATGTTTACCATTAATTAAATTCGACAAAAAAGCCTAAAGAAACTATAAAGTAGGAATCGATTATTTATTCATAACCATAGTTGTTCGTAAACTTACAAAATTATCGATAGCCTAAAAGGGTTATGAATTCTTTTTTAAAGAAATTGCCATAAATTATAAATTAAGCACACAATTGGTCCCACCGAGGATCTTCATGCTGATCTAGAGGAAGACGATTATGAACACGCCTGCTTTAAATGCTCTCAATGGAGCTAGGAGCAACGGTTAATATCATAAGATATATGATAGCCACTTTACTGAAGCCGTACTCAACATCGTCAAAAATTTCGTAATTTTCAAAAATTTGTGTAACTAGGAAATTTTAGTATTTCTTTAAACTCCTCTCAAACAAGGACACTTTTGAGGTATTGTTTGGAGGCGGAAGGGGGGGCCTCAACGTCCGTAACGTTCATATGAAATAGTTCACATGACAGTGGGGACAGTAATTGAAGGTGCTTGAGCGGTGTTCTTGGAGGTACTCGATTGGCATTTGGCAAAGTACTGTCAATACGAAAACATTCTCTAAAACCTTCGGGGATTGTTTTTGTTACTACTGAAACAAAAAAATGGCAACACTGGTATCAGAATATGTCATTGAATGTACATACATATGTGCCTAGGTATCTATATATTAGGTTGTTATTAATATATTTTAACAAACGCTTCACAAATTGCTAGCTGTTCATATAATATATTGCTAAGGAGCTTTTTAGTAAAACTGAAAGAAAAAGAAACAAAGAGCAGAAGATAGAAAAATATGGTAAGAGCAACAATGTTGACCATGCCAATAGTGGAACCCTAGTAGGACGCGCTATACTATTGCCCATACTAAGTATTTCTGTTTTTATTTTATGTTAACCAGATGTGGCGCTAAAGTTCTACAGGGATGCGCTAGTGAATGGGAGCATTAGTAGAGCGTCTGAAAACACGTGGAAAATAAGCAATTTACTGCTCATAACAATCTAATTGGCAATACCTCATTATACTGTTATTTAGAAGTAATATTTGCAAGCTAGTCAGAATTCTTCTGAAATCAAATAACAAATATCTCCAATTTAATCGCCTGATCAAACATTATGTGTGTGTGCGCTCTTGAGTGGTGAAAATAGCAACGAGGCAGACTGTGTCCCAGATAGATAGATAGATATGGTTTTGGGGATTGCACTGCGATCAAAGGTCTATTGTGACCATATTTCAATCAAAACCCAAGCCGATTTCCTTAAGACAGCATAGGATTGCTCTACGCTTGAAGGACTGTATGTGTGCTTGCTCCGGCCAGGGTGAGCCTAAAAATTTTGATCTGCGTGTGTATATGGCGTCGCACCAGAAGGATGTACCCTGAGCCTCCAAACTTATATTACACAAACGGGATATATTACTTATCCAACCTCAGAGTTTCTATGATAGTGTGGGGACCAGCTGGTGAGGGCGGCTTCGGCCCGATGGGCGTTATAGTCGCTGCTTCCCTTACTAGACCGTCTGCCTTAAGTGCGGCGAAGTTGACAGATTGCGTCGCCTCCCTCATCGTATAGAGAAGTTCAGCGACGACATGACTTTACCTCTGCCAAATGCCTCTTTTGCAATCTTATGTAGGGTTAGTTTGGTGATTGCTCTTTTGCTACGTGTAGCGCCGCGAGATCAAGGATTGCCTCCATTACTGTTTTTGGACACGTTCGCATAGCTCCTGTGTGAGTGATTGTCTCACTGTTTATAAAGTTGTCCTCCCCACCCATTCTACCGAAGCATTGGTTGGTTCAACTATCATGGTGTACATCCACCTTAATATGTTCGGAATTGGTAGCGCTGATTGACACGACATCGACGTGCTAGCTCTACATAAATTCAGATAGTTAACGGATCTGTTGCTGGAAGCCCTACTTTCTAGATTTCAGAGTTTTTGTGTGCTTCTGCGTCTATATTGCAATGGTTCCATTTTAATTTTTGACCAGAAATTAAAGTTGTTTGACCGTACCCATTAGGAACAAAGTGGATCTGTCGAGCAGCCTGAGCCTGAGTAACAGTTTAACCTATATCAAGAGATAAAAACCGGCTATAGTCGTATCCTCCTTTACGACTCATTTCGGAATTTTTTTGGAGGTTATAGTGCTACTCGGCCAAAATAGTTCAGATGGTCAAGCGCCATTTCAAGAGGAAGATAGTACTACTATAAGGTAAAAGCGGAGCTTTGAAAATAATGTAGCGTTGATTTAATACTGAAACTTTCCTTCGCTAGCTTGCCACTTAGAAACTTCGAGGAAAAGACACAGCTGAAACCTTTTCTCATAAAAACAACCCTATTCTAACAGCAGCATATTTTCTTCTTAGTTCTAATTTTGTGCGCTTTTGTTTTGAGATTCACTAGATACAAATTGGGGTTACTAAAAAGGATCAACACTATTGGGCTTGTCGTTAATGGAAGATAAAGCGGGGTTTCTCCTCCCAGGCAAATGCCATTTTTCATACTGCATATCTCTGGAAGTATTCATGCTATACTATACATTCTGTGAGAGACAAGATGAGATTAGTCTACAAAAAACACAAAAAAAAAAAAACCGGAAGATGAAGAAAAAGGAGGCTTGGAACATCCAACAGGTTGGAAAGTATACATACAATATGAATCCCTTGGTCACGGCATACCGCGAGATCAACTGGATCGTATTTTTTTCCAATAGAAAAAAAAAAAATCGACCAGAATGTGGACTTTGGTATGCCTACAACTTGTTTGTACAAATCAAAGTTTATGATATGGGCTGTTATACGGGGTAACCTAGATTACGATGCCTCAAACCGTTTCAGAGATATAAACCAAAATCTGGGCCAGGGGTAGCCATAAAATGCATTTTACGGCACGGGTATAACACAAACGGTTGACATTATAATATGGCTATAGATGAAAAGGGCATCGAGATAGGAGTGAGTTAGATTTAAAGGTAGAGGGCAGGGGGGAGACCCCTGCGGGTTAGGGGTTAGAATATGCCCGAGGTAGGCATACCGGTCGTAAGAGGCGACTAATATGCAGAAAGGTAATGACGTGCAACTCGATGGTTGATCTACGGATATGATGCCTCTCACCTCTCATTACCCATCTCTCCTTCCTTACGGTAGGAGGGGTGACATGACCTAGAAGATTCGGCTGGTCATACGAAATCGCTACCACGACAGTCGGGCAGTACCGCAAGGGAGCACCGGAGCGTACCGGATTCATATCCGGAAAAGGACTGTCAGTTCGACAGCACTCCCCAAAACCTTCGGGAAGTGTTTTTGTCGTTACAACAACAACAAAAACAGGGCAGGGGGGAATGTAGCAGGAGTTGAGTAGAGACGTAGAGGTAAAGATAGAGGAAGATATATAGGTAGAGGTGGAGATAGAGGTAGAGGTAGACGTAGAGGTAGAATTAGAGGTAGAGGTAGAAGTAGAATTAGAGGTAGAGGTAGATGAAGAGATATAGGCAGAGGTGGAGATAGAGGTAGAGGACGATGTAGAGGTCGAGGTAGAGGTTGAGATATAGATGTAGAGGTAGAGGTAGAGGTAAAGGTAATGAAAAAGTAAACTGAAAGGTAAGGAAATAATAATAAAAAGTAAAATAGAAAGTGAAAAGTGAAGAGAAAGGTAAAAGAAGAAACACAGTGGAAGGTAATAGGAAACGAAGCACACAAACTTTATGAGGAAAATTGAGGGGTACTGATAGGAAGCTAAAAGGGCTCAATATGAGCGAGAAAGGAAGGGTTAGAGTCGGAGGAGAGTCTGTGTGCCAGGGTTTTTATTAAATGTAGGAATTTGGTGTTGTTATTACGCTTGGTGCACTTGAAAAACTTTCAATAAAAATACTCTCTCGCAGATGTACAAATACATATTCGCCTGGATACCTAAATAATACAATAAAAAAAAAATGTAAAAATTTGTTAGTTACAACTGGCTATAAAAATATTTCAATAATCTTGATAGCTCCCAGGCTTATACACCCATTGAACACCAATAACTCCAAACAATCAAAACCACAAATTACTTTTTCTTACTTTATCTTTTGGCATGCAAAAGACAAGTTAACAAAAACAACAATTTCAACTATACGAAATAGCAATTTTTTATACAATAACAACAAGATAACATAAACATGGCACACATGTGCGTGTCACGCAAGTAATTTTCAATTTATCAAAACGTAACATTTCTACACTTAAATTGGAATGAATAAATAAATAAATGATTGTTATATTCAACATACTATCTACATGTGTTTGTATATATATATATGTACTTACGTACATTTGTTCTTGTAGAAAAGTAAGTTTAACTCTTATACGTTTATACGGTGTGCGAGGGAATTAGAGGAGCGCAATAAAAACGTTGTGACTGTGAGTTGGCAGTGTGGAAAATGCAAATTTACAAGTATTTTGTTGCATAAAGTTTTACTTGTGAAATTTTGTTTGTTACACTTGTCCTAAGTTGTTTATGTTTGTTTGTTTGTTTATTGGCATTGTTGTTGTTGTTGTTTTCGCTGTTTTGGTTGATATCCTTGTTTTGCTTGCATTTTATTGCTTGAAGTTGCTGCTATTATATGTTAAGTTATGTATGCATGTTATGCAATTCTACACAAGCTCACACACGCACATACAAAAACACGTAGGATATGTAAAAATTTATTTGTGTGACATCTTTCTCTCTCTCTAAAAGAAAAAAAAAGATATCAACATTCGTAATAGGGTAAACTTTATTTTTTAGTGCCACATTTGTTGTTACTTTTGTCATGTTTATTTTGTATTTATTTTGTTGAGAAACTTTCACTGCTTTCAAAGCTTTAAATGCAAATTTCATTGAGGCGCATGGCAGCGCACTCGATGGGCTGTAGCCAGCACCAATTTTAAAAAATTAAGGAGGTTACTGACATTTTCATTAGCGCGGATCTATTTTTTTTTCTTAGATACTAGCAAAACTAGCAAACGTTGTCCTATACAAACATTCGCTGTTCTGCCCTCTCTTCTCTTCCCTTTTATCAAACATAATGGCTGATATAATGGCAGTCGTTTACTATATATTTAACTGATATGCTGGTAGCCCTGTGTAGTAAACAGCAAGAAATATTTCCATTATTTAAGAGGTGACTATGGGTGACTTTTGTATGACCAAAACGTGGTCTGGTGAATACCAATATGTCGGCCCCCTCTCACCACTCACTACCCATCTTCTCCTTACTTTGGAAGGAGGGCTGACATAACCTAGTAGGTTGCACTGGTCATACCAAATCGCTACCAGTCGGGCAGTCCACAACACTACCAAAACCCTCCGCGGAGTGTTTTTGTCATCGCAAAACAAATAAAACAAACAAGATGTTGGTGTGCTAAGATTCACATAGTTGAAATCGCCCCTTCCGATTTTAATTAAATTTGGTGAAGAGTTCCTTTTATCACTAAATAAAGTTCTGTCAAAGTAAAAAAATGTTTTTGTAAATTCAAAATTACATTTTTTTTTCTTTTTTCCTGCTTTGTAAATTTTTTTTTATATTCCGGAAACTAATGAATTTAAGAAAAGAAACTTTAGCACTTTTAACGGGCAGGGATAGAAAACTGTTTTGAAAACAAAAAAAAATATATATATTTAATTTCTAATTTTAGAGAATTTTAAATTTTAAATTAAATTAAAAAATTTTGACTTTGATAAAAGGAAACACCCCACCAAATTTCGTTCAAATCGGAAGGGTTCGGTCCAACTATATGACTATTTGGCATGGAAAGAATTCTCTTGATTTTCTACCATACCGAAAACATTATTCCATTATTTGGATAGCATAACAGCATCTACCTGACTCCATGCAGATTTTAAGGTAATAACAGCTTCCTCCAGTGTCATTTGCTTCAGATCCTCAAACAAATCAAACCCCTTTTGCAGCAAAAGAATCCCAAAATGCTGTTTTTATAGTAAAGTTTCGTAATCCGGATTGCATTTGGATTACAAGGTTGTATTAAACGGGTGATATTTGGTGGCATAAACATTGCTTACACTTTTCAGTTTATTCTCGGGTGTATGCGATGGAGCGTTATCCATTAAAAGAATAGGTGTGCCTAGTAGTCCCTTTTCTGTCAAAAACTTTTTAACCTATAAAAATTACATGAGTTTTAAGCTACTGAGATATCAATAAGAAGGCTTACCTCAAGTCTGAATGAAAGGTGGAAAAAATCTTTAAAAATAGCAGCAGTCATTCAATTGGGCTTAGAATGTCGCTAATATAATGGACATTCAAAACCTGGGGGCGTTTATACTTCCCGACTACAAGAAGTTTGAGTTTATGAGACACTGCCGCATTTGAACAGCACAATAAAGTTATTCTGCGATCTTTCATCTTTGCATCTGGGTCAGTTCTTTTCTAAAGATGACACATACGTCTTTTGTAGCAAACATTTCAAGTAGTAACCGGATTCATATGCTTTGTAAAGTTGTTCACGGCTTAATTCAAGCTCTTCCCTTTTCGTCTTTAACGAATTTTTGAATAGGTCAATTAACTGGGAATGTGAGGATAGTTTTTCTCCAGAAATGTGGATCAACGGAATGCTATACTCCCTTTTTAAAATTTTGAAGCATCCATCACTCTTTTGCTTTTTCATTAAACATCGGACTACTTAGCGGGCGTTTTTGTCTCTTATATTCAAAAACTATCGACACGGAGATATTTCCTTTTTTAGGTACTCTGAATCAAGAAAAAATTTCGGCTTTCCAGGACCGATGAATGTATGCATTCCGCGTTATCTGATTTTTCTCTTATAGACAAAAAATTAGAAACTATGTAGGCATTTTTACACATGCTGCAGGTGTTTTGACTGCTCATTCAGAATGTTTTGATTAAAGTACGTTTAAATAAAATAAAAAAGAATAATAATTCAAATAAACACTCCAAAAAAATTCTTGGCTATGGTCCTGATCCGTTACATGCGTCCACCATTTGCCACTGAAAAAATTGGACCGGAAATACTCTTTGAAACCTTGTTCAAAAAAACGAGGAAAATTAATCCCATCTTCGCATGCTTCTGCTCGCAATCGGCTCTATAGTTCTGAGCTAAAAATAGAGTATGTGAAGCTGAAATGCTCAGAATGTAGGATTATAATAAACCAAAACAACCTAGTAAAAAACTACTCGCCTTCACGGAAATAAGGAGCCTTCTGCGGAAGCATTTAGACGATTGCCGCCTTCACAAAATAAGGCAATTTTACCAAAGACACACCGCCACACAGTGAGGAAAAATAGAAATTGTGTTTCAATATTCTTTGCAGGTAGAAATTTTAAAAGTTTAAGGTTCAGTACAAAACTGTCTGGACCGATTTTAGAGTTTTCATAAATTTTTGTTTACTATTTATGCAAGGTTCAGAGATTTGGGAAAATTTGTAGGGAATCTATTCTCCTGCAGCTGTTAATAAATATCAAACAACAAAAACTAATTGGAAATAATGGTGTGGATAAGCTAAAATTAAGAAATAATCCACAAAAACACCATTTGAAATAAAAAAAAGCCATTAAAATAAGTTTTATAAAAATTTTAACCGTGCAGTTTTATAGCCCATTCAATTTTTATATAAAAACGATGCAAGTTGTAAGTATATCAGAATTATCGTTGGTTTTCAGGGATTTTGTATCCAAAAAAGTCATAATTTATTAATTGGAATAAAGTAATTGATTAAAATTAGTTTTCAAATTTGCATTAAAGTGCATTCATTGTACTACCGTAATGTACATAGGGGCACTTGCACTTATACATACCACATATAATATCATATTTTAACAGGCTAAGTAAATAGTGTTGCCAGTGCAAAGTCGCATTCAAATGAAAGTGTCAACAGAACGTCGGATGAAGTACGACAATTTTTTAGCAATAACCAAGAGCTGTATATGTATACATGGACGACTGTATTTTGGTAAGTTTGTGCGACCTCACACCCGGAGAAGGGGCATACATTTTTGTAAATTAAGGACTCTTTCCTTTTTGCTTTTGTTTATTTAGTGGGGAATGTATATGACTTCTAAACAGAATAAATACGGCATATGCTGGCATGAAAAACTGTATCTCCTTAGTCACAACCTAGCTGATGAGTTTCAGCAATAAAGAGGCATCTTATCTTGAAAGACTTTCTGATTTGCTTTGCAACTTTTGAACTTCGCTTAAAAAATTAACAGTAAATTTGCATTAATAGTTAGTGTAAGGTAGATTATGGATTATCGTCATCATTTGCGTATCAAATGAGCGAGTCATTCTTTTCCTATTTCATATTTCTTTTAAGCGAAAAGAAAAAAGACTTTTTAAATCAAGGTCGCCACTCAGTTGCCCCAGAGGTTTCGAAGGCAGCTTTAATCAAATAAGTAAAAAAGGCATAGTACATATTGGAATGTGAATTATTATTATTATTATATACTAGCAGAACCATCAGACGTGGTCCTGCCTACATTTAAAAAATTGTACCCTTTCCCCTTCCCACTTGACGCTTCCTTGTAATTTATTCCTATATCTTAATTTTCACTTTTGCTTTTATCTCACCCCCATATCCCGTTAGTTTATTTTACCCTTTTCATTTTCCTCTACTACCTCCTCTAAATATCAAATTTGCTGTCCTACTCCACTTTTTCTGCCTTTTCCCTTGCGGGTACTGATATGTACATAGTTTCGAAGATGTAGCGGTTTAACTTTTTTTCGGTCTTGGTACCGGTAACTTTTTCCAGATGTATCGAATTGCTTGCCTTTTATTATTATTGCTGTTTCCGACAGGGTAGAAGTATGAATTTTTCTGGAACGATTTTCCGTCATCGTTGTCAGTTTTGGTTTGGAGCCATCTTCAGTTTCTTTTTTCGTTCTGAAGAAGGGATGGCGGAAAATCGTTCCAGAAAAATTCATATCGAATTACAGCTGGGGGCTTTTCCAAAAACTACATACAGTCTGTGTCGTGCCCAACGAACTCCTGAACCTATTCTGAGAGTTTCAGAGACATTGACAATAAACTGTGGACATTAAGGAACTACAAAGAAAACACAAAATATGTGGGCGTGGCACAGCCCAATTTTAAACAATTCTGTAAATCTTGTCTAAAGTATACATACATCCAAATATCATTAATTTAGACCAAATACGCATAGAGTTATGACGAATTGAAAATTTATATGTCCTGGAGGCGTGGCACCGCCCACTATTCCAAAATTTCGTGAAGAATGGTTGAGTACTTTGGACACCTATAAAGGATACACACACACACATTGTTTTTTATTGATAAAATAAATATTTTATTATAGTTCGTGGATGGGGGAAATGCTTTACGTACAGATCGGGTTTAAGCCCTCGTTGCTACATGCGCAAGTAGCGCGACATACTTCTTCTTTAGAAGAACTACCAACTAGAACCGAACCTTCCACGGCCCGCGCATTGTATGGTACCGCTTTAAGCATTATTTTAGCTACGGAAGCGCGCTACTCTCACGCTAATGGGCTACACAACCATCTTCCCGTTTGTCGAGAAATACGTTTCTCAAGTATCTGCTGACTATATTCCATCTATCCTTTCGCAGATAATCTTTTGGATGACACTGCCGGGAATAGGTCACCATGTGTCTCTTCCACCGGCCTTCGTTGTTGAGCGAATTCTTTACATTCGAAGAAGGTGCGGCGTACGTTGTCTTTTTCTCCACAGTAGTGGCAGGTTGGGGTTTCAACATTGTCCATTCTGTGCAGGTATTCGCGAGAGTAACCTTGTCTGGTTAATAATTGTGCCAGCGAGAAAGCTAACCGATTGGCGGCCGCCGTGGTGTGAAGGTAGTGTTGCCGGCCTACCACACCGAAGGTCCATGGTTCGAGCCCTGGTACAGGTAACATCAAAAGTGATTTGAAAAAAGTTTTTCAAAACGGGGTCGCCCCTCGGCAGTGGTTTGGCAAACTCTCCGAGTGTATTTCTGCCATGACAGGCTTCTCAGCAAAAATTCGTCTCCTTTGTAGATGCCGTTCGGAGTCGGCAAAAAACTGTAGGTCCCACCAATTTGTAGGGAAAAATTCAAATCGGCACACCACAAATTGGAAGAGAAGCTTGGCGCAAAAATCTCTTAGGAGGTTTATGATGATATACCTGTTGTATATCGCGCCATCGAGATAGAGATAGAAAGCGACCTGTCCATGAGATCACATCAACCATGACTTCACTTTCGGAACTAATTCCCTGGTCCTCCTTCCTCCTACACTGCTGATCCTTTATAACTATCAGCGCAGGGTCGATTCTCCTCTTCTACGCGTAGCAACGTCTGCTGAGCTAAGATCGCAAATTCTTTTTCTCTCCTCCCGAAGAGCCCTTCTGAGTTGCACCTTGGTGAAAGCGCCTCGGTGCTTCAGAGATTTCTTTGCATCCGACGACAATTTCTGCTCCTTAAAACATTGTAGAATCTGAGGTAGATGCTAGCAGCTTACTTCTCCATGGCTTTGGGCCGCCTATGTTCACCAATAGACGATTCAGATTCGCTTAAATCTGTGCAGCCTTTTCGCATGAACTTCGAAAGTGGTCTGAGGAGCTGAGCTTGCTGTCTAGCCTCACCCGCACATATTTCGTGGACGTAAGCATTTCTATTTGTTGATCCCCACATCCGAGTTGATGGTGGCGGGAATCCATCTCTTCGTGAGGATCATGATCTCCGCCTTTGATATAGCCAACCGGAGGCTGTGATCGGACATCCATATGTCTACTTCACAACTTCATCTGCAATTAAACAAGTTTTAAAGGCTACTTTGATATGTTTAATACAAAAATGTTCAACCAGCCTTAAAAAGTGGATCGAGGTAATCATTCACTCAAAGGAATGTGGTTAAAAAATTAAAACAAATTCCAAAGTTCAACTACAATGTAAATTACACTAGGCAAATAACAACAGACTATACTATTTTAAAAACAAATCTACATAAACAAATAAAAAGAATATTTTGGTAGTGCAAATATTTTGGTTGGCAAGCATTTGCTTGGCAAGTGACGCAGCGAAAATAGAAGTACGACATGTGAAGTTTGTAAAATACCACTTACTGCCACAGGATAAGGCCAGGTTTATATTACAAGTCTTAGATAGCATGTGTTGTGCTGTGGTTTATGGACAAAATTTACTCGGAGATAGATAGATATAAATGCTAGAAGAAAAAGCACCTTTAACAGATAACATTCACAGGAAATGTCTTTCTATTTAAATCAAACTATATTCTCGCGAAGTTATAAGCGACCTTTGAATTAGCATAATATCAGCAGCTGCAATACCGACAAGCCTAACTGTTGCTCTGCCGCATACTCATCTCTATGTAAACTAAGTGCAAATGACAAGAGCTTTGACGTGTTTTTGCAGTGCTACAAACTTACAGGTACATACATACTTGTGATGTCAATCCCGGTATCACTTACTCTTTTACTTGGCGAAAATTACTATGGGAAAGCAATCCCGGTATTTTCGGGATTGACAATATGTTACAAATTTGATTCATTTATGCAAAGTTTCTTTTCTTTAGCTACGTGTAGAAAAAAACTCTCACATATTTATAGCTTTTAATAATTGGTTTTTTATACCAACAATTTTTGTTGATTTACGGCCTGTATATTTTCAAGTGTTCATGAACTTTTTCACTTTTTGAATTTTTATGAAAATTATTATTGTTTTTTTTATTTTTTTAATAATCATTTTTAATTAATTATTAAAATTTTTAAAATTGAACAGATTAGGAAAAATTGTTAGAGATAAGCGCCATAGCTTTTCTTATAGATATATTTTCATAAAAATTCAAAAAGTGAAAAATTATTATTCTTGGCCTTGAGCTTAATTTTTCACTTTTTGAATTTTTACGAAAATTATTATTATTCCGAAATAGATCTATAAGAAAAGCTATGGATATATCATGAATACTTGAAAATGTACAGGCCGTAAATTAACAAAAATTGTTGGTATAAAAAAAGCAATAACAAAACCGAGAGCACGCGGTAAGGCAGTTCTGCTGATAAAACAGATCTGTCAAAAAATCCATCATGATCACATTACTAACTGTCAAATGGCGGAAGTGGTTCATGCATATGGTAAAAAGAAGAATAGAACTAGGAGTTTAGATGACATCAAAAGCAGCGTATTGTTAGCTTAATTGGTTAGCAATGCGTGCCAAAATTTGATGAAGAAGCCTAAAGCTTCCGAAACGCATCTATAAGAAAAGCTATGGCGGTTGTCTCTAAACATTTTTCCTACTCTATTCAATTAAAAACCTTTTAATGATTAATTAAAAATGATTATTAAAAAAATAAAAAAAACAACAATACAAATTTTCATAAAATTCAAAAAGTGAAAAATTATTATTCTTGGCTTTGAGCTCGTTTCATGAATAGCTTTTAGTAATAATTTTAACTATTTGCAATTTTAATTTTAAGTTTCAAAACAGTTTTCCTTTTTTTAATTCAGAATGTTTAGCCAACTTTTGCAATATGGTTTAATGGGCCTTGTGGAGAGTTTAATTTTCTTCGTAATTGCATTGTTTCACGGAATTCCAGACATCGCCATCGTTTAAATGCTTAAATATGCCAAGTACTTTAACTCACAGAACATAAGGCCATTGCGATTAATTGCGATTCTGGAACGTCTAGCTAAAATTTTGTTACGTTATCTGCTCGCTGGGGGAGCTGGGAGAGCACTCTCAGCTGTCAATTTACTTCTGATTCTTTACGAGCCAGAAATTGCCAGAATAAGGCAGAAATTCTGTACTCTCAGTTCGTAGGTCTGACGCCAGTGTTATTCTCCTATTTGTATTTTTCTGAGTTCTTATTTTATGGGTGTGAACCTAAGATTCAGGCTCGATGGGCTTTTTAGCTGCAAGCTTCTCCGGCTGGCTTATAAACTTTCTCTTATTTTGAATCTCTTCCCAAAGCGGATGATCTCGGCTTTGCTGTCCCTTGAAAGTTGACAGATTTGGAGAACCTTTTTGGAGTTTTTCTTCACCAAGAAACGACATTACCTTTCTTCTGACGACGTAGGTCACGAAGTACCGTGCATAGATGTTGTAGAGAAATTTCCAACATTGTATTACAAATGCTAATTTTTTACAAACGTAAAACATTTCTTCCATATATTACATATATTTTATGTTATATTATTTTCAACAAAACAAAAACATCTCATCATAGGTTTAAGAGCAAGGAAATAATTTGGGTATCTAGTTGATTTTTCTTTCTTATCAATGAAATAACTTCTGTTTTTTTAAATATATTTTAAGGTTTCCAAAAAAATATCTTCACTTTATGATTGATTTTGTTTTTGGACCCTAAAATATCGCTTGTCGCCTGACAGGCCTTGAGCTCAATAAATTGGAAAGTGATTTCTTCACTTTATGTTTAAAAACAAAAAATAAGCAAATCCCGGAACTAATCAAAATGGTACTGTAAAAATTAAAAAAAATTAGCATCCCTCACACATACAGGGTGGCGCAAAAGTAATCCTCCTATCAGAAAATGCTATAAATTTTGCGATTGGCCCCTAAAGCCAGTTCTGTTTTGACATTTGTGTAGTAAACACATGCGAAATACACGTTAATAAACTATGTTACGCTACACTGCTCCAGAACGCGGAATATTGCTGACTATTTATTTGACCAATAATCGGTCGGGGCCAAACGGTTACTGTGAATGGTGAGCGCTACAGAGCAATGATCAACGAGTTCTTTTTGCCGCAGCTTGATGAATTGGGATTGGAAAACATGTGGTTCCAACAAGACGGTGCAACAGCACACACTGCACGTGCCACAACCGATATGCTGAACATCGGAAGCTTACTTTTGCGCCACCTTGTACATCCCTACATATATTTGCATGGCATTGTGGTGGTTTGGTAGAGATTTTGCTTCGCATAAGTTAAGCTACTTGCTGGCATGTGAACGAGCGCGTAGTGGCTCTTCTTTCGTGTTTATGCCACTTTATGTAAAAATAATTGCACAATTAGTTTGCTGCTACTAAAACATTTGTACATACACTGCAAACGCTGCAGCAGGAGGTAGCAATACAGAACTACTGAGTAAATTTGGTACAGAACCAGATCTAAAGTACCAAATAAGAACTAGTTTGAGAGTAGTTAAATTTTCCCTAGTTAAAAGACGGTAGCTGAGTAACCAATACAAGGAATTTGGAATTTTATTTGCAATAAAGGCGGTGAAACGTAGCGGCATTAACGAATATAGTTCGATTTCTACTAATTTATATCAAAGTGTTCAGAAGGAAATAATAATAATAATAAAATAAATTTTAAGTTGAGCGTCTAGTAACGACAGACGTACAGACAGACAAAAATTCTAAAAACTGTTGCTTTGGCTTCTATTGGCTTATTAATGATCCCTCCTATCAAGTTTTCTTGAATATCTGCAATGCACAGATATCGAACTGTTACAATTTTATTAAATGGATTTTGGGCTCACGGACTAGATCTAAACTATGGAATATTTAACTAGTTCGGAACTATAGAAAAAGTAATACAGCTTGGATAATCGCCATCAACTGTGGACGGATTTGTATTGGTTTTGAATGCAATAAAAGCGTACTGATTCCGAACCAGAGAATTTCCCTCCATAATGTGTGAAGTTTCTATCTGATAAGGCAAAGGTGTGGACAAATTGGAAGAGAAGCTCTGCGCAAAAGTCATTTAGGAGGTTTGTATCGCGCCATACATTTTTTTTAAATTTGTATCCTCTATTATTCCTTTCATTTGATATTAGACACACACGTCGATGTCATCACTCTACATATTGCCGAACACCGTACGATTTTGGTTGTGAAGTTTGATAACATGCCCACCTTTGACGATTAAACAACCTAAACTGCCTCTCAAGTGCATAGCTGCAACAAAATACTCAAATCACTGGCTGGTGATATCTGGTGAAGAGGTCGACAGCGACGAAGAACCGCCAATTTCAGATTTTTTTTTTTCAATATCGTCCTATCTCGAAGAAAATTCAATTTATTCTCAATTGAGGTAGGGCCTTTTGGGAAATAAAAAATATGAGAGGGGTCGTTCTTCACTAGGTTTGAGCTACGATTCACCAATATGGTGGTTAAAGGGCAAACATTCCATAAATTGGCAGGTCCGTCAGAATTCCGAGCAATGATTGCTGCGTGATGGCTCCTCATGACACCTGAACAGCATTTACATAACTAACTAAAGTGCCCAGAGTTCATGAGCTAATAAGGAGGGTTTAGCCAACTAGGCTCCCTATCCTACAATTTCTTTTATATGTTAGTTTGGATAGCAAAACTAAAACGCTTATCAATGTTCTATAGATAAAAACTTTATGTAGTAACGTCTGCTCAATAAGGTAAGACACTTAGCAACACCTTTTGAGATTGGTTGTATCATGATTTTTGCCTCACCTAAAGTTCCTCAAAACTTCCCGTTCAGACTTACCGAGTTTTTCGTTAAGCTTTTGGCCTTGGCTTCGATATCCGAAGGAGAGTGTGCTGGAACTGGTTGGGGCCCAAGAATGCCTGTTAAAAACACAGCATGATCAAACGGACCACCATCTCATTTCAAGGGATTGCTTTATAGCAAGGCAGCCACAGTATAATAAGCGTTTACTCAAATTTGTGTACTTTGGACTGAGTAGACAACTGAGAAGTTAAGTTCTCTACCCACGGACAAAGATGACTCTCTATTAAGTCTCTCATTATACCTGTCCCAATGTACCGCTTGAAATCATGCACAGTGTCGAGAGAAGATGAGATGGAGTATTCAAGAAAAAGTTCCCCGCATGATTTTTGGCACATCTCGTGATGCCAACGGCGACTAACGAAGGAAAGAGCAGCAGAGGAAGTTGAGGATGACTTCAAATCCCTTGTGTTTCCAATTTGCGTCATTTATCGAAGAAAAGGGGGGAGTGGCGTGCTTTGGTACACAATGGCTGGGCGGTTAAGCGCCAATAAATGATGATGATGTTTTCTTGATTAGAACATCTCACTTACAAGTCAGAAAATATTTTCGAAGGTCCAATTTTTTCACTTCTTCCTCAAAATCTTGAGCTTATGAATGTCTTGCTAGGGTTCTTATACTACTACAAAGCAAATTGTATCAAATATTGGAATATGTGGTTGGAGTAATTATTATTGCGTCACCTTGTTCTAGGCGAAATAGGAGTATGGAAATATAGCACAATGCAGTAGCAACAAATATGCTGTATGAAAAGCTAGAACAAAACCCACTTCTAAGCCAGACTACACGTAAACGGGGTCAAAGTGTACAAATGTACATACATACATGGGTACACATATGGTCCTGGAAATATATATGCACAGGTATGTATTACATCGCTCATTAGTGAATTTCGGAATATTATTACTTCTCGTACAAAGGCATTTAAAGTAGCTTCCCTTTGGCACACATACAAACATAGATATATGTATATCCCTGCAAAAACCGGGAATACTCCGTTTCATACTCCAAAGAATACTCCTAAAGGAGTATCAGAGTACTCCAACACTTATCCTCATTCATATAAAAAAGGTGGTCCAATTTACATGGCAATGTCCGGTGATTGGATCACCTAATCCATCTCGGAGTACTCCGTTTCTTTGCTTTTGAATACTCTATAGACCACCTACGTGAGAGTACTCTCACAATACTCCCATGGGATTACTCTATGGAGTATTCAACAGCAAAGTGAGAGTGGGAGTAGGTGGTCCTCAAAAGAACACATACTCCCTTCTCGCTTTCGTCTAGAATACTCTATAGAGTACTCTTTTGGCAGCATTTTCAAAGTACTCCAACGTAGGTACTCTATAGACTATTCGAAAGCAAAGTAAATGGTACTCCTAGTAGGATTAGGTGATCTAATCACCGGACATCGCCATGTAAATTGGACCACCTTTTTTACATGAATGAGGATAAGTGTTGGAGTACTCTGATGCTCCAACGTTTTTTACAGGGATAGATGCATTTATATCTAATAGATCTGTCTACATATATGTATAACTTTACTTGCAAGTGTTTGTATATATATGTATGCAACGGTTTATACTACTACCCAGCAAACCAAAGTGGGAGCGCTCCGAAATAATGATCCAAAAAGAGTCAGAAATTTGAGCTTTTTTGGAGTGTTATTTAGTAAACATCAGAAAACTAACTTTTTTTATGAATATTAACAGAGCCTTGCAAGAAGAAATTAATATTGTAGAGCGGAATAACTGCAAAGCTCAATTATATGAAGGATTTAGAGCATTTTTTTGATCGTTTTTAATGTATGCGTAAAGAGAATTATGAGAAAAAAAAACGTTGGAGAGCGGTTGAGCGGCACCATACAATTATAGAAGTGTTTTGGATAATAATATGAAATTTTTTACTGTACCAAGCAGAACGAAAGGAGTAATTTCATTTTAAATCTTTATCAATTTAAAATTAAACAGCTAATAATAATATGAACAAATGAAAAACATATACTCCTAGCTGTACTTATACAAATATGTTTACAAAAACTTTGTTTTCAATTGAGAACTAATAGCATTCATTATATTTTCCAAATTATATAAATAAAACTGTATAAACCATTAAGAAGAGTACTTTATTCAGATTACTAAGACACAGATATGAATATTAAAAACTCGTCTGAAGTTTTATAAATGAGTCAACAAAAGCCTCAATGATGACTCCGAAAAGATCCAAATAAGGAAAAAAATTTTCTAACAAGATTCAAAAAAGCTTGAGAAAAGCCTCAATAAAAGGCTTCAAAAAGATTCCAAAAAGGTAGCAAAAATCATCAAAATGGAAGAAAAAATGTGCCTAAAAGGAGTAAAAAAAAACTGAAGCTGCAGAAAAGCATCAAGAAAACGCTCAAAAAAGAGTCCAAAAATACTCCGAAGTTTATTAAAAAGAGAGTCCTCAAATGCTCCAAGTTCATATGACTCCTTATAGGGTGCCCGCGTAGAACGATTTTTTGCTCCTTTTGGGATCCAAAAAGAGCTTCTTTATGAGAGTAAAGATCCGAGATATGTACGTATTATGGCTCCGAATGGAGTCTTTCTTACTTCTTTTGGTTAGCTAGGTATTTTTTAATGAATGTTTGAAACTTCAAGCCACCTATATGCATAGGAGTGTGTGTGTGTGTTTTGTACCTTTCTACAGTTTAGTCCTGTCTCTGATATATGTGCGTGTGTGTTTATATGTTTAAAAACAAAACTTTCTGTTAGTGGCACTTAGAGTGTTGTTACCGGCACTGCACTGTTGCATGCACTAAATCTAACACACAAAACCGGCTGTCATACAAGATATTACACACACCGACAACGACAGAGTTGACCTGCTGGATTACCCTTTCACAAACAAAAGGCAAATTAACGATAATAAGCGTTCGTAGTATACAAAAAAAAAAAGAAATTTATTATATAATATAACAATTTGGTGCATTACCAACCGAAGATGTTAAAGTGGAGCATCTTTTGCGAAAACCTGCATTTTTTGAGGCCTCCGAATTGCAGAACTTCATGGCAGAAACATACTAAAACGGTTACAGAACGTTGACGTGGGGTGATCTCGCACAATTTGTTATAAACAGCTGTACTAGTAATTCTTCTCCTTTAAATCCTAATCGTGTAAACGATTTTGAAAGTCCCACATAGCTTGCCAGACGTTTCTTCTATCTGCCAACTTGCTCCAACTGGATGCACCAAGGATTCGCAAATCAATCTCCCCTTGGCCTTTCTATTGTCGTGGTGGTCTCCATCTAACTCTGCTACCACTGGAAGGTGCCGATAAGAATACCTTCTAGACCGGAGCAGCTTCGTTTATTCGCACAACGTGGCCTAGCCGGGGAAGTCATTGGGTTTTACTCAACAATGTCGGCGTCTGCTTAAAGCACATATAGGTCATCAATGTTTCGCAGAACCTTTCTCCCAAATACTCGCAGATCGGCCTCATCAAATTTTGACAGTGTCCATCTTCCTGCACCATAGAGCAGTACGGGGGCGTTAAAGACTTTACTTCTGAGTTGTCTACTCAGTCCGAATTAGCAATTTGTTTGTAGTGACTCTTTGCTTGGTAAAAATATGTTCTTTGTTTTGCCCTCGTTCACCATCATATATTGGCGCTTAGCCGTCTAAACGTTGGCTGTTGAGAATCAAAGCCCATTACCCATCTATTTTAAGCCATAGCTGCCATCAATTGGAAATACGACGAGAGGTCAAGTCATCCTCCACCAGTTTTTTCATCTTTGTAGAGGCCTTACCCATCCCCTGCTGCGGAATTTGGGTGTCAACGAAAACCTTCTGGGCGAGGCTTCTGTTTGCATATCATGACCCAACTAGCGGACATTTTGAGCTTTAATTCTTCCTTCAATTTTCTACAATATTCAAGGTTGCTATCACACGAAATATAATAAATCTTCCGTGGAACTTTTCTCTCGAATATCATATTCTCAGATTTCTTTTTCAAAATTAAAAAAAAAGATTAAAAGTTTTAAAAACTACTTTTGTATATATGTCGCCAAAAAGCAGTAGCAAATTTGTCCTTAAACGAAGACATGGCATCTGTGAGTTTGGGTATTGAAATTTTAATCATACCAATTGTAATTAATTTCTGTGATTTGAAAATATAGACCTATGTGGACCATCCGTGGGCCCCCTTGCTGCGTTTTTTGGTAAAATATCGAATTATTAGCGGGTTCTAAATATTGTGTCAAGTTTCGAGTCTCTAGCTCGATCGCGAGATTCCCCCCGAATTTTTCAGCGAGTTGCAGTTATCATGATAAGCGCGCCACCTAGCGCAATTTTCATTTCCAACAAGTATACTGCCATAGCGTTTTCGACTATATCCTAAGTTTCAAGACCCTAGATCACCAGGAAGTAGCAAAAAAATCGGTCGCAAGGTTTCCAATTTCAAACGAATTTTCAATATAGCTAGATCCGTGAACCACCTAAAAAAAATTTTTTGGTCTTATAATGCATTGTAACCGGGTTGAGAAGACTGTGTCAAGCTTCAAGCCTCTAGCTTACTGGGAAGTTATACAAAAATCGATCGCAAGATTCCCCTACATCTTTCAGTGAATTTCAGTTATCATGATAAGCGCGCCACCTAGCGCCATTTTCTACAAATTATATCATCATAGTGTCCTCGACTATGTTCCAAATTTCAAGTCCCTGGTTCATCAGGAAGTTTGTCAAAACTAGGTCGTAAGATTACCAATTTCCACCTAGCGAAATTTTTTCGATCTGATATTGCATTGTCACCGATTTCTAAAGCACTAGCCTGCCGGAAAGTTACTTAAAAATGAGTCGCAAGATTGCATATTTTAAATAACTTTCCGTACATCTCAATTCATGCGTCACCTAGCGGATTTTTCTTTCTTTCACATGGTATTGTCACGGATTTGGGTGTCTAGCTCAACAGGAAGTTACCTAAAAAGACTTTGCTAGATTCAGAAATTTCGTATGGAAATGAGCGGACAAACAAGAGAGGGACTTAATATAAAGGCAGTAAAAATATTTTGAAATATTTTGGCCTTCCAATCATTCGTAGACACATATATTGCAGTACCTGTATTGTTTCATGAGTTTTTGTTCCCGCTCCTTCAGCTCCCAACTACAGCTGTGTATTTAATATTTATGTCCAAACGAACTTAAATATTCTTACTGGCTATCCATCAAATCATAAAAGATAAATAAAAATAATTATATACACAGTTACTCATTTAAAATTTCACGCTTCATTTCTAAACAAAAATCTGAGAAACTTACCCCTAATTTGGCTATGAGTTTCCAGTCAAATGGCAACAACAAAGATGCTACCTCACATTATAAATACTTATCCAAAAAAAACAAAAAAGAATTTACTGAGTATGTTGCACTAGTGTAAATTGTTTTGAAACCGAGCACTTTGTTCTCAAATCCATATGCACGTGTTAACTTTGACCTGACGTTTGCAACACTTTAACGCTCGAGGCTGTCGACATCTGAATTATTTGTGCAATTAAAATTTTACGTTTGAGGTGGTAAGTGCAATTGTGGCAGTATCATGTTACTAGCATTTAAGGCATATTTGCGAAATACTGCAAGTAATTATATTTTTGCATAGTTATGAAGGTGAGAGAGGGGAAAATTGTTTTGTTTAGGAATTTTGTAAAAACACACTAAATATAGGAGGGAGTACGAGGATTTTATTTTTGTATAAAATCAACACAAATTTGGTATGAAAATTAATGTTGTAGTGAATTATTTTTGCAAACTACAATTGCTATACGAGTATTACTTTGCTTATTTAAAATCTAGACTCATTTTAATAGACTTAGTTCTGGGAGTATAACTCTTCTATGCGCATTAGACTGGGCCAAGAATAAAATTAACCATTCTTTTTTTAGTGTATCGATATTATTTTTCAGAATGTATTTTTGTTGTTGGTTTTATGGTCTGTTCATTTTTACATATTTTTGTAAGTTTAACGATCTCAAGACCAGTTGATAATAGTTCTTAGTTAATTATTATTATTTTTGGTTAGAGGAAAAATTGAAAGCAACAAACATATACAGGCTATAGTTATAGTACTATACCGAAAACAGCCACGATTTCTCGTCAGACTATAGTTTTGCTATTTCAGAGGATCTTGTGAGGAATCGAACCCACTCACTCTGATTGCAAGCGCAGCCGCCTAACCCATAAGCTATGCTGCTTGTAGTTTTGCAAGCTGCTTAATTCAAGTTTTCCTCTAATTGTTGTTTGTTATCTGCCAACGGTATACACAATATGTTATGATGAAAAAAATATTATAAAGAATTTCAAACCTAAATTGATAACGCCGACTATACTTCTGAAGCACAGCGAGATTCTCCTCCACAAATTTGGAAGAGCCCAGATGAATTCACTTGGTTTTACTGCGGCTTATTTTTCACTACCGATTGAAGTTTTGACAGAACTCTTTCACGGCCAAGTCGATGCGATGTACCGCGTTTTATACGGGGAAACTTCTCTTGCAGCAGTTATATTGAAGATAACGAGGTAGGATATCGGAGTGACTTCAGATTTTGCTAGGACAAGGCATCGTTCGTAACTTTATATGACTCGGAAGCCTTATCCAAGTCATCATGATATGATTTTTGTATGCATTTCGATTATGCCCAAGTGAGCTCCTTCCTCCTAACCAACCTAAGTGCGTAGCCCTTCTTAAGGGTGTAGTGCGTTTTATTCATAGCGGACGCCTGACCCCTAGAATCACTAGGAGCGATAGCTTTAGGAAGTTTTTTTTTCTAGCAAGGATTTTCCATCAGTTGTCTCAGAAAACCCTCGTTGTAAAGTTTTTTGTCATTAAAATCTTCTACTACTACTTCTTCAATTGGCTATAGGTCCACATACCCTTTGAAGATTCTATCTCTTGAATACCACTAGGGGCATATCCCGTGATGCTGTTATCGTCCAAGTTTCTGCGCGATATATCACGACGGGTATGATGGGAGACTAATAGTTCGTAGTTTTTTCGAGAATATATTTTGCTTCTCCATTTTCTACTTAGTCTGAAATAGCACTTGTTGGACTGAGTCACCCTATAATGAATTTTTAAACCCGTAGCTGTCAAGAGCAGGGACCGAAAGTAAAAGTTTATTTTATTTTATAAAAGTCCGGGGTTACATAGTGTCCTTTAGAAATTTATTAACTTTCCTTTAAGGATCAAAATCCTGGCCACACAAACCCGAGCTTTTGGGTTTTCTCTCCAGCAATAAAAGGTATATTTGGCGAAATATTTTTCAAGGAGAGAATTATTAACTCTTCAATGAGTAACAAACCGCTAATCTTAAATAAATAAATTTGGTATGAATTATTAATTTTTATTAACGGTTTGTTAGTTATTTATAAGGACTTTTTTCCCCTCCTTAAAAAATATCTCGCCGAACATAATTTTTACTGTTGACGAAAAAAATAAAAGGCTCGATAGATCTATCAGTGTTGATCGAATAAAATAAAAGTTCCAAAAATACTTTTTTTCTTTCCACATTTAGTGATTTCCCTTAATTACGCACAATTCCTCTGCTAATTATTATGTCATATTATTCAAAAAAATAGAAATACCTAACTACCCTACTTCTCACACAGAGAGAGATCTGCAAAAAGCTGAGAAAGTTACCTCAATAACATAAATGAAGAAGAATCATATGAAGTGCTTCAAAAACCAAACACAGAAATAACAAAAAATTATAACCCATCACTTTCAAACTAAATGTTTAAACTTTGTGTTATTGCTAAGTTGCAATCAAAATATTTTCAGAAAAAGCTTCAAATAAGCAAATATAGCATGTGTTGACTCCCGTAAAGAATTAACTTGAGCAAAAAAGACATAAAATTTGCATTCTTTAGTAAACCCAATTATATTCAAATATTCACAAGCGAGCAGAAAATAATTTCCCTGCAAAAAGTCGTGCGACTGGTCTCTGCTGAGAGTGACCAGCGTATAAGCTACAAATCGATATAGTTGATCTAAACTATAGTTTCTTATGGGCATAGTTAGGCTCAGTCAGCTTCTATTTGTATGCCGCAGTCATATGGGTCAAAAGTGGACCTGTCCCGCAGTGTCTCTTCAGCAATAAGTGGTACAATTATTCTGTTCAAAGGACATGCTCAAACAAAAGGAAACAGTCCAACGCATATAAAAAGAGCAAAAATCCATTAAGTGGGTGCTGCTGCGTAGCTGGCCACATTAGGTAGGAAAATAAATAAAATAAAATAAATAATTGGTGCCATATATACCTCATTTGGGTGTGCCGGTTATAATTTTTCCTGCAAATTGACGGGACCTACAGTTTTTTGCCGATTCCGAACGGCATCTGCAAAGCAGATGAATTTTTGCTGAGAAGCCTTCCATGCCAACCCACTACATAGGGGCGACCCCTTTTTTGAAAAAACTTTTTTAAACCACTTTTGATGTTACCTGTACCAGGGATCGAACCTTGGACCTTCGGTGTGGTAGGCTTTCCTAGAAAATACCGACATAAAACACCTTTCGTTTGATAGCCATATTGCATTTCTCACAACATTTTTAAAAATTCGGAATTTATGACACCTCTCTAAAAACTTTAAAGTGACAACACTTAAGTAGGGAGCATGGAAAAAACTTCATCCTAATAAGTCAAGCCGTTTTCAGGATAGAACTGATATGAAACAAAAAATAAATAAAACAAGTAAGGAAAGGGCTGTCTTCGACTGTGCCGAAGACTTTATACCTTTCATAAATACGCACCACGGTTTTAAGTGTCCGATCCTTACTCACAATTAGTAAAAACCCTGCAAAACTGTTCATTTAAACCCCAAACCCCATTTATCGGAACAATCGATTGTATGGGAGCTATATGTTATGTACCTCTGATCTGGCTGATTTTGACTACACACATTAGCTACATAATAAGTACCAAACCTGCAAAACTTTACGTTCCTAGCTTTTTAATTGCAAAATTTATAGCCCAAAGCCCATTTATCGAAACTATCGATTGAATGGGAGCTATGCGTTGTATTGGTCCCATCATGCTGGTTCCGACAAATGATTAAATAAAAAAAAAAATATATAATGGGGTTAGATGGCAAACCCTAGATGACAACCATGTGTAGAAATATTATTGTTGAAATACCAATCCAGAAAAATCCGATAAGTGGCAACACCTAGGTAGACATTCTATAATGTCAACATAGCATGGACATACAAATATACAAGAATGGCTCGCTCAAAGCTATACATAAGATCCAGATCGTTTTTATTATTTTTAGAACATGGTTATTTTTCCAATCTGTTATGTGAATGTTATATTTTAACATATACGAAAATTCTCACAGATCAATGTCTGTACATTGCAGATATTTAACAAAAATTGATAGGGGGAACTGGAACCCAATAAAACAGCTTTTAAAATTTTTGTCTGTCTGTCTGTTTGTTTGGGCGCATATCATTTATAACTCTAACTTAAAATATAAGATATCCCTTATTTACTCTTTTGGTTTTAGAGTTATGTACCAATATGTGGCCTAGGGTGATCCAAAATGTCCTCGTGCAATGTGGGTATCAAACGATAGGTGCTAATGAGTGTTGCAATGGGCTATGTGATTACGTTTCATATCTCAACTGGTTTCGAATATATAATAACTAAAATGGGACTCGGCATACATTAAGTTCTGAGACACAGCCAAACTTGGTAGTGTTGGACGTTTTTTTTTTTAATGCGACTTATGAGAGGCCGATTTTTTGCAACATTTATTCCTCAACAACATTTATTCCTCACTTAAGAGCCCGTGAAGCTTCATAAAAAAGTGGTGTCTTTGATGTTTACTTAATAACATTTCAAAAAGCTCGAGTTACGCACTTCTTCTGGATCATTATTTCGGAGTGCTCTGGCTTTGGTTAGCTGGGATGTATGTACAAAATCACCGTCGTGTAATACAAAATTTATGTGTCTACAAACACATACACGCACAACCCATCAAGTATGCCTACATTTGTATCGTGTTAGCTAGGAAGTAGGCCTCAGGTAAATATGTTGCTTTTTTGTTGTTTTTTTCTGGTGGCAAACGCTACTTTGATTGCCATTTACTGGGTCGTTTGTGCTGCATTACATTTGAAGTCACTGTTGCGAATTGTTTGTATTGCACTTGCATTCATGCACATTTGAACTCTCACACACATACAAATGTACAAGTGCATATGACATTAAGAAACCGGCCTAGAATACAATATGCATAAGGTTTTGCACAAGAAAACCAACTAACTTGCCAGCATTTCCTTTTTAGAGCTCAATAACCAATGAAGCAAAAAAGTGGCAATGCTGACGGCATTTGCAACACCTATGCGGCAACTTCAAACAAAAAAAAAAAATACACACAAAAAGCCTTTACAAATGTCGTAAGGCAACAACAAGAACCACACACACAGTAAGAAGTAAAAGAAAAATTGAAACACACATATGTGTATATTAGACTGTCACAAACAAATTTTTTTTTGATTTTCAAAGTATGTTTGTTATAATTTTCCAGAATGCTGAAAAGAACTATTCAAAGTTTTAGATGCAAAATTAGTTTTTAGTGGCGATTTTCAGGGACTTTTTATTAAAATTGCTGAACCATTGCATAATACAAATTTGCGTGCATCTAAACTCGGATCAAATTAAATGTGCAACACAAAAGGTCAGGTGCTACTAATCAAATATTAAATATTGGAACTTCTTTTGATTAAAAGTTTTTTTTTAGAAACTTGTCAAAGGCGTAAAAATCATTACGGAAAAGATATAAACTCACTAACTTAAATTTAATTTTTCATAGAAACATTCTTTTATAACGTTACTCTTTCAAAAGTTTTTCACTATTCGAGAAAAAAAATGTGTTTAATGAGTTATATATAATATACGCTAGTGTATTCAATAAAGTTTTTAAGTCACTTGTGACTCATTTTTGCTATTTGTTTGAAGATCATGTAAATCAAAAATTTTACACTTCATTAAGGCAATTTCTTAAGGAAAACCCGGAAATTACCACAATTGAAATGTTAATTCCAATGTTTTCCAGTCCCAATATTTAAGTTGATAATAAATAATTTTTTTTGACAACCTATGGGTACTGACCTATTTCGTCTTGATGCTGGATCTATACTCCATAGCAATTTTCCTTCTCTGCTGTTAATTTGCTTTACCTTCATTTCCGCAACTTTCCTTGCTGTTCCTCTAATTTACTCTCTTTAATTCCATTTCTTTGCTGTAATTTATTTTCTTAATTATTTCCTCTGCTTATTTTATTTTATTTTATTTTCATTTATTTTATTTCATTTTACTAAACTTTTTTTTTATTTTTGTTCTATTTTATTTGATTTCACTTTCTTTTAGTTCGGTTTTTTATTCTATTTTATTTTACTTTATTTTATTTTAAAGTATTCATGAAATGAGCTCGAGGCTAAGAATAATAATTATTCACTTTTTGAATTTTTATGAAAATTATTATTGTTTCTATTTTTTTAATAATAACTTTTAATTAGTTATTAAAAGTTTTTAATTGAATAGACTAGAAAAATGTTTATTTTATTTTACTTTATTTTATTTTATTTTGTTTAGTTTTTTATCGTCCTTTGTTTTCAAAATTATTGGGGATTTTTTGAGCTCCAAGCCAGATGACCAAAATTAATTTTTTAATATGTAACATTTGTCGATTTCTATTGTCGATATTTCGACTTCATTCTGAAGTCATCTAGAAAGACACAATAGAAATCGACAAATATATTTATATATTAAACAATTCATTTTGTTGTTTTAATTAACATATACATACATGGCCTAGAGCTCAAAAATCCCCAATTACTTTATTTAATTTAATTTAATTTAAATATATCTCATTTTATTTTATTTAATTTTTTTAAATTTTATTTTATTTCATTTCATTTCATTTCATTCCATTTCATTTTATTTTATTATATTTTATTTTTATTTTATTTTATTTTATTTTATTTTATTTTATTTTATTTTATTTTATTTTATTTTATTTTATTTTATTTTATTTTACTGTATTTTATTTTACTTATTTTAATTTTATTTTATTCTATTTTATTTTATTTTATTTTATTTTATTTTATTTTATTTTAGCTATTGTTATTTTACTTATTTTTATTTTATTTTATTTCATTTTATTTTATTTTATTTCATTTCATTTCATTTCGTTTCATTTCATTTCATTTTATTATATTTTATTTTATTTTATTTAATTTTGTTTTATTTCATTTTATTTACTTATTTTTATTTTATTTTATTTTTATTTTATTTTATTTTGTTTAATTTAATTTAATTTAATTTAATTTAATTTAATTTAATTTAATTTAATTTAATTTTATTTCATTTCATTTCATTTTATTTTATTTTATTTAATTTAATTTTATTTCATTTCATTTTATTTTATTTTATTTTATTTTATTTTATTTTATTTTATTTTATTTTATTTTATTTTATTATACCTTTCATGAACATGAAATGGTATATTAACTTTGGTCCGATGTTTGTAACGTTTAGAAATATAAGAGATAGACCCACCATTAAGTATACCAAATTGATCAGGACGATAAACTGAGTTGATACAGCCATGTCCGTCTGTCCGTCCGTCTGTCCGTCCGTCTGTCCGTCCGTCTGTCCGTCCGTCTGTTTGAACGCAAACTAGTCCCTCATTTTTGAGATATCTCGATGAAATTTGGCACACGGATGTATTTTTGTATTATATTAGACATTTGTCGGATCCCGTATAATCGGGTCACTGTAGCATATATCTCCTATGCAACCGGTCGGTCAAATAAGCGGATTATGACCATTTCTCCCTCATTTTTAAAGATTAAAACTTGAAACTTGGTGAGATATTTTCTTATGGATAGCAAAAGATTTCGTAAAAAAATCACCAAGATCGGAGATATATATAGTATATATCCCATACAACCGATCGTTCAGAGAAGAGGATTATGGCCATTTATCCCTCATTTTGGAAGATTAAAACTTGAAACTTGGCGAGATATTTGCTTACAGATAACTAAAAAATTTGGTAAAAAATCGCTAAGAGCGGAGCTATATATAGTATATATCCCATACAACCGATCAGTCAGATAAGATGATTATGGCCATTTCTCCCTCATTTTAAAAGATTAAAACTTGAAACTTGGTGAGATATTTTCTTATGGATAGTAAAAGATTTCGTAAAACAGTCAGCAAGATCGGTGCTATATATATATGATATATCCCATACAAGCGATCGTTCAGATAAGAGGATTATGGCAACTTCTCTTAAACAAATAAAGCTTATTAAAAAAAAAATTAACTGTATTGCTGACAAAGTTTTAGAGAACTTTAAACAATGCGTATTTAAGTTTGCACGTATTCATGAAAGGTATAAAGCCTTCGGCACAGCCGAAGACAGCGCCGTCCTTACTTGTTTTATTTTATTTCATTTTATTTTATTTTAGTTTAGGGTTTTTTATTAAATTTTTTTTCAATTTTATTTTATCCACATTGCGTATGAAAAATAGCATCTCGTATCAATATAATTTTCAAAATTTGTTTATTTTACCCAGTCTAATATACACTTCCGCATATCTAAATACCTACAAACAATATTAATGGCCTGTGCAAAGGTGAATGCAATTGCATTTTACAGTTACATGCTAACGCCTGCAATGTTCGGCAAATGTTGTCTGTGTCGTGTCGGCATTGCGCAATTGTACTTAGAATCTTTAATGCCTTTACACCGCAACCTGCATGTCAGCATAAATGACTGAGTGCCCAATCGCTTGAGGTTCGTTTGACCAGCAGGTACAAAACAACCTTTGACCGTAACCGCTTCCACCCACCACCACTATTGTATAATACAAATGCATTTTGTTGTGTTTGCGATGGTAGTCATAATGTTGTTGTTATTGCTTGATTTTCTCTGCTTTAGTTTAGTTCAATGTACACATTGGAGTTGAAGAAAAATTTGCTGCCTGGGGTAGAAGCAAAAGACAGTGCGCAGCATTAGACATTATCTGCATGGCGGCGCAAATAGCCTTACTTAGCTGATTGAATATGTATGTGCAGCGGTGGAAAAAATAATAGAAGCGGGTAAAATGACGATTGTCACTATTTAATTTTCTAACATTTTTATATGTTTCTATAAAACTCCAATGGCGTATAACGTCATATCCCGTCACTTTACTGGGTTTGACCCTGGATACTGTTATTCCACTGGTGAGATCAAAGAACTCTTCACATCGGTAACACTTCCCTAAATCTTCGGGGAGTTTATTGCAGTTAAAACCACAAAAAAAGACTGTAAATAGGTCATTACCCACAAGGCAAGTCTTTCAAAATATAGTTTTTAGTTTTAGTAATACCTACAAGTAGGTCTAGAGTCTTTGTCGGACAGCCCAGGACAGTCATGGATTAAAGAGCCTATCCACTATGTACATTAAGGCTCAATAGGCCAAACATCGATGTGCGTTTCAGAGATAGGCTCCCTGCGAAATATGCTTATATATCTTTGTCCTCAAACCTTTTGCAAGTTGTTTTAAAACTTAATTCATGATGACCGACGGATTGACCGAAGTTTGGGTGGAAATGAAAAAGCCCTTGTGGTGTTAAGACTATACTGTCCTGTTCTGTAAATACAAAAAAAACATTTACCATTGACCCAAAGGTCCATATAAATAGCCTGGAGTTATAGAAATTCACTTCAAGATAAGGGCTTTGCAAGACCAATGTCTAATCTGTCATATATCTCTGAAAAACTTCACAACTAAAAAATTTGTTGGTCAAAAAAAAAAAAAAAAAGAACAAAAGGAACAAGCTGTCCGAGATTCGGTTCAAAAGACAAGCAAAGCCTTCTTCAGCAAAAAAATAAGAAATACACTCTATTACGGCTATGTGGAGATAGCGGACGCGTAGATATGCCACCGCAGTTTTTCCATATCCTTACTTTGAGACCCTACTAAATGTTCCACTGCTGTAACTATGGTCCTTTCTTAAACCCATATATTTCCTTGTTGGCTATATTGACGATGTTGAACGTGTTGAACGGAAATTCATACGATTGTTAGCTGCTTCCGTTTTTCACATAATGACCGGAAAATGTTTTTAGTTTTTTTTGTCTTGCCTTGCCTTGCCTTGCAAATGGCGCATGTCGATCGTCTGGTTTTCTCGTTTGGTTTTTTTTGTGAATGTCATTTGGAGCTATTAGCTGACTTTCGGTTTTTGTCTTAGGTCTTTCTATTTCATTTCTTGCTATTGGCCATTTATTTACGCCTTTTGCTTATGGAAGTAAGCGCTGGTCTGTATGTCTGTGTCGATGTTGCTTGTTAATGGCCCTAATCCGATTTATTTTGCTAAACAAATGTGACTGTTGCTGACCTGAAGGTTGATGTATTTGTTGGCTAATCAAGCAAGTTTTGAAATGTTTAGAATTTTAAAATTTTTTTTAATATCTCTGCTTAGGTACTTCGTTCAACGTCTGGTAATGTTAGGCATTTTTTATGCGAACACACATTCTCATAGCTCGAACTATTTCAGAGATTGCTGCCAAGCCATATGTAGTTATATATGTATGTATGCATTGTTACTGTTGTTGTTGTAAAACAAAACAACTGCCCGAAAGTGTTACGGATATGATGATAAGAAGTAATGAATTCGGTTTCATTTGATGGCTCTTTTTCAATCAGGATAGTTTCATTAGAAGAAAATGTTTGGCTTGGTCTATCCTTGCTGCTCTAATCAGTTTTTCAATGCTAGAAAGAGTAGAGAACCTACAATGAAGTTCATTACATCCCAGTACTTCAGATATATTATTTTATAAGTTGTATTTTAAATAATAAGCCGAGTATTCTTATCGTAGTAACTCCAATTACCTAGATTGACAACAATCTTTTATAACGGAATTCGTAGGAAATGTATAATTTGATATGTCAGGGCTCAGTCTGTATGGATAAGAGTTATACTTGAAACTACAGGTGGTACTGCGGTTGTATGATAAATGTCACCGAGCGAGAGCTAACAAAGGAACGCACAAACTCAGTATGAATGATTTTGAGGGCCGGCTATGTTGGAGAAAATTATCTTGATGTATGATGTCCTTACGTAGGTGTTATTTTATGTGGAGTCGGTTAAGCTTCAATCCGTCATCTGCTAGGATGCTGTGGCTTCCAGCAATATAGTAAGAACTTCCTGCTAAGCATTTTAGACTACTATGCAAGTGGTGTCCCGACATCGTAAGTAGATATTCCGCAGCTACCTGAGTGCTTTGCTTTCGCAGCGGGAGATAGCTCAGAGCTAGCAGCCTGATTCCATTGTCCGTTGTCCAGATATCGTCCTTGAATTGTTGAGGTTGCTATGTGGGCTTTATACTTTTAAGGCAGCGAAAGTGTAGCCCGAAGTGAAAGAAAAGAATAAAATCGGAAGATTACCATTAACATTGGGCATAGAGCGCCAATGGAAGGGCTCCGTCCCGTTACTTGTAGTCGATTGCATAGAAAACTAAGGGGACTCCCTTTGGTGAAGAAGGTGGGAAACAATGCCCTTGGTAGGACACAACCCTTTGGTATACCTTGTTAAGTTCTACTTTTAGGTTTGAGGATACTGTAGTTTCCCCAGTACCGTTAAGAAGCGTCTAGCGGTTGATCGTGGAGAACCTCAAGACCATTTATTGCTATTTAAGTGCCCTCTACTATTAACTAAAAACTGGTACACATACTTTTGTATTACTCAGTCGCCTACCCAGTCCTAAGTAGAATTGTTGGCTAGAGTGATGCAGCTTTTGACGTAAGTCAGGGATTCACAAATATGGATTAAGAATTGTCACTGAATGAAACTAGCATTACAATGATAATTTTGCCGAGTGTCTGATTTGAATTGTTAGCAAGTTCGGCTTCTTTTCTCGTTTTAATTACGGTTTAGTTTAGTTTTCGCTTTCACTTTTGGGCTCCGATTCTTATTGACCTTCTCTTTCCACTTCTCCCGGTTTCTTAACCCGGTTACGTTCGTGTTTCTCTTCCCGCTTTGTTCCCTGTTCTTCTTCCCGGTTTGTTCCAGTTTCCCTTTAAGGTTAGGTTTCTGTTTGGTTCCGACTTCTCTTCCCATTTTAATTCCGCGATACCTTCAAGGTTTGCTGTGGCGGTATCTCTTCCCATATGGCTACCCTCTTTCTTTCTTTATTTCCGTTTTGGTTCCGGTTTCTCTCCTCATTTTGTTTTCTGTTTTGCTTTTCAGTTTGGCTCTGTTCTTCTTCCTGTTTTGTTTCGGTTTCTCTATAGGGTTTGGTTCCGACTTCTATTCTCGTTTTGCTTTTGGCTTCTCTTCGAATTTGGATACCTGGTTTATTTTGTGTATAGCTAGACAAGGTTATATCGAAATAACAGCCCTTGGTATGATAAAACCCAAGTCATTCTGGTTTCTTATCGCAATTTCTTTCCTGCTTTGCTTCCCGGTTTGGTTTCGGGTCATGTTTTCTTCCCATTTTGTTTCCTGTTTTTCTTCACGGTTTGGTCCTGGTTCATGTTAAGGTTTCTTTTCCGGCTTGGTACCTCTTTCTCTTCCCATTTTGCTCCCGGTTTTCTTCCTATTTTATTCCAGTTTTTCTTCCCACTTTGATTCCCTTCTCTCGCTCTATGGCGCGATATACAACAGGCATATCATCATAAACCTCCTAAGAGATTTTTGCGCCAAGCTTCTCTTCCAATTTGTGGTGTGCCGATTTGAATTTTCCCTACAAATTGGTGGGACCTACAGTTTTTTGCCGACTCCCAACGGCATCTACAAAGGAGACGAATTTTTGCTGAGAAGCCTGTCATGGCAGAAATACACTCGGAGAGTTTGCCAAACCACTGCCGAGGGGCGACCCCGTTTTGAAAAACTTTTGTCCAATCACTTTTGATGTTGCCTGTACCAGGGCTCGAACCATGGACCTTCGGTGTGGTAGGCCGGCAACACTACCTTCACACCACGGCGACCGCCACTTTGATTCCGCTTTGTGTTTATACTCACACTATGTTCACGGCTTTTCTTTCCTTCTGGTTCCGATTTTCTTTTAAGGTTAGTCGTAATGTATGTTTCATTCCCAGTTTTAATTCCGTTTCAGAGTTCAATTCCACATTCAGTTTCTGTTCCGTTTTCAAAGCCTTTCGGTGCAGCAAACAGCATGTTCCTTCTTAAAAGTTCAAACCTGTATCTCTAAACTCGGACTTGTCTGTCAAAACTCTTGTAGAGAAATATAATTTTTTTAAAAACCCTATCAGTGGTTCTATAAGGTGCATCCTGTGAGGTTTCAACTCACACAGAAAAAACAATAGCTCCCCTGTAGGGAAATCAGTTAACTATAAGTCGACTACTGGTTCACTATTTTTCAGCTAGCTCTGTCTTTCCCTTAACTACTTTACATTGCTTTTAGCTGACTACTTTTACATGGCGATGGCGCCGAAAAAGTGAGGGGTTTTTAAGCTGACTACAAGTGGCGTACTTTTATGTTGACTTTTAGCCAGCTTAATAATAGAAAATTTTCGGTACTTTTGATTCCTATACATATTAGTTAATTAATGTATGAATTTAAATTATATTCTGGTTAATGTGTGTTCATGTGTATAATGCAGAAATATGTGGATGTCCTGCTCTTAAAACATGGTCAGAAACCAATGTCTTAAGCCATAACCATGTTAAGGCATGCCCATTTTCAATGAAATAGAAATATGAAATGAAAATTTATTGATTCTAATGAAAAAAACACATAAATAAATATAATTTTTTTTATCTGATATTCAAGTGTTTAAAAAAATTTTAGATGCAATTTTTCGACTGAACTCTGAATGACTCTGAAACCAACTAATAGTTAGATACAATAAGACGACTAAAGATTAGCTAGTATAGTAGTCGGCCACAAAATTCCCCACAGGGTCTGTTTGGAAAACAGGCTTGATAGCAGAGCAACGCTGAGATTTTGAGTCATGCTTTAGTTTAACGGAATTAACAACGTTTGATAATCACCACAGTCAACAATTTAAATTTTTGTAGTTCAAACACAATCAAAATCCTTTCCAAGAAAATCATAATTTCAAATAACATCACGTTGCGTCAGCTATCCTATTTGACCTTACATTGAATATTTTAATGAATCGTTTAAGTGTTACGATTAGCTTAATCGCATACTCCTACGAAAAACTACCTTCATCCATTATTCAGAGATCCGAACCTTTACATCTGCAACACTTATTTGTATTTACTTTTCATCCCAAATTGATTCAAAGGAATCTCAGGAATTCAGTTGGTCAACAAAATCTAATGCTACATATTGGTACAGGTATGTGTGTGGTTGTAGATTTCAGTTAGCCTTTATTTTGCTAAACATTTAACAGTAGATTAATTTTTAAATATATTCATGAGTTGCTAATTGAAAACGCTTGTCGTGTGTGCTTACAAAGCAAGACCCCAAAACCCGAAGGACACACATGCGCTTTCATACTTATTAATGGTTGGTATAAGGAGAAGGACTTTACACAAGAATCCTGCAACCACACTATATATATAACAATATATATAAAAGAAAACTTAAACCCGTTTACAACTGCCACATGTAATAGTTGTTGGATTTGTTGCTTAGTAAAATTATCAAAGTGACGAACTGACTGCGTAAGTGAGTTACGGAAATGAACGAAGTGTGTGTAGTACGAGGTATGGTGCCTACACAGCTGGAGTACTCCCAACGAATGAGTCTTATTTAGTAAACATCAAAGACAGCACTTTAATATGAAGCTTTACTTAGCCTTTGGAGAAGAAATTAGTAGTGTAGACTCCAATACGATTCCAAAAAGACACCGAAGTTCAACTAAAAATAGTGATAAAACACTTTAAATTCAGTCGGAGTTATCTACAATTATTTATGACTCGTTTTATTGCTCACTTTGCGCTCCGAAAAGTGTCCGAATCGAGTATTTTTTCTCCATTAGGCTGCTGGGTAGAGATTATGCGCTATGTGGTGATGTGGTGTATAGGTAAATACTCTGCAGATAAGCACCAAACTGGTCAAAGTTTTGTAGTTAGAAAATACTATATTTTCTAATCAAGGCCGCTTAAGTTCGAAAAATACATAATACACTGATTACACAAATAGTGGATCACTTGTTTCGTTACAATGCTAACTTTTCAACCCTACTGCGAGAAGGTTTTGTTTGATCATTCGAACCTGCCGGCCGACTCAATTTCGTTATCTATTGTCTAAAAGATCTTTATAGTTAACAGGGCCAGCTAACGTGAAGAAAACCAAGTTGATTGTCACTAGCATTCAACACAGTATTTTTACTTCTGAACGGAATGAGCTGACATCTGATTGAATTCCTCTGGAGCCCATAGTTCTATGACCATTTTTCTCCTAGGCTCAATTTCTTAAAGATTTCAGATACTTGACTTGAAAAAAATCCAAGGCCAGTACTCAGCTGCCCCACCTAAGGGATAGCACACTTGGATACTCTTTGGTCTTTTTTAATATCATATTAGCTAACGAACACAATGTGTTCCAATTAGCATGAATAGCGACGATAAAGTTTCGGTTAAGAAGATGTGAGTACACGATATATCCTCTATAAAATCGATATCATAAACAGCGAAATTTGTAAGCTTTGTTTTAGCAAAGGATGGCCAGCTTAGCATGAAGAGACGAGACTTGATAATTCCATCTACTCATCTTCCATAGAGCTAGCACCGCTCTACTAAAAATAGTGATAAAACACTTTAAATTCAGTCGGAGTTATCTACAATTATTTATGACTCGTTTTATTGCTCACTTTGCGCTCCGAAAAGTGTCCGAATCGAGTATTTTTTCTCCATTAGGCTGCTGGGTAGAGATTATGCGCTATGTGGTGATGTGGTGTATAGGTAAATACTCTGCAGATAAGCACCAAACTGGTCAAAGTTTTGTAGTTAGAAAATACTATATTTTCTAATCAAGGCCGCTTAAGTTCGAAAAATACATAATACACTGATTACACAAATAGTGGATCACTTGTTTCGTTACAATGCTAACTTTTCAACCCTACTGCGAGAAGGTTTTGTTTGATCATTCGAACCTGCCGGCCGACTCTATTTCGTTATCTATTGTCTAAAAGATCTTTATAGTTAACAGGGCCAGCTAACGTGAAGAAAACCAAGTTGATTGTCACTAGCATTCAACACAGTATTTTTACTTGTGAACGGAATGAGCTGACATCTGATTGAATTCCTCTGGAGCCCATAGTTCTATGACCATTTTTCTCCTAGGCTCAATTTCTTAAAGATTTCAGATACTTGACTTGAAAAAAATCCAAGGCCAGTACTCAGCTGCCCCACCTAAGGGATAGCACACTTGGATACTCTTTGGTCTTTTTTAATATCATATTAGCTAACGAACACAATGTGTTCCAATTAGCATGAATAGCGACGATAAAGTTTCGGTTAAGAAGATGTGAGTACACGATATATCCTCTATAAAATCGATATCATAAACAGCGAAATTTGTAAGCTTTGTTTTAGCAAAGGATGGCCAGCTTAGCATGAAGAGACGAGACTTGATAATTCCATCTACTCATCTTCCATAGAGCTAGCACCGCTGGGATTTGCATATATGTATATACCTGACCATATATCCTGCAAGTTATTTAGGCATTTCAGTAGTTGGAAAGGCTATAAATCAGCTAGCCCTGGATAACTTCTGCAACGAGGGCTTATCCTGTCACCGCAGCTCGTCCTTTTTTGGAAGTTTCTTCAACATCAACAAATGAAGCCAAAGTAAATTGTTTCATCAACAGGGAATTATCTATTTCACGACCTATTTCATCTTTACGAAGTTCCTGCATGTGTATGGCTATTAATCTCTTAAATGTTTCTTGCACAAAGTATGTGGGACTTATTAAAGAAAATCTTTGACAAACCAAGTCACACACACCCTTCTTTCTTGAATGTGGTCGGATTGTGATTGTGACTAATGCATGCCGTGGAGGTCTATTCTAGTTCCTTAACCATGGACTTCATGGACCTTCTGCAGCATAAAGGCGAGGACACCATTTACCCTCGGTGACTTACAACTATTTATGGCACTAACAATTTTTCATTCTATTAATATTTTGATTATTAACAGGACTGGTACTTCCATCCGTATCGTTTCTCTTATTTACTCTTTCTTCTTCGGGCTACCCAGAAAGTCGGAACCTTCAAGAAAGTCAAGGGTTTGAGCTGATGATCCTGCTCATCTTTCATGAGGCGGATAAATACTTGTCTTATTTAAATGATTTCTGGCAAGAATTTTAATTGTTTCGAGAAAATACATTTCGCTGGTAAATTGGAACTTCCAGCTAACCTTGCTATGAGATACGAGCAGCTAGCAAGTAATTGTTCTGATTGCTGGGTAACTGTGTAAGAAATTGTGTGAATGTGCTTGTAGATTATGCTCTTTAATACGGTAAGTTTGGTAGGCAATGAAAAAGGTTTCTACAAGAGCCCGAAAAATGACAGGAATTGCTAACATAGTTTATCACTTTTAAGGTGGACTTACATACGAGTACATATGCAATTACATATTCACATATGTATGTATGTATGTATAAAGGACGTTTGCTCACCTTTTCTCCCTAAGGACATACGCTCTGAATGCTTTGATTTAAAGCACCTGTTTGTTGCTTTGTATAATAAGTAAGTATAAGTATAAAATTGCAAAGACCAAGTCCAAGACTGGGTCAAAAACTATTTGTTGTCCGTCATATTGAAATTATTTTTCAGATTGGAAAAAAATCTGTAAAAGTTTAGGTCCTTAATTAAATTAAGTTTAGATGTGTATTGAGGACTGACCAAAATTTTTGGTTTCAAACTGAAAAACCATCGAATTTAAAAAAGTTAAGTTTAAGTGCGAAATTAAATTTAACGCAAAAAAGCACTTTAGTAAAGTTTTTGTGAGTTAAGCCGTACCCGAGTAATTAAACTTTAAAGTTTAAACATAGGTGAGGCTTTTTGAGTTCATGTTCCGTAAATGCCGAAATAGTCCAAAATGATATTAAAAATGTGCACGAAAAAGTCCCAAAAACACTCCAAATGATATCGAAAATATCACAACAATCCTGAATCGATCCCGAAAAAGAAACCAAAACTGTCCCGTAAACAGTCCCAAATTAAAAAAGCCTAGGAAATGGTCCCGAAAACAAACCTGTTAAAGCCAAAAAAGTCACGAAAATGTTACTGGAATAGTCCCGAAAACAATCCCGTTTTGATACCGAAAAAACTCAAAATTGTACCCGAAAATTGTTAAGAAATTGTGCAGAAATAACCCCAAAAAATCCCTAAAAATTCCCGAAATCATCCCCAAATAATTGCAGAAAATATCCCAAAATTAGATTAAAATGATCCCTAAAGAGTCCTGAATTGGTCCCGAAAATTATTCCTAAAGTATACTGAAATGATGACAAAAAGCCCTTAAGGTCCCGAAATTATGCCGAAAACGCTTCCGAAAGCAGTTTTGAAATGATCTAGTAAAAGCTCCGAAATGTTCCCAAAAAATTAAGAAAACAGTATCCAAATGATATCGAGAAAGTCTCGAAAGCAATCCAGAAATAGTCCCGTAAAACTCGCGAAACGATCTCGAATTTTTTCAAAAAGTCTTCAAACAATGTTCAAAAATCTCTGAAAACCATTCCGAAGTGATGCGAACCCTAAATAATTTTATTTATCTCCTGTATTCTATATTACTTAAAATCTACTACAATACTCTGCTACAATTTTTTATTTCCGTTGCATCGCAAAAAAATGTCCATCTACTCCAAAATACCCTCACCTTCCCTCTCAAACAAAACTTTGCATCACCGCCAAAGAAGTTAACTTCAAAAAATTGGATGCCCATTTGATTTGCTTTGTTATTAAGAAAATAGCTTTCGTTTTCAAAACAAAAATACCTACGCAAGTTTCAATTGTTTCTTATATATTTTAGGGTCGGATAGTTTATCGAACAATTTCTCTCAACGTAAAAGGCTGGAAAAGTGGCAGTGAAGCCCGGATTCTCTAAAATCCCGGCGTTGTTAACACCCAAAAAATTGGCATCCCTAGTAAATAAGTATGTTTGGATGGACTAATGTTTACTACCATTTTAGTGTTGAGTATACGCAGAGGTGGCCGACCCCATAACAGTTATTAGTAACACTTCATATTTACTAAGAGGTAAATATGTCGGTATATACATATTTCTGTTGACGTTCGTAGGGGTGACATAAAACTGATTTTTATACCAGCATACATATTGACATGCATGAGATCATACAAATAAATTCAAATATATGTACGCTTATGTTTGTATATTTGTACACTCAATCACTTCTGTTGAACGCTGAAGTGGCCCCTTTGCACTCTATTATTTTCACTGTAATTGGAACGTGTGAGAAATAATAATAAGCATTGCAGTCCCAACTACGTGCAAAGGCAGATGTGGGCGTTAATATACATATGAAATTACACATAAACAAATGCATGTATGTAGGAGTATGTGAGCGTTTTTACAAAGAAACTAAAGTAGCGACGATGAGCTCAAAAAGCATTAAGTGAGGCAAAGGAATAAGTGGCTGTTAGAAGTCGAGTGGCACAGCAACTGAGACTAAATGTATAAAGGTGTAGTTACTATAAAGCTAACTCAAAAAGGCGATCATGTTTGTATACTCGCCATTATGTGTATTATAGTTATACTAGTCAAAGCTGTATAAAGATCTTATAGCTCAGTTTTAAATCTTCATCGATGCCAACCCTTGCCGTATCGCAAATGTGAATCCAAAGAAAGAACCATGTTGTGGATTATGTATGTCATGGTAACTCCGAACATATTTTTGAAAACCAGAAAAGCAAGGTTGGATGAACTGAGGTTCCGATGTGATAAAATCGATTTTTTTGCATGCTAATATGACGAGTGTACCTGATGGTGCTTCGAAATCGCACCCCATAAGCTTCGCGAAGTATTTTTGATGTCAAAATAACAACAACAATACCTGCGGGTGATAGTGGTGTTATTGAGAGGCTCCAACTGCGTTGAAAAATTATACGTAGAAGTACTTGAATAGATATTTCGAAGAATAGAAAACGAGGCTGACCATATAATCCCTCCGTAACATAAAACTTCTCTAGAACTTTGAAACTGGGTCTTAAAAAAACTAATATATTAAGAATCTCGTAGCGAGCTGCTATGAAAGCTCTTGATCTAAACGTAGGCATCTATCTATCTATGGCGCGATATACAACAGGTATATCATCATAAACCTCCTAAGAGATTTTTGCGCCAAGCTTCTCTTCTAATTTGTGGTGTGCCGATTTGAATTTTCCCTACAAATTGGTGGGACCTACAGTTTTTTTGCCGACTCCGAACGGCATCTACAAAGGAGACGAATTTTTTGCTGAGAAGCTTGTCACGGCAGAAATACACTTGGAGAGTTTGCCAAACCACTGCCGAGGGGCGACCCCGTTTTGAAAAACTTTTTTCAAATCACTTTTGATGTTACCTGTACCAGGGCTCGAACCATGGACCTTCGGTGTGGTAGGCCGGCAACACTACCTTCACACCACGGCGGCATGGTCAAGCTAAAGTTGCTTTTAAGTGAGTACTGCCAAAGTTGCTTTTAAGTGAGTACTGCCAAACTGAAATGTTTTCTCTTTTTGAAGGGCAGTATTATCGTCCTCATCGGTCCTTTACCATTTACTATAGATTATATTAACCAGAATATGATGCGCTTTGTTCAAGACGGACGTGGTTTTTGGTTGCTCTGCGCTACATTGTTTAAACATTCGTAAATTGTGTATTTGTACTGCTGTTTCCTCGTCAAAACTAAAAAAAAAAATATTATTAAATTCACGAGCGAGTGTAACATAAACATAGGATAAAACAAAAATGAACCAACAACAATAACATACAAATATGCCAACATCGTCTGCTAGTGCATCTCAAACGGTCAAGCGTCGCCTAAACAGAGATTCACCAACCGTTAAGGCAGGGAAATTAGACCGTGAAGTTACTCTTTCCGCTGTTTTCGCGAAAATAAAAGAGTTGGATGAGAAGTTAGAGAGACAGATGGCTCAAATTCTGCCCCTAGTTGAGAGTGTGTCTGTGAGACTGACATAGTTGGAGGCCAAGCTATGTAAAATAATAGACGACGATTTGAGCACCTTGGCAGCTAAAGCTGCTGAGATGTCCACTTGCATTGCTATTCTGGAGGCGAATATGCGTAAGGCAGTATGTGAAATGGTTAGCCTACAACACCAGCTGGTCAATCCTACCCCGCAAAAAATCGTGCCCGACTTAAGTGCTGGTGCTGTTGCTTTTGGTGTGCCGTATGCTGAGGGCGAGAACCTCAAGTTTATTTACAATCAAATATGCTTTTGGATAGACTTATTGTCACCTCAAGTGCGCTCTCTCCTACAAATCCCAACAGTGCATCGTGCGTTTACTGAGTACCGTAGAAAAACCAAATCTAGCATCTCACTCTCGTCACTTGGGATGCTGGCACATATTTGAGAGTCTCTCGGAAGAGAATCGAAAATTGCTTCAAGATGCAATGAAGCTGCGAAGAGATGGAAAGCTTGCATCTGTGTATACGTTTCGTGGGTATGTGCTTGTCATACAAGAGAAGGGGAAAGACAGCGGATCAACGAAAATTACAAACCAAGATGAGTTGGCGCAGTTTTTATTGTTATTTTTGTAAAGTTAGCACATCTCAGTTTCTTCGTCCCTTCTCTTTTTTTTAATCTTTACTTTGCCTTCTTGAGGTTGCTTTTGTTTAACTTTCTAGCACTGTGTCATGATTTTTAACAACAATAGCACAACAACTAGCCTTGATGAGTGTAGGCCAGCGATGATAAATATTTTAGGAAATCAGCAGGAAGGCCTAAAAATTGTTAACTTCAATGCGCGGAGCCTAAATAATGAAAACATGGACATGGTGAGAAGGGTGTTTGAGTTTTCAGCTGTCGACGTTGTATGTGTATCTGAAACATGGTTTAGCCATGACGTTAGTGATGCGCACTTTGACATAAACAGCTTTAAATTATTTAGAACTGATAGGCAGAAAAGGTGGTGGGGTTGCCATTTATGTTAAAAATCACTTAAAAACAAAGTTTATGCCCAGTCAACGGGGAATGCCGTAGAATATTTGTATATTGAGTTGTCCGCCCGTTCGTCTAGAACACGGCTAATATTATCGTTTGTGGTGACTTTAATATTAATTGGTTATGCTCTGATAGTTACAGTTCTCGGTTAGTTGAAGATGTGTCTGGTGTTGGCTTGTCTATTGTAAATTTATCTGTATCCACAAGGTACGGAAATAATTGTTGTCCGAGCCTACTTAACTATTTCATCGCATCTGGCCTTTCCATTGTCTTAAAATTTGACCAACTATCGTTCTTATCGGATCATGACTTGATTTTCTGCACACTTGACATTCAAGTCGACAATGGAAACGAGCCTTTTTAGACTATCGGTCTTTGAATGTAGATAACCTCTTTAGGGACCTTGCAAACGTAAATTGGTCCACCTGTTGGGGCCTCAGTTCGGTTAACGAAACACTTTCGTTTCTTAATAGCACTATTCTGCAATTGCTGAGTGCACATGTGCCAACAAAAACTATAATGAACAGATCGTCATCCTGCCCCTGGTACAACAATAGAGTTCGAATGGCTATTAAGAGGTGAAGCAAAGCCTATTCGAAATGGAAAAGGGTTCGAACTGAAACGAACTGAAGTACTTTTAAAGTTATATGAAATGAAACCACGCTAATTATAAAGCATTAAAAGCAAAAATATTTCGGTAAAAGGCTCTGTCCGTCCCTACCTAATAATGTCTTGTGGCGTAACCTGAGAGCTTTACGTGGTCGTGGTCGTGATAATCCCGTATGTACGATCAACCCTCATACCTTAAATGAAGCCTTTGTTAACGGTTTCCGCTCCCCATCCCCTTAACTACCTTTAAGCTTGAATGTACTGTGTTTTTACATTTTTGTGCTATTATTTCCTACTGTTCTACTAAAAAAGAAACTATATTTCTTATTGTACTGATGCTATTTAATAATAAATGAAATGAAATTGTTTAAAGTGGTACTACCCTAGTTCTGGATTTAGCGAAAAACTTTTCATAAGAGTTCCAATGGTGAACAATAAGGAGCAGGCACAATCATTGGGTCTTCAGAAATTATTTTGGTCGAAACCTGTAAGCTCAATTGCATAGAAAATAGCGTTTTATTATAGGAAAACGTCGCACTGCGTCTTTAATAACTGAGAAAGGTCATACAAGCGTACCGCCGTGATGGTACGAAAAAAGTGCTTTCCATCTTTATCGCCAAGAGACGCAAAGGGGGTGTATGTGGCCTGATATTCGGAAAATGCAGCATCCATGGAAGTAAAGGGTGTTTTTTTAGGGGTATAGAACTTCGAATTGAAATAAAACACAAGAAAATCGTTTTAAGGTCCATCAATTTGGCTTTATTGGAAGGATAATTTTATGCCATTAATGTTTAAATATGATTTCGGGCATGTGGCCGCCGCGGCTGGCTCGAATAAAGCCAATTCTACAGGTCCAATTTTCAACCACTTTTTCGAGCATATGGGGCCGTATGTCGGCAATAACGCCACGAATGTTGGCTTCCAATTCCCCTAACGTTTCTGGTTTGTTGGTGTAGACGAGCGACTTCACATATCCCCAAAGAAAATAATCCAATGGTGTCAAATCACACGACCTTGGTGGCCAATTGACAGGTCCATTCCGCGAAATTATGCGCTCATCGAATGTTTCCTTCAATAAATCGATTGTGACGTACGCTGTGTGGCATGTAGCGCCGTCTTGTTGGAACCACAACTCATCCACATTCATGCCATCCAATTCGGGAACAAAATAGTCGGTTATCATGGCTCTATACCGGTCTCCATTAACGGTAGCTGCCTCTCCAGCATTATTGCGGAAGAAGTATGGCCCAATGACTCCACCAGCCCATAGAGCACACCAAACAGTCAGTTTTTGTGGATGTAATGGCGTTTCAAGGTTCTCATGTGGATTCTCTTCACTCCAAATGCGGCAATTTTGCTTGTTGACGTAGCCATTCAACCAAAAATGAGCCTCATCACTGAACAAAATTTTGCGATGAAAATCAGCATCGAAATCAATCTCATTTTCGGCCCATACACCAAAATCACGACGCATTGCATGGTCTCGCGGCTTTAATTCTTGCACAAGCTGGATCTTGTAAGGTCGCAAGCCAAGATCTTTGCGCAAAATCTTCCATAAAGTTGATGGACAAAGCTCCAATTGCTGTGCACGGTGGCGAATCGATTCATTCGGGTCCTCTTCAACACTTTGCTCTACAGCGGCAATTGTTTCTTCGGTGCGCACTGTTCGACGTCTCTGCGGATGCGTATTATCACATAGAGTAAACGTAGTGCGAAAACGATCCATGGTTAACCGAATTAATTGCTCTGATGGACGATTATGTCGACCATAAAATGGACGGAGCTCACGGTAAACTTCGCGAACTGAACCATTATTTTCGAAATAAATTTGCACGATTTGCAAGCGTTGTTCTTTTGTCAACCTACTCATGATGAAATGGCAAACCAAACTGAACATAAATGACATTAGAGTTGCCAGATTTGACCACAAAATGCCAGTTTTATCTCTATTCGAAAAACAAACCTGTAAAAAAACACCCTGTATATCACCGTGTTCCGGAAAGTTTAAGATGCTGATCATAAAACACTTAATAAATCCTCCACAATTCTTCTTGTAATGCCCAGAGGATTGGGACAATATTTCTAACTCACTTCGTGAGATCTTTATGCATGACTTAACATACAATGAAGCTTTCTACTGTAAGGAAGGTCGTAACCCTTAAGAAAGAACGGAAAATGCGAATTACACCTCCCGGGTAAAAAATATTATCAATTTTGCTTAGGGCAGGCCCTAGCCAGGCTTTTTTAGACAGGGCCTGTAATGTAATGTCTATGTAGGTCCAAAGAAATGCCAATTTAAAAACGAAATTTCATTGCCTCTATGGAAGCATCGAACCCGGGAACCTTTACATTACAGCAGACCTGTTAAATTATGATTAGTAATCGTAATGATTACCGGTTTGATTGATTATATTCTTGAGAATCCATTTAATGATTGATTACTATTACTTTAAATTTTTAATGATTATTTTACAATTAATTGAAAAAATGATGATTTTTTACGATTATTAAAAAATTCAAACATAATCAAAAAAAAGATGATTTGATTACTTTTGATTTTTTTTTTTTATTACTTTTGATTTTTTTCAGTATTGTTGTAGAAGCACATAAATATACACACCATAGAAAAAATCAAAAATAATTAAAAAAAAAAAATTTTAATTAAAAAATAAAATAGAAAATAATCAAAAGTAATCAGAATTACTTTTTTTGGATAACTTTTTTCTTTGGTTTTTTCTAGTCGTAATCAATTAATAATTGCCTTTTCTTGGAAAAAAATTAAAATAATCATTACTAATTAAAAACGCCGTCTAATTAATTGATTACCAATTACTAATCAAATTTAACCGGTGTGTATTACAAGAAAAGAAGTATTACACCCGCATTAACCCTTTTTCCATTAAAAGCAGCCATATATCCATTAGGTTTAGTCGTTAAGGTATAAATAAAGTTTCAATAATAAGTCTGTTACTCTAAATGTTTATCGTGTACAGCCACATTTCTAATTAAAATTTTTTATTTTTTTTTATATTTATGTTGGGTATAAAAATGCAGCAATATATATAAATGCATTTGCATGCGTGCTACAGGTTAAAGTATTCTAATAGAAACATTCTGGTAATAAAAATAAAAAACGAACATAACCAACCACAAAAAAATAAAAATCGAGTAAAAAGCGCAATGAAAATTAAATCAAAAGCAACCGACAAATCCTCGTAAAAACCTGACAATAGGCAGTAAAAGTGTAAAACATTTGAAATAATAACTTTTCTGCAATAATAATAACAGTAGCAATACCGCGTACCGTTTATGTTCCTGGAGTCTGTTATATTAGCCATACACATACACACGCACACACACAAATGTGTTTCCCCTCCATTAACAGCTGCACAGTGTACGCCAGACACTCAAGGAATTGCACCGTAGCAATGCAACGTCGATGGCGTATGGAGTTTGTATGCAAAAGGGGAGCTTTTTAAAACTCAACGGAAAGAAGACAATAAAAACCTGTAGAGGTGTAAAGTGAAAGAATAAAATTTTTCTGAATGATTATTAGAATGGGTAGGTAACAAAATGTGGAGAACATGCTTATATAAATACATAAAACTTCGTAAGGGACGTAAAATGCCTGCATTAATGGGTTAAACTTGTCCGGAGCTTTTGAAGTACGAGTACATACCTGGATGTGCTTGAAATCACTGTTTTCAATTGTTCGTGTTTATAGAAAAAATATTCCAAGAAGTCTGTTTGAAATTATATAACACCTGTCACTTTTAGTTTGTTTTATGATGACAGAGAACTGGAAAGTTATTTCTTTTTTTGTTGCCAATATTTCAATCGCAAACATTTTTTGTGGGGATTTGTTTTCAACTCGATTGACGGCGCAGTAAGCCCCCTTTCTAGTTAAAGATTCTCGTAAATATTGCAGTTTAATATGACATAATAACAAGTAAAAACCGTAGAACTTAACATAGGCTCTTAAAAGTTGGAGTTGGGCGTCAAAACCCTTTTTTGTAATGTGATGATATATCTATTGACCCGAATGAAAAAGTTGTTGGTGCCATTGAAAATAAGGTTCTTGATATGTATAAATTTATAATTTTGTTTGCAGACATTTAAGAAACACAATGAAAGGAAAATAAATATTTTTAAAACAAATATCATGTTGAAAATGCTTTTTCACTATTTTGCTAATCAGTGTATATAGCTCAATTCAAATATAGAGTCTCCTGTCAATTCTGTTTTAAATAAGGTGTCCGTTTGGAAGATCCATTGAGGTTTTACTACATAATTAGTTCCTTTATTTACAGAGTCAATAAAAATGCTTTGTTTCATAAGAATATAATAACAACTTAGGAACTGATTATGTAATGCCCGATACACTTTGCGACGCAGTCACACATTTACTGACAGTCACTGAAGGATGCCTTTATATAATAAAAATTGTTCTTTGAACGAAAAGAAGTGACCCGTTGGGTGTAACATAATGCCCCCACAAGCTATTGAAACTATTTTTCTTTTATAAAAATGATCCTCCGTTTACGCAATTTCTGTAGCTAGCCGTTAGAAGCCACAAAATCATTGACAGACAGTTTGAGAATGTCTTTTTTCTTTAGAATTTTGCCGTATCAAGTTTTATAATAATAATTTTTTCCAACCAGTTTCATAAGGCACCATTTATTTTGAAGTTTTTAGACATCCATTTCGTTTGGATGTCTTCTCTATTTTTAACGATGAGCGCGGCTTGGTTTAAAATATTTTTAGGAAGCAATGGGAGTTGCTCAATGTATACAAAAAGACGAAGCCTTTTAAAGTGTAAGTCTAAGGAACATTTGGGGGACTCGTTTTATATCGTTATGTAAGCTCATATCTTGTCCGCTTGTGAGGAGTTTGCCGTCGTCCGAAACAGGCTTTTGTTTGATTTGTTATGAGAACAAATCTCTTTTGCAGCAAATTACTGTACGTGTCCTATCAAGAGAGTCCACTAAAGGGACGCAAATTCGTTTTAAAAATTAGTCTTTAACCCCCACCTTTAATCCGTGTTTATAATACATATATCTCTTATTTATTCTATAATTATTAATGTAAAATGTTCGCCAAATATTTCATGGGGCAACCTAGATTTTACAGCTGTAACATTCGATATATGGCGACTGCTATACTCACCGTCATTAGCGGTATTGCTTTGCTGTAAACTTCGATGACTGTTGTGGTCGATTTCGCCAATTTTATTTAAATAATTTTACTGTCCGCTTTTTTTAAGTTTAAGAAATGATTCTATTTACTTCTGTTTTTCAAAACTACAGAAATGTTAGTATCATGATCCAATAATACAGGTCGTGTTAATATACCAGCTGATTTTTACTTTTGTCTCGAATTTTGACATAACACTCATTTCTCAGTACGATTTTGACGTTAAACTCACAAATTACAAAAACAAAATACATGGAAAATTTTCGCGTGTCTGTATGTTTGTCGAGCTGCTACGACCTGTTCTCTGTATATCATCTATAATTTAGCATTCTAAGAAAAAAATATGAAAATTCAAAAGATCTTCATTAAAAGTATTTAACAATTTAAAAAAAATTCAAGTAATTCGAGTTTAAGTATGTGAACAAAAATTTTTAAATGTTTGCTAAAAGTAACAAAATTATATGAAACTTGAAACTTTTTAATAAATATTGCAAACTTTGAATTAATTACGGACAGAGAGAGAGAGAGAGTTTTCTAAAACTCCTGAAAACTAAGAATATTTATGAGTTTGTACCAAGCTTATAAGTGTAAACATAAGATTAGTGTACAATAAAAAAACAACTATCAAGCCGAATCAACTAAAACACCTTTATGCACAAATCTATCAAAAATAATTTAATGCCATCAAAAAGTAGTTTTTATGCTTTTAAGAAACAGAGAGCTTACAAATATTTACACAGTACTTGGTGGTGAGCACCATCACCACCACCACTAAAACTATCACTTCGCAAACAGTACTTGAGTACCATTAACCAAAGCAACTTTACAAGAAACAAGTTAACACCTTAGCACATCAACCAACTTACAGCAACAAACAATTCGACAGCCACCAGTAAGTTGGCAAACAAACAAAACTAAAGCCACCTGAAGTGGAGAAGTCCGCAAACAATGGCCACGAAAAACAATGCTAAAAGCGGCTAAGAGTATTGTAGTATTTGAAGTTACGTTTAAAAGTAGATATTGCATTGTAAAATGAAGTAAATAGAAACAAAACAAAAACAAAAAACTACAGAAACACCAACATGGTGCTGAGTTAGTAGATATGTAGTCGAAAGGACAACAACACGCTTGACGGCGCGCGCAATTTAAGCGGAACAAAAGTCGAATGAGCGAAACAAATCTGCCACCTACAAATATACAAAAATAGAAAGAAAAAAGAAAGTATCTAAACAAAGAGAGCGACGGAAGGATGTAGTGTAAAAGGAAGATATTGGAGTTCGTGATGTAACAAATTCAGTGGAATACATTGTGTTTGTTGGGTAGAATGTAGGTACAGTGAAGGTAAAACTAATAGATATTCCGAAATACAAAAATTACTCTTCCAATATAAATTTATATTATATATTCAGTTCCTGATTTTTTACTAAAATAATAACAAAGGAATTTAAAAAAAAAATGGAAAAATTGCCAATTATGAAAGAACACACGAAAATACCAAAAAAAATGTTTATGGAAGTATTAACCTTTTGCATACAAGATAGTCGATATTTTAAATACAGGGTGGCTGATGAATTTTGCTACATTAAGAAACTCAAATAATTTTTTTTTCAGTGTATGGAATTCATTTTTCTTTTATTCATGTTAAAGCTCATTAAATTTTATTAAATATAGCTTAATTAGTTTTAAAAATAATGGAATTTAAATGCCCCCCCTGCTCGTCGATGCATGTGCGGCATCTTACCAAAAAGTTGTTCATTACTGCTTGGAGAGTTGAGACAGGAATAGCCGCAATTGTTTCTCGAATGGATTGCCTTAGTTCATTCAAATTTGTTGGTTTTGCTTTGAAGACTTCTTGTTTGCAATAACCCCACAAGAAAAAGTCAGGTGCAGTAAGGTTAGGCGACCAGGGTGGCCAACGGAATGTGGAGTTTCTGGATATCAGCTTATTGGGAAATTTTCGTCGCAATTCTGTCATAACAGGTTGGGAGCTGCACCATCTTGCTGAAACCACACAGAGTTGAAAGAAATTCTCATTCGGCGTAATTCTGGATAGAAATACTCTCTCAACATGCTCAAGTAACGGTCTCCAGTAACCGTAACGGTGTGACCGTTTTCTTCGAGGAAGTAGGGCCCGACAATGCAGCGTGATGAAACTGCACACCACACTGTGACACGAAGTGGATGCAATTCCGTCTCATGGAGTATCTGTGGGTTGGAAGCACTCCATATTCGACAATTTTGTTTGTTTATGTGCCTCGTCAGACATGAAAAGACAGTTCAACATGTTTCCATCCTCTTCCACCATTTGAAGCATCTTCTGGCAAAATTCCAAGCGAATCGGCAAGTCTGCAGCATTCAGTTTGTTGGCCATTTGAATTTTATATGGGAATAAGTCCAAATCTTTGTGCATAATTGACTGTAATGACTGTCTGCTTACACCCATTTGAGCAGATAAGCTTCTTGTCGAAACACGTGGATTGTTTTGTATGGCAGCAGCTACAGCAGCGATTGTTTCCTCCGTTCGAACTGAAGGGTTTCGATGGTAAGGTCTTCTGTTGACTGTCCCATGCTCGGCAAAATTGTTTACAAGTCTTATTATGGTCCATCTGCTCGGAGGATTGCCGCCAAACGTGCGCCTATACTCTCTTTGAACCGAAACTACGGACTCCAGTGCGTGATAGCGGCGGACAATCCAAATTCTTGTTTCAGTGTCCCAGTTATCCATTTTTGTTAAATGTAAAAGTCAATCTGCAAAATAAAAAAAAATTAACCAGATTCATTAAATAGAAAAAAAGTTATTTAATTTTTTATGGTAGCGGCTTTCATTAGCCACCCTGTACAACGAGACAATATATACACAGTTAAAAGGGTTGCCGATGGAATCACCATCATTACCAGTGATAGCCGACATTATAATGGAAAAACTGCTAGAAAATACGATAGAAAAATCATGCCGAAAACCAAGACTACTAACAAAAAATGTCGATGACCTATTACCAATAGTTAACGAAAATGATATACAAAGCACACTCGAGACCCTAAACTCCTTTAACAAACATATAATGTTTACAATAGAAGAAGAAGCAGACGGAAAGTTAGTATATTTGGACTCCATCATAAATATATGTGGAAACCAATTAAAAATAAGGTGGTGTCAGAAGCCGACTTTATCAGGACGAATCGTCAACTTCAACTCCAAACACCCAAAGACGATGATAATAAATACAGCGATGGGTTGTATACGAAGGATGATGGCGACTGCAGACGAAATTTACCACAATGATATCAAAATAGAAATAATGGAGTTACTAAGGAACAATGACTTTTCAAAAAGGGCAATCAACACATTTTTAAGGAGATTAAGTCATAGTAACCGTAAAGAAACTTCAAAAAATTCCATTATCTTTAAGTCAGTGTCATACGTGCCCAAATTATCAGAACGTCTAACCGAATCGGACTATTATGATCGAGAAAAAATAAAAATATCACACAAACCTACGAACACCTTGAAGAACTGTTTTAATAGGACAAAATTCGCTATACCCCTAACAGAAAAAACCAATGTGGTATATGAAATTCCATGCAACGGTAATAGCAATGAACCATGTAACAATATATATATGTATGAACGACGAAGGCGAAACTAAAGACCAGATTATCACAGCACAAATCCGACTATAAACAATGTCATCACATTAAGGCCCGGTTTTTCAGTACAAGTTTAACTCAATTTGTCAGTTAAACTAAGCTTAAACTTGTTACGCAATTTTTCAGTCAACTTTAAACGAAGTTTAAACGTAGTTTAAGCGGCCAATTCGGCAGGGTTAAACTCTAGTTAACCTGTCAGCTGTTTTGCATATTTAATGGTTTTGGTTGTGAAACAATAAGCTGAACGCAATTAACAAAGGACGATATTTTTATATTTAATTAAATACTGGATATATCATCTGACGAAAGTGATTATAGTGATGCAGAAATTGGCGAAATGCTAACTATAACAATACTGAGGAGAAGCAATGGCGTTGAATATGTATACAAATATTATCTGTTGCCGTATCTAGATAAAGAAAAAACCAATGTTGCCGTATAAGAAGCAAATATTAAAAGCGGCCTTAAACTCACACTGAAAAACCGCTCTGCAGTTTAACTGGAGTTTAAATTTATGCCGAGTTTAAGCAAACTTAGTTTAAACTGAGCTTAACCAAGGACTGAAAAACCGGGCCTAACAATCACAAAACAATCATGGACCCCTGTGCAAGCAGCAGACACTCGCCAAGTTTCAATAATGCAAAAATACTCCAACAAGAGAAACAATATAACAAGCGCTTTACACTAGAGATGTTACATATTATAAACACCATGAAATCTTCAACATGATGACGCTTGGAGACGAATATCGATTTCTATTTATCGCTGATATAGTGGTAAATTTATTGCAATTACGTTCGTATATACAACTTTTGTAAAATGGGCGTGGCATCGGCTACACATTTAAGAAAAATCTCAGAACTTTTTTAGGTATGACAGTGTTTTTATTGCTTTTAAATTTATTCGCCGTATGACTTTAGGGTGAGATCAGAAATTGTATATTTTAAGCCGATTTTTTTTTCTGGCCACTTAGCGAGTTTTGACTAATTAACAATTTTTGCTAGTAATAAATAAAATTCACTTAATTTTTGTTTCTTATCGCCCATCTCACTTGCAGAGAATGCTTGAAGTGAGTGTTGATGGAGGACATTTCCGGTGTTGTTGTTGTAACGACGCTTTCCGCTAATTAGTCATCACTTTACTTTAATAACATTGTCATCAATATTTTCTAACGGTAGGGAGAGGAAACTAGCGGTTTCCCTAAGGTTGAACCAGAGACAAATTTGTATTATAAGAGTCTGCTCTGTCGAAGAGATGCATGGAGTCATGGAGAGACACACCACATACCTGAAAAACGTTCCACCTGTCAGGGTGCAGTTTGTGACTCGTGTCTCCCTCGGAAATCCGCGTTCTTCTTCAGCAACAGGTGGAACTTGTGCCTGAATGTCGGCATTCACTGGCGAGTCCATAACTCCTACTAAAGAGTGTTCCGTAATAAGTTGGTTGGGAATGAAAAAAGTTAAATCTTAGTTGAATAACATTTATACATGGGTCTTTCCTTGTCAAATCGGCAAATAATTGGAATTGAATGAAATTTGGTGGACAGTTTCTTTCTTTATAAAAGAAGCCAAATTATGCAAATTAAATATTTAACTTTTTATAAAGTGTATTTGTTTAATACTTCGGAGTCTACTCTATTTAAAAAAATTAATGTTCTACAAAAAAATAAAAATATTTTAAGTTTCTAATTTTAGAAAAGTTAATACTTTTTGAGATCAAAAAAAATTTATTTTATTGGTTTTTTACGGTCTATTCATTTTACATATTTTTGTAAGTTTTACGAGCTCAAGACCAGTTGATAATAATTCTTAGTCAATTATTACTATTTTTGATTAAAGAAAAAATTTAAAGCAACAAACATAGGCTTTAGCTATCGTACTTTTTTGAAAACAGCCACGACTTCTCTTCAGACTAATTCGTATAGTTTTGCTATTTCAGAAGAACTTGCGGAGAATCGAACTCGCGCACTTCTGATTTTGACTAAGAATTATTTTCAACTGGTCTTAAGCTCGTGAAACTTACAAAATAAATTTATGTTGGTCATTAAACTTTCGATTGCAATTTTTTTATACAGGGTGGCGCAAAAGTAATCCTCCTATCAGAAAATGCTATAAATTTTGCGATTGGCCCCTAAAGTCAGTTCTGTTTTGACATTTGTGTAGTAAACACATGCGAAATACACGTTAATAAACAATGTTGCGGTTCACTGCTCCAGAACGCGGAATATTGCTGACTATTTATTTGACCAATAATCGGTCGGGGCCAAACGGTTACTGTGAATGGTGAGCGCTACAGAGCAATGATCAACTAGTTCTTTTTGCCGCAACTTGATGAATTGGGATTGGAAAACATGTGGTTCCAACAAGACGGTGCAACAGCACACACTGCACGTGCCACAACCGATATGCTGAACATCGGAAGCTTACTTTTGCGCCACCTTGTATTATACCTCTAAAATATTTTAAGAAGTGTGGTTTTTGTTTTTTTATATTTAAAATATAAATTTTAGAATTTTCGTAAAAAAGATCTTGTTTTTTTATAATTTTTTAACTTTCTGGTCGAGTTCAATTATTTTGACACAAAATTTCTCAATTTTGATTGCTGAAAATTTCTTTTTGTGCTAGTGGAATGTAAAACCAAAAGTGTAAAGAAAAAGACGAAGGAGCAAGTAAAGAAACAGGAACATTGTTGATTCCATATTGTGACGAATTCGATGATTCCTTAATTATCAATCCTGGGTTCGATCACTATAAAGTCAAATAAACACACGCACAGATATTGTAACTAAAAGCTAGTTTTATTTACTAGTAATAAACGCAAAACAATTTTAAGAGATTGGTAACTTTACAGTAGTTCACTGAACAACGGTTGAAAATAAACTGATCAACTTGCCTTGCTTGGTCACCGCCTTATATAGTCCAACAGGGTACTTGCCTACGCACCGAGAACTTTCTTGGTTGTTCGCTTTTCGTGTTCTGGAAGGGTCGGTGTTATTTATCAGAATCTCCTCTTTGCATCGTATTCGCAAACACTCGCGCCATCTCTCTTCCTCTTCCTAGTTACACGCTTGCATGCATAAGCGTAGCCATCGTTATCTCAGCTGTGTTTAACTAGCGGTGGGAGTGTTATTGAGTTAGGGATGGTACATGCTTGAGAATAATCGCCACGATATTTAAAATAATCTATACCTGGAAGCATCGATGTGCGCCAGTATCATGGTATCCCAGCAATATCTTAACCATAAAAATATATTTACAATTTCTTAATAACATCGAACGAAGCTTTCTGCAATGGTATTTTCAGCAAAGACCGTCAAAGGAAATCTAATTTAAATTTGTGGTTACCTCATATACCTATTATTTCTGCCACCAGTGTATGTGTACAGACTACAGTTGAATGGCATGAGTCAAAGTTTTTTGTGACACGTTAAGCTCTTAAATTCGCAACTCTGTCGGCTAATGTTGTTTACACTTTTTCACTGTAAGATTATTATCCTGCTTAAACGATCGAAAGAAATGACCGTAAAAGAATAGAGCGCGCGGCAAAGAGCGAAACAAAACAATAAGAGACCAATAGAATGATCCAATATGTACGAAGGCAACTATGAGAAGTTGTATGTTTATTTGGGCAGAAGAGGTTGAAACGATAGCGTTACAAGCGATGGACGAGCAAGGAGCAGCAGTGAAAGAACAACAAATGTATTTAAGTGCTACTATGTGAGGAAGAAAAAACAACAACAACGCTTTGAATAAAAGTGCGCACGCTTTAAATTGTTAGCAACTTAATGGCATAACGGCTTAGTAATACTTTAACTTTTTCCAAAAACAATGGGCTTTGTAAATGCCACATTGTAATAACCACATTGGAAAAGTAAAGTAAGCTCTTAAAAAACTTTGGATGTTGGTGATAAAAGGTGTTGCAGGGTAATCGATTAAGATTATTTAGTAAGCTAGTAGTTTTCCGTCGAACCATAGAGGTGTGACGCCAAGGATGGCAAAGCTTTATGGAGGGCGAGTAGTTTTTTTTAAGTAAATTTGTTGTATATTATTTTATTATTTGTTCAGAGAGTAGGACGGGGGGTGCGGATCACATGTTGCATAGGGGACAACCTTTGATTAATATTATTTGTTTTTATTATAATTAAGTATTCATGAAACGAGCTCAAGGCCAAGAATAATAATTTTTCATTTTTTGAATTTTTATGAAAATTATTATTGTTTTTACTTATTAATAATCATTTTAATTAATTATTAAAAGTTTTTTGATTGAATAGAGTAGGAAAAATGTTTAGAGACAACTGCCATAGCTTTTCTTATAGATCCATTTCGGAAGCTGCTAGACTTTATTATAATTATTTGTTCTATATAGAACAGGGAGTGCGAGGCACCTTTACACCTTGTATGTATTAATTGGGGGCGAGCACTGTTGGCTCTGAGGCATTGCGCGGGATTGTCTTCCTCATTCTCCTTGTGAAAAACATCGACTTGGTATTGCAAAGCATAAACTATATCTTTGGAATATTTCATAAGCTGATTGCGAATTGTATGCAATGCAAATGAAATAAACGAAAGAAATGACTACAGCTTATGTCGCTTAAACACAAGTTATTCCTTGATTACTCAATCACACACTTAACTTCAGTTAATAGTGTGGAAAATGTTTTCAAGTATGTACCATCCGTAACTTAATAACACTTCCACAACTAATTATCAAAACAAAGATAACGTTGGCTACACTAATACAAGTAAGCAGGCGATAGGAAAAGGGATAGCACGAGAGTTTACGCATACGAGGCAAAGAGGAAATGGCGATACATTACAACCACCCTTCGAAAGCAAGAAGAGGTAACCATCTAGAGACTTCTAAGTGCATAAGGTAGCTCTCTGCGAGACTATATAAGGCAGCATACAAGTAAGGGATGATGATCAGTTTGTTTTCAAGTTTTGTATTGCTGTTATTACAGGTGAGTAAAACTAGCATTTGCAAATAGTATTGGCGCTTTTTTATTTGACTTTGTGCTGATCGAACCCAGAAAGAAATAAACAAGGAATCATCGAATTCGTCACATTAGCATGCTATTCATCCATTAACCGAAATATCTGATTGTTTTTTTTATAAAGAAATAGTGAACTCGTCTTGAGCAGAAGTAACTACACTACACTTTGCCTTTTGATAAGTTTGAAGTGCCCATCAATCAGAATCCATATCAAATGATTGCTTTGAGGCCACTTCATTTCCCAAAATATCGTTGTTGAAGCAAGAGCTTTAGCATGTGGGTTATCATTTGAATTTTGAGTTAACAACAACTCTCTAAAATTGTCGATACATGCATACACGAGCGAAAGAGAAAACAATTCAGTACTCGAGCAGCAATCGTTCAAATAAGAATGCCGTCCTACATTTTAATTTTCTTTTCAACTTGTAATCAGAGTTTTTAAATATTCATTTGATTAAATTTAAAAATTTTTTGTAAATAATAGTTCTAATAGTAAAATCATAATACTTTTGAGTATTTCGTGGTTTGAATAGTACATTTGGGTTGTAGATCATGTACCTACGTGCATGTCAACAAAATCACCCCTATTTATGCCACGTCGCTACTGCAATAACGGCGCAGCAGCGAAGGAATAAGAAACGTTCAAAAGAAACCACGAAGAAAAGTGAAAACGAAACGATCATTTGTCAAATCAATTGTGTAAGTAAATAACATTTCTTTCTAGTAAAAAAGTTCTCAAAAAATTTACAAAACAAATACTGAATTGTTGTTATTTTTCAGGGTTGATTTATTGTCGCTGTGAAATGCAGTTTTCATACATAAAATAACAATAAATCTCCAACGGAATCGTTTAAAAGTCGCAACAACGAAATTGGTGAGCAGACGCACATACAATAACAAGGTGGTTAAAATAGCACTTTTTAAAAAATTTAGTTACCAAGAACTTGTACATTATGTACTAGAATTTCATACGCGAGTTATATGCATGGTTAATTGCAAAGAACGCCGAAACTTAAAATTTCCACCATAAAAAGCTAATCTTCCTTGAATTTCCTTAGTTTCCTTAATTTTATGTAAAAATATTTTTATAAATATGGATTAGATTCTATCTGAGAATAATATTTAAATTTTAAAAAATTCCATAAAATGTTTGAAGAAAATTCAAATATTTATGCATATGAAATCTATTATAAAATTCCTTCATAAAACGACTATTATTAGAAAAGATGAAAATAGCTTTTTAGAAAGGTTTTCTAAGGGTAAAATTGATATGAATAGCGACTTCATTTTTATTGAAATTGGTTTCATTTGTTTAATATAGTGATATATAAATTTTTATATATATTTTATATGTGAATTTTCAATAAAATGTAATTTATTAAATGATTTGTAAAGTAATTTTGCAATCTTTGTGTATTTTTAAACCAACAATTAACTAACCTACTACGAAGTGGTACAGTACGATACTGATGCATACGCTGACTAGTATGATGGCTGGTATGATTTTGGTGTACGTACTGACTAGTATGTAAACTGGTATGATCCTGATCTACATACAGACTAGTATTTTGAATGGTATGATGCTGATGTATATGATAACTAGTATGCCAATTGGTATAGTGCTGATGCAGATGCGGACAATTGCCATCTCTTAGGACATCGCCGTTTTAAAAATAGCAGTTCCTAATATGGAAAAATTACAGAGCTCGAACTAGTTGAGCCGGTTGGCAACCTAGAATTTGACTAGTATTAAACTAGTATAATTGACTGCAAGGCAGTTTTTCATTCTATACCTAGGCCTCAAAAACATCCTTCTACCAGGCTTAGCCGAAAGATGTTTATTTGGATGAACGTCAAAGTGAACCTCTTTGAGTTTACTCTTTAGAGAATTCGTGGCGAAAAGGCGAAGCGAAGGCACCGGATGGTTCTTATAACAATGCTCGTTAGATTCAATTAAGTACATCCCTTAGTTGTATATAGGACGCACTACATCGATGGCTACGAAGAATTCGTATATGATGTTTTCGACGTTTTTTAAATCTGGATATTTAGAGAGTTCAAGTTTTTGTCGGGAGTGGATTATATTTCTGTGTTAGTTGCTTAGACCAAAGTAAAATTTTTTTCGCATGGGCTATTCACAAATACCTGTCCCAAAGGTCTAAAATATATAAGCTTTCACCGTGTGTGCGACGCATACTTCTGATCACTCGTCCATTGATAGTAGAATGTACTTGGTTTTGTTTTTGCTGACCCAAGAATAGTAATCATTTGGCACGAGATACCTAAGAATAGATTAGAGACGATTTTTTCTTCGAATTTCTAGAGTGTTGCTTCTCTTTTTTTTCCTGAAGAAGCTTTTTCATGGCTCGGAAACATAACTCTTTTTAAGTTACTTGTTCTGGAACATGAACCTGTGCCCTTATCTGCAGTAGGCCAGTAATTCACACCACGGTTGCACACAATAAGACTAATTACTTTTGCTTTAAACTGTCAATATCCTGTCCATGTCTTAACATGGGTCAGGTCTTTGATGGAAGCCTTACATTTTGTAAGGTATTAGTCGTGCTATACTGTTGACGAAATGATGGTGGGACGCTGAAATTGAGTAGGTATACGGGGAAGTTTTTAGGCTTCTCTTTCTTGTATCCTTGTGAAAGGTTTGTTATTTAGAGTGATAGGTCTCCTCTGATTCCACCTACAGCTAAGGCGATTTCATCCCACAGCTTGTGAGTTAAACAATAAAATAAAACATAAAAGTCACTTTTCGGATGCCGTCCCATTACGTTCATGCTTTCAGAAGCTCTCCAGGTAAATATATTTCTATGAGCGCTTTTCGATATATTTATCCAACAGTGGTCCCAGAAGATTACAGCTGCGATAAAAGATATTGTATTTCCGTCCCATAAACACCACATGATAAAATTTTTTTTTTAACTTCTAGTCGATTTCAATTAGCTAAACGCGAAGCTTCTGAAATTTCATCACTTACATTATTTTTCGTGATACTGAAATGTAACAGCAAAATGTACATTTTTTTAAAAAATTTTTGTTTTTTACCTTCTAATAAAAAAAAATGCAGTTACCAAAATTAAGTAATTTTGTGTTTAACTAATGCAACTCGACTAGAAAGTTAAAAAAAAAAAAAATTGGGCAAAATTCATATTTTTTAAAACCATAAAACACCCTTCTAAAAAATTAAGGATATCTTTAAATAAACCAGAGGCGTAGTTAAAAAAAAATATTTGGGTTCAAAATTGAATGGAAAACTGTTAGTTTTTCGATTTTGAAAAATCGAGCATTTTCTAAAAATAGAAATTTAAAATTTTTTTTTCAAAATATTTTTTTTTATACCTTCAAGTACCCGCCAAAATTTGTTTAGTTTACGAAATATTAAGAAAATTAACTTAACAAAACAAGGAAATGAGTAAAATTCTGAATTTACATAACTTGGAAAAAAAAAGGTTTTATTTTTATTTCTTTGGCGATTAAAGGAAAATCCCCACCAAATTTTATTCAAATCGGAAGAGGTCAATTCCAGCTATTTGACGATTTGACACGGAAAGACCCATATATATCTACAAAAAAAAAAAGACAATCGAATATATTTAGTTTTTAGTAACATATCGACTGAACAGCTATTTTATTGTAACCAACAAAAATAAAACTTTACAGGAGAAGTGTTTTTAGTTTAAAAATATAAAAAATTGCAAAGCGAAATGTTACTTAAATCGTAATTGCCTCTGGTTTATTTTTTAATGGTACATATTATATTTTTCATATTAGAGTTTTAATATTTTGTGGGATGGTTTAAAATAAACAGAATTATCGACATCTGTCAAAATACAGATTTTCAGAATTTTGTTGGTTACGCCAAAATTGCGGTTATGGCTCGATATTTCCAAACAAAAAAACACCAAAATTGTACTAAACAAATCTTGGTACTGTCGGCACCTAAAAAATCATTCCACCAACGACTTAATTTTTAATACTCTTGGATGTAGGGGCATATGACCAAATCAGCGCGCTTTGATTGTTACCTGAAAATCTGCCTTATTGTAAGCTCTGACCTGCCGTTTGTAGGGATAGATTTCACCGTTAGTCCCTTATGCAGAAATTGGCTGTAGGATGATGAGGTGAAATTGTACTGCCCTTTCTTACCAGTACAAGCATATGCAAATGTTAAATTTAATTCACGTGTTTTCCAGCCGCAAGAGCAATTCTATTCGCAATCAGTTCAGGTTCCTTATCTTCTGTGGTGTAACGGTGGACAATCCAATTATTATGGGTTTACAGCTATACAATCAACCATGCAGAGGTAAATTATGTAGCACAGACATACGTACATATATTCATGAACAAGTACATTTTGTTAAACAATTGAATATATATTTTCGCGTTCCCAAAGCAATTTTCCATGGCAATTGCAATTGTCGCAGGTGTTGCCATTGAAGCGCGTAATTTTAATAAAGACTTTTAATTGAATTTTCAATTGTTGCATGGCATTTGTGGTCACGACGGTCATTTCAATCGATGATGATGCTATTTAACAATGAATGCTGTGTTTGTTATTACGTAATACATAATAAGTAGATAGGCGGTATGCATTGAAACAAAAAGCATATTAATAATGAAATTATTATTGTTATTATTATTATTGCGAAACAGTCAAATGATGCCATGAGAATATTTGTATTTATATTGGTTAAGCTATTTATGGATAAACTAGTTTATACTGGTGGGTATCACCCTAAGGCCCGGTCTTTCAGTCCTTGGTTAGGCTCAGTTTAAACTAAGTTTGCTTAAACTCGGCATAAATTTAAACTTCAGTTAAACTGTAGAGCGGCTTTTCAGTGAGAGTTTAAGGCCGCTTTTAAGATTTGCTTTTTATACGGCAACATTGGTTTTTTCTTTATCTAGATACGGCAACAGATAACATTTGTTTACATATTCAACGCCATTGCTTCTCCTCAGTATTGTAATAGTTAGGATTTCGCTAATTTCTGCATCACTATAATCTCTTTCGTCAGATGATATATCCAGTATTTAATTAAATATAAAAATATCGTCCGTTTTTAATTGCGTCCAGTTTATTGTTTCACAACCAAAACCATCAAATATGCAAACAGCTGACAGGTTAACTAGAGTTTAACCCTGCCAAATTGGCCGCTTAAACTACGTTTAAACTTCGTTTAAAGTTGACTGAAAAATTGCGTAACAAGTTTAAGCTTAGTTTAACTGACAAATTGAGTTGGAATTGTACTGAAAAACCGGGCTGAAGTTTCTTTAAAAATATGAAAATTAAATAAAGAAACTTGAAAATGTTTTTAGTAAGTTTCACGAGCTCAAAACCAGCTGATAATAATCCCTAGCCAGTTATTATTATTTTTGATCAAAGTAAAATTTAAAGCAACATACATACAAAGGCTAAAGCTACAGTACTATTACAAAAACAGCCACTATTTTTCGTCAGACTAATTCGTATAGTTTTGCTATTGCAGAAGATCTTGCGGCAAATCGAACCCGCGCATTTCTGATTTTGCAACCGTAGCTGCGTAACCCTGATTGTTGTTATTATTTTTTTTATAATTCGGTATTTGTAAGTGGGTTGAGGTATTGCCTGTGACATGAATAGTAGATATGGGATATAGAAACTGATAGGAATCCTACTTGTGCCCTTTGTTGAACCAAACATTATCACGACTTTCCTAAAATTTTCAAACTGCACTCAACTATATGTTATTTTTCTTTTTTTTTAATAATTTCTTAGAGCTTCCACTTGACTTCATCAGTTGCTTTCTGTTAACTTATTTATAGTGATGGCCGATTAAATGATGATTTCATAAAAGGGAGTGCATAGTCTGAATTTCTCGTGGTCCAACTTTTCCACAAGTTAAGCTACCCCTCGCCATGTCTGTGACGGCACGATTCGGGCGACGGGCACCTGCGTAAATGAGCTCTGCTCAAGAATAAACTCTTACCTCCCATCCTTGGACGGAATCTGGCACTGTCACCGACCAAATCCTCGGCCACCTTATTCACGACGTGGATAGCGTAGGTGAACATGGAATTAAGCGTCTACGTCGACGGCACTATGATGCCGATTGTCACAAATCCCAAAATTTTTGGAGTCACGTTTGATAACATGTTGACTACGGTGTTCACGTAGCCGTGATTGCAACCAAAGTGCAAAGCCGCAATAAAATTCTCAAGTCACTAGCTTGCAGCCCTTGGAAGAAAATACAAAGAAACGTTACTGGCAACGTAGAAGGCAATTGGACAGCCGGTTCTTAGCTACGCGATGCCTATATGGTCGCCGAAGAAGGTTGTAGGCCTGTAAAAACATCGCACTCAGGTCTGCCACGGGATGCCCCCTTATGTCACCTGAACACCACCTACACAGCGAGGAAAAAGTGCTCGGAGTTAAAGAGCATGGTGAGAAGTTGACCAGGTAATTCCTCTTCAATTGCTCCAAACCACAACACCCGACCAGGCGCCTGATCAAAGCATATCCACCTCCCAGAAGAACAAGGAGTCATCTCGGTAAGCACTATGATGAGAACCGTCATCATATTTTTTCGCCATATTTTTTCGGTCCCTCAAACTCATCCATACAGAGTCGGTAAACTCCTTTGTCAGCTCTCGCCCAGCGAATGCCTAGGGAAAAAAGAGTCATGCTGGCCCAACTTCGTGCTGGATATTATAACAGGTTAAACTCTTACCAATCCAGACTGAACCCGGAAATGCTAAATGTCTGACCGGCTCAACTGAGACGACTCTTCTAACAGCAATGTCACTATGGTCCAACCCTATTGAAGCCGCGAGGTTTCGGGGACAATTCCGTTAGAAAAGCTTGATGACAATGCTGGGCAAGGAAAATGACGACTCGGCAGAGCACGTATCGCTAATACAACAACAAAAACAGATGTTAATGTCAGATGGCGGACAGAAGTATTCCAGTCTCATACTAACTCAGAAGAAACCAAGACCAGATTTTTCTATTTCTGGACATTTCTGTAGTCTCTTTCATTTTGAATTTCAACTGTCACATGCTGTTCGTTTTCAGACTAGTTCGATACTAGTTAGAAAATTCTAATTGAGTGCCGGAATATTTTCTGTCTATTTTGGTATTTCACTGCAGAGTAGCTAGATGAATGCCTCAGCTCATTATACATAAACCAAAATACATCTGTGGTGGAATAGAACATGACAAGGAAAGTAAAGAGGCGTAGGAGGTAGAAGAGAAAGAGGAAAAAATAAGCGAATTTTAGAGAGAAAAATGGAGAAAAAAAAAAGAAAACAGATAAAACAGAAAAGAAAAAAACAGATAAAGAGTAAGAGAGTAATAGTAATTGTTAATGGAGAAGTGTTCGTTGAATTTATAAATTTGTATTTAATTGATACTAGAAAAAAGTGTGAAGCTTTACACAGCGATGGTTGGGCTGAGATATTTTGAAGTAATCAGTTTCTCACAAGATCCCTTCCCGAACAACAAAAAGAGAGACGCTTTCTTCCTCTTCGATACATCTGCAGCTGTGACAGTAACCATAAGAGCTTATACTTATTTCAGCACTGTGCGTGCCTATTAGTCAATATAATGTACAGTAAGAACACTTATCACTCAATATATTACCGATTTATTAAGGGCCTCGAAAATTTAAAATAGGTCATCAGTATAATTACGAAGGCATTTCCCGGAAGGATATGGGCTACCGTAGACCTCCGTGGAAGCTCCTCTGCTCTACAGTTGCCTTAAATTTATTCAGTTTAACACACGTGCACTTTTTTGTTGGGCACCGACTGCATTCAACACATTACCACAAGACAAACAGCTACAAAATTATTTTACTTGATTGAACATTTAATTTGAATTGAGTGTAGGTTAGGTTAGGTTAGGTTAGGTGGTAGCAGCCCACTAGGTGGGCCGCTCACTTGGACACTTTGAAGGTCCGTTGTGATACCACATTCTGAACGGTGACACTAACTTAGGATTACTTGGCAAAGCGCTGCGTAGCGACAATAAAACTCCGGATTTGGGACACATCGATTTTCGACACGTCTTCCGGAGACCTAAGAACATCCGAACCGAGATACCTGCGCCTAGTCCTAGCAAACGCTGGACAACTGAGCATGAAATGACTTGATGATTCCACCTCGTCGTCCTCCATGCAGCTTACGCAGCTCGGGTCTTCAAGAATGTTTAACCGCACCGCATGGACCCCCATCGGACAGTGCCCCGTCAACACCCCTATCATCATGGAAAGATGTAACTTGGGGAACCTGAGTAATTCCACTGACCGCCCGGAGTCAACTACTGGCCAGAAGGACTTCGACACCTGACATGAGGTGGTGTCAGCCCAGCGTTTGCTTAACTGTTCCGAAGCCCACCTGCCCAGAAGCAAACTACAGGTGGTAAGGGGAATACCCAGTGTACTGGAGTCAGCCACATCTGTGTCACGCGTGCCAGCCCTGGCCAAGAGATCCGCATGGCAATTGCCGGGAATATCACAGTGGCCAGGCACCCAAATGATTTTTATTTTGAAGTAGTTGGACGCAACCGCAAGCGATTCCAGACAGTCGCTCACTGTCCTCGATCGAACGTTGCCTGCACTCAGCGCCCTAATTGCCGCTTGACTGTCGGAGTAGATGTTGAACTCCTTGACAGTGAATGCGCTCGACAGCATCCCATCTACCGCATCCTTAATGGCGGCAACCTCCGCTTGGAAAACGCTACAATGATCAGGTAGCCTAAATTTCGTGCTAATCCCGAGTTCCTGACAGTATACACCCTCCCCAACACATCCATCCATCTTTGACCCGTCCGTAAACAGATTCGCCAAGGCCTCCCCCCAGATAGGTTCTCCGCCTGTCCACTCGTCCCTTGCGGGATGAATTGAGTGTAACAATTCCCAGTAAAACATTCTCGGTATGAGAATTAAATATAAAAAAAATATGAGCCTCATAAATATGAGTATTTTATGACTTCGATGTTGGGAAATTATGACCGGTATGCTGAGTGTGTCCATTTAACAAATCAAATTTGCAACAAAATATTCATATCGTTTGTTTTAAAAAAAAAAAAGTTCTTCCATAAAAATGTTTATAACATGTACATGTATGGACCTATATTTCCACAACACATAGGAAATCTGCGAAGACGAGCCCTTCAAGTGGTTTCTCCATAGTATCTGTTAACTAAATAAACGCGGCCCCAAACAATATTCACCAACATACCTCAGTTCCAGATAAGAAAATGATATTTTCTCTCTCTATGGCGCGATATACAACAGGTATATCATCATAAACCTCCTAAGAGATTTTTGCGCCAAGCTTCTCTTCCAATTTGTGGTGTGCCGATTTGAATTTTCCCTACAAATTGGTGGGACCTACAGTTTTTTGCCGACTCCGAACGGCATCTACAAAGGAGACGAATTTTTGCTGAGAAGCCTGTCATGGCATAAATACACTCGGAGAGTTTGCCAAACCACTGCCGAGGGGCGACCCCGTTTTGAAAAACTTGTTTCAAATCACTTTTGATGTTACCTGTACCAGGGCTCGAACCATGGACCTTCGGTGTGGTAGGCCGGCAACACTACCTTCACACCACGGCGGCCGCCTTCCCAAAAAAGCAGATTGTAACTGAGCTTTGCAGAGGAGTCCAAAGAGCTTTGTATAAGAGTCTTTTTGTATCCAATAAGTGCCGATTATCAGACCAAAATTGTCAAATATGACTTTTATTCAAGCTCATGTGATCTATGACATTAGGCTCATATCGGGCGAACATTGCAAGAAGGGAAATACTCTAATTTCGGACTCACAAATGAGCTAATAAAGAATGTAAGTCTGGAATGCTTGTTGGCTCATTTATGATTCAGATGGTTTGCTGGGATATTATTTAGAAAACTACATGTTGTCGCATAAATTAGGGCTGGTTGAAATAAAGGCTTTGTACTGAAGTTCGGAAAATGTACCTATACTTTAGATACTTATCAGACACCGGTTCGTTTCGTTTTTGTTTATGAAATCAAAAAAAACTTCAAAAGCTTGATAATAATTGTTTTCTATATTTATTTAACATCTACATTCTCCTCTCAATATTGAATACACTTTTTTTTAATTTCCTTTTTTATAAAGTACAAATTTTATCCCCAAAATGTTTTTTGAACCCACCACAGTGTACGAATATATGTATATAATTATTCTGCAGAAAATCGGACTAGTTTAGAACTATGAAAGAGATAAACCATTTGACGACATTACTAGTCCTAGCTCAATACCCGTGCAATGATTTTTACTTCCCCTTTTTTACATGCCATTACTTGGAAACTCATTTCTAACGGGTTGCCATTAGGACCGTTCTAAGACACCTTCGTTTTAGCTGTTTCAGACAGTGTATAAGTAGTTCCGGTTGTGGATAGGTGAATGTCGATAACCGATACCCCAAAATTTCTTTAAACTATCACTTTTGTAACCGGTACAGAAAGATTCACTAACGTCCTTATAGTTTGGAAACTTTTACACTCTTTTGGTATTCTGCCGGCATTAGTTGCAGTTCAATTTCGTAACCACCAAAATAGGTGGTAACATCGCGTAACCGCGAAAAATTACACGTGTTTTTAAAATATTTTTATGGACAGAAAATACCACAAATTTTGTACACATACTAGTTCATAAGAATTAATGAACAAAATAAGCACTTTTGTACATGAAGTTTCGTTCTCGTTTGTATTTTATTCTCTATTGCGCATTGTTTGTTTTTGACAGCGTTGCCATATACGTTCGAACCGCGGTTACATGAACTGCATTGCCAACGGTTACGATTTTCGGTTAGATAATCTTCCAGGTACAAAATTACCGGTTACGCACAGAATTGACCCGTAAGTGTGTAGCTCAAGGCTATTTGTAGGCTGGTTAGTAATTTGACTGTAGCGTATGTATGTATGTACGGGATACCTAGACATTACTTTAATATGTTTACCCAAGCGTTTGGTACGTGTACGCCGTGTTGTCCGTATAAATACTTACCAAGCCCAATGCATCGATCTGTTTATATTGGCGCACATAAGAATGTATTTGTATAAGTAAGTGTTTGTAAATAAAAAGAGTAAAAGCACACATACTCGTACATCCGCTACTTTTAATTGCGGCACAACAACAACAAATGAAATCGTGAAGTGTCATTTCAGCATGAAGTTATAATTGGCAGTATTCAATGTAATTTAAAACCCTAATTATAGCAACAATTATGCTTGTGCAACACAGTACAAACAGTGCTATATACCCTCATGAATATTTCATATCTGCATTTGAATGTTTAATATAAGCATTTAAATTAATGTTGCACTTGTGAGATTGTCGATATTTGTCGTTGAATTTTTTTTAAACAAAAGTTTCGATTTTCTCCTAATTGTCCATATTATACCTGGTAGGATATATTTGTTGTTTTCTTTGTAATTCGCTGTTTGCATACGCCAGTGCAACTGGGGAATTGAACAACACAAAGTTTAATTAATGCAGTGAGACATTAATTTGTGTGGCAATTTATGTTGTGACATAATTGAGTGACATTGCGGTGTCTGTTCCTTTGTTTTATGTATGTTGGTAGGTATTTGGCTATGGATAGGAAGTTTGTGGAATGTGTGGTGCACGAAAATACCCTGCAGTGAAGCACCAAATTTGTTCAAAAACTACTAGTTTACAACTAAAATTTGCTAACTCATCTCAAACTATATCTATATATTTTGAACTTTTATGGGTTTGTTATACCTCTGACAGAAATGAGACAATACAAAACTTGTTGAACATCGCCATATTAAAGATGCAACTAGCTTATATAGGCAAAACCCAACTAGCACAAATAGTCGCTGAAAAGGAGCTGCTACCATTGTTGTTACTCTAAACTGTAGACCTACTAGTGACGCGTGCGTAATAGCAGCATATATATTACGTTCTTTCAACCAAATTGGTTAATAATTGTTGGCAACCGCAACGCTCCAACGACGGCCCTATAAGATATACGTTACGGTCCGTTAATGTTGCGGTTACGTAGAAATTAGGTAGCGACGTGGTAACTACGACTTTCAGGGAACTTTACACACGAAAGCTCTCTTCTTATCTTGTTGTTTGCTTTACCTTGAAACTTATTTTGTTATTTTATATTCGCTTAAATATATGTAAATGGATTCTTGTCAACATTAATTTGTAACCTTAAAGTGTAATCATAATATTATGGCATTAACAATAATAAGAGCAAAACTCTTGTCCTTTTGAGTAAAAAACTGAAGCGAATGAAAATTAATTATCAAAAATAATATTGATACATCGATGTTTTACTCGCGCCATTTAAAATAAAATTTTTTTGTTTTTTTTTTTTCGTATCTGACAATATTCAATAATACCTCTTTATTCATTAATGTAATGAATTTGATGTAGAAATTATAGTAATTTGGTGTAAATTATTTAATTAAATAAATGGCGGTGTAAGATTTATCTAAAAAATGGGGTATCGTAGCATAATTATGTTGAAGTCATATTCAACAAAAGCCACAACTTCAAAGTATATATTATTTGACGATAGTTTCGGCAGCTAAAAATACATATTTAATTTTGAATTGAAATTCACTGCAAAGTATATAGTATATAAAGTCGTGGCAAAGGTTTGACTATTACAATTTCATGTTTAAGGTTTCCGCCACTTGTTTATATTTGTTTAAAAAAATATCAAAAAAATGTTTCGTTTAAATTATCCATGACTATAAAATGAGCTCAAGGCCAAGAATAATAATTTTTTTGGAAAATTATTACTGTTTATTTTTTTTTTGATAATTTATTGTTTCTAATAGTTTTCTTTTCAAGTCAATTTAAAAATTTTATTAATTAATTCAATTATTAAAAAATTAAACAATGAATTATTATTTTTTCCCTGAGCTCATTTATAGTCATGGATACTTTAAAAATGTACAATTCAATTTAATTGTTGGTGCACAAAATTTGCTTCCAATAATAAAAAAATATTACAAAATACAATTTTTAGTGGAAATTAAAAAACTTCTTAGTGGGAGCTTTATCAAATAGTTGTAAACACTGATTTGCACTGCTGTTTCTGTCCTCCTTTTACAATAGTAAAGAATCAGTTATACCTCGTGCTTTCATTTGCACTTTGCAGTAGCCATTAACAATGACATCGAGGTCTGCAAGTAACTGTTAAATATCACTTACAAGTTCCGTAACTTTAAAGGGAGCATGGAAGACCCAAAAACGTCCTGGAAACTTTTATAGCTATTATTATTCTCATTAATCCAGTGTGAAGAGATACGATCCAGTTAAGTCCCAGGTTTGCGGAGCCCCCTTCACTTCAAGAGCCGATCCACACCAACACAGAGATGGCTGACAATCTCGTTTCCCTGTACGTTACACTGATAAGAAGGTTTGATTTTATGATTACCGAGCCGAAAGCCCAAAAAGTTACCCGGTTGTCAAGTACCCCCAAAATGCGAACTTCAACTTTTTCTTCAAAATCTAGAGTCCGGGAAAGTGAATATAAGAATCATTAATCGTCTACTTATAGCGGTGAATGGCACGAAATTTTTAAAAATATAGAACTGACTCATAAAGAAATATCGCTACGATTCGCAAGTGTGACGCTAAATCGCATCAAGTTAATGCTAGCTCGACCATTTTATTAACATTGAAGCAGAGGAAACTGGAGTGCCGACTGCATTGGAAAATTCCAGAAATGAAAAATTAAGCTCTCCTGTTGACATGAAATTTTTGTTTTATATAAATAAGGCGCATCTCGTCGCATCTAAATTCGTTTGCCAGCTTGTTAGTATAAAGAAATTTAATACAGAACACACTCAGAGACTACATTCAACGTTATGGAATCTTACTAAAAATCTATGTTTTGTGAAATGAAATTACTGAATTCCTTCATATACATACATAGCTGTGTGTGCACAGTTCAACCATGCACATATATTTACAAATACATTGCTTCCTGGAGGTCGACTACAATTTACTGTTGCCATAGCAGTCTCCTCCATAGCACTGCCAGACTAAAGCTGAGCGGAAAATTTCGTTTCTTATATAAACTGCCCATAAAGGACTGGAATGCATTTGTAGGTTGCTGCCAGCGGATATGCGCGGATATTTGCATCTTTATGTGCACGCGATTGTGTATGTAAATACCCAAACCTTTGTCGTGGCTTACTTCAGCGGTTGTAATAAAATGCCTCGGGTGAATTGCAGACCGGTAAATTCTAGCAGAAACCATCTGTCTGGGAAGCCAATGATTTGTATGTTTTTGCTCTAAGTAGTGCTTATAAAATTAGCCATTTAATACATTCCACAAACGCATACGAAATATTTTGGTAGAATTTCAGAGAATTCATATAAGTGTATGTAAATGTATGGGTGGTTGAGTTTTGTGCGCTATAACTCGGAATAGTGAGTTTCATAGCTATAACACATAGAAAACTTATATGATTTATGCCCAGTTTTTTGACAAAGTTCAATCCAAGGATCCAAGATTTATATTGGTAATACGTTGTAAACCGTGGGAATATTATTATACCCAGCGTATACTAGCACACAGGGTATTATAGTTTTGGTCATATAACGGTGGTTTGTAACGGTACAAAGTAAGGAAGATAGATATAGAGTTCCATATAGCAAAGTTCTTGGAATGAACAGAGGAATCCATTAAGACATGTCCGTCCGTCCGTCCGTGGACACGATAACTTGAGTAAAATATGATTGGTTGCTTTCTGAACAAGGTATGTTGCTTTTCAAAATGGGCGAAATTTCGATATCGAAAATTTTTAAAAACGTTTAAAGTTAAATAATTCGATAATAAAAGCTGCTACAAAATTGAAATTTGGTAGATTTATTTAGTTTATCGTCGTATTTATGAGTTTACTAAAATGAGTGAACCAATTTTCAAATTTTGACTGTTAATAACTACAGAAGAGTTTATGCTAGAATAACGAAATTTGGTAGGAGTTATACTATGGTTGTAGTACATACACCCATAGAAAATAAGCCAAATCGCTTCTCGACCACGCCTACTTTTTCATAAAAGTTATCTAAAAAGGAGATAGAAATACTGAACTGCCCATATCTCATTGACTGATACACGTAGAATGATATAATTTGGCAGTTACATAATTGTTTATATTATTTTTACGATTTTTGCAAAATTTTGGAAAATCGGCATGGGCCAATTATCAAATTTCAGCTATTGTTAACTTCAGAACCGTTTTAGATAAAATTACGAAACTTGTTACGAGTTATACTATTTATGTTTTCAAAAATTAAATATAGTCTTTGCTGTAACCAGTGAATCGGTTGAGTGCCTTGGACGCTTATAAAATATTAAAGTTTTATATAGCATGGGGGCGTGGCACTGTCCACTTTTCCAAAATTATATATAGCCTTTACTGTAACCAGTGAACCTAAAAATATACTGTGAAAATTTCAGAAAGAGCGGTTAGGTTCTTTGGACGCAAAACACATAGACACACATTCGTTTTTATTTATAAGATTGCTCTCATGGTAGTAGAAAAAGTTTAAAACCGCTATAAGTCATAGCTCCACAAAAATTTACCAATTTACCACTAACGCTTTACACAGCTAGGTATTTAATATTCGCTTCCATCCGAACTTAGACTTCCTTACTTGTTTTTCACTAATTTACATAATAATAGAAAAATGCTGCCCAAAGTGTATGGTGGAGTTATTAGTTTTCGAATCAGTGCCGCATGAGTCCCAATACTTCAGTGTCTGTTGAGTGCCCTAGACGCGACCCTTCCAGTTATTTTAAGAATGATTGACGATCACGCTCAGTTTGAGGGCCACGGAATCTACACTCTACAGCGATTGCAACGCCTCCGCCAATTATTAGTCTGACTTTGGATTCAAAGACATCCTACACAGTAGAGACACAAAAAGCCGATCCACGTCGCACCAGCTATTCAGCCATTTCGTTTCGGCATGCATATTATAGAAACGATGTATCAAAGAATAGTCTTCTGCACTGAGCAACAGTCGGTCTAATAACCTCGGCCAGCTTAATGATATGCTATTTGAATTAAACTGGGAACATATTTTTTCTTCGGATAATGTCGGTGTGTTTTGAAACCTTTTTATCTAAGTTGACTGAGGTATTTTATTGCACTGTTCCTCATTTAGAGGCCAGATTGCATAAGCTTACCTGGTAAAACAAAACCCTTAAGAAGTTAAGAAATAATCGTAAGAAATGCAATAAATTATGCAAGTTAAATCCCTATAACTCTATCCTCCGAGATAACTACCTACAGAGTGTGAAGCAATTTAATAATCTTGATAAGTTCTTATATAATCGATATCTACGTAGGCTCGAGAGTGAGCTTAAAGATAACCCTAAGGCTGTCTGGAACTTCATCCGTTCCAAACGCAGCTCTTCCAACATACCGGTTTACATGAACTGGAATGACGTTTCTTCCAACTCTCTAGTAGATACTGTCGAACTCTTCGCAGATTTCTTCAAGTCTAATTTTGAACCTGATTTAAGTGCCCAGAGCTGCTACTATGTGCATCCATGCCCTTTCGAGTGCCTTGATTTTGGATCCCTCACTATCACGGTGGAAGACGTTAGCAATGCTATGTACACTTTGAAGCCTTCGCTAAAATGTGTCCTGAAGCATTGCTGTCTGTCTCTATCTTTCCCTCTATGTCATATCTTTAACTAATCTCTGTCTTTGGGAACATTTATTGACAGGTGGAAGAAATCATTCGTCACCCCAATCTTCAAGTCGGGGAATAAAAATGATGTCGCTAATTACAACTTACAACTTGTTCTAAGCTATTTGAAAAAATCATTAAAGAAACACTGTCCTTTGTGATCAAGAGTATTGTTGAGCCGCACCAGCATGGGTTTGTTTCTGGGCGCTCTACTGTTGCTAATCTGGCTTATTTCTCTGAGTTCTGTATTTCTGCCTTAAAGGATGGTAAGTGGATACTAATATGTGGCGCAAAAGTAAGCTTCCGATGTTCAGCATATCGGTTGTGGCACGTGCAGTGTGTGCTGTTGCACCGTCTTGTTGGAACCACATGTTTTCCAATCCCAATTCATCAAGTTGCGGCAGAAAGAACTCGTTGATCATTGCTCTGTAGCGCCCACCATTCACAGTAACCGTTTGGCCCCGACCGATTATTGGTCAAATAAATAGTCAGCAATATTCCGCGTTCTGGAGCAGTGAACCGTAACATTGTTTATTAACGTGTATTTCGCATGTGTTTACTACACAAATGTCAAAACAGAACTGACTTTAGGGGCCAATCGCAAAATTTATAGCATTTTCTGATAGGAGGATTACTTTTGCGCCACCTTGTATTTATACCGATTTCTCGAAGGCCTTTGATAAAGTCTCCCAAAAGATCTTATTATTTAAACTTGAGTATATTGGCTTCTATTCTGCTTTTTTAAGCTGGTTGAAATCTTATCTATCGAACAGGACTATGTGTGTTGAAATAGAAGGCTGTCTTTCTAAACCTTTTGTTGCAACATCGGGAGTCCCTCAGGGTACTATTCTTTGCCCACTATTGTTCGTGCTTTTTGTTAATGATATTGGGTCCTGTTTTAAATCCTCTGGCTTTTTACTCTACGCTGATGATCTAAAAATTTTTTGTAGGATTAATTCTCCATCCGATGTCTTCCTTCTGCAGCTCTTCCTAAATGTCAAAAAATGTTTCCATATGTCTTTCTCCAAGTCCTCTAATTCTCTCCCCACGTTGTATGACATCGCTGGTCCTCAGTTGGCTTCGGTCTCTGAAATTATTGATTTAGGTGTCGTTTTTGACACAAGCTTTTCCTTTGTCAATCATATATCTTATGTGATTCCAAAGGCATACTCCAATGTCGCGTTCCTTCGTAGATATGCCAAATACTTCAGTGACCCCTATACCAGGAAAGTCTTGTACATATCTTTGGTGCGTTCAAAACTAGAATATGCCGCCATTATCTGGAACCCTATCTACACCAGCCATTCTGCAAGAATTGAAAGGGTTCAAAGAAAATTTATACGCTTTGCCCCAAGCTCGCTAAATTTCGATGACCCGATCCCTTCATTTTCCTCCCGCTGTTTGCTTATTCATCTGCAATCCCTTGACTGTAGAAGAAGAGTACACTTGCTTATGTTTGTCTACGACATCATTGTTGGGTTCTTAGATTGTCCAGGTCTCCTTGAGAAGGAGACATTTAGTGTTCCTAACAGGTGTCTTCGCTCGTTCTTACCTTTTTATTTGATTGCTCCCCAGAATTTAATAAGCTCTCGAAGAACCTAACTATTGACTTTTCCTTGCCACGAGTAACCTTTAAGTCTGTCATTGAACTAAGCTTATGATACATTTGTATATTTTTTTAATATTTTTAGCATTTTTAATATTTTTATACTTTTAAATGTTTAATTTCAACTTTTCTTTGTACAAGGTGGCGCAAAAGTAATCCTCCTATCAGAAAATGCTATAAATTTTGCGATTGGCCCCTAAAGTCAGTTCTGTTTTGACATTTGTGTAGTAAACACATGCGAAATACACGTTAATAAACAATGTTACGGTTCACTGCTCCAGAACGCGGAATATTGCTGACTATTTATTTGACCAATAATCGGTCGGGGCCAAACGGTTACTGTGAATGGTGAGCGCTACAGAGCAATGATCAACGAGTTCTTTTTGCCGCAACTTGATGAATTGGGATTGGAAAACATGTGGTTCCAACAAGACGGTGCAACAGCACACACTGCACGTGCCGCAACCGATATGCTGAACATCGGAAGCTTACTTTTGCGCCACCTTGTATACAGTCTGTAAGATGAATAATCATAGACTGAATGAATAAATAAATAAATAAATAAACTCGCTGAGGCCTCGAGGCTTATAGATAGGGTCATAGTCGGGAGTGTTGCAAAGGTTCCTGCTCCTAATCTTCATGACATTTTGGATCTGTGCGTGAAAACTAAAATGTCGAATTTCTGTATGAATTCCTCCTTTTTCTAATCTTTTTTCAAAGGGAAATGGATATAATAATTTGTATTAAACACTGCCCTGGAGCAGAGGCTGTATGTGCGTTTAGAGTTCCCCGTTCCGAGGGTGAGTGCACCCTGGGGTATCGATAATGATTAATTTACTCCTGTTATCTCACCACAACTTGTTGAATGAACTTTTCCGAGTGTGTTGCTTGTGTAGCTCACCTCGACTGCCTACCACAATACTGATGCCCAGTAGGTTAAGGGAGGTCGGATAGTTGCTTTGTATATTCCCTGCAGTCAACTGCCAAACTGGTTAGTAAACATTCTAGTTCATTAAATAGAATTTCGTGGTCTTATTCATACCAGTTTGAGCGACTGCAACGTTTCCGCTATCATAAGCAGCAACAACCCTCTAAAATTATTGATACATGCATACGCGAGCGAAAACGAGAACAATTCAGTACTCGGGCCGCAATCGTTCAGTTAACAACGCCGTCTTACATTTTAATTTTCTGTTCAACTAATATTCTGATTTTCTAAATATTCATTTAATTAAATTAAATATAAAACTTTCTTGTAAATAATAGTTCTGATAGTGAAATCATAATCCTTTTGAGAATTTCGTGGTTTAAGTAGTGCATTTGGGTTGCAGATCATGTACGTACGTGCATGTCAACAAAATCACCCTTATTTTTTACGACATCGGTACTGCATAATGGCGTACCAGCGACGTAAAAACGAGTCAGCACTGCTCAAATGAAACCATGAAAAAAAAGTGAAAACGAAACGATCATTTGTCAAAGCAAATTCATAAAAAAATATTGAATGGTTTTTTTGTTGATTGATATTAGAGGAAAAATTACAACGTTATGCACAGCGATGGTATGGGATGACATGTTTCGAAGTGCCCAGCTTCTCATCAGACCCCTTCTCGGACACTGAGATACGAACCCAAGTGTCTGTACCAAAGCCGCTGTTAGAGTACTCTAACAACTAAGCTATGATGCCCTGTAGCGTCACGATGCATTTTTCCTCTAATGTGCCATTTGCTTATTCCTTTTATACATTCTTTGGTACATATATTTTATATGTCAACTCAAGGAAAGTGGAATATTTTTAGGCGCGTTCATAGAACAGTTTTAGATACAGAAGGGATTTTTTGCATATCAACACTTCCGTGTTATTTGTTATGCACCCGCACTGTACCTGCAAAAATTATAGTTATGGTGATTGTTGTTGGAGCAAAGCTCGAATTTTTATGTTTGTTTGTTGATTGATATTATATTATTATGATATGGTTATGATATGGTTTTGTTTTCCAGGGTTGACTTATTGTGATTGTGAAATGCAGTTTTCATAAATAAAATAACAAGGCATAACTGAATCGTTTAGAAGCTGCAAAAACAAAAATGGCGAGAAGAGGCACGTAAAATAACAAGGTGGCTTAAAAAAATTTAGTTACTAAGAACTTGCACACTATGTACTAGAATTTCATAAGCGAATTATCTGCATGGTTATTTGCAAAGAACTCCGAAACTTAAAATTTTCACCATAAAAAGCTAATCTTCCTTGAATTTCCTTAATTTTAAGTAAATAATGGACAGGCTAACTAGCCACCTACCCACTCACAGTGCTCCCTAAACCAACATTCTAATCACCTTAAAGCATATACCAGTCATAAGGATAGATAAACACTTTAACTTCATTAGTGTTAGGTTGAAGAAGTATGTTATCTATAACACAAAGCTATAACAGTGACATCACGATACCATCCTAAGGAGTCCCTCTTCATGGATGTGCTGTGACTTCACTACCTCTCATTTTGGATTATCACTCTTGAACACCGTCAAGGACCTCCGCTATCAAGGAGAGAGATGGCGCCTAGTGCGTTAATTATTTAAATGCTATCGTTAGATCAACATATTTTTAAATATATTAAAATACGAATTTGTAATTCGATTTCAGCAAAAGAAATATTAAAACTCAAATGATGTCATATAAAAGATTGACACATACCAATTGAAAATGTGCGATATTTATGAAAAACATTATAGAAACTTTCGAAAAAATTCAGAAACAGTATCATTATCAAAGAATTCGCTACTAATATTTAATTCTCCATCTTAATATGACTGCCATATTTAATTTCTGATCCCGCCAGCGTACGGCAATGGCATATTATTATTACTATCCTAACGCAATCGTAGACTATTGTATTTGAATTGTATTTTTTAAATTTTCTTCCCAAAAAAAAAAAAAAAATTTGTAAACTTTCTTAGTCACACATAAACAAATGCCGCCACAAAGCTCTTGGCAACAAAAATAAAAGCGCATTATTGCATTGTTTATGCGATGGGTTCGTTGCCGAGCGCGCGCTTAACTTTGTATTGGGGTTATGTGCTGACAGCGTTTTAGTTAAAGAAGGGAAAGAGAAAAATAAAAAAAATACATTTGAAAGCAAGGAATCAAACCACTGCATATATCTACCATGTAGGTACTTCTAATAATGTTTATTTTAGTTGGCGTTTGAAATGTACTCGTTTTCACTTCAAGCCTCCTTGGCGGAGGTTTGCTTGACTTCGGCCTAATCAGAACAGCTTCCTATCTATTATTTTCTCAAAATACATAATAATGAGTTAAGCATCTTCTAGAGAATCCAAACAAGTACAATAAATAAATAATAATTCTTTTATGTTTTGAAGCACGAAATTAAAAACCATTGCAAAACCAAAATCAATTAACCAAAATTTTAACTTTATTTAGATTTGGTGCCATTCCAAGCAAATATTTGTTTTTCAGTTTTTATGACAATGGTACATTTTTTATTGAAATTTAGTATAAAAGAAATAAATTTTTGGCGCGATATACAACACGTATATCATCATAAACCTCCTAAGAGATTTTTGCGCCGAGCTTCCCCTTCAATTTGTGTGTGCCGATTTCAATTTTCCATACAAATTGGTGGGACCTACAGATTTATGCTGACTTCGAACGGCATATACAAAGGAGACGAATTTTTGCTGAGAAGCCTGTCATGGCATAAATACACTCGGAGAGTTTGCCAAACCACTGCCGAGGGGCGACCCCGTTTTGAAAAACTTGTTTCAAATCACTTTTGATGTTAACTGTACCGGTGTGGTAGGCCGGCAACACTACCGCCCCACCACGGCGCCCGTATACATTTTCATTTATTTAAATTACAGTGTCATGACTCGCAGCTATTACAAATTATAGAAGAAATTGGTTAAGCAGAATAGAAAAAAGAGACAAGCTTACTTACCCAGTAGGAAAGTTAAGCTAGCCCACTAGAGTTTAACCAAGGCAACAACATGTGGGTATTTCACTTTTTCAGGCCAAATTTATTGGGTATGATAAGAAAATCAACATAAATATAATAAAATAAAAAAAATAAAATTAAAAAAAAAATAAAAAATTTAACCAAATTAAAGTAGAATAAAATAAAAAACAAAATAGAATAAAATAAAATAAAATAAAATAAAATAAAATAAAATAAAATAAAATAAAATAAAATGAAATAAAATAAAATAAAATAAAATAAAATACAATAATAAAAAAAAAATTAAATTAAATTAAATAAAGTAAAATAAATAGAATAAAATAAAAGAAAATAAAAACAAACAAAATAAAATAAATTGAATTGAAATAAAATAAAACAAAATAATATAAAATAAAACAAAATAAAATAAAATAAAATAAAATAAATTCAATTAAACTAAACTAAAATAAAATTAAACTAAACTAAAATAAAATTAAATAAATTTAAATAAAATTAAATAAAAAAAAAATATAAAAAAAAATAATTAAATTAAATTAAAAAAGCAAAAATTAAATTAAATGAAATAAAATAAAATAACATAAACAAAAACTAAAAAAAAATTCAACTAAATAAAATCAAATAAAGAAAAATTAAATTAAAAAAAAAAAAAATAATATCAAATAAGTAAAACGAAATGAAATGAAATAAAATATAATTAAGAAATGGGTGAAAGGGACTGTTACACATTTTGCGTAAAGCTCTTTCATATAGAGAGATACCGAACAGTAATTATGAAGAGAAAGTCGTTCAGTCTGATACACACAATCGGTTCCCTGACAAGTTCACTGCTGTTTTGCGACCAAGCACTATCTTTGTCAGTCAATGACGTCTCTGCCCCACAAGTGCAATTGCGACGATATATCCGATAAGAGTAAGGTCACAATATGGCTTTTGCATTTGACTTTTTCCTGTCGGGACTCACTGCCAGGTTTCATACATACCAAAAATTACATACATTTAAATATATGCTTGTAATGTGAGATTTTGTAGCTAAGCAAATTTCGCTTTATAATATTTCCTTTACTCATAAAGAAAAAATAACAAATCCTTTCGTGTGCATTTGGTTTAGCAGTGGAAATGCAGCTCAACTCAATGCCGTTGCCTCAAAAATGCTAAAATAAAATTTGTTTGGGCGGTTCGCAATTCAACGCGGTTTCCTTCCGTTTCGTTTGGTGAGTGCAATATTTTTTGTTCCTTCTATTGCGTTACCTTGTTTGGTTTTTTTTGAAATATGAAATTTTTCCGCTGCTTGCTTTATACCGTGAAAGGTGAAATGCGAATTTGGGTAAGTGGTTGACGATGTTGATGATGGCGGAATGACGGGATATAAATGACGTTTGGCGCTCGACGTAGTTTTGTACTCGTATGTATGTATGCCTGTTTAACGATGGAACTAAAGGTGTGCAGAGTGTAAACAGTATCGATATCCGGTATCGATATCCGGATACTTCATACTCTATAAATATTATTAATCACTGCGTAAATTATTAAGAAAGGTATATCCTTAAATGTTTATGCTTATCACGGTTTATGCATTTTTGAACCCACAACTACAGGGTGGCTAATGAAAGCCGCTACCAAAAAAAAATTAAATAACTTTTTTTCTATTTAATGAATCTGGTTAATTTTTTTTTTATTTTGCAGATTGACTTTTACATTTAACAAAAATGGATAACTGGGACACTGAAACAAGAATTTGGATTGTCCGCCGCTATCACGCACTGGAGTCCGTAGTTTCGGTTCAAAGAGAGTATAGGCGCACGTTTGGCGGCAATCCTCCGAGCAGATGGACCATAATAAGACTTGTAAACAATTTTGCCGAGCATGGGACAGTCAACAGAAGACCTTACCATCGAAACCCTTCAGTTCGAACGGAGGAAACAATCGCTGCTGTAGCTGCTGCCATACAAAACAATCCACGTGTTTCGACAAGAAGCTTATCTGCTCAAATGGGTGTAAGCAGACAGTCATTACAGTCAATTATGCACAAAGATTTGGACTTATTCCCATATAAAATTCAAATGGCCAACATACTGAACGCTGCAGACTTGCCGATTCGCTTGGAATTTTGCCAGAAGATGCTTCAAATGGTGGAAGAGGATGGAAACATGTTGAACTGTCTTTTCATGTCTGACGAGGCCCATTTCGATTTAAACGGCAACATAAACAAACAAAATTGTCGAATATGGAGTGCTTCCAACCCACAGATACTCCATGAGACGGAATTGCATCCACTTCGTGTCACAGTGTGGTGTGCAGTTTCATCACGCTGCATTGTCGGGCCCTACTTCTTCGAAGAAAACGGTCACACCGTTACGGTTACTGGAGACCGTTACTTGAGCATGTTGAGAAAGTTTTTCTATCCAGAATTACGCCAAATGAGAATTTCTTTCAACTCTGTGTGGTTTCAGCAAGATGGTGCAGCTCCTCATATAGCCCAACCTGTTATGACAGAATTGCGACGAAAATTTCCCAATAAGCTGATATCCAGAAACTCCACATTCCGTTGGCACCTGACTTTTTCTTGTAGGGTTATTGCAAACAGGAAGTCTGCAAAGCAAAACCAACAAATTTGAATGAGCTAAGGCCATCCATTCGAGAAACAATTGCGGCTATTCCTGTCTCAACTCTCCAAGCAGTAATGAACAACTTTTTGGTAAGATGCCGCACATGCATCGACGAGCTGGGGGGGCATTTAAATTCCATTATTTTTAAAACTAATTAAGCTATATTTAATAAAATTTAATGAGCTTTAACATGAATAAAAGAAAAATGAATTCCATACACTGAAAAAAAAATTATTTGAGTTTCTTAATTAGGTCTTTTAGAGTTCGCAAACTACCGATCATCTTCATTCTAGAACGGCCCCAGTCTTCTAACCTGCCGTAAGTTTTTGAGCGCGTATTAATTGTTACATATATATTATGGGTACGATAGTTTTAAAAGTATTTTGAACGAGTACTGTTATCGATAACATTTCCAAAAGTTCCATCACAATGCATGCTATACATTTCATTTGCGTTTGAATGCAAATTTTGACATTCTCTTGAATTGCAGGTTTTGTCGTTTGCGGTATTTGATTTGTTGCTTGCCTCTATGTGTGCACGTGGGTTGATGCTGTTATTGTCGTTTACCCATAGAATTTGATTGTGAAAAGTGATATTTCGGAAAGACGCTGATTGCTACACTTACATAATAAGCACTTGATGTAAGTGATTTTTCACTTTTTCCATTGAAAATTTTCACATAAAATATTTTTATAGGTTAGCCTGCCCTTTTACCTACTTGCTTGCCTTTGTGTTTCTTCTTGTGTTTTATGTATGTAGCTGGGACTTATGAGAGGTCGTAGGTATGGTTTTATTTCCGGGAGGGATCGTCATTATTACCATCATTATCATTGTCATCAACGCCATTACCTCTCTCCATTTCTTTTGAAGAGTGAGCAGTATATTTCTTAAGTCATTCCATGAATTCCACTACCCGGCGATAGGTCATTAAGTGTTTCATTCATCCTCCTTCGCTGTTGAGCAACTTTTTTATTGGAAGAAGGTGAGGTGAATATCCGCTATCGCTCTGCAGCTGACCATTCTATGAAAATATTCAAAGTAAGCATGCGCAGTTAAAAAGTGGATCATGTAGTAGTCAATCTCTCTACGTGGAAGCTTCATTCTGCTCCATTTTCCTGTAGTACTTATACTTCACTGATGATGCCACCGTTAGATCGGTACTTCGCCAGTCTGTCCTTCGAATTACCCTAAGAACTTCTGCCTAATTTTAAGGGAGGGCGGTTTCAGTCTTTCTGCTTGCTTATTTTATATTTTGAAACATTTGGCTTTGATTTTTTCTTATTCTCGTCTTTCGAGTCTCCATTGTTTGCTTTTACTGTCAGATTCGTCGCTTCCTTTTTTTGTTTGGTTCTTAAGGAGCCCCTACAGCTTATCACGTCTTCTAGAAGATACATGTTGGTCAAGAAGTTTACACACAAGCAGTGTACCTTTCGCGCTACGTCTTTCGCGCTACGTCTTTCTCTCTTGATAATCTTGATCAGGGGCTAACTGCCGATGACTCTCAGCTTACCACCTCCTGGAGTTTCGCGATTTCACGATCGGCAATGATTTGGCTCCACTTAGTTATAATGATTATAAAGTAAGAGCTTCATATATATTGCTTTCGTCGCATTATCGCTAATACGTTTTTTTTCTGCTTGGTTGTGTGCTTGCGTATATTAGACCGGGTTAAAAAAAATATATGCCTATTATTTTTCAGAATTGCAAAAAAAATATTATAAAAGCATCATACCTTAATACAAAAGTAATCCTCCTATCGGAAAATGCTATAAATTTTCCGATTGGCCCCTAAAGTCAGTTCTGTTTTGACATTTGTGTAGTAAACACATGCGAAATACACGTTAATAAACAATGTTACGCTACACTGCTCCAGAACGCGGAATATTGCTGACTATTTATTTGACCAATAATAGGTCGGGGCCAAACGGTTACTGTGAATGGTGAGCGCTACAGAGCAATGATCAACGAGTTCTTTTTGACGCAACTTGATGAATTGGGATTGGAAAACATGTGGTTCCAACAAGACGGGGCAACAGCACACACTGCACGTGCCACAACCGATATGCTGAACATCGGAAGCTTACTTTTGCGCCACCTTGTATTAGTTTTTTGTGGCCCATCATTGCTAGTTCAGCATATTTAGGACTGATCTCATTTTTGATTTTAAAACTGTTAAACTATTTTATTAAAAAGTTGGCCAAATATTTTTGTAGAAAATTGTATTTGCCCTACAAGAAAGATTTGGGTGAGAATGTTAGCCGATTCCCCAAACATTTACACTTGGATTCGATGACGATAAAGTCAAAAAATAAAAAAAAACAAGACAATACTGTTTACTGATATGTAGTAACGGGTTTACAAATTGACAAGTGAGGTAACTCCACAATAAGTTTACTGTACAGCGCTTCAAAATAAACTGATCACTCTCCCTTGCTTGTATGCTGCATTCTATAGTTTTATAGAGCGCTTCATCACCTGGAAGTGTCTCTACTTTGCTGGACTATTCTTAAATTCACGTTCAAGAACAATCTTTATCTAGCAACATTTACTTTTTACCTGATATTCGCAGACGCTACTGATATCACGCTTGCTCCTGCATACATGCATTAGTGTAGGCATAGCTATCTCTGTTGCGCTAGTTTGTGATGGAAGAGTAATTGAGTTAGGGATAGTCGACAGATAATATTCGCCACAATCTTATAAATAAAAATGAATGTGTGTCCTTTATAGGCGTCCAAAGTACTTGACCGATTTTTATGAAATTTTCACAGTATATTCTTGGGATCATGGGTTAAAGCATCGACTATATATAGTTTTGGAAAAGTGGGCGGTGCCACGCCTACAGCCTATATAAAATTTCAAATTCGTCATAACTCTGAACTTATTTTGTCTAAATCAATGATGTTTGGATATATGTGTCCTTTAGTCAAGATTTACATAATTTTGGAAAAAAAGGGTGTTGCCACGACCACATTTTTTTGGGTTTTGTTTGTTCTTCATTAATGTCCAAAATTTAGAGTCGATCTTTATGAAATTTTTACGATAGATTCAGCAGTTCATTGGGTACAACATACACTACATATAGTTTTCGGAAAAGCCTCAAAGTATTTAAAGTAGCAGTTCGGCATAGCTGAGAACTTATTTGGTTCAAGTTAATGATATTTTATATATAGATGTGTGTTCTATACATCAAAAAAACCTTGGCAGCAGAAAGCGGTACCAGGAGCAAATAAAATTTAATTCGGTATATCTTCGAAGCTTCGGACATATCAGTACCCGCAAAGGAAATAGGAGAAGGAGGAAAGCAGGAATAGAAATTTGAAATATAGTTGGTGCTAGAGAAAAATTAAGAGGATAAAGAAGAGTAACAGTATATGGGGTTGGCGGAAAGCAAAAGCAGAAAGCAGAAAGAAAAAGGAAGATACAGGGATAAATGTAGAAGAAGAGCCAAGTGGAAAGGGAAAAGAGTACAATTTATTAAATGTAGGCAAGCGGGTCCGCTAGTAGTTAATAAAAAGCAAAAATAGGCACAGTTTAATGTGTGTATATACATGTTTCCGCAAGTTATGCACCTAATTGACTTCCGCTCTGGTCGCTAAGATTTCCTTACCTTACTTTCCTTAAATTTCCTTCCGCTTTTTCTCTTTTTTTTTTTTGCTGCTCGAAATGCCCTTTATTTCTACATTTCGAATAAAATTTTTTTCTCAAATATTTTCTATTCTGTAAACGCTTTTTCTCATTTTTCTTACACACACACACATACACACGTTCACCCATTTAATATTTGCCTTTAGCTACACATTGTGTTTATTGTTGTTATTATTGTGCGCTTTTTGCACTGTCGGTGGGTATTATGCAATTTCTTACACGTTTCCATTCAATTTGCTGAATTGAAGTGGGAATTGAGCGTGGCGAGGAGATCACAGGGCAAATTCTCCAGTTTTTTTCCCATTTTTTGTTTGTTTGTTTCAATTCAATTCCGCATTCTCAGATCTCTTTTCTTTGCATTAGAGCCAATGTGCATTAGCAACGCCAGCACTTATATTGCCAAGCTGGATCCATGGTAGCGCAATTGCTGTGTGTAATGCCGGCGGTGACTTTTCCGGCTGCTTGACCAGAAAAGTGGATTTGTGCTGTTCATGAATTAATTGTGCGCATGTGGACCGGAAGGAAAATGAAGTTGCGCGCATGCCTCATTTATGTAAGCAAACAAACACATACACACAAACACGCACATATAAACATAGTGAGATGAAAGTGATGAGGTCAATTATGGTGCTGCAAAAGAAATGAAGGTAAACGAGCACAACTGAATCCTTTGCGCTAAGCAACAAATAATCCTCGAGCACTTGTAAGATAACTCTTGAGCTTTTGCCCGAGTAGCCTAATTTTCGCCTGAACAGCGCTCACTTTACCTTAGTATGCATATAAACTATATAATGCTGGATCTAAACGAGCAGTCGTGCAGTAAGCACACTTCAGCTGTGCACTTCTGAGTGCATCTGTACCGTGAAGCTGCAGTGTAGTGGATGCAAATAAGTGAATACTTTACTTCGAGAAAAATATTTAGAAAATTGAATGAAATAAATAAGAGCAAAATATGTAGGAAAAGGAAAATCAGAAATCAGTAGTCCTTGTATAAAATATGTTGAGCCGAGTATTCAATATTTTATTGCTATCAAAAACTACCAAAAAAGGCAAATCACTTGCGCTGAACAAACCTAATTTGTACAGGAGATGACACATGTATGCCAAATTTATTGTGAGTGGCTCGATAAATATTTAAAAATGTTGAAATCTTAGAAAATCTGTACGAAATAAATGAAGAAATATGTATCAGTAGCTATAGTATGCCAGGTTAATTCTTGGAATTATTTCAAAGCAAAAGTACAACTCAAAAACTGTGCGTCTGTCTGAAAGTAAGTGCACGAGATTTAGATGTATAATGGATAAGTCCTTACCAAGGATTTGATTCCCGTGCATCTTAAGACTCCGCAAATCGAGTGATTTTTTCCTAAATGCCGAGATCTTCGGGGTTAGAAAAGCATTACTAGAAACAAAATATGTGTTATTTATTTATTAAAATTATTTAAACTTTTTGGTTGATGTGGAATAATTTTTTGATTGCGTTAAAGGGTTATATATGTTGAAGTCGGTCAAAAAAGTACATATGTATGTATGTATGTATGTATTTATTAAACATTTTCTTGATGCATATTTAGTGACATAGGATTACAAAATTACATTAAATAATTACATTAAATAATTTCAATTACTATGCATAAGAAAAGTATATGGCATTTTTTATATTAAAATTTAACATAGTGTTAAATGCCAATCCTAGCGATGGTATAATGAATTGATTTGTGTGGGGTGTACATAATTAAAAATATAATGAAGAGTTAAAGTTATACGTTAAAATTAACAAAGGTTTTAAAGAAAAACAATAATAAATATTTGCAGTTTCAAGGATAAGTAAGTAAAAGTTTATAATATCGTCCTCAGCAGCGTTTCTAATTCAAAGTGATTGTAGCCAAGAAGATACAGTTTAACTTCTTTTGAAAATAAGTTAAAGTTTCTTATAACCTGTACAGTGGCAGGAAGGGAGTTGAAAAATTTGCACGACGTATATGCGTAAAAACTTCTAAAGTGCGACGTCCTTGTATGCGGAATTTGTACGGCTGGAAGTAGATTTCTTCGTAAGTTGTAGACTTCCGAAGGAAAGCTTTCCAGGTAGCCACACCTTATAAAGAAGGTTTTTAGAACTTTGTATAAATATAAATGGCGACACGGAAATATATCTAGTTTCCTAAAAGACGGCATAGAGTGAGACCTATAGTTTGCATTACAGATGCGCCTTACTACGCCCTTTTGAATTGTTACAACTGGTGACAGCTTATTAGCCGAAGCGCCGCCCCAGCATATGATACCATATTGCAGTTTGGATTGGAATAGACCGTAGTAAACCGTTTTTAGAGTGGACAAAGAACATAACTTTTTCAGACGATAAAAATGACGAGTAGTGTAAAGAAAGTATTTTTTTAGGTTATTAATATGCTCAGACCAACTCAAGCGGTTGTCTATTGTAATTCCTAGATATTTGAAATTCTCAACAACTTCAACCCTGAAGCAGCTCTCACAACAGTTTCTATTGCAATCAAAAGATCTCATCGCGCCACTTTGAGTGCACGCTATATGATGCATGTTAAAACGAGAACATGCTGCGGAATGAAATATAACATCATAACTTGGCTGTTCTTTGAAAACATGGCTGAAATATATAAGTCTAGTTTTACAGCTTACAATCAGTTTGTGTGAGGCGAACCAGGTTCGTAGCAAATGTACATCATGGTTAATTTCACATATTAATTCAAAGTAATTCGGTGTACTGTACGCAATTGCAAGATCGTCTGCAAAGGCAGTGGCCTTGCCTTTCAATGGAAGCGAAAAGATTGAATTAATATAGATCAAGAACAGTATTGGACCAAGAACTGAGCCTTGAGAAACACCCACATTAACAGACTGTAAGCTACTGTATCTACCTTCTACTTTAACTTTTTGAGTTCTACCTGAAAGATACGATTTAAGCCAGGTATAAATAATACCGCGGAATCCTACACTATATAATTTATCCAAAAGTACACCTCTATCGACCATATCAAAAGCTTTTGTTATGTCGACAAAGAGACCAGCGCAACTTCTTTTCCCATCCAGAGCTTTATAGACGTTAGTACAAAAATCCAGCAGAGCGTCTTCTGTTGATAATCCCTCACGAAAGCCAAACTGCATAGCGCTAAAAAAGCTCGCGTTATCTAGGAAATTGACAATTCTTTTTTTAACAGCCTTTTCAAAAACTTTAGATATGACCGAGAGTAGTGATATAGGTCTGTAATTATTTGCGTCTTTTTTATCCCCTTTTTTCAAGATCGGAATTACAATAGCACATTTCAGAGCATCAGGAAAAATACCCTGAGTAATACTGGTGTTGAATAAGTATACCAGTATATCGACTACATTAAAAGATATATTTTTTAAAATTAGATTCGAAATACCATCCTCACCGCACGAGCTTGAGCTTTTCAAGGTTTTAATAATTCGTATAACTTCGAGGCCTGTAATAGGGTCAAAAAAGAAGCTATTTCGAACATCTTGGCACGATGGAGGATGTATCGCAAATTGACAATTGCAGTTGGTTAAGACTGTGCTACCAACCGTTGTAAAGTGCGAGTTAAATGTGTTGGCTACATCCACAGCAACCGTAATCGACTGGCTTCCAGCTTGCAATACTATTTGCTCATTACCATTTACACAGTTTCGATTTAGTAGACTATTGACAACGCCCCATTCTTTTTTAATATTACCAAGTGCTGAATTAAACTTGTTTCGAAAATAGCTATCGCGCATCTGTCGTATGGCCTTATTGGTGCTATTACTTAATTTATTGTATCTATTGCGGAGCCTTCTATTACTGGGATGCTTGGAACATTTTCTTCGTAATTGGGTTTTTAGCTTTATTTTCTGGAAAAGATCCCGAGTAATCCAAGGCTTGAGCCTCACATTTTTCTTACGATTATTCACACTATACGAACAGTTGAGAATGTGCGCGTTTAAGGTATCCAAAAATAAGGAAAATGCTAACGAAATGTCATTTTCGGCGAGGACATTCGACCAATTTTCGAAACACAGCTTATGGTTCAGCATCGGAAAATTAACTTTTGTGTGTGATTTTTGAACACGGCTAGCGTTTGGTTTGTCGAATACAATACCATTTATTTGCAGACCAGTCAGCGTGTGATCAGTTATTTGCAAGTCAATGTTAAAACTACTACAATATCTATGTGGTTCGGCGTTAAAGCGGCAAAAAACATGATCAATACACGTACCTGAACTTAAGCGTGTCGGCTCATTAATATATGAAGTGAAGCCATTTCCAGCCATTAGCTCCAAATAGTCATCAGTTGTATTACAGTGATACAAAAGGTCTAAATTAAAATCACCTAGTATAAAAAAGTTTGTTGTTTGTTCACTCTGCACGAAACTGGAGTATTCTTGAATAAATACAGAGGTAGGGACAGATTGCAGTCTGTATACCCCTAGGAAAGCAAATTGTTCACCCTTTATATTAATACAAAGTTGTAGCATATCAGCACTATTTAAGTTCTTACTAACTGAGGTACACTCATAAGTATCGCGCACAAAGGCTCCAACACCTCCTGCGCTGTATCTATCATTCGCATTGGCATAAAAATTGTAATGAGGAATGCTATAATCACTTATTTCATATGAATAAATCCAAATTTCAGTTAAAAATATTATATCAGGTAGGCAACCTAATGCATCGATATGACTTACGAATAAATCAAAGTTCTGCCTAAGGCTACGTATATTCTGATGAATTACTTTAATATCGTTAGAACCTACTGAGGGTGATTTTTGAAAAAAATTTTTGCTAGCGATGATTGGGTTATCATCAATCAGAACGTCAACAAACATCGATGAAAAACAAATGAAGAAAAAAATAGATAAAATGTAAAGCTACAGAGTAGCTAATCAACAATAGATTTTAGATCATCGAATGTTCTGATGTTGATAACCCTCTCATTTTCAGCTCTTTTCAAGAGAGAGTTCTTAAGAATGTCATCTCAAATTTTTATAGAGATTGAAACAGTAGAAGCGAAGTTATAGCGTAGCAACTTGCTCCCTTACGAAGTCGTGGCGTGAAATTGAAACTTTAAATGCGATTATCTCGAAATTATGGTTTTCCGAAAACGGCGTTGCGGTGATTTGGATTGCCGAAAGAGTTTTCAACCGATTAAAATTTTTTTTTTTCAAATTGTTCGTAATTTATTTGCCGTGTCCTCAGTGTTATCAAATTTTCAATACATTTTATCAGATGAAAAAAGTAGCCTTTTTGAGAAAATCGCAGGAAATTTTTTTTTTCTCATTTCAATGAATCGTTCAAGGACACCACAAGTCCCCATACTAACGAAATTTGTTTGGTTTTATGCTTTCAGTTGAGCTGATGGACTTTTTTTTTGCGTGAAATGTCATAACTTTGACAATTATTATTATTTTTTTATGTTCTTGAGCTGATTTTACGAATTAGACATTGTACTACGCAAGACGTATACAGAAAATCAACATTTTCCCCATTTTCCTGCACCTCAACATATATAACCCCTTAATTAAAATTACTTGAGCCTCTGATTTCATTATCGAAGTTTCTGCTTTTTGTGCGATATAAATTTTTTTTTAATTAATGAAATATCTTCTTTAGAGAAGTGAAGTCTTCTCTAGTAATTTTTTTTTTCATCTATCTACCTGATGATTTCAAACTTTCAAAAAGATATAAACAAACATTTTTTAAATCATATTTTATTTTCTTTAATTTAATTTAATTTTGTTTTATTTTATTTTATTTTATTTTATTTTATTTTATTTTATTTTATTTTATTTTACTTTATTTTATTTTATTTTATTTTATTTAATTTCAGTTTATTCTATTTTATTTGATTTTATTTAATTTAATTTTATTTTATTTTATTTAATTTTATTTAATTTTATTTTATTTTATTTTGTTTTATTTTATTTTATTTTATTTTATTTTATTTTATTTTATTTTATTTTACTTTATTTTATTTTATTTTATTTTACTTTATTTTATTTAATTATATTTCATTTTATTTATTTTATTATTTTAATTTAATTTAATTTTATTAAATTTTATTTTATTAAATTTAATTTTATTTTATTTTATTATATTTCATTTTATTTTATTTTATTATATTTTATTCTATTTTATATTCTTTTTTATTTTATATTCCTTTTTTTGTTTTATTCAATTTAATTTTTATTTTATTTTATATTCCTTTTTTTATTTTTTTATTTAATTTAATTTAATTTAATTTTTTATTTTATTTTATATTATTTTGTTTAATTATATTTAATTTTATTTTATATCTTTTTTATTTTATTTAATTTTATTTTATTTTATATTCCTTTTTTAATTTTTTTATTTAATTTAATTTTATTTTATTTTTTATTTTGTTTTATTTTATTTCAATGTATTTTATTTTACTTAATTATATAATAATATTAAGGTCCGCAACTCTTATAGTATTTTCTCCCTTGCCATTCTGAAAGTTTTATCAATATTATTCTTTTGTCCCAGACTAATATACATACATAACATAATCTCAAGTGCGTATGACAATATAAAAGTGCATATTTATAATCCAAGAATATAAATACGAATGTATTTATAACATATATCTTTAATGTTATTTCAAAATGCTCTATGTCCGTTTTGACCTTTTGAGTTCAGTGGCTAATCAGATGCAATGGAAGTATTTCGAAATTGTAGTATTACCCTTACAAGATCGCTTAAGTCTTAAGTGCTTAATGTAAAACCTTTAACAATAAAAAGCGGTACCCAGTGACCTCTTCGGGTGCTTGAATTCGAACACTTCAAAATTACATAGAACATTTTTAATTACCACCGACATAAAGGTAGGATATTATAAACTCACAGGAAATTCTTATAAGCACATATCCACCTGTTTATTCATTTTACTTTTCTTTTGAAGAGTTAGAAAGCTATTGGCAATTTAATAGATTTATATACGAGGTGTGTTCAAAACGTATCGCGAATTTTGAATTTTCGCTGGTTACGTATATTCGAATTTCGAATTTTTTGTGGCGTTATGTTGGTACTCATGTCTCTCACTTATGCCGACAAGCTCGGCCATTTTGAATGTTCAGTTAATTGTTGACAGCTGCTTTGCTTGCACGTGTTTTGGATTGTCTTCGATTTTGACCTATTCAAAAAAATGGATCAAAGAACCTGTATCAAATTTTGTGTGAAAAACGAAATTAAGTGCGCGGATGCATTCCGAATGTTGACTGTGGCATACGGAGAAGCTACCTTGGACCGTAGCAACGTTTATCGGTGGTACAAAATGTTCTCAGAAGGCCGAGAAGATGTGCAAAGAAGAACAAAAATTGGCTTTTGCACCACGATAACGCCCCTGCTCACGCAGCGTTGCTTGTGCGCGACTTTTTGGCCAAAAACAACACACTAATGATGCCGCAGCCACCGTATTCCCCAGATCTGGCCCCCTGTGACTTTTTCTTGTTCCCTAAACTGAAGAGGCCCATGAAAGGACGACGTTACGCTTCTCTTGACGAGATAAAGACGGCATCGAAGGAGGAGCTGAACAAGATACAAAAAAATGATTTTTTGAAGTGCTTCGAAGATTGGAAAAACCGTTGGCACAAGTGTATAATATCTCGTGGGGATTACTTTGAACAAAATAGATATTCATGAATAAATAAATAATTTTTGAAAAAACACAAAATTCGCGATACTTTTTAAACACACCTCGTATATATATATATAACAAAATTCTGTTTCTATTTACTTGAAAACGGATTTAATTTGTATTAAGAGCACTTTACAGAGTAGGCTGTTCTGTTGGATTAGGAATCAGCAACTTAATTTAATGATTTCTATCGCCGAATACAATTTGTGGGTATATAGGTAAAATCTATGAAGGCCTATTTAAAAAGGTACAGCTGCTCTAATTATAAATATCCTTTTTAATATAAAGGCTAATGTGATCGCCCTACAATAAAAGTCATAGTTAGGAGAAAAGCGAAAAGTCCGTCGAGCTTTGTTCCATGTAGCGCTTACATTGGATCATTAGACCTTCTACATTACTCCAACGTACTTCTCATATCATCCTTACAAATCTATTCTCTGCGCCGCTAAGGCATGTATGGTAAGAAATGTTTTGTTTAAGGACCGTTTCTCATGTGGTCTTCATTTTAAAGGTCACTTTTTTTAAAGGGAAAATGGATTGGCCCATAAATTTAAAGTGAAGTTAAAAATTAAAGGCTAGATGAGAATTCAGCACTCACAGGTTGGAGCTATGTCTGCCGTTCATCACAAAGTTATACATTTTATTCGCCACCAACAGCCGGTTCTATCGCACCGGAATGACCCGGGTTTTTTCACCCGGCCAAGGGCTGTTATTTCAGTGTAACTCTGTCCAATCTGGGGCAGGGCGAAGCACTGTTAACAACAACAACAACAACATTCGCCACCTTCGATTAGAATTCAGCAAGGTAACTTTTCGCTGCATCCTTTTGCGAGCTGTTAATGCAGGAATCTGAAATTTTCGACTGTGGCACCAAAGTCTTCTCTGCTTATCCTCGTGTTGAGGTTGGCAAATTCAATTTTGTTATCAAAGCGGGTACAGCGCCTATATGCTTTAACTAATTTGTCATAGAAGGAGTACTTATTCTCTTCATTCTTCTACTCAGTCGGCGAGTGGGCACAGAAAGAAACAAAATATTGATTAATTTTGCTTTTTTATGAACTTTTTGCAGATAGTGTCAAGGAATTAGTCCATATAAGAACCAAAGTTAAGGGATGATAACTTTTTGGAGAAAATATGAAACAGAAAATTGAAGTGATCTCTCGACTCTCAAGTCTCTGCTCAAATCTGTTTTACAGCCCAAAATTATTGAAGTTTTCAGAAGCAGAAGAGATGACCCTTGGAGTATTCGCGAGAAGAGTTCTCCGACACTGGAGTGAGAATACTAGTGCTTCTGCGCGTTCATTTGTCGGCGAAACAGTCAAGTTGTGAGGGTTTTTGCCTTCAGTACTAAGAAACATCAATTATGATTGTTAAAGCTAATAAAATCACTCCTATTGTAATCATATATGTTGCTTGATGTGTTAAACTCGCATGCGTCAAGGTGAAAAAATCACAGGCTTGGTCTGGAGCAGCTGGGGGAGTTTACCATAAGACTGATATTTATTTCGAAGCTTTATTCAGGCCTGAGAAACCTGAACTTTCGAAGCGTTAGTTAAAGCCAATTTTATCATCAAAATACTCCACAAATCGCACTCTCTTGCAATAAATTGTGCTAGTGCGTTTAAGTTCTATTGCACGAATTATCTAACCCAGCATGAAGTTAGAGAAATGTCACTTAAAGCAATTGTATTGTCTAAGGCCTCTTTGCTGTCGAATGACTTGCAGATATATATGTATTGAAGCTTATTCAATTTAAATACAGAAATCAGCTCATGCTCTGATCGAAAGATTATCTAACATGAGCGCATATCAATGTATTAACTTAATTGTACTCACACACCTATCTGCCATTTGTGGATAGCTACAAGTTTCTAAAATGTTCGACCGTCTGATGAAGTAAATGCGCCGCATCACAATCAAATTGATCAACTGCCATTGATCAACAGAATTGGCATTGATTAGTGCCCCCATGTTTATATGCTTGCAGTACGCACTGGTGCATCGATTCTCTTTTTACAATGCTGAGAGCACGTGATTATTTTGGATTTTCCGGGATTAATAGGAACAGAACAAGAACAAAGGAACAGAAGTATACATAAAAACAGCTCAAAAAGATACAATTAGGATAAAATTTCATTTCAGCTCATATTAAATATCAAAAGGAAGGAAGCTAAGATCTCATTCCAATTCAAATCAAAGTTTTGAGCACTTCTCTGTTAATACAGCTTAAGCAATCCGTAATATTAGAATAACACACTTGCACTCTAACTCTTGATCTCGTAGCTGTGGCTCTTTGGCGCATGTAAAAGTTGTCGGTATTCCGTGATTGGGGAAATCGGGATGGAATGCCGTAATAAACACTAGTTTTAGCTCCTTAAGTTACACGCCTTAGTCCTATCAAAGCAAACACCCATATCTATATTCATATACGTATACATGTCTCACAAATGGTCTAATTAATTAGCCACTTCGTTATTGATAAGTTGCAACAGAATGCAAGAATAGCTACAAACAATATCTACAAGTCCGCACATATATTGACATAAACCCAATAAACAGAAGAAAATATACATATTCTCTAAGATTTGAGAAATCCTTAACTTCTAAGTTGCGTTTTAGCTTTCAACTTGGGCAGAATTTGAGAAACATTTGAGAAATGGTTAAACGGTTAATGTTGACATTATATAATCCCAATTAAAATTTATTTCTGAGCAGCATCCCCGTCTGTGTAGGCGGCCTTCGACTGTGCAACATAGGATTCGCGTTATAGTTTTTCTGCACAAAGTCCCGTTTTAGATGGGGTAGAAACGAGCCCCATAATCTAAAAAAAAAACAAAATGGTTTTATGACACTCTACCTCCTGTGTCAACATTTTTGAACATGAAATGGTATTATAACTTTGGTCCGATGTTTGTAAGTATCAGAAGAAGAAGTATACCGAAATGATCAGGGCGATGAGCTGAGTTGATTTAGCCATGTCCGTCTGTCCGTCCGTCCGTCTGTCTGTTTCAACGCAAACTAGTCCCTCAGTTTTAGAGATATCTCGATGAAATTTGGTAATACAGAGTCATTTTACAATACAATAATCATTTGTCGGAACCAGCATGATCGGACCAATACAACGCATAGCTCCCCTATAATCGATTGTTCCGATAAACGGGGTTTGGCCTATAACTGTTTCAATAAAAAAGCTAGGAACGTAAAATTTCGCAGTTTTATTACATATTATATATTTAATGTGTGTAATGAAAATCACCCAGATCGCACCAACATAACATATAGCTCCCATACAATCGATTTTTCCGATAAATGGGGGTTGGGATATGTATCATTAAATTAACTGTTTTGCAGAGTTTGTACTAATTGTGAGTAAGGATCGGACACCTAACACCGTGATGCGTATTCATGAAGGGTATAAAGTCTTCGGCACAGCCGACTTTTAATAATTAACTAAAAATGATCATTAAAAAATAAAAACAATAATAATTTTCATAAAAACTCAAAAAGTGAAAAATTATTATTCTTGGCCTTGAGCTCATTTCATGAATACTTTAAAATAAAATAAAATAAAATAAAATAAAATAAAATAAAATAAAATAAAATAAAATAAAATAAAATAAAATAAAATAAAATAAAATTAAATTAAATAAGATTATATAAAATAAAATAAAATAAAATAAAATAAATTAAAATGACATAAAGTAATATAAAATAAAATTAAATAAAATAAAATAAGATTTAAAGATAAAGAGAGATAAGATATTTTAAATGTCAACTCAAAAAGGTTAATACATTTAAATTGTTACACGTTATTTAATGCAGTAACTCCAGAAACTACTTATTATGCCTTTGAACTCTCATTAGTGACTTAAGAAAAAACCATTCTTTCCATAAAAATTCCATGATGTAAATGAAATTGTATGCTGGGTACGCCTTTACCTCATTAACTGGAAAATCAGTTGTTGCTATGTGAATTTGGAAAGCGGTGAACGTATAAATTGCAATTTCAATAATGTTGTTTAGCTTGGTGCTTTCGGGAATTGCGTGAAGCACGTTAAGGGAACACAGCACAATAGCAGAGCATATAGCTGTGATAGGCAGGATTAACGTATGTGTCGGTTACAATGTCAAAGTCTCCGAGAAATGTAATCCTCTAATGATGTACTACTTACTTTGAGCTCGTAAATACAAGTGAGGAAGATGCTGTGTTTAAGTAGTACTCCAGGGGAATTGTGATAATCAACATAAACAAAAGCGATTGAAATTTTGTTGCACGAAAATGGGTTTATAGCGAAATTATTATCATCAGTGACACTGCAAATGTATTTTATACATTTTTTCACGTGCCGGTGACATTCAAAATTTGAGAATACCTCGGGTTAAATACCGCCTCCATAACATTGCAGCTTTGATACGAGATGCCTTGTTCCAAACCAATTAGTGCCACATGTGCCTGAATAGTTCAGTGTCCATTGCGCACGGCAACTGGCTCGGAAAGTCTCTTTTCTATTAACTTAGAGAACGGTTAGGTTTCGTGTTTAATTCTAGGAGTTCTACAGAATCCTAGAGACTATACAGCGCTGCAAACACTTCTACCTATTACTAGGCTCGCTAAGCCTCGCTAAGACCTCCTTTGCTTCTGAGGTATCAGGACCCAAAGCACTTCATCTGATTTTCATTTCCCTGTATCCTAATATGTGTTTTCCATTACCTTTGGGAATGAGTATAGATCGTACTTGATTGTATATGGATCACAGAGAGTTAAATAAACGAAATGGGCCCATGGATCTTCTTCATTGAAGAGCCGATTCACGACGAATCAGATCATCGGCTATTTCATTTCCCTATATGTAACGATGCGCCGCCACCCATATAAAAGAAACTATTTGGCGACTTGACTGGTTCATGATCCACTCTCTGTACTGACTTACCAGGATCGGTATTACCGTTGCTGGACCAAGAGCACGAAGAAACGCCTGGCTGTCAGACAAGATTACTATCGTATTAGTTTGATTACTAGATTGAAAATCACTTGCTGAGCTCGGAAGATGCATAGATTAAGTCACGGCTGGGGGACCATTTTGGGCTCGTGGCAGATGTAGTCAGTTTTCATTTTAATATAGGAGTCTTGACCTTTTACAAAATGCAGCTGTGCGTGTATGTGCGCATCCAGAGTTCCCCACCATCTGCGGGTTAGGGGGTTAGAATATGCCCTAGGTAGGCATACCGGTCTTACGGCAAATAATGTGCACACTCGATGGTTGAACTACGGATATGATGCCTCTCACCTTTTATTACCCATCTTCTCCTTCCTAACGGAAAGAGGGGTCACGCGACGTAGAAGGTTCCACTGGTCATACCAAATCGCTATCACGACAGTCGAGAAGTACCGCAAGGGAGTACCGGAGCGTACCGGGTTCATATCTGGACTGGCACTTCCGACAACACTTCCCAAAACCTTAATGGAGTGTTTTCCTAGCTAAAACAACAACAACAAAGAGTTTCAACTCTTTAGCCCTCAATGCACCCCGGGATGCCGTTTCTTTGATAGAGAGATCCACGTTCAGAGCTTCTATATAACAGGATCTAATCGCTACTGTGATCGCACCCCAGAAAACTATCTGAACTTTCCCAAGCATGTTGTACAAACATTATATCGAATGCTCCCCGGTCTTCAGGGCTCAGTGCCTACCTTGGACCTAATATAATTTTTATTTTGACAAAGACGCAGCTTTTCAGACTTTCACCATCAAGAGGAGCCGGCTACAAACTTCAGATTTTCGTCTTAGTGGTGAAGATCAGTATCTCAGATTTTCGTCTTAGTGGTGAAGATCAGTATCTCTGTCTGTGGTGAAGATCAGTATCTCCCTTACTAGAAAGCCGACAGAGCAATAGGGTCTTCCGTACCCTCAACGCGGATATATTCTAAGCCCCTAAGCCGCTGGAGCTGCCAAACACCCGTAGAGACTTTTGCTGTATTTAGCTTGCTTTATCCACTGCTCGTTTAGAGAGAGAAAAACTGTTTGTCCGTTACAAGTCAGACAATTTGAGTTCCGACCACCCCTAAGTTCGAAATGCTTTCGGGAAAGGAGCTAACGCCGCTTTCGTTGTCGATTTCTCCTTGTGACCCCCTGGCAGTTGTGACTTTCTGCCTTCAGATTAAACGATATGCTTTAACAGAGGGTGAATATTTTTCTGTATAGGATTTCCTTATTTAATTTCTCTGATGTATGCTGTAAGGACTCATCTAGCTTATATTATGTCGACATTCAACCTTTCACTTCAACCTTAAATTGGAATCTGTGTAAGCATTTGCATCATACTGACCTCACCAGCACGCCAGCGCGCTACGCATGGTGTTAAATGGCTTAAAAGTCTGTTGAGGCCTGAGGCTGATTTGTAATTGTTAACTTTGCAATGCCTTCAAGTTATTGCAGTAGCCCCACGCACTGTGTACCGCACCACACGCTGCCATACCACTACATACTAAGTATCTACAATCCACTCACACTCACACATACTACCGCCTTACAGATTGTTCATTTGCTGTTCATTGGTCTTCCGACATGCAGTGAGTTGGCTTGCCAGTCACACTCAACATCATTCAACCGCCTGACGGTCATTCCCAGAGCAATGTTAATTTTCTCAAAACATTGAGCCAATTGTCCGATTGCTCATACGCCATGGCATCCAAAATGTTGATAGTGATATTTCGCAACCGAATGAACGGCTCCCTTTTGTAGTTGGCTTTTAGAAAAGCTCAATACACGCTTAATATTATTGCCTTTGTTGCTGTTGATTTTGACACTTGCGTTTGGCTATGGATGCCGTTGCTGCGTTGTTAGCGCCACAAAAGCATTTCTCATTTAACACAAACGCCTGCAGTGTCTTATCTTTGCCTTCAGCTAGGCGCTGGGCATCAATATTGTTTATTTTTATTGCTTGTTGATTATTGTTTGCTGTTTGGTTTTTGCAGTTTATTGTATGGTTACTTTGGCAATGTTACCATTTGACGCATTTCAGTTACCGCGTTTCTTCCGTGGACATTTGAAATGTGCTCAGCTGAGGGAATTATATTTGATGCTCTGCTACCTAATCACATTACTTCTAGGTAAGCGCTCTCTTAGATGTATTTTTGTTTTAGCTTTTGGTGTTACTTTTGCATGTTTGTATGAAGTATTTACTGCCATAAGGATTTGTTAACCTTTGAAAGAGTATCAAAATAGCTGACGCATATGTTTGCGGGTCAAAATTGACCCATCAGTCTAAAAATGTCTTAGTGGGCCGTGTTAATCATTTGTGAGTAGAATTAATATAAACAAGTTTAGCAACTAAAGATAGCACGTCTCAAAAGGCAGAAGTATATGAACATTAAAAATTAAAATTCTCTTATTTTTCCACCCAGCGTTGCTTCACTTTGAATAAAAAATTATTTAAAAAAAAGGAAGAATTTTTTAATATTCAAAAAAAAAAAAAATTTAGTGACGAGTTAAATGTGATTGCTTATTTAAAAAATAACGAATACAGTTTTAACTGTTATTTAATCATCTGAGAATAAAAAAAAATTACTTTAAAACCCAGCAAAATTATACCCATATGTATATATTTCTTAAGATTTTTGCGGGTTATTTCGGTATAAACTGATATTCTTAGACTTAATGTTACTCTAATTTTATGGAGCTAGATCGCGAGTTCGGGATCATAGCTGGACAAAACAGGGCTTTTGGTAGGACTACTATGTTTTATTAGACTGCATGTGGGTACCATTTCGGGGTCTTTTCGGGATCACTCCGGTTCTTTAAAGTGACCATTTCGGGATTGTTTCAAGCACTTTGTCGATACCATTTACGGATTCCTTTAAATTTTGGGACTGTTTGTTATTAATTTAGAACTATTTTCAGGATTGTTTTAGAGCCCATTTCGGGTTTGATCATTACAGTGCTGAAAAGGTTCCGAAAAAGTTCCGAAATGATCCTGAAAAGAATGACGAAGTGGTAACAAAAAGGTCCGGAACCCAATAACGAAATACTCAGTTAAAAGTACCGGAATAATCTCCAATGGTTCAGAAGTGATCTAGAAATAGATACAGAAAAGGTCCCTACTTTAGCCGAATAAAACCAAATAGACTCAGCGAATGTATTTCAGTCTAAAATCTACACTATCCGGAAGCAGCATTATTGTGCCCGGACATCACTGGTAATCTCTCTTTTTTCTCTGACAACCAGTTAGTTCTTCGGGCTCTCGGGTGAGCAACGATAACAAATAACATGGCTATTCAGTGCAAGAAGCCTGGCAAGTTGACATATCGTTTCTTTAATAAGGGTGCCAGGGAATCGTTACAAATAGGGAAACGAGCTGGTCGTGGATCATCTCTTTATGTCTCAAAGGCGAAGGAGGTTCTTGTAACCCCGGAACTTATCAAGGCCTTTTTAGTATTGGCTTAGCTAGTATAATATTCAGTGGCATCGATTGCAGTTCTGTCGAGTACGGAGATGTCTAGTACAATAACACACGATCTTCGACCCTTCTCAAGATTAATAGGAGGAATATTTTGAGATTAGTTGTGGTGCTCCAAGGACATTATGCTATTGTGGCCCATATATCGCGTATGGGTCTAGAAGACAATAGCTGATGGCATTGTTGCTATCTTCTGATCGTGGAAGAGACGGTTGAGCAACTGATGTGCGAGTGTCCAGCGTACTGCTGAAACGGAATGAAATTTATAAGAGAGCCCTACTTCGGGAGCATAGCAGAGCTTAAAGTTACTAAGCCCGGGACCTTCTAAAATGTTTGGGCTAAGGGGCATGGATATTGTGTAATGGCAGTCTCACCATGCTCGCCATTATTCCAGTCTTCCTAAAATATTTTTCATTGGTTAATTCACAATTAGAGCAAGCGAAAGCCATGCTATGTTCAGCAGTGATCCCGAACTAGCCAAAACAGTTAAAATTACCGTATTTAGCGTCAATTTGTGCCGACTTAGCCCAAAAGATCTTTAGAAATACAGACAATAAGTATTTACACATGGGTTAGAATTTTTGTGATCTCGATTAACTTATTTTTTATTCTTAAATGATTACGCTGTTGTAGTTGAAAAATCCGGCAGACATGATATAGGTCGTTCCTAGATAATTTGGATACGCTGAGTTTAATAATCGTAAGCGTTTTGCATAGTTAGCTTAAAAAAATGTTTACAACGGTGACGGTTGGATTCAGCGTATCCCAATTATATAGAAAGGACCAATCGCTTGCCTGTCGGATAAAAAAAGTTGAAAAAACTACAACATTGTTATTATTGAAAAAAATTTTATTCGTTATTAAAAATTTTTGAATAGCCTATAACATTTCACTCGTCACAAAATTTTTTGTAAATATCGAAGAAAAAGTTATTTCCTGTTGTTTCGTTACTTCTCACTCGAATTTTTTGAAAAAGCTATCTCTGTTTCAAAGAATATATAAAAAATCAAAACGAAAGTCTACTAAGAACTTCGGGTGAACATTGTGACACATTTAAACATTTTCTAATAGACTGTAATCTATGCACATTTCCAAAATAAGGTTCTTTCACTGAGCAACATATATGTAAAAATACAATTACTTAAGCACTAAAGGTGCAATTATACTTATAAAGCATAGAATTGACTTCACTCGCTAGCTGTCACTTACAGTCCTTAACTTGTCTTAGAACTCTTCGTTCTGAGTAATAGTATAGTACAATCAAAGCTAAATTTCCCAAGTCAAGTCAAGAAAAATCTGTGCTGCGTAAGACTAACAACACTTTCAGCTCTTATCAGTTTGGAGGAATATAAGCGGCTTGGCAGTGAGCACTAAACATTTTGTAAAGACATATATTAAGGCTTCGAACCTTAGCATAAAGGTTTTCAAAGTGTGAACTTTAAAGATATGAGTGCTTAGGTGATTTACTGCAAAAATTGCTTACAGCGAACTATTAAAGTGCCAAATTTGACTCGATGATCTTATAAAGGTTAAACTTTCAACACAACTAAATACATAGGACGCTTAACACATACATATGTACGAGTATACACATTTGTACGAATATCATAAAAAATCGTAGTACCCACTGTACCTCCGTGAGTGTGTACAAAAGCTTAATAGCTTTTTTTGTTTGGAAAAAGTGATTTTCTTCAGATAAGAGGTATAATTAAGTACGTATATTGCAAATTCATTCGAAAAGATCAGATCATTTAATTAACTTTAGCAAATTACAACAATGTCATGTTATTTAAGTCCTGTTAGATAGTTATTTAACCTTTAATTCATTTCATGTTGTGACAAACAAGTGCTGGTTAACACATAGAATTCTTTACACTGCGTTACAAAAACGAGATTTAGTTCTGTCCTATGAAAAAAAAATACTTTTTCGGAAAGGGGAGAAAAAATAAAAATACACTTGTATCGGCGATTTTCATGTACACATCAGAATTTTTTTTTATGTATAAAGTATAAAAGTCGTAGTGTCCGTCTGTCCGCCTGTGTGAAAGACTTTGGATCGATTTTTAACCCGTTTTTTTCGATCAAAAGCCTTTCACACAGGCGGACAGACGGATACTACGACCTTTATACATTATACATAAAAAAAAATGTTTGACGTGTGAATGAAAATTGCCGATACAAGTGTATTTTTATTTTTTCTCTCCTTTCCGAAAAAGTATATTTGGTTCATAGGACAGAATGTGTGTAACGCGGTGTAATGTTCGTTTTCAACCGAACGTAGACTTCTTTTCTTGCTTGCACTTAAGAAATAAAATGAAAACAAGTACGGAGGGCGCTGTCTGTTTTGTGTCGAAGACTTTATACCTTTTATAAAAACGAATCACGGTTTTGAGTGTCAGATCTTTCAGTACAATAAATACAAACTGTGCAAAATTTGACGTTCTTACCCGGTTAATTGAACGATAGAAAGTGCAAACCCTTTTTTATCGGAAAAATGGGCTACATTGAGTCTATACCATATATTACTCTAATCTAAATGCTTCTCACTATGCATATTATATATATATTTTTCACAAGTACAGAAGATGCAAAATTGTATGTTCCTAAACATTAAATTGCAATAATTATAGCTCAAAACCCGTTTATCGGAAAAATCGATTATATGAGGGCTATGTGTTGTATTGGTCGGATTTGTTGGTTCCAGCAAATGATTAATATATTACAAAATGGCTGCCCCATACCAAATTTCAGAGAGATATTTGCGAACCTGATGTACTGGTTGCGTTCAAACAAATAGACGGGCACACGGACAGACAGACGGACATGGCTCAATCGACTAAGCTCATGACCCTGATTTATTCGGTATGATCAGTGGTGGTTAAATCTCTTCTTCTTATGGTGGTTAAATCTCTTCTTCTTCTTATACTTGCAAACATTGGACCAAAGTTATAATACCTATGTTCATAAAAGGTATAATAATGTTACCGTTGACGTGGAACGTTCCAGACATGTTCACTTTTATCACCAGAAATAGACAACCATATATTTCTACGAAAATGTGGGTACAAGCAAAATTAGCTAGATAAAAGTAATAAACCACTGAGAAGATTGCACACATTTGCACTCCTAGTAAATATCTGATACTGGGCTGAGAATTGTAAGATATCCTTATACCATAAACAAAAATACAATTTTGTGTATCAGAGCTATGTGATTAATTCTAAGATTAACTGAATCAAATGTATGAAGAATATTGAAAACTGAAATAGTTGTACAGATTTATACCCAACTACTTCTTCACACTAATCTGTGTCTTTGGAAGAACTTGAGTCTACGTTTTGGTCGATATTTCCGGGTGAGATATTGGCAACCAAGCCATTTCTTCCTCCATTTGCCATCAATGCCTTCTGTTTGGTAAACTTCAAAAACACTTTCTGATACCACCACACCAGAGTAAAACCTTCAACCGTCCCTTGCAACAAATGCAATATGCATATATTGTTGCTTTAATTCTTTTTCTTATGTCAAGTTAAGTTATTGCATATCGCTGCTGCAAAAGTTACTTTGTTTACAAAATTTTTATTTAGTAACTAAAATAAAAAGCAGTGCGAACAGTTATAAAAGCCATATAAAACAATTGCAATAGCTTTAGCAGTGCAGAACAAAACAAAGATCAAGCGCTAAAAGCTGTGCTTCTCACGGTTATGCTCTGAGCGCAAATTGTATACCCATTTCAAGGCATGAATATGATGTTCAGCAAAGTTTTTGTTTTTGTGTATTCGGTGTTTGAAAAGTTGTCGCCGAGCTACAGCCCAGGTAAACAAAAACAAATTATTGCAAAAGCGTATAATGCTAAGGACGGCAGTAAAAGGCTATAGAAAGTAATCAGGAAAGGAAACAAGCGAAAAACTGAATTTAAAACTTTCTAAAATTATGTATACTATACATCTTTATCTTTACAGGTATAAGTTTTTATAACTTTAGCTTTTCAAAATAAAGTGAAAATAAAACCAAAAGATAAATTGTTTTAGAAAAGATGAAAATATGTATTAAGAAATACCTTATTTTATGAACTTGTTTCCGCTTTTTAGCCGCTGGGCTTACAAAGTTTCATTTTTGCTTCGAATCAGCCTATGTTATTTATTAAATCAATAGTGAACAAATAAGAGAAAAGTAAAGATGTAAATTCATTACGTCCACGGAAGTATTTCCTTTTACAAAAATTTTAATTCCAAATTTAATCGAAGCTGCTGACTAATCAGATTCTGAAAAGTTAGACACAGAATAGTTACTGTTTGCTCAAAAAAAAGAAAAAATTATTTCTATGTGTTTTAGTGTGGGATTCAGACCTGTTAAATAATGATTACTAAACATCATGATTAACGGTTTGATTAATTATTTTCTTGAGAATACATTTAATGATTGATTACCATTACTTAAAATTTTTAATGATTATTTTCGAATTAATTGAAAAAAATTATGAATTTTTACGATTATCAAATAAAATAAAAAAAATCTAAAATCAACAAAAAACTGATTTTTTTGATAATTTTTTGATTATTTTAGATTTTTCAGTATTGTTGAAGAAGCACATAAATATACACATCAACAACTTTTTTTGGATTGTGATTTTTTTGATTCCCTTTGATTTTTATTTGATTTTTTCTTTTCTTTTACATTTTTTGTAAGTTTCACGAGCTCAAGACCAGTTGATAATAATTCTTAGTCAATTTTTTTTTCTTGAAAACAATTAAACTAATCATTACCAATTAAAAAAGTCGTCTAATTAATTGATTACTAATTACTAATCAAATTTAACAGGTCTGGTGTGATCGAGTAAACGATAAATACTGTTTACCAAATAGTTGAGTTCTGAGAAATTTTATTTACTTTTTTCTAGTAAGTTTTTAACAAATAAGCAATTAAATATATCGAGCCCTATGCGCAAAAAAGACGCATGATTTTCGTATTTAGCTTTTTGATGAAAATCGATCACTTATTAACACACACATAACCTCCCAAAGTTTCGTAGCTATGAAACGTACCGTTATGAACTTAGAGGAAAAGCAATTTAGACGTAAGTACATGTGTTTTTTTATCCACATTTTTAGTAAGCGCAAAGTGGCTGTGCCGTCTTTTTTCCTTTTTCAAATTAATAATAAAATATGATATTTCATTGTCGAAATCAGTTAAAATGATAAGATTCGGTATATAAACTAACTATATCATTCTTTTAAGGATTTAAAAAAAAAAAATAGGAATGTTATTGCTTTCTGCAAATTTTTGGAAACTGGGCGTGAGACCCACATATTAATGAACAAATATTAACTTCACAATCAATTGAATGAAAGGGCTTGGTATTAAACATATCATTGTTACGGAGACTATACCCAGTATCTGTGTTTACTCAAGGAAAGTCGAATATTTTTATAGGTGTGTTCATAGAACCGTTTAGATATTCACTGCTCCAACAAAAATTACCTCAATTATAATTGATGCAGAGTGTTAATATGCTGTCTCTAAAATGTTTTCTGAACACGCCTAAAAATATTCCACTTGGAATGTAAAGAATAATGCAAAAATGGCACATTAGAGAAAAATTGCATCATGACGCTACAGGGTATCATAGGTGAGTTGCTACAGTATTAGGTCTAACAGCGGCTTTGATGCAGGTCCTTGGGTACGCATCCCAGTGTCCGAGAACGGGTATCATGAGAATTTGGGGACTCAAAACACATCATTCCATACCATCGCTGAGCATATCGTTGTAATTTTTCTCTATTGATATATTATTTCCAAATTGATATTTTTAAAATAAGCAAGAAAATATATTGATTTGTGAAATTCGTGTACCAATATTATATAAATACGTTACATCATACTTCCTATACCACACTGCATATCTGGTTGAAAACTCAGGAAACTCGAGTAATAAATATTCCCACTTTAACATAACGTGTTTTTGTGAACCGATATCTGACATTTTAAAAAACACATAAAAGAAGATTTACTTACTTACTAACTTAAATAGAGCGTAACCGTTTAAATGGGTTTGGCCGCCTAACATAGCGCTCCAGTCTTCTTTGGTGCTATATTCGGAGTGGTGGTCTCCCTCAGGGCCGAAACATCTTCATTCATCGCCTAGCCAGAGAAGCCACAGTACTTAAATTCGTTGAACTATGTCGATGTTTGTATACCCTTTAATTAATTAAATCTTCTTGGATGTTGCCAACGCGTAGAGGGCCATAAATCTTTCGAAGACCATTTCTCTCGAACACTCCCAGAACCGTATCAACAGATGTTGTCGGCGTCCAGCCTTTTGCACTATACAGCAGGCAAACAGCACTTAGAATGTTTCAGCCATGCATTCATTCTTCCATATTCTGTATAGAAGCTGATGCATGTATTTTATCCGCTTCTCACCCCCGTGATGGCTCATCAGGCAATCCATCAGTACCGGCTGCTTTTTAAATATGAGAACAAATAATTTGAAATAACAAAAGAAAAGTGCAGAAAAACAACCTTCGTTAAAGAAAATTGTGGCGTAACAGTCAAATTATCAAAAAGTAGACTGATTTGGTGAGGGCAAAAAAGGCGTATGCGCCAAAAATTATGCTCATATTACACATATAAAAATAAAATTAATTGCATTATATAGGCTGGGCTAAGAAAAGCTATGTACCTAATTTCATGGCAATACATATACTGAATGTGAAATAAATTTAAAAAAAACCTTCTACTGTAAAATTTTCTTTTTGGCTCTTACGTCTTTTTTGCGCATAGGGCTCGATATAGAGAGCAGGTTTTTGCTCAACTGATAAATGACACCTGAATTCTTTAAAAGTTGTATAGGCAGAAACTATGAAAAAAATATGGAATCTATAGGCAAAAGCTATGCAATCGATTCTATAATACAGGGTATTGTACTAAATCAAAGCAAGGCAGTTTTTCTATGTGATTAAATAAGCAAGACTATAATTAAAATTTAACAAAATCTGATCGTTTTATTTATTCAGTAATGAGGTTCCGAAAAAAATTTTCCAAAGTTATTATTTTTTGTTTTTCCAAAATAATATTTCCATGTGCAAGCAATGCTTTTGTAAGTATTGTTTTTTGTAATTCAAAATTTAAAAGTTTTCAGCAGCAATGCTTATAATACTAACAGAATCAATTTTCTAAAAATATTATCACTAGCACTTGTCCAAATATGTCATTAAACGCTCTAATGCTCTTATAATTTCCCAATAACAAATATTAGTAAAGCAAGAATTACGACAACTACAACAACGAAAAGAAATTAAATAGAAAACAATAAAATGAAGGCAATGGAACCAGAAATCATCTCTTAGCATAATCATTTCCGGTAATGTGGTTGGCTTGCGAGGAATGAACTCATTTAGAAAATTCCAGTGGCACGACAAGCAGGTTGATATGGCAATACTTTGGCAGAAATCGGAAGCGCATACCGATGACATTGTTTGTCAAGCTAAGAATTTCGTACTAATTACTTTAAGTGCTGGCATCAATGGCTGGTTGGGCACTTCCTCCTTTTTGAGAAGACAACGACAGCAGATGAACAGATGTGCATTGGGTGACGGAAAGAACGTCAAACGTTGTATGGGAGGGGAAAGCGTACAGAGAAGAATAGCGAGCACAAATGTTAATGCAGGGGTGTGTCTGTGTTGCACAAACGTCGAACCAATGCAGTTTACGCGGAAAATTACACCGACACTCGTTACATATGCACATACAAACACATTGAACAGCATTTATTTAAATATGGAAGTATGGATGTATATATCGTGGTATTACATTAGACTGCATCTAGGTCTGCAACTTTGTCATGTAACGCAATGGCTTCTGAAGTTGAGCTTAGGTAGTCTACTTTGAAAATGTCGTGAAATAAAAGAAAATTAAATTAAATAAAATCAAATAAATTAAAAAAAAAACAATTAAAAAAATAAAAGGAAAAAAAAAATTTTAATAAAATAAAACAAAAAATAATTGAAAAAAAAAATAAAATTAAAAAAAAATAAGTAAAGTATATTAAAAAAAAAAAAAAATTAAAAAAACCAAAAATAAATAAATAAAATAAAAGAAATAAAAAAAAACAATAAAATTGAAAAAAAATAAAATTGAAAAAAATAAAAGAAACAAAAAAACTTTAAATTAAATAAAACAAAAAAAATAAAGTAAAAAAAAAAAAATAAAATAAAAAAATAAAATGAAAGAAATTAAAATAAAATAAAATGAAATGAATTAGAAAAACAAAAGAAAATAAAAAATTTAAAGGAAAAAAATAAAGTAAAATAAAAAAATTTTATAATATTAAATAAAATAATACAAACATATTTCTTATGAAATTGTAACAAAAGAAAAGCGAGCTTGTCTTAGAGTTTTTTTTGATAGGGTCTAATACCACAGGCCAAAAGCTGTCATGCGGAAAAGCAAACTAGTGCGATGCAATAGTTCGAGTACAATAAGCATTGATAGAGGTAAAACACGAAAGAGGGTGAGCTCACAAGAATATCAGCAGCTTCTGAAGTCAGGTGAGAATAATGTGAGAATAAAGCGGAATTAAATGACAACGAATGATGGAATAATTGCTAAGTATTTGCGCGTGGATGCCGTGAAGTCGAACCATAGCTGCCGTTAATAGATTGGCGTTAATGAAAATCACTTTTCGCAAGAATTTTGATGTGATGATAATTCCATTGTTCGCTGCTGATGCGCTTTTATCGTCCGGATGTCGCAATAGTTAGGAAATGAAATGCATAATTTAATTAGTTAAGAGTTGGTTACAACCACAACATTGTACGTCGTTAGCAATAAGAGTAAAAAAATTAAATGGTCGCGTTTTCGTTTGACCAACTGTAGTTTATGATCACAATATGATAATTTGCTTGCATACTTTTAGGCTTTAATTACTAGGTTGAAGTGATCAAGTGAATTAAACGTGAAACGGACAAAATAGAGCTTCTCTTCAGTTCTAGCTATGTGCCATCTAAATAAAAATTTGTTAGATGAAAGCCCTAACAAAACAAGATAACATGATTTGTGACTGTACTTAGTATAACGTAGTCGTATCACAACAAACTAAGTATAAACCTGAAAGCTACCGCAAGCAGACATTTTCGGTGTGCTATCATATACTCGTATAAGTCTTCTTTGTTGTGGCAAAGTTTAAAATCCAAATATGCATATAAATAAATACAAGAGATAAATTGACTAAGATTTTATAAAAGGAAATTTTTATATTTATTAAAACCGGTCACTCGTTTGTGGGAAAATAAATTTTGAATTCGTTTATGTGTAAGCATTTGAATTCAATTTAATCAAAACGAAATTCACACATTGTTCACTGTTGAGAATCTTCAAATTCTATTTGTTTATTTGTGAGCAAAAAGTGGAATATTCGCATCATGTATATATGTGCATGTGAGTGCCCTGTGGGGAAAGTATCCGATTCTGAACAGGTCAGCTGTAGTGCATTAGGAAGCACGAATAATTTGTAGGGAGTGAATTTTACATGCAATTAACTAAAGAACTTTTTAATGAAATTTGGTGGTATGACTCCACCATCATTTTTTAATGAAAAAAAAAAACTATAATTTTCATAAAAACTAAAAAGCGAAAAATTATTATTCTTGGCATTGAGCTCGTTTCATGAATACTTGAAAATGTACAGGCCGTAAAATCAACAAAAATTGTTGGTACAAAAAAGCGATAAAAGAAAAATATGTATTTCACAATTTTTCGAAACTCGAATTATTTTTTCAATTATAGCTATAAACATATTTTCGAAGTTGACTAGGTTTTGACCATTTTCTCGCGGTTGTTCAAACCGATTTTGCTCATCTCTACATATAATTAAATTGTAAGAAGTGGGAGAAGAAGTCCAAAATATTTAGAAATTTTGCGAATCCATTCAAAAAACTAAAAATGTGAATAAGAATGCAACTTTGCAGAAGATACCATCTTCTATATATATTTCAAAAATGAGTAAAATATGACTGACCCATCGCGGGAAAATTGGCGGAAACTAGGGAGCTTCGAAAGAAAAAAAATTGTAGCCATAACTTAGAAAAGAATTCGAATTTTGAGAAACTGGCCCGAAAATAGTTGTTGTGAACTATATCAAAAGTTTCGGAATGAAAGGCGAACTTCGAAAAAAGTGGCCCACTTCACACATTTCTACCCATATATTAGAGTCTTATAGTGGGTACTTTTTCGTTGGTTACGAATCAGAGTAAATGAAGAAAAATCTAGCCAAATCGTCGCCCTTCGGCAGTGGTTTGGCAAACTCTCCGAGTGTATTTCTGCCATGACAGGCTTCTCAGCAAAAATTCGTCTCCTTTGTAGATGCCGTTCGGAGTCGGCAAAAAACTGTAGGTCCCACCAATTTGTAGGGAAAATTCAAATCGGCACACCACAAATTGGAAGAGAAGCTTGGCGCAAAAATCTCTTAGGAGGTTTATGATGATATACCTGTTGTATATCGCGCCATAGAGATAGAGATTGCTTGATGTCTAAGTTAAAGTCTCGGACCCCTTTTACCGCAGATAAATAATTTCCAATGTGTGCAGTGGTGGCAATAAAAATAGGTTCATCTGTTTTATACCCAGTAATGCTAAAAGTTGCAGTGCATAAGGCATGTGCGCTCGCCTCAAATTTTTGATATATCCTATCGCAGGTTCTTATGCAGGTTCCTTGGAACTCATTCCCAGTCGCTATTTAAAATGTATGAAATTGGATAATACCAACAGCAACTTTTAATGTATAGAAAATTTTGGACGAAAAAGTTAACTATAAAAATTATATCTGAAAATAAAAAGCATAGTTTTCGCGGCGAAGCCTTGCACTACCACTGGCATCTAAATGTTTTTCATTGTTTTCAAATTGTAAGAAGAATAACTTCTTTTAAATGCAATTAAAAATCCCCCAACAACCTATTTTAAACTAGTAAATTTAGGTCACATAAAATAAGTTAATATTTGCCACTAACTCTTAGTCTAACTCTAGACCGCAAAGTTGTCTTACTAGTTAGACGTATTCCTGCAGTGAGTACGCGTGTATGTAAATGTGTTGCTGTTTTTGTATTTTGATGCACGTCGTTGAAAACTATTTATTTTTTTCAGTAAATTTTACTTATTCGTATTCAAACGTTGAATAAAAGTGAAAAAATGTCAGAAATGCTTTTACTAAATTGAAGTTTATTTGCTTTTGTTGTTTATTACTAAGTTAAAGCACACATCCCAGAATGCACAACAAAACTACTCACTTGCTTTGTATGACAAATAGTGTATACATACGTATTACAGATAACTACCGGGACCCCGTTGTGCAGGTAAGAAATCTCGGGATTTTCGGGATTTGATGTATGTTACTAAAGATATAATATGTGTGATTTTTTTTTAATCATAGGTTAATTTTTCTAGTTTTCTTCTTAGCAACTAACAGAAGCTGAGGGTGTACCTTACGCAGTATCACCTGTTTCCACTTATTGACCTAACGTTAGATCTTTTGTATTTACATGTACCATCTTCTATATTATATAATAAAAAATTAGTTCAAACTGATTTTAATAATTAAAAAGGCAAAAGGCCCAATTATAAGATTTCACAGCCTGCTTTCCTCTAAAAAATTGTTCTTATCAAGTTAATATATTTTAACCCCCGTATTCATAGAATATAAAAAAAAAAACTTTATAAAGCTCTTATAATTCAAAATTTGTATGAAAATGTCATTTTAAAAGGCTTTATAAACCAATTAAATTTTTTACGAATATGGGGGTAAAGGTTTCATATAAAATGGCGTTGGAATAATTTAATAAATTTTGCTTTAAAAATTCAAAATACATGCTTTTATAACAGTCTTGAAATCTACATATAACGGCAAAATATGATCGAATATATTTCCATTTTTGTGCTATATTTTAATTAAAGGATTTGTGAATATTAGATAAGAAAAATTAAAGATGTTTTAAAAAGATGAATTTATTTTAATTTTTTCACAGAGAGTCTCTCGACAGAAAGGTATATGAAAAGTGATTTTATATGAGATTTTAGATAAAATCTGACCCGAAAACTCATCCAAGAAATGAAGTGTCGTATAATTAAGTAGCACCCCACCGATAATTACTAGACCGAAATGAGAAGAGGCTATAAGTAGTGACACAAAAATAATAGATGAGAGGATGAAATAAAAGGAGTACAACAAAAAACACAGAAGCCCACCATCATAACAAAATTACACTCCGCTAATCCAGTCTTCAAAAATAATTTCGCACCAGCAAACATCAAAAAACCGGCCGGAGTACTTCACGTGCAAGGAAAAAATCGGGGCCTCCAAGTACTTGGCAGGAGAATGATGGCAGGAGAATGATAAACGAACAAGCAAAAAATTAGTTCCCACGATATATTGAACCTTTAAAACTGGTTTACAAAATACAAAGCAATCCCACAGGTATGACAAGCAAGAAAGTAACAAAATATACCAAAAAATAAATTTTTACAAAGGTTATCTAAAATCGTTTCAATTTATATAGAATTACTGTTAACTTAAATTGCCATCATGACACTGGCTTCTAACGAATCATTGGCTCATTTGATTTATTACTTAAATCTTTCTTCAACCACTTGTCGTCATGAATCTGTTAAGTGAAAATGTTGAGTAATAAGTTTATGAAATAACATGCGTTTTGTATAAAAAATCATACTAAAACGCCGTTTTTCCTACTTATTTTAAAGTTGTTAGTCTTTCGAAATTTTTCTTTATATTTCAAGCTAAACGGTTAGAAAATAGAGAACAAACAAATCCCGAAAATTACGAGATTGTAAAATTCGAACAATTTCATACCTGAGATATATGCATGTGCGAAATACTTCGCAGGATGCTGGAACTTTGAAAGATATCCATACTTTTAGCTATATTTGCTAAAGAGCTAGTTCTCTTTACAATGTTGCAAAGCTATTTTCATATACACATACATTTCATACAAAGAGCAGAAATCAATTTATATAAATTTATTTAAAATCGTCATGCTCCCAAAAAAAAAGAAGTGCACTTTTTATAGAATGACACATGTAATTTGTTAGAACTTGAGTCGCACTATTTCGTAGAATATGCTTTAACCATAATAATTGAATAATAATTATTATCAGCAGGTATTGAAATCGTTAAATTAAGAAAAATAGACCGTAATACCAAAAAACATTAAAACTGGAGCAGGGGTTTTCACGTAGACAGAATGTCTAAAAATTCGTATACACTTGTTGGCAGATAACAACAATAATTATAGGAACATATGATTAAAGCAGAAATTTCTAGTCGATATTTAAAACTTTTTTCCAATGATATTGTTATTTCTCCCATATAATAATAAATATAGATCGATGGTTGATTTACGGATATATTGCCTCTCACCCATTTAGTGACATGAGCTAGATGGTTGCACTGATCATACTAAATCGCTGCCGCGACAATCGGGCTTGTATTTCAAGGGGGTCGGGTTCATATTCGCCAAAGGACTGTTACTTATTCTACAACGTTCCCCAAAACCTTCGGGAAGTGTTTTTGTAATCACAAACAACAACAGCTTATGAAGAAAATTGGGCACTTTGTTATCTAAAATTTAATTGTATAAAATTGTAACTTCTGACTTTTAATTTAAAATATTAGAAAACTTGCGAAAACATTGAAAATTACCGTTTTACTATTGTCTATAGCGTGCTCAAATGTCGTCTTTTGATCGCCCGTTCTATAGTTTTGGATAAATTCTTGCGCAAGAAAATATACACAGGTCCTCCCAGTGAAAATGAAGCAGTTGGTTCTTCTAATATATTACAACAACTTAAGCATCTTTAATTATTTGTAAGTTTCATATAAAAATATAGAAAGTTCTTAGAATATAGAAAAATCTTCTGAATCGAAATTAAAAAAAAAACGGGGTGAGAATTTTTAAATTTAAGCCAAAAAATTCAAAATGATTTCTTAGTAGGCAATTTTGTACGCTCTTAAATTCTAAGCTCACAAAGTGAACGTTACAAGCCACTTAAACGTTTTGTTGAGCTCTGGAAATGTTTGTTAATGTGTTTGATATTTTCTTCCATATGAGTTGGTAATAAATATTTACTTCGTTTGTATGGAAAAAAATACCAAACACCATGAGTAAAAAAAATCCCAAAAATTAACTAAAAAAGACGTTTTCGAAATATATTTGAAGAACCAACTGCTTCACTTGAAATGTCGAGACCTTTCAAATAATTCAAACGCTTAGAAGCTTAGAAGAAGGGGAACGCATATAAAATAAACAAAGCAACAAAAAGAGTTGTATCAAATAACAAAATCCGAATAAAATAACATGTAAGAAAAACAAAAATATTTTGCAGATTATCATATAAATATGCGCACAATGGCTGCAAAAACAAATTAATCCGCAATGAATTCGTAATCATAACTTAATGTAATTGAAAAAGTGCCATTGATTTACACTTGACCAAGTTTGCGTGCTCGAAACATCAAACAAACCCGAAAATAGAAGAGCAAAGCATGGAAGGAGTAGGCTATAAGCAAATAAAAAAAAATAAAAACAAAGTCAACAATGGTCAATACAGAAAGCAAAATACAATGGTTCAAACTTTTATCGAGGCCTCAGCCATGCACGCTATGCTATGTATATATATATATATATATATGTATATATTTACTTAGTTACACAAATCAAAGCAAATCGAAAACGAATTTGGCGTACAAATTTGGAAAAAAAAAATAATTGCTGCGCTCGCTTAGCCAGCTAACTGAAAAATACAGTAAATAAGATTTACATACTCGTATACTTAAACGTATATATTTGTTATTTTGTTTTTAAAGTCAACTGGGTTAGTATTTCTAGCTATACCCAGCTGTTAATCTTAAACATTGAAGATATGCTCAGCATGAGTTACGAGTTTTATGTAGTGATGCAATTTTATCACATCGCTTATCTCAACGCTCATTGGCACCTTTCGTTTGATATCCATATTGTACCAACACATTCTGGGTAACCTTGGTCCACGTATTGGTTCATAACTCTGAAACCGGGTGAGTTATCGAAATGAGGGATATCCTAAATTTTAAGTTGGACATATGGAAATACAACGGTCAAGTTCCATTCAATTCCATTAAGCCGTTTTGGACTGATTCGCGCCAAAACATGCAGACAAAAATATTTACAAACTGTGATTTAAGTAGCGACCATAAGCTATTTTGAATTGTATTTGAAAAAAATATTTTTTGAAATTTTCTTATTTTCTTATTGCAATGCAGTTGAAATATATATATATATATATAATCAACATTTGGGAATTTTCTAAATACAATTATTTTGTGGCGATATGTAAAACCTTTTCCATTCAAATAGGACATCACCATGTGGCACACCCTATCTAATTTGTCTAGGATTAGATGTCCTAGAAATAACAATCGAATTCGTTACAATAGCATCCTCGAAGAGCTCAAATTACCAAATAAACTTTATTTTTCGATAAAAAAATTTGAAGTCCGTGAAATTATCCTCAGGAAACCCGACTTTCGTGAGTGTGACGCTTTGTGTTTATTGGGTTGTGAGATAAATTTCTGGATTAGAAATAGACCTAAAGTGCCAAGTAAGAATTGGTTCCAGAGTGACTAGATTTTTAGTAGTTTGAAATTGACGTTGAGTAGCCAGCACAAGGTATTTTGAAATGTATTTGAGCAGAAAAAAAAGCATTCTTTAAGAACAAGTATTTATTCGCAGAAAATATTTGGAACCATAACATTATCACAAATAGGTAGATAGATCTAAGCTGCTAAGCTTTTGCTTCTTATTAGGCTCATATATATGAGTTGGCAAAAAACTGTAGGCCCTTTAGGAAAACTTCAAAGCAGCATGATACTGGATACTGTTGGGGTTTTGCGAATTCGGTCGGTGGTAGTATTTTTATAATATAAACTGAGATTACTTATTTAAAGATATTCATCGATATAAACTGATTATTTACTAAACCAAATCTAAATAATTTTGGAAGCTTCTTGGTACAAGTGACAGTTGGCATACATGAAACCTCAACTTGTTGCTCCTTTTTATACCTTTCTTGAACATGAAATGGTATTATTACTTTGGTCCGATGTTTGTAAGTATGAGAAGAAGAAGAGATAGATCCACCAATAAGTATACCAAAATGATCAGGGCGATGAGCTGAGTCGATGTAGCCATGTCCGTCCGTCTGTCTGTTTGTTTGAACACAAACTAGTCCCTAATTTTTAGAGATATCTCGATGAAATTTGGTAAGTGACCACCATTTTGTAATATATTAATCATTTGTTGGAACCAACAAGATCGGACCAATACAACGCATAGCTCCCCTATAATCAATTGTTCCGATAAACGGGTTTTGGCCTTTAACTCTTGCAATTAAAAAGCTAGAAACGTAAAATTTTGCAGATTTGGTACATATTATATACGTAATGTGACCAAAGGAAAATCAGCCAGATGGGACCTACATAATATATAGCTCCCGTACGATTGATTGTTCCGATAATTGGGGTTTGGACTATAACTTTTGCAATTTGACAGCGAGGAACACAAAATTTGGCAGCTACAGTACTTATTGCCTATGTAATGTATGTAGTGAAAATTATCAAGATTGGACCAATATATCGTATAGTCCACTTACAACAGATTTTCCCGACATACGTGATTTGGGCTATGTATCTTTAAAATAACAGGGTAAGACCATTAAATTTTGCAAAGTTCGTACTAATTGTAAATAAGGATCGGACACTTTAAACCGTGATACGTATTCATGAAAGGTATAAAGCTTTCGGCACCGGCGAACACAGCGCTTTCCTTACTTGTTTTTTGCTTGCTTGTATTGGCATACAAAATGTAAATCTACGGTCTTAGTTCAGTGTGTTTGTTATTGTTACATTTTGCACAAAATTTATAATTGGTACTTATGATCAAATAAATATTTGCTTTCAGCTTGAAAAAAAAAAATAAATAAATACCGCCAAAGTTTTTTACTAGCCCGGACTGGTAGTAAAAGTGGAAGCGCAGCTTTTATTGTAATCAAATAATATTGCAATACAAACGAAATAAAAGTTTAAATTATTGATTGGAATTTCAGGCATAATAATTCTGGAGTTGGAGTGAAAAGGTAGAAAGTATATTAAAGTGGGTAGAAAGTTTAAATCTCATGTAACTTATCACTTAGTCCATTATTGGGACGAAGAGCAACAAACGTTGTGTTGGATTATACCTTTCATGAACACGAAATGAGTTAATAACTTTTGTCCGATATATGTAAGTACGAGAAGAGGAACCGATTGTTCCATTAGGTGGGGTTTTAGCCATATATCTCTCAACTAAATTGGCAAGAACGTCAAATTCTCACAGTTTGTAATTAATGTAAATTCAGATTGGGAACTGAAACTCGCGATTCGTATTCATGACAGGTATAGAACCTACTTCACAGCCAAAGATAGCGCTCGCTTTACATATTTTTTAATATGTGTCGAAGAATGTTGGTGAGTTTACACGAAACTTTTTGTCTGTATTTACAGAAAGCGTTTCATCTCAAAGTAAATTAAAGTCTGAGTGCAATATGAGATATTTAATATATTTTTAGCGACGCTGTAAAGTCCTGAATATTGATCCCATCACTTTCCTTTACCATCAAATGCAGAGATCTCACACCTTTCCAGTAGTATAAATATGACGTTATCAACGAAAAGTGGGTTTACCTTCTTTTACCAGAAATATCCTTAGATGGTATCCTATACTATAAGATAGATCTCCAGAAATATATCTGTGAAGAAGACATTGTATTCCATGCAACAGTTCTTGGGTGATGTGCGTACAAAGATATAGGCAGACAGACAATTTTATTATAAAACATGTTTCTGGCACTTGCTTCTATTGTTACCAATGCATATTGGGAGCTCCATTATAAAGGTCGTCGCCAGATCCCTCTGACTGAGGCCAGCGCAAACTAGCATTTTCAACAGGTTTAAACACTATAAAAATTTTTTTTGTTTAACAGTTGAAGAGATGGTTGGTGTCATCGGGTGGTATGCCTAATACAGAGCATATATTGATTATGGTTGGGTTTAGTCTGGGTAGGAAAAAGTTTAACCCGTTGCAATAGCTAGTGGAAGTTAAACCAGAGTGATCCGATTCTTCCTGGGTAGGACGCTATTTTCCTCAGCTTTTACGGTTGGCCGAATGCTAATGAAGACGTTCACATACTAAAACTTGGCAGAGACATCCATCGAATCGGTATGATTGTCTTCGAGAAACCGCTTATGATTCCGCAGTTCAAAGTGCTGAGTAAAATTGTGCCAGATTCCATCAAGTTGCTTACTGAGGTGCACCCTTATGTGGCTAAGTGGCGGATTTTGGTTAATAAGAGCCGAGCACAAACTGCCTGCTTAGCATTTCCGAAGCTCTTTTACGCTTCATATCTGTGAAGGCGAGAGTCAAAACTTTTAACTGTCTTCAGTTGGTGCCGGCCAGAAGCTTTGTATGTAGCCAGCAGGGTTTCTTTGCCTTTTGCCAAGTACAGCTTGGGAATGATTAGAGTAACCCGCGGCTCTGTACTTTTGTAGCTATTGCGGTGTAATGAGCTGCAGAATATTTAAATTAATAATAGATATGCGATACCCGCACATTCGCATACAATCGGAAACTGAATGGTTTTGCAAATTGAATTTAATTGACAATTCGGCTACGCAAATAAGTAAATAATTTAAGCATCATAAAAGGGTCAGCAGGTCAATGAACAAAATCGGAAGTCGACAAATTTTAGCGCTGCAAATGGCATGCATAATTGTGGATGAATGGCGATACAAAGACAAAGTAAGTAATGGCAGATGGTGTTCATTAACAAAAAAATACACGTTTTCCATTTCCCGTTTACATAAATATTTAAGTTCTGGTATTAAGGTAGATTGAAAGACAATTGAGTCAGTAGAATGCTTTTACTAATTTCATTTTACCTTAGTCGGCAACTCAAACTTCTGTGCAGTTAGAAGGAAAAAAGAAAACATGTTGCTAATAATAACTTCATTCCTATGCACATTTCGTGCCACTCGCTAAAAGCAAAACGCAAAAAGGAAAAAATCAACAAAATTTGTTGGTACAAAAAAGCAATGAAAAAAAAAAACAATTAACAGCTCAATTAACACTGGTAAACAAGATGAATGCTTTATAAAAAAAAAATATGAAACTATTAACAAATCTTAAGTTCTAATGGAACCGAACAGTAAATCATAGGTATTTATTGACGCTAAATGGACTACGTGAAATCAGCGCATGTTAGGCATCGCTTTTCTCAAAGACATCGGGACCTAAGTAGCGAACCCTGCTGTATTGCTCATTTTGTATTTATACCTACTTCCCCTATGCTAAACAGTCGTATGTTATAAATTTATCCAGAGGTGCCACAATCTTTTCTTATGTCAGCTTATATTTCCTAAACCTCACTCTATAAGAACGATGAGAATTAAATTATGGATATGCGCTCTAAGACAGGGGGCATACTAAAATAACACCATTTTTCGGATTTCATCACAATTTTTCTTAGAAAAAAAATATGATGGGAAGCTTTGGTAGAAGGATTCTTGTTCAGCATAAAAAATCCTAGAACACATATAATTTTATTGTATTAGCATTTGAGCTAGAGGGGTATCCGAAATAGGAATAAATTCTTCAATTTAGGGCTGTCTCAAGTAAACTCTAAAATTTATCTGCTTGGTAAGCAAAAAAAAAAAAACATTTTAACCGGCCAGATAAATTCTAAAGTTTACTTCAGAAAACAATGCTTAGTGGTAGTTTTGCAAATTTTTTTAAAATATATTTGAGTTTGTTCTATATTTCTTTCAATATACAAGTTAAGAAGCTCAAATATCGCACAGTCTGTACTTGCTTTCATATAATGTATGAACAGTATTTTTTTTAAGGAAGAAAAAGGATGAGAACTCTAGACATTTTGTTTTTAATTCAAATCTATTTTCAAAACTTAAAATTTATTGTTCATTATACAATTAATACAAACTGACCCAGCCGACTGTGTTTTGCCTGAGAATTTTCTTATACACATTTGGAAATTATTCATCCTCCTTCATTTTTGTATTTCCTTGTCTTCACCTTACGCGTATTTTTTTGTTGTGAGTTTGAAGAATTATTCTATTTACTTCTTGCTTATGCATTTAAATTTTTGTCAACTTCTTTGTACCTCGATCGGTCGATTCATTCCCAAGCGATCATCTAACAATAAAAAGTGACATTGGTTCCATCTTACCAATATGCCTTTCCTTTTCCTTCTTTCCTTTTAAGTATTTCTCTACTTCTACTTTTGTGTCTTCGTCTAAGTCCAGCGGCGGCCGCCGTGGTGTGAGGGTAGTGTTGCCGGCCTACCACACCGAAGGTCCATGGTTCGAGCCCTGGTACAGGTAACATCAAAAGTGATTTGAAAAAAGTTTTTCAAAAACGGGGTCGCTCCTCGGCAGTGGTTTGGCAAACTCTCCGAGTGTATTTCTGCCATGACAGGCTTCTCAGCAAAAATTCGTCTCCTTTGTAGATGCCGTTCGGAGTCGGCAAAAAACTGTAGGTCCCACCAATTTGTAGGGAAAATTCAAATCGGCACACCACAAATTGGAAGAGAAGCTTGGCGCAAAAATCTCTTAGGAGGTTTATAATGATATATATACCTGTTGTATATCGCGCCATAGAGAGAGAGAGAAAGTCCAGCTTTACCCGCAACTACACTTTTTCTTTAACAAACTTTTTATCCGTCCTTCCACCTATACTAGCTCTGTATCTACCTCAAGCCTTTATCTATAGTCGTTTTTAGCACAATACCTTCCAAAGAAATAGAGATGCTTAGTTGATACTTCGTTATCTATACCTCTAATTCTACCTCCGCATATACCTCTATCTTTCTCCTACCGCTACGAGTAACATTTACTTAATACATTTAATTTATATCTTTCTCAATCCTATCTCGAGGTCAGCGTTACGTATATTTCCTTTAAAATATCTTTCAAATAAATAGATGCTGAAGCGAAAACTATCCTACATTATAGCCCTTTTGTTTGAAGCCTATGTCTCCTAAATATATTTTTATATACAAGGTGGCGCAAAAGTAAGCTTCCGATGTTCAGCATATCGGTTGTGGCACGTGCAGTGTGTGCTGTTGCACCGTCTTGTTGGAACCACATGTTTTCCAATCCCAATTCATCAAGTTGCGGCAAAAAGAACTCGTTGATCATTGCTCTGTAGCGCTCACCATTCACAGTAACCGTTTGGCCCCGACCGATTATTGGTCAAATAAATAGTCAGCAATATTCCGCGTTCTGGAGCAGTGCAGCGTAACATTGTTTATTAACGTGTATTTCGCATGTGTTTACTACACAAATGTCAGAACAGAACTGACTTTAGGGGCCAATCGCAAAATTTATAGCATTTTATGATAGGAGGATTACTTTTGCGCCACCTTGTATGTGTATAGATAAAATTAGTATATTTTCGGTTTTCTGGTTCAAAATATTTCCACACTACTTAAAAAGTTTAAACATTTCTTAAGCTTTTTTAAGATGAGAATATATTAGAGTTTAGCGAGCCTACGATTAGAATTTTATAAGAAAAATATTGAATTTCAAAAACATATAAATCCCGACTGTTCTATAGTTATGAAACGCACTAAAGGATCAACAAGTCAATGTAGGCGCCATTCTTTTTCGTTTTAGCTGATTTTGTTAACGTCTATGGGTTGCACCATTTTGATTTCAATAAGCGAGGACTGAGAAATGTGTCATAACATTCCTATTAGTCGAGAATGACTGTGGAATGTTATAAAGAAACCAAAAAATAAGGTTACATATAGAAACCTTAAGTCTTGGGCATCGTAGAGGTTATTGAGGTATCCACGATGCATTGCATATATTTTAGCTACACACAATTGTTTGAGAGATAACTGCAACAAAACAACCGACAGTAGCTTTTGCCTTCACCCGGCTTACTTCAAAACAGCTTCATTTCTTCAGTTTTTTGATTTTTTATTTCTACTTAACTTATGTTGATCAGTGTAAACGGAAGTCAGGTAGTAAACATTTTTTTTTTCTTTTCCCCAGTGTTTTTGTTGTTTCACTACTGACCAACTTCTTGGCACGTTCGTGCCTTACGACTCCACCTACAATGAATTGCGTTTTCTACAAAGCTGACTTCAGTCATTATCTGTTACGTTGCCTTAGCGAAAGAGGTTAAAGTGTTAATTAGAGGTAATACAAACCAGCGATTTGTCGACTTCAAACTTAGAACACCAACAAGCCTGCTGTCCAAGTTGCGTTTAACAATGAAAATTCTTTGGCGTATTTTGTTTAATTTTTTAATGACTAATTATTTGTAGTTAGTTGCAGTATGCACTGGTGAGGTTATTATACTCTTGTCTCTGTTTCCATTATCATTTCTTTATTTCTTTGATTACAAAGAATAACCGGCGCCAATCTGGTTGAAGTTTCTTCTTCCGTGAAGCTGAAAATTATAAACAAACACTTGAGTTCTGCAGCGCCTGGCTTTGTTGGCATTCGTTCTTTGGATACCATTAACAATTGTCGATGAATGATGTTTCTGAAAGCAGCAGCATCAGCATCATTTTCACTGCCTTGCTGGTTTTATACGGGCAGTGCATTCTTAATTTGTCTTTTTGGTTAGTTGGTTTCTTTGTTTTGACGTTGAAGTGGCTCAAACTTTAAATGCCAAGACTTGAGAGTGTAGGCACGTCAAATCAACAAGAATTCAGCTCTGTTTTATACTGTTTTATATTTATAGTAAATACATAAATACTGATTTTTATTATGTCTATTGATAATGTTTGAGGTGAGGCGAAGTCATTACAGTGGGCAAGGAAGTATCAAAAGGAAAGTATCAAACCTTAGTACTAATTTCTAGTTTTTGCTTATTTAGTTTTTCTTGACTGATCTCTTTTTTGCTACAAAATTAAAAAATTATTGAGCTAAAAAAATTATATCCTCCACAAAAAAAAAAAAAAATCTGAATGAAAATTTGTATCCGTATGTCCGAGGCTTTAAAGATAAAAATTAGCTCTACATTCAAAACCATGTGCTAATTGGTGTAGTTCCTGTGTTTAAGCCTATTTTATAAAAATTATGAATAAATGATTGGGAACTCACAAGAAAATCAAATTGTAAAGCTACGACATTGCAAGCGTAAAGAACGAGTTTTGCGCCTGAGAGTATGCAATTAAAGACTCTTGAGATACTTTCTGTTTTATTTAGAAAATCAACAGTAGAAATTAGCTGCATTTAATGGGATGCCATACAGATACAGTTTTGTGAATAAGGATATTCATGAAAAAGTTATGATATTGGTATGTTATGGAGATATTATGTTAATGTCAAATAACGTACAACATGAAGAAGAAATTTTTCGGATTATGCAATTACACAAGTAGGTGATTCGCAATGCGGTAAGAAAACGATGCCTTCGTGTATTTCTTATAGAAGCAATTTTTTGAATGGTGAATGGTGAATTACCGCTCTATCTATCTATGGCGCGATATACAACAGGTATATCATCATAAACCTCCTAAGAGATTTTTGCGCCAAGCTTCTCTTTCAATTTGTGGTGTGCCGATTTGAATTTTCCCTACAAATTGGTGGGACCTACAGTTTTTTGCCGACTCCGAACGGCATCTACAAAGGAGACGAATTTTTGCTGAGAAGCCTGTCATGGCAGAAATACACTGGGAGAGTTTGCCAAACCACTGCCGAGGGGCGACCCCGTTTTTGAAAAACATTTTTCAAATCACTTTTGATGTTACCTGTACCAGGGCTCGAACCATGGACCTTTGTTGTGGTAGGCCGGCAACACTACCTTCACACCACGGCGGCCGCTAGGACATGATAATATAAAGCTAGAGGTATGGCAATGGGATATTAAAGCAGACCTTTTAAATATGATTAGTAATTAGTCAATTAATTATAAGTGTTTTTTAATTGGTGATGATTATTTAAATATTTTTTTTTTCAAGTAAAAACAATTATTAATTTGTTCCAACAATATTAAAAAAAAATCAAAAAAAGTGAAAAAAAGTAATAAAATTACTTCATTATGATTATTTTTGGGTTTTTTTTTGATTTTTTTAATAATCGTAAAAAATCATGAATTGTTTTTATTATATTTTTAATTTATTGGAATATCTTTCTTCTTTAAATGGTCATCTAACCGCCCGGGCGATTTTGACCGTCCAACATAGCTCGCCAGTCGTTTCTTCGTTGCGCCAACTGGCGCCAATTGGAAACACCGCATGATCGCAAATCGGTCTCCACTTGGTCCTTCCATCGGAGTGGTGGTCTCCCTCTTCCTCTGCTTCCAACGGCGGGTGCCGATAAGAATACCTTCTGGGCTGGAGCATCTTCGCTCATTCGCACTACGTGGCCTAGCCAGCGAAGCCGCTGTGTTTTAATTCGCTGAACTATGTCGGCGTCTGCGTAAAGTTCATACAGCTAATCATTAAATCTTCTTCGGTACTCGCCTTCGCCAACGCGTAGAGGTCCACAAATCTTTCGAAGGACCTTTATCTCGAATACTCCCAGAGTCGCCTCATCAGATGTTGTTAGTGTCCACGCTTCTGCACCATATAGCAGGACGGGTGCGATGAGTGGCTTGTAGAGTGTTATTTTCGTTCGTCGAGAGAGGACTTTACTTTTCAATTGCCTACTCAGTCCGAAGTAGCATCTATTTGCAAGAGTAATTCTTCGTCGGATTTCTAGGCTAACATTATTGTTGGTGTTAATGCTGGTTCCCAGGTAAACGAAGTCCTTTACTATTTCGAAATTATTGCTGCCAACAGTGGCTTGGTTGCCAAGGCGCGAATGCGCTGACTCTTTGCATGCTGACAGAAGGTACTTCGTTTTGCCCTCGTTCACCACCAATCCCATTTTCTCCGCTTCTTTTTCTAATTTGGAGTAAGCAGAAGTTACGGTGCGGTTGTTAAGGCCAATGATATCAATATCGTTAGCATATGCCAACAGTTGCACGCTTTTATAAAATATTGTTCCAGCGCGGTTAAGTTCTGCAGTTTGTATTATTTTCTCCAGCATTAAATTAAAGAAATCGCACGATAGGGGGTCACCCTGTCTGAAACCTCGTTTAGTTTCGAACGGCTCGGAGAGGTGCTTCCCAATTCTGACCGAGCTGGCGGTGTTGCTCAAGGTCATTTTGCATAGCCGTATAAGTTTTGCGGGGAAACCAAATTCAGACATAGCGGCATATAGGCAGCTCCTTTTCGTGTTCGTGTTCTAAGGCAGATTGCGCGTTAGTTGGCGCAGTTTGCAGGATCGCCCTTCTTGTGGATTGGGCACAGAACACTTAGATTCCATCTTCAGACATGCATTCATCCAACCCTATTCTGCATAGAAGCTGATGCATGCGCCTTACCAGCTCTTCGCCTCCGTGTTTGAATAGCTCAGCAGGGAAACCATCAGCGCCAGCTGCTTTATTGTTGTTCAATCGGGATATTGCTATTCGCACTTCATTATAGTCGGGTTGTGGAACGTCAATTCCATCATCTTCGATTGTGGGCTCGGGTTCGGCATCTTCTCTGGTTTCTTGCTCAGTTTCTCCATTTAAAAGGGCAGAGAAGTGATCCCTCCATATTCTGAGTGCTCTCTGAACATCGGCCACCGGGTCGCCGTTCTCATTCTTACAGGAGTTTGCCTCGGGCTTAAAACCTTCTGTCATTCGACGAATTTTTTGATAGAATTTTCGGGCATTATTCCCGTTGGCCAGCATCTCAAGCTCCTTTATTTCACGCTTTTCTGCCTCTCTTTTTTTCGCCCGGAAAAGCCGCCTCGCTTCCCTCTTCAACTCGCGGCAGTTTTCACACACTCCTCGTTGCATTCGATCTCATTCTTTTCGTTGCAGCGCGGCACTCTTCATCATAATACCAGTTGTTTCTTCCCGTTCGCCGGCATCCAATTACTTCTTCGGCTGCGGTACGGAGTGCTCCTGAGATATGATCCCACTGCTCATGCATTCCACTAGGTTGAATTGTGCTCTCGGAGAGCAGGTATGAGAGGCGATCTGCGAAATAATTGACGGTCTGTTGCGATTGCAGCTTTTCGACGTCCAGCTTTCCCTGCGTTCTTCGATGCACCTGTTTTGTCGTACAGAGGCGGGTACGAATCTTGGCTGCTACTAGGTAGTGATCAGAGTCGATGTTAGGAGTTTGGAATATAATCATTAGAAATTGAAAGTAATGGCAGTCAATCATTAAATGGATCCTCAAGAAAATAAATAATCAAACCGGTAATCATTACGATTAGCAATCATTATTTAACAGGTCTGTATTGAAGGTATGACAATGATGTTCTAAATAAATTATATGAAAAATAGAAGCGTGCGAAAAGATAAGAGCTGGCCATGTGTTCTCTTCGTACTGCTCCTCAATTGTCACGTGAAGCCTGGTGGAAGCAAAGATCGTAAGACATAAAGAAGGTCCAACGCGACGATTAGTGGGAAGCAGTAAACCATCAATTCGCGAAAACTTAATTTACCTTTGAAGAAATTTGCTTTTAATTCAAGAGTTCTAAAGCTTTTATTACTTTTATACTAGCAGGGTACCTGGCATCGCTCCGGTTGCGAAGAGTTCATACATTCCTGAAAACAACATCAAATCTGTCTAACCCTAATTCCCTCAGATCATTTCTGCATCTGGATATTCCGCGCCCTCTGCCTCACACGCATCCCCTTTGCTTTAATCATGATTCTTCTTCCTCTCATCTCCATAATTCCCTCTATCTTAACCTCCACTTTTATCTTCAACTAAATCTTTATTATGATAAGTTTTGACACATAATATTTAAATTTTTCCTCCTCAAAGTCTTTGACGTTTGACAATAAGCGAATAAGGTAATGGTTGTTGGAACAGTGCTCGAATTTTTTAGTGTTTGTTTGTTAATCGATATTAGAGAACAATTACAACGATTTGCACAGCGATTGACTCTACTCAAGAAAATTGTCAAAATCGGGTTATCTTGCAAGACTTCTATTGCCATTGTAATTTTTTTCTCTCATCTTATGCAGCAGTTATGTTATTAAAAATCGCCAACTATCATAGGTTCACTGTTTCAATTTTAGAGATAAAGTTTACGTTATTATTGAAATAATTTTTTGTAAGCTACGCTTACACCGTTATAAAAAAAGAAATGAAAAATTTGACCTGCAGGGGGAGTGTCATAATCATATGGGTTTTACTTTTTACAAAGGATTATGCAGCCTGCGATTATGTTATGACACCCCGAATACCCCCTTTTTTGGCCAAATTCGCCCATTTTAAATAGCTATGTCATATGAGTGCTAAGACCTACCATTATGTGAATAAAATTTTGTGAGCTAAAATATAAGTATAAAAGCACGACCACGCTATTAAATCTTCCATGCAAACAAATTGATGTCTAAGAAACATGTATGTATGCATTTGTATAAGTATACGAGTATAGGCCGCAAATTGAAGAGAAATGGCGTAACTGTCACGATGACATTTCTCGTTCAGAATTTAAAATCTGTGTGATGTGACAGCAAACGTACATTGTGCCATCAAAATTCAAGTAAAATAGTTGGAAATAAAAAAATAATAAATATGTCAAAATAGAATAAAGCGTAAAGCATAACAGTTAGAATGATTTGTGCAACACGCACGTTTACATGGGCAACCACAAAAAATTGCTGATATACCCAAATACACGAGTATAAATGTATTTACACACACAATTTGTTGCTGGCTTCGCCTTTGGCCTTTTGATTGATATGTAAATGTCGCTGCATTGCAGTTTTATTTCTATGCTAATAGCGCTGATGGATGAATGTATTGAACGCCAACATGTTGACGCGCTCACACTTGGTAATTACGTGACAGTTTTTGATAAATTCAACGCTTTGGGAGTGCTTTTCTTATTTTATTAACTTGAATATTTTATGTGCTTTTCTATTTTTTATTCTGTAGTACTACTTTATATATTCTATTCGATACTATTTTGCATATCAAATATACAGCTGTAGGTTAACAAGTGACATAAATTCTTACCAACGCTTCGGTAGCTTTTTTATAGCAAATGTAATTTTTAAAGCCAAGAATATTATCCAATAGGGATGTACATTTTTTTGATTCTTACATTTAGTTACGGGATTATGATATTCATTCTTCTCCATTTAAAATTGTTCTAAAAACTACCCAGTGATGTTCCGGTTCGAGTAACTACGATTAAATATAGACCATTACTCTCGATTTTTTTCTGTATTCGATTAATTCGTCCCACAAGTACAGGTATCAAGTACATGAGCTTAGTATCGAGCTCGCACATCAGTTATCGTTTCCCGCCTTTTTTTGTGCATTATTTATTGTAAAACCTTTGTAAGATTGGCCAAAATTTACTCATTTTACGTTCCATAAAGAAAATGTTAACTAAGAATCGGCTTCAATTATCGCTTCCTGCCATTTTTTCTTTGTAGATTCCAGAACATTTTTTGCAAGATTTGCATAAATTTAACCATTTTGAGTTCCGCTTATTGGCAAGGGGTCATAAAATTGCGATCCACTCGTACAATGTTACAAAAGAAAATCCAATTTTAATTCACTATTTCTTTGCTCGTATTTTTTATTATCTTCTTGTGGTGATTTCTTTTTAACCAACAAATTCTTTCTTAGAAATAAATGCGTTTACCATAACTGTTAAGGCTAGGCTCCGACTGCCGATTGGTTTTATATTATTTCATCGCCTTGTTGGAAGCAAGATTACTGTTTACTACATGCTCTTCAATTACCACTATTACTTAAAACTAATTACCCAGAACTAGATTGTAAATTGGTGCTTTGAAGGTACAAAGCCATGGTTTGAACTTTTTAGTCGTATGGCTCTAAAATGTGTTGGGAAGTGCAACAATCTCAACAGCCTGCACAAGGTCGAACGCACTTAGTACCTCAAAAATGCAGTTTTTGCGCAAGTTTACTGCTATCTTTACAAGAAGAAATGATTGGAAGGCGGGGAACATCTAAGTCGATAACGACAATCAAATCTACACCGACGGCTCCAAAATGGACTCAACCCTTGTTGGTTTTCCTTGCGTATATACCAGCGCGCACGTTATACAAGGTGGCGCAAAAGTAAGCTTCCGATGTTCAGCATATCGGTTATGGCACGTGCAATGTGTGCTGTTGCACCGTCTTGTTGGAACCACATGTTTTCCAATCCCAATTCATCAAGTTGCGGCAAAAAGAACTCGTTGATCATTGCTCTGTAGCGCTCACCATTCACAGTAACCGTTTGGCCCCGACCGATTATTGGTCAAATAAATAGTCAGCAATATTCCGCGTTCTGGACCAGTGTAGCGTAACATTGTTTATTAACGTGTATTTCGCATGTGTTTACTACACAAATGTCAAAACAGAACTGACTTTAGGGGCCAATCGCAAAATTTATAGCATTTTCTGATAGGAGGATTACTTTTGCGCCACCTTGTACTATAGCATGAGTACATCTTTAATTTGTGCAAACGAACTTTTTCTACAACAATACCACAAAAGAAAATATAATCAAACACAAAAATTAAAAGTAATAATATAATTTCGTTCGAATTTTTTTTTGTTTTTGATTTTGTTCGATCATCGAATAAAACAATGATTTTTAGTTAATTTTTTATTTAATGCAGTCAGACCTGTTAAATTTGATTAGTAATTTGTAATCAAGTAATTAGAATCCTTTTTTAATTGGTAACGATTATTTTAATTGTTTTTAAAGAAAAGGCAATTGTTAATTAATTACGATTCGAAAAAATAGAAAAAATTATAATAAAAAACAAAATCAAAAATAATTAAAAAAAAAGTTCTTTTGATTACTTTTGATTAATTTTGATTTTTTAAGTATTGTTGATGTGTATATTTATGTTTCTACAACGATAATGTAAAAAATGTAAAATTATTCAAAATAATAAAAAAAAAAAAAAAAAAAAAAAAATCGAAAATAAGCAAAAGTAATCAAAACCACTTTTTTTTTGATTATTTTTGATTTATTTTTGACTTTTTTACTAATCCTAAAAAGTCAGGTTTTTTTTTATTATTCTTTTAATTAATTGGAAAATAATCATTCAAATTTTAAAGTAATGGTAATGAACCATTAAATGGATTCTCAAGAAAATAATTAATCAAACTGGTAATCATTACGATTTGTAATCATTATTTAACAGGTCTGAATCCAGTGCTGCGCAATTACTATACACTTGCAATACTTTTGCTTTTGGCTTGCCTTGAAGTAGATATAGGCACAATACAAATTTCCACTTCAAATTCATAAAAAAGTTTGATGGCACTCCCATATGCCTGAACATATGAGTACAATTCATATGAAGGTGGCTGAGTTTCATGTTAAAGTGCAATGCATTGGAAAGTTGTAAATTTTGAAGCGCTGGAAAAAATTCATATTCCGAATTGACTCCTCATAGCGAAAAAGGGTAATGGTTTAAATGAAGATAAATTTTGTTCAAAAAGCGATCAATCAATTAAAATGACTCGAACGGTTCCAAAAAACACAGCAGGTTTTTCTTAAAACACATCGTGCTCCTGGCCTAAATAGGTTTAGCATAAATGACGACAAAAAGTGTGAATGAGGCTTGGTCAGCGACTGGTCAGACTACCAAAATCAAATAAAATCGCGCCAGCTCGTTTCAGCGAAATATCTCTCGTTAACCCTTATAATGCTCAGTGAAAGAATAAATTTTACCTTACAAACTTTTTACAAAGAGTTTTGTGGGTTTTTGTTTGCTTGTTTATTTGTTTGAGTAGTTACACAAAACACTCCCAATAGAGTTGCGCATCATTACCTTTTTGCATTTTAGTCACCGCTTCCGACCGGTATGCCTTTCTCCGGCATATTCTAAATCCCTAACCAGCAGGTTTTTTTTTTCTTTTTTTCTCCGGTATATACTGTTTGGATGACTGATGTTTATCTCTAAGAATGGCAATTTAAAAAAAAAAAAATGTTTAACTAACTAAATTAAATAATATGTTTATATTTCAATAATACATCTGTACATCTTATTCAATTACAACAAAGGAGGATCTTTCACGCTTAATTCGAATCCGTGCTCAAAAATTTGCCACCATGTATTGTTTTAGAGAAAAGCGGGTGTGAAATCCCAGAATTGGTATAATTTGAACTATCGCCACATAATTTGATTTTAAGCTCCATTAAAGAACAAGGGTCATCCAATATTATTGGGCACAAGAAAATATTTAAAAATTTTTCAAAAGTGAGCAGTGTCCCAGAAGGGGTCTGATGAGATCATCCCATACCATCGCTGTGCAAATCGTTCTTATTTTTCTCTAATATCAAATAACAATTAAAAATTAAAGCCCGGCATTGCTCTAGCAACAATTAACTTACAAAAATATATATTTTTTTATTTTGTTATAGGAAACTGGAGCATTAAAAAATGCTCCATATGAAAATACTTTTGATTGAAGGTATATTTTATGATAAAGTGAATTAACTCTGAATGAAAAATGTAAAGCTAAAATAAAGCATCTATTTTATAAAAAGATGAATATAATTTGTAACAATATACTAGCCTACCTATTGCCTTCCCAATTATCCTGGCTTCTTCTCTGGTACCTTAATGAGCTGTGAACTTTACTACTACGTTTCAAATGACAAAAGTATTATAATCGAACGAACAATAACATAATAAGTAACACATTTTAAATACCGGAAACCACGAGGAAAAATTTTCGGGGTTGTCGTCACCTAAAAAAGTACGTGCTTCCTGATATATTTACATGTATCAATAAATCCGTATAAACACTTTGTTCAGCTTTTCTACCCATTTAACAAGTGATTGTCTCCAGTACTGCGTGAATTAGAACAAAATCACTTTAAGCATATAAATAGATTTTAAATCACTAACGGAGTTTTCAAATAAATCACTAACGGTGTTTTTATTTAAGTTATATTACCAATACAGTTCAATTTTATCTTCAAGTGGGTATTGACTTGCGTTCTAAATTAAGTGTCTGATATTGTTCTGTGATAGGCTGGGAGTTGGCAAATTAGCCTTAATTGATTTGGAACTTACGTTAGCTTTGATTGATTTTACTTGTGCAAGAAAACTTGTAATATATTGTTGTATTGCCAAATTAGATAACAAATCGAAAAGCGTTATTTTTTTGTATTTCTCGACATGCTTGGCACATAAGCAGTGTTCTAAAATCTTGGTCACTTAACAGTGATTTGTACCGGCGAATAAAAAGGTGCAATTGTTTCGCTATGATGTGAGCATAAACCGATAATTTTGTTATTCGATAGTCATATTTTTAAATCGTTAGTCTTAGAGTAACACTTTTATTGACATTTTCCAAGTACTTTTATGTGGTTAGTCAGAAAGGAAGATAAAAGGGAAGCCCTGCATAGTAGGAGGTTCAAATATGTCCGTGATACTAATGCCTGTCGTAAGAGGCGAATAAAATCAAAATGGTCTCCGTTTCTGGGATAAACAAAATCTCTTCCATTGCCGTCGGGTCTTTTATTCCCCTTTTTGTTAGGTGGGTCAACTCACATATGCTCCCTCAATTAGTTCATACCAATACATAAATCGTAAATATTTTCAAATTTTGTTGTTGAAACTTTGGACATTTTTATTTCAAACTCAACCACTTGAAAAAGCTCAAAGTTGTTCATAGTGCCCTGAGTTTCATTTCAGTTACCCAATGCGTATAAGTAACCTTTGAATTGCGAGTGCATAAATTGCTTATCGGTGAATGTGAGTTGTATGGTGTGACACTCGTAAGTTTTAGCTTTCTATTCATATCGCTCATAAAATCATAAATGGATATGCAATCCCAGAGATTGACATACAAATGTGCGAGTATTGAATGCGAATGCCTTTATAAGCAGAAAACTTTAGTTAATTTGTTTTTACGTAAAATTTTAATGCACTTAGAGTATTAATTATATGAATTTATAGGAATAATACGTTTGGAAGTTTTCAGTTTAAAAGTTGGTTGAAGGACGTCAAAGTTATTTTGAGCACATTCCTCTATTCAGATAGGGTGTTGCACAAAGATAGAAAGGACATAAACATTTAATACAAAATATGTTTAAATTAAGTATTAATTTTATGAGTAATGTTACGTATTGCAAGACCGTTTGCAGTTCAAGCCTTTAAAATAGAGAGTATCAACAAACCACATATATATCCTTCTTCTTCTTCTATATATAGAAAAATGAAATGTCTTTCGTACGACCGTGATGTCTAAACGGATAAACCGATTTCCATTATGATAAAAGTACTTTCTTTGACCTTCTCTGTGAAAGGGTTTTCGATAAAAAAATTTTCTAAACTTTGATTGGTTGCTGGCGAAAAATAAATGCAGCAGAGAGGTCACGTTTTCGCAATTTTGTTGAGTTTTCCGTACATTGTAGGTCACCAAACTACTACACCGCTTAACAGATTTGGTTCATATTTGGAACATGTGTTGTTGCTTTGGGGAATGTTTATATCAAAAATTCAGATGGCGCTGGAGTCAGTCCGACCTATTGACCAAAACGTGGACCAGGTGTTTCGACGATATGAGTATCGAATTTAAAGTGTTGATTAAGGTATTAGCAAGCAGATGTTTCTAGGATAAGGACTGGGATAGGAATAGGCATAGCGAGACGGATTGGGATAGGGATGGTAATAGTGATAGTGACAGTGATAGTGATAATGATAGTGCTAGTGATAGTGATGGATTTAGGGTAAGCTGAATAAGAAATAAGCGATATGAAAAAGGAGAAGTAGGCAAAGAGGAAGAAAAAGTATGTGGCAGGCAGAAGAATATGGATCTAATGAGAAAGGAAGGCTAAGCAAACTTTTTAACAGAACAACGTCTGCCGGGTCTGCTCCTCTGTTTTAGTGGTCAGCTGTCGCAGCTACAAAAATTTAAGTTCACCTGCAAACGCCAGGCAGAACAGCATAGCCCAGGTAACCAAAAGTAGCAAAACCGTCTCCATTCGGAGCCGTGAAACGCACAGTTCTCGGAGCTTTATCATCAGAAATGAGATCTTTTCGGAGCCCAAAAAGAGTCATAATAAATAATCCTAAATAACTCCCAATCCGATGAAGTTGCAGCGTTTTGTGAATCTTTTTATGTGAAATTCAAATTCTTTTTAGCCTGTTTTTGGAGCCTTTTACTGACACTTTTCTAAAGATTTTTTTTATGACTCTTTTTAGAAAAAGTTTTTCACTCTAATTTGAAGATTTTTGGAGCCATATTGGAGGCATATATCTGTCTCTATCTAATCAGAAAAAAAATTTTAAGTAAAAATATTTGTATAAGTAAGTGCAGCTAAGGGTATACATTTTTCATTTGTAACTTTTCACAACACTGCTAACAATCAAAAAATAATTTTATATTATTTTGTTTAGTTTTAAATACACTTCCCAGGACTTTCAAATTTCGACTAATGACAAATATTTAGAAAAGAAAGACTCTTTACATTTTGTTAGGTATACTATGTCCTTACAAATAGAATATTTCTATATGTAAACGGAAGACGGCCCGGATTTTTAGTCAAGTGAATCTAATTCCTATTCAGGTAAATTCTGATTTTTTGTTCAACTTAATCTTAAATTTACAAACAAACTTTATAACACTTTTTTTCTTATCGATAATACGAGAGCTTTTAAGTGACTATATCAATTGGTCGACCAATTCAACACTGATGACGCCAGTGACCGTTTCCTAAAACACTACTGTGAAAGTTTGAGCAGGCCGCGTCATTTATTTTGTGTTTAATAGCCATCTTAACTTGGAAACTTTGTGAGTTTTTGAAAAAATTGGAAAAGGGAATTTCGTGTTCGGATTAGCTATTATGTTTTGCGTACAAGAAAACACCAGTGAAACAAAAAAAAAAAAACCTTTGGACATAGTATTTATATAACTCTACTGCATGGGTTTCAATAGTTAAAAAGGATAGGATTTCGAGTTCCGATTTGGTCGTAGTAGTTTTGGCTGTGGCAAATAACTAAACAAACCACATATTGGATGTTAGGAAGGTGAAAGGCCAACCATTGATTGATGTCACAAACTTCATTATTTCTAAATCGAGCAATTTAAGCTTTCTTAAAGTAACAATATTTTTCCATAGTCAAACTAGGATCTCTTATTTGTGGGTCAAGTACTCTACCCATCATACTCTTACTTCCGCGTTTACTTTATAAATGCATAGTTGAAAAACAAAATCAGAGTTTGTTCGTAAAGTTAAACATTTTTGAAAGCCGTTGTTGCTAGATACATAAATAGGTACATACATATGTACGAGTATATACCCATAAAAGTACAAGCAAAACTCACTTCAATTAAGTTTCAATAAGCGCGTAGAACAATTCACCCACAGGTGCAACATGCTCGTATGTGAAGGCGAGAATGGGTAAAATTTTATAGAGGAACTCCAACGTAATTACGAAACCGACGCGCTGTCACTTTGACCATGCTGGTACTTGCCAGCATGTATTTGCATAGCTATTAACAAATGTTGTAAGCAATTATGGAACGAGCCACAGCAGCGCGACAATTTAAAGGCCAATAGCTGCGACGAAAATAAATTAAACTTATGACGATAAATTCACATAGTAAAACCTCAAGGTTTTTAACTCTTTCCATTCCAAATTTTGAAATTATTTGTTTTGTTGGTAGGAGAAATTTATAACATTTTTGCTGGAGAACAGATAGATAAGTTGGTATGATACATGTCGACGGTTGAGTGAAAAATCACCCCATATCAACAAATTATTGAAAACGCCATATTTCAGAATTTAGTTGAGAAACGTAAATTCCATGCATTTTCAGCGTACTTCAATACATTTTTAGCTTATTTCAAGCATATTTTAATATGTGGCGGTTTGAAAAATTTTCTAAAATAAGTTGACCTGTCACTCATCTGGTTATTATAAAATTTAATTAGAAAAAATTTTGTGTAACATTTTGACCCGTTAACTCGTTCACATAGTCAGGTAGGCCATTTTTTGGGCAATCGCATTCAAGTTTTATGTTGAAGATTGCTCGGCGATTGAAACAATTATAGAGAGATTGTGGCAGGTTTAGAAATAGAATTAACACCATAATGACCTATAAATGAAATAACTTTATCAATATGATTATCAACTGGTCTTGAGCTTACTTTTTCTCACAAAAATATGAAATTTGAAAATACTGTTGAAAGAAAGTAAGACAAAACAGTCTGGATACATATGCCACATTTATATAATATTGATATTGATATTGATATTTCACCCTCTAACTAGACTTCCGAACCTATGTCACCTTAAGCAAAACATATTAATAATATAATTGGGCGCAATATACCTCAGAGGAGATTAAGTCCAAACTTACTCACTAATTTGTGTTGTGACGCTTTAATTTTGTCTACAAATTATCGTGACATGTATGTTTTGTGCCTGCTCGGAACGGCATCTGCAATGGCAAATTAATATGTTATACGAAGCTCCCGTACCCGACAATTCTGATGCACACCAACACAACAGGCATTTGGGTGATCAGTGCCAACTCAACTAATCAAAAGTAGGAAAAAAGAATCCATTCGGAGTCATAAAACGCACATTTCTCGGTGCTTAACTTTCAAAAATGAGCCCTTTTCGGAGCCCGAATGAAGCGAAAAATCGTTCTTCTAGGGCACCCTAGAAGAAGTCATAAAAAAGAAGAGCTCTTTATGACTATTTTTTATGAATTTCGTAGCATTTTTTGAGCCTTGTATTGATGTTTTTCTAAGGCTTTTTTTGAGACTTTTTTGACTGTTTTTAGAAAAATTTGTTTACCCCATTTTGAAGATTTTTGGATAGTTTGTGGAGCCATATTGGATATTAATATCTAAGAGTATAATTTTTTATTTGGAACTTATCACAACACTTCATACAATCACAATAAAATATTTTTTTATTAAATTTTAAATACACTTCCCTTGACTTTCAACTATAGATAAACATTTAGAAAAAAAGACTCTTTTCATTCTGTAAGGTAAAATAACGTCAGAAAAGGCTTTAAAGCATTCATATAATTATAAGCTGCCACTCATCCGCTCTCCACGGTTTCTTTTCTTCTCACAATTCTCTTTATGCGTACAACAAGAACGATTCAGATAATTCTTTAAATCATATTTATATCTAGCGATTACATTATATCTAGCGATAATCAATGTATCGCAAATTTTTTTGCTCAATTTTTCACTTCTAACTATTCTGCTGTCACCAATTCAAACTTTCAAAACTATCCCTATAAGCTACACGGGACAAATTCAATTAATTCACCAATTATATGCGCCAAAGATGTTCTAATTTACCTTAAAACCTTAAAAGAATCTTTTAAATATGGTCCTGATAGGATTCCTACATGTTTCTTGAAAAAGTGTGCGAACCATATTTACCAACCCCTTACCAATTTGTTCAATCTATCACTAAAGTGTGGTGTTTTTCCAACTGCGTGGAAAGAATCGTTTCTTCTACCGTTGCATAAAAGCGGGAGTAGGTCTTCTATAGAGAACTATCGTGGCATCGCAAAGCTTTCTGCCATCCCAAAATTGTTTGAAGCAATTGTTACAAATCAACTTACGGGTCCGATCTCTACTTTGATAGCTGACTGCCAACACGGGTTCAGTAAGGGAAAGTCCACAGTTACGAATTTACTTGAGTTTACCAGTCATGTCTCAAATGGCTTTAGAAAAAATCTGCAAACCGACGTTATTTATACGGATTTCAGCAAAGCTTTTGACAAAGTGTGTCACTCATTACTTATTCATAAACTCGATCAGTTGGGCTTCCAGCCGGGTCTCAATCGCTGGATCTCTTCTTACCTTAGTGACAGGACACAAAGAGTAATATTTAAAAATTTAGTATCCGATGTCATTTATGTCTCTTCGGGGGTTCCTCAAGGAAGCCATCTTGGCCCGATTCTGTTCTTGTTGTTTATAAATGATATTTCTACAATAATAAAATCTTCAAAAATGTTAATGTATGCCGACGACGTAAAGCTTTTCATGTCATTCGCGTCTTTTGAAGATAGAAATGAGCTACAATCAGATCTAGATACACTTGTTACTTGGTGCGATTTAAATTATATGCCACTTAACTTTAAAAAATATAAACACATGGGTTTTTCGCGTGGAATTTCTCAGCCGGCTTCCTATACAATTAAAAATTATAGTCTTGAGCAAGTGTATAATTTTGTTGACCTGGGGGTTGCTATGGACTATAAACTCAGTTTCAACCGCCATATTAACACAACAGTCAATAAGGCTAGAGGTGTCCTAGCATTCGTTAAACGATGGTCTAAAGAATTTAGCGACCCTTATGTAACTAAAGCCCTCTTCACTACATTAGTGAGACCGATACTTGAATACGGTTCTATAATTTGGAACCCGCGTTACCAGGTTCATGTAGATCGCCTTGAATCAGTTCAAAAACAATTTTTACTATTTGCCTTAAGAGATTTTCATTGGGATCCCTTGTACAATCTGCCACCCTATACGAATCGTTTAAAACTCATTAATCTGCACACACTTTCTAGTCGGAGGGAAATGCTTGGAATTATTTTTATGATTAAATTGCTAAATGGTTCACTATCCAGCCCATTTCTTCTAAGTGAAGTGAACTTCAATGTACCGTCTCGTCCTTCAAGGCATTTTAAACCTCTAGCCTTAAAACAGTGCCGAACCAATTTTCAGTTAGATGAGCCTTTTCGCTGTTTGTGTCAAGATTATAACTCTCTTTCTGGTAGATTTGATATTTCAGACTCGCTTTTCAGCATAAAAAAATCAATTCTTTCTATCCTAAATTCATAGCTACTAATTGTTTCTTATTCTTTGACTTCTATATTAACTTCTAACAATAATTTTATTCTGTTAACTAGTTATTTCTTAATGTATAATCTATCCTATATCTACTTTACTTAGCTGATGAGGTTTTCTCTGTAGCTGAGCAGTTTTAGATCTCGACGATTAACAAACCAAAGCCTTTCAACGACTCGGCACGAACGAATAATCCGCGCGTTATGCGGATGCGCCCCTCACGCCGGTCGGGCGGGATATGGTGGGTAATCCGTTGGGAATTATTATTATTATTATTATTATTATTATAACTGAGTCTTGCAGTTTATCCGCTCCACAATATTCATAACTTTTTCCAAGGCTCCGCTAATCTTCATAAAAAATTGTGTTTTTTTATGTTTGCTAGATAACATTAAAAAAAAGCTCAAATTACCGAACTTTTTATGTCATTATTTCTGAGCGCTCCGACTTTGGTTAGCTGAGTAAGTAGAGCGGCACACACACGCATTGATAAGATTTTCCACCACAATTCTGATGCCTTTCTACCTAAGACCTTAGTATCAGCTGAGTTGTCACTGTTCAAACAGCTGTCCGGTAGGGTTTTTTATGGCTGAAATACACTCACAGGGTTGCCGACCGCTACCAAGGTGTCATATCGAAAGGCTGTCACCTGAGCAAAAATTAATTTATGCTCAAAAGTTAGTTCAATTTACAAAATTGGGTTGTTATATGAAAGGGCTTAAACAGAGATAAGTGATAAAACGTAACGGGATAGGATAAAAAACTGTGATATTCATGAAACAGGTTACCATCTTTACAAAAGGTAATTTTTACTTATACTTTACTGTATACTTCTTTGTTCGTATGAGAAGGATTGACCCATAAATAAATAATGATATATATTTTATAAAAACTATATAGCTGTATTCTGTGATTCAGTCTCATCTCAAGGCAATCATTAAAATTTTTTTATTGAAAAACATTTTTGTGACTTCATTCGAAAATTCATTTTTATTCTTAAATTTTATTTTTATTAAATTAAATTAAATTTTAAAAAATTTATAAATACTTCTTATCCTAAATTGATTTCTATATATATCAGTTTATTTGCCAAATAATAACTAGCGCACAAATTAGTGACTCTTTTTCTGAGCCTAGATTTGTGGCATATTATATTGGTGACAAGAGGCTGCTTGCAGAATTAACCTATTACTGGTAGCTAGTGCACATAGTTTATAATTGTCCTTTTTTATTCAACACATCGAGGAGATTGATCTACAATTTTTTTCAGTCCTTTTGCCTTTAGTACGATTTAAACTCTCTTTTGAACCACGATAGTAATTTCTATGCTGTTGAAAGGCTCTCCAATAGCATCATCTCTTCATGTGAGGGGTATGTACATCCATCTTTACGCGGCCCACTTAGACCGCGGGCGGTACACTAACAATCGCTACTAGAGCTAACGAGGGAATCTTCGGAACTCAAGTTATTAGAATTATGATTAAATGGAATAAGGTTTATATAAGGTATTTCTTTTTGTTTTTGTTGCCTATGTGCGAAGTAATAATATACGAATCCTTGTTAAGTTGACTGCCTATTGGCCAACAATTCACTGATTTGTTTGTTAATTTTCCCATTTCTTTGCTGACATGGCAAGCGGTTACGAGCGAGTTGTTTCTGCGGTTGCAATGTGGCAACTCTCTGGGACTATAACCTGTTGTAATATAAATACATACATATATGTTTACGTTCAATATAACCGTTAGAATTGTGTGCGACATTGCCAGCGAATAATATGTAAAAGAACGTGTGTTCATATATCCGTGCAAAAATCGTGTGACTAATCTCTAAAGAGCGCGATCCGCGATTAATCCTTTTAGTCTACATTTGGCTATAATTCATTATATATAATAAAATTTTTATTCCTGTAGCATACTTATAGGGGTATAAGTCAATTTACATTTTTGTAGCATACTTATAGGAGTTAAGTGTACCCGTTTGGGTAAAAAGTGTTGTTAGTCCTTTCGTTCCTGTTCGGGTATAAATGAGTACAATTGGTCTCTCCATAGGACATGCGCAAACAAATGTGAACAGTTCAACCCATACAAAGTGATCAGAACTGGTATTAGTCGCATCCTCCTTTGCGACTCGTTCCGGATTGATCCTAGGCTAATCGCATTTTTTGCAGGGATTGAACTGCCGCGAAATTGGTTGGGTCAAATGCAGTTCATACGCACACAAACTTGAGCATTTATATACGTACATACATACACACTTATATGTTACTATTTGCAAGCATAAATGGTGTGTTGTGGAACTTGATGGCCATTCTCCCAATTAGTATTGCAGTTTGTTGTCATTGCTGTCGTTGACCGCAAAAGTGGCTGAAGATTGCACGAATCGAACTGAGGCTCAGACAAATGAATCGAACGAACGGACGGATGTGGCCACCACTTCGAACATTGCAATGAGTTGTTAAAATACATACATACTTATACATATGTGAGTGAAAACTACTAAGTCACTTGGGTCATAGTGCCATCAAGTCAAAATGCCAATATGTACGGCAATCAACCTGGCAGCAATCAGCCAACTGACCGATCGACCGCAATTCGTGTATTTTGTGACGAGAATTAAATAGCCAACTGATTAAAAAATAAAAATAAAAACTAAAATAATTAAGTTCTTTTCTGCTCTACAGTGAATAAATGCATGCTTGAGTTTACATGAACTAAGCCAAAAGTTAATACCCAACAAAAAACAGTGTCAGCCTTACTGCTTTGATGAAAGAGCGAATGAATTTTTCGAGCAGGCCAAGTTAGATGAGATATCCTATTAAAATTTAGTAAGCAGATTTCTTTGGCACTCAACTCTCACCGCTATTTTAAATGGCGGAAATCGGATAACAACCACGCCTACTTTTCATATATCGAAATACTCATAGGCGAGGCCCAAAAATTCTATGTTTGCATTACAAGTAAGACATTATTAATTAATTTTTTAGTAGTTTTGGAAAATTATTGAAAAGAGCGAAGATTTTAAAAAACTTCATAAAGTAATATAATAGTGAATATCTGCCCGAAAAATAACTTTATTTCAATATTGTTCAAATGAAAAATTTTCGAACTTGGGAGTGGCCCAGAATCATTCCACAATACTTTTAATTCCATAACTCGCACAAAAAATTTATTTGCTGCGCCAAAGTTAGTAGAGCGAAATCCGTCTAGTGCCATGCCCACTTTTTTAATGTATTTCTGAAAGATTTGTTTGTAAAACTTTAAACGCTTAAAGACTTTCAAGCAAAATTCGACCGATAATAAGTTATTTGGACTTCGTTGAAGTAGACGTGGCACTGTCCACTTTTAAGTACACAATTTCAGCTTTTTTCTATAAAATATTTTTTTTTTTCATTGAAAATTTCTGCATTCAAAAAATGTATCAACACAAAAAATATCCGTTTAGGTAAAGTTGTTAGTAACCACTACAAAATTAAACGTAAATATCTTTTCTGCTATTTCTTTATTTTAAAGTGAAACGATAGATCTGCTAAAAGTAGGAGACAATAATAGTAAGTATATAATATTCTGTTACAAATATTTTATAATTTGTTTCTTTTCTTTATTTATTACTTAAGAAGATAGTTATATACCTCATGTGTGATGAAGTTAGCTGAGCAAAGTCAAATGTAGTTGTTCTAGCTGTAGCATGTTTTAATGCATGCAGGTAAGGATTTTCATCAAATTTAATAAGCTTTTTATGAGACAGACTTTTTTTCTGGTCTGTCTAAGTATTTGAGTTCGTTGGGCATTGAACCATTATGGGTAACAAAGCAATCTGATTTGCATATTAATAGTTATTTGTATTGAAGAAAAATATCATAGAGAAAGTCCTATGACTGTCAGAATATTTAAATGGTATATATGCTGGCAGTGTTTTTCCAAAAAGGGGTTTAGATAGTATTTGCCCCAGGACTTGAAACAGTCGCCTTTCGTTATGGTTTACCAGCCCACTGTACCAACCAAGCTGCTTTTAAAGAGATATGCCAAAAGGTGTGAGATTTGGGCGCAGGCTGACACAAAAATAAATACTGTCCCAAGTTTTCTAGATCTTATGTCTTCCGATTGGAACTAGATTTAACAGCTTGTTGTATAGCTAGACAAACATGGCCAAAGTGGAAGACAAAGTGATTGTTTCGTACTTTTTTTAGATGACAAAAAGGAACGTTAACATTCGTGGCGCTTTCTGGCTCATTCTGGAGAGATAAATAACGGACAATAATCTTACTAAACCTGCTGTTATAGCTTACCAGCAATATGTTGGTCGTCACTATTAAAATAAACGTAACGATGTATTATTTTTTATGCAGTTTTCGAAAGGAGTAAAGGTGTTGGGTATACAAGTTAGTAACGACACCCCCCGCATGTAAGAGTTCTAGGTTATGGTATGCTCATTGCACTAACGCCAAAACTCCACTACGTGAACATACGAAGGGGTGAAAAAAGTCACTTCCGCAGCAGTTGCGTTAGAGGTGCTGGTACCATAAACCTTGTGGGAATATTTTGCCATTACAAATAAAAACAAAAACCTATGACGTCTAGCCGCATCACCTGTTTTGCCAGGAGTGGAAAGAGATTGCCGTTCGAGACGGTTTATTCACGATATATTTTTGAAGGGCCTTTATATTACAGCGGGCTGCGAATGGGCCAATCCAAGTATTTATTGTAATCATTCTTATTTGTTGAGTAAACTCAGGTAGATCAATGTTTCGAAGAGGAAGTGCTATAAATGGGAGAGTACTTAAAGTCCAAATTCTACTTCCAGCTATTTTGACCGCTATATTCGTCGTTAAGGAAAGTTCATATTAGGCGAATAAATAAGTAGCAAGTAAATATCTGCATATATGCATTTCTCAAAAACTAACAGCTTATCGCCACCTAGTTAACATCGGTACATTTTAAGCTATTTTTGTTTTTTAATTTTGGAGTGTTTTAGTATAAGCATTGAGATAGTTTAAGGAGACTTAAGCGATTTGTGATACTTGATCGAAATAAGCTATACTTTGTATTATACAAGGTGGCGCAAAAGTAAGCTTCCGATGTTCAGCATATCGGTTGTGGCACGTGCAGTGTGTGCTGTTGCACCGTCTTGTTGGAACCACATGTTTTCCAATCCCAATTCATCAAGTTGCGGCAAAAAGAACTCGTTGATCATTGCTCTGTAGCGCTCACCATTCACAGTAACCGTTTGGCCCCGACCGATTATTGGTCAAATAAATAGTCAGCAATATTCTGCGTTCTGGAGCAGTGTAGCGTAACATTGTTTATTAACGTGTATTTCGCATGTGTTTACTACACAAATGTCAAAACAGAACTGACTTTAGTGGCCAATCGCAAAATTTATAGCCTTTTCTGATAGGAGGATTACTTTTGCGCCACCTTGTATTTACATCTTCAATAAACGCTTAAGTCTAAATAGGAGCTAGTTGTCAATCTTTCCACGTTTTGCAATAACCAACAAAGTTCTTTGAATGCGAAAATAGCTTTCAATGCACGGACACCTATAACGCTTATACTACCCCATCGATTCCCTTAACTTGGGTTTGAGTAACTTTTTTTTACTTTTTTCGAATATGAATTTAAAACCTTAAAGCCCATTTGCGTAAACTAAAATTTAAAAGCTAAAACCTGATATTGTAAATCAGTCCAGAACTGTCCACTAAGGTGATAAAATGTGGGTTGGTCAAAAGCAATTAAAGGCTTAAGCGCCAATTAAGTAAGTAAGTCAACTCTCTGTAATTATCTTCAAGTTGTGTTTCCAGGAAATTAAAGAACAAAAATTGTGCAAAAAAATATTTAGTTAAGTACTTTTTAAAGGTTTAAGCACCATATTTTATTTCTCGTTCATAAAACCAATTAAAATTATCAACTTGAATATTTGTTTTTTTTGTTTTTCGTGCTAACGCTTAGAGCAATTTATGGATGTGTAAAAAATTTACATTAAATTCCATAGTTATTTACAAATAATTGATGTATTCAAAATTCCCAACATAAATAGTTATCTGCACGCTGCGTTAAGCGTAAGTGGCGTTGAAGCGTAAATTCTAGTGCACAACAGCAAACATATTTGAATATTTGAAAATATCAAATGGCAACATTGAATTTTTTATGATATATGTATGGACTAATATGTAGCAAAAGTAAAGTGAAAAAGTAAAATACAACATACGCAAATCGGCAAAAAAGAATTTTTTTTTCGACTTTTCATGGCTGATACAAAGTCAGTCCAGCATCAACTGACAGCCAATTCAGAGTAACTCAATTTAGCGCATCACGATTTAGGAAACGTTTTTTTTTTTACCTCTACAAGTTCTCGGTTATTTATTGGTAGCTGCACATGGACATACAAAAGTACCGTCATAGCTGGATAGGGCAGATATTTGGTTTTCGAAAGTTAGTACAAAATATTTATATCAACGGAAGGATCCTTTTTTTTAGTTTTAATTTTTAGTAATTAAAATAGTCGTGAAAAACTTGAAGAGTCTGCCATAGTAGTGAAAAGTTACATACTAACTTGGTTTTCTTTACTTGTGTATGGAGATTTTATGAGTATTATATATAGAAAGAGTATTAATGAGCTTACAAAAGCTTTAGAAATGTTAGATGGTTTGGATAAGAGCATACTTTTCTTGAAAGTAGATCTTGATAATAAAGTTATGAAGCATTGCCATTTACTCTACCTGATAAGTCTCTTGTGTCTTGCATAGTTTCCCAAATATTTTTAATATAGTTAAAAGTCTAGGAACTCTACAAGGGAATATTTTAATTTCAATGGGCTGAGCACTACTAAAAACTTCAAATCTGTCTCTGGAAGCGAAATCTGATAGCCATAGCAATTCATTACTTTGAGATCTTGAATACAACTATAAAGCATATCAAAACTTCTTCTTATTACGCTTTAAAGATATTTAGGATTTGCCAATTCAATTCACCAAAACCAATGCTTTTTTTTCACCACTACTTCTATCTCACTCTTTCCAGAAGTGTCGCTTTGATATCGGGAAAACACTGTAAAGATAAAAATTCTGCTTGCGTATGCAATTGCAATCAACAATTCGATTTTCAACGAGGCAAATTGTGAACTTGAAAAAAATTTGAGTAGTTTGGTAAATAACGCAAAAATTGTGTTCAAATATGTGCAATAATAAATAATTTGTGCAAATTTATGATAGTTCGAATAATGAAGCCATTTTTAACGATTTAATTGCAAAATATAGTTATTTTGAGAATACGAGGAGGTGAAAAAGATGCGATCTCACTAATAGAGGGTACCGCACCTTGTTTTAACCCAGATATGCCCATTGCAAGCCCATAAAGATTTTCAAAATACTTTGCAGTTATATGTGGTCAAAACTACAATAAAAAGACATTGTTATTGTGGTTTTATAAAAATTTATTTGAAAAAATGGATTTCAGGGCCGTCCTATATATAGGACATTGGGCACATAGCATACTGTCAACGGGTTTGAATTTATTTGGTGTGATATGTAACAAAACATCTCACGTGTAATCATACTTCGCATTTTTGGCACCTTTTTAAACACAAGATCGGACTTACAAACTTGTGATGGGTATAATGTACATCGAAAAGACCGTCCCAGCAGTCATGGGGGTGGCCTTGCGTTCATTACAAATTACTCTTTACAATATAATATATTTTCCACTGACATCGACGGCAGGGAATCTACCTTAGAATGCCAAGGCATAGTAGTCCGGTCAGACGACGTCGACCTGCAAATTATAAACATCTACATTCCCCCTGCCACGTGTTGTCCTAGAGATTATCATCCCGACATAAGTGCGTTGCTTGCCAGCAGACAGCAGAGGACACGCAATTGCAGACCAAATAGACAACTCAGCATTCTGTACAGTCAATGGAGATGCCCCCACCAGGGTGGCAGGTAACTGCCACAGTTCTCCAGACATCTCCATAACGAGCGCGGGTCTAATTAACTTCGTCATCTGGCGATCGATGCTTACATTACCTTCAGACCACCTACCTAATCCCACTTCGAATTTTTGGCACCTAGTTGTTGTTTTCTGATGACAAGCCCACATCTGGTTTGTTTCTCTTGTGATATTACAAAATGGTCCAATCTGTCAAAGCGCAATTCTTCATTACTATCTCTCGAAGGATGCCCTTTTTGGTAAACCTTATCTTTTTTATTTTGGCAGAGTAAGGTTGTCGCAATGCTTCTTCGGAAAGATAGTCGGTCCATTGTGCCACCATAATTATTATGTATCTGCCAGGCATTTTGCGCTACCATGTCCACGCCTCATAGTGGAACTTTACACTTTTCTTAGGCCTTTTCTTACCGGAAATCAAAGTTTTTCTAATTTCACTCAAGGGTATATCGTCATCTGAATCCCTTTCATCATCAGCAAGTAAGTTTGAAAAAACTTCAACCTCTTTTGTGATGCCGGTAAATTGTTTATATCCACAAAATCTTCATCTCGAGAATCTTCATCTGTAACGTCTTCAGTTGCATTTGTGGGAGGAAACAATGTAATGCAATCGGCGTTTAAATCATCTTCCTCCAAAAGAGCTTAAGTTTCATGCAAAGAAAATGCCCTAAAAAATATGAAGTATACTATATGCCCAATGTCCTACATACGATATAGGACACTCACATTTTTGCTAATATTACAAAAACAACAAATGACTGAAATCAACACGACATGCTATATCACTTAGGTTATACGTTTTATAATTGATTACAAACAAAATACTTTGTTTATTAATTATCAGTTAAGAAAAATTCTACCTACCGAGCATACAAAATGCCATATTTCGACATTTTCAATAACACGAAAATTATAGAAAAAAACTAACCAAGCGTACTGTCGACTGCAAGCTACTGACAAATACTAACTTAATAAACCAAATAAACGGTACATAAAAGCATGTAGCGTGCTATGTAAGCACAAATTTGGGCGTCCTACATGTAGTACATTGGGCATACAGGGTGGCTGATGAATTTTGCTACATTAAGAAACTCAAATAGTTTTTTTTTTCAGTGTATGGAATTCATTTTTCTTTTATTCATTCATTAAATTTTATTAAATATAGCTTAATTAGTTTTAAAAATAATGGAATTTAAATGCCCCCCCTGCTCGTCGATACATGTGCGGCATCTTACCAAAAAAGAAAAACTCTCTCAACATGCTCAAGTAACGGTCTCCAGTAACCGTAACGGTGTGACCGTTTTCTTCGAAGAAGTAGGGCCCGACAATGCAGCGTGATGAAACTGCACACCACACTGTGACACGAAGTGGATGCAATTCCGTCTCATGGAGTATCTGTGGGTTGGAAGCACTCCATATTCGACAATTTTGTTTGTTTATGTTGCCGTTTAAATCGAAACGGGCCTCGTCAGACATGAAAAGACAGTTCAACATGTTTCCATCCTCTTCCACCATTTGAAGCATCTTCTGGCAAAATTCCAAGCGAATCGGCAAGTCTGCAGCGTTCAGTTTGTTGGCCATTTGAATTTTATATGGGTATAAGTCCAAATCTTTGTGCATAGTTGACTGTAATGACAGTCTGCTTACACCCATTTGAGCAGATAAGCTTCTTGTCGAAACACGTGGATTGTTTTGTATGGCAGCAGCTACAGCAGCGATTGTTTCCTCCGTTCGAATTGAAGGGTTTCGATGGTAAGGTCTTCTGTTGACTGTCCCATGCTCGGCAAAATTGTTTACAAGTCTTATTATGGTCCATCTGCTCGGAGGATTGCCGCCAAACGTGCGCCTATACTCTCTTTGAACCGAAACTACGGACTCCAGTGCGTGATAGCGGCGGACAATCCAAATTCTTGTTTCAGTGTCCCAGTTATCCGTTTTTGTTAAATGTAAAAGTCAATCTGCAAAATAAAAAAAAAATTAACCAGATTCATTAAATAGAAAAAAAGTTATTTAATTTTTTTTTGGTAGCGGCTTTCATTAGCCACCCTGTATATGGGTTAAAACAAATTTAACGAGGTAAGATTATGTTTAGCTAAAAAAATTTGCGTCATGAGACAAGCAAGTTATGACCAGAGTTACGAAAGGCTGCAAGTTACGAAAGGCTAGGAGAAAACAAATAAGGAAGTCAGAGTTCTTGTGTAACCGATTATTATATACTCAGAATTCAGAGCAGTATTACCAAAGATTTATATTGAATCTTTAATTTACGTAGTGGCTATAAATACGCGATATGTGTTCACCAATATACAAGGTGGCGCAAAAGTAAGCTTCCGATGTTCAGCATATCGGTTGTGGCACGTGCAGTGTGTGCTGTTGCACCGTCTTGTTGGAACCACATGTTTTCCAATCCCAATTCATCAAGTTGCGGCAAAAAGAACTCGTTGATCATTGCTCTGTAGCGCTCACCATTCACAGTAACCGTTTGGCCCCGACCGATTATTGGTCAAATAAATAGTCAGCAATATTCCGGGTTCTGGAGCAGTGTAGCGTAACATTGTTTATTAACGTGTATTTCGCATGTGTTTCCTACACAAATGTCAAAACAGAACTGACTTTAGGGGCCAATCGCAAAATTTATAGCATTTTCTGATAGGAGGATTACTTTTGCGCCACCCTGTAGTAGTGAACAACAGGAATCCCGAGTACAGCAAATCCACTTAAAATGTATTGCTTGAATTTATTTTACTTAGGTTATTTTTATTTTTTGGCTTTATTGATTGGATATACATATACAATAATGCATATGTATTCACAAAAGAATTTTAGTTTTGGGTGATAATTTAGCTTAGCTAATTAACAATTTGATAGTTTACTTAAATGTAGGAGACAGTTTAGGTTAAGGGTAGTTAAAAGTAAACTGACAACCCACGTAATAGTTCACCAAAGGGTTAAGCGGTAACCTGTCAAAACTTAACGAATCGTCATATACATAGAGATAAAACAAGTAGTCGTTGTACGAAGAGTTTATGCAGTTTGAATATAGGAATGAGAATTCGCGGACGTCAATCGAGCGCATAAAATTTAAACTGTAAAAAGTAATACATACTTAAGTGTAATTAAACCCCTAAAAGTAGAAGCTAAACTTTAAAGCATGTGGGAAAAATTAGATCGGGGTGTTTCAATTACCACATAAATTTAATATGTATATCAGCTATGGTCATTCTATATTAGAATTTTTCTTACAAACTTCCTCTTATGTTAAGTTTTTTTTTAGAAACGCCATATTCCAAAGTTTGGTTGAAGCATGCGCTATCTCAGAATGAGTTTTAAAAATGTCCTTTGATAAAAATATTGATATTAGATGTAATTGAGAAAAAATCTGAGATTGTGAATTATTTAAAAATATCTCGATATTTAAAAACCATTTTGATCGATTGATTGAACGATTCTATTTCGTTTCGTTCATTTGCAAAATAAAACTCTCAAAATAATTTCCTTTCGTTTATTGACAAAACTAAATTATCAAAATGTATCCGAGAATGTTACACCGAAATAACTTAATGAAAATATCTCAATTAAACTTTGCTGGCAATACCTTCAAGATACGCATATATAGCTCTCGATTAAGCAAAGTAAATTCGTGCAAATATGTAAAATGACCATCGGAATTATATTCTGCAAATATGTAAGCATATTATATTGTTATTTATATTAAAAGATTAGAATTGAATGAAAAACTTACCCAAACCCACACACTCTAAACATTTACCCCCTTATTTATAAACAATAAAATTGGTTTATAAAGCTCTTGTTATTTAAAATTTGTATGAAAATGTCACTTTAAAAGGCTTTATAAATCAATTTTTTTTATGAATATGGGGGTTAATGTTAACTTATCTTTCGTATGTAAAGTTTGTGTGCATGTCATTCGGCCGACTGTTCGTGACAGCATTGCCAGCAGAATAATCAGAATCAACTACGTATCGTTTAAGTTAATCAATGAAATATAATAATTTTGATCATTTAATTTTCGTTTTTAGCACAAAGAAATTATTTTGATAGTTGCCTAAACGGTAAAAACTGAAAAGTTTCAATAGAAACGATTGATTTTTTCGGTAAGCGTTAATATTATCGTTACGATGCATCTCTGGTTCGTTAATATTACAGAAACAAAATATGTAGACGAAGAACCTATCAATTTAAAATTGTCATCTATGTAATAATAATAATAATAATATTCTGTTAAATGCTACTCTAAACACAAAACCGATATGTTGTGAAATATTTTTGAGCTAAAGCTCAATTTGACAGCCATAAAATCAGAATTTATAAAAACACACATACATCGTTTTCTAAAGCTGAAACCTTTATTTATTCACTAAAGCAGTCAATATTCTGCAACGTTCTTGTCTTCTGCTTTGGCCATATGTACTGATTATTCCACATACAAATACTCAACAACTTTCAAATATTTATATCTTGCTCTTTCCCCAACTTGTATTTGTCTTTGTTATGACTGTACAAACACAATTAGCAACTGATGAATTGGAAACATTTACACAATTAATAAAGATTTAAAAATGATTACATAAACAAATAACAAAACAACGATAAGTTGCAAGTTTAAATATCATTTGTATTTGATTAAATAGACAATATCAATTTAATCAAGGAATGACAGAAGTAACTTTTATTTACAACAAATATATTTGGGTCATACATTTTAAGGATTTCTGCTAATCCAATATGTTATTTAGATATAATTACAATAGTCTTTTGATTTGTAGAATTAGTTGATTTATTAAATAGCATGATAGAATGAGGCGAATACAAACAGCTGTGAACTCATTGAAAAGGGAACTTGGTCCATGCACAACATGTTTGATTTTAGAGTTGGTAGGTGTGGTTACACTAGTTAGAAAGTTCTACTCTGATACCAATAATTAATGGCTAGAGTCCTTTCTTTCTTTAGACGTTCAGGAAGTTGAACCAACTTGTCAGCCTAATGTAGCACAAAATTCCTTCGATTTCGGCAGAGCCTAGCTCCGCTAAACTCGTAAAGAAGCACTTATAAGGCAATAAATACGAGTCGCAGCGAGTGCGGGACATCCGCTGAGGAAGTGTGAGTATTTCCTTCTCGTCTCAGCACAATACATTTCACACAGACAGGGCTACGTTTGCTCTGGACACCTTGCACGTGGTGTACAATGTCCATCTAGAATTAGCTTTTTCTCCGAATTCACGGAGAAACCAATGCTTATACATAGCAAGATAATGGGCAAAGAAAGCTTTTTCCTTTGTTCACCTCCGAGTGCTCTATGACCTTACTTGCAATCTCGTCAGCAGCGCAGCTTCCCCGTACGCTGCTTTGGACTGGAACCCAGATCACTGCTGTGGAGCATATGGAGGAGAGGGCATTGAGGCGTTACCTGCAATCGAGTACTACCTTCTATGATCTGCACATTTTTGGAGAGCAAACGCCGCTGCCCACTTCGTTGCTCAGCTTACAGCGATCAGTGAAAATAGAGACTGGCTGTGGGTCTAAAATATACAAGGTGGCGCAAAAGTAATCCTCCTATCAGAAAATGCTATACATTTTGCGATTGGCCCCTAAAGTCAGTTCTGTTTTGACATTTGTGTAGTAACCACATGCGAAATACACGTTAATAAACAATGTTACGCTACACTGGTCCAGAACGCGGAATATTTCTGACTATTTATTTGACCAATAATCGGTCGGGGCCAAACGGTTACTGTGAATTGTGAGCGCTACAGAGCAATGATCAACGAGTTCTTTTTGCCGCAACTTGATGAATAGGGATTGGAAAACATGTGGTTCCAACAAGACGGTGCAACAGCACACACTGCACGTGCCGCAACCGATATGCTGAACATCGGAAGCTTACTTTTGCGCCACCTTGTAAAAGCGTTCCCACTAGTGCGTTTCAGGGAATCTTATGGAAAACTTGGTGTCCTTACATAAGGTCCGGGTAGTGTAGTATACTACCTACAGATTTCTGATGTCGCTCCAGCGCTGAACGGCATAATTTCAAAATCTTTTGTGGTTGTTGATGGAAGTTCAAACCTCATCTTATTGGTATAAGCTAATTGGTAACAAAAAAATTTACTTAAAAATTCATCTGGCTTTGAAAAGTGATATGTTATGCCCACACGTCTAATCTACCCTATAATAGCATAGTCCTCTTAGCGAAGGTCGTGGCTATTTAGCTAATGTTGAAAATCTTAGACAGATGGAGCGTCGTACTATGTAAGCGCTAGGCTTATACAGCTGCTTGTAGGATTGGCATATTCATTTGATCAAGTGTTATCCCCGAGAGTTGAAGGAAACCCCATAGGCGCATGCAAGTTTTATTTATCACTGAAGTTAATATTTGGTAGGAACATTATACTGTATCAGTTCATGAGCTGACCAATATATTCTGTGAAATATGTTTTTTTCTGAAGTGCAAATTCTAAGCCGATTGGCAACACTGACTAATTTCAGTTTACTTTTCTGTTATTTCTGAACAACACTGGTTTTGGTGTTGTACCAAATTTAGTGTCTTTTCACTTAGCTGAAAAAAGTGGTATTCTTGTTGTGCCATCTTCACTGTCCTTTTCTGTTATCTCAATAAAGATCTCTGAAGATGGTACAACGCCGGAACCATATCGTCTCGAAATCAAAGTTGACATACATTGACGGAATATCACTTAAAAATAGTTCTGAAAGCTACATACCATATTCACTCAAACACGTGAGAGATTATTTAGTATCTTTGTATTGCTGGATTGATGATATCGCCATTAATCTCAATAGCATCACCAAAGTTCACCATGACGTATGAGCAACTTTTTCATGCCTTCATTTCAGTACCTGGCACTGCTTTTGAGTCTAAGAGATCGTAAATAGCTAAATAGTGAATAAGTTATCATACCATCAGTCTAAATATGAGTACTGTATTGGTGGCGTCTAATGAGTACAAACATACTTGCATATGCTCCACATTGAAACCATAAACAATTTTCCAAAATTCGAGAATGACTTGAAATCCACTACACAGTTTTTCATAAACAATGCATCTCTCATTTTTTCGTGTGCTGTCCACCTCTCTATCTTCCAAGTGAGCTGTCGTCTATTGTCCATCTTAAAAATTTTTGGGTAATGTCTGTGGTTGCCATTGAATTCAGTGAGTTGTTGCTTTGGCACATCCAACTCTTTCACACGCAAACAATGTTGAATAATAGAAAAAAACTGAGACATGAAAAATGCAAAAGTTTACGGTGCAAAAATTGGTCAATGACAGCAAAACAAGTCGTTTACGTTGAAAGGCAACAAAGCAGTATGCAAAATGCTACGTTGAAAGGAGAACGCAATTGACAAAAGTAAACAAAAAATTTAGAGGAAAAGTACAGTTATAGAAGAAACTGTAAAAACCCTTTTGTGAAAAATCTCATGTCAGTTGTAAGCGATTGATGAAATTTTTTTTATATTTTCAAAATGAAAGATTTGCTATTATTCGAATTCTACTTGTACAATGTACATCTCAACGTAAAATTTTCTTTGGTAGACGTCGTCATCAAGCGGAGCACTTTTCTTTCGAATATCGCAGTAGAGAAGTGTGATAATTATATGTATTTGAATGTAATAGTGCCATTCAGCTTTGTTGCTCATTGTAGTAAGCCGCCTTTCCCTAAGACCTGTTTGTTTGCCCATAGCTCGGAGAAGTTCTACTCAATGCTAACGGAGCTGTCAAATTCTTTGGTAAAGCCGTATAAGCTTTTTGCTTTTTGATTTCTTTAACATGTGCCGTCTATATCATTGGCGTGTGCTGAATGTATGGTCGATTGTAGACTTAGGTCACTTTTTGCCTTACTAATTTTTCCGGTATAACACCTAGAAACTTTCGATTGCTCTCCTAACTAGGAAATTATCTTCCCCCCCCCTGACCCTTGCTTTTAAAATCGTTAACTAAAATAATATAAGAAGTTATAGAACAAATTTCAAAGAATATAGTGTTTAAAAACTTTTTAAAAATACTGTCAAGGAGTGCTTTTCAATCAAAATAATATTACGGCAAATAGGCATCAAATTTGATTACAAAAACATACAGTGCCGGACATAATTATTGGCACAGTCATTTTCTGCGATTTCACAAATTTTGGCCTTAAAAAAATTATTTTAACAAAGACTAAATAAAACCTGTGTCACTGCCTAATACAACAACTATAAATTTTGTTTAAAAATTGCAGTTTTGTAGGCCATTAATTTTTAATATAATAAGGTGTTAGTCTTAAGTTCGCGGCACATTTCACTGATTTTTGGCAATTTTTTTTCTTGTATTTTCCTCCATACAAGTCTATGAACGCAATCTATTTTATATGAAAGAAAACACACAGGCTCGTCGGAAAAACAATTGCAACAATTTTGTCGATTTGTCTTGTTTAGATATAAACCGATTAAAGAGAAATCGACTTTTAAAAAATGATCGATTTTTTATACGAAAAATGGATATGCGATATATTTTTTAAAATAAATTGTGAATAATTAATTACGGTGAAAGTAATTTAAAATAAAAAGCCTAAAAAAAGAATTAACACAGTTAATTTATTCAGAATTATTAGAATACAAATTTACAATACTATGATTCTGTAAATTAAGATAGCTCTTCCCAAAGCATTTTAATATACCCTCTCCCATAATTTGGGGTTATGGGCAATTTTGATGGCACCCTTGTGTATTTGAACTATCAAAAACCTGTTTCCTAAGCACCGAGCAGCGAGACAAAAATGTGAGCATCGTCAGTTGAAATGAAACTGAGTGACACATTTAAAGGGAAACAAGTTTTTCTAGAACTAACAGAATTTCGAACATCCTCCTTGTTACAAGCAGATGCAAACTAACCATAAGAAAAAAAACCTAAATACTGACTGACAACAAACAACAAACGATTAAATAGAGTTGCTGACGTAGCTGCAGAAAAGATGTTGAAGAGTAAAAACCGCCATGTGAATCTTAAATGACTTTCGTGCGCTGTTGTCCGAAATATTTGTTGCTGTAAGACACAATGGAAATGCAGTTAGTATTTTTTTTTTTTAAGAAAATTTGTTTAGATGTCAGTACGAGCATGTGCACTGCTTCGAAAAAACCCAAGCAAAGCTTGCCTGCAATAAAAAGCGCATTGCTTTTGCAAAAAAAAAAAAAATGACCATCTGAAAGCGAGTAAGAGAATGGAGAAAGTGAGCGAACGGAAAAAAATTGAAATTAGAAAATTTCATGTCTGCAACTAACTTTTGATGCAATGGCGAACGCGGCTAACGGAAATGCAGCGATATTCTGCCAGGAGCAAAGACCAAACTAGCGGTGAGTTGCTGATGGCTAACCGAAAGCTGTCAAGAATGTCGTTAACAGGCGTGTGTGATAACAACAACTAGACCGTAAAATAAATAGCAACAACTGAATTGCACGAATTTAAAATGCAAGAAAACAACAGCAAAAAATACCGAGCAAACATCTTCACTATTAACGCTGTTACACAGGCGCTGACAAGCTGAAACCCAAACAATTGCATTGGCTGCGGATGGTTAATGCTTTACTGTTCAAAGGAAAAAGATATCGTCAGTTATTTGGTAGAACCACGTAACAAGTAATTTTAAAACCATCTGAATAGCATTTAATAGTAAGATTAATGTTGAATAAAATTAGCCAACTGTTAATTGATATTGGAGGAAAAATTACAACGATATGCACAGCGATGGTATGGGATGACATGTTTCGAAGTACCCAACTTCTCATCAGACCCCTTCTCGGACACTGGGATACGAACCCAAGTGTCTGCACCAAAGCCGATGTTAGAGTACTCTAACAACTAACCTATGATGCCCTGTAGCGTCACGATGCATTTTCAACCATATTCTGTATTTATATAAAATCGTATGAAAGTGATTTAATCTTCCACCAAAATACTGAAATTAAGAACAATTCTCATCACATTCTTTCCTATTTTAAGTTTTTAGTACTCTACTGCTTACACTTCTAAAGATAGTTAGTAAAAAATTTAGCTTGAATTTGAAGTGCCACCCCCTTTTCCGAAAATCCTTCACTAGCTGCTATGAACAGTTCTAAAGATTCTCAGGGTGAAGGATTTAGTTTCTATGGGAGGAGTCTATTTCTCCATATCCCACATTTTTCTTGAGATGTTAGATTTTTATCTCATATAACTTCTGCCCGAGTTTTATTGTTTTGAAAATCCTACTTACATCTTTTCCTATGTAAGCTTTATAGAGGGCCCGTAGTTTTTTAAGTTAATGTTTGTATATTAATTTATTAGTACCTGGGCGACCGAGCTTTGCTCGGCATTGTCATAGGTTGCCATATTATTTAATTTATTTAGATTATCATCAATAAAGATATTCTGGTTGTTTGTATGAATAATTTTACTTACCAGAAGTGGAGCGTTCTTAAGACATATCTTAATAATAAAAATATATTTAAAATTTTTTATTAGTAACAAAGTTTGAATACACAAATTACTCCTTGGTGGCTGCTCAAACAAATTTTCGACAAGTCTTTACAGAATTCCTTGCTGAATTGTAAGGTTAGCAGCTGTCGATTGTTATCAAATAATCGTGAAAGATTAGGGTCACATGGGTATATTTGCCGGTTAGAGCTCCTTATATCGGTCATCATTCTGTGATTTCTTCTTTATTTTTAAAGATAGAACTATGCAAAACTTTTTATATTTAATACATATGAAATCTAATGCAACACTTCCTTCCATACCATGTTCCGAGTACGTTTATTTCTTCAGGAAGCATTACTTTAAATGTATTTGGTCACTTAACTCTTGAAACGCCACATTTAAAATACCATGCAGAAACAGCTATGAATTTAGCTCCACTCCGACAAACTCAAAAGTTTCTCTCTGATCTTTATGCGCAGTCATGGCAAATGTTGGCCTTACTGGAAGTTGCGCCTTAGCGGTTCCTTAGATGAGTGCGATTCTCGGTATATGAACTTCTTTGCCGGATTTTTCTTGTCGAACATAAGTGGCAACCCTACTTAGAAATATTTTTTTTTTCAATACGCAGGAAAGTACCTTTCGTTTGATACCCATGTTGGCATATTTCATTTCTTTAAAAAAAAATCTGATAGGTAGGAATTCTCAGAATGTACCCTATGTACATACCAAATTTTATCCAAATCGGTTCAGCCATTTTCGAGATATTCGAATATACAAATATGTAAGAATAGCTCGTAAAAAGTTCAAAGATATAATAAGCTCAAATGGCAACAATAAGTGGCAATCCTACTTAGAAATGTATCTTTTTTTTTCAAAACGCAGGAAAACCCTTTCTTTTGATACCCACATTGGCATTGAAATAAAATTCATATAAAAAAAATTCAGATAGGTGGCAACCCAAAAAAATAACCTATGTGGCAACGCCTACGTAAAAATTCTTAGAATGTGTTACCCTATCTACATACCAAATTTCATCGAAATCGGTTGAGCGGTTTTCGAGATAGTTGTTAAGTAGTTACCCTAAACAAAAAATGTATATAAAAACCTCAATAAGCGGCAACCCCACTTCGAAATACGAATGAAAATATCTTTCGTATGATGCCCATATTGGCATATTTTATTTTATATAAAAAACAATTCAGATAGGTGGCAACCCCAAAAAAATAACCCATGTGGCAACACCTAGGTAAAAATTCTAAGAATGTGGTACACTATCTACATACCAAATTTCATCCAAATCGGTTAAGCCGTTTTCGGGATAGTCTGGATATACAAATATACAAGAATAGCTCGTTTAAAGTAATAAGAATTGTTTAGAGAGTGGAATGGGCGGTGCGAAGCACATGTTGCATAGGGGGAAACCTTTGAGTAATGTATTATTTGAAATTATTAGTATTTTTTATTTAATTTATTTGTTCTTATGGAAGGCGGGGTGCGGGGTACCTTTTACACCTTGTATGTACAAGGTGGCGCAAAAGTAATCCTCCTATCAGAAAATGCTATAAATTTTGCGATTGGCCCCTAAAGTCAGTTCTGTTTTGACATTTGTGTAGTAAACACATGCGAAATACACGTTCATAAACAATGTTACGCTACACTGCTCCAGAACGCGGAATATTGCTGACTATTTATTTGACCAATAATCGGTCGGTGAAAAACGGTTACTGCGCAAAAGTAATCCTCCTATCAGAAAATGCTATAAATTTTGCGATTGGCCCCTAAAGTCAGTTCTGTTTTGACATTTGTGTAGTTAACACATGCGAAATATACATTAATAAACAATGTTACGCTACACTGCTCCAGAACGCGGAATATTGCTGACTATTTATTTGACCAATAATCGGTCGGGGCCAAACGGTTACTGTGAATGGTGAGCGCTACAGAGCAATGATCAACGAGTTCTTTTTGCCGCAACTTGATGAATTGGGATTGGAAAACATGTGGTTCCAACAAGACGGTGCAACAGTACACACTGCACGTGCCACAACCGATATGCTGAACATCGGAAGCTTACTTTTGCGCCACCTTGTTTTAATTCAGCACTTGTGGTTTTGAGGTATAAGCGCGGGATTGGCCTCCTCATTTTCGCTGTAAAAATTTCGGATTGGGATTGCAAAACATAAAGTATATCTTTGGAATATTTCATAAGCTGGTTGCGAATTACATTTGCAGGCAATGCAATGAAATAAGCGAAAGAAATGATTACAGCTTATGTTGCTTAAACATTTCCCATATTCCATATTTTCCTTGAGGTGTTAGAGATCAACCTCACATAATTCCTTAAGAAGTTGAATTTTTCTAACATTAACACTTCTAAGATATTTACATTTAAAAATTCCATTTGTATGGGAACTGCCATGCCTTTTTTTGATTTGCTTTTCATTATAGTAAAATTTTCGGGGCATGCCAGAGGCTAATCTTATTAAGTTGCTCACCGAACTTAGGTTTTCTAGCATTAATACTTCCAAATATATACAGTATCAAAAAATTAATTGATTTAGCGATCCCACGCCCCCTCCATATACTGAAATACAAAGTAACCCTTGGTTGAACCACTTTTTAAATCGACACCCAAGTTTGATAAAAATACGTTCAGCAGTTCTGGAGGCTAATGCGAAAAAGGATCGAGAAATATATTCCTTTCATGGATATTGAAAAATATGATATTGTAAAACTTATGTCCGATATTTGTTGGTATAAGAAGAGAAGAGCATAGTGAACTAATCAGAACGATGACATGAGTCGGTTGAGCGATGCACGTCTCTCCGTCAGTCAATCGGTGTGACCACCCGTTCGTCTGTTTAAACTCAAACTAGTCCTTTAGTTTTAGAGTTATTATCGTAACCAACAAGGCCGGATTTACATAACATATAGACCTCATACAATCGATCGTACCTATAAACGAGGTTTAGCCTATACATCTTTCAATTAAATATGTTAAAACATTAAATTCAGCACGAAGGGTTAGGGAAGTGTTACCGGTGTGAACAGTATTTTCCGGATATGAAATCTGTATGTTTCGGTATCAGGATATTGGATTTTAGTCGCCTTAATAAAAACCAATAAATATTTGGCGCGATATACATTCAAGGAGATTAAGGCCTAGCTTCTCGACCAATTTGTGGTATGCTGCTTCTAATTTTTCCTACAAATTAGAGTTACTTACAGTTTCTTGTCGACTTAGAACGGCACGTCAGCCATACCTACCGTGGGTACCGAAAGTATTAAAGCCTTTTTCACATCCAAAAAAGCCATCTGAATATTTGTTTTTTTTTTCTGCTTCTATCCTTGTTACACAGTGAAATTTGTACATACAAATAACTAAAAAAAATTCTTCGAGAAACCCTTCCATTTCAATTTTGTGAGCTCTAGGATATTTTGCGCCCCGATTGTGCATCGGCCTTCACCAGGCATTGGGATATCATGAAAATTGGAACAGTTTGTTAAAAGCATTGCCGGAAAAATTTAGTCCCTTTGACTAATAACAACTGTATGAAAGTTGTTTTTGTGTGATTCCAATAGCTGCTTTAATTGTCCTTTTATTTGCAGAGTTGCATGCAAATGCCCTAACAGCCAACAACAACGAGTATTACCCCAGAATTTCAAAGGAAACAACTTCAACTAAAAAACTAACAAGTAAACAAATCTTAGTTTGATTGAAGCCGAACATACAAATCTTATACTCAGCTGTGCGCCTTAGGCAAAAAAGGTTAGTTGATGTTTTCGATATTTTCTTGAATATGTTATTAAAAGGAATACTAAAAAAGAGATTCAAAAATACGGATGATCAAGGCACTCAAACAGAAAATTTAGTGAAGATATCTCATACGTACATACTTGATTGGCTTATTTAATTTCACTTTTCATTCCTAGCATTTTTAAATATATTTGTTAAGATCTACCGGTAAACAATTACATCGAATATTTACTCTGCTCAGTAGTCACAGCTGAGTATAGAAACTAACTGGACTCCAATTTGCGCTACGCTCTTTATTTCCGGCGTCTAGTTCGAGTCGGTATTTACGCTTTTGGCGATGGCTACTAAGTGAGTAAGCGGAATTTGCGTATGCATGCATAAGTGCGCATGTGTTTGCATAAAGCCTTTGTGTCTCTCTATTTGCCTAACATTTTGTTTATATTTTTGTTGTTTTTTCCCAGACATTTCGCATAAAAACGCACGAGAATTGTACGGATTTTGAACCAATTTTTTTCGTTAAGTGTGCTGCCATGCATTTAACAGACTTTTGAGTTGGAAGCCAGGGAACGTAAAGATAATGACTTTTCTTTAAAAGAAAACTCCAAAAAAGAAATATCAAAAGTTTACTGTTTTTTAGTGGAAACTTAAAATTATTATTTTTCTATTTTATGTATTTGAAGTTTGTGGGAAAGAACTTTTTTTTTTGGAACATTGTGCTTATGGAGCTAATTTACTTAAACTTATTTTCACTGCAGAATAGTGGACATGGCTCTCAACCTGTTCATAACATTTTTACAGTAAAGATTTTTCATCAATTTCTGAGTTACATAATTACTTTTTAAATAGTTAAATATTTGATTGGCTAAATATTGTTTTAGCTTTGGTATTAAAATTATTTCGCCAAAATTAAATAAACGAGGGAGGAGCCACGCCGTGCCTGTAATATTAAAGATTTTTTTTTTTTGAATGACCTCGAAAAAGTCAACTGAATAATCTATATAATTTTAACTTATTATATATTAAACCACTACAGCGTGGCGGAATCATATCAATGTGGCAGCACTAGGACAGCTCACTCCAACTTTTGTAATTGTTGAACAATTTTGAACGAATAAGGATCTGAAAACGAATCGTTAGCAGATATATTTACGATTTATTGCCCGATTTTTCACGAGCTCGTTTGCGATAGTTTACCTGGCTGGGTGAAAGATTTATTTTCTACTTACATTCTAATTTCAAATAAAAATATTCATTCCCATCGACTTCTGAAATTGAAATTTGGAGAATAACTATTTAACTCGGTCCCTGTTCGAAACTACAATTGCAATGCTTTTATTCGTGTATGAGAGTTTTTCTCGCTATCTTGGGTGTTTGGCTCCTGGATTTGGGTTTTTTTGGAGTAAATTCCAATGAAATTTGAGTATCGCATGCTTTTGTTGTTTTGCTTTGCAACTCTAGTACTTGCTGTTACAGCTGAGTTTGCTTCAGTTTTTGATTTTACCTATTCTGCGTCATTTGTAGTAAATAACATAAACGAATTTTGAAAGCTGTAGCCAAATTTTTATGAGTTTTTGATTTACTGGCAAAAAATTTTTTAAACCATCACAAATATACCGTTTTTAAGGGTACTTGTACGATGCAGCAGGATTTAAAAAAAAAAATTAAGGGAGTCAAATCTCGAGTGTAAACGGTTATTATATACTCAGCTTTGAGCTTTGGAACAAAGATCGAGTTTTTTTTCTTGATGTAGGAAATGTGGTGTGAAGGTAGTGTTGCCGGCCTACCACACCGAAGGTCCATGGCTCGAGCCCTGGTACAGGTAACATCAAAACTGATTTGAAAACAGTTTTTCAAAACGGGGTCGCGCCTCGGCAGTGGTTTGGCAAACTCTCCGAGTGTATTTCTGCCATGACCGGCTTCTCAGAAAAAATTCGTCTCCTTTGTAGATACCGTTCGGAGTCGGCAAAAAACTGTAGGTCCCACCAATTTGTGGGGAAAATTCAAATCGGCACACCACAAATTGGAAGAGAAGCTTGGCGCAAAAATCTCTTAGGAGGTTTATGATGATATACCTGTTGTATATCGCGCCATAAAGAGAAAAGAGGAAATGTGCATGTAAAACTGTGAGACCTACTTTGTCTGAGTTCATCTGTGGTTCAGACCCTTATGCTATAGCTATATATAGAACGTGATCGTGGTTATCAAATCGATTTAATTGGTTTTGGTAGTTTCATGGCTGCTTCAAGGGATACTAATAATCGTGATTGATATACCCCAGATCTGGCCCCCTGTGACTTTTTCTTGTTCCCTAAACTGAAGAGGCCCATGAAAGGACGACGTTACGCTTCTCTTGACGAGATAAAGACGGCATCGAAGGAGGAGCTGAACAAGATACAAAAAAATGATTTTTTGAAGTGCTTCGAAGATTGGAAAAACCGTTGGCACAAGTGTATAAAATCTCATGGGGATTACTTTGAAGGGGACAAAATAGATATTCATGAATAAATAAATAATTTTTGAAAAAACACAAAATTCGCGATACTTTTTGAACACACCTCGTATGTATCACATTCGAGGCTTCGTTGTTGAATTTCATTGCAACGTTGTTTTATGTGATGGGTCCCAAACCAACGCACAACCCGTTTCGCGGGAGGTTGAATTGAATTACAGCCCAGCAAGCCGTTAAATGTCGGAGTAGCCTTACCAGGTCGAAGAATTACTCTTGCAAACAAATGCTACTTCGGACGGAGTAGGCAATTGAAAAGTATAGCCCTCTCTCGACGAAAGAAGATAACACTCTATAAGTCACTCATCGCACCCGTCCTAATATATGATGCAGATGGGTGGACATTAACAACATCTGATGAGGCGAAGTATTCGAGAAAAGGGTGCTTCGAAAGATTTGTCGACCTCTACGCGTTGGCGATGGCGAGTACCGAAGAAGATTTAATGATGAGCTGCCTGAGCTTTACGCAGACGCCGACATAGTTCAGCGAATTAAAACACAGCCGCTTCGAAGCTAGGCCACGTTGTGCGAATGAGCGAAGATGCTCCAGCCCAGAAGGTATTCTTATCGGCATCCGCCGGTGGAAGCAGAGAAAGAGGGAGACCTCCACTCCGATGGAAGAACCAAGTGGAGACCGATTTGCGATCTCGCCGTGTCTACAATTGACACCAGTTGGCGCAACGAAGAAATGACGGGCGTGCTATGTTGGACGGTCAAAAACGCCCGGGCGGTTAGATGACCGTTTAAAGAAAAAAAAGGAGATATATGTATCGTCATCATCAATTTTTGGCGCTTAGCCGCCTAGACGATTATGGCCGATATTTATCAAAACACATAAAATAACTTGAAAAAGAATCCCCTCCGATAATAGCATAATGAAATAGGCATATGCGCCGAACTGTTCAAAGAAGGAGGCGAGGAGCTTTTGAAAAGTATGCCTCAACTCTTATGCGGAACATGGTCGGACGAGTGCATGGCTCGAGATTGGAACATATGTGTTCTCTACCCAATCTACAAGAGAGGATAGGAATTAGTATCTTTAATATCGCATAAACCTTTATATCTAGCATATTGTGTGAAAGACTGAAGCCCATCGTATTCGAGCTGACCTTATTAGTGTGGCTGCAGAGTAAGTCTACCATCGACCAAAACATCACAATACGCCAGGTAATGCAGAAGACTAGTGATAAGAGGGTCGACAAGCACCGTCCCTTTATCGATTTAATAGCCGATTTTTAGAGTGCGAAAAGGAGTTGCCTGTACGGTGTCATGTCTAAATTTGACCTCCCCAGAAACAAACTAAATGCTTAGAATGGCGGAACACCGAATCAAAATTTAACAAGGGATGGTGGAGTATCGTTCCAATATACATCAACTTCGCTGCAAAGCTTATAGAACTAGGCCATATGTCGTGTGGCGATACCAACAGTTCCGTCAGAATTGGGAATGACTTCTCCGGGCCATTCGAAACCAATTGACGCTTCAAACAAGGCGACCCCCTTTCGTGCAATTTTATCAACTTGATGCTTGAGAAAATAATTCGAGCAACAGAGCTTAGCCGCAATGGTACAATCTATTAAAAGTAAACTCTGCCTTCTCTGGCCTGGATAGAGAATCGAAGAAAAGTGGGTCTTGCGATGAACGAGAACGAGACGAAGTATTTGCTGTCTTCAAAGCAGGAATCGGCACACCTGCGCCTTGGTGGCAGGGCCAGCGTTTATACCGAAAATAATGTCAGTCGATAAATTCAACGAAGAATCACTGTTGCCAACAGTTGCCACTTTGGTCTGAGTAGCCAACATACAAGTGGACTCCTTTCTCTAGGGAAAAAGATCAGGCTCTATAAGTCTATCACCATACCTGTGCTAATATACGGGTCGGAATCATGGACAATGTCCAAAGTAGATGAGTTGTTGATTGGATTATTCAATAAAAATGAAAATTGATGGCCCTTCCGAGATGCCAATGTCGAGTATCAAAGAAACTTTACGGATGAGCTGTATGAGCTTTACGCAGATCTGACCATAGTGCAGCGTAAGATCAATGAAGAACTCTTCAAATAACATGAATCCCACTTTTTAAATTTTGGCGTAGATAAATCCTTCACTACCCCGTGTTTCCTTCATGCCTTTGGGTATAAAAGGAAATTTCTCAAGATTTTTTTTTTCCATTTTAGTACCTTCTGACATTTCACTCATGCATGACCTGTGCAGTTGCAGTTTTGGCTTTGCACTGTGTATGTATGAAAGTGTGTGTTCTGCATGGTGCTCACGTTAACGTGCGGATTTCACTGTAATACACACTCATCCGCTACCTTTCTTAACTCTTGTCCGAATTTTACTACGCTTCTGGCGGTATGCAGCATGCAAGAACAAGAAAAACAACACACATATCCGCATACATACTACATCCATGTCGGATGGTTACAGTGTGACGCGGTCAGTTAGCATCGGTCATCAAGCAGCAATAGTAAGACGACCCTTGCAATTTTGGTATGTTGGCCCTGGCATATTTCACTTCCACAACAAGCATGCGGCTCTAAGCTTTTACAAACACTCATACCTTGCAGCCTACAATCTATGAATGGTTATTGTTGTTGCTATATACTGTTGCCCTTAGGGTGCATAACATTGCCATTACAGTTGCATATTCATGCCTGCTACTATTTTTCCTGCATGCGCTTGCTCGATGTCCCCTGTGATAAGAGGAGTGCAATGGTGTATGCAGCGAACAGAGTGAACTAGAATATGCCACCTTTATACTAGAATTCAATGTTGTTGTTGTAGTTTTTTCACTTTTGAGCTCTATGTTTATGCAACTTTACATATATTTTTTTGTTGTACTTTTTTTCTTCTCTAATTTTTGGTGGTCCAACTCACATTTTTTCTTGTTTTGTTGTATTTCGTTTGCCCGGTTGACAATTAAGAAAAATTGCCAACGAAAAATGTGTGCAGACTGCAGTTGTGTACACAGACACACATTCACATAGCACTAACACTGATATAAATAACTAAACACTATAGGCCCGCAAAGCTCCAAACACACACAAAGCATTCCTTCGCAGTGCAATTGTTGAACTTTGTATGCTGCACGTGCTGTTAGCATAGCTTCTGCGGCCTTTGGCCACTAACCTGGATCTCTAGAGACACAATTTATGGTTGGAAAGCGAAATAGAAAATTAAACACTGCGTATATGTTGCATGATGTCGAAGAAAAGGACGGAGGGGAGTGGGGGGGCCAAATTTGAAATGAAAAGAAAATAAGGATGTTTATGTGAGAAAAAATGGAATCTGAATCAAAAGTTGAATCAAACATATAAGCAAATGTTGTTATTTCTAATTTGCACGAACTTCATTTCAACTAAAGCTACTAATTTCAGGATCATGATCCTAAATCTAACATACGCGAGATTTTCGGCACTTGCAATCTCTTACCATATGAAATTTAGTCAGAAAAAAAAGAATGTTGTAGGAAGCTTAATTGTGGTTTTAAATTTTGTATTTGTTTTTATTGATGAATTCCACATATTAGTTATTTGATATATGAAACAAAAAAAACTATTTCATTGTCCATTGAAAAAAATTAATTGCACTTTTCAGGCTAACTAAAAAATGTGTGCGACAAAGCTAAAGCACCAAATTAAGGTAGTTCTTGTTTTTCCTTAAGTGTGTTGTAAAAACCATCGCGGCAAACGTGAGCCACAACAACCACGAATATATATTTTGAAACATTTAAAACAAAAGTTTCCGTCTTTTATTTAGCCGTTAAACAAGGTTGGATGTTCTGTGGAAGTCTAAGAAATTTTCTGGAAATAATTATTTCGTGGTACTTTGTGCAAGAATTTTACTGAAACTTAATCTATTTTGAGTAAAATATTTTAAAGGGAACTTCGGTCGCACACTGTATGTATTATTTTTGAAAAATGTAAAAAAATCATCTAAAATTTGAAGAGATGTTAAAATTAATTTTTAGAGGTATATCAAGACTAGTGTAGACTTTTTTGTACTGATCTCTTTTTGTACTGATCTCTAACTGCACATAGTTTTGTACCAAATTAATTTGCGCCCAAAAAGTTCTGAATGAAATTTCCGTCGTTCCCAAATGTCATGCTTTAACAATTGGTAGGTTTTCTGATTTTACGTTTTTACTTGGGAGATTTGCCAAAATGCAAACATTTATAAAGATCAAGTAAAAATGTCTAAATTTGGATGGACAAAAACAACATTAAATATCCAATTGTGTAAAAGGTGGGTAGGTTAATTGGTAAATTGTTGAGAAGTTATGACCTGCACATGTTTTCAACTTTTTCTGCTACTATATGGCCCTTACTATGCCTTCTCTTAGTGTTGTGCCGATAGGAGTAACTATGAATATAAAGTCAAGTAATCTGCTCAATACCGAGTTTTATTTTGCAGTCGAGTAAGTGAGCTCAGCATAGAGCTGACAGGTCAATAACCGTGATTCGCCTTTTTACTTTGTTAATTCCAGAAAACAATTTTTTTAAATTAGCCAAAATTTACTCAATTGCGAATGTTCATACAACTCCAGGTATGGAGTAAGCGAGTTCAGTATCCCAGCTTGTACGCCAGTTATAGCTTTTTTTTGCTTTGGTCATTCCAGAAAAAATATGTAAGATTTGAAAAAAATTTCGCCTTTTTGCGTTCCGCTATAGAAATATTACCTAAAATCGCCCAATTTGCCAATGTTCATGAATATTTCGCTCCGGTCATAAAGGTTTACAAAACATATTCCAATTTTAGTTCACCATTTCTCTGCCAATATTTTCTATTATCTATGGTGATTTCGTTTCAATGAACAAATTCTTGGAAATAAATGCGTTTACCATAATCTAAAGATTTCATATGTTAAGGCCGACATTGTCGATAAATTCGAGCACGTTCTATTTTAGCGGATGGTTTATGTTTGTTTAAAATTGGGTGATTTTTAATTACGTCTGGTGGTCAACCTAAAAGAAATGCAAGTGTGTTTGCTGTCGGGCGGGAAAAATCTGTGGCAGTGGGCGGGAAAAATCTGTGGCAGTGGGGGTGTTTCGTTTTCACATGTCTGTAGTTAACGAGTACTTTCCTGCGAAACATGGGTTGTGAATTCTAGTATGTTCGTACTTGTTGACTTTCCTTTACAAAAGCTGTGCTGGCAATCTGCAATCAATGAGGATATAGAAGTTGTAAGCTGATTTGTAACAATGGCTTCAAATAATTTGGGAATAGCGGAAAGCTTTGCCATACCGTGGTAGATACCTACAGATGAACTTTTCCCACTCTTATAAAGTGGTATAAGGAAAGATTCTTTCCAAGCAATTGGGAAGACGCCGCTTTTTGAAGACGGATTAAATAGATCGGTTAGAGGCTGGTAAATGTAGTTAGCACAGTTTTTGAGAAAACATGCCGGGATCATATCAGGGCCACATTTAAATGATTCCTTTAGAGTTTTCAGAAGAAATTATTAGACTATTAATTATGTTGTTTGTATTTAACTGATATGGATATTTATTTAATCGAGGAAACGTGGCAGAAGAATAATTAGATTTAAAAATTTGGAAAAGAAATTGCAACATTTTGATTGTTGTTGGATATACAGTCTTGGTATTTCATGGCAGAAGGAAAACCTCTTATATTAAGTTTAGAGTTTACGAAACCATAAAATGACTTTGGGTTACAGATAAGGGTTTTTTTAATTTTACAGATATAAGCTATGTAACATTTTTTATTCATTTCAAAATATTTCTACCGTAGGTTGGAGTACTTTAAGTAATCTTTGTTCAAACCGGATTTCTTTTATAGCTTGAATAAACGGTTATTTTTACTTTTTAAAGCTTTCAGTTCTTTAGTAAATTATGCTTGCGCTGGTTCGTCAGAGAAAGATTTACATTTAGGTACATGCTTTTCAAAGAGCCTATAAATAGTATTATTAAAATGTGAAACGTTAAGCTCAATATCGCCATAGTATTCATGCCAAGTTAATTTAGACAAATCTTTATTTAATTTCTTGAAGTTGCTTTTAGCAAAGTCAAAGTCAAAGAGACTACTAAAATCGCATGGTTTAATATCACTGATTTCTACATTAGGTATGATCTCGTAAATGATCTCAAAAGAAGGATGGTAAACGTCTTCCGGTGAAACCAAAGGATCGCATCTACTAAAACAGAATATATTTAGATGTATCATCCACGAAAGCTAAGTCCAGGAAATTTCCAAAATTAAATAAACAGTGGTTTTGATACAGACACTTCAATTCGCGTCCCAGTGCCCAAGAAGCGGTCTAATGAGAAGTGGGTTTTCTTTTCTTTTCTTTTCTTTTCTATTCTTTTCTATTCTTTTCTTTTCTTTTCTTTTCTTTTCTTTTCTTTTCTTTTCTTTTCTTTTCTTTTCTTTTCTTTTCTTTTCTTTTCTTTTCTTTTCTTTTCTTTTCTTTTCTTTTCTTTTCTTTTCTTTTCTTTTCTTTTCTTTTCTTTTCTTTTGTTTTCTTTTCTTTTCTTTTCTTTTCTTTTCTTTTCTTTTCTTTTCTTTTCTCTTCTTTTCTTTTCTTTTGTTTTCTTTTCTTTTCTTTTCTTTTGTTTTCTTTTCTTTTCTTTTCTTTTCTTTTCTTTTCTTTTCTTTTCTTTTCTTTTCTTTTCTTTTATTTTCTTTTCTTTTCTTTTCTTTTCTTTTCTTTTCTTTTCTTTTCTTTTCTTTTCTTTTCTTTTCTTTTCTTTTCTTTTCTTTTCTTTTCTTTTCTTTTCTTTTCTTTTCTTTTCTTTTCTTTTCTTTTCTTTTCTTTTCTTTTCTTTTCTTTCCTTTCCTTTTCTTTTCTTTTCTTTTCTTTCCTTTTCTGTTATCATAATTCCTTTTAATTAATTTAATTTGGTTTTATTTTATTTTATTTTATTTTATTTTACTTTGTTTTATCTTATTATAGTTTATTTTATGTTATATTAATTAATTTTTTTGCATTTCATTCTATAAGTATAAAAACAAAGTTTACACAAACAAAACAAATTTACTACTGTTTTGATTATTCTGAGCTAAAACAAATTCAGCGTAAAAATCAGTTATTTTGTTTTTGTAAACCCTGTGTATATTTGTTATAAGCGCAGTTTGGGTCTTTGGTCGTCTTTTTGCCGATTGCCAGCATTCATCGTGCTTAAGCACGATCTCGGAATAATAAAATGCAAAAAAAACGCAAGCCAAGCAAAGTATCGTAGTTCGCGCCAGCAAAACAATTGTACACACAAACTCACGTTGAAAAGCAGTCAAGCAAGATTTCTATACACGCATACTAAGCCAAGTCTCAACTCAAACTCAGATATGCATAGAATCAACATCAACAACAGGGCGCAGACAGAGACGTTTCAAGCAGCGGCAGAGGCATGCTTACAGGCAGCGGCGGTTAATTTTTCTGGACAGCCCCTAAGGAATCCAAAAATGTTTACGCATCAAAATTCAAACAGTATCGTTTCAAGGTTTTTCACTAACCAAAGTTTTCCAGAAAGTTTTTACCAGCTGTTTTTTAATGAATGTCATCATAGCGCCCAGTCGAGAGGTCAAGCGAAGGTGAAATTTTTGGTTTGCTTGTCCATAAATGCATGCTCTTCAAAATATAGGCATATATAGTATGATGCATCTTTAGTTATAGTAGATATATGTGTATGTGTATTCAATACTCAAATGTACATTAATAAATCCTAAAATGATTGAAACGAAGCAACAAAAATGAAAATATTTACTATTCAGTTGAATTCAGTGACTGAAATGTTGAAAGCGTCAGCTTGATGCACACAATTTTTATTTTTCTCGATGGCGCTATTGAATTTTCAATTAGAATTTTTTCACTTTTCTCTAAAATTCACTTTGGGGCATGTCATTTTCATTATTATTGCATGTTGCATTCGGTTATGTAACTGTTTTGTTTTACAATATATATTGTTTTATTTTAGCTGCATATATATATTTATTTTTGTTAGCCTTTCTGCATAGGTATTTTGTGGCAATTTGAAAAAGTAAGCCAAAACACCAATATAAGAAAAAGGATATGAAAAATGCTAACGAAACCATTGTCGCGGATATCCTGTTGCATGGTTTTTTATTGCTGTTGTTTCGTTATACTACATTTACATACTTTAAAATTTGTGTGTGGAGATGTTTTTTTGTATGAAATTCCCAATGGCTATTGTACAGGGTGGCTGATGAATTTTGCTACATTAAGAAACTCAAATAATTTTTTTTTCAGTGTATGGAATTCATTTTTCTTTTATTCATGTTAAAGCTCATTAAATTTTATTAAATATAGCTTAATTAGTTTTAAAAATAATGGAATTTAAATGCCCCCCCTGCTCGTCGATGCATGTGCGGCATCTTACCAAAAAGTTGTTCATTACTGCTTGGAGAGTTGAGACAGGAATAGCCGCAATTGTTTCTCGAATGGATTGCCTTAGTTCATTCAAATTTGTTGGTTTTGCTTTGAATTCTGGATAGAAAAACTCTCTCAACATGCTCAAGTAACGGTCTCCAGTAACCGTAACGGTGTGACCGTTTTCTTCGAAGAAGTAGGGCCCGACAATGCAGCGTGATGAAACTGCACACCACACTGTGACACGAAGTGGATGCAATTCCGTCTCATGGAGTATCTGTGGGTTGGAAGCACTCCATATTCGACAATTTTGTTTGTTTATGTTGCCGTTTAAATCGAAATGGGCCTCGTCAGACATGAAAAGACAGTTCAACATGTTTCCATCCTCTTTCACCATTTGAAGCATCTTCTGGCAAAATTCCAAGCGAATCGGCAAGTCTGCAGCGTTCAGTTTGTTGGCCATTTGAATTTTATATGGGAATAAGTCCAAATCTTTGTGCATAATTGACTGTAATGACTGTCTGCTTACACCCATTTGAGCAGATAAGCTTCTTGTCGAAACACGTGGATTGTTTTGTATGGCAGCAGCTACAGCAGCGATTGTTTCCTCCGTTCGAACTGAAGGGTTTCGATGGTAAGGTCTTCTGTTGACTGTCCCATGCTCGGAAAAATTGTTTACAAGTCTTATTATGGTCCATCTGCTCGGAGGATTGCCGCCAAACGTGCGCCTATACTCTCTTTGAACCGAAACTACGGACTCCAGTGCGTGATAGCGGCGGACAATCCAAATTCTTGTTTCAGTGTCCCAGTTATCCATTTTTGTTAAACGTAAAAGTCAATCTGCAAAATAAAAAAAAAATTAACCAGATTCATTAAATAGAAAAAAAGTTATTTACTTTTTTTTTGGTAGCGGCTTTCATCAGCCACCCTGTACTTTCGATATGCCACTTGTTTTTGTTGTATTGTACCTAAAATTGAATTTTGAATGGCTTCTTTATTTCCAACATTTTTTGCTAGCTAACCTATAAATACAACAACTACATGGAATCCTACTGAAATTTCTGTTTCAGAAGAACTGTTGCTACACTGCCCACTTGAAACTAGTTTTGTCAGTTGTGTACCCATTATAAGGTGGTTTTTTTAAACTTTATGAACTTTCAAATTGATTCTTATTACAACTAAATTTAGTCTGATTCGCAGCCAATGAAAGATATATATGATAACTACTCCGATATGTTTTAATAATGTTTTATTCGTTTTCAATATTTTTATCGAGAAACCCACATTAAGAGAAGCTGAGTACCAAAGTTGGGACGGTAAAAAGAAATGTAAATCAGCTTTAGGGTATAGGGATTTGCTATAATTGTGGCAATAAGGGAAAACTACCAAAGTAGTTATGGCTACTATTTTGTAAGTTTTTGTGCTAAACAAGTATATACAAGCATATTCTGTTACATTTGTATGTACATATATGGAGTTTTTACGTCCTTAGAAAGAAAATTGCTAATTGTACTATAAAACTTAAAGTAAAAAACTCACTTGACTGGCGAAGTTGTGGGGAGTTCTATCCCCCACATGACCCCGCTACGCCGATGTTGTTAATTTTAGATTTTTTTATGTGTCCATTTTTGACACTTCGAATGTGCTCTTCGGTTTTTTAGTACCAACATTGATCCTTTTCTATTTACATAAAATTTTCAATAGTTAGTAAATACTATTAAAACATAAAACAATTATAGTTTTCATAGAAATTATTACTCTTGACTTTGAGAGTATTTATAGTTAGGAATACTTGAAAATGTATAGGCTATAGTTATGAAGTCGTTAAGCGGACTATGTGTTCACTGTGGAATATTAAACTAGGTCGATGAAATATACTATCGATAATGAATACTAGGTTAGACTTGGCCCACTTGCAATCAAAATGTCAAATCGCATTCAACATGGAATTCCATAGAACTAACGATTTACCCTACAGGGTAGCTATGTAAAACTATACCTTTTGTAGCGCCATTACACGTTTTTTAAAGCTTTACTTTCCTCATTCGGTGTAACAGCTAATATTTTTTAGCATTCTATTTTATAATTTTCATTTCTGTTTTATTTTAAAACAACTTTTTAATGCATTTGCATATGTATGCATGTTTGTATTTTAATTCGATTTCACTTGTGCCGTTTTGTGCGTAACTCAATTTTAGCTTAGTACCTATTTTTAATGAAAAAATATTATAAAACTCCGAATTTTTTTATTCCTTTTTTTAACAATGTGAAACATCCACTAATACGAAGTCGAGGATTAGTCCGGTATTAGTCGCAAAGCAGCAGGCCAGTTTTGATCACTTTGTGTGACTCCAACTTTTCACTCTCGTTTGAGTACGTCCTTTGAAAAGATAAATTGTGTCCTTTCATGCCTAAACGGGGAATGTCAGGCAGATCCCTTTTGTACGCCTGAAGGTACGGTCGAATCGATTTTTTTGCAGGGATGATATTTTATTAATCGCTGATGGGTTTCGTGGGAGCGGCTTTTACTGAGAGTACGAATAATTGCTTTGTTGGAGATATTAAGCCAGCATTACAAGACAGACCCGTAATGTCAACTTCACTTTTTTATCAGTATTTACAAAAAAAAAAAACAGGTAAGGAAGTCTAAGTTCGGGGGGAACCAAACATTATATACCTAGTAGTGGTCAATCATGGCATACCAATTTACGCAGGTTTACCTTTCAGTTCGTATTATAAAGCCAACAACTGCTAACCATATATTTTCAAAATACCAATACATGCACATTTTATGTTTGATAAACTTGCGTTTAAATAGACAGACGGACAGACAGACAGTTTTCAGTATTTCAGTATACTAATTGATGGGCCCATCTCTTCTTCTTCTCATACTTACAAGCATTGCATGTTCATTAAAGGTATGAAAATCAGACTAGGTATCTAACTTCCCCATTGCAGTTGGGTTTTAACAATTTGCCCGGAAATTTTTCTTGTGTGTTATCCGATTTGCTTAATTTTTCGCAGGAGTATACTACATACTATTGAGAAGCAGCTGACCAGTTTTGATTGAAATATCTAGTTCAAACTACAAGCAATCGCCTCTGAAAATAGCAGAACTTGTATGCTGAAAAGTGGGCGGTGCACACCTGCTTCCCCAAATCCAAAAACATTTTTTTTCGGTCGAGTTTTGTTTAAAAAGTTTATTATATGTACAAGATCTTATCAAATCAAATTTTTCAGAACTATGTTAAAAAACTGGGCGTGGTTGTTGACCGATTTCGCAAATTTTGACAACAAACATTTGTCTTTATACATACAAAATTTTCAACATGGCATAAAAAGTTTTGTGGAATAATCCACTATAAAACGGGTGGGACCACGCCCATTACCAAAAATTTATATTTTTCGACCATCTTCGTTCATGGACACTTTGAATGTTCAATATAAATGATATAAAGCTTTTGTACGCAAAATTATTGTCTATTGAATATATAGATGATCCTTTTCAAAATCTTTCATATACAAGTGGGCGTGGACCTTAACCGATTTCGCCCATTTTTTTTCGCAACGTACCTCGTTATAGTATAAATACGTATGCTAAATTTCGTTTCGATATCTTGAATGGTTTTTGATTTGTGATTATTATTATTTCTAAATTTGACTTAATCAAACGTGGGCGGTGCCACTCCCATTTTCAAAAATTTCTTAAAAAATTTATTTTCCGCCTTAACGTTAATGTACACACCAAATTTAATCCTTATAAGTGTATTATGTACTAAATAATCATTTTTTTTTGTATTTTCGAAAATATTCTATATATAAGAAATGGGCGTGGCTATCATCCGATTTCGCCGATTTTAAATAGCGCTCAGAGATGAGTGCCAAAGAACCTGCATACGAAATTTCATTAAGATATCTCAAAATTTACTCAAGTTATCGTGTTCACAGACGGACGGACGGACGGACTGACATGGCTTAATCAATTTCTCTTTTCGTCCTGAACATTTTGATATAAATAAGTCAATATCTATCTCGATCCGTTTATGCCGTTACGTACTGCCGTTAGGCGACTAAAGTTAATATACCTTGTGTGCGTAGCACTACTAGGTATAAAAAAGAAGTCAATCGGTTTGATAACCAATACCACTTGCCATATGAAGCTTTAATAGTAGCCCTGAAAACAAAGTGTGGCTAATTTCTAAAGAGTGAGGCGCGACTAATCTCTTTAGTTTTCAGTTGGCTATACTTCAATATAAATAAGAATATTTTTATTTGTGTAGCATACTCATAGGGGTGTCAGTAAATTTATGTTTTTGTAGCATACTCTTAGGGGTTAAAAGTACGCGTTTGAAAAGAAAGTGGATTAGTCCTTTCGTACCCGTTCGGTTATAAATGGGTACAATTGGTTTTTCCATAGGACATGCTCAAACAAAAACAGTTCAACCCATACAAAGTGATCAGAACTGATATTAGTCGCATCCTTCTTTTCGACTCATCCCGCATGGATCCTAGACTAATCGCCCTGAAACACAGATGCGCTCAGTCAAAGTAGATTTCAAAGGTTTTAGTATTGACGTACAAACTTTAGACATGGATGGTTGACTTAATAACTCCCGCCTTGTTGCTAATTCAGGCTGAGTATATTTTGTTCGATGACACGCGACCTTATACTCTTCTACTTGCTATTATTGCAGTATTAATTTGTAGCTTTTCGTCCAAAAATTATTATGTCTGCATGCTTTTAGTGCAAAAATAACTGCCCAATCATTTATAAATGATTTATTGTACGATAGCATTTATTGATTGGTTATTTTGCTTCCTTCTTACATTACATTAAAAACAAATGTATGTACATCACTAACGTGATTTAACAATTGTTACCATTGATCAAGTTAACTTGTCAATGTGAAAGGTGATAGCTTATTCGTACTCCCGTTGTTTTCAAATACTCAACCACGCCTACGTAATGACTTGTGTCATGTCATATAGTCAGCAAGTTTCCGATTATCTGGTTGCACTTTTTCATTTGTTTAGTGTTTTATTAGTATATGTATAAGTAACAAAAAAACATGCAAACATATGTACATACAAGTTGTTTTTCATTGCTGTATTATTCTATGCTTTTTTCAACGCTTCAGATACTGCTTGTGCAATTATTTCATTTACTTTTATTTATACAAATTTGTCAGCATTATTTTTCCATATACATACGTATTACTTGTGATTGTGTGTGTATGTAAATTTTTAATACGTACAACGCTTTTTCTACATGTATTTTTTAAAGCCACACATTTTTAGCTGAAATGTCAAAAATTAAATATCCTGTGCCGCCAGACTTTTGGCGCTAAATGTGTTGCACATTTATTTATATTGAAAATATTTATATAGTGTTAAAATTAATGAAAGGCAACCAAGAATAATGGTATCAAACAAAAAAAGACAATTATAAAACGTGAAAAAGTCAGCTAGTTTTTCTGCCACTTTGTTGAAGTCATATTTCCATTGATATATTATCGCGAATTCGATTGCAAGTTTAATATTGCAAGTCATTTTTTTCGGTTGGAATAATATGTTATATTTTTCTGGTTATAATGACGAAAGTATATCATTTGAAAAGTGTTGAAATTACATGTTGAAATTTTAAAATACCCGTATATGTATTTGTACAAATATTATTATGTTTACAAAGGTACTAGTGTTATGCAATTGCTTATAAATTCACTTTCCTAATTACTAGCCCAAGTATGCTGAAGTTATTGAAGAATGATTTTGAGTGTTGGAATTCTTTTGCTATTTATGAATTAGGTGGTCTCGATTACCAGTGCTTGCAAAGCTATTTTATTTTCGTAAGACCAAAGTAAAATAAACAACCCGATTCTATGTTCTTGACAAATTGTCAATTTTAATAAATAATCAAGAAAATAATATTTGTCTCATGCCCAATAGAACCAGGGATCATCGTTTTAATAATCCCAGAGTACTTCCTTGCGAGTATGAGATAACTCCTTATTACTCCCTATACTTCTGTGTATAATCATTACTTTTTTTGGAATCACAATCGAGTAATGGGGAGTTTTGGGGAATTTTGAAAAACCTCCTAGGAGAGTAATGAGGGTAATATTTTGCATTCCTCCTAAATGACCAACGAAAGATCTTTGGAAAACCATAGCTCAAGCCTTCTATGGAAGCAAATAAAGGAATGGGCGCAATATAAGAGAATTCACCAATACCTGACATACCAGAAAAAAGGAATAAATTATAGAAAATGGCACAAATAATATTCTTTAAAAAAAATTTGAATCCACAAACGGATCTGAATCAAAAAGTAGGAAGATCACACTATTTTTTTTAAAAACGCCCTATCTCAGCTAAAAATTTATTTAATACGACGTTTTTGAAACTCATTCTGAGATAGGGCTTTCTTATACCAAGGTTTGAAATAGGACGTTATTGAAAAAAAATTTGTGTTCGGGCGTTCTTCAAAGAAATTCTGGTATAGGGCGTTTTTGAAAAACATTTTGAAATAAGGTGATCTTCCATTTAGACGGCGTTACTTTCTATGACTGAAACTTTATTCTTTTGTTGGACATTTTTTTTTCTTTTGTTGGCAGAGAAATTCTGCTCACTCAAAAAGTTGTTAGCTTGGAATAGAAGGTGGAGGAATAGAAGGCAGCTATATTTTATTAATAACTTAAGGAGGTCTACCCTATTGTTCCAAGATTAGTAAACTAGGAACACAGAGTGTAGAAATCTTTGCTATCGATCAGAAAGGATATTAAGGGAAGTGCTCTGTCTTTCATAGCTTGAGGAAAGCTCTCCTTTTCCTCCACAAAGAGAAGCATAAGAGCAGAAAACGAAAAAATTATCTTCTATTGTTCCAAAAGCATGTCAAAGGCACTCTCTTATTCATCGCTTCAAGCTCTACATGGACGTTTTTTGTATTTTCGGCCCAAACTGTTTTTGTTAATAATTTATTTTTCAATATTTAATTAATTTTATTTTTCAATATTTTTTTCTTAACTATTAATCAATATTGAAAATTGTCAAGAACTCATAATCCGGGGGTTGAAGTTACGGTGAGGGTGAATTTAACGATTTTGGTAGGCTACCATAATTTCAAAATAACGATGAGATTTACGGTTAACTGGGAACCAGAATTAACACACGCCCCAATATCGGCGATTGACAACTAAAGACCTCACTATACGAAGAATAGAAACAACACTCTATAAGTCACTTTCACTATTAAAAATGTGTAGCCTAAGTTTTGAGCTTCTTGGAGTACTCTCTCTATGGCGCGATATACAACAGGTATATCATCATAAACCTCCTAAGAGATTTTTGCGCCAAGCTTCTCTTCCAATTTGTGGTGTGCCGATTTGAATTTTCCCTACAAATTGGTGGGACCTACAGTTTTTTGCCGACTCCGAACGGCATCTACAAAGGAGACGAATTTTTGCTGAGAAGCCTGTCGTGGCATAAATACACTCGGAGAGTTTGCCAAACCACTGCCGAGGGGCGACCCCGTTTTGAAAAACTTTTTTCAAATCACTTTTGATGTTACCTGTACCAGGGCTCGAACCATGGACCTTCGGTGTGGTAGGCCGGCAACACTACCTTCACACCACGGCGGCCGCGTACGCCGTACATTAATAAACGTACATTAATAAAAAATTGATTTATTTTTTTAAGAATGATCATGAAGAAAATTGTTTGAGTTTTAAAGGAGAGTTCGATTCGCGTTATATGAAAAACTGAAAGTACTTAGCACTTTTAATGAAAAAAAGTCGAAACGTCCATTTTTAGAATATTTGTTTGTCAGTCTGTTTGTTCTCTCATCACTTAAGCACCGCTCTGTAGAATTAAATGCAATATTCACCGATATATTGCTAGATGTCGAGCTTTACATTCAGGATATTTTTTACTACAAGGAAATATATTGCTCGCGCTGTACACACAGTGGTGTATTTGTAAGTCGACGCCTGTACATATTAACTCGTTCAAAATTGTTGTGATCAGTTTAACTTAGAGCAACAGAAGTTAAAGGCAGGAGGATTTTAATTTCGGCTTGTCTGTTTGTCTGTATATATGTTTGTGAGTATATCACTAGAGAACTACAACATGGAATTGAATGGTTCGTTCTCTAATGTATTGCTAAAGGTCTCTTCTCATTTAAAGATAACACTTTTTCGTTTTTGCTGTATGTATTATTTTATAAGTGCTTGGTTGCTTAATATGTGCTCAAATTAATACAAGTTAACGATTTTTAATTAACAAATTTTATAATAATGGCTAACAGCACAGTCAAGCCAAAGGTCCTTACTCAATGACACTGCACCCTAAACAAACAGAAAGTTCGTTAACTAAGACCTTTCGCTTTTGAATTTACAATTATCAATTCTGCGCAAAAAGTAGCTATGACAGCGATATTATTCAATGAAATAAAAAGTGTGGTTATTTAATATATTTCATCATATTCAAGAATGCAAAGCACGTTAAAGTTTATCACTCGTACTGTTTTGAAATTTAAAAAATCCTAAAAAAAATTTAAGTGGAAAAAGATTCATGCAGAGCACAATCTACGAGTATACTAATAAAACGAGATCAGGTGGTTATGGGATTTGCTTGGTTGTGGTGTAAGTAAACTCGTTGTTGGTTGTTTCTACCTTTTTTATGACATTTGTTGTGTGTGTGCACTGGCCATGGAAGCCATTATTTGTATGTACAGATTTGGCCAAAAGTATTAGGCACCCCACTAAAATACAAGTAGTCTTAAACTTGGATATTAAAGATACAGCTTCTTTTTGTAAATGTGTCACATGGGTGTTTAACTTTTGATTAAACGAATAAATTGTGTAATATTGAAAGTCATAGCAAACTGGGTATGCTAAATCTAAATTTTGTCATTTTTAAGAAATTCATAAAATACTTTCGCATTTAAAACTAGAAAGCCAAGCTGTGAATAACCTTTAGTGCAAAGTTATCAATCGTATAAAAACAGTTTATATTTATTGAAATACCTAAAAGAAGTGAACTTAATTACGATGAAAGAGTGCAAAATCAAGTTCTAAGTGAAGAAGGTAAGTCTCCGGTTGAGATTGCCAATTTGGTGGGATGTTCGCGGTGCTCGGTCCAATGTGATGTCAGGCGATTTGTGGAGACAAAATCCCACAATAATAAATCAAAAAGTGGAAGAAAGCGGCCAACTAGTAAACGAGAAGACCGAAAACTCATACGCGAGTCTCTCAAGTATCGCAAAAAATCCTCCTTTACCCTTGCAGCTGCCCTTTCGGATAAGTTTAGTAAGCCGATTATTGCTCGCACAGCTAGAAGAAGACTTCTGACAAAAAGAAAAAAATGTTTGGAATGCGCTCGCCAACACCAACATTTCACGGAAAAAGATTGGTCGAATGTTCTACGGTCTGATGAATCAAACTTCGAGGTTAGCTTAGTTCACATCGCCTTAAAGTATCAACACCCATAGCTTCTTACTCTAGAGCAATTTCGAGGACATAATACAAATCTTCTAAACCTTTACTTTTTCTTTTCTATATGTATTTGGAACACCTGGTTTGACGTTCGTGAGCCGACGGGTTGGGGAAGAATATCATCCACTCTATAGAATATATATCACTCTTAAGCGAGGAGGAGGTAGCATTGCGGCTGCATGGCTGCGGATGCTGTTGGCGAAATATTCGTTTGCGAGGGTCGCATGGACCTTTCTTTTGCCATCGTTAACGCGCATTTTCGGCGACACTAACTTAGAAGGGGCTCAATTTCAGCAAGACAATGCTCCTTGTCACAAATCAACGACTACGATGCGTTTGTTTAGATACAACAACATTGTTTTGTTAGATTAGCCTGCAGAGTCCCCAGATCTTAATCCCATTGAGCACATGTGGGATATATTAAAACGAAAGATTAAGGAACACAGTATAACATCAAAAAGTGCCCTAAAGAATGCCATTATTAAAACGAAGGATGGATCTACCAAATATTAATGCTATTATCAAATATTTCTTGTATTTGCACTGTTTTACAAATAAAATACCATTACTTCACTTGTTAAAACGAAAAATTCAGAAATTAATAGGGTGCCTAATACTTTTGGCCAAGGCTGTATTTGCTGTTGCGCTCTCACGAGGTTTGGTATGGCATGCAAAGCATTCAAATTACCGTTGTTTGTTGCGAAGCTAAGCGGAAGTTAAATACATTTAAGTACTTTTTGTTTATTTAATTTTTACACATATCTGGCAACGGTGGAGGGGTTTTTCTATATATCGTATGTTTTGCACTATATAAATATTTATCTAAATAATAAATCTTTAGTAAGGGGCTATGCTTGTTTATAGTTTTTTATGTTTCTATTATATTATATTTTTAACTAAAAGTTCTGTTAATTAAATTTGAACTGAGTTATGTGCTAAATATTACATAGATACATACCCTGTTTGAATAATATCCAACTTTGGAGAGATGGCCTTTTTGTGAATTCGGAACCACTACTATTTGATCCCAAATGCCTTTAAATTGTTTACAGTGCCGAACTAGTGGAATATTCAGCAGTGCAGAACTAGTTCATTAATTGGTACTACAAAGGTGTTTCTCAACCTAAATCTTTTATAGTGATTGCATAACGATTTCACTCCTGGCGTCAAAAGTTCCAAAAATAAAAAAATTCAGGCAATCTTACAGCCTTACTATGTATAACAAAATTCAAATCAATGACAATTGTTATATTTGTTACAATGGTTATGGTCAGGTATGTTTGGAAAAAATCAACAGCTCTTTTCATATCAATTGTTATTAATTTTGTTATGATCTATAGAGTAGTTAAAAATGCTAAAATAAATATTTTCAAAAAGTAGGCACGATTTTGTGAGCATTATGGAGATGAGCTCTATGCCTTTGATATATAAGCCTCTATTATAAGCTGGATAGCTTAGGTTCTGTAGTAGAAACATCAGTGAAAGTGGCTAGGGGTAGTGGTGTGGTGGTGGACCTATGGTGCAAGGTTTTATTTATGAAGCAAACGACACTAAGGAGTCGAGAGATGGAACATCGGAAACAGCAGATACACCCGCAATTTGCTAACGGCTTAAATGAAAAGGGGCTACTTCCGTTCCAGACTGTCTTTCATACAAACATTAAAGCTATCTTCCTTTCGCAACAAGCACGTAGAGTAGGTGCGAAGATCTTTGCAATACTCATCGTAATATCTATATCCTCGTATTCCATCTAGGGCCAATATGGTTCTTCATGGTGCAGGGAATTATCAGTTGCAGTGTGCTGCAGAACTTGGTAGCGAGCTCTGTAATGGGTGGACGCCTTTTCAGTCCTATATAGTGTGTCTGTGGCCCTCCTACAATTAAGTACAGTGAATCCTCATAATTGGTGCAATAACTCAGCTTCTGCGGAAGATTTGTTGTGCGATTGTGCTGTGTTTATATAAAAAAACTAGAAATGTATTATTATATAGAAAAAAAATATTCTTTTGATATTTTTAACTTGGGAGCTTTTGAACTTTTATATGGTGAACTAAAAAAGCTTTTCCATTTTCATTGTTGGCTGTGCATATCTATAACAATTTCCAGTAATGGAGTTAATGTAGGGGCCTAGGGGTCATAAGGTACCACTAGCATCCGGTCTCTGCCTTGACGTAAGCAGTGGAGTAATATAGAGAGCATTGAGGAAGCTAACTGGATGGGCCAAAACTGCTTTGCTCAGCATGAGCAAACAAAGACAGAGGCAGTGATCTTCACCACTAAGACAAAACTCACAGCAAAACCTTTCTCTTGATGGTTCTTCTAACAGCCTTTAACCACCGGAAGCCGTATATGGAACAGAACGGCAACAGGGCAGGGGCTAAGTTCAGCTGTAAAATAATGCCAGGTGAAAAATGTGCATTGAATTGGCTAATTTATGGTCTGTGGTATCCTGATGCCCAAAATTTAAACTTCCCTTACCTCCAAAATAAAAAAAGAACTTGCCACCAGAAGTCTGAGATGCTTTGTGTGTAGTCCTGGACATCGATAAAGTGAGGTGTGAAATTACTCGTTTTCCTAATTACTGAGTTCCCCGCAGGGTGTTTATTATCATTCCAACTTTCAAACGTGAACGTCTATACTAATAGATGCAATTTTATTAAACAGAAACCTCTGCATAAGTATGTACGTACTAGTGATACACATTTTTTTAATTTTTATAATCCCGCGATTGTATGCTTGTAAAATCCCGAGATTATTCCCAAGGTTAAAAAAAAAATTTAGAAATCGTTTGAGAAATTATGTAACATTAACATTTTGGTTTAAACGAAAGTTATTTCATAAAAAGAAAGCGAAATCAAACAGGTTACAAAATGTTTATTACAAATTTTTTAAGCAAAATATTCCGAACTATCAATGGATGATTTTTATGCAATCTTCTAATAGATCATTAAAAAAAAAATTGTCTCTGCAATTTTTTGAATCCTTTGTTACAGAAGATGTCACGTTTAAATAATGAAATCTAATATGGAAAAACTTCTACGGTGAGTTCTGATCCCGAAAATCCTAGAATGGTAAAAAAATCCAAATAATTTTGCAACCTAAATAAGCGGCCGCCGTGGTGTGAAGGTAGTGTTGCCGGCCTACCACACCGAAGGTCCATGGTTCGAGCCCTGGTACAGGTAACATCAAAAGTGATTTGAAAAAAAGTTTTTCAAAACGGGGTCGCCCCTCGGCAGTGGTTTGGCAAACTCTCCGAGTGTATTTCTGCCATGACAGGCTTCTCAGCAAAAATTCGTCTCCTTTGTAGATGCCGTTCGGAGTCGGCAAAAAACTGTAGGTCCCACCAATTTGTAGGGAAAATTCAAATCGGCACACCACAAATTGGAAGAGAAGCTTGGCGCAAAAATCTCTTAGGAGGTTTATGATGATATACCTGTTGTATATCGCGCCATAGAGATAGAGAGAAATAAGCGGTAGGTACTGGTCACATATTTCATGACCTCGCAAATATTGCTTTAATTAATTTTTATGTCTTATTTATAGCTTTTTACCGAACCCTTTTTAATACAAAAAATAAATTTTTATGTGGAAATTATGGAAAATTTACTAATGTGCTAAAAATATAAAAAGCTTCGTGTACCACATAAATTAGTTGATAAAACAATTTTTATTCCATTCTTTACTTACTGTATTTTTAAAATAGTGCTGGCGAGTTATTGATTGACTGTCGATATTATCGCTTCTGTGCAATTATTGTGACTGGAGACAAAGCAACAAAATTTCAACAGTTGTTGGTTGACTAAAATAATATAAACTGCATGTTCTGAAGCTAATTTCGAAAATTTTTCAAGCGCCGAGAACCATTTTCTTGGTAGCTTTGGAAAGCGATTTTTCGTATCTGCAATCTTTTATAACTTAATCTTAGGTCACTTAATCTTAGGGTAACGATAATCGCCTTACTCATTACTTAAGATACAAAATATCGATACCTTTTTCAGGGGAAATCATTGAACTGTCGATACCAAATTATTAAGCACATATATGTAGGTACATCTTCTTCTTTTTTAAAATGTTCGTCTAACCGTCTGGGCGATTTTGACCGTCAAACATAGGTCGCCAGTCGTTTCTCGTTGCGCCAACTGGCGCCAATTGGAAACACCGCGGGATCGCAAATCGGTCTCCACTTGGTCCTTCCATCGGAGTGGTGGTCTCCCTCTTCCTCTGCTTCCACTGGCGGGTGCCGATAAGAATACCTTCTGGGCTGGAGCATCTTCGCTCATTCGCACTACGTGGCCTAGCGAGCGAAGCCGTTGTGTTTTAATTCGCTGAACTATGTCGGCGTCTGCGTAAAGTTCATACAGCTAATCATTAAATCTTCTTCGGTACTCGCCTTCGCCAACGCGTAGAGGTCCACAAATCTTTCGAAGGACCTTTCTCTCGAATACTCCCAGAGCCGCCTCATCAGATGTTGTTAGTGTCCACGCTTCTGCACCATATAGCAGGACGGGTGCGATGAGTGACTTGTAGAGTGTTATTTTCGTTCGTCGAGAGAGGACTTTACTTTTCAATTGCCTACTCAGTCCGAAGTAGCATCTATTTGCAAGAGTAATTCTTCGTCGGATTTCTAGGCTAACATTATTGTTGGTGTTAATGCTGGTACCCAGGTAAACGAAGTCTTTTACTATTTCGAAATTATTGCTGCCAACAGTGGTGTGGTTGCCAAGGCGCGAATGCGCTGACTCTTTGCATGATGACAGAAGGTACTTCGTTTTGCCCTAGTTCACCACCAATCCTATTTTCTCCGCTTCTTTTTCTAATTTGGAGTAAGCAGAAGTTACGGCGCGGTTGTTAAGGCCAATGATATCAATATCGTCAGCATATGCCAACAGTTGCACGCTTTTATAAAAAATTGTTCCAGCGCGGTTAAGTTCTGCAGCTTGTATTATTTTCTCCAGCATTAAATTAAAGAAATCGCACGATAGGGGTAACCCTGTCTGAAACCTCGTTTACTTTCGAACGGCTCGGAGAGGTACTTCCCAATTCTGACCGAGCTGGCGGTGTTGCTCAAGGTCATTTTGCATAGCCGTATAAGTTTTGCGGGAAACCAAATTTAGACATAGCGGCATATAGGCAGCTCCTTTCCGTGCTATAGAAAGCGGCTTTAAAATCAACAAAGGGATGATGTGTGTCGATTCTTTTTTCACGGGTTTTTTCCAAGATTTGGCGTATTGTAAAAATCTGGTCGATGGTAGATTTACCAGGTCTGAAGTCACACTGATAAGGTCCAATCAGTCTCTTCACATCCGGCTTCAGTCTTTCGCACAATACGCTTGATAGGACCTTATATGCGACATTCAAAGGCTGATCCGGCGATAGTTGGCGCAGTTTGCAGGATCGCCCTTCTTGTGGATTGGGCAGAGAAGACTTAGATTCCAATCTTCACGCATGCATTCATCCAACCATATTCTGCATAGAAGCTGATGCATGCACCTTACCAGCTCCCCGCCTCCGTGTTTGAATAGCTCAGCAGGCAAACCATTAGCGCCAGTAGGTATATACATATTTCTCATGAATAGCGCTTCGACTTTATACGCCACAATACATATAAAGAAATTTAATAAATCCTCCAACACAGTTGCAATGGATCAACTTTATTGTTATTGTTTTGGTGCTATTCAATTTCTGTCAACTTAGGATCAGTGCCTACTACGTACTTTCGTTACAGCGAGGCAATTGGCCTGCTCAAATTGGATTTCAATTTATTTATTGGGCTTAATGCTTTCTCCCGGTGATTTGATTTAGCCAAAGTTATTGCAGAAATATTTACTGGGAATGTGAAAGTGAAATGTGATTTTTTTTATGAAAATTAAAAAATATTATTTTTTAGAACTTTCGTGTATATATTAAAGCGCCCCAAATGGTAAATCAAAATATTTTTCAAGCAGATTACAATTTTAACCCGAGCATACAAACAATTGAAGATTTGCTTGGAGAAATCCCATTATTTCCCAAAAATTTCTGAAAATAGTCAAAATTCCAATTTATATTTCGCACTTCCTGCCACACATTTATTAAAAAAAATTCAGTTTCGAAATACCATCACCATTAGGGTGGGTCGATTTGTATGGACGAAAGTTAACCAATATCGCGCCATCGATTTTTCGATAGGTTTTGGGCTCAGGAAACGGCGACAGGGTCAATTTTTTTAAAGGGGGTTTTCAGCATACATGTAAAAATGTTTTCGATGAAAACGAATTTGTATCATATTTCCTGCCCCACTTAAAATTATGCGCTAAAATTGTATTTTCGGGTTGTTTTGGTCGAAAAATCGACTTTCCAAAACCCGAAAATAAAATTTTTTTTCAAAAAACCGTTATCGCCAAAGTTTTTAGCGCATAATTTTAAGTATGACAGGAAATATGAGACAAATTCATTTTCATCGAAAACATTTTTGCATGCATGCTGAATGAACCCTTAAAAAAAATGGCGAAAGGGTAAATTTTTTGACCAAAACACTCCCCAAAACCCAAAAAAAATTTGTTTTTTTTTCAAAAAACTGTTATCGCTAACGTTTTAAGGGGACATTTTTGCGTCGGACAGGGTATACATGAAAATTTTGAAATCAAATGAAATTTCTTTTGGTAGGTCATGAAAAAAAACCTTAAAAATCAAAGTCGAAAAAAGTCAAAAAAATTAAATTTCGCAGGCTCGAAAATTATTTCTTTGGGTATGCGTAGTGGAATTTTTTTTTCCTGAGCCCAAAACCTATCGAAAAATCGATGGCGCGATATCAGTTAATAAATCGACCCAGTCTAATCATCATACCATCACGCCACTTATCCTTTTTTAGTAAAAACTAATGTTAAGTGAAAACACCCCTCAAGTCATATTAGAAGTTTTTGGTTTTTTTTCCATTTCATTCTAGGCCTCAATTTTTGTGTCGATGGAATAAACTTGCGGGTTGGAGCTTTTTCGTCCATTTGCTTTAAAAGATACAACAAGCAGATCATTTGAGCTTTAATTGTATTAAGGACATCAATCTTCAGGAGAACTTTAATTTCGAGTACTCCAAGGCACATCTCATCACCTTCCGACATGATGCACAAAAATACCTAACTAGATTTCCTAACTTGGCACGGTTAACTCTAAGTACCTTGTCGAAGAAGCAGGTGGTTCTTACCAATGCAAATCCGGCTAATAGGATCTGCGTAATGCATTTGTGTCAGGCAAGGAGCAAACATAAATTTAGTAAGTCTAGTTTTAAAATGTATTTGTTTTTGGATTCTTATTCACATATGAACATCAAAGTAGAACCAGTTTTTATAAGAGCTTATTATATCATTCGAGTATACATTATCGCTTTATAACATCTTTGTATTAACTTGCATATTTGTTTTAAGTGCTATAAGCAATTCCGGAAATTCAACTAAATTTGCTGTAAAGATTATCTCCCACAATCTATCTAACATAAGATTTGTCATTTGTCAAGCTAGAGCTTCCACCTAGGGTTTTGAATAACTTTTGTTTCGATATTGGCCATTTTTTCGAGAACTAATTCAACTTATTAATTAAAAAACCCGATTTTAAGTAAAACTTTATACAGGGTGGCGCAAAAGTAATCCTCCTATCAGAAAATGCTATAAATTTTGCGATTGGCCCCTAAAGTCAGTTCTGTTTTGACATTTGTGTAGTAAACACATGCGAAATACACGTTAATAAACAATGTTACGCTACACTGCTCCAGAACGCGGAATATTGCTGACTATTTATTTGACCAATAATCGGTCGGGGCCAAACGGTTACTGTGAATGGTGAGCGCTACAGAGCAATGATCAACGAGTTCTTTTTGCCGCAACTTGATGAATTGGGATTGGAAAACATGTGGTTCCAACAAGACGGTGCAACAGCACACACTGCACGTGCCACAACCGATATGCTGAACATCGGAAGCTTACTTTTGCGCCACCTTGTATAAATACGACCAGCAGGTCCTCACTGTTTAGTATCTACAACCAACTAGATAATATGGCAACCTTGAAAAATGGCGAGCAAAGCTTGGAGACAAATTAAGGGTTCCTCTGAAATAATAGCCTTTGGCCGGGTAAAACCACCCGTTTTATTCCGGTACGGTAGAACCAGCTGTTGTGAGAATGTTTGAGTAAAGCGCTGTGACTCAGGTACTTGGTTTCTAAAACTGGTTACGGCATTGTGTTCTGAATTATTAGAAAACCGGTGCTAGGAAAATGCTCAAAGCTTTTATGTGGTTCGGAACCATCGAAAAATTTAGTTGGAACGCAGTAGCTCACAAGTATTTATGAATATAGTGGTTCAGACTTTTCGGAATAGGAAGTAAAATTGTGCTAGAATCACTTGGTAGAACTTTCTCTAGTTCGGAACTACAGAAAAAGTGAAGGAGTGGGGACATTGTAGCTGTTTATAACATCAGTAAATTAAATTCGTTAGTTGATTGCGATAAAACGAGATTAGTGGTGGTTCCGAAAGCACTAGCAGGACATTAGCTCTAGACTATAAACTTGCCCTACTAGGTACGCAGTGGAATTGATATGAGTGTATGTATCATTAAAATTGTTATATATACATACGAACAGCATTCGAGTAAGTTGTTAGTGAACATTTTAATTACCTAATTCATAAATATTAACCATCAATCAATTAATTTTAGTACGAGTAACCAATGGTCGTGCTTACATATCCGTTATTAAATTGATAATTTGGGGTTAATTTTTAGTGTAAGCCCTGTGTACATTGTTGGCCAAGACCACATGGTTACCACAAATTGTAATTACATGCTATTTATTACGAGTTAATGCATTTTTCGCACCGCAAACACATACACATGTACAATTATTGATCTATATTCAATTACCATGCCACATACACACAACTTTTTTGCATTGTTATTGTTCTAGTCGAGCGGAAATGCATGAAAGTGCCAGCAAGACTCCACCTCGAAGATATGTATGTATTTAATTATGTGTGCAAGTCGAATAACTTGCATTGTGTGGTGTAATTTTATTGAATGAGTTTTTAATTATAATATTGAAAATTTGTTATCGGAGTATTTAACGTAATTAAGCCATTGTATTGACAAGCTCCGCATGCACATATTCATGTGGGCAAGGATATCATCCGCATGCACATATTCACGTGGGCTATGGCCTTTAAAACCCGCTTCTTACACTGTGCGATATGAAAAAAAAGACCTGAGTAGTAAACAAATCTGACGTTATATCGGAAAACTCTCAAACGACCAACTTGATATGAAAGCCAAATTCATTTAATACGCTAGCGTAACATTGGATACGTCTTTATTTCGAATCTCTTTCGATAACTTAAAACCTACTGTAGTGGTGCCACTATTTCTAAATCTAAAATGAATTTTTAATTATCTTTTATTTAATTTAGTTTAATTTTTTTTGCATTTTATTTAATTTATTTTATCTTATTTTATTTTATTTTATTTTATTTTATTTTATTTTATTTTATTTTATCTTTTTTTATTTCATTTTATTTAATTTATTTTATTTTATTTAATTTTATCTTATTTCCTTTATTTTATTTTATTTTATTTTATTTTATTTTATTTTATTTTATTTTATTTTATTTTATTTTATTTTATTTTATTTTGGTTTATTTTATTTTATTTTATTTTATTTTATTTTATTTTATTTTATTTTATTTTATTTTATTTTATTTTATTTTATTTTATTTTATCTTATTCTAATTTTTCTTACTTCAGTTTATTTTATTTTATTTTAATTTATTTTATTTTATTTTATTTTATTTTATTTTATTTTACTTTATTTTATTTTATTTATTTTATTTTATTTTTTTTTATTTTATGTTATTTTGTTTTATTTTATTTTATTTTAATTTATGTCATTTTATTTATTTTATTTTATTTTATTTTACTTTAATTAATTTATTTTATTGTATTTTATTTTATTTTTTTTATTTTAATTTATTTTATTTTATTTTATTTTAGTATTTCTTTGCTGGCTTGAGGTCCGTGTTCAATAATTATAAAAATTAAAAACACATTTTGATTTTTTTGTTAAAATCGATATATTTCGACTGCTTAACGGCAATCATCTTCAGAATTGTAGCAACTAACAAAAATGTGTTTTTAATTTTTATAATTATTGAACACGGACCTCAAGCCAGCAAAGAAATACAAATTTAAGGAAAAAGGTCGCAAAAAATTTCATAATTATTTTATTTTATTTTATTTTATTTTATTTTATTTTATTTTATTTTATTTTATTTTATTTTATTAGTTTTGAGTTGCGGCCGCCGTGGTGTGAAGGTAGTGTTGCTGGCCTACCACACCGAAGGTCCATGGTTCGAGCCCTGGTACAGGTAACATCAAAAGTGATTTGAAAAAAAAAAGTTTTTCAAAACGGGGTCGCCCCTCGGCAGTGGTTTGGCAAACTCTCCCAGTGTATTTCTGCCATGACAGGCTTCTCAGCAAAAATTCGTCTCCTTTGTAGATGCCGTTCGGAGTCGGCAAAAAACTGTAGGTCCCACCAATTTGTAGGGAAAATTCAAATCGGCACACCACAAATTGGAAGAGAAGCTTGGCGCAAAAATATCTTAGGAGGTTTATGATGATATACCTGTTGTATATCGCGCCATAGAGAGAGAGTTTTGAGTTGCCTACATTTAACAAATTGTACTCTCTTCCCTTCCCCACTTGGCACTTCTTGGTAATTTATTCTTATTTTTCTCTCTACTTTTTCTTTTCCCCCACCTCCAAATCATGTTAGTTTTTTTGCCCTATTCATATTTGCTGACATCTCCTCTAACTCATAAATTTTCTATTCTTACTCACCTTTTTCTCTGGGGGTAGTGATATGTACATAGTTTTGAAAATATAGCGAACAAACTTTTATTTGATCCTGGTGGCGTTTTCTGTTTCCAAGGTTTCTTTTTAAATAGATCAATTATATATATATAAAACCTTAGTAATTGAACCAAATAAATTCCTTGCTATGCCGAATTGCTTTAAACTTTAAACAGCCTGGGGGCTCTTCCAAAAACTATAAAAACAATAACTTCTAGCTGATTACATTTATTAAATTGTACTCTCTTCCCTACCCACTTGGCGGTTTCTCATAATTTATTCCTAAATGTTATTTTTCTATCTACTTTTGCTTTTCCCCCACCCCCATACCCCAGTAGGCTATTTTACCCTATTCATTTTCCTCTAACACCTTCTCTAGTTCTCAAATATTCTATTCCTACTTCCCTTCTACCCTCTTTTCCTCTGAGGGTACTGATATGTACATAGTTTTGAAGATATGGCGATTATTTGATCTTATAAAGCCTAAGTTTCCAAGGTTTTTTTTGATATATATAACACATATCTATATAAAATATCTTTAACTTGAACCAAATAAATTCCTAGCTATACCAAATTATAGCTTTATATAACCTGTGGGCTTTTCCAAAAACTATATACAGCTTGTGTCATGCCCAACGAACTCCTGAACCTACCATGAGAGTTTCAGAGACACCGAAATAAACACAAAATATGTGGTAGTGGTACCTCCCGCTTTATAAAAATGATGTAAATCTTGACCAAGTGACACATATATCCAAATATTATTGATTTATAGCAAATACATTCAGATTTATGACGAATTGAAATTTTATATGGCCGGGGGGCGTGGTATCGCCCACTTTTCCAAGTCAGTATATATAGCCTGTACTATAACCAATGAACCCAGGAATATACTGTGAAAATTGCATGGAGATCAGTTGCGTTCTTTAGATGCCTATGAAGGACACATTAACACACATTAACCTGAATTTATAAGTTAGTCTATTACATACTTATACTCGTATGTTGGCAGACTTTCAGTCAGCACTTTATGAAAAAGTTTTAACGGAAAGCAAATAGGAGTCAATCGAACAAGTAACACAAGACTAAGAAAGAGCAATAAAAATGTATTTAGCACCGTGAAACAAACTTTTCAATTCTTGATTGACTAGTTCTTAGTATTACGTAGATACATACATATCTACCCGATCATTGATGGTGGGACAGATCTACCGCGAGGTTGTTTGTCTAGTTGACGAAGTTTAATATGCATTTATTCATGGTTTCTTATGCATATTAGGATGGGCAAACTTTTTGGCAACAGCGACAGTTTGCGTGTCAATTCTGTTTCCATGGATATCACACTCAAATTATGCTAAGTGTAATTTAGTGCTAGGAATAAAAAAATTAAAAATTTTTTTCAAAATATTATGTCTCTATAGCGGTTCACATTTTTGACAAAATCTCTGACATTAGTTTACAAATCCAGATTGATGATAACTAGTTTCGTCTATGTATTCTGTTGCAATAGAGCCTTGATTTCTTGAGCAGTTAATGTCTGTTTTTGATACAGCATTGAAGATATCTACGACTAAGTGGAAGATCACTTAATTTCAAAATATTTTTGAAAAAGGCTCCATATTATAAATAGTTACAAAAGCGCCCTATTTCAGGATTTAGTTATATAACTCAGCATTTGATTCAAAAAATGTTCTATGTACAGGGTGGCTAATGAAAGCCGCTACCAAAAAAAAATTAAATAACTTTTTTTTTATTTAATGAATCTGGTTAATTTTTTTTTTATTTTGCAGATTGACTTTTACATTTAACAAAACTGGATAACTGGGACACTGAAACAAGAATTTGGATTGTCCGCCGCTATCACGCACTGGAGTCCGTAGTTTCGGTTCAAAGAGAGTATAGGCGCACGTTTGGCGGCAATCCTCCGAGCAGATGGACCATAATAAGACTTGTAAACAATTTTGCCGAGCATGGGACAGTCAACAGAAGACCTTACCATCGAAACCCTTCAGTTCGAACGGAGGAAACAATCGCTGCTGTAGCTGCTGCCATACAAAACAATCCACGTGTTTCGACAAGAAGCTTATCTGCTCAAATGGGTGTAAGCAGACAGTCATTACAGTCAATTATGCACAAAGATTTGGACTTATTCCCATATAAAATTCAAATGGCCAACAAACTGAACGCTGCAGACTTGCCGATTCGCTTGGAATTTTGCCAGAAGATGCTTCAAATGGTGGAAGAGGATGGAAACATGTTGAACTGTCTTTTCATGTCTGGCGAGGCCCATTTCGATTTAAACGGCAACATAAGCAAACAAAATTGTCGAATATGGAGTGCTTCCAACCCACAGATACTCCATGAGACGGAATTGCATCCACTTCCTGTCACAGTGTGGTGTGTAGTTTCATCACGCTGCATTGTCGGGCCCTACTTCTTCGAAGAAAACGGTCACACCGTTACGGTTACTGGAGACCGTTACTTGAGCATGTTGAGAGAGTTTTTCTACCCAGAATTACGCCGAATGAGAATTCCTTTCAACTCTGTGTGGTTTCAGCAAGATGGTGCAGCTCCTCATATAGCCCAACCTGTTATGACAGAATTGCGACGAAAATTTCCCAATAAGCTGATATCCAGAAACTCCACATTCCGTTGGCCACCCAGGTCGCCTGACCTTACTGCACCTGACTTTTTCTTGTGGGGTTATTGCAAACAATAAGTCTTCAAAGCAAAACCAACAAATTTGAATGAACTAAGGTAATCCATTCGAGAAACAATTGCGGCTATTCCTGTCTCAACTCTCCAAGCAGTAATGAACAACTTTTTGGTAAGATGCCGCACATGCATCGACGAGCAGCGGGGCATTTAAATTCCATTATTTTTAAAACTAATTAAGGTATATTTAATAAAATTTAATGAGCTTTAACATGAATAAAAGAAAAATGAATTCCATACACTGAAAAAAAAAATTATATGAGTTTCTTAATGTAGCAAAATTCATCAGCCACCCTGTATTAAATTTTAGCTAAGTTAGGTCGTTTTGGAAAAACCATCTGAGATATGACCTACTTGAGTAAAATTTTGAAGTAACGCATTATTCTGAGATAGGGCGAATTTTTTTAAATATTTTTTGTGTACGGTTATCTACCACTTAGCCGTCAATATGTTCAAAGCTTTTTAATGTGCTGGAAAAAGAAATAACCGGTATCATTCTTTAAAACGCAGGGTCTTTGTGCAAAAACTGCCGGATTGTTAGTTTGGTAATTATAAAATCCAGTTAAACATACTCACGCACTGTCGTAAAGTTGAAGGTTTCCTCTTTCACAGTTTTCAGGCTAGAGTGAATATATGTCGAAAAAAATTTTTCTCTACGCCTCTTACCCACCTTAATACATACATATGTACCCATATATGTATGAGTATTGAATTTGAACTTTCCGACAAACCTGCATCCAATCATAGCACAACATGATTGTCTTAACAACACCTCATTTCTTAAGTGAATACAATGAGCACAACTCCGAACTATAGGCTTAAATGTAGAAACTGTCACTTAAAATTGTAATTCTAACATAATGGTAATCACTTTTTAAATTTTATTTAAAATAAATATAGCTCAAAAAACTAAAAAAACACATTTTAATGAAAAATGGGTAAAAAAGATGAATATTGGAATAAATAAAAAAAAATGCTATTTTTGGAAAAGAACATGTAAGGTTCTTTTCACGAACTGATATATACAGCTCCCGCGTTTTTTACTAATTATACTATTTTTTGTTTATTGATCTATTTTTATATTAACAAATATTTGTTCCTTTTTGGTTTAGGTGATAAAACTTAGCGTTTTATTTAGGTTTTTAACTATATTTATTTTTTACCTTTTAATTCGATGTTCTATAAAACTATATTTTAGTTTTAGTCGAACTGAACGAAAATTATATATATCGGCTATCATAGTCATCATATCAAATTATTGTGCTGATATATTAATCAAATCTCTCAGGTCTTCAACATTTAAATTAAATTTGGCATTAGAAACCTGGAAACTCTATGTCCTCCCGCCCTTCCTTAGCTCCTAGCTACGCCTATTAACTTTTTCTAAATTGAGAATTAAAAAGGATAAAACAAAATATTAAATGAAAATAAACGTTATGAAGGAAACTTTAGATTTGATACAAAATATGAAGGGGTTAGAAGCAAAAGGATCTAAGTGATTTATTTTTTTTTTAATACGAGTTATACCATACTTGTTAAGTTAAATATTGTGTTCATTTGTTGACAAAGAAATCAGAGCCATTTCGGACATTTTAGTAACATCTACTGACCGGTCAATAAACGCACTACCCAGAATTTACATTGAGTTCACAATACGTAATCTACTTTAAACTTGAATATCTCGAATCAATGTAGGATTCACTTAGCTAATTTTGCTAATTGATTAAAATTTCAAACAATAAGAAAATTCAATGTTTGATCCTGCTCCGTACGCTATTCTAAAGCGCTATTTTTATTTGATTCCAGATAATAGTGCTATATGATCTGTTGATGATATGACTTGGGAAATAAGTAGGTAGCACCTTATCTTACTTGTTTAAGTATAAAGTTACTGAATATGTAGAAAACCTGACCACGCTTCGCTGCGTCTTAGAACATATTTAATAGACTGAGTTCGATTTTAATCACAATATATCCAAAAATAAATTGATATATTAAACTAATTCACATCGCTTATTGCAGCACTCATTATGACCTTTCATTTGATACCTTTACTGTACTAACATATTTTGGGACTCCTTAGGCCACATATTAGTCGATAACTACGAAACTGGTATAGGTATCCAATCAAGAAATATCTAAGATTTTAAGTTAAGCGTACAGAATTGCAACGCTAAAAGTTTCGTTTAATTCTTTTTATCAGGTTTTGAGTGATGCACGCCCAAACATGCAGACAGATAGACAACTGTCTTAATAATGATCCCTCCTTTAAGTTTTAACTACGTTTTTCCAATGTACAGACATCGACCTGTTACAATTTTATTATTTGTAGAAATATCGTCGGTATCATAGGCATCCAATTGCTTTACTCTGAGCTATTTTACTTAAGTCTGTATTCAAGAAAGAAAATCAGAAAAAAACATTTGGAATTAAGCTTTCCTACATTTCAGATCTATTAAACAATTTTGAAATTCCAAAAATTTACCACACTACCTCTTTTATTTCAACTTCTTCATAAGCTAACTAATTTTGGAGAAATGCATGCTTCTTTCATCAAACGAACCCACTGTAAACTACAACAATCGAGTTGTACGACTAATTCAACCGCGGACCGACAAAGCGGTGGTTTTTGCTTTTCCTACTTCAACAAGCAATTTAAATTCAAGCAACACACCTACAAATTGTGAAAAAATCTTACAGACTGGTTTAGTTTGCTGAGTTACCTGGAACAATCAACAACCAATAAATTAATCTTACGCGAGCTCATTGACTTTCTTGGCTGCATACAAAACAAAAATTAAGACTTTTGGTTGCAAAGTAGTGGTATATAAATAAATATTATAATGAAATTCCAACTGATCTTGTTGTTGATCTGTGTGACATTGGTGAGTGAATAGCATAAATAATTACTTGTTACAAAAACCCAAATTAGCACAGAAACTATAAAGAGAGACTTACCATACCCATCACGTACAATACAGTGGAACAATGATTTTCAATGCTATTTGTTGACAACCGATTTATCTATCTTGCTAACGTACATACTTCTTCCTTAACTAATTTAGCAATTATGATTTTTTTTCGCTTTGCAGGCAACAGCCAAATTTCAAATTCGTACACCACAAGATGCGCTTGCCGCACATGAGGAGTGCCATGCGGAATTTCGTGTACCCGATGATATCTATGACAAATTCTTGAACTATGATTTTCCACCAAATAAACGTACAAATTGCTATGTGAAATGTTTTGTTGAGAAAATGGGCCTATTCACCGAGCAGAAGGGATTTGATGAGAAGGCGATTATCAAGCAATTCCACGGCAAGAATCAGAAAAATTTGGCTAAAATCTCTCATGGGCTGGAGAAATGCCTCGATTTTAATGAACACGAATCGGATACATGTACATGGGCGCATCGGGTGTTTTCTTGTTTCTTAAGTGTGAATAGACCTCTTGTGCGTAAAACTTATATTGGCGCTTAAGGTGTGAAAGACTGTGTGGTTCGTACATACAACATGGCCGATAAGGAGTTTTCTGTTTAAAATTTTGCCTAAGTGTTTGTTCCCCTAAATTATTTTCGGTAATACTTTATAAAGTATATATGGGTATACTTATAGAAATTATAGAAATTTAGTTTGAAAATATAATGCGAAATTGAGCACAATTCGACAAAAGTACTAAACACTCTTAGTGAAAACTTTAATTTTTCGATTAAAATTTGCTAAATGGAAGCAGTTTATTTATCGTTTTTATAAAATTATATAGAGTGGGTTTTTCCGAAAGAAAATATATGAAAACGCTCCAAAAATCTTGCTTTTTATTTAATCTTTGAACAATTTATTGTATTTTCTGCAAGAAATACATAAAAGTACAAACAAATAGCAAGCAAAATCTACGGCTGGCCCACGGCACGTTATACCCATCTGCAAGTTTTAGTAGTACTTTCATGTATCCGTATTTATATATAGATAGATTCGGGTCTGAATTCATTCCATACTTAGCAGTAACATACCCTATAAAGTTCTATCATCGGATCTATATACCACGAAGGACTGTTCGCACTGTCGTTATGGTTATGTTCATGTTCAGAGCCGAAGTAGCTAAATAGGGCTATGTAACGCTGCACAGGCGTGCGTTATTGCGTTGATACCGATGACGGCGCTACTGGCGCTGATAGCTAAATTTATGCCAACGCATAAGGGCCAGGTGTACCAGAGTAGTACAAGCTCATCTTAGAAAATCACCAAATGACAACACTTGAAGGGCGACAGTAATACTATGCAAATTATAGCTTAAGTGGCGTAAATTAAGATTTGAATAGTAAGCCTTATGTCCATTACTTTTGAATAATTAATTGCATAGCACTCCTCTAGCAAACCATCGGAGTCCTAAATCAGTCAGAAAGGATTCCTAAATGGCAGCGTTTACATTCACTATGAGTTCGTTTGTGAGTCTGAAATGAAGACTTTCACTTCTTCCGATGATCTTACGATATGAGCCTCATTTCATACATCATATGAGCTTGCACAATCGGCACTTATTGGACTCCAAAAATACTGTTATAAGAAGCCTTTCGCGGTGACTTATGTCTTTGACAATTTTCTCCTTTTGGCCACCTAAAATGCATATATTTGCAAGTTTTGAATTGAGACATAATGGCAAATAATGTCTGACGCTATATTTATTTGGTTAAAAGATATTTGGGAGAAAAAGCGTGAATGGCTTATATTTCTATATTTCTCATATGTTTTGAATTAATTAAATAAACGAGATGAATAGTTTTCCTTTTTATACCTTTTATGGACATGAAATGGTATTACGACTTTGGTCCACTGTTTGTAAGCATAAGAAGAAGAAGAGATATATCCACCAATAAGAATACCGAAATGATGAGGGCGATGAGCTGAATCGATTTAGCCATGTCCGTCTGTCTGCATAATTTTGCATGAGATTAATCATTTGTCGGAATCAGCAAGATCGGAGCAATACAACACATAGCTCCCATACAATCGATTGGTTCGATAAATTGGTTTTGGGCTATACATTTTGCAATGAAAAGGCTAGGAACGTAAAATTTTGCGGGTTTGGTACTTATTATACATTCAATGTGTGTAGTGAAAATCAGCCAGATCGGATCAACATAACATATAGCTCCCATGAAATCGATTGTTCCAATAAATGTAGTTTGGGATATGTATCATTAAATTAACAGTTTTGCAGAGTTTGTACTAATTCTTAGTAAAGATCGGACACTTAGAACCGTGATGCTTATCTATAAAAGGTATAAAGTTTTCTGTACAGTCGAAGACATACCTTTCCTTACTTGTTTTCTCTACTAAATGAATACTCTCGATCATTTTTCTAGCGCTCATATTTTATACATGTTCAAGACTCATATCGGACTCCTAAGCTATGATCACTCTGAGAATGTTTTTTGGGATGTTAATACAATTCATAGGAAAATGTCTGAGTTTAATATAAAAGTACAAAATAAAAGCACTTTCGTATTAAGCTAAGGCACTACAGTCTGATACAGTTATTTACACTAACAAATTGGCAAATGAAAAAAAGTTGAAACATTCAAATGATTTGAGTTTAATGGAACGGAAAACTGAAAACATATGGGCACGTAATTTCTAGAAAGCGCAGATATATATAACCGTATCCAAGTGTTACAAGAAATACAATAGGGCTTGAATGAACAAAAGTTCGGCGTAAAGCAATTATTTAATAAACACAGATATGGTCTGAAGAAAATCTAAAGAAAATACATAAAACCGAAAATAGGTGGAATCGAGAAAAACATACGACCCAATATTATACATGAAAATTTTATAACAATCAAAGTCTCTGGTAATTCGATGTCTGAGGAATGATAAATGGTCTTTCAACAGGTTTCACTCGAATCTTTTGAGGTGAACATAGAAATGTGTTTTACAGATTACCACAACTATCTTCAAAAAAATCCACCTATACCCAATTCAAAAACTATGTACATACCGTTGATAAATGTATAAATTTTGATATATCTCGAGCCGATTTCTTTACAAATTTTAAATTAGCATGAATAATCCGCACAATTAGAAAAAGTGAATTAACTAATAGTTCTTATTTTGTGACATGACTCATATTTACACACTTGAACCCATCTGGCCTAGAATCGGCCTCAATAGAACAGTTGTTCAAAAAATCTTGATACAAATCGTTAATAAAATCTAATTTTACGATGATGCTTTGCTGTTAAGAAAAACTTCTGGATCTTTAATTTTTGAAAAGTTTGGGTACGGAGATTGATGTAAAATGTGTTTGGTGGTGTTCCCAAAACAACTTCAAAAATCATTTTTTTTATTTCCTCAAATACAAAAAAATTCTCAGTACATGTATTGTGATTTACACTTCAATATACAAAAACTTTACCACAACTGTTTGTGATCTTTAAAAAATTTTAGATCCAAACAGAATGTGCTGAGTGAAAGATCACCCTATTTCAAAAATATATTTCCTATAGAATTTCTTTGAGGAACGCCTCACTTCAAAATTTGTTTTAAGAACGCCCTATCTCAGAATGAGTTTCAAAAATACCCTATCTGAACGAAAATTCAATACATTTTTAGATGAGATAGAGCGTTTTTTAATAGAATTCTCAAATAGAGCGTTGTAGAAAAAAACTCTGAGCTATAGCGTTTTTGAATCAAATTCTGTAATAGAGTATTATTTGAACAAATTCTCAGATAGGGCGTTTTTGAAAAATATTTTGAAATAAGGTGATCGTGCACTCAACAGACGGTGTGATCTTTATCAGACATTTTGGTATAGAAACTATATAAATTAAATAATTTGAATAAAAGTTGTACAAATTTAATTAATATAAGTACACAAGTGTTTATGGTACCCCTAACCTATTCTATTGAATGAAAATAAATTTGCTGCTGCAGCTAATTTTTCTTCTGTCTTAGGATTCACAGCCTTTTGCTGCACTTCACCATCGACTTTTTTATTTCTACTCGTAATTACTGCACTTAGCGTTGTCGTTTCCAATGGATATGAGCCATCAGTGTTATAATTTAAGCGCTCCAAACAATTATATTCTTCATACATCCATTCGCATTTATTGCGCGCCTTCATTTGTTCAACGCTTACTTTACAAATATTGGAAGCACTGTGATTTTGACGCATTGGTCCAAATGCTTTAACCCAGTTTTCAAAATTCCATTCGTAGTTGGGTGTATAGAAATTCATTTTCTCAGCTAAGCATTGAAATAGGCAGGGAACAACTTCTTTAGATGGGAAGGCGGCGTATTTTTGTAGTTCCTTCATGGTGACGTTCAGCTCATTAGCACAGCTCAGAATATTTGTGTAAGTCTCGAGCGTATAGAGTTCGGCCTGGAAAAGATTAAAATGATTTCTTGAATTAAATGCAAAAACCTATTATTTTGAAACAGCACACATCAATTTCGCATGAAATTAATCATCCTAAATGCATATTTGCCATGTCTCACACGCTTTTTGGTATAAAAAAACTTTTACATTTCATTTAGACAGTTTGTGTGTGAGAAGCTAATATACTGGTTTATTTGGTATACCGTTCTCTGTCTCCCAGCTGACAAATATTGTGAACTATTAGTAATCTTAACCAGACCTGTTGAATTCCCATCAGAATGGAGTAATCAATTGATTGGTTTCAACAGTTATGATTATTTTAATTGTTTCCAAAATCAGCATTTACCAATTGATTACCATTGGAAAAAAAATTAAAAATAATCAAAGAAATCAAAAGTAATCAATTGTTTTTTTACTGAACCCGCAGTTGCTTTTTTGTTTTTTTTTTGTTTTTATTATCGTGCGCATGTGCTCATATTGATCCGCTTAATAGCAAAAAGTAATCAAACAATCAAAATAGTAAAAAAAAATTTTTATTGGTTTTAATTTTTTTGATTTTTTTTTACCTTTCTTGATTTTTTTGTTTTCTATTCATTATATTTTAAAAGAATCACTAAAAATGAGAAAACCGGGAAATCAATAACAAATAATCAATCAAACCGGTAATCATTTCTATTAGTAATCAATACTTGAAGGTCTGTTCTTAACAAAATTTCACCACTACTTTCTTCTATACAGTCACACTTCCACATACCTGTTTCAAACAGCGCAGTCCCGTATACGCAAATTCACAACCATCGTCATTATAACGATCCAATTCATAGCGACAATAGTTATACATGTCAGGCCCCAAATCTTCAGCAACCTTATGCTTAATCCACTTGCTTTCATCTGCATCGAACCAATGTTTCTCGGTTGCGAGACAACGCGTAAAACAGGGTATCTCTTCCGTGGTCCATTTCGAGTAACGTGAAATCTTTTGCAGTTCACCAACCGTGTCTTTACTGCCAACCTGACGTAAGCATTTACGTAATATCTCTATATCCGTATCTGATTCTTCATTTTGATTTGAAAACATATCCGTTTTTGATGCTTTTATCCTTGCCGCACCGACAACCTAGAAAACTTTATACATTTCATTTATTTGTTCACTGCCATTTACGGTAATAAAATACTAATAATTTGCATATTCTAATAGATTGATTAAAATATTTATGCAATTTTGTTGTTTGGGCAGTTTTGGTTTTGTCTAAAAATGTGTTTGTGTATTAACATAAATAATTTACCATTTGTATGCATTCAATGAATGCAATTATTGAAAACACATATGATACTATGCGAAAATACATTTTGCATAAATTTATTTAGTATACTCGTATGTTAGAATAATTTTGTTTTTGCGAATCTTCTTTGTGCGTTCTAGCCATGCGTTGATGCTAACTGACTTGGAATGGGAATAATCGCGACTAAACGGTCAATGTTGTGATTTGCTTATTAACGTGTTGTTGTTGCATAGTTTATTTCGTTCCGACATTTCTTATCATTATATTGATTTATTTATTCATAATAGCTGTAGATAAGCAGATGAGTCTGCTGTTACTTCCATACATCAATATGTAGGCATTTCGTTATGTTACAGGGTTATCGCAGCGCGTATTTAAGTGTCATTGCTTTTTGTAGTAGAGTTTGGTGTTGTTGCAGCTTTTGAATGAAAATTTGTAAACATGTTGGTGTTTGATAGACAAATACCTACTAAACTAGTACACATGAGTACAAATAAAAGATGGTCGCCACTGTTGTGGTATCTTACCTGAGAGCTTCTGCACAGTGTTTCTTCAAAGCTTTGCTATCTCTCTCTACATCAAATAATAAAATAATTACAATATTAGCGGCTTCTAATGAAAAGATTCAAGCAAATCTTAAAACAAACAAATAAGGACTGGGATGGCTACGACTTGCATAAACACCCTAAAAGTCTCATGAGTATGTGAAAATTATGAGCTGATTGAGCCCAACCTAAAGTAACCAAGCACGAAATCGCAAATTATAATACCTTGAGAACTTTTTACCTAGCATTTTTTCTGTAAGTAATTATATCTGTAAAGGTGCCTCGCACTCCCCGTTCTATATAGAACAAATAATTATAATAAATAAACAAATAATATAAAAATATAATAATTTACTATTCCCAAAATATCGCCTCTATGCAAAATGTGCAAGGGGGGTTTTTCACAACGAGAATGAGGAAGCCAATCCCGCGCAATGCCTCAGAGCCAACAGTGCTTGCCCCCAATTAATACATAAAAGGTGTAACATGTGCTCCGCACTCTCCGTTATATATAGAATAAATAATTATAATAAAAACAAATAATATTACTCAAAGGTTTTCCCCTATGCAACATGTTCTACTCTCTGAACAAATAATAAAATAATATACAATAAATTAACTTAAAAAAAACTACTCGCCCTCCATAAAATTTAGACATGGTCCTTTGATCCGGATTCGAAACGGCGACTCATGAATCTCACTAGACGGCTAAGCCAGTTGCTCTTCTCAACCCTTTTCATTTTCTTTATACACCTCCTCTACAATTCAGATTTACTCTTTCTACTCCAGTTTTCCTCCGTATCATACCTTATATAATAGACTGAATTCGATTTTATTCATTTTATCTTCGAAACCAGTGAGATATGGAACTTAATCACATCGCTTATTAGCACCCTTTGTTTGATACCCATATTGCACTAACGTATTTTGGGTCCACATAATGGTCAATAACCCCGAAATCAGTCGACTTTTCGAAATAAGCGAAGCCTTAAATTTCGAAGTTAGGCGTCTAGTAATGCAGCGGAAAAATTGCATTCAATTATATGAAGCAGATTTTGAATTATTCGCGCTCAAACATACAAGCAGGCAGACAAAAATGCTAACAACTGTTGCCTTGGATTCTATTGTCTCAATGATAATCCCTCTGATAAATTTTTTTAAACGTCATTATTATATTTATAGATTATCAGTTATATTAAAGTTTATTGGTCTGCTTATATTAAGTTAAAAATATAAAAAGATTACTGCTATTGAGAGCGTTGCCTTGGTTACTAGTAGAAACCCTAAAATATTTGTAAAATTTTAAAGCGACAAATTATGATAGCGGCGACTAACTCATGTTACTCAAGTACAACTTTAAGGTCGCAAGTCGTAGCCGTAATATATTTCTTGAGAGTTTGTTGTCCTTCATTGCCCCTTAAAGTTATTTAACTTGTAAGTGAACAGTTACCTGACTAGACGTCATTGTCAAGGTCTACTGCATAACGTAACTTGCACCATCTACTTAGTCCTCAGTATTAAAAAACTTTCATTCTGCTCAGCATTAAGTGCTTGCTCCCAGTAATGGCGTCTGAAGACAGGTTACAGGAAAGAGTTATCAAATACTGCGACTCTTAAATTTTTAAAGAAAATTAAACATTTCCAATATCGACTTATTATTATTATGTTTGGCAGTATATTTTCCTTTTTCGTTTATTTCAACGGTCCATCCCAAAAAGACAATTGTTTCTCGCTTGTTATTAGTAAATCCATAATATTTTCAATAGCTTTTAGGTTATAAATAAAAATGCACAAGGATCCATATAAATACATAATGAAACAAATATTTAATCACAAAGTAAGTTGCAAGATAAAGAAAACAATTTAAAACGAGATGTTTGTGCATAAAAAAACCTGAAAGTCACACTTACCACTTTGATTCATCATTGCTACCTAACCACGTCAGCTGGACCGTTTCGACATATCGTACAGGAACGTAGCTGGACCGTTACAGCTACCAACAAATTATTTCCCATTTTGGTTGCAATCACTCAATAGATGTGTCCCTATTACGTGGCCGTGACTAGTGGCTTAACACTATAAAGTCACAGTAATGATCGCAGCTTCGTTTAAGCGACTATTTGTGATAGTTGAGATAATAATAAAAACGGCTTACGAAGCATATACCGCTCCAAACTTTAAGCCGAAAATATCGTGTGTTTGAATAAAAAAATTTCACAAATATTTATTATTTTTGGACATTTCTCAAGTCTCAAATTTCTTTGAAATTTGAAATATTCTGCAAAAATCAAATCTGAACTTGTAATACTACATTTACACTGCACTAAATGAGTCATTTTGGGCGAAAAAATCCAAATGCATCGCATTTCCCCATACAAATCGCATTTTCCAAATGACTGATTTCATCGCAGTTGCTCGCATTTGGCCGCTACAACATGACATTTTTTTCGAACGCATTGCGTTTGAAGTTTCGCATAAAGGAAATGTCAAACAAAATGCACATGAGCTAATGTAAATGGGTTTGAAATGACTCATTGGAATTTTCCAAATGCGGTGCAGTGTAAATGTATTTTAAGACAGCAATCGAAATTGTGAGTGCTTATATATTTTTTGCTTGCAGAAACTATTTTATCTAGCATCGAAATGACGAATAAAAAACTGCCAATATAAATCATAGAACTAAATGACACAAACAAAATTTTCGATTGTTACTATTATTTGATTTTAGGAATAATAAAAGCTCGTCCTTATTTTAATTATTTAAGTCTATATTTATATATACCTATGTATATCAATTCCTTCAGTCCTTAACACTTACCATTTTATTCTGTAACCGAAACAATTACAAATAGCCTGGAAACATAGTATAAACATTTCAAGTGCTTTCTATTTCCAATTGAATAATATACCGCAAATAATTGAGCGCAAAAAAGACAACAAATTGATTTGTGTATAAACAAATGTAAAATAATTAAATTACAACGGCACAGACAGACGAACTGTAAATTCGCAAATCCAAATGCAAGACGGCACAAGTTGATTCGATTTATCGACCTGATTGGCAAGTGTATCGTATTGTTTATCAATGAAACTTTTTTTGGAAAGCAAATGTGGGCTAACAAATGTACACGATTGTGTAACTCGGTTTTTGACTTATCTGAATGTTCAGTAAATAATAAAAAAACAAAAAAGTTAGCAATATCGAAAACTGACGCACGCAAAGGGTTTGGCATGAACCAGAAAAAGGTTAAAGCGCAGCAGACATTTTTTTTGTAAGTAATTATGTATGAAATATAAATGTCGGGCTATCGGTATGAGAGTGCTTTACTGGATAAACAACGATGGGGTACTAGCACCTTGAAGTACATGGGCGATTGTTGGGAGAGCGATTTTTAGACCACGCGGTTTAGAGGAGAAAGCGATGGACCTTTTTCACTTCGGCCTAAGCGTTTGTTGAGGTAAGCAGGAGGTACTTCGACTTGGAAAGATCAATTAACCACTAACCTATTCTTATAATCGATTTATTAAAAATCAATGTTTCTCTTAGCGAAATCTAAAAAATAGCTGATTTTTGGATAAATTTTACTGAGGGGAATATCGATTTTAAGAATTAGAAAAAATTGATTATTGAGTAATTGATTTTTTATTTACAACCCCAATGCCTACATTAGATGTATAGGTGCGTAAATATGTTGCTTCAAATCCATAACTCTTTGAGCTGTGACTGGAATAGGTTTTGGTACACCTTCCTAATGAAATAATTATCTAAGAACTAAGGTTTAAGGGTATGCACTAGGTATTACCTTATCCTTAAGATCGAAAGTACCGTTTTCAGGCTAGCCGATGTCCTCGCGAATGAAAAAGCCGCCATCACTTCCCTAGATTGAATATGTTAAACAGAGCAATCAAAAAGACAACCAAACCTGCCGAAGCACAGATCCAAAGCAAAATAAACAGTAAAATATTTAAACGGATAAGGATGTCTTCTATGATAAACTACAAGCTAACTAGCATCGCTTTCCTCGCCATGACATCAAAATGGTTTATGAATTTAACTGAGAGGTGGACAAAGATGGAGGTTTTGCGCTAATAATCGGAAATCATCATCGTAAAACAGAAAGCCCTGGCAGTAAGAACAGCGAAATACGCTTTCAAAGCACCTAAAACTTTCTACAGGAAAAATAACTTCAATAAGTATACAACGCGAACTTTAGACATTCAGGAAATCAGACACCTCATTGCTAAATAGACAAGAAGGAGGCGAGCCTGATACTCTGTGTTCCCACATTCTACTATGACTAGGTTGGAATAGGTATAGGTCTGCTGATCGGATTTCAAGTGTTTCTTATCCACTCCATAAAGAGACTGCCACTGTGTTGGAAGTTGACTTCAATTCAATTCAAAGCCAATCAAATAGGGTGCACCCAGTAAATACCGGCGCTTCAGTCAAATCCTGTGACAACGAAGTTCCTATTAGGTACACGCAACAACATGAGATGGCTGCCGTTCTCAATAGCTGAATCTAAAATTCACTTGAAATCACAAATTTCGAATAATCGCATTATCAGTAACTTTTGAGTAATTAGTTGGGCTCTCCTTAGAATTTGCTGATAATCACTAATTTATGCCAAAAGAAATTCGCCACAGCAAAGCGTCAATCTAAATTAATCAAATAGTTCGCAACTGGTGCGCAATCTAAACGTACAAAATAACAACTCAACACAGATACTCAGCAGGCTCCACAAACACGAAACGATAACGCAGAATAATGAAATACAATTTATTACTTTTATGCACAGCATTGTACTTAGTAAGTTGTTGCTAATTAAAAACGAAAAGTTCCTTCTAAACTTCATTATGTGTTTTTGTTTTTGTTTTCTTGTTCACAGTCCTTAGTTAGCGCCGTGGTTGAACCGAATGCTAATGAGAGTCGTATAATTGCTGAGTGTCTTAAAAGCTATGGCGGCTTAACCGAGGAGAATGCACGGCGCCTAGTGCGCTTCAAAGAGTGGTCCGAAGATTATGAGGAGATACCATGCTTTTCCAAGTGCTATCTTAAAAATATGTTTGATATATACGATGATATTTTGGGCTTCAAAGAGGAACAAGTGACAAGACAATTCGGACAAGTATTATACAATGCGTGCCGACATCGTATGACAGCACTGCCGAACAAATGCGAGGAGGCTTATCATGGATTTAATTGCCTTGTTAATGTGAGTAATATCTGAGAAGGTTCAAGTATATAGAAGTTTCAATGAGACCAGAAAGGGTTATGGCAATTTGGAAATAGATAATTTAACCCCGAGCTGAATTTAAATTTCAATTCTCTACTAGTAATACTAGTAATTTAGCTTTTGTGGTACTTCAGCCTTAACTTTTTTGTTGGTAATTATACCTTTCATGAACATGAAATGGTATTATAACTTTGGTCCGATGTTTGTAAGTATGAGAAGAAGAAGAGATAGACCCACCAATAACTATACCGAAATGATCAGGGCGAGCTGAGTTGATTTAGCCATGTCCGTCTGTCCGTCCGTCCGTCTGTCCGTCCGTCTGTTTGAACGCAAACTAGTCCGTCAGTTTTAGAGATATCTCGAGGCAGCCATTTTGTAAAGCATTAATCATTTGTCGGAACCAGCATGATCGGTCCAATACAACGAATAGCTCCCATACAATCGATAGTTTCGATAAATGGGTTTTGGGCTATACATTTTGCAATTAAAAAGCTAGGAACGTAAAGTTTTTCAGGTTTGGTACTTATTATATATGTAATGTGTGTAGTGAAAATCACCCAGATCGGACCTACATAACATGTACCTCCCATACAATCGATTGTTCCGATAAATGGGGTTTGGGCTATGTATCTTTTAATTATCAGTTTTGCAAAATTCTTACTAAGTGTGAGTAAGGATCGGACACTTAAAACCGTGATGCGTATTCATGAAAGGTATAAAGTCTTGCACAGTCGAAGACATCCCTTTCCTTACTTGTTTTTCAATTAGGTTAGTTTAACCTGTCAGGTGGTGAATTATCTAACCTTGATTGAGCCTCTCATATTAAAATGCATGTTTAAACCTTCTCTATATTTCCAAGTTATTTATTACTGAACTCTATTATTGACTTAATAATTTTATGTGTTTAATCTCCTACCTCCAATCCCTACAGCTTGAGGATGATCCATTTGTTTTAATAGAAAGTATGCCAAATGTTAGCTTTCAAGCTAAATCAGCTTTGAGAGATTGCCTACACCGTTTCGAACATTACGAGTGGGAACGCATGAAGGAGTACACAAAACATCCCGTACGTGAGCCAATAACTTGTTTTACCAAATGTTTCATTGATCGTTTACAAGTGTACGATCAACAGAAGCGTCAATGGAACATTCCAGCGTTAAGAGCCCAATTGGGTGTGCCAAAAATTGGTGCGAATATACAGCATTGTCTAGCGCGTAGACGTAATCGTAATTCATGTGTGTGGATGTATCAAGAATTTACATGTTTCGGATTAGCTAGCACTTAATTAGCAGCAGACAAACTACTTTTCCTTTTTGGAATTCCAGAGATGAGCACGTGCTACTTTTAGTTTTAAGAAAAAGTGTTCAGAAAAGTAAAAGTAAATTGTCTTCTAATCAAATTTGTGTTTTAACAAACTCACGTATGTTTATATGGATGTATAGTATGTATGTATGTAGCTAGGTATACGTTATTGATTCTTATTAAATTTTATAGTGAATAAAGCTTGTGATGTACGAGTAAATTGTTGTGTTTCTCTTAGAACTTTGTTAGTGTATTTAATCACATCGCCTACTTATATGTCTTTGAACCTACGTGTCTGTATGTAAGTGAGCTTATGAGTGAGCGGAAAAGTACGTCTATGTTTTCTTATTAAACTCATCTTAGTCTCTGCATATCAGCAATTCTTATAGTTCCGTTTCATTAAAATTTTCAAGGAAACGAGTTCGATGATTTCATATTCAAAGCTGATACGGGCATATTGAAAATATATGTAAAACATAAAAGTTGCAGAGCTTAAACGTCAAAGTAAACGTAAATTATTATTTTAGAGCAGTGCTGACAAACTAATTTCCTATTTTTATTTAATTCGTTTCGGCTTCTGTACAAAAAAATTCACCTTCCGATTTGTTTGTGGTGTGTTATGTAAGCAAGGCCTATATGCGAAATAAAGTATTTGATGCACACAGTTCAACGGTCTCAGTAGCCTAGTACCTAAGATGTTGCGCTAATCAACGGGGGTGGGGGGTTCGGGTTCGATTCGTGGACATTTTTTTTGTATAATAACTTATTTTTAATAAATACGCGTGCTTCTACTTGAAACGCTGTTCTACTCGAAAGCAAAGCTCGATTATAATACGCATGGCTACTCGTTAATTCGTTCGAACTTACTTTAGAAAGTTGTTACACAAATTTAAAACGCAAAGCGAAATATAATTATAAATCTTATGTGCAGTATTAGACAACACTCTGCAAGTGAGTACCGGAGCGTGCCGGATTCATATCCGGCCAAGGACTGTCAGTTCGACAGCACTCCCCGAAACCTTCGGGGAATGTTTTTGCGTCACAACAACAACAACAGAACTGCTGTACATGTCGCAGTAGCGCAGGTAACAAGCATTTCGACTTCGACGCGTGCAGGTTGGAACGTAGGTCCTCAGCCACTAATATTTATTTTTATTAAAAAAATTTAAGTATTTAAATGTATGTAACTTCTCATCTAATTTTTTTCCATTTTTTGTTCAATTATTTTCTGTCAATAGCGATTACCTAGCTCTTTCTGCGATAAAAATGATTTTTTGAAGAAAAAAAAATATTTGTTTTATTATAATCATGAAAAAATTAATTTTTTTTGGATTTCCGTTAGCTAAATTGTTGTCGTACAGAATTTCCTAACTAAAGCAAATTTTCTAAAATCGAAAGGGGAATAAATCAAATCCGAATTGTACGAATAACTGGAAAGCAAACAAATTTTCTTTTGAATAGAACTACAAAGTAAGGGCCAAGAAGTGGGTTTGTTTTAGAATTCCAGAAGGATACAGAAATGGGCTACTGGACTTTAGTAAATATGATCTCTCTTTTAAACTTGTCACACTACAAATCGGACTTTCAGTTCAATAAATGTAGCAAACCCTTTTTTATTTCATTATGCCGACGTTTCGACATTTTTATTGTGGTCTTCTGCACGGCTAAGAATTGTTGCATTTTAAATTTGATGAGCAGGTACTAAGCGATTTTTAGCCCCGAAGAAGACCACAAGAAAAATATCGAAACGTCGACATAGTAAAATAAAAAAAAACCGTTTCTCAATTTATTGAAGTGAAAGTCCAATTTGTGGTGTCAGAAGTTTGAAACAAAGATCATATTGGACTTTAAGCCCGATAATAAAAACATTCGGTAGTACAAGTGCACAAAGCTCTAACAAAGTGTAGGATTAATCACAGCCGACAATGTTTTAGAAAAAATGTGAGGCGACCCAGAAGTGTGGAAACAAATCAGTAACTTTTAAAAATATCACTCAGATCAAAAAGGCTTTTTAAAAAATTAGAGATATTGGGCGCTGTCCTAATATAAAATTGTTATAGGCGTATACGGCGGTTCCAAATTTGGGTAAGCGTTTTAGTCCTCGGACATATGGTTGTTAAGACTTCATTATCTATAGAGCATTTTTTCATCCACAACTACGAAAAAAATATTAAAAATCTGCTATAACATTTCGTGTTTTCCTCATGCAGTCCGTGACACCGGCCGCTAGAAATAAATGAATTCAATTTTGGCTGTTGCTTATAAAACCACGCCAGTCATTCCATTTTAGCGACCAATCTGGCCTATAAGAAACACCAAAGGAGGCAAGGTCATCGCTCACATGCTTTTTCCTACTAAGAGGAGGAAATTTAATTCGGTGCACTCTGTCATATCGCTATAAACCTCATACAGCACATTCCTGAATTTGGTCTAATTTATTATTCTTAATTTATTCCTTAACACGAGGGCAACACGAGGGGAACCATTAATCCTCAATTTTCTATGAATAAATCTCTATAGATTGTTTGCAGACTTATAGAGAGTGATCTTTATTCAACGAGAGACGACTTAACTTCTAAATTGGCCACCCAGCCTTCTAAACCTTATTGTTAATAGCAAAAGGTATCTATTTTTTTACTATGGATCTCCTATAGCAGTTTGTGCATCTTGAAGTAATAGCCGATGATAGACCTACCAGAACCGGAGCCGTTGGTTTAAGGTCCAATCAAAATTATGAAGACTACTTCACGTATAAATTTTGAATTTCTTGAAATATGTATGGCACTACCTATTCGGGATTAATATGTTTTTTCATTTACATAAACTTGAAAGAAAGATCAACTAAAAGCCTTTCGTAAAGATGACCTTGAACGAAAACTACTATTTAAACAAAGAAAAGAGGTGTTACACAATTAGCATATTAATGGATGAGTTAGCAACAAATATACTAAAACTGGTTTTGTGTACAACACACAATGAGGTCTAAACTGTCATACATGTTAAAGATGTATGTATAGCTCAATATGTAAATTAATATATATAATGAAATCAAGAGTGGTACATGCATCAAAGATGGCGTAAGGCCGAGGTTATAGAGACACCTAGTGTCGATAGATTTTCTCCAAAAATTTTAAATAGAACCTATCTAAATTTTTTGAATCTGCGCTAACATTTTTATTACCTGCTCTGAAAAGATCAGTCTTTGGTAGCTTTTTGTACATTTAAGATACTAGCTCTTCGAGTATTCATAATAATCTTATTTTTAATATCTGAAAACTTGCAAATGAACTAATATTTATGGACGCTAGTGCTTACCGCACAAGCAAACTAATATTCCGTATTTATAATTAATTTATTAGCATAATTTACATAAATCACATAACAATCTTGATATGTGAAATCAATAACAAACGCACGTTTATGGAAGAAGATACACCCTAAAGAGAAAAAGAAGATAGCTGTGAACCTCATGAATATGGATACATACATACATACTACCTCCATTGGAATGCCTCACTCTCCATATAAAATAATTTCAGCCTGCGTTTGGCGTCGGAGTAAAGAAATTTATAGTATTTTAAGATTCTCGCCGAAGATGTTTTGGAAACATTTTAAGATTAACCTAAGCAGGGCCAATTAAAAAATATTTCGAAACTAAATTTTTTTTTATATAGAAGTGGGTTTTCTAATTTCGATTATAAAAGAGCAGACTTGGTAAATTTGATTAGCACATAGAAATCAATCAATTAGACGGATTTTTTAATTGGTAATGATTATTTTAATTGCTTTTCCAGTAAGGGTAATTATTAATTGATTGCGATTAGAAAAAAAAAAACAAAATAAATAAAAAAAATTATAACAATCAAACAAAAAAAAAATAATCAAAAAGGCTGTCTTGATTACTTTTGACTATTTTTGACAGTTTTTGATATTTTTTTTTGATAATTTTTGATATTTTTTTCAGTATTTTGGTGTGTATATCTATGTGCTTTTACAAAAATAATAAAAAAAAATCGAAATAAAATCAAAAATAATCAAAACAATTTTTTTTTTGATTTTTTTTTAATTATCGTAAAAAATCATGATTTTTTTGATTATTTTTTTAATTAATTGGAAATGAAACTTAAAAAATTTAAAGTAATTGGTAATCAATCATTTAATGGGTTCTCAAGACAGTAATTAAGCAAACCGGTAATCATTATTTAATAGGTCTGTAAAAGAATTGAAGCTTATAAATTAAAAAACAACTTAAAATGTATTCATTCTATCGAGATTTAATGTTGTAAAATAAGTTTCTTAATAATATTAATAATTTGGAGCTGATCAAAATTTTCTGCGACTTCTTACGTAAATTCATCTCAGGCATTTAAAAAATCATCCGACTTTTCGAGGCATTTCAAAACAGTCCAGCTCAAGTTTTTCCACGCGCCACCCTAATATTTTATATCTTATTGGAATGAATTGGGTCACTTAAGATTTTGTAATATTGCTATCTGCATAAAAGTTTATACATATATTAAAAAAAATGTATAAATGAAGTAACAAAATAATCTGTGTTTTAAGTAACAAAGAAAATATTGTTCAAAGGTGTTTTAACCATAAATTATTACAAGTATTCTGCAGATTTGACGTCAACGTATGTATTTTTTTTCTCTTTTTAAAAGATTTGTAAGTTTTTTTTAATACATATTAATGACTAAAGATGCTTTTTCCCAAAAAATTTTATTCGGCTGAAGACATTTACCATAAAAAGGAGATTAAGTTCCCATAGCCGCAGTCAAGAAAAATAGGCATATTTTCCGCTTCATGGGTTCAGATTATCATCAAACTCTCATTTATCATACTATATCATTTATTTACGACTTCTTTAAGTGATTTGCGATTCCAAAGTACAAATCGATCTTCAAAAATATGGACATCTGTGGTTTCGTGAGCGTTTCAAGTTCGCTGACTAATCAGCTTACTTTGCTTTTAACCCTAGAACAGTAAGCATTCGTAAATCTTACGAATAAGAAATTGAAAATCTACGGCAGGAAATGCACTACGCTTTTGGTCTTACTGAAAGTCAGTGTAGCCTCGTTATTTGCAGTGAAAAGTTTTTTGTTTGTGTAGGTCCTTCAGAGTAAAACATCTTTTGGGATTTACATTATAGTTTGCGGCAATAATATTGAAAGAAATTTTTTATTAAATACCGAATTAGATACTTTTCTAAATGGAAATCTGCTAAAAAGAAACTGTTATATTTTTGAATCTTGGTATCAAAGTCCACACTTTTTGATGAAAAAATCCCTTTAAAATATTTGTCTGCTTCTCTATCAAGTGTGTCTAGTCAACAATTGCTCAGTGCTGCAGGTCAGCTTTACATCGATGGATGAAATCGGCTGCTATGTGAATATGCTAATTTGATATTTTTTTAATTACAATATATAATTATTTAATTTTAATTATTAAAAACAAAACTTATATTAATTTTGTAAACATAAAATGTTTATGTTATGAAATAAAATGAAACCAATAACATTTTTTTTTACCGAAAATAATAGTATAAAGTTTTTAAAAATGCATTGATTATTTATTATTAAACTTTGAAAATGTTCGGTTCTGTTTTGGTCTTAATTAGACGAAGTTCGGCTTTAAAAATCCATGTTCGGTCACTCTCTAAGTTCAGCTGATGCTTACACTTCTAGGGTTAAAGGTTTTTTATTAAAACTATTTCATACAAGGAATCCCCTCAAACTAATAATACTCATCAATCCAGCTAAACTTATTTCTTACCACATTTTGCAGTCGATCGTAAATAAAAGAGAGCTTAGAAATGACTATAGTTTATTTAAAATATAATCTTACAGTAGTCATTAATTTTAAGTTGTCTTGTTTCCTACACTTACTCATTTAAATAGGATTAACAAAATTGGTCCCAAATCAGGTCTCGGTGTTCAAAAAGTTCGAATACAAACTTTGTAACTTATTTAAAACACCAACCGAGTGAGCTTTGATTTTTTATTTTGTTCTAAATCGAGTACAGTTCCTATGACTCTCAAACCACGCCAGACTCAAATCTGTAATAGTCGTATTATAGTTATTTTCTACGATGGAGTCCAAGCGCCAGCTAATTGTCAGTGCATTTTTACAAGGCAGGCGACCGTGCGCAATATTTAAACACTTTAAAAGTGAGGGTTTCAAGCTCGATGTTGTTTATAAAACTATAAAGCGGTAAAATGAGACTTCGTCCGTTAAAAATTGACTAAGAAGCGGAAGACAGCGAACTGTTCGCAATAGTGGTAACATAAAAGTTGTGAGGGAACAAATTTGGAGTAACCATTGCCGGCCAGTTAGAAAAATTGCTTCGAAATTGAATGTAAGCAAATCTTCAACACATTGAATTATTGAATAAGGATCTTGGCCTAAAAGCGTATAAGAAACCAAACGAGTAGCTGACGTTCTTGGATGGCACGGCGGTGATGAATTCGTATTTTCTGATGAAAAGTTGTTCGTTCTACAGCAATCTTTCAACTTGCAAAATGACCGAGTATGGTCAGTGTCTATAGAAAATATTCCTGAAAAGGAAATCTATGTGCCCATATTTCAAAGCGCTTCTTTCGTCATGGTGTGGACCGGATTCTGTAAAAGAGGAAATCTTCCCCTAGTTTTTATCAAAAAGGGGGTTAAAGTTAACGCCGGCTACTAGGAACAACACGTCTCAGATCCAGTAGTACTACCCAGATGTCGAAGTTTATTCGGTGATGATTATTATTGCTTTCAATAAGATGGAGCGCCTTCACATACCGCAAACATCGTGCAACAATGGTGTCAGGAGAATTTGGCCGACTTTTTGCATAAGGAAGAATTAGAGCGGGTCAAATTGTATGGATGGCTTTTTTTTCATCAGGAGTATAGCAAAAACGTAATCTACAGATGATTCTAAAAAAATTGCTGAAGACATCATAGCTCTAAGTCCGATTTCGAGTCCCCTACTTTTGCAAATAGGGTTTGGCCAAAAAATCTTCATAGCTTCCGATAGAATTATAGGAAAAATATCATATTGGGCTTACTTTAAAGGTATTTTGCGTACATTTCAGAATCTGTATTAATATCTACAGAGTTTTTGAACTTTAGTAGAGATATCAGGCTTAAATTATGGGAAATTAGCCTAAAATGAACCTTTAACTACTATATTATGATTTTTAACAAATTTCTTATGGACTTTTTTTTTTACAGCTAAAATAAGTTCAGAACATTTCCAACAACTTTCATTCAGACAGTTTTTCTAACCTATATTTTCAAGTAATAAGCAAAAAAAAAACACAATTTTTATAATTTTAATGTAATTTATTTAAAAAATTATTTTTTTTTACTTAGAATTGACCATTTTAACGTATTTTTCAATGTCTTCAGCAATTTTTCTTAGAATCATCTGTAGATTACGTTTTTGCTATACTCCTGATGGAAAAAAAATTTGACCCGCTCTTATAAATATCTATTGATGCTACATAAATTCTTTTAAATAAAAATTGATAAGGGTTTACCATACCTTTTGCTTTAAAAAGACTTTAGGTTTGTATTCGAACTTTTTGGACACCGTGTATATATTTCTTGGGTAACAAATCTTGGCTTCAATGAACTCCGAAACTACTAAACCGATTTTAATTAAATTTGATATCGACTTAAAAACTTCATTCAAAGATATGATACCTTTTTTTAAGTATATTGAAAGGGCGTGGTATCGCTAAACTGATTAATTATTTGATGCTGTATATCTTTGGAACTATTCATGATAGACAATTGAAATTCGGCGATGAATTAAATGAGATAAGCTTCCTGAAAAATAAACGACAACGGAAAAGAGGGCTTGGCAATGCAAATTTTCAATATAAATATTTTTGGAAGTGGATCAATAGTACTCGGCAAGGGGTCAATTTCTAGCCTTACAAAAAAAACTTGGGATATGAGAAAAGGGGTCGTGGCCACTCCCATACAAATTTGATTTTACAATGTAAATATCTATGAAAGAGTGAAGGGTTTTTGGAAAAGCTTGTGGGACCTCGAATGGCTGAATTGTATACTGAATATCTTTATAAGTTTTAATGGTATAGTGCTGAAAGTTGGAATTACACGAAATCTGACGATTTGTGCTTATTTAAAATATGTTTAGCTCATCTCTCTTTTTTTGATTCTTGAATTGTAAAAAAAAAAACGATAAAAATCTGATTCAATCCTTAATAATTTTTTAGACGCAGTAAATCATGGCCGCGTTCACTAGTAGTTTAGTATATGAAAAGAGTCCGGAGGAAAAATAAATAGATAAAGCCATATCCGTTGATATTTAGGCTTAATGACACTTTTATATAAAATGGATGACAGCACTCGCACAGGGAAAATTTGGAAAACACAGATAAGTGCCAATAATAAGGCCAATTTCAGAAATATTAACAGACAAATTTTGGAACATTTACTTTATATCTTTGTAAAAAGTTGCCAGTAAAATGTCAAAAATTAAGTCTGTCGCCCACGCCCACTTAAATATAAATGTGCAGTAATTAATCTTTCAGGCACAAATAAACTAAATCAAAGTAGATCTCAAATATATCAATTAAAAAAATAACTCAAAATTTATTGCTATAGCACACAACTGAGTATATAATGTTTGCTTGTACCCGCACTTAGACTTGCTTAGTTGTTGCTATTTATTTTTATTCAAATATCTCTTTAATCTACTTTAAAGTTAGATACATAATGCAATAACATATTGACAGTATCACCAAAAAAAAAGCAATCCATGAACGCTGTGGATATTTTGACTTAGCCTTTGGGTGCGTCAATGTCATACGCCAATGAATTGTGTCATGATGCAAGCGTAAAAAAGTAACGCAAATTCGTGCAAACATATTTGTTAACACAAATTTAGTAAAATGTTTAACTGAATGAGTTGAAGTGTGTTTCATTGCCTTGCTGTCATCAAAATAATTGCCCATCCCTAGACATTTTTAAACACAATAATCAAAATCACTTGCACACAAAGACCCTCACAGTGCGCGCCCTATACAAACTTGTAAATCAATAAATCAAACGAGAAACAAGTGGCAATTATTAACACCTACAATTTTTGGTAACAACACAAATAGCAGCGCAATCACGGTTAAAGTTTTTTGTTTGTTTGTTTTTGCTTTGTGTAAACAAATTATTAGTCGTTTGTGCAGGGTACAGAAGCGGAATAGGAAATGCAGAGGTAGTAAAAGACGATAATTTTAATGTGATATTATTGTTGTTCCGTGTAAAACTGTTATGAGTTGTATCTTAGAAAAGTTAAGACTACGTTAAATTTACTTTATTGAAAACGAAAGTGAATGCTAGTTTCTTAATTGTATATATTTTGTCGCACGTTGGAAGACCAGCACATTGCAGATTTTTACTTCGAAGCTATAATATTTCGATTTCTGTGGTGGAAGAAGATCATATTTTATATTCTTCTTACAAAAGTCATGCTGTGAAACGTGCTATACTTCTACTCAAGATTTGTTCTTTTGTTTTATATTTTCTGCCATGCCTACTTGTATAATGTCAAAGATTTTCATGTTTATTTAAGAAATCGTGAATGGTTTTTTCTTTTCCGCAAAAAACTGAAAGATGGTGTGTTTCATAACTATAGCACTCTCAAAACTTAACTGTTTTAAGATGTGCACAAAGTGTAAAAGAAATATTTATACGAGCGTTAAATAAGAAATATATGAGGAAAATTTTTAAATTAAACGATATTATACAAGTGATTAAGGGGTATGGCCACTGTAGAACTATTTTTTTCGCTTGAACTATGCTTTATAGTCAAGTCAGTAAAATAGTTACAAGTTCATTTCTAGCGTGGAAAATTGTTTCAAACGACTTTAAGCGTATATAGGACGCCCACCTCCGGCTCAGCTATAGAATATTCGAGTGCGCGTGAAATTTTAAACGCGTTTTTCTCAAAACTACTTTTTTCCAATTGGCGAGACCAATAACTTTGACAATTTTTATCCGATCGACCTCAAATTTTGAGATTATCTTTAGAATTGGATTCGCATAGAAGTACGTAGGGAAATTTTGATTGATTCAAAACTTTTTTTTATGGCCAGTTAATTACGAAATTATTGACTAAAAATTTAAGTTTTCTGTTCAAATGGTAACAATTTTTGAAGGAATCAATATTTTCAAATTTCCACACTTACTGCTATGGGTATTCTCATGTCGATTAACGACGTTTTTTTATCTTGTTCCAGGACGACAATCGTGGAAGCTAAAAAAAAACAAAACGATAAAGGAGACATCGCCCGAGTTATTTATTATATCAACAAAATTAACAGAAAAAATAATTTTTTATCAGCTTGAGGGACAATATTAATAAGTGTTTCATTAGTTTTGTGAATAAATGAGTATATAACAAAAAAAAAATCTGTACACAATTTTATATCCGCTACAGTGGCCATACCCCGTAATTATGTCAATATTGAGTGTTTTATAGTTATGAAACAACACACTTGTTTTAAACCAGAAAACCGAAAACGCAGTTTGGTAGACCATCAAAATCTATCATAATAACGTGCAAATTAAAAAAAAATTTTAAAATCGTCCCAACATTTTTTAACATAATTTTCTCCTTATAAAGCATGAGAAATGTTTATTTTTATATGGAAAAAATCGGAAGATGGTTTGAGAAGAAAATTCTAAAACTTAACATTAAAACTTTAAATTTGTACTTCGTTATACACACACTCTTATATAGAATGAACTTAGAACTAGATCTGAGATGGGAGATGAAAAATTCTTGAAAGTATTTCTGACATATTAAGTAGGACATTATCATTTGTTACCGAGATTAATTACCTTCTTTTAAGAGTGCTCCCTCAAAATGAGAACAAAAACAAGTAATAGCGTTTGAGTTCGGGTGTGACATAACATTTTTCAGTTAGCTTTAATCTTAAGCTTATATTGTTGGTTAATATTAAATACTTTGATTGCAGTGTCTTTCAGTGCCGTTTTACTGAACCCTAAATGGAATGATCTAATGGGTTCTGATTTAATTTTTGGAAGTTATTGTTGTTGTTGTTCTTAAAAAATGCTAGGAACGATACCATCAAAGTATAACTTAAGGTATAATACATTTCCATAATAACAGGGGAAATACGAATTACGAATTCGAACATGGGCTGTACTACGAGCAATCAAAATTTCTTTGATACTCGTATATTAGAGATACCAAAGGGATCATGAGTTTTTTTTCGATATCGGCTTTAGCCCGAACACGATTTGAACCATTTAAATGATTTTTTGTACATACAGCTGTGTTCAATATAATAGTAGTGAAATTAAAACGGATACCGTTCGACGAAATAATAAGAAGCTGTGGTTTTAATAATTTTCATTTAAAACATAGCGAATTCCATAACCACATAAAAAGAAATTTCAAAGTATACACAAAGTTCAGGAAAGTTAATTAAACTTTATAAAATGGCTCAGAAATACTAGAAAGCTATTGAGTTTCATTAATTTGTTCCATACAGCGCATGAATAAAAATTAATTTTGTATGGTAAAAAACTCAAAATCCTTGACGAAAAAATTCTAAAAATTCAGGGGAAATTTTGAAGTACTTTTCATTTGCATGCTATTGTGCTAAAATTGAATTTTCTAAAAATTGTTCCCGAAAATATTGAAATTTTGATGTAAATTTGTAACAGTTTAATTAACTTTCCTGAACTTTGTGTAAATTTCTATTTTATGTGGTTTCTGTTATTGAATTTGCTACATTTTTAAGTGAAAATTATTAAAAACACAGCTTCTTTTTGTTTTGTCGAACGATATCCAATTTAATTTCACTACTTTTATATTGAACACAACTGCAGGTACTATGCAACATTTTCGCTCCTTCTACTTAAGCGCTGCTACTTAGAATCTTACCTCAGGGTCGACTTTATCCTTTTGAAAAACCTTTTATAGATAAATAAGAACATGTTACATTTCAAACTCTACCCCTTTACGGATAAGTACGTAGAAGAAACTAAATTATTCGACAAATCCGAGTTAACTTGGTTGCCGAGGTAAAGAATAATAGATTTTGTAAATTGTATCAAAAATATGCGATACATGAACAGTGGGGGTGGTTCGCATCCGATTTCTTGAATTTTAAATAGCGATAATAAGTATAATGGAATCGGCGCCCCAAATTTTTATAATATCTGTCTAAGCTTTTTGGAGGGCGAATAGTTTGTTTAAGTTAATTTATTGTATATTATTTTATTATTTTTTCAAAGAGTAGAACGGGGGGTGCGGATCACATGTTGCATAGAGGACAACTTTTGATTAATATTATCTGTTTTTATTATAATTATTTGTTCTATATAGAACAGGGTGTGCGAGGCACCTTTACACCTTGTATGTATTAATTGGGGGCGAGCACTGTTGGCTCTGAGGCATTGCGCGGGATTGGCTTCCTCATTCTCATTGTGAAAAACCCCGATTTGGGATTGCAAAGCATAAACTATATCTTTCGAATATTTCATTAGCTGATTGCGAATTGCATGCAATGCAAATGAAATAAACGAAACAAATGATTACAGCTTATGCCGCTTAAACAATATACGAGTATATCAAAACTTACTCAATTTAACGCGTTTCAATAAATTTTTTTTTCTTCCTAGACACTTTCATATACATATGTAGCAGAGACTGATCTGGCCGGAAGACCTTACAATAAATGCAAGTCTTTTAGTAATGTTAATGTGTTCCCTTAATAAACTTTTTTAATTCACAGGGAGATATGAAAAATAAACTTCTTTTAAGGACGGAAATATTTAAATTTTTAGGTAGTCAGAAAGATAAGGACAATCCGTGGAAATGAGGAACAAAAAAGCCAACACTGATTTTCAGTTGGGTATTGCTCTCACCAACCAGCGGCTTCAAAGTTACTTAAAAAAAAAAATTTACAAACTTTTCAAAAATATTCCGATTAGTCCTGGCTTAGTGACCAGTTGAAAGCTTTTTCTGTTAACTTATATTTTAGACTCCTGTTTATTATTATGGTTATATGAACTTTTGCTAAAATCTCGATTTACCCCAGACTAGGACCGCTATACTCCTTCGAAACTCACATTTTCGAATATAGGATTTGCCTTATCAAAAACGAATTTTCTCTAAACTATTACTTTATTATCTTTAGTAAAATATTTCACGCTTCCACAAACACTGCGAATGCCCAGCAAGTGCGTTACCCTCAACACTCATTGAATACAACAACAAATCACATCACACGAGTGTCTGCACGAAAGTTGTGCAACGCGATTTCAACTGAATTTTTGGTTACCAGGGCAGAGTAAATGCGAAAACAAAGAAAAAGTTTATTAAAGTTTGAGAAAATTTGCATAAAAATAAGTAATTAATAAATTTATAGTTTACACAATTCAACTTGCAACGTGCAACGGAGTAATTTATGCAATACCTCAAGACAAAATAATATAAATTGCAAAAAAGATAAATCGCGTAACAACAACAAAGTGGCGATCACACGCAATGGATATTTTGAACATAGTTTCTTTACATTGACCTTGGCTTGCTTTCTTCATTTCTGCTTGTTTTTGCTAATGATGCAAAAGTGGCCGGCAACGAACGCCAACTATTTAGTTGGCGTTGGCAATGATTTTGTTGGTTGCGTCGTCGCTTAGGCTATCAATCAGTTGTACATACTTTAAGCGGTAGCCAACAGCTGCCGGACGGGTAGTCAAAGAGCTAAAGGGGCTTCAACAGTGTTAACTAACAAAAACAATACCGTGGGCGAAACATGCAACTGGTTTTAATAATTTTAAAGTAGCATTATTAGCTTTCGAATATTATTTTTTAATATTTTGTGTAGATACTCTCGTATTAGGAATGCCAATCCCGTGACTTTTTAGGTGATGGCAGTCTAGGGGTTTTTTCTTACCAATCGCGCTATTTTCGGTATTGGAAATGTGTTATTAAAAATTATAAATGCAAAATTTACTAAAAAAAAAATATCCTAATTTATTTGTAGTGTGTAACATTTTTCATTTTTTTATCTTTCCTTAATGGTCTTGCTTCATTCTGATATTCTGAGGCAAAGAGAACATTAGTTTTGCGTATTGATCAGTTGCGCTGTTTCGAAGATATTTTCAGTCAGAAATGATTGAAAATTTTTAGCAAGGTATTTTTAAGATTACATAAAATCTATCTATTTGAATTAGTTTAGATTAAAGAAGTCAAGTATAGTCAATCCGCTTCAAATGTCGTAATATTTCATCAACATCAGGTTTTAGCCTGGACCTTCTGGAGAACGATCTAATCCACTTGCTATTCTTAAATAGCATATTTTTGATACATATATAATTTTCTCACTATATTTTATATAGCTTAAACAATTCTCGAAATGAGTTAATGAAAAATTACTTGTCAATAATTGTTAATATTATATAATATATGAGTTCTAATAAAGACTATCGATTTTCGTTTAAAATTGATGTTTTCGCCCTGTAAAATTATCACTGAAAACTAGATAAAAACGAAAAGTTTTATCCGGAAACAACATCGAAAATCATTTTCAATAATTGTTGGCTCTATTACTAATAATCGAATCCCGTATTTTCCCATTTCTGATAAATCATTGCACTCTCCTTACGAGAACACTGCTGTCATAAGGCATTAGAAACCCGCAGACATGACGCGTTAGTTTTCTTAGATATTCCTACTCCAATATTAAATAAATATAATAGAAATCGTAAAGTACATTTTATACAGGATTGTTGAACTTCTTATATGTAAAGTGATTCACAAAAACCTACTTGTTTTATACTGTTGTGTGCACATAGTCTAAGCACACTCTATCGGTTGTTTAAAACTTAAGAAATGACCAGAAAAAATAAAATTCTTGATAACGGTTATTTTTATCCAAACAAAATATTTCTCAGTTACATATATTTGTTATGGCTTCCAATATGGAGCATTAAGGTGCAGACCTAAACATTATGATTGTAATTAAAAATTCCCAAAAGAGTATAAACGCCATCTTTCCGTAAACTATTTTGTAAAAAAAATTTTATCTTAATGGATGAGTTTTTTTTTTCACTATCAAAATCACTTTTTGTTTTTAAACATATTTCGTTTACAAAAATTTTATAAAAACATCTCTAAGTGATTTACACCAAGTTAAGTGATTTATGCTGTAGTGTGCACGTAGTCTAAGCCCGCTCAAGCGGTTCTTTAAAATTTAAGAAATGACCAGAAAAAATAAAATTCTTGATAACGGTTATTTTTATGAAAAAAAAAAGTTTCTTATTTACATATCTGTGGCAATGAGGGAAAACTACCAAAGTAATTTTTTTGAATTTTTCAGTAGATCCCTTTGAAAGTAGAAATTGTAGTGTGCATTTATAGAATTAAGATGTACTTTTTCGTCCACAAAATCCACAATTTTTGAGAAAAAGCCTTGAAAATTTCTGCGATCAGAGATTTATGCACGGAGAACACAATGCTGGTAATATCTCATTTTTGTCCTACCTTGGGTTTGGTCTTTCTCGCTTATTACCACAGATATATTGGTTATGGCGACAAAAAAAAATATTTGCTATGATTATGATTTAAAATTCCCAAAAGAGTATAAAAGGCGTCTTTGCGTAAACTATTTGCTAAAAAAAATGATTTCTTAGTCCCTGCATTTTTTCTCTAAAAAATATCTTTTTTTTTAAACATATGTCTTTTACAAAAAGCGCATAAAAACATCCCTTAAAATCCTTTGCTTTATTATCAATAAAATCACTTTCAAATAAAAAAACCCAAATCGAAACTCCTATTATTTGTCGTATATTTTGAAGTCAAATAGTTTCTTAAACAATTTCTTCACTTTTTTCAACCTGAACTGTTGGAGAAAGTCGAATATCTGACTCACGCTACTTATCCCGGGGCTGTAAAATAAGATCCCGAAAATCCCGTGATTGCAAAAGTAAAAAAATTGACATCCATAATTTTACACACATACTTATGCACATACGAGTATATGTATAGTTTCCTATAAAGTTTCACACTATCAAATTTGCTTAAAAATTAACTACTTGATGCATGTATGCATTGTTGCTTTTCTTTGTTACAACAAGTTTTTTGACTTTTCAGCAGATTGCTTCCAAACGATAATGCAAACAATTTTTTTATTTCTTTGATTTTGTAATAATTTCATTAGCAATTTTATGATTTCAACAACCATGGCATGAGGTATCTTTGCATGTTGCAATTAACTCATCTCTTGAACAGTTTGCCTCGCATTATTGCGTGTTTTTCACATTAACTGTTTTTACTGAAATTACATTAGTTCTATTTGCAATATTTTACAGCATAAAAATATGCGTCAATTCTACAACATCAAATTTATAACTATTACTATTGGCTTTGACTGGAAATTGGGTACGCGATAAGAACTGTTATCTGCTTTTCTTTTTGCGAAATTTAAAAATCATTGTGCTTAGCATTGGGATAGGTTGTAAAAGCATTTCTAACTAGATATAGACCTAGATATATAAAAATTATCAAACAAGAAATCAATCGAGTTCCATCCACCGTAAGCACGATAGCTTAAGCAAGCGTTAAGATAGGTCCTATTTCTATATTTCTGTACTAAAATAAGCAAAATTTAAATGATCATTTATTATGTAGGATGCCTCCATATCTCACAACTAGGTATATAATGCTCAGCTTCACACGAAATTACACTGCTTTTTTTGAATTACTTTTTTTCGCGAATATTACAATTTCTAAATATTTTCACCACCATCTCGTATCTGATCTTCGCAAATCTCACGTTATATCGTAACACTTTGCAACAATTTGAACTGCCGTTCAATTAGTAAATGATCTCGAACAGTTTGTGCAAGTACGATAGTCATGCACTTTGGGCATGCAGATTGCAATACGGGCATGCAGATTGCAATACAATATTTCATTCAAAAAAGCTACTTTTTAATAAACTCTCGAAATATATGGGTTAACTTGGTTGCATTCCAAAACTCTGCAGCCATTTCTAAAAGAGCAATCTAAAATCTTCTGATGTTTGTTTTGGTATACCTCTAGGTTTTTTTTCAACAGCCGTTTTCATGTGGGAGATACTGATGCAAAATATTCGTTGGGAAACGCACCTTAAATAACAAAATTTTATCTTGTTTTTTAGTAGTAAAAAAGTCTAATTTAGTTTAACAAAAATAATTTGCTTTTAGAATTCTGCCGTATTTTGCAGCTAGCTTTTGCAGGTTTGGTACATATACGTAAATATACATAACATATAGCTCCCATATAATCGATAGTTCCGATAAATGGCATTTGGGCTATAAATTACACCGCGTTACACACATTCTGTCCTATGAACCAAATATACTTTTTCGGAAAGGGGAGAAAAAATAAAAATACACGCGTATCGGCGATTTTCATGTACACGTCAGAATTTTTTCTTTTTATGTATAAAGTATAAAGCTCGTAGTGTCCGTCTTTGGATCGATTTTTAGTCCCTTTGCAATTCAATGTTTCAGCTGTCATACCAGTTGTAAGTGTTGTAAAAGTCATAAACAGTTTAGTGTTAAAAAGTTACTATTGATAAACTACAAATATATGGAGTAGGATGGGTCGAAAAACAATTTTTTATTTTTTCAGAACGCTTTAGTAGTTTAAAAATTTGGAGTCCCTTCAAGTTATGCCGAAAAAAGTGAAACAAAACTAATAAAAAAAAAAAAAATTCAGGAAAATCTGAGAATTGAAAAAAATCAAGTTTTTAAAAAATTTGACGTGATACAGACATTTCCACGAGTCTGCCTGCAAAAGTTCAGCTCGATTGGATCACGGAAAAAGGGTAAAAATCGATCCAAAGTCTTTCACACAGGCGGACAGACGGGCACTGCGAGCTTTATATTTTATACATAAAAAAAAAATTCTGACGTGTACATGAAAATCGCCGATACGCGTGTATTTTTATTTTTTCTCCCCTTTCCAAAAAAGGTATATTTGGTTCATAGGACAGAACTTAAGCTTGTTTTTGTGACGCAGTGTTATGCAGTTAACCGCTGGGAAGACAAAATTTGCTAGCTGCAGTAGCTATTACATATGTCATGTGTGTAGTGAAAATCAACAAGATTGGACCAATATGTCGTATAGCCACCTACAACACATTTTTACCATGAATGGGGTTTGGGCTATGTATCTTTAAATTAACAGGGTATGACCATACAATTTTTGCAGAGTTTGTACTTATTGTAAGTAAGAATCGGACTTTTAAAACCATGATTCGTATTCATTCGGCACAGCCGAAGACAGCGCTTTCCTTACCTGTGTAAACAGTGAATGCTATTTTTTATTTTTAATACATAGTGTTACAGAAACCCATAAAAGAAATTTACGAAGAAGTGAAATACTCCGAAATCAATTGGTGAAAATTTACATAGAAGTGTGCTTTGTTTGCAAATATGTATAAACTCAATGTTCGGAAAGAATTTTTTACATCAACTCCAGAAGGTTGATAAATAGTTTCTTCCTCCGAAGCGTCTTCATTACTCTCTATTCCTGCTACGTTTGCATCTCCCTATCTACTTCAATATAATGCTGAAGAGTGGCATTGCATGTTGTTTTGTACGCTTTTAGCCACTCTTCGTAATCAGCCTCAAAACTATTTTGATATTCATCAATCTATTAGGGTTATATCGTCTTCTTCCTCCCACTCGAAATATTGACCAAATATCACAAGCTTTAGTTACGTAATTGATGATATCCATGAGCGTTATATCTTGGTTTTTATTTGCATCTATGATTGTAAGTGCTTCCTTAAACAATCTTCTCCTATAGAATGTTGTCAGATTTTGAATTTTTCCATGATCAATCAGTTGAAACTTAGTCGGTGGAAAAAAAGTCAATTTAATAGCTTTTAGTTTGTTTTGAACTTCCCTAGGATGGGTTGGACAATGATAGATAAACAGTCTAATTTTTTGCCCAACACTTAGAAAATGCTTATTTGATAAACTGATTTGATAGCCCATTCTTCAAAAAGTTGTGCTGTTATCCAAGCCTTGGAGTTTGCTTTATAATCAATGGAAAGCGACCTAACACCAAGGAAGCACCGAGTTTTTGCACTTTTTCCAATCAATAGAATTTTAAATTTTTCGGAACCATCCATATTAGCTGCCAGCATTAGCGGAACCTACTACTACTTTGCGTTTTTTAAAAGTCTAAGTTTTATCCGGCAAGCACTTAAAGAACAATCGTGTTTCATCAGCTTTTAAAATATCCCGTTAGCAATACTTTTGTAATAAGTTTGGATAAACAATTTTTTTCCATTTTTCGTAGTCTACTTCACTAACCGAATTTCCTTCACCACATTTTTTTATAAACCTCCACATGTCTAGAATTAAAAAAGTTCACAAATTATTTTATTGACTGTTTTGTTCAATGAATGTTTTGTTCGATGCCTTTGCTTATTCCTTTTATTACATGCAGGAATTTCTATTTCGACAGCCTTGATAACACCGCGTTACACACATTCTGTCCTATGAACCAAATATACTTTTTCTGAAAAGCGAGAAAAATAAAAATACACGTGTATCGGTGATTTTCATGTACACGTCAGAATTTTTTTTTTGTATAATTATACATAAATAAAAAAAATATATTTGGTTCATAGGACAGAACTAAAGCTCGTTTTTGTAACGCAGTGTAATTAACTCCTTCTTTTCAAAAACTGTGGATACTGTACTAGCCCAAATACCATATTTTTCAGAAGTTTGTTTTTTCTTTAACCCGCCTTCTAGACCATTATAACGAACAAATTGCATTTACTTTAGACCTGACAACAAGTGCGACTGACGTTAAAGTAATTTAACATTCAAAAGAAAGCATTTCATGCGCAAAAAGTCATTTCTCCGAAATATGAAGCAAAATTCAAACTAATATGCGTTACTTCGTGGTAGAGAATTGATTTGTATGGATTTGTTTTCGAGTTATGTATGTTCGAGTTACGGGAGTTCGACTGTATATATATTATATATCTGTCATCTACTTAAATGTTATAATAGAAAAGAAGATGATGGATCAGAACTACATTTACCGGGTTTTTAGTATTTTTTATAAGCATATCATAAGCATACATATAGTTCTTAACGTTTCAAACAAGTTAGACCATAAATTCTGAACAAACTTTATAATTTCAGATTTGTTTATTAAGCCACAATATTATGTCGGTAGCCCACTCCTCTTACTTTATAGAAGGCTAGCCTATCCATTCAGAGCTAAATTTTTTTCTACATTGTAGGATTAACGCCAACTAAGTCACAAGACAAGGTAACAGCTTTTTAGTTAGCAGAGTATCGAAATCGACAAAAATAACTAGTAGTCAACAGGAGCAGTAACGTCAACGATCACACCCATACTAGCGCATATAAGAATTTTTTTTTTTAGTTTCCGAAACCTACGCCATAGCCGAAATCAACATATGTGTTGACTAAGATGTCGGGCAATGCAGTGTGTTGATGCAGAATTAGAAGAGCCTTAGAGCTAAAGATTTTGGTGCACATATGTTGGAACTTTTTGCTTTAGGCGCCGCTTCAAAGATAGACAAAAACGCCGAAGGCGAACCTTTAGCAATATTATGTTGAGGTTATTGACTTGTTGCTTCAAACAATATTGTTGTTATTGCACTTGATATCGCTGCTGCTGTCAGAGCTGCTTAATCTTATTGCTGATCTGCATACCAACCAATAAACTTGTATAGAGGATTTAAACTTATGCATACCCTGCAGAGAAATTAATGGCTAGTAACAGACATTTCTTGTTTACAACTAGGAATTCAACAAAGTGGTTTATTCATTCATTATATTAAGATATTTAGAGCGTCAGCAAAAGGAGTTTATAATGTATGAGTAGTGGCTCCGAAAACACCAGAAGTTGTCAACTAGAGTTTCCCTATAGGGTATCTACGTGTAGTTATATAAATATGTATGTTTATACAAATGTCTGTTTATCAAGTGGCATTAGCTACAAGTTGATGAGTGCAATAGCTTGCAAGTTAAACAACCAACAATAAATAAATCGGGTAAAAGTCAACTAACTGATCAGTCCACCCGTCTATAAGCTAAGCTGTGCGTTTGTTCATAAGTTAATAGCTCGACTGCTTGCATATTAATGCTCGTAGATTTGTTTGCTGTAATGTGATGTCATGTCAGGTATACTCGCACAAATGCGCACACGTTCAAATGCGAAACTGGGGCAACGAAAAGCGAAATAATTTTTTTTTTCTTAAAATTATGATTTGCGATCGTCTAAAAATTACAAATATGTAAATTATAAACAATTGCCGTGAGCATCGGTGATTGCATCTTTTATTTGTATTTGCAAAGAGTACGAAGTTTACTAAATAAGCGGGAATTTACTCAATATAAATGTTTATGCATATAAATACATTAGACTGGGGCAAAAAAAAACAATTTTATAAATTTTAGTTTATCTATTTATATTATTTTCAAGAAAAGCGAAATATCAAAAATACTGTGCAAGTCTCAGACCTTAATATTAGTTCCTTGAGTTCTATAATTAGTAGTGTAAAATTTTAGAACTAATATAACTTTCCCGTTAAAACTGCCCATCCGTTAGAAAAAAGATAGACACAGATTCCTAAAAAGGACCTTCAAATATTTTTTTAAAGTTCTGTTTTTAGAAGTTATGTACCATAAAATTTAACTGAAATAATTTCTATTCTTGACAAAATTATATCATTTAATATTATTAGTTTATATATTTATATTTTGGAGGAAAAGAAAAAAAACTGTAGTTTTTTGTCTTTATTTCGCCGGTCTTTAAGCTCCATTTATAACAATTATTAGTTTATATTCTCTTAAATCTGGAATCATTTTATCAACATTATTACTAAAAATATAGAAAAATCGTTCAAATATACATCGAATATTATAATACATTGATGATTATAATTGCTCAATAGTTCTTTAATCTGCGAAAACGTAGTTTAGCTTAGAATTTGCTTGGTTCGGCCCTAACCTCAAAAACGAGGACAAAGTACTGGCTCTCAATTCTCTTTAAGTATCTGTACATTTCCCACATGGATTTTTGAGTTTTTGAAAATTTTCGGAAGTAAGGTCGCAATGTTCATAGCTCGAAGCTTTTTATTCAGATTTTTTGTGTGAATTTAGTCTAATACAAATATTAAAGCCGTGTTTTTGTTTTTATAATCTTCACCCAGTTTTAATGTAAAAATGAGGCTAATCCTTAAAAATTTAAATTAACAATAGCAAGCTTCTAAAAACTAATATAAAGGTGTGCAACGCCGTTCTAAGAAATAATATCAATAAGTTTTCGGAAGTTTTTTATTTTAATTTTTTTCCCCAGTCTATTACACATATATGGAATATATTCGTTTTTAAAACGGCATGTTAAAGATGAAAGATTTGTTGTGAGTTAGGACTTGTCTTCGTTCGTTTTGTAGCTCTATGTTAGATGTGTTAAAGGTCTTAAAGTTTGAAAAATTGTTGAAGGTGCATAATACGATTTAGATATATATAAGAAGACACATTTATAAGCTTAGTGTATGACTTTGGAATGATAAAAACCTGAGTTGATTTGATTTTCTGATTTTCCGACAGGCTGAATATTAGATGTATTTTGAAACGATTTTTCGTCATCCCTTGTCAATTTTTGTTTTGTTACTTTCTTTCTTTCAGAACGAAAACATACACTGAAGATGGCGGATGGACGAAACCGGTTTGTAACAAAATAAAAATTGACAAGGGAGGACGAAACATCATTCCAATATACATCTGATAAAAACCTGCTTGGAAGACGAGAGATGCAATTTCACAAACGTCAAGATCACATAGTAACTAGTTCAGGATTACAATTCGTGTGTTTGCTGGACTTATTTTAAGTAATACTATCATTCTTCCGCGGTATGTCTGCGTAATCTTATATCATCCTCATAAATCAGTGCTTAACCAGATCGATAATTTTTACCTGGCATAAACAAGTCATTCTGCTGATTGTTTCAAGTTAGTTAGGATCCCTCTCAAGTGGTCTAGATTGCTATTATTACCATTCGTCAGCAATTAATTTCAATTTCCAAACAGTTGAACCTCTGCTGTTTAGTCCTGCTTTTCATGTTGGCTATCCAGCACAAGGTTACGGTAAACTTACGATAGGAAGCCGCCTTGAGGTCCTTTCCAATGCTGTTATTTCTATTGGTAAACACTTTGCTCTTTTGCCTAGCGGTTCTACTATCAACTACTTACTGCTCTTAACCCACCCATCCATGACTTCTCAGTTGGGATAACGGGATAGATATATAGAAATGAAAAAATATATACATATATGACTATCGCTTTAAAAATTTTTTTTTATAGCAAGTTATCTGCGAAACAGATGTATTTAACCCTTGCTTTCCTTATGTCTTTGCTATGATACCATCCGACCTTACCATTTTTTATATCTTGCAATTGATACATTGAATTTCCTTTGGTAGCAAGAACAGTGGGTTTAACAAAAATGGGTACTAGCTTGGCGTTAAACTTACAAGCTTTGTCGCTCAAAGCAAAATTACGACGATATACTTTTTCCCCTATAGTAAAAGTTTTAACTCGGCTACGAAGGTTATAGTGTTTAACTGACTTTTCAAATGCGCTTTGTATGTTTTTGGCCAACTCAGTACGCACGAGTCGGAGCTTGTCTATGCGGTCTATTACAGTTTGTAGTTGCTCTTCGGCTCAATTATCACATCAATTTCTTTGCGTACCCTATATAAACTCACGACATGCTGAAGAGCTTTGTACTGTGCATCCCCCTTACATACACATCCACAGCCGAGAGCGACAGTACTTGTGCTTCACATATCCAACAATAAGACTTTGAGCTCTTTTTTTCTTTACCTGATCACAGAAAAAAAGATGGCGAAAAGCTCGATTGTCATCATGTCTTAGCAGGGATTAGACATATCAGGAGCATGCTTCTAAATATTATATTCCAGGCCAGAATCCGCCTTCAGAACTCAATGCAGTTCGAAGTGATCCCTTAACCTTCAAGCAAGCTATTTGAAATGCACTAAATTTGACTTTAGCGCTTTTGGCTATAATTTTTTCTTCATTGTTCAATTGCCGTTAATTTCATTTTATGATGACCATGAAACCGGAAAATTGGAAACAAACAGCTCGTTAGTAAGAAATGAAAATATCAAAAAAATAAAAACACAGCTTTTTTCATGAGACCAAGAAAAAAGTGTGGAAAAATTTAATAGAACAATCTGAAATGCCACAAAACTGCGGAATGTAAATTTATAATATTTATTTACAAAAGTACAATCGAAGGGAAAAAAGCATGAAATAAATAACTGCGGATGAAGGATGTGTGCAAGTATTTACTGATTGCTGCAAATAGTACTTATTTCATTTATAGAAAATTCCACCCAAAACCAAACTTGAAATCAAGCGAAAGAAAATTTAAATTGTAAATAAATAAAAAGGCAAAACTGCTTTGCCAATGGCAAAAATTTGTTGCATCAGCAAATAGCAAATTGCCATTTCATTACGACCGATTCGAACGGTTCTAAAAAATACAGTTTTAACTTTTGTACTTGGCAGCCGCGATATGGGAGCCAGCACATACAGGTGTACACAAACGTGAGCAATTGAAATTGTGTTTGTGTGTGTGTATATGTGAATGGTTTTACATGTTTTGGCGGCAAATAGCGTTAAATGTGGCAATTAAAATGCAGCGCATCGCTTAAGCCAACATGCAACAAAACGAGTCACCACACAGCGGCGTGTGCGTTGAACATTTGCTTGATGCTTAATTGAATGCAAAATAAAAAAACAACAAAAACAACAACGATGTTTAAGAGGATGTAATAAAATATATAAGGGAATCTAATTTCTTGTGAAATAGCTATTATATACTCTGTTGAGAATTTTTATGATATTTCCCACTTTAGGACAGGTAGACATCTCCGTTCATGATTTAATGAATGAAAAAGAAGAAGATTTTTATTTTGATTTTAACCTAGAAATAGTGTTTTATAGCACCTACAGATTACAATGAATGAACTTAACATTTTATATAAGAATCTGCGTCATTAAAAGTAATCAAAGACAAATTTTAAAAGTTGGCGTTCTTTTACAGTTCTGAAAAGGAAGGGTTCTGGAACTTGGTTTCAAATTTTCTATGCCATAACTAGTCAGGAGGTTGCATAAAAATATTTCATATGGCGTTATATCCCTTTTCAGAAAGGAAAAGAAGTCCGTGAACATCATTATTATTAGTTTTTCGCTACGCGAGATTTTTCATATTATTTTTTGATATTACTTCAAATATAAAAGGTTCTTAATCAATCTGGAATAATAAACCGCGAGTAGTTAGTCGGCATATGATTTATAAGAATCTGTTTATAATTTGCAAAAATTTTTCAAATGAGTAGTTACTACGCTAAATACATATCTCTCTCTCTCTCTGTATTGCGCGATATACAACAGGTATATCATCATAAACCTCCTAAGAGATTTTTGCGCCAAGCTTCTCTTCCAATTTGTGGTGTGCCGATTTGAATTTTCCCTACAAATTGGTGGGACCTACATTTTTTTGCCGACTCCGAACGGCATCTACAAAGGCGACGAATTTTTGCTGAGAAGCCTGTCATGGCAGAAATACACTCGGAGAGTTTGCCAAACCACTGCCGAGAGGCGACCCCGTTTTGAAAAACTTTTTTCAAATCACTTTTTATGTTACCTGTACCAGGGCTCGAACCATGGACCTTCGGTGGGGTAGGCCGGCAACACTACCTTCACACCACGGCGGCCGCCAATACATATATAATACATATCTATAAATGTAAAATTGAAATGTATTTCGTATCTCCAAGATGGCTGTTCAAACGGCTAACCTATTTCTATTCTGTGGAAAGTAATTTCTTGGAATTTAAGTGTGGGATAAAAAAACATTCAAAAACTTTGTTATTGTTGCTGCCGTAAAATGAACGTTTCGATTTCGCAATTTCGTCGAGTTTTTAGTACATATCTAATATGCCACCAAGGTACTTTTGGGCCTGACCGATTTGGTTTATATTTGGAACATGTGAAAGTTCTTTGAAGGGAAACGAGCCTGAAAAAAATTTACATACCAGGTGGCGCTTCCCACCGCATATAAGAAAACACGTTATTTACATTCCGATTTTTCTCATTTAAACGTTGAAAGATACCTCTGCTCACCCATCTGCCTATGATATGCCCATGTGAAATTAGCACGTCTACAGCACTGCGAGTTGATTGACCAGCGAAAGCGTTTTCTTCTGGTATTAGCCATACATATAACCAAATAATGTAACTGTAATCAACTTAGGCGTTGAGAGAAACATATTTAGTTGACTTAAGCACAAATTTTATTGAGTGCAGTTGTCCGAGCAAAATTGTTTGTTTGGTTTTTGTGCAGCAAAAGACACTTAAGGTATGTTGGTTTAGCAAGACTTGGAGCAAAGAAGTTGAATGCTGGGTGCAGAAGTCTTGAAGATGAGTAAGAGATGAGTTTGAATTAAAATAGGGCTGAGGGACGTAAAGAAGTAGGGGCGAAGCAGTCATTTTCAATTGCATTGTAATACAATAATACGATAATGAATTATATCCTTTAGCTTGATTTCGCTCAACTTATTCAAAATCGATATTTGAGAAAATTACCGTATAATCGGGAAAACGCCAAACTCACTAAACTGAATTTAGGAGAAAAACTATTTTTCCTGCTATCAGATTTCATAAAAAAATCGAGTAAAAAAATCATTTTTCATATAAATTTCTTTAGTGGAACTGGCTGTTACTCACATTTAAAAAAAAAGAAAGACATGAGCCACTACTTTGGTTAAGTAACGGAGAAAAAACAGCGAAAGTGGAAGGGTCTATTACCAGCAAAAATTGGACTAGCTCAGAACTACTCCAGAGCTAAACTATTTGCCGACGTTTATTTATTTTTATTTACTTATTTTATTTATTTATAAATTTATTACGACTCTATTGAACCTAGATTACATAATTAGAGACAATTATAATTTTATATCACTACTAATTACTAAAAAGCTTAATCTAAACTTAAGCCTATAGGAACTTCATGGTTGCATTAAATTCATTTAACAAAATAAAAACTAAAAATTAAATAAAAATAAAATAAGATTACTAGTTCTAGCTCAATACCCAAACAATGCTCTTACCTTTTACTTAGCAACTCGTTCTTAACCGATTCAGATTTGGAAAATCCTATAATGGCTTCGCTTTGGCTAGCTCTCGACCGCTTCCAACGACCGCTTCCACCGAGCTTCAGGGTAGTTCATTTTCTTGTTAAGTGATTGTCGTTATCCAAAAATAGTGCCTTCAAGGTAGTTTTTAGTAGATTTGACATTATTTTTAATTTTTTTTGATAAACATTTTTATTCCACATTCTTTATTGAGTAAGTCGACAATGAGAATACGTACCTCAAACAGATACAAAAAGTCCAAAGGAGTTCAGAACTCTGCATAACCGGGGCCCTTGGGTCCACCCCGACAGAAGCACTCAACACTATGCTGCATCTACCACCGCTTGATTTGGTGGCGAAGAAAGTAGCCACGATCACAGCTTTGCGAATAAGGGAGACTGGCGTCTGGATAAATGGACAAAGTGGGCACGCCACAATCTTGGGCAACCACGCGCCTGTTAACATTCTACCACACACGGACTACTGCGCGTCAAATAACGTGTTTGTCAGGAACTACGAGGTTATAATACCGACAAGACAAGAATGGGACAACAGACCACATACGGTTCGGGGCGCCATCAACATCTTTACTGATGGCTCCAAGCTTGAGGGGAAGGTGGGGGGAGGAATCTTTTCACCGGACCTGGGACTAGAGATCTCCTTCCGTCTTCCCGACCACTGCAGCGTGTACCAAGCGGAAATGCTGGCAATACACGGCGCCGTGAAAAGCTTGGTATCCATGCCCCAAAATGGTAAACAGATCTATATCTTCTCAGACAGTCAGGCCGCACTTAAAGCCTTGAACTCATATGTCGACAATGCAAAGTCGTTAACTGAATGTCGCAGATCTCTCAACGAGATGTCTCAGCACTTCAGTATTAGCCTTATTTGGGTACCTGGGCACAGGGATATTGAAGGCAACTGCAGAGCGGATGAGCTGGCTAGACGGGGTACCACCACTCATCTCCTTCCAGGAAATAGCTTGGTAGGCATACCCATGGCCTCCTTTAAATTTAGTGTTAGCACAAAAACAATGGAAATAGCAAATATGCTCTGGTCAGGGCTCTCGACGTGTGAGATATCCAGGCTAACCTGGCCTTCCTACAACAAAAGACGTACAAACTCCCTGCTGTCCCTCAATAAATCGGACATTTTATCCCTGGTAAGGGTCCTAACAGGGCACTGTTTCATAGGCACTCACGGCGCCAGAATGGGCGCAATGTCTAATGATTACTGTCGCAGCTGCAGATGTATTGAGGAGGAGGAAAGTGTTCAGCATCTGATGTGTCAATGCCCTGCACTCAGCAGGCGACGGTTAGCTATCTTGGGCCAACCGTTTCTCAATAACCTCGCTGAGGTATCACAAATGGAATTAAAAGCGTTATCTAAATTTATTGACTCCACGAAGTGGTTCGATCCCCTGCCTTGAACAGGGTGTGAGTTGGTTTTCCCTGGCGTCGACGGCAGCGCAACCGTGTGAGTCGACTGGTCCTTCTCAGCTTTCGGGAGACCTTTGAACTCGGATACTCTAGGGTTGTTGTTGGATCGGCTAACTGTTAAGCGGCTGAGCTGCTGTCGGCGTCGGGGATGACTTGCTCGCATCTATGGGGCATAGAGGTGGGTAGAGACCGTATAGGGTATCACAATGGGCCTATTTAGTGGCCTAAGTGTCGGGCAGAGTCCAGGTACTCTGTCCTGCCCTTGCAACCTAACCTAACCTAACCTAAGTCGACAATGTCATGGTAGACGAGTCATCAAGCCACACAACGAGACGTATTTACCTTTTGTGTAAACTAATACCTTGCTATATCATTCTACTCATGAAATAGCACCTCATTCATACCTATGCCTTAGGTCACCAAATTTATAACATATTGTCAACTAAGCGCAACTAAGTATAAGTATACAAATTGACAATCGATGCAAACATGCACAGACATATATATAGTTAAGTAAAAAAAGCTGAACAAATAAAAAAGAAATAAAATCCTGAATTTATAAAGAATAAAACATAAAAATTAAATACCGTCGTCAGCGAGCGAACAACGGTAGGTGCCGCCATACACACCCGCAACCAACACTTTGCATGTCCATATGTACTCATTGGTGCTACCTACTTGAGTTACTATTTTATTGCTTGTATTATTAAAGTTGTTGTTGCTACATTTGTCTGGTGCGCTCTGACGCATGCCTAACCCACAACGGAATTTTATGCATCATTTGTTTGGCTCATTAATCAATTCTAGTTGGTGTCGTCTCGGAATTTTTTTTCACAATTCCCAATTCTTTTCTGTGTTTTACTGTTTTTTGGGTTATGTTACGGCAATAAATTTGTACGCAATCAGTTTTAAATTGGCAATTGTTCAACGTATAGGCAAACATTTTTTGGTTTGCTCTTTTTCATATTAATATTCGATTTGTTTAAAATTCTCTGCGTACCTCAACTGTTGTTATTCATTAGAAAAATATTCATATGCAAGTCCACAATGCATAGCGCGACATGCCAAAAATAAAGCAATAATTTCATAAGGTCATATGCGTACAAATTGCATGCTCTTGGTATTTGAAATAATATTTAGGACCCAATAAACAAAAGAAAGAAATTCTACTAAGCTAGGGGAAATCTTCATTTTCATACACTATTTATCATTTCAGATTAAACGTTTTCACAAACTCCTTGAAAAGTTTATTTTCAATTTGGGTACGTGTAAAGAAATATTTTAAATGAGGTTTTGATTCCATTCCGTTCCGGCTATCTCCGATTGTGCGAATATATGAAAAATCTTAACTTAATAGCTAGCAAAAAAACTCAATTTAATAATAGACGGCATCCGGTGGGTTATATAGCTCCGTAATTCGTTTAATTTTCACGGTATCATTCTGGATCATTAGCAGAAGCAGATGTCAGCGCGCTTGTTTTTTATTTCAAGTACACTAAGGGCATCCACAACATTTAAAAAAGTACCCCAAATATTTTTGTTTATTACTAAAAGTTATGAAATTAATTTTAAGGATACGATGGTAGTATGATAATTAGAGTAATATATATATATTTTAGTTAATAACATACAAATAAAAGAAATCAATAATATATCTCATGTTCATGGGAACGAAACAACTTCATAAAATATTAATGCATTAAGCACGAAATCCGAGAAAAAAACTACAATCTGAATAGTCCGCGCAGAGACATGTAAATCTAAGCGCAGCAGCGGCATCTGATACTTAGAAATTTGGTTTTTCAAAAGGTAGTTTACTAATGCTCACAAATTGAACCAGACATCTATATGGATCTATCTTGGTTGATTATACATTTACGTTTAACAGTTTTTATGTGTCCGGTTCACGACCACCGTATGATAGCTAATATGCCTGTAAATTTGAGAACACCATCAAAAACTACCATTTACAAACATTTAAAGGTTTAAGCTATAGATTTGAAAATTAGCTCGTTTTTGCGTCTCAAATGTTTAGTGGGAATCTATTTTAAATTGCAGGTTTATGCACGTATGTTTTGATGTTATTGCAATTAGAAAAGGATTGACGTTGTTATTCAGCTACAATAATAGCAGACATCACAAACTTTTTTTTGCATTCGAGGAACTTTTATTTGAACCAATATAAAAAATAGTTTCAAAACGATACAGATATTCATATAAATTGGTTGGTGAATTATTCGGTATTGAAAATTTAGGATTTGTTAAAAGTTTTTTTCATTCGCTTTAAACTCCCTGTACAGATACTATTACCATTTTGCTTTCGCTTATTTCATACAGATAGTTCACAAACACCTCATGAAAAGGTATTTATGCTGATAAGGTCAAAGACAGGGCAACCTATTTATTTTTGCATCAATAGGAGTATCAACCAAACTCACGTTACTAGGCAGGACATACGATACGAGTCACTGTAATATAGGTTATCATTTAAGTAAGCTTAATTTGTTTGATACATAAACTGGACTCTGAATTGTCGGTTCAAATTAAAAGATCGAGCTTCAAATAGATTTAAAAAAGCTTTATAAAGATACTAATAATAAAATAATTATAATAATGGCTTCTGATGGGAATCACAAATATAGAGCGAGCTTTTTGTCTGTGCTGTAACCGTTTATGAATTTGTAACAGCTAAAGCCTGATTGGCTTTATAACCGAAGGAAATCCATGCTGATATAATTAAGGATTAAATTTTCTTCTCAATTAATCAGTGATTTTTTATAGATGTATCGAATAGTTACTTTGTGAAACAAGTTCGATTATATGAATACTTTTCCAAACTAAAATAATATAGTTTTTTTTAAATTAGTTTTCTTATTTTTATGGCAGAAGAGTCGAAAAATGTTTAACAAAGATGTTAATAAGGTTTTTGCAGAAGTGCTTCAGGTGGTTTTGTACTTTGATCGACTATGTAAAATTTTTTGAACTGACCTTTCCAGGGTAGTACAAACCCCATACATGTACAAAATGGAAATTAGAAATTAGGAAGGATTTATAATTTACTATGACGGGCTAACTATAAGATCACCCTAACTCAGCAAACGATTGAAAAATACTCTACCTCAAATTCAAAAACGCTCTGCCTCAAAATTTCATTAAGTTTTAACTGAGACCGAATCACATTTCAGAATAACATCCATAAAAGAACTCACAGAGATTTAGAGAAAAATTTGTTTGATTTGACCTGCTGCAGTTACTAGAATTTGTATTTGTAAATTTATATTTACAACTAATTGTTTATTAATTATATAGAAATCATATACGAGGTGAATTCAATATTTTTAAAATCTGAATATTTATAGAACCAATGTTATTGATGTCCGATTAAATTCTGCAAAAAAAAAAACTGGGATGGGAAGTTCTTCAAATATTATAAAATAGTGTGACTTTCGACATTATCTGATAATTTTTCTGTTCTTTGTTGATATAGGACAATTGAGTGATGAGAAGTGATCTCAGGGATCATTGAAGTGGTGCTTAAAGCCCACTTTAGCTATCTAAATAATGAAGGAGTTGGTCACTGGACCGATAATAGCACAATTTCTGACAGAAAAATGTTAGCCTAATAGGATCATTTATAACGGAATTTGAAACCCCGATAGAGTGTATCGCATCTTGAGTAGAATTTATGTGAGTCTAGAAAAGTTTAGAAAAAAGGATATCCTTTATATTTGATCATCTTACTTTTGCTTCATGTCAATTAAAGAAGTTTAGTAAAAAAGTCCAACGGCTGCAGAAGTTGTTAGGTCTTCGTATGTTCATCGACGTTGTAGACGTTGAGGGAATGGATAGACAGAACAACTGAAACTGAAAAAGGAAGGGGAAAAATGAGGAGAACAAGTAGACAGATGTGAAAGATTATTTGTTCGTCTTATGTGTTTTTAGTTGACGTCAGTGCTTTTGATGTGCTTTTAATAAAATAATGAGTGGGTGATATTTTCAAAAGTTCATGCGGAGGTTCTTAAGCATAGCCAAAATCATTCAGGGTAAACTTGAAGAATTACTTGTGCCTAAAGTATCATCAACTTTACGGCACCTCTTAAAAAAAATACAAAAAAATGGTTGCTTTTTGTGAAATCTAAAAATTTTTCCAAGTTTCAAACACGTGTGCAAACATATATACATATAAGTGGCATACTGACCTTTGAAATTTTTCTACAAATCACAAATTTGTGAAACACTGAATTTTTCATAGGACAATAAAAATTTCTTAATTAAATATTCCGTTTACCAATTTGATTATGCGCCAGATAGGCAATGCCAGCTAAATGCAACTTTCATTTGCTCAAATCTATTCCAATAAACTGTTTAACTCCGGATTTTCAGTTCGCCTTTAGCTATGTTTGTATGTACTTGTTGTACCACGCCCTCGCTGATGCAATTTTTGCATTTTTCAAATATTTCTGTAAACACACATACATACATCTATAGATAGTTTGTTTATTGAAATTGAAATCACCCATTGTGTGTAAAAATGTTGTAATAAATAAAATATTGATCATTGAGTTTGTCTTTTTTGTTAGTTTTATTTGTTATTATTTTGCTCGCTAATAAATTGAGAATGTTGTTCACTTTGAAGCAATATTATGGGGCTTGTATGGCTACTGTGGTTTATGCATACATATTAAACTATTCGTAAATGTATGTGCCGGTCTGTTAGAAAGGTGGGTTTTTTAATCTCTTTTGATTATATTTACATAGTTTATTTTAAGCATAAAAAAGTGCTTGAAAGCACTAGTTATTGCTGGGAGCATATTTATTTAATTGATTTAAAATGGTCTATCGAATTCTTTCATGATGAATTTCAATTAAAAGCTGTTTGGGAAACATTTTCTGTTTGGTTTTAAAGGTTATGAGCAGTCATTCGTTTTACTATGTTTGTGGTAAGATATATTTATGTATGTGTAGGAAAAACCCACCATAAATTGACGATCAATCGAACTTCTTTGCCGGTTCTTAAGAAAAGAAGTTGTTATAAAACGTCTGGAAAACTTGAAAAGATATCAAAAATGCTTTTTTGGAGGCTCTCTTTACTCTTTCCGTTTCCCTCCACTACTGTGAATTTCTTTGGGTTGCTTAACTTCTGATTTTCCTTGGAACTACCTCCATGTTTTTGCTATGTTTCTTTTTTAAAAAGCTAAAAATAAATTTTTTTGGAGAGCTTTAGAGGAGCCGAATGACTTTTAAAACCTAAGTACTCCTACGCCACCTCTGTAAAGTATTCAACGTTGTGGAGACCGCTTGCATCGTAGCCGTTTTTAATATTTAGCTTCAGGAATAACTCCTCCATATGATCATGCTTTCCATTATGTTTTATTTGTTCCTATTCTTTTATATTGTGGTTGGCTTTGCCGGCTGTCATGGAGTTGTATTTTGGTCCCTCAGAAATTTGGTAGAGAACCCGGTGGATTGGGTTTGGCTGTATTCGTACTTCTGGTGCGATTATTGATCCATTCATACAGCATCTGTTCTTAGGTCACTATAGTTTACGGTTCCCTGCACGGAGTGATATCATAGGCTATCGTATGGCTATCGTAAGAACCGAATACTCAATAAGCGATTTTTAAAGAGAAAAGAAGGTGTGAGTAGCAAGTACTTGTGGAGTTTGATGTCAAGCACAAAACTTTATTTTAGTTATTAGCTACATCTTTCTGGGTCTTCTTTCCCTCCTTTTCTATGCTCTTCCTTTACTTTAATATATTTTTATTTTATTTGCTTTTCTCTTCCTTCTTTCAACAAATGATCTAAATTATTGAATACTCTGAGCTAAAATAAGTTTAACATTAATATTCATTTACTTTGCTTTTGTAAACAATAGTTATGATAAAAGCAGTTGCCTTCGTCTTTTGCCGATTTATAGCATTCATCGTGTTTATTCACGGTTACCGAATAATAATAATAAGCAAAGCACTCGCATACAGACACACCCACATAAGCAGAGCATATATAAATCAGTCAAAGCAACTACTTGCAAACTACTTTACAACTAGTATATGCACCAAGCCCAACTAGTCAGCCAACTGTCATATTTCCATATAAGCAACTAGTATTACTAAAATGGGGATGTCCTAAGCAGTCTACTCATGAAATACTAGTTTGTATACAGTGTAAATATACTAGTATCATACTGGTCGTAAAATACCAGTTTTACAGTAGCTCAAAATTGAATTAAATGAACTAGTAAAATTGCAGTGCAATCATACCAATATCATACCCATCAATACATCATTTTCATCTTTCATCATTTCGCTGTAAAAAACCCCGATTTAGGTTTGTAAAACAGTAACTATATATTTGGAATATTTCATAAGCTGGTTGCGAATTACATGCAATGCAAATGAAATAAACGAAAGAAATAATAATCGTATACTAGTATAGATTGCACTTTTTTTGACTAGTATGATTTCATCCAGAAAATTATAGTGCAGGGAAGATTCTATACACGCATACAAAGCCAAATTTCACTTACAACTCAGATAAGCACAGAAACACCATCAACAACAAGGCACAAACAGAGACGCAGGCAGATCTTACGCGTAATTTCGCTGCCCTACTGAGCCTGAAGTGCTTACACTTACGTTTACAAGCAGCGACGCGTAACTTTTCTGCACAGCCCCCTACCGAGCTCAAAGATGTTTACACATCAATAATCGATTTTTGTTTATAATTAGATCTTTACGATAGAGCGAAGAGTTATATAAGCTAAATCGGCTCACTTTTGTATTAGTTTCCTGAGAAAATGGTAGCAATGCAGAACAAGTTTTATCTCCTTCACTGATGCTAGAATTTAGTAGTTACGGATACTTGTCGGATCCTCTTATTATAGCTTTTTGGAAAAGTTTGGAAATTGGTCGTGATAAAGCTCACATATATGAACCAATTATTAAATTTTGACTGTCAATAGTCTCAGAAGCTTGATACGGCCACTTTTTTATAAAAGTTGATAATGAAAAAGGTATCGTTAAGATAAGTAAGAAAATATATATTGAGTTGTAAAAGAAAAAGCAAATAAAATTACTTATTTGAGTTACTGTTGTAGCCAGGACATAACCCCTTAACAATTTACCAATTGACCTAGCCCACTATTTGGTATTTGATGTTCGGTTCCATCCTAACTTACATTTACTTGTTTTATTTTATGTTGTGTTATGCTATGTTATATTATGTTAAGTTATGTTATATAATGTTATGTTATGTTATCTTATGCTATGTTATGTTATGTTATATTAAGTTATACAATACGTATTTTATATTATGTAATTCTATTTAATATTATGTTATGCTTTGGCTTCACTTTTTCGTGTACGTTTTCATTTCTTATTTCATTTAGTATCAACATATTAAAAATATTTATTTCTTATGATTGTTATTGATACTTCCACAAATTACTGAAACTGCCGGTGTCTTATAATTAACATACCTATAAGTTCGCCTCGTCATATTCGTTTATTTGCTTTTGCTGGTGTTAATTTTAAATTCACCAAAATTTTAGTAAGTTCATTAAACTTAAAGCACATGCTATAATAACTGCACAACTCAGAAAGTGTTTTCAATTTGAATAACTGAGAGCAGATAAATACATATACATATGGCAATGTTTGCATTCAAAAGTAGTGAATGTACTATAGCGGAGTTAAGTATCGGTTGCATTTTTAACTTTTCTTTTTCTTTCCTAAGTAACAGTAGCAAGTGAAAGAAGTGAAAGACACTTATGACACGTTTACTTCACTGGACGGGACAACAAAATAAATGTATTAGCAGTACAACCTAAATTATCGGAAGCAGGTTTGCCAGTTTGCTAATTTCTCTAAGTAAATCACAGATTTGTTATGAATAGGTTAGTATATTAGAGAGTGGTTGAAAAAATAAAAGTTCCAACAAAACATTAAAGCAAACTAATTACACAGATTTTATTTTTGGTGGGACGTAAAGTCGAAGTAAATTTGTTTACGAATTATATATTGAGTTAAACTCTTCAGCTTGCCGTTTTAATATAAGTGGTTATGGATACTGTCTTCATCATCAAAAAATACTAAAAAAGTAAGTATTTTAACTGCACATAACTTGTGTGCATATATATAAGGCCGGGGAAATTTTAAATTTTTTTTTATCGGAATCTGTATTTATCTTTTTATTTGATGTGTTTTTACAAGGAAAAAAAATAATTTGAAAGCAGTAATTCCTGTCAATGTTTTTAAAGCTTTATTACTCTGGAAGGCACATGTGATGAAAATTTTTTTTCCGAACTTTCTTTTGTGAAATTTATTTTCCTACAAACTATTTACAGCTAAATTTATTTACTTCAATGGTTGAGCAGTTACATAGAAAAAATTAATATTTAATTAAAAACCTTTGCAATAGTGGCTTCGCCATTTTGCAAAATCATATAAATAACATTTGAAAAAAAGAAATGTTGTGCCCAGTCTGATATATATATATTTGTGCATTGAAATATACACCTACAAATATATGCGCATATTCGCATCTACTTATATGCACATGCGACAAGCAAGCGCGTTCATCTGTTATAATATAATCTCAATTTTATTGACTTCTTTGTTGGGTTATTTTCACAGTATTTGACGCTTGGCATGACAAATTTACAAACAAGTTTCTTGCAAGTCTGTTTCGCCTTTAGTTTACATATTGCAATTTTATTTTTTTATTTATTTTGCATTGCACTATTGAGAAAATTCCAGTTAGCCATTTGGCCAACATGTCGCGACAACAGCAAAGGCCGTACAGTAAAACGTAACAATAAAGCATTTAAACAAAAGACTTAGGAAACGAACTTGTTTTGCATATTTCAAATATTAGTTTTGTCGATTGTTATTTTTTTTAGCACTTTGGAATTAATAGGAGCAGTGGAATTTTTAAATTTGTTTTTAAACAATGCGTTTTGCGTTACATTTTTTAAACACATTTCTGTTGAAGTACATGTTAATGAAGATATTTACTGCATTTTACTAATCCAAAGGTCTATCAAAAATGACATAATTTAAATAAGAGAATTCCACAATACTATTAAATCTCTGACGGTCTTAAAAATATGTCAAATGCTTGAAATAAAATTCATATATGCCCTTTAAAATATTATTCTTTTTACTAATAAAAATTTTAATTTATATTGTGATACTGGAAGTATCATGGATTTTTTTTTAATTTCATGATTTCGAGTTGAAGTACACAGCTCACGTCTAATTTGAAAAAAAAAATTTTTTTATTTTTTACTGTATTAAGATGACAATATACATATTAGCAAGTTTTTGTATTTAGAAGAGGTTGATTTATTTAGTTTTAAAAAAAAAAAAATTTTTTTAACAAAAAAAGTATTGAGTATTTGTAAATAAAAAAACGGACGAAAATTGTTTTGATAAAATAAGTTTATTGGTGATTAATTTTGAAAGCAAAATTACCCTAAAAAGGGCTCAAATCTCCAAGTTAATAGAATTATAAAATGGGCATTACCTTATTACCTTCTTTTATAAAATATCTTTTACTCGGATATCTCCTTGATGAGCACAGCGTGAGTTTAACCGAAACTTCACTAAAAATATTTTTTTTTTAATAGGGGAAGTTGGGGAATCGTCGGCCACGTTTTTTGTTTTGTTAAATATCTTTAACAAAAAAGATAATTTGCAAATTGTAATATGGTATGTTATTCTGCATGAAGTTAAGTAATTTTTGACTATTACACTTTGTTACAATTCTTTTCGGTTTTCCGACTTTTCGTGGCTTGAACAAAATTATTGTTTTTGCGATTTTCAAAAATGGTGGGGAATCGTGGGCCACCACCGTAATTAAGTAAAGTTAAAGTAATCCGAGATTTATGATGCAAACTTTATTGAATTAGTAGAAATGACAAGTAAAGTTATTTAAATCGACAAAATGAAGAAGAAGGGTTATGCACGATCAATCAGATACGCAATTTGGGCACGTGAACGTGATAGCGGAGGTAGCACATTTTGCATGGACATCTCGACCACATTCCATGCATGCAACTGAATTGTTTTTGGTCGGTTCCTTTGGCATGGACTCCAAGCAAAGTATGCAGAAGTCAACATCTTCTTCATCGTCGAAAGAAATACGTCGCGCTGGTTGTGATCTAGTTCTGCTCTGCTTGGGTGCAGGTGTCTCCTTTGCTTTCTTTTCTTTCTTGCGTTTGATTTCAGCCTTCTCACGCAATTCAGTGACACATTCGGCCGATGTTAAAATGGCACTCCTCATCGGTTTGCGACCACGATTGGACTTTTCAGCTGGTGTTCCTTGTTTCAGTGGGCCACATTGTCGCAATTTTTGTGAAAGTGAAGCAGAAGAGCTGGTACCTGATGTGCTAGCCACTGCCGAAGACTCAAAAGTTGTGACTTTTTCATGTACATGAGTCTCGACATCACGATTTGTGACAGTAATATTGCGTTCCTTATCCCCATTCTCTTCACCATTGCCATCGCACTCACCACTTAGTTGTGAAGAAATGAAATCAACTTTAGCAAACACGTTCGCATTAAATGGGAAAATTCCGCATGATTTGAAACCACTCTTTATGTTTGTTGGTGTGACGGCAATGTCAAGACAGTGGTCAACAAACAGTGGAACGTGGTGAAGGTCGTAAATTACACCGAAGTTGGCTCGCTTCCTATCATTGTGCTTCTGTGCGTACATAATTTTTAAAGGACTAAAAACGGATACATCCAAAGACTGCATCCTATGCGTACAATGTGGAGGGAAAGATAGCATTGTCAAGTCATGTGGAAGGGCCTTTTCGATGACTTCAATTGACAAATGCAATTCATGATTGTCTACCAGCAAAAGTGTAGGTGAGCCGGCATGAGCACCCGAGAACTTGATAAAGTTATCCATATACTGCGAAAATACCTCAGCTGTAATCCATCCACTGGCATTCGCCACGCCTTTAGGGCCATGACATGAATATTGCTTCCATGTTTTTGCGTGGAAAAATAAAAAACGGTGGAATCGAAAAACTACTCGCACTGACTGCCAACGCCATCGTCACATTTGTCCTGTCTCGGCTGATGTAGACGTGCCTATCCTTTTTTTTGCCTTTTTGTGCAATAACTTTTACGACTTTGTTGGGAAGAGTGCGCAACCCCGTCTCGTCCATATTCCAAATTCCATGGACCTTCATATTTTCTTACATTGAGCACAGAACGAAATTTGTCCAAGAAGGCATCGACTTTCCCTTTGGAAAATGCTTTCACGCGATTTTGGCTTACCTGCTCTGGCTTGCGCAACGACAAATTTGGATGGCAATTCATAAACGAGTAGTACCAGTTCTTACTTGCTTCCTTATTCTCATTCCACGATTCAGGGTTGTTGCATTTAATGGATAATTTAATGCATATTGGAATTCCAAAGCCCGTAGTTCCGAAATACTTGAGCCAAAGTAAATGTTACTTGCGTGGAGGAGATATTTCAACTTATTCTTCTTCATCATTGAAAATCTGAAACAGAAAAAAGTTAATTATCAGTTTCCAATGAAAAAAGTTACAGATAATTTCATCATAATAAAAAAATCGGAAAAAATTTTATATTTATGTTCCAGTTTTTATATTTTATATAATTTTCATTTGTTTCTTCATTTTACATTTACTTTTTTATTAGAAAAATTTATTTTTATTTATATAAATTGAGATTATCAGTAAGAAGGAAAACTCACCGGTTTTGCACCTGTCATAGTGATTCCTTTCAGGAATGTGATTATCGTATCATCGGAAGCAGTGGAAATATCAATATTTGCGTTTTTTAGCTTTCCCATATAACGGCTCAATGTAGCTCGTGGTACATTTAAGGATTTGGCGATAACAGGCATGAATTTTTTATTATTTTTTATCTGTTCGATAGCCTCCACAACAGCAGGACAGTCAAAACTTTTCCTAATTTATTTATTTATTGATTCACAGCCTCAATTTTGCACAAAAAAACATGAACACAACATACAAATGTGTATTCATACGAAAACTTTCAAAACACGGGTGGCCCACGATTCCCCACCAAAAGTGGCTCACGATTCCCCACAAGCTACTTTTTTTCAAAACAGCGGAGTGTAATTGATTGTGTTTTTTCGTAGCAATTCGTCCAAGACGAATAGGTTTAGGCTAAGAGAAAACGATGAAAGGTGGCGGCCCATGGCTCACGATTCCCTATTTCCCAGAACTTTCCTATCAAACTTTTTTGATATGAGAATCATTAGAGCGCAGAAATAAGGGATTGATTTAAGGGCTGATAAGCTCTTTTTGTTTTTAAATTTTGTTTCAAATGCAGACTGTCCAACATCACAAAATTAAAACATTGGGGGATATATTTATACCACAATAAGAATGTCGTTATTATCGTCTATTCTCCATATATACATAAAGGAGCGGTTATTAAAGCAAAAAAAAAAAAAAAAAAGTTGCATTAACTAGGCTTTTTCGCATTGATACGCAAAGCAAAGATTTGAAAACAAGTTCAATATATTTATTGAGGCATTTACAGCGGACATTCCCCATTTCAGTCATTATAATATGTTGATGGTCAGCAACTATTCAAGCAGTAATTTACTTTTAACACTCATAAAACAACTGAACATTTACCAAGCACTGCAATTTAGTTGGGATCGAACTTATTAATAAATCTACTTTTCATTACAAAGAAGCAAGCTATGAACTATTATTATGATAAACACGAGTGTGTGTGTTTTTTCGTTCTCTGAGTTGCAAGTTTTGCCAATAATCAACACAGATAACAACAACTATATGCCAACAAGTAACCTTTACTTATTGGCGAGACGTTGACCGGCTGACTTGACCGACTGCCCTGGCTAGTAAACTGCATACGTACGAGTATCTCTATCTGACTCTTTGTACTCATATTGAGCTGGTTCACTCACTGTCATGTAATAAGTGCATGAAGCTATGTTACGTTGTTGGTGCGATTAATGCATGAGAAACGTAATGAAATCAAAAGTGACCTACACAGCCAACTTACTTGGATAGGCAAATGATTTTTTAAATGCATTTTTTTTATTTTCATATACAGAGTTTTTTGCTGTTATTGCTACATTCTTATCTTGTAGGTAAACTGCATGTCAAAACCCTGCAGAAAATTTGATTTGACCAGAATAAGTCCGAGATGAGTCTCAAACTAATGCCATTTCAGATATTTTTATATGGGTTAAACTGTTCGCATCATCTCTCGTCCCTCATCCTTCCTCCTTCTCCACTCTCTTTACATCCATCAGTTTGTCTGTCAAACTTGTGGCCGGCCTATCCGTTCCTCCACTCGTTTGCCAACCATGTCCTTAACAACCAGGCATATTTATAGCCCCCGCCCCTGTTTTTATCGAAAGTCCTGAAACTCCTTTTTATTACGTTTGCTTCTCTCAAGAATTCATGTTTACTAATCAAATTTCCCAAAGAAATGCATTTTATTTTATCACTTTATAAACCAACGCTCTAACGAGGGAGAAGTTGTACCGATTACACAATACTTGCCTTCGTTATATTTATTATCGTCTATGCCCCATATATACATAAAGGTGCGGATATTAACTCCATCGGTACACAAGCACAAATATGATTTCGAATGCTGAGTATTTCCTTTTACCAGAATGGCCTAGCCAATTCACATTTAAATTCAGCACTGTTGCAGCGTGCTCCACCACCACGTGCCACCATCAACTAGAATAGCTTAACCTGCAGCAGCTCAAGCTTGATTCATTTCTACTCGGATCGATCTCATTTGTATACCAAATATCTCTAACCGACCAATAAAATTGTGGCGATGGTTTTTTGGTAGCTTTTTTGTTGTATTATGGTGGATCCTAGTATCTGTCACACGGAGTGCACTCAATTGATTTCCGATAATGCTGCATCGCCTCGATCTCTTGTCACTCCGCTTTAATGAAATAGGGTTAAATACAATCTTTCGAACGCTCTGTAGATTTTCTTTTCTAAGCTCACAAACGTGTTATCTGGTTGACATACTGATGACGAGACACTACCATGGGAGACTAATAGTACCTATTTACACCCAAACAGGTAAGATAGGACTAATCCTCTTTCTACTCATTTTGAATTATACCTAACTGTAGGCTAAAAAGATTAATCACGAATCACTCTCTTTAGAGATTAATCATAAAATTTTTTTTCAGGACTGCAACCATATAAGCAATTTATTCAACATACCACACAGCATAGACTGCCCATACACATGCACGACATCTAGCCAGATAAGTGAGTTTACCCTACCAACCATGGCTAACCGTGGTGAAGCTCTGATTCCACAAAACGCCAACCAACAGATAATGTAGTCTTGTAGTGGTGAACTGTAATGAACCGTAATATGATTCAAGGCTTTGGAATTCAGGAAGAGTATTGTATTACAATTTTAAAGTAAAGCAATATCCATGACAACGGTAAAGCTGGAGCAAAAAGTGTCTTATAAAAATAGATTTGGCGAAAATGCTCTCGAGTGTTGATCGTAGTCAAGGCAGCAAAGTTATATGAGTATCTACATATGAATACATGTGTGTGCTCTCAACACCATATGTAGCTGCAAACAGTTATACGCAAGTACATATGTATAAGCAATAAAACATGCTTTGTATGTACTTACAGTCATTTACCTATTTTAATGCGCATTTCTGCAGCGCAATAGCCATAAAGTAAATGCAAATAGAGAGTTTCACGACGTCTAGAAAATAAGTCAACAGATCGATAATCGATTGTGAATTTTTTTTATGGAGTTTTGGAGTCTGGTTTTAAGTGAGTTTTGTGCAAAGAAGTGCATGAATACAATTGGTTAAAAAAAAAAAGAGAAAAAATTTGATTTGCCTCTTGATTGATTTTCGCCCATTTTCCCTTGGAATACCACAAATACGTATATATATTTATAATCAAGTATGTATATAGGCTTGCAGTAAAACTTGTTTTTTACCGGTTTTCCGGTTGCTGTTGTAACCGTTACTTGCCTATACATATATATATATACATATGTATGAGATGTTTACGATTTTGTGAAGCATGATTGCCCACAAAGATTATGTGATAGTTTATATGTTGGCAAATCGCTGATAAAATCAACAATTAAGTAAAGTTAAATTCGATTGACTATTGTGGCTGATTATGTCGTAAAAACCATATATCACAATTTCTCAAACATAATTTTAAATGGATTGCTGTAAATGCTCAACGCTATGAAAAAGTTAAAACCATAAGTACTTGGGAAGTGATATTTTTTTCTGTAGGTCTAGGCTAGTTCATAGAGAAATTCTTCAAACACCTCAAACATTTTTTTGATGGTTAACTGACTACTGAGTATTAATTGACTTGAACTTTAAAATCAGTGTTGTGGAGACAAAACTAAGACATACAATCAAAAGGTAATGATATTTAATTATATATTTGATCTACGAGTTCTCATCTCATTATTCGCTCTTCACAACAAATAAGACTGCCCGAAGGTTTGATGACGCAAACTGGGTAGTTCTCTTTACAGCCAAAAAAGTTTCTTGCCATTTAAAATAGCTAAAGAAATTAATTCTTCTCCAAAAGTCCATATTTATGACGCCGGTCAATATAAGAAAATCTTAGATACCAGTTAATCAAGTTGAAGCAACGCCTGATATAGCTGCTGCTGCCAGTAACAACGACATTACGAACCTGCATCTGTCACCAGCTAAGATTCAGTAAAATTCCGAAAGCTCTTAGGAATGGCTAAAAAACTATTTTTATTTGGTTAAGCTTTTGATAAATTTGTAATAAATAAACACTAAATTTTCTTTAATTGCAAAAATTGCCCAAGCCCCATTGGTCTGCTCAACGTCTCTAAAAACAAATTATTATGCCAAGTGAACTTTTTTTTTTGTCCAAAATAGTAATATATGATTTTCTTAAATATGTTTATTAGGTCGCTTTGATGGTATCTTTAGCGCCAATTTTTGCATTCGACTTTAAACCAATTTCCCGTTGAGATAGCTTCTTGAAGTTTTCAAAATGTTTTAGGTCGAGACATGGCATACTAATATAGGTAATATAACCTCAACAGCTTATTAGATTTTTTCATTTTAATTTTCTCTAAACCGTTTTACTATGCCATGGGTCGAGATGATTATGTAATATTACCAAAAGTCGCATTTATGGCCCGATTTGGCTTAAATTTGGAACTTGTATTACTACCAATAAAAGAAATATTTTCTTGAAAATGAAAAACACTTAAATTTGCATTACTGGGCCGATTTGGCTAATATTACTTAATTCAATCAATATTTAAAAATTTAAAAAAATGCGAGTGTCTGTGTTCGGTGTCGTTGCAATCATTTTTCAACTAAGTTCCCGTTGAGCGAAGATTTTGAAATGCTCATCATCGCTCAGGTTTCGACCAAATGTAATATACGAGAAAAAGTTATCATATATGCAAAGATTGCATTTATGTGGCGATTTGGCTGGTATTTGAAGCAAATATTACGGCAAATAGTTCACATAAGTTTCTTACAATATGAAATACTTAAAATATAAAAAAAAAAATTCTTAAATTTAAATTAATATTGACATTCCCTTGAGATCTGATAAAGCAAGCGCGTAATAATTTTATGAATTTCAAACTTACAAGTACTTTCTTTTACCTTTGGAGAATTCGTAATCACAAATTATCAGGACACCCTCTATATGGTAAAGAATCTATGTAGGCACAGGGAAAATTACTTTATAGTTTTTAGTCCATTTTAAAAACGTTTTGAACCAAACAAAAATTTTATTAAATTTGTTATATTAAATGCCCTTTTATTTCAATAAAATGCGCCACCTTCAAGTGATTGTAAATTGAGTGAACAATTTTTAATATTAAATATAATTTATATTTATAAATGGAGATAGGTCCACTCGACTTATCAAAACCTGTGTCTGGTCTGTGTCTAATCAAAACCTAGAGTCTACCCTGCCAAGCTTCTTCTAGACTTCGCCCTTGAACCATAAACAAGTCACCAAAGTACTTGTTATGCTCAAGACGGAAATGTTTAATTTAATTTAGATTCACAAAATTGTCACCCCTGGGTAGTGACCTAATATTGCTTTCATTCTGCATACCGAAACTATCTTTTTCCTGAAAAGGTTCTACTACAGTTTTGCAAGAAGATAATGGCAGCTGACAAAAATAATGACTACCTCCCCTCATCGTTTCGTTTTATATTACCTGACATTTTGTGTTACTAAAAATATCTTTAACGGTTCAATTGAACCTCCTCTTCCTTCAGCAACAGGTTAGTAGGAGAAAAGTGAAGGAGAAAGCGGTCAATGTAAGCAACGGAGCCAATTGATCCGACGTCGAGGAAAAAAAATTATTTGTTGTTGTCGTTGTGCCCACCGAAGCCACGTTCCATCCAAGGTGGAGGAAATATTGTTGATAACGTCCTTCTTATCTATTGCTTAGCCATTGAGCAGTCATACCTAGAGACTACTATTCTCATATTCGCATAGTGCCCAATAATACCTATTACAGACACCTCTAAAAATATTTTGATGAAGGAGGTCATAGAAGCTTTTAGGTATTATTACAGCAACACAGCGATATAAACCAAATCTTAATTAACTGCAATGCCTTTAGCGCATATAGAAAGTAATTCCTGATTTAAAATGATTTGGAAGTATTTAGTAGTAGTTATTCTAAACTGAAAGCTAAAGAGAATTGTATGTCAGCAGACAAGGTTTGATGTTCTTGTATGTATGGAATACTAATTAACTGGTTTGTATATTATGGCATGTAGCACAAGCAATGTGCTAAATTATTAATTACTCTGCCTTGCGAAGACGGATACCCATAAAATAATTACAATGAGAAGTTGTAGAAAATCACAACAAAGAATGCAGTCCAGTCAAAGCCATATATGTAAACACCACCCTCGTCATTAAACGTGGCAACTGCGCACAATATACAATTACTCACATATGTACCTCTTGTAGGTCTTTGTGCGCGCAAATAGCCGGCAAGTCAACGACAACTTTGTGCGCATGCGTCACTTCTGCAATATGCAATATGGCATGTAGCTAGGTAGGTATATTACGAATAAAGGACGTGGCGCGCAAAAGACTTTACTATGATTTTTGGTTTAAACTTCTACACTTTGCGCGTATGTAGATATCAAGAGCGATTGTAGCCAAGTACGCGCTTACCAGATCGTTGTGCGCATTTGTAGCTGGAAGTACCAAGCAATTGCTAAAGATTTAATGGCATGAGCAACATTTTGTATTGGAAATATATAAAACGGCAAAACTACAACTGCAACAGTTAAAACAGCAACAATTGTTGGCTACATAGCGACGAGTTACTAGCATTTTCTGTGCATAGCAAGCTTAGCTCAACTCAGCTTTACTGAATATCGCGCGCTCACCGCTCAGTAAATATGTATTGAAATGGTTTTGTATATTATTTCTTCTGTAACTGCTTTCACGTGTTATTTACAAGACAACAAATATGAGTTTAAGCTTTTTCATTTTATCGGGTTTTCTTTTCTTTTTCTTCGCTTATTGCAATACTGCGCGCTCATATTCGCAAAAGCGCAAGCGCGCCTTAAGCGCCACCATAATTTGGCAGCCACCACAAACTTTTACAGCATTCCAAGTCTTATAATATCGTCTCAAACGTAGACGGCGGCGTTATTCACGACAGCGCCTTTAACGTCAACGTCAACGCTACTGTTAACGACGACAACGCAGCCTACGACAGCAACACCATGCCACCATACTCAAATCGGCTACACAGCGCACATATGCGTCAGCGACTTCTTAGGTCTTACATACATACATACATTCGTCATTAGCAGCTGACTCTTGTGTGCTTTCGTTTTGGCTATGCCTTCGTTTGTGGGCCGAAGCGCGCGCTACGCCCGGTTGTACAACTTGATTCGGGAGCTTAAAGCGGGCGCAGATAAAACGGTCGCTGGTGCGCAGCCGTACGCGTGCGTACGCTACAAATGGCCTGGTATAAAAAGCGAATATACGTCAACGTACCACACATAGTCGGTCCAAGTGGTTAGCTGTCAGACGTTGTGCATAATACAAAAGGCATTTTTCTGGAACATTAAACGAAGCGCATTCAAGAAAATTTTGCATTGAACGAGCATAAAAGCGAAAAAGGAAATTCAATTTTTTAACTTAACGGATACGAAAAAAAGCATAACGCCTACGCAACTATTATTTGTTCAACAAGTGAAATATCTTAATAAAAAATAAATAAACAAAATGAATGAATATATGATCGTGTTTGTTGCACTTTTTGGAGCCGGTATGTAAAAAAGAAATATATTTTTCTTAAATTAAAATAAGTGAAAGAACACAAATTGAAATATATATTAAAAAAAAAACTATGAAAATATTTTCAAAATGGAAAAGCGAAACAAATTAACATTAAAGAAAAACTCAATAAATATTTACACAAACGCTGTTTTACTAAGAAATTGCGTTCTGTGGACTGTGTGTGGCCAACAAGTATAAAGAAAAATGTTGATGTTTTTAAAACTAGAATACGAAAATAATGGTTAATGGCATAATTTTGTTTAAAAAATTACTGATATTTCGATATAAGAGAAATTTGTTTCAAAGTGACTAGTTTTCAGCCAATGGCAAATGACTTTTCTAGAAAAAAAACTGGATTCAGTGGCAACTGTAGTTTTCATAAGCATTTGCTCGATTTTTTATAAAGATTGCGCTTTTCGAATAATAACTCCTAAATATGGTGAAAACCAATTTTTTGGTTTTAATCAATTGTTCTATTTAGTTATAAGAAATAAGAAATTATAATTCAAATTAAATAAAGAATTCGTAGCCAATTTTAAAGATTTTTATATATTTTTTTTTTCTGCGAATTAAAAGCTTCACTTTTATAACTCTTGTTTATGCATTTTCTGTAGAAGTGGAATTTCAGGCAAATCTATAAATAAATAAAACAAAATTTTTCTATATTTTATATTATTTTATTAAAAGAAAAAACTTAAAAAAAAAATTAATTACATACTTGAGAAGATATTAAAATTTATAGTATGTTTTATTTTAATTAAAATAAATTAAAAAAATGGGTGCAGTGCCTCTCAGCATTTAGAGTATCACTCAGTGTGAATAAGCGTCACATTGCAGTACCAATGTTCTTATATAGTTTTAACAAACAAAATTAAAACAAACCGCAAACTAAGAAAACTATTGTTTAAGCCTATCGGGCCTTGGTTAGTCCGTGTTATTCTCAAAGTTAAGGCTTCGGCACTATAACAAGCGGGAGAGCTAAAAACTTCGAAGAAACTTTACTTAAATTCTCGATTATCAAAATAATGAGCGGTGTCATTCCATTACGATCAAAATCAACTTAAACTTTTGTAGTGGTCCAGGGACTCCAGGGCGGTTTGAAAGCATAGCTTTATTTTGTTTTGTTGCATAGGGCCAAAAATACACCCTTACTGGTTTAGGAATCATTGCCGAGTAAACTCAGTTATTATCACCAGTATATACTAGCCTGACTATAATATAAAACCGCTTTGGATTGGAAAATATGTGTAACTATAACGCTGTGTATTGGGCTTAAAAACTCCTTGAACCAATAAAATTCATAATCCACTAGTTTGGTGCTGCTATCATATGGATATCCAAATTTCATTGCTATAGTAGATATTGTGAAAGCCTTCAACATCTCTACACATAATCAAATTGTAACAGGTCGATGTTAGTTCATTACCGATATTCAAGAAAAATTTATAGGAGGGATCATTATTGAGGCAATACAATGCAAAGAAACAGTTTTTAGAATTTTTGTCTGGCTGTCTCTATGTTTGGGCACGTGTCTGAAGGGAATTGAATTCAACTTTCAACGTTACGGTACCAAACGTCTAGCTTAAAACTAAGATATCCCTTATTTGGATATCTCGACCAGTTTCGGAGATATCGACCAATATGTAGACCAGGCTTTTTTTCTGCTCCGTACAACTTCTCAGCAATGAAAGTGGTTTTGACATTTGCAATCTAGACTTAATTGTTTCCACGGTAAAAAGCTTGATTACTTTTAAATTTTTAAGGAAACTTATTGCGTTTTTTTGAGTTTACTTTATATAAATAATTTTTCATGGAAGGGCTCTTGGTTCAATTTATCAATAAAACGTGTTTCTTATTAAATTAAAAATTATTAGTCATGGCGATTCTAATTAGGAGATTAGATTAACATAAGAATTAATTAAATAAATTTAAAATGGGCAAGAAAATCGTTGTTATCGGCAAGTAAGATATTGTAAACCGTCAACTCTGATATGAACAGAGCACAATTTTTCATAGAAAAATACAAGTTTTAACACATGCTCCTGTGTGCTTGAATGGAATATAAATTTTTAATTATTATTTAATCATGTGAGTAACTCAAGATAAGTTGCTTTAAACTAAATTAAAAAAATTAGATAAACTTTTTTTTTTTTTCATCTTAAAGCAGCCTTATGCTGAATTGCACTCATATTTCGTTGCATCCACTGTTATTTTTTTCTTGACGGTATGCAGTGATATAATTTTCATTTATTTATGTAGAGACATGTGCGCGCAAGCAATGTGAAGCTGTGCAGCTAGTTGTTAGTAGATAGTTGCGAGCTACTCAAAATATTAAAACAGCGAATCAAATGCAATTTATATGTAACTAAGACATATGTACATTGGGCGGACTTACGAAAGCGAAATTGAAATTTGTAAACTATATTAAAAGAAAAACTTAATTTTTTCACAATTGGTTTTCTGAATTTGCTTTGACTGGTTTAATAATTTATTCTTTGTTCGACGAAGAACCTCCAGTACTATGCATAAAATGTTCCACTAAATTTTTTATATTTTTTTTTGTGATAACGTCCTACCCATAGAAATAGTTAATTTCATGAAAGTTAATTACTTCAAAGTAAACATTCAATGTATTACCTCGCTGAGACTTACATCTATCCTGTTTTTAAAAAAAAAGCCTATATTAAAAAATTACATATACACAATCTCACCTAACTGACCAGTATGTGGCTCAGCACGGTATTAGCTTATGAGCAAATATAGCAATTTGTCCACATATCTTCCACTTACCGGATTTGTCACAAGCTTAACAGCGAATTAAGTCATCATGGGAAAGCATGAGTGTTGTATTAAAAAAATATATATTTTTTATTTTGTTATTTGATGAACGCTCAAAAGTCAAAACTATTTATAACAAAACTAAAAGCGGAGAAGGCCATTTTGTATCCATAAGCCAAAATATCTTCAGGCATCGCTTACGTAGTTCGTACACCGTTTGTCTAGCTTTAACTCAAAGGTCAACTGTGCGTAAATATGCTTGATTGTTTTTGGATCTTAGTTAGGTTTCGAACGCTAATGCATCGTGCAAAGTAGGCAATGACAATAATTTTATTAATAATTGTAAAACACACAACAACAAATAAAGAAAAGTTTTACATATTTAATACAATAGTGAATGGCTAGCTATGAGTGAAAGAAGCTAAAAAATGATGTAAAACATATCATATATATGTATGTAATTATAAACATTCACCTATGAACATTGTAGTTTATGCAGACTTAGGTGACTGGCATAAATTACGTTATGAAATTTTTCTCTAACACGCGAACTGCTGCCTCTTTGTTTATTTCATTTCACTTTCATATTGGATTCGGGAAAAATATACTTATTGCTTAGCTTTTTCGAGCGCAGCGCATAAGCTACTTTCAACGTGATCTTTAGATTTTTTTTTGGAAATTAGCTGCTTTGAAACATTATATAATTTTAATGAGTTTTTGTAACTGTAATACACTTGACTTTCACTTTCAAAATTTGTTTAAATTGGGGTAGTTTTTGTAGCACTCAAAAACGCCCATTAGCGTATAAAAATTTCTGTACATGAATTATGTATATTTAGTATATACATGTGTATGTCCAAACTGCCAAGTAGCATGCAGAGAAGTATCAAACTAGTCAGAAAAATACTAGTTTACAACAAGAAATTTCGAATACATCTAAAGCTAGTCCGGAAGAGGTCAAATATGTAACTGTACTGTAAGTCCTAATACAATTTTTCTTTCTAATTTGATATTTTCAGCGCCAGAGCAGTCATATTGTCATTGCAAAGTCAAAATTTAATAAAATAAAATACAATGCAATAAAAATAAATTAAATTAAATAAAAAAAAAATGAAATGTAATAAAAATATATAAAATAAAATAAAATAAAATAAAACAAGGTAAAATAAAAAAAGATAGATTAAAATAAAATAACATAAATTAAATTAATAAGATAAAGTAAAATAAAATAAAAAAATAAAATAAAATAAAATATAACAAAATAAAATAGCATGAAATAAAAAAAAATAAAACAAAATAAAATAAAATGAAATAAAATAAAATAAATTAAAATAAAATAATCAAAAAGAGGAATAATTAACCAAGAATTATTATCAACTGGTCTTGAGCTAGTTAAACTTACAAAAATATGTAAAAATGAACAGAACATAAAACCAACAACAAAACTAAAATAAAGTAAAATAAAATAACATGAAATGAAAAAATAAAATAAAATACAATAAAGGACAGGAAAAAAAAGTTAAATTAGAAAAAAAAATATAAAATAAAATAAAATAAAGTAAAATTAAGTAAAAAAAACTAATAAAAAAAAATAGAATAATAATAATTAAGTAAGAATTATTATCAACTGGTCTTGAGCTCGTTAAACTTACAAAAATATTTTAAATGAACAGAACATAAGACCAACAACAAAAACAAAATAAAATAAAATAAAATAAAATAAAATAAAATAAAATAAGATAAAATATAATAAAATAAAATAAAATTAAATAAAATAGATAAAAATAAAATAAAATATAGTAAAATAAAATAAAATTAAACAAAAAAAAATTTAAATAGAAAAATCTAAAACAACCAGAAAAAAAAGATGAAATAAAATAGATTAGAATAAAATAAAATAAAATACAGTTTAAAATGAGATAAAAGAGGTTTGTCGATTAACTTTGTCAATTATAGTTAGTACAGATTTTTCATTTTCACATGAAAGGTATAAAATCTTGGGTTAAGTAAAATCGAGTATTGTTCTCACTTCTCTTAAATTATTTGGTTCATGAGTCATGTTATTGTTATTGCGAATTCAAAAGAGATATTAAGTGACTCACTTGCAGTTGAGCACAATAGATATGTAGTATACGAGTATATTTATATATCGCGCTGCCAATTTAATTACCTGGAGCTTCTAAGCTCTATGTCTTTGAACAAGAATTAAAATTTTTTGTCAACTCTGACAATAAAGCGCCATAGTATACGAGTATTTCTAGAACAACATAAATACATTATTTAACTGTAACAAATACCTTATATAAAGAATAAGCAGCTAATTATCTCATTTATTACTTTTCATTGTATGTTAATTATTCACTTAGCACTTGCTCGAATTTTTTATCAGCAGATCTTTAGCCAATAACTGAGCCGCCATTAAAATACTTACCGGTTTCGACAATGTGTCTCCCATTGTTTTATGATACTCTAAATTATGCATATTGTTTTTTTTTTTATATCAGATTAATTTCAAATTCTGTTCTGTTTTTATATTACTCACTTAAATGCCGGCGATTAATGCTGGCAAACTAAACACAAATCAAGAATAAGACTTCAGTAATGAGAATTGTAAAAAATAGTAAACGAGAACTTAGCTAGTACATATATATGTATGTATGAATGTGGCATCTACTCAAAGTTTTCTCCAAAGAATTAATATTTATATATATATATATATTTTGTATGTAGGTGAGTAATTGCAAGTATTGTCGTCGTTTTCAAACCAGTAAAAACAAGAACATTTATAGCTCAAGCTGCAAAACCAGTTGACATTGAGGCTAAGTAAGACATATTTATATAGAGTTGCGGTTGGTTGGTTGTTGGCTAACGGCTAGCGGTTGCTAACTGAGCCATGTAAATGTTGCAGAGTAAAGCGCTTAATACCGATTTGGTCTTAAAATAGCTTTGTTGTAGGAATGCGGTAAATTGTGGCATGCAATAAAAGCGGTTCATCGGTATAGTGAGCTTGCAAGAGTTTATGGACGTTTTTCAATGGAGGACTGCAGAGCTTGGGACTTTTGTGGCCTTAAAGCGGAAGTTGAGCAGAATATGCGTTTAACTTGAAAATTTTTTATGTAAAAAAATAACTACAAAATACTTGTAGCACACTTTTGCATGCAGCTGAGTAAATATTTCTACGAAAAATAATTTTTTTTTTCTAAAAATATAAAGAATCCAATACTTTGTATTATTACCCAATAATTTTGATTTAAATTTTGTTGTGCACATACTGGCTTCTAAGCTCGTATTCCTCATTATAGATTCATTTTTTACTCAATGACTTAGACCGGTTCTATCCAGAAAATGAAAGGCTTCGCATTAATTAGCTTGCCGTTTTTTGTGGCCGCTTAACTTGCTGACCTGTAGACCTACAAAATCAGGTTTAATTGTGGCGCAAAATTGCTAAGCATTTACTTAGTATACACACCGACACCAGCACAACGCTGTAAAAATATAAATTTGAAGAGGCCAACCATTTAAGTAATCATCGTAAAAGCGGCTTTGTAAATACGAAGAATAAGTGCGAATTCCATAAATCTAACCACACAAAACGAAGAAGAAAAAAAAACAAGAATATGAAATATATATAAACAAATCCGGTTCTTTAATGTTGTTGCTATGTTACTTATCAAGTTACTTAATATAAATGGCGTTTTTTTCTTCTTCGGGTTTATAGGTGATTGGTACGTATTTTTTCATAAATTAAATTTGTCACTTACATGCTTTTAAAAAAAGTTATTCTCATACAAACATAAAATTGAAGCAACTACAAATTTTTCAACACTTTGAGATAAACAAGTTTGGAATCTTCTCGTTTATGCTAAATGAAACATTGTACGAATTAAATAAAGTATGGCGCGTTTAGGGTTAACTGGTTCCATATAAAACATCAAAATTCATTGATTAGGAGTAAATATTGAACATATTATGAATTTACGTTCCCACTTACTTTTAAGGGGATCTCAAAAACTCTGTGTACATTGTACTTTTTTGCTTGGTGAGACCTACAATTCCTGAGCCACTACTAAACTCAGTGTAACATAATTATTAAGAGACATACGTTTTGTGAGATTTTTAACCTCGTCACCTCTAAGTAAGTATAATACACATTATATTCGACAATTGCTGCCGATTGATCTATTTAAAATGTGAAACATAAGATCTACCTTCTTTAGGCTACTAAACTAGTACACTTGGAATATATTAGCTCATACTGAATAATGGCAGAATATCGGTAATCGGTCCTCATACACTGATTTCAAAACGCCGATGGGAATGCGACGGTGTCGTTGAAATTGACCCTATCTGGATCGCCTTTCACCACAATGAACCAGCACAGAGGCAGGGAATTCGCCAGGCTACAAACAAAGTGAAGTTGAAATGCTGAAAGGGCTAAGCCTAGTTGACAAATACTGGAAGCTTAGCCGCCTCCAAGGAAAAATAAGGAAACGACTCCAGTAGCCATTTGATCCAAAGTCGTAGGGACTGACCCTCAAGACCATTCACAAACAGTCGAAAAGCTGTTTTGTCCGGACTAAGCCACAACATACCAAATGTATTCCCAGTATGTAATATGTCCCCGATTCCACAAATCATTTTCTCAACTGCTTAACGAATCTGGCTCTTCTGACAACAGGTTTACTATGGTCCAACCCTACTGTCGATTTCAATACTGTGTATCCATAAAAGCTGCCCAACAAAATATGAGTTCTTCCCTTGAACCCCGTATGAGAACCCTTCTTTCAATGTTGGCGACCATGGTAAACTTTTCTTAAGAGAAGGTACCGCTGGCGGATGTTCTTGTTAATGCAAAGGTTGAAAAAACCCCCTAAGGTAATGAGATGGAATGGACAAGGTTGCCAGTGATGGGAGCGATGCGTACTACAGTGTCCACACAAGGAAGGAAGGTAAGCGAAACCGTAGTGGTGGGAGAGAGACTGCGTCGCCAAGTACTATTGTGGGTTTTGCCACATGAAGTCTTTGTTTCTAATGTATGGTAAAATTTGTGGGATCTACAGTTTTTGCCGACTCCGAATGGCATTTTTACTAAGAAGCTTTCAATGGCAGAAATACATCCGGAAAGTTTGTAAAACAACTTCCGAGGGGTGGCCGCGTTATGAAAGAAATTTTTCAAACCAATTTTGATGTTACCAGTCCAGTTACTCGTAGCTTGGACTTTCGGTTTCGTAGGCCATCACCACTACCGCTACACCACTGCGGTCGCCGTCTCTGGTCTTACAGTTCAAAAATTTACGCTGTAACATTTTACAAAAGGTTGCGGTTTATTGACTTCGCCGCTGCTAGAAATATGGTTATCTGTAGAACGACGGTGCAGTTTAAATTCACTAGTCTACCTTGGTGTTTTCAGTTGGCCGTCAAAATCGCCTACCCGGCAAATGATGTTATGAGCTTCTAAAAGATATAGAACAGCTAAGCAAAAGCCCACATCTTCGCCGCTAGGCAGAAACCTTTTTCACAAGACATTCATTCACCTTACTTGAGCCTAAAACCTTCAGTATAGTAGGCAAGCACACTATCCACTACACCCAAGTGAATACGCGCGAATCTTTCAACTAAGCTCTATTTTGAAAAGAAGTCTAATCAGACCCTTAATACGAATTCGAACAATATCTCGAATGCAGCGCCACCTACAGCATTATTTTCGAAAATCCCACCCACAATACCGAGGCTTCCAAAGCTGTACATATTTTGTCTTAACAAACAATTTTGCAGTAAATGCAAAAATAATAAATAAATAGTATATCTTTCATAACAGCAAAACAATTAAAATAACAAAGTTTGCCACGCCTTAACGCCTACTTACAACACATGCAAGTTAAACTATGCCAACATCTGTTTGCTGAAAAATGTCAGTCATGCTATGACTTTAGGTGTGACAGGCCTGTTGTTGAATTAAGCATATCGCACACAAAGTATATACTTGAATAAACACAGCCACATATATAAACAAGGCAACGGTGCGCTGCTGACAAGCATTGTTACCAACAATAAATTACAACAATAAACTACAATCACAGGCAATATGTGGCAACTTTTGGCATTTTATGCGCGGAAAATGTCACAGAAAAATGCCATATATAAATACAATTACACATAGACTTACGAGTACTGTATTGCTGAATATTTGTTGTTTTGAATGCAAATGTTGATAAAAGGCACAAAGAGCAGCTAAAGGCATTACGGATCTACTAGGACTTGGAGATATTTCGACAGAAGCGCATTTCACCAGCGCTGAGTTTTGCATGGCTTTAGTGATATTGGATGTAAGTGTTTATATATGTAGACCAGCGGACCCTCACCCGCTTCGCTGGGTGAAAGAAAAATAGAAATGAAAGGTGTTCTTTGTGCCACGCCCCCTTTTCACATAACCCCTACTTTTATGCGCTAAAACGGTTTTGATATCCTATAGCCCTATAGCGATTTCCAGGTCCTTACCTTAGACAATTTCACGAATATTCTGCTTGAAAATTTAAGTTTGTATGGGAGATGCCACGCCCCTATTTCTGATAACCCCCCTTTTTATGTGTTTGAATGCTTTTGATATCATACAGGTCTATACCAATTATCATGTTCCTACCTTTAACACTTTTAAAGATATTCACCATGAAAAATTAAGTTTGTATGGGAGGTGCCACGCCCCCTTTTCTGATAACCCTCTTTTTTTTGTGTGAAAATGCTTTTGATATCATATAGGTCTATACCAAGTTTCAGGTCGCTACCTTGAGCCCTTTCACAGATATTCTGCTTGAAAAATTTAGTTTGTATGGGAGGTGGCACGCCCCCTTTTCTGATAACCCCCTTTTTTAGTTATAAACCTTCTCCACATGTGTCTCTTCAATGTGGCAAAGTTTGGTTAAAATCGGTTCAGCCATTCTCCTAAAGTTCATCACAACGCGAAAAACGGCTAAATTTTTATATATATACAGGGTGTTTTTTTACAGGTTTGTTTTTCGAATAGAGATAAAACTGGCATTTTGTGGTCAAATCTGGCAACTCTAATGTCATTTATGTTCAGTTTGGTTTGCCATTTCATCATGAACAGGTTGACAAAAGAACAACGCTTGCAAATCGTGCAAATTTATTTCGAAAATAATGGTTCAGTTCGCGAAGTTTACCGTGAGCTCCGTCCATTTTATGGTCGACATAATCGTCCATCAGAGCAATTAATTCGGTTAACCATGGATCGTTTTCGCACTACGTTTACTCTATGTGATAATACGCATCCGCAGAGACGTCGAACAGTGCGCACCGAAGAAACAATTGCCGCTGTAGAGCAAAGTGTTGAAGAGGACCCGAATGAATCGATTCGCCACCGTGCACAGCAATTGGAGCTTTGTCCATCAACTTTATGGAAGATTTTGCGCAAAGATCTTGGCTTGCGACCTTACAAGATCCAGCTTGTGCAAGAATTAAAGCCGCGAGACCATGCAATGCGTCGTGATTTTGGTGTATGGGCCGAAAATGAGATTGATTTCGATGCTGATTTTCATCGCAAAATTTTGTTCAGTGATGAGGCTCATTTTTGGTTGAATGGCTACGTCAACAAGCAAAATTGCCGCATTTGGAGTGAAGAGAATCCACATGAGACCCTTGAAACGCCATTACATCCACAAAAACTGACTGTTTGGTGTGCTCTATGGGCTGGTGGAGTCATTGGGCCATACTTCTTCCGCAATAATGCTAGAGAGGCAGCTACCGTTAATGGAGACCGGTATAGAGCCATGATAACCGACTATTTTGTTCCCGAATTGGATGGCATGAATGTGGATGAGTTGTGGTTCCAACAAGACGGCGCTACATGCCACACAGCGCACGTCACAATCGATTTATTGAAGGAAACATTCGATGAGCGCATAATTTCGCGGAATGGACCTGTCAATTGGCCACCAAGGTCGTGTGATTTGACACCATTGGATTATTTTCTTTGGGGATATGTGAAGTCGCTCGTCTACACCAACAAACCAGAAACGTTAGGGGAATTGGAAGCCAACATTCGTGGCGTTATTGCCGACATACGGCCCCATATGCTCGAAAAAGTGGTTGAAAATTGGACCTGTAGAATTGGCTTTATTCGAGCCAGCCGCGGCGGCCACATGGCCGAAATCATATTTAAGAATTAATGGCATAAAATTATCCTTCCAATAAAGCCAAATTGATGGACCTTAAAACGATTTTCTTGTGTTTTATTTCAATTCGAAGTTCTATACCCTTAAAAAAAACACCCTTTAGATATGTATGCATGTGAACTTTTCAAAAATTTATTTAAAGAAACATTTCGTATGGGTGAAACATTAAAAAAGGGAAATGCTTTGCAATTAAAGCAAATAAATTCCATAGTAAAGTGAGAGGTAAACTAATCTGATTGTAATTACATACCGAAGCATATTTTTATTTACTCACACATCTATATACATGTATCGGTATTTAAAATAAAGTTTCCGCGTTTAGTTTTATCTCCAATAAATAGGCTGAAATAAACGGATTTAGATAAAATAATTACAACAAAATCAAACGTTTCGGTGCCTCTCGTAAAAAAGCATATCGTTGTTGGAGACAACAAATTTAGAAGGAAAGATACTTAGTTATATGCAAATACCTCCATACGTAAATACATATGTAGAAGCAAATGTCAGCACATAAATAGTTTACTTATTGTCTTTAAATTTTTAAAACCGCAGCAGTTTACTATGCATATGAAAAAGCTCAGTTTGTGTGGCAAGTGGCATTTTAACTGGCGAGACAGTCTGCAAGTGCAAATTACACAAACATTTATAATAAATATAAATAGTAGCGCATTTTTGCAGATGTATTTCTGCAAAAAAAAAAAATATACTCCTTATATGAGGCTGGTTTCATTGGATCAAAAGGCTTACAACTTGAAGTCTATACGTAACATTCTGTATACTAAGTCATTTCTTTCATGACCCATCCGACCTCTCTCTGAGAGACAACTTTATGTTGAGGGATGATAGGTCATCTGAATAAAGGCTAAGATTGCTCTTCATTAGGAGTGTACGTGTAATGTCTAAAGAATTGTGAATTATTTTGTCTAGAGAGATGCTTGTAGAGTTTTAAGCGAACGTAGTATTTGAAAAAGTGATCGGCTTGACAGTTTGCTGATTTTGACGGCTGCATTATAAAAAAAGAAAACAGCAACAAAAAAAAAATACAGATGGAATTTACAAACTTCTCTGGAAATTAAGTGTTACATATGCCTCTCAGTTTCTTTGCTCCGCAAATTTTTTGACTAGCGAACTCAATTTCGTCCAAAATCATAATAACTTGTAACAATTATTTGCTACGCGAACCCCACTACTCATATTATTAAGCGCTCTCTCGCTTTGTGAGAGAAAAAATTATGTATAAAGTAAGACCTGCATAACTCCTTAGGGTATTAAAGTTTGTTTGATATACTTTTTATAAATAGAAACTGCGTGGATTGCCGCAATCAGCGCTCCCTTCATATTCCTTATTTCTTACAATTGCTTATACGATTTTTTGCTGTGTACGAGACATAAGCTTATGTACATATATACAAGTAGAATTAAGTACAGTGCTTTACATCCTAATAAGTAGTAGTACCTAGTGCTTAGTCTTCTCTACCTAAGCTAGCGACTTTTAATGATACTCGTTTGATGGAAGCATTAACAGTTGGACGTGCCTTTATATTTACTAGGCGGTCATTCTAGTGTATCGCTAATTGTCCCAGAAAGGCTCTTGGGTAAGTGGCCTGACCGAGAACGAATCCCAAAAATACCTATGTGTTTTGACTGCTGGACCGATAAACAACTACTGAACGTGGATTGAGAGATGCGGCTTTTGTCACTATGTTGTCAGATTCAATATTTTATGCCTGGACGATTTTGACTGTCCAATGTCGTTTCTTCGTTGCGCCAACTGGCAGCAATTATAGACACCACGGGATCGCATATGGGTGGTCACTTGATTCTTCCATTGGAGTGATGGTACCTCCTTCTTCAGCTTCCACCAGCGAGTACCGAGAAGAATAAATTCTGAGCCGGAGCATCTTCGTTCATTCGCCCAATGTGGCTTAGGTAGCAAATCTGCTGGGTTTTAATTCGCTGAACTAAATCGGCGTCTGCGTGAAGCTCATACAACTCATCTATAAATATTCTTCGGTAGTTTGCTCCGCCAACGCGTAGATATCCACAAATCTTTCAAAGAACCTTTCTCTCGAATACTCTCAGAGCAGTCTCATCAGATGTTGTTAGTCTCCACGCTTCTGCGCCATATAGCAGGACGGGTGTGATGACTTACTTATAGAGTGTTGTTTTCATTCGTCGAGAGAGGACTTTAGTTTTTAATGCCAACTCAGCTGGAATTAGCATTTGCTTGCAAAAGTTATTCTTCCTTGGGTTTCTAGGCTGATTTTATTGTTGGCGTTAATGCTGGTTCCAGGTAAACGAAGTCCATACCTATTTCGTTATTCTAGTGTATTCTTAATTGGTGAATTTTCCTGCTTGCCATGGTCTCGCTTAGGTAGATATATTCTTTATATTATTAGGCCCCTTTTATTCGTTACTTCGAGGCCCGCATAAATATATATTTAATGTTTCCTTAGTAAAAATGGTTTAAGGGACAGTGCTTCTATATTTCGGTGCTTAACATTAATCGACTTTTCATTGTTTTTTTATTCACACATTATTCAAGTGCTTGAGAACAAAAAAGGCATTAAAATGTATACAACATTCTAAGCAACAGTATACTCGTATATTTCCTGCAACGGTGGCACAAAACCTGCTCTTCCTTTGAAAATAAATAAATTTAGTGGGCAACAAGATGTTTTGGCTTTTCTAAAGTCAAATTCATAGTTCTAATTTTGAAGATTTGTGTATTTGTATATTTTCACTGCCACGCAGTGTTCGAATAAAGTTACTGCCCTATAATTTTGTTAGAAACTGTACGTATATTTAACTTCATATATATGTATGTATATTCACACATCTAGTTATAATATACATATGTTCATAAGTAAGTTGTGATTGCTTGTTTCATTTTGGTTCTTTTAAAAATTTAAATTTGCTTCTTCTTGGCTTTTTCCAGTTCTCTTTTGCCACTTACTTACCGGTCTGCATTAAGACTTAAATAAAAATAACTACGCAAATGTTACATACTTACGGTATTTTTCCAAATATATATAGACAAACGATAAACGTTTATACACACATAAATCTATGTATGTTTGCATAAGGCTTAAACACGTCTAGCCGTAAACGACTTGCCACTTTGGTCTGGCTTGGCCTAACAACAAACAGACGCTTGAGAAAATGCCTTTGCTAAATTTTTCTCTTTTATTTCTATTTCTTGTTGTTATTTCATGTTGGCATTTAAATATTTGTGCATTTAGCGAAATACATCTGTATGTATAAATTTAAAAAGGTTTAGCCATAGTTGAAGTAAAAGGGGATTTAGAACATATAGAAACGTATATTCGGTGAAGTTGTGTGGTTAGAGCTGGCAAAATTTTTAGTAAATATGTGTTAGCTAGATTTACTACTATTCGAGCATGCTAATATGTATGTAAAAGAGTAACGAAATATCAAAAGTCTGTCGTGTTTCAGTGTCTAAATAGCAGTAAGCAGCAACTAGATTTTAAGTCACAATAACGTAACTCGATATAGAAAATTACCTATGGAATTAGTTACGGAAGGCACACCTTTATCAATCACTAATGATTATTTCTAGCAAGAGTAAGAGTTTAGCAATTTCTAGTAGCTTAAAAAACTGTTACCATAATGAAGTTGCTAAGTAGTATTCTTTTTTTGAGCAACCTTCTTCGATGCACTCTAAAGTACAGACGAATACCTGAAAGCAAGTTATTTTCACCCTATTTCTATGTATGCTAACAAATTTGTTGATTTATAAAAATACGTCTACCAAAAACTTTATATTTTGCAACGTCGTGTTAAAATACTTCTTATTGAGGCTTTATTTCCAACGTTCATTTAACTATGCTTTATAAGGGGCAAAACAAGGGCCAGTATGTTGGTACATACATACATTTGCATCCACCTAAATATATACTTTCTTTTTAAGAATATGAAAGTTGTTTGATGGCCCATATACCACCATAATAGCAATTCAGTTTGGCGCAAGTCTATCTATACGCTTAAGAGCTCATAAGCTTTTCAATTTCATACATCTCGTAGCTAAACCGGAAAATTCACACTTCAATACCCAGCATTCAATCCAATATTTTTCAAATTTAACGCATCACTGCAGATGCCAGCAATAGCAAAAGGTACGACTATTACAAAAACAAATGTGCTACAGTAAACAATAACAACAAAGAAGAAGTAAAAGGGAAAAAGTATCATAAAAAGTTATAAGCTCAATGGTTGAGCTGTCGTTGTAAACAATGACACATAAACAAAGCGTTTATTATATAAGTCGCTTGAACCTTGGAGAAAAAATGTTGCGGCTAGGGGGTAAGATTTTTACGATTTATTGACAGTCAAATTGTTTAGAAAACAAGCTTATAAACCAGTATAAGACAGTGAGGAAAAAAGTTAGAGTAATTTTGTTTTTGCTTACGAAAAAGTAACACTTGAAATTTCCTACAGGGTATGGGAGGTTTTCATTTGTGCGCTTTGAAATCGACGCTGTTTCTTTATTTCTTATACTATTTTCCAGTCTTCAGGTCAATAGTTTAAACATTTATTTCACTTTCTGTGATATCATAACAGAAGCTTCTCTTCAACTAAAGTCGATTGCCAAAAAATTATTAGAAATATTGTATGACAGACTATCTTTTGATGTTTGAATGTGGCATTGGATTTTCGATTTTGTTTTGAACTTTATTGTGATAAAACTTGAAAACTAAGTTTTTGTCAATAGATTCAAGAGGGCTTGTTGTGGTTATTGGTAACTCCGCATTACTCTGAAACACATTACAAAATACAAAACAAAATATGTACAGAAACCTAGAAAACTTGACATTCCCCTTCTCTAACATTTTAATTATTTTTTAAAATCTCTCCACACTATCTATCACACGCTATAAGTACTTTCGGTAAACAGTTAAACTTATTTTCCCTTTTTTGTTAAACGAAAATAAATGCAAACTTAAAAAAAAAAGACTGGAAAAGTGTTTTAACAATCCACAATAAGCAATTTCCAATGACTAATGATAAGTACTTTTTCCTTGAGTATTAAGCATTTCGACAGCTCAAATATATAAAACTAAATTTTTATTTTATTTCTACAGTATGAAAATTCAAACATTGAACAGGTTAGTGAACTAAAATTCACTTCCAAAAGTCAGGTGTAATTCAAAACCAAAAATAAATTTCGAGATAAATAATTGATCTTCAGCAGTAATAAAATGATTTCAGGCATAGTAAATTAAGTTCAGAAAAGTAAATTGTTAATCAGGGGAGGTACGTTTGTTTTCCAAATACTCACATTTTGCCGCTCCTGAAGTACAATTTACTGTATCTAAAATAGAATTTACGGTGTCTGAAGTACACTCCGCTATTCTGATATAAATTTTACATCTATGTGACCACACTTTCATGACTTCTGAACAACAATTGATCCTTCTGAATTGCATTATATGATTTCCAAATACAATATATTGTTTTGAAATATTTTTTACGGTTTCTCAGGAATATTTTACGCTTTCTAAAAGGGTTACTAGTTTCCATTTTACATGAAATTAAATTAGGGAAGCTGCCATTTTTTACTAAGGGCCATGTTACATAAAACGCAATGAATCACTTTTCTCTTATAAATTAAATTTAGCATTAATATAATGGTGAGAGTGAATGAAATGCAAAGTTTTACGGAGATCCTACATAACCAACTTAGTGAAAGGCATTTGGACACTCGAGACCAGCAGCAAAAATTTAAAAAAAAATCAAATGGAAAGCTCTGAGGCATCAACATTTTACGACAGAAGAACTCAGAAACTAAAAGTTGATGGAAGAAATTAATAAGATCAGCGATAACTATACGGTATGAACATTTTATTATTTTGGAATATTGTGAACACAGTGCCAATGTGTGTTGAGCGCCACTTAGTTCGAAATCCACCTCAAGTACATAACTTTAAGGGAATTTATAAGAGAAATATGAAAAGAGACTGAATTTCTGTAATTTCTTGTCTTGAATTAAGAAATTTGAATTTAGTAATCCCCATCCAATTTATTCACTACGACTAATGGAAGGGTTTCGCTTCTTCGTTGGCCAATTATTTTGTGATCTTTTTTGTTTAATTTGCCAAGAGAAAGAATGAAAATAAATCGTTGATTACTGCACTCAATTCACTTTTTTGGGTTTTAACTTAATCACACTCAAAAATCAAAACTATTGTCTTAGAAAAATATCTTTTTGAGTTTTTCACCACACTTGCTTTGCTTTTTGCTCATTGCTTAGCTTATTTTGCATAACAATTTTGTGGTTTAGTCAATAAACAAGGTATTCGTCAGACAAACATTAAGAGGCACTAAAGAAAAAGTCGAAACAAACAGATAGAAAAAAAAGAGCATATTACAAAGTACGCGGAAATTGATTTTATTTCACGCCAACTTGTGCAACATGAGCGCTGCATTGACGGTGTTGCTGTTGCTTTTATTGCTGTGAATTTGTGCAGTCTCTGCAAGGAAATTTAAAATTTTCGCAAGTTTTCACAAAAACACTAACAATACCAATCATCAATACAATTTGCAAATAGCTAAAAGTAATATATTATTGTATCTACACCTACATATTTGCTAAAGCAGAGGTGGGCGAAAAGAAATTTGTGTGGAGCTGTGTGACTTCTTTGGGCTTAAACCTGATCATGACGGGTGCAAGATGCTTACATAAATGCATATATGCATTCCAAGTGCTCAAAAAAGGTATCTCAGTACATACCCTTATCGTTAGCTGATTGTAGGATCATAATATTTCAACTACCGGGTTGGAAAAATCTTGCGCAGCAAAGGTTTGAAGAGCGGGTCACATCATAATTTATTTTGAGAAAATCATATCTCAGCCTTTTTTCTACTAAAACGCCGTAGCTAAGAACCTCTTTCATAAACTGCTTCATTTTTGATAGAAATTAATTTCATAGGACAAGCATATAAATTACTTTGAAGCTGATACGAAAGAGTAATCTTTTACTCAGCTTTCGGAATCCCAAAAGCGCCTGTAATGTTAGAAAACAAAAAGCAAAGATTTCCGAATACCTTTCAGTATGCCCACCACTGCCCTACACCTATTAATACTGTTAAGCGTCAAGCATCAGGCAATTTGATCATCGAGCAATTCGATTCAATACCCACATGATAGACATGACATACAGACAAGTATCATTGGTTACACTGCAGCAGTGCACTTCAGCTAGTAACAATGCAAAGCAGAGGATTTTGCCATGCCAAAAGGTGTACTATCAGAGATATTTGAATAGACACATAATTACAATAGACGGAAGTGAAAAATTGTAATATTGTAGAAAAGAAAATTGGAGTTAAGCGTGTAAGACTTAGCAAAAGAGAAGCACAAGGCATTTCAACTCGTGCTTTTAGCAGTAGACATTTGAAGTAATAAAATCGAGCCGCACCAAGAATAAGGCGGTAACGCTTGTGCTGATTAGTTACAAGCTCGCACCCAGTTATACTGCAGCCGTATAATGTTGCAGGTAAAACTTTGTCAAGCGTGTACAAACTACCGGGCGGTAGTAGACATAAAATATGCATTATTACTAATTAAAAATTAAAATTATACAGTGAAGTATTCATGAAGTATTCAGTGAAGTAATTGGAACGGTTCGATATATAAATATGTACAGTTACTCACATAAAAAGTATACACCAATTTTTGGCCATTCTCACCAATTTTGGCTTTAGCAAAATTTATTTTAACTTATTTTCTATAAGAAAGTTTGTCACGATCTAATACATAAACTATAAATTATATTTTAAAAGTGTATGAAAAATTCGGGAAAATTCGACGAATTTTCGTGGAAATTTTCAAATTTTTTCTTAGAATTTCCAGAATCATAACGTGTAAGTCTTAAGTGTATAAGAAATTTTGCTGATTTTTGTCAACTTATTTCCTGGGAACTTTAGGATTTTCCTCCATATAAATTTATGAACGTAATTTTTTTTATATGGAAAAAAACTATTCAAAAAAAAAAAAATTGCCAAAAACCAGCAAAACTTCTTACGGACTTAAGACTTACACCTTATGATACTGAAAACGAACAAATCTCCATACTCAAAAAAATTCTGAAAATTCTTAGGAAAAATTTGCATACAAATTCGTCGAATTTTTGGGAGCTTTTCATACATTTTTAAAATATAATTTATAGTTTATGTATTAGATCGTGACAAACGTGAGTATGTGTGTCTGTGTTGTGTACCCAACAAAACTTTTTGCAAAAATTCTTAAAAGTCTTTTTAGACACTGAGCAATTTTGTGAGTACTTAAATCCTGTTAATTAAAATGTAAGTACTTTCTAACAGAGAACTAAGCAGTTTGTAAGGGCTTTTATAGGTACTGAGCTCTAACCAGCTTGTAAAGCCATTTATAAGTACTTTGGTAGTGAAAACTAAGCAATTTGTTAGGACATATATAAGTACATTAGCATTAAGAGAGCAGCTTGTAAGAATATAAATAACTAATTTGCCCTAATTTGAGGACTAAGGTATTCAATAAATGACGTTGAACAGATTAAAAATACTTTAATAAATGATCAGCGGTTTTCAACAACACGAATCTTCAACTTAGTTAGTAGATACTAGAAACCCGGCCACGCTTCGCTGTTTCTCATAACTTATAATAGACTGAGTCCTATTTGAAACATGGTATCTCCCAAACTAGTTGAGATATTGAACTTAATTACATCGATACTGCAGCATTCATTAGCACTTTTCGTTCAATACCCATATTGTAGTAATATATTTTGGGTCACCCTGCTCCACATAGTGGTACATAAATCCAAAACGGATGCAGTTATCTAAATAAGGGATATCTTTAATTTTAAGTGAAATGTCTAGTAATGCAACACTGAAAGACGCATTGAATTCTATTTAGCAGTTTTTGAGTGATATCCGGTCAAACATACAGACATACAAAAATTCTAAAAACTGTTGATTTGAATTTTAATGAGTTAATAATGATCCTCCTATCAATTTTTTTGAATACCTGCAAAGTACAGACATACACCTCCTACAATTTTATTAAATGCAGAGATGAGTAATCTAACATTTGAGATGTCTCCAGGCTATGCAGTTTCTGATCTCTTTGCTCCTTCTCGTGACAATAAATATGCGAGCTCAAACTTTGCTCCGAAGTAGACTTTTTGTTATTTGCGAGGATCAGCACGGCAATACCCACCAATATAAATCCACCTGAAAGATAATTTGCGTAATGGTTTTGTGAAGTCAACTAAATCAACTATATCGATTGAGGGGTAGTTCCAAATAATTCAATTCACTAGTTAAAAGCTTACCTATATTCAATCATTTTTGTACAGATGTATGTTTTAGGATACCCAATACCGATGTACTCAATCCCGAAATCTCGAAATGCGTCTGTGTCGTATAAATTACTTACTTGGTGAATTTCATATTGTAAAGAATAAAGGAAGCTTTGAGGTTCGTACAAATTTAAAATATTAAAATTATTTCGAATTTGAAAGAATGTACTTATTATGAACTACTTAATTTGTGTATATTAAAATGGACTAGAGATTTGATTCAAATCTTATATATAAATAGACAAGATGAATGCAATGTAGAACCGTTTTCTGCTAAACTATAATTCTAAGGTATACAAATTATATATGTATAGATAGGAAATTTTTAGGTGTACTTTTATTCGTAAATAAAAAAAATTTGAAAAATCATTTTAATATAAAAAGTTTAACATAAAAGTCACACCACTACACATTCACTTATTCACACTATAGTCACGCTGTGCGTGTGTACTTGCTTTTTGTGTACTATGCTGAATCGTGAGCATGGCCGAGGAGTTGCTTTGTAGGAAAAAATTAAGAGCCGTAGTAGTGTGAGTAGACTTGCCATGCATGTTTTTGTGTTATTCGTGTGGTCGGCTCTCACTGTGAGTGCGAAGAGTTGGTAGTGGACCAATGAAAAATAAGTATTCGCACTATAGATACTCTGTTGTGTCATGCATTTTTGCTTTAGTTGTTGTTTTTGTATTGATTACTGGCTACGATGCCCAGTGTCAGCTGCTCTCCTGAGAGCACAAAAAGTTGCTTTGTTGGAGACATAAACACGCAATTTCAAATATGAGCAAATATGTAAACTTCATTGCATGGTTTACAAAAATAAAATAAATGATTACTCATAGAGAGTATTAAACACCGAAGAAAATTAAAGGAAAATAGAGGGAAGGAAAATTAAAGGAAAGAAAATAAAGAAAAGGAAAAGGAAAGGAAAGGAAGGAAAGGGAAGGGAATGGAAAGGAGAGGAAAGGAAGGAAAATTAAAGGAAAGAAAGGAACGGTAAGGAAATGAAAGGAAGGAAAGGAGAAGGGAATTGAAGGAAAGGTAAGAAAACGAAGGGGAAAGAAAGAAAATAAAAGGAAGGGAAGGGAAAGGAAAAGAAGTTTGAGGAAAGTAAAAAATAAAATAAGAGAGTAAAAAAAGAAATCAAGGAAAATAAAAATATGTTAGAGGAAAGGAACAACATAGAAAGGAAGAAAAAAAGGCGGATAAAACATACCTACAGCAACAAAATAAAATAAAATAAAGTTTATTGGTTGAATTTCAACCACTGGGCGAACTCTAGTATACATAAAGCTGTCACACAGTTCTTCATTGAAGACAGTGTGTTCTGAAAGCTCTTTACAACAATTTGTTCAATCTAAATATTCGAAAGTTATATAAAATGTTTCGAAATTGAAGCCACTTTGTATGTTACTCAACACTATCTTCAATAAATCACACATCAAAGTTCTTTAAAAAAATATCAAAATAAACAATACACATGGAGTAATGTGAATAATTAAAATAAAATTTGCAAATAAATATTTGATCAATAAAATTCAACAAAAAGTTCGATTATATCAACAATTTGCAATAATTGAATAATATTTGACCCAAAGCAAAGAGTTTTAAACCACAATTTGACAGGTCACGTTGTCAAATTATGGTTATATAAATGAAATATTTTTTTATTAGTTGAAAATTGGAAAGCAAAGTTTTATTTACTAGCGCATTTTAAATTTTTTCGATTTGCATTATTTATGCGTTTTAATTCCATGGCACACACACATACACTCAAACATTCGAATTTTCAAATGCAATTGAGTGCATTCATTATGCTAATTAACTGCTGAAATATTAGACTTGACAAAATGCTCAACATGACAATTGCGAAATTTATTCAAAATAACAGTAAATTGCATTTAGACGCAGTTTTTTTTGTTGCTGTTGTTGCTTTTAAGCGTTAGCGTAAAAAAAATTTCATTTATAAACAAATAATTTACAGCTTAATGCAGTACGCGTACACACACTCATAAGCAATTGCGCTAATTCAATTTAGCTGCTGTTGCTTTTCATTTATATTTGTATTAATGGAAATTTAGAAGCAACAAATAATCAAAAATTGATATGATTGCATTAGCCTGATTATTATGCACGACAGCAATTATTTACTATGAAAGTGAGCTGTGAATGCGCCCCTGTGTGCAGGCTGCATATCAACTGTTAAATGAGCAATTAGCGCTTTGATCTGCAAAAACAACAACATATAAAATAATCTCTGTCTGCCTTTGAAATTGGCTTAAGAATTTCAATGAGTATGTATTGCTCTTAAGCCACGTGTTATTCGCCACAATGAAGGATTTAAAAAATATGTTTTTTAAATTGTATACTTTTCATTCGCGTTAAATGGTACATTGATTTTGTTTTAGGGTAGAACAAGTGATATTCTAGAGAATAAGCATGCGGGAATGAGCGATAAGACTAGCCATGTCTATCTTACTGCCTATTTGTCTGTTTGAACGAAAACTAATCCCCCATTTCGCTGAAATTGGCATACTTTTTCAATGTTTGTCAGCATGAGCAGAAGTAGGGATATACACTAGAATAAGTATAATTAATCTTCAGTCTATGAAGTACAGCGATTTTGCTATCTCCGTTTCCTTTAAACTTTTGCTTTACCTCTCTCGTACAGCTACCTCTACCACCATATCTATCTCTACCTCTGAAGTGTTTATATCACTAACCCTTTTCCAAACCTATATCTATAAATAACTCTGTAGTTTTCTCTAACTTTATCTATATTTATTTCCCTACCATATTTCTACTTCTATCTCTATATGAATCTCCATCTCTTCTTATCTCTATATAGTTGCTCTCTGTTTCTACCTCTTGTACTACCTCAATCCTATCTATATATGACCCCATTATCTTCTCACAACCTATCACTATATCTATATCTATCATCTCTATCTCTATCTCTACCACTATTTCTGTCTCTACATATATATCTACCGTTGCCTCTTTCTCTATAACTATCTCTAGTCTTGTTCTGTCTCTATTTACCTCCACTCTTTATCTACTTCAATCTCTACTTTATTATTGTTTAATTTTTTGTTTGTTTTATTTTACTTGGTTTTGTTTCATTTATTAATTTGTCTCTAACTCTATCACAACCTCTATTCCATATCTATAGCTGTCACTCTTTGTTACCTAGATATATTTTTCTTTGCCTCTACCTCTAACTCTATAACCAGCGTTATTCTATATCTATCGCTATATATACCACGGATTACCCGTATCCAAAATTATATGTATTAAAAAGGGATCGCAAACAGTTTTTAAAAATTAAGGTGTGGATCATATTAAAATTATATGCTGGGAAGAATAAATAAAAACTGAAGATTAATAAAAAAATATCATAAAATTTCCACGACCTAAGCTAAAAGCTCTTAAAAAAAATTGAAATAACTCAACAAATCATGCAGATGTCACATCACATCACATTATATCACATCACAACAGAAATCAACAACAAAACATCGAGTGAACATATCAAAGAATGAGTTCAAAAGTGAATGGCTTCTCTTGTTATAGAATTATGTATTTTTGTTAACGCTTTAAATATCAAAAGTCAAAGTTTAATTATTAATGGTTATTGCATATTTTTGTTTTGTTTTGTATATGTAAGTGAAGATAACATGTTGATTTTATGTGACATGTGTAGAAACAGGCATATATATAATAATTGCATTCTAAGTATAAATAAAAAAAAAACTTGTTTGCTGGTATTTCGAAAAAAAAAGAAAAAATATTTCATAAAACTAACAAAACAAATTCTTGGAAATTTTATACGAAGAAGAAGAGAAACCCCCATAGTAAATGTTATGCCATCGAAAAAGATTAGCACATCAACGCAACAGGGCAGCATTCGAAAATATTGCACAAGAAGTGTTATTACATACCAACTTGTATTTCGGAAAAAAAACAACAACTACAAAACGCGCTAATCAATTTACCGGTTCTACAAGAGCAAAAAAATAAATGAATAAATTCAATTAACCATGGCAAAAAGTTCATAAAGATGAAAAAGCAAATAAATAAAAATAAAAATTAGCCAAATATGGTGAACAAAACAAAAATTAAGAAGTACAAAAGCAGTATACACCAACACAAACAAACAAAAAAATAAAACAAAAAACTAGCACTGCGGTGCCGAAAAATATTACATAATTGCTATTGGTGGACTGTTGATACAGGTTGAGCTGAAAAGTGTATGATGCCGCATTTCTTTATTTATTAGCTTGCAAAGCTTTTAGGCTTTAGTTGGGTATGAGTATTATGAAGCTGCTGGCAGCTTAGTCAATTATGATTGAGCAGCAAATGAAATTGAAATCACATTTTCGAGTTTCAAATAACTAACTGAATCAGTGATGGTTGAAATGCTATGACGGTACTCTCACGTTATAGGAGCGTAAGTCGACATAAGAAATATTTGAATTATGCAGGAATGCCACGTTTCCTTTGTTTGAAGCTACATATCCCTGCCCGATCGGAATAATTCTGAGTTTACCAAAAATGGATAGTAAGTCGAACCTGGAAACTTTTTTAGTTTTATTACCCTCTTTAGTCTACAAATAAAAAAAAATTTGAGTTTTTCCAGAATTTTTTAAGATTAGAACTATTTTCCCCAAAAAAAAGGTCTATAAATTTGGTGATTGTCAGCTAAGCCGGATAAAATTTAAGATCGTCATAATATTTCAAGTTACACAAAACCGATTCCTTTGAAATTAACTAAGGCATATTTAAGTACATCACGAACTTGTAACGCGTTTCCGTTTCGTTATCGTTCTTGGAATATGCTATACCGAAGTGTGTAACGGGACTGTGAGAAACTATGATCTTTTGCATAAGAGCAAGTAAAAATTTCCTGGCAAAGGGTTCATGCAGAAACTGCGCACAACAATAATAATAAGAACAGAGCTGTAACCGAAATGCACGATATCGAAATAGAACTAGTAACGCTACCTGAGTAACGGAATGTTCAAGTAACGAAACCTGATGAATATTTGAACATTGTAGGTGCAATAAAACAACGTATTCACTTGATTTTATGTAACAAAATACAAAACTGCGTGGAATTTTTGCAAGCAATAGGTTAAACAATTTATTTGACATACAGTTTTTTAAGTTTTTCGCGTCATTTTGGAACGAAAAGCACTTTTTGGTATATTTTGATAAAACAATCTATTTATTCAGAAACAATTTTAATCAATTGAAAAAGTACATTAGAGCTAAAATGTTTATTACTGAAGGGTTATATGTACACGCGAAACGTTACTAGTCTCGTTTATTTACAAAAACGTTTCGTTACGATTTCGTTGCTCATATATCGTCACAGGTTCCGTTTTCGTGCCCAGTGTTTCGTAAATGCGTAAGGTCACGGTAGTGTTGTTATCTAACGTTTTGTTAGTGCTCAGTTACTTATTAGTAACTGTTCCAGGCATTCCATTTCTAATAAATTATATTTCAATATTGCTATTTTACTAGGAACAATAACAGTTAAAACGAAGTTGTGTTTCTTCGCGAGATTTCGTTACAAGTCTTTGATATATGTCTTATGTTTTTTTATGTCTAAGTTCAAGCTTATTCAATAATTTGAAGGTTTTTTGCTTGAAATCATTGCTCGAATTATATTAGGTAAGTGGTTTATTGTTGCTTTCCCTCGGACCTGCAGTTCAACCAAAAATTTTTTTGATAACATTTTTTTTTTTTTTTATTTCTGCAAGTGTCATAAATATCAAACAAACAAAAAATTAATAAGAAAGTTTTAGATTATCTTTTTATTTAAGCTTAGTGAAATTAAAACTTCTAGATCAGATTACTAACTTAAAAATTCCAATAACTCCAAATATTCGCATCACTTCATTTCTAACAACATGAACAAAAATTTGCACTGAAGATTGTACATCGCCAAAACCGAATTACCTTCAATCCAAAAGTTACGTAGTTGGACGGTAAATTGTTCCAAAATATTTCTTTTAAACTTGTTTTCAGTACCCGTTTTAGCTGTTTTCCGATATGAATTCCAATATTTATTTTAATTTGCGCCATTGCTAGTACATTTAAAAACTTAAGCGGTTATTGCAATAGCGCAAAGGTATATGCTAACAAATCAAGTAAAGATAAGTTACTATCAAAGCAACTAAAAATCAGTGCAAACCAGTTCTTTATGAACACAACGACTTAATAACCTAGAAAAGTGTGAACGCACGCACGAGCGACTTTCTTTTGTAAATCAAATGAACGCACGACACTGACTGTTTGTGTGCCTTGTATGTGTGTGCTTAAAAGCAGTCGAATAAAGTACCGTGACTTAAAGTTTGGACTACACTTTATAAGCGACACGCCCAATTACATTAATTATGTAATAGATTGTAGTGCCGAAAATTTTGTTTACTCTTTGGATGCTATTAAGTAGTTGTTGTTTTTGTTTTTGTATTTTAGCTTTGTTGTTGTTGTTGTTCCTCTTGTGGTTGTTGTTGTTGTTATCTTTTTTTGTGTAATTGTTTCTGCTTTTGTTATTATTGTTGGCTCTCGAATATCTGCTTCAGGCTGCGTTGTTGCATCTATTTTAGCGCGTGACATAATGACAGCAGCATAACAAATAAACATCACTCGCTTACAAACTTATCGAAATCCACAGATAATCAGTAAACTAAACTTCGAATGATTGTCTATTTATGCAACCCCAAAAGGGAGAGTAGAGGTAAATAACATTAGCTAACTGTTTGTTTAAGCGAGACGTAATCGATTAGGCGAAATGGTAAATAAATTATTGAGTAATTTAGACTAGGTGGAAGGAATGAGGGGAAATGGGAGATATACGAGTATATGTAAATGTGCAAAATATATATATATAGTACTGAATATATCATCATCAAATAACAACTATATATTTCTCACTTAATCCTATTTAAAGCCCTAACTCTCCTATGTAAGTAACAATAGATCTACTTTTGTTCAAAATAATCATAATTTTTTGAGTTTTATGTTTTTTGATTCAAGTAAAACTTATTCCTTTAGCGGTATTTAATCCATCAAGAATAAAAATTAAACTTTAAGTTTTAATTTTTTTCACAGTTCGAAAAAAATCAAACTCAAACATGAGTTTTATTTCCGATCAGAAGAAAATAACGCTCAAAAAATAAACATTATCCTTAATCAAAAAAATAAAAAATAAAAATAACTATTATTGTTGATTTTTATAAAAAAAAAATCTAAAAATAATGATCAAATTGCAAGTTTTATAATAAAACTCATAACAGTTACGATTCCGGGATATCGAAAAAAGAGGTGATGAATCTACTCATCTTCGTCCTCATCCTGACGGCTTCTGCTAGGGTACTTGTTGATATATGCCATCGTCGAAGCTTTGGTATGATGACACCTGTAAGTAAGCAAAGAAGGAAAAGGAAGCTAGTTCTTTTTCTGTGTAAAAATCAGCATATGGACCTTGAGACTTCGCAATCATCCTCGTTAGTCCATAGTAAATTCCTTGTTTTAAAATAATGCTAATCGATTTTCCTTATTTATATCGAGTTTGGAGCCCCTTTTAGCCATCGCATCAGCTATTTCATTTACATAAATGTAGTTGTGTCCATGAATCCAGCACAGAGAAATATTGAGATCATCCAGAGCCTTTATATTGAGATGATTATAAACTTAATTGGTAGTATAAAAGGACAAGAATTGAATTCGCCACAAACACGGATTCTTTATAACGCTCGCATAAAGGTTTGTTCATGCATCAAATTTTCTTGTAAAGTTTAAGAATACGAAGCAAATTTTAAATTATCTTAAAGACTCTACAGTGAATTTTCTTAAAAAATATTTCACTGCAGAGACGTCGCATCGCTTTCACCGCCGGCCACGGCGAGCAGTTACTTCCGTGTGGACGACTTAACGAGAAGCATTGCATTAGTTGAATGCGCAAATGAAATACTTTTAGAAAAGTAGTAAATATATATATATATAAGACGGTACGTTAGAGCGTATTGGGAAAATGAGAGACTTAGCAAAAAATAGCCTGGCTATGATTTGCTGCACCTTTGTAGTTACAATAGAATGAGTCCGATTTTTATCATTATATCTCCGAAACAAGTTGAGATATGGAACTTAATCACATCTCTCATTGCAGCACTTATTAACACCTTTCATTTGATAGCCATATTGTACTAACTGATTTTTTTTCACCCTGGTCCACATATTGGTCGACAACTCCAAAACCGAGTTATCGAAAGTAGAGGTAACTTTAATTTTAAGTTAGACGTCTTGTAATCCAACGGTGAAAGTTGAGTTCTAATCTCTTTAAAATATATTGAGTGATGGGTACACAAACATGGAGACAGAGAGACAGAAATTACGCAAGCTGTTATTATGGAGTATATTGGTTCAATAATGATCTTTCCTATCTATTTTTCTTGAACATATCCAATGTATAGATATCGAACTGCCAAACATTTATTATATGTAGGGATAGGTAGAATTTTGGTTTTTGTTCTTTTTTAATTTCTCTGGTTGTTGTTATTGTAGCGATATATTTTTCTTCAGAACTTCAATCTATCTATTTGAAATAGGTCAATTTGCAATAATCCTTGTACCATAGCATTAAGTTATGTTGTTTTTTCGAAAATATTCAAATCGGCCCCACGAAAATATTTTTTTTGTATCGAAACTGTCATTCAAAAATATTTTTTACTTCTCGATGAACGACGAACTTCTCTCTTCTTTAACCCTCTAATGTACTTATGCAGGTATATGAATAATAAATATTTATGTGAATACATATATTAGGTATTTGTATGCAACAAATTTGGAGCTAAAACATGTTGCAATAACAACAATAGCAAACGAAAACAACACATACACAAAACCTGACTAAGAAAAGTAAACACCTAAAGAAAATATACGTATGTAAGCATTTAGGTACAAGTGGTCGCCATGTTATGTTGTAACTACTTTCAAGCTGTTTATTAGAACACATGTACCCATAAATATAACATAATACTCTCTTATACTCCACCTACTACTACCTTTACGCATTTCGCTTATGCTACTCTATGTACATATATGTTATGCTGTGTATCATTCAATTTGTACACATGTTTATCCAACAAATGTTGCTGCAGTACTTGAAACACTTCACTCAATTACTTTTATGCTGCAAGGCAAGCGAAGCATTAGTTTGGCTCGCTTCTATGTATATTTTGCAAAGTACAATGCCCAGGTTGGCCTCTCGCTCGACTGGCGCTTGTAACACGTTCTTAATGCGTTTAAAAACAACAGCATAAGTATTGTTGGCCGTCAGACATCGAGCGTGCAATACAACAATACATATTAGCTGAAGTGGTCTGCTAGCTGCGGAAAGTTGCTGTATGGCATATACATATATTTGTGTATATATAGAAGTGTGATTTACAATATACAAAAATGGGTAATGACACCTACAAACAACGTTGGATGGTTGCTGTGTGTAGCACATTACAGAAGCTCTGCAAGAATAGCAGCTATCGTCGAACGAAAAGCATACGTGTTCTCGAGTAGCGCTTGTGTGCTTGGGTGTTGTTGTGAGAAGTGGTGTACTAGGTGCTTATAGTGGGTTGGAGTTAAAATGGCGCTCTCGAGCATTTATAAATTTTAAATGTTTGGTGAACGGTATCAAATTTTTATAAAAATTTTAATAAGACGTAAATTTTGATTATTAATGGAAATACTGGAAAAAATTCAATAAGTCTAGTACTGTGTTCACGCGTGAAAAATGTTGACATTCCCAATGTTTCGAATAAAAAAGTGTATTTCTGGCATCGTTGCCCATCATCTTCAGTTCGTTTTAAGGCTTGAATATGATTTTAAATTGCGTAATCTCCTTCCCCGTAAACTGTTGCTACTGACTCTATTTATCGTCTTGAAAAACTTCATTAACATGTTGCAATATAATGAAAGAAGCCCTCGTTCTACTTTATTTATCAAAAAAGTGACTTAAAATGATGCTTTAGCTCCTTGCAATATCTTTCACGCTAGTTCACAGTACTAGGCTTTAGAAATTAATTTAGAATTGCATTACAATTTAAGTTGTTTTCTCAGACAAATTTCTCTGCAATGCTTTTTAAAGGGTTTATTGAGAATTATTGCGTACTATGAAATACTTAATTCCAAAAACAGGAAAAAGTGAATGTAGTTTTTTTCTCTGTAATGATTTCTTTGAATAATAATAAAATTTAAGTTGCATTCTCTGATAAATACTGAATACTAGAAAGTACACGATTCCAAAAAAAAAAAGATAAGTCTTTTGTTTTTTTCAGTAGTGCAAATGGAATAACAGTACCATTAGTAATGTGTATATTCAATAACCACCTCAGTAAACCAAACCAATTACCTATGCAATTGCAACTCTTTAATTATCTGTAAATGTTTAATTATTAAATTAATTGCTCGAGTTGAAGAACAATTATAGTAACTTTCGTAAAATGGTAATGTTAACAATTATTATTCTATTTTTATATCTTTATACAAAAACAAATGCGCTTATAAAAATGTATAAAAGAAAATGGGTAGGTCGGCTAGAAAAAAATTTGCCAAAAATCAGGTAATTTTTTTTTAAGCGGCTTCAGATTAGTATCCTTTTATATGCAAATTGAATCAGTAACAAAATTGCATAACAAAAAAGTGTAAGCTTCTTGGTAAAAAGTTTAAAATTTTGACAAAAATACGTCGAATTCTTCTGAATTTTCTAAAAAATCCTAAGTTTTAATTTTTAGCATATCTATTATATTTTTCAGGACACTTTTATAAGAATTATTGAAATTATTAAAACAGCAGTAATTCTTGCTGAAAATTTTCATTTTTATGTTGGCTCATTTGGACTGTGAGCCACCGTAAGTTGAAATTACACTTACATTAATAATATAATGTGGATATTTCATTTACAATTGTATAACCAGGCACCTATTGCTGATAAAGGAAATGCTCACATTATGCTACTAATTTAAGTAGAATAGCATTACCGGAATAAACGTACAAGCAACATAAGGTGGTTCGCAGTCAAAATTTTAAACTTTTTCCCAATAATTTTTAGATTTCTTTCAAATATGCAATTTGTAGCTCCTTCAATTTGCATATAAAAAGATACTAATAATAAGCCGCTAAAGAAATTACCTGATTTTTAGAAATCTTTTTTTTCTAGCCGACCTACCCATTTTCTTTTGTACATTTTTATAAGCGCATTTGATCTTGTATAAAGATATAAAAATAAAATATACGAATTGTTAAAATTACCATTTTACAAAAGTTACAAAACTGGTCTTCAACTGGAAAAATTAATCAAATAATTTAGTATTTACAAATAAATAAAATTCAAAAATTTCTCTTTTACAGTATAATCAGCTATTTAAAAAAAGAAAATGTATACTCGTATGCACGAGAAATATTGTGAACATTTTTCAAAACAATTCAATTGTTCAATTGATTTAAGAGTCACTGTACCTTTATAGGCATTTACATAGGGAGATAGTACATAGAGTTACAGCTTACTAGTCGCTTCATTCAAGCATACATGATACGATCACTTAACATAAAGGCTTTCGCGAAACAACGCAGTGACATGTACATACATATGTAGCTAAACGGTCGGCATTAAAAAAAACAACAACTCACGGTGGCTTAAAAAATAACCATTAGTAAAATAACGAGTAAATTTAGTGAAAGAGTTGCAAGCATAAACACTTAATGCACAGGTAGAGACATTCTTAACTGTTTATGTATGCATATACTCTACAGTCAAATCAGCAAGTTGAAAACAATTTCAAAACTGTGATGAATACTTAGCCCAACTAGACAGTCAATTGCTTTTCTCCGTATCACAGTATACAGTAGACCAGATACTGACGTCTATGCTTATTTGAAAATTAATACATGAAAAATGTTGATGCTTTAAGTCATTAACCCGTTTGAACTGACTTGTACAAAACCACACACATAATTTTGTATATGCATTTTAAAGCAAAAGGCTGTATTAATCCTCTGTTTCTAGATAGTTATTGGATGATGCTTCTCATCTTTAATAGCATAAAAATACCAATACAAAACACCGGAATACCTGGATACCAATATATATAAATATATGAGTCTTGATAAATGCAGGAGAGAGAAAATAAATAAGTACAGGGTGGCGCAAAAGTAATCCTCCTATCAGAAAATGCTATAAATTTTGCGATTGGCCCCTAAAGTCAGTTCTATTTTGACATTTGTGTAGTAAACACATGCGAAATACACGTTAACAAACAATGTAACGCTATACTGCTCCAGAACGCGGAATATTGCTGACTATTTATTTGACCAATAATCGGTCGGGGCCAAACGGTTACTGTGAATGGTGAGCGCTACAGAGCAATGATCAACGAGTTCTTTTTGCCGCAACTTGATGAATTGGGATTGGAAAACATGTGGTTCCAACAAGACGGTGCAACAGCACACACTGCACGTGCCACAACCGATATGCTGAACATCGATACTCTTCGGTAGTAAGGAAAATAAACCCTTCTATCATATTAACCGGACATTCGAATTTGGATGCCTGCCTTATAAATAAGAACCGATTTTACTCTGTGTGTGTTTGAGCGTTGTTTTTTGGGTCCTGTCCTGAATGTATTTTTTGAATGTGGGAATGAACTTAAGCCAACACCGAAGCAACCACAGAATCTTCACTTCAACGAGTAAAATTTCTTGTCACCGGAAACTTGCTCACGGCATTTTGTACATATGTTTTCAAGAAATACCTAAATTTGAACGACAGTTATTCCACCTACTTATCGCCAGAGTTGTACTAATTGTCAAACATGATCTTGGTCAGGACATAGGCGTTTCCAGTTCACTCATGCGGCTTCCAACTCGTTAGCATTCTTATATAACAAACTCGAATTATTGGCATTTTCTTTTTCTACACATTCACGAAAATTTTATAAAAATTTATTTATTTTGGGTTAAGGCAAATTACACCTTTTAGACAGAAATTAAATAAATTTGTCAAATAAGCATATTTACATTTGTTTGTTTTGCTTATCTGATCTACTGTATACTGTGTTTTAATACAATGTCAATGTCTTTTCTTTTTCTAAATTGAAATTAAATTCAAAGTTAAAAGTAAATTTTATACGGGTTAAAACAAACGACATTTGACGAAAATTTTTACCTCTTACACTCAAACGAATTGTCAAATAAGCATGTTTACCTTTTTTATTTTGGCTACTTGGCTCACTGTTACACTGTGCTCCATATAAGCAACTGATATTTTTAACAAAGCTATCTGCTACGAGACCTGAATCTTATAATTTCGGGCAGAAATATACCAGTCTTTAAGTAGTTTAGAAGAGACCAAAAAATAATAGTTCAGTAACTAGCTATAGGTATCAACGAAAAAATATTCTCTAGAAATTATATTTTTGCTTGAGATGAGTTATAAAATTCGAGTTGCAAACTAGCATATTCAGTAACTAGTTTTGTGTTTGCCCATAGGGTACGTATGCATACTCGTACATAACTGTGCTTGCACGTTCGTTATTGTAACAGCCACTGTAACAAGTTGGCGTGCCATATTACCTGTCTATACTTTCAAAGATAAGGCAGATAGTACGTTTGCCTCTAATGTCTTGAAAGCTATTGTAATGCAAAGTTAATGCAAAAGTTGAAATTTGCCTTTTTGATTCGAAATTGGTGTGCTTTTAAAATGGAGAGTAGTTTGTCTGTTGCATTACAAGGTATGCAAAAAGTTCGGAATCACTATCGAATTCACGTCATACAGGCTAGTTTTTGCTGTTCTAGTTAGGATATTGATATTTTCCAATTATGTTGATATTGTGTTTCGGTTAACTTTATGTAATGTTTTGGAGAGATTGTTGCATTTATAATTTTTCCATTGAAAAAAAAATAATAATAAAACAATAATTATAAGTTTAATAATTGTAAGTTACGCAAACCCAAGACCAGTTTATAATAATAGTTATTCAGTCTTTATATCTTTTTGTTTAAAAATTTTTCCTTTTTAAAAATTGGAAAATATTACAGATAATTTTGGAAAATATTACAGATATGATCCTTTAATGACCCGTAAAAAGTTCGGAAAAGATCCACAAAAGGCCGCGAAAACAATTCCGAAATGATCCCGACAAAGTCCTGAAATGGTCCCAAAAAAGTCGAGGAAACATTTAGGAAAATGTCTCAAAAAAGTTGCACTATGTTCTGGAAAGCGATCCCGAAATGATACCGAAAGGATCTCGATATTGTCCCGAAATAGATTACGAAATTATCCTGAAATTAGGCGAAAACATTCCTGAATATATGCTAAAAAAGTCCGGAAGCTGTTCCGAAATTGTCCTAAAAATATCTCGAAAAAGCCCCGAAATCTTGCTACAGTTGCTATTTTCTAACTTCTACTACAAAACTCTGCTACAATTTTTTATTTCCGGTACATCAATAAAACGTGTCAATCTACTAGAAAAAACTTCAAATTTCACTATTCGGGCCGTTCTATAAATTATGTCGTGAAAACAAACCGTTTTTCTGCTTTTTTGACTGAGATCTTAAATGATATTGGCGTACCAAATTTGACTGAGATTTATATAAAAGTATACAAACACATATGAGTTTATATCGCAAAAAAAAAAAAATCAGCGCCGACTTGAAATCCTTAGACCATTTTCTACAAATAATCCATACACACTTCACCAAACAAAATACTTGCCACAGCTGTAATTATGCATTTATAACAGCGTAATTTGTATTTAAACTATGAGTGCAATTATTGCAACACGCACGCAATTAACTAGGCGAGCAGCTGGCAGAAAATATAAGCGCTCCAGACCGTGACCGGCACACGCACAAGAGCAACAAACGCAACAACGACAACAACGACAACAACAAACAAATAAACAATGTTTGCCACTGGCTAAAGATTTTAAACGCCATGACAAGTCTGTGCGATGTCAACGATGCTCATAATGACGATAATGATGATGGTGACGACGATGACAATGACCGCTCCACAGCTTGCAATCATATTTAACAATAACTGGCTAAGTGGTTGTACGTATACCAATATTTTTGCAGTTTTTGCTGCTGTTATTAGTCGTTTAACATTATTGTTGTTGTTTGTGTGTCTTTTTTTTTTTCTTTAATTTCTTTATGCACTTTTCTTTGCTCGGTTAAATTATGCATTTTCATGGTCAAGCAATATTAAATATTTTCTGCAGATAAACGCAAGTTAATTGGAATTATTTTTGTTGTGGGCAAAGTAGTTGGATGGAGATTTTGCAACAATTGCCATATTTATTAAGTATTACTCACTCTTTAATTATCGAAGTGTAACAAATTAATTACATTTTTGATTATTTAAGCTGCTTATACAGGGTGTTTTTTTTACAGGTTTGTTTTTCGAATAGAGATAAAACTGGCATTTTGTGGTCAAATCTGGCAACTTTAATGTCATTTATGTTCAGTTTGGTTTGCCATTTCATCATGAACAGGCTGACAAAAGAACAACGCTTGCAAATCGTGCAAATTTATTTCGAAAATAATGGTTCAGTTCGCGAAGTTTACCGTGAGCTCCGCCCATTTTATGGTCGACATAATCGTCCATCAGAGCAATTAATTCGGTTAACCATGGATCGTTTTCGCACTACGTTTACTCTATGTGATAATACGCATCCGCAGAGACGTCGAACAGTGCGCACCGAAGAAACAATTGCCGCTGTAGAGCAAAGTGTTGAAGAGGACCCGAATGAATCGATTCGTCACCGTGCACAGCAATTGGAGCTTTGTCCATCAACTTTATGGAAGATTTTGCGCAAAGATCTTGGCTTGCTACCTTACAAGATCCAGCTTGTGCAAGAATTAAAGCCGCGAGACCATGCAATGCGTCGTGATTTTGGTGTATGGGCCGAAAATGAGATTGATTTCGATGCTGATTTTCATCGCAAAATTTTGTTCAGTGATGAGGCTCATTTTTGGTTGAATGGCTACGTCAACAAGCAAAATTGCCGCATTTGGAGTGAAGAGAATCCACATGAGACCCTTGAAACGCCATTACATCCACAAAAACTGACTGTTTGGTGTGCTCTATGGGCTGGTGGAGTCATTGGGCCATACTTCTTCCGCAATAATGCTGGAGAGGCAGCTACCGTTAATGGAGACCGGTATAGAGCCATGATAACCGACTATTTTGTTCCCGAATTGGATGGCATGAATGTGGATGAGTTGTGGTTCCAACAAGACGGCGCTACATGCCACACAGCGCACGTCACAATCGATTTATTGAAGGAAACATTCGATGAGCGCATAATTTCGCGGAATGGACCTGTCAATTGGCCACCAAGGTCGTGTGATTTGACACCATTGGATTATTTTCTTTGGGGATATGTGAAGTCGCTCGTCTACACCAACAAACCAGAAACGTTAGGGGAATTGGAAGCCAACATTCGTGGCGTTATTGCCGACATACGGCCCCATATGCTCGAAAAAGTGGTTGAAAATTGGACCTGTAGAATTGGCTTTATTCGAGCCAGCCGCGGCGGCCACATGCCCGAAATCATATTTAAACATTAATGGCATAAAATTATCCTTCCAACAAAGCCAAATTGATGGACCTTAAAACGATTTTCTTGTGCTTTATTTCAATTCGAAGTTCTATACCCCTAAAAAAAACACCCTTTATATGATGAAAAATGTTATACACTAAATTTAGGGTGAAAGGAAAATATGTGCATATTGGGGTGCCTTTAAAAGTTAGTTTTCATTTAAAATGCCAATACTACAATCTGCATTTAATTCCTTGATAAATTTCTGATCGCGTTACAATCGGTTTTAAGACGTACAGTGAATCACTTTTTATATTGATGTCTTTTTCCAATCGTCCAAATTATTTTTCCCTTTTGTATCATAAAGAGAACTCGAAAACGAGTTCACAAGGTAACTTTTCTTAGAACAACCTTTTAGGTCATTTGTGTTTGGAATCGTTTTATCAAAGCCTGACAAATCTTATTTTTCTTATTTATTCTGAATATCACGAAGTCTAGATAAAATATGCTGAAATACAGGAAAGTAATTTTGAAGCTGCAATGGATTTAGTTTACTAAAGGACGCATTATGTTAAACTCAACGCGAATCAACGAGTCACTTTTTTTTGTTGAAAGAAAAATTCAGTGACTTGCAGTAAATGAGAGTTGCTATGTGAATTTGTTTGGACTTACATATAGGCGAGCCGAGTGTGAGCGTCTACGACGAAAATTGTCACGGTGACTTACATGATCAGCCCCTAAAATCTTAAAACTGAAAAGCGTGCGAAGCTTATCTGCAAATGATGTTTGAATAGTTTCTCTATCCTCAGTAAAATGTATTAATTATAAAAGATATCCAAGTATTTTTTATTGTATATTAGGATTAAAACATATTTGGTACAAATTATTATTGCAAACTTTTTCTTTATTGTTTCCTTTTTCACTGCTTTTTCGGCAACGGCTACTTCGATTTGAAGAGTGTACTAAATTGGAAGTCTTCCTGTTTAGGCTTTGCCACTGGGGATGTTTTAATATTTGTTTGCAATTTTTTTTTAAATTTAAGTGACAGCTTAAAATAAGTATACTTTGTATTTAAACCAAATTGTTATAGGCGGGGTTATCACTTAGCGTTGCCACCTAATCCCATTTTATTTATTTTTTTGTACCTGCGCTTTTATCTCGAAAACATGTTGAAACATTTGTATGAACTTAGGATTAAAGGTAATATGCTACATTTCAAGCCGTTCTACAGGAGGGTTGCCACTAAGGACGTGTTCAAAAATTGGCCACCTACATGAAGTTTTCAAAAAAAAACCAAACTGATATTTTAATATTACTATCAAACGAAAGTAGTTTTGAATAGTATTTTAAAACAAAATATTTCTAGTTAGGGGTACGACTTTGCATTGGCAGCTAATCCTTTTTTAATCGTTTATGGTAATTCCGCTTTTTAATCGAAAACTACTTGAAGCATTTGGTTGAACTGTCAAATTATGCCATATATCAAGTTGCCCTACTTAGGTATTGCCTTTTAGGATATTCTTTACAGATAAGTGGCTGAAACAAAATAAATTATACGTCAACCGGGAACAATGCAGAGCAAAGCTCGGTGGCCTATTTTAATGACTCTTAAGAGAGAAAAAATTTTGAGTTTCGAATGATTAATCAATGATTCGAGTAAAATATGATATATTTTGATTTGCTTGCCTGAGTGTGCTTTGAAACCAGAAAAATTGAAAACACTGTTTTGTGTCACATAAAATTCTAGTACAAAAGGTACACATCTAAACTTTTTAAAAGTCGTCCTGAGTTTTTAAATTTCTTTTATATAACGTATGACCAACATTGATTTTTATACGAAAGAAAATTCTAAAAATTCAATGGTATTTCTTAACTTTCTATTTATCGTTATGATGGGCTACAAACCCATTTTTTCAGTTTCCTGTTATAATATAAAACTTTTTTAAAAGTATTCAAAACTGGTTTGTGGTTTTTTGAGATGCGCGCAACCTTCAGAACGCCTATTTAAACGATTTTTTATTAAGAATTCTATGAGAAACATATTGAACCTTAAATGATAATATATAAATGATTGAAACATGTAAATTCCGACCACCCTAGTCATACAAAAAAATTAAAGAAGCTCTTATAATTCAAATTTTGTATAGAAATGCCGGTTTAAAAAGCTTTATAAACCAATTTTATTTCTTATGAAACTCTCTTAAATTGCGCTTTTCTGAACCCTGTCCATTTGTTACAATAATATGTGTATGATTTTGCCTTTAGATATGTTTTCTTTGAACTGTTATCAGCGTTCGAATACACCGAAATCGGAATTCTTCTGTTTTATTGGCGCTTGAGCTTTAACTATTCTGGGAGTCTAACAAAGCACTTAGGTCGTTTCTTCTTCAATCCAATTGCCGCCAATTAGAAAATTCATAGAGTCCAATTACAATTTTTGATTAAAACGTAGGAATTTGAGTGGCGAAAAAATTCGTAGCCATAGCAATACTTTTAAGCATATCAGTTGCAATTGGAGTTCAATAATGCGCAACACTAGCTTGTCTGTAGGTAGCAAGCATAAACATTAATAGAGAGTTCCAATAAACTCATAAGTGCTTTAATATGATTTGATATTCGATCGGACCGTAGGCAATAATAAAATTTTACTATTACGATTACGGTATATCTCCATCAACTGACAGAGTATGCAAGTGAAAGTTATAGAGTGTTGTGTGCTCCTAGTATGATCAATAAGGCTAGTCTGTGAGCAGCGATTACAAGCACAACTTATATTTTTACTTTCACATATATATGTATATTTTCAAAGTCGACTATCTAGAAAAAGTATTAAACTAGATTTTAGGTAAATTATTAGTTTTGGAATTTCTATAACAAACAACGGAGAAATTAAGTTCGGCAACGTTGTTTTATTCGAGGCTATCAGTGAACTACTAAGAATTAGAAAGCTCTTATGCTTCTTCGATTACAAACTATTCTTCCAAAATGCATTGCACACATAACAAAAACTCTCGATAATCGACTCAATTAATCAATTGAAATAGTTTTATCAAAAAATAATCGATAACCACTAATCGACTAGTGGTTTGCATTCGCTTAGTTGATCATTCATTTATTATTATTCCTTTAATAATTTTATTTTGTATACTATCTTTTTTATACGTTCAAACTGTTAGTAGTAGAATTATCGAATATTTGCTATTCCATTCTCATCCCATTTGTCTAATCGATTTGCCGGATAATCTATTGAAAACAAGGGCCCTAATACTTCAGTAGGGTTTACAAAGTAGTAGGGATGGCTCGGTGTATACGTTACATTTCCACTTTAGGTTGCACTATGGGCCGATAAACCTACTAATGTTCCGAAATTGTAGTTGGGCCAAGTTTTTTTTTATAGTATTGTTTGCTGGGTTGGAGCTTTTTCGGCCGATAAAATTGGAAGAAAACAAAAGTTTTTACTTTTCCTGCCTATACATTTCAACGCTTACGCGTCATCCTCAGGGAGGTCTCTATATATTTCAAACAACATATAAACAATGATATATTATATATAAATTAAAATCAATTATTGAACATTAAAATTAAATTTTTAAACAAAAACTCACATAAATTTTGGTAATTAATTAATTACTCATGTTCCCCCAAAAAAAATTACGAGAAATTTTAAACAATTAACACTAACTTAAAGCTTTATTTTTTAAAATATTGTAGCACTGTAACTGTAACACTCTAAAACTTGTAAAAAATTATGTACTCAAAGAAACATTATTCTAAACTAGACTTCAAAAGAAGAAAGAATAAGAGGGAGTCGGAAAATAGATGATTGAATAAAAATACATACTTTAGTGATATACATATATTGTGTATTATTTGAAAATGAAGAGATGTACAACAATATATACAAACATTTTAGACACAACGAAAGCCAATAGGAATCACCCAGGAGGCTACTCAATTTATTTAAAAAAAAGAAGATATTTCCACTCAAGTTTGAAATTTGTTAAATTAACAAACGAAAAATGAATTCTAGATTTTCCGCAACAACAATGCTTTAAATTTTAGCAATTTTAACAATTTTTTAAACTTTTACAAATTAATTAAATGGTTAAAATCTTCTTAATTTCAAGTATAAAGAATGTTATAAAAAACAAAAAAAAAAAAGAGGCTCATTGCCTAACATTCTATTCATCGTAAGCATATAAAAGCATGTAATTAAAAAAGAAAATTACATGCAAATTAATTAAAGCAGTAGCATTCACCTTGACTGTAAACAGCTACAACGAACATGTTGCACGGATATGGTTATGACGACATGTAACTGTTTACATCAAAACATATTTTTGTAAGTCGTTACTATTCATGTAATATATTGATATATTTACATTGATTTTATGTACCCAGTAAAAAAGTCGTGGATTAATACCAGAATGGATCCATAAAGAAGTAATGATTTGCTGACCGCTTTAGTACAATATTAGATCAATACATGAATCTATAATGGATTCCTCGATAACTGATATAGTTTAGAGTAATAAAGGAGGTAACTAATATATGCCATAAACATACATGGCATAAGTTGAATGATCGAATATTACTCCTTATATATCAATTCAGGATACATCCTTACCGCTAACAAAACTGTAAATTTTGAAATCGCAAAAATTTTATTACTCGTAACAAATACTTATATTTTAACTTCATTTAGTTTGTAATTTGTATACCAAGTTTTCGCATGTGATTTAAGTTTAATAAAAATACTCTCTTTTGAATCCATGAGGACCTCAAAGGGACTACTAGCTATTAAGCACATGCAATGTTAAAAAGGAGTATAAAATATATAAAACTCGGAGATTTCTGGATTAATCTAGTGCTGGCAAAGGATCGATATAAGATAAATATTTGGATGATAAATTTTTTACTGGGTATGTACAGTTGTCTTCAATATAATAGTAGTGAAATTAAAATGTATATTGTTTGACGAAATAAGAAGAAGCTGTGATTTTCATGCATTTCAATTAATCTATATTGTGAATTCCATAACAGATACGACATAAAAAGAAATTTCAAAGTTTACACAAACTTTAAAAAATAGACATCAAAATCTTAAAATTTTTTTGCAGAAATCCTAGAAAACCTTTGAGTACGCAGTTTTGTAGACCAATCAGTTTTAGTACAACACTGTGCAAGCTATAACTCGCTTAAAAATTTCATTGAATTTTCAGAATTTTTTTCGTCAAGGTTGTTAAGTGATTTCTCCATACAACGCATGAACCAAAATTAATTTTGTATGGCAAAAAATACCCAACATCCTTGACAAAAAAAATTCTAAAAATTCAGGGGTAATTTTAAAGTACTTCTAATGTGTACATTGTTATAGTAAAATTTAATGGGCCATACAATTTCGTACCCGAAAATTTTCTACAAATTCTTCCCAAAAATATTGAAATTTTGAGGTAAATTTTTAAAAGTTTGATTAAGCCTTCTGAACTTTCTGTAAATTTTGATATTTTTTTTTCGTGGTTTCTGTTATGGAACTCACTATATTTCAAATGAAAATTATTAAAAGCACATATTCTTTTTATTTCGTCGAACGATATCCAATTTAATTTCGCTACTTTTATATTGAACACAACTGTACATATATTAACACTAATGTTGGTAAAGATATACATACATGTAGAACATGAGGCGTGTAAATTGTTTGCGTGCTTGTTGTTGAACTTGTAACAAATTTTAGTAACAATACCACGCATTTATTCCAGCAAAATATCCAATTCTTAATAATCTAAAGGAAAAAATAACGAAATAGTTGTTAAATGTTTGCTATGAAAAATGAGAATAACAACAACAAGTGCGATAATAGCAACACTGCACAAAACATGCAATTTCATAATTAGAGCAACATGTACGCGCTTTTGTAATGTATAGTACAACTAACGGTATATTTTTACATATAGGTTCACGCAAACATACATAACATTAGCTTTGCCTCTGGGTAGTCAATAAAAGGTGACGAAGAATGAAAGTTATAAAAGCACATATACATATTTAGTATATATGTATAATTATTTTTAAGGCGACTTACACACAAATTGACGTGCTTGAGTTTTTTTTACAGCATTGTGCAAAACAAATGCAACAAATTCAAAAGCTAACTACAATTACTCCAGTTTGTTCCTGTAAATATTACAAAAACATCTTCACCTAAAATACGTTTGGTAATTTCATATAATATATAAGTATGTAAGTAGTTTCATAGAAATTACTTGAGTTAGTTTTTTCAAAGTTTCTAACAACATTCTAAAAATTTCTAGAACTATCCAAAAACGGCTTGAGAATTGAGAGTCAAGAAATAGAAAATTATTTTTGACTATACAGTTTTGTAGCCATATGAATTCTAGTCTCACAAAATGCAACCCACAAGCCTTCCAATATGAGAGCAGTAATAAAGCACTGCGAATTAGTCAATAAAGATAAATTATTGTAGAAAAAGATTGAAATGTTTAAATAGAAAAGCTTAAAAATTAATTATTTAAAAAGTTCAAAAAAAAAAAAAACGAAGAGTGGCACTATCGGAGTAACGAGAAGTTACAACTTCAGCAATTATATGAGCATTTTTTGATTTGTCTGGTATCATTTTATAGTAAGATGACAAAAATTGAAAAATCCAGCTAAATATACACAAAACGGAATTTTTGGGAACAGCTGGCAACCATTATTATAAAACTTCTTTTATGTTTCCGGTTTAAAGTACACTTAATTTTATGAAGTCCCTCAAATTTAAGATTATAAATTATTTTTTGAACAATTGGCAACACTGCTCATGAATTTTGTATTTTATTACTTATTATACTATTCTCAACAAATACTAAAAATACCAAACCAAAAAAGCTAAAATTTTCTCGCAATTTTAGGGTTCTTAATTTTAAAATGAATTTTCGAAAATATGACAACATCTTTTGTGAAAATGGTTTATTATTTTGTATTTACAGTCCACTTGTCTTTATATAAGATCTCAAATTTAAAATTAAACGGTATTTTTGAACAGTTGGCAACACTTTTCATGAAAATCGTGTTTATTATTTATTATTCGACGAATACCAATAAATCAAAAATTCGTCAAGAAGCTTTTGAGTTATAAATTTTAAACTAAATTTTTGAATGAATGGCAATCTCTTTAAAAAAAATTATATATTAATACTCATCTTAGGGCCGAGCTCTGCCATATGAGCCCCCCTAGCACCCCAAATTGAAAATTAAACTGACTATACACCAAGAGACTTTTTTTGGTATATGGCAAAAATTTTTATATAAAAATATATCAATCATCTACTTGCAAAGATCTTACCTATACTGTATTCTTTAAGAATCAGAAGAAACTATATCAAAATGTGTTAGTTACATAAACCGTGTCCCAAAATACCCAAAGCGACTAAGGAAGTTTTTACTTCGAAAATCTCAAACATTTAAGAACCGAATTGAAATAAGACTAAATCAAAGGTTCCTCTACTTGGAAGTTAAATGCCTATGCTTCAATGCTAATTGCAGACCCTGGAATACTTCCGTATGCGAGGATTAATCGCAAAATACTAGCAAAATGATATAAAGATAAGAGCTCAGTATATCTTGAACATCATTAAAGAAGAAAGAATGTTGTCAAGCGTACTGTCATCAACAATCCCCCGAATAATCTTACTAACCAACCGTTAGGTGCCACAAGTTTAATTTTAGACTAACTTCTAGTGCAAGAACCCTAAAACCTGATTGCATCAATGCTATTTGAATGTAGAAAATTTAATTTTTTCTCCAAAGTTGCTCCTTTAGTTTTGCACAACACTGCATGCGTGTACATCAAAAAGAAATTCACAGGCATGAATGTGCTTTTTAACGCCTTAACATAAACTTTAATTACATGTATTACACATGTACGTAGTTCTATATGTTTGTCCCTACAGGTAAATGCAACAGAAATTTTTGCGCGCTGTGAAGGTGAATGCCTTAGGTAACCTAATTACATTGTTAATGTGCGCCAAACTTTTACTAAATAAAACTGGAAAACTTTTTATTTTTAATGCTTTCATTTTTTGGGGATTGAAAAAAATATAATTTCTTTTTTCCTGTAGCTTTGCTTTTACTAAATATCATAGATATTCATTATATGTACACACAAAGGTACATATATGTGTGGTCATAAGCAGTAAACGCCTAAGCTCTATATTTTTATAAGGGACTTAGGCGATTATTGCTTATGACCAGAGTTAAGTTCATACATGAGCGTATGTATATGTATACGTGCCCAGTGAAATAATTTTATATTATAAGGTGACGCTGTTTTTTATTTGCCTTGAAATGTTTTTAGCATAGCTTTTATTATTTGTTTTGCTTTATTTTTCTGTTTTTTTCTTTATTTTCTGATACAAAAAATTTCCTGCTCGCTTCTGCATACAAATATTTTCTTGTTTTTTTTTCTTGGTTTTTGGAATTTTCACAATTTCCTTCTTTAGCATCAGCGACAATCGCGTTTCGCATGCATGTTGCCAAATCGCCTTCAAGCATAATTTTAACACATATACATATAAACAAACTTACAAACGCATCTACATACATTCATACACGTACATATGCAAGTATGTTGCATGCAACACACACCCAAATGGGCGTATCATACTTTTTAGTAGCGAGTGACTACTGTTGCTTGTAGTAAATAAAGCTGCTTCTTTTAGCTAAATTATATTATAAATATGTATGTTGTAGCCTTGTCGCAGCATTAACAAGTCATTAAAGCTAATGTAGTTGCTTGCACTTTTGTTACTTGCTAACGCCTCTAAAGATGCGTTACTAACGATAAGATGTGCTATTTTAATTTGCACATTTTCATTTATTAAATTAGCTTTTTTTTTAGTTTTTTAGGACAAGCAACATTTTTGCTTTCCATTAATATGCTTCTCCGTTTTGTTAGTTGATATGTGGAATTTGTTTAATGAACATGTTGCAGCTAGTTATGCAGTTATGTTCCGCGAGTCGCCAATAAAAGTTATAGGAGTATTTTGAATAGTTTTAGCTGAAAAGAGAAGTACAACCAGCTTAAGCGTTCAAAATTTTCAAAGATATGTATGCAGTGGCTTACATTGAAATTGCTCCAGTTGGTACTTCGAATACACGAAAACCTCTTCAGCTGTACACTTTTTCTCATTCGTATAGGAAAGGTAACAACATCTATACTATTTCAATACCTCATTCGGTTATGGAGATATGGGCGCTCATCCTTACATATAATAAAATTGTAACTAGTCGATGTCTGTACATTGCAGATATTTAACAAAAATCGATAGGAGGAAGACAGTAGAAGCCAAATCAACCATTTTTAGAATTCTGTTACTAGTTAATTATAAAGCTGAATGTTTGGCTGTCAAGGGGTTTGCCTTTGTTACTCAATCACGTGAGAATGCAACTACGGATTTGAATGAAATTTGTTATTCACACAGCTAATAGTCTAGAAGGAAGTATAGGATATGTTTATTAAAAAAATAGATGTTCAGGGCTTTTGGGAACCATTACATTTTGATATTATTTATAACTCTGGGTATACTTGACCTACACTAAACATATTTGGTATATGGGTCATACATACAATGTGGGTATCAAACGAAAGGTAAAGGCCACTAGTTTCAATTGGACTTCACTATTTTTCGATATATTTATCGATAAATGAGTTATCGGCAAAAATGTGTTCGGCTTGAAAGCAATAAAAATGCAATGAAAGAAAAGGAACCAACTGATCTCCTAAATCAGATTCAAATCAGACCCTTTACATAAGCATTCATACAAACTTATATAATTAGCTCCGCAACATAGTTTTAAAAATTTGTATACAAACCTTTCTAAGATATTTAAAGAAACAGTTTCAAATAAGTGCTCAGCTGAAATTGTTTCAATTTCCATCACCAGTTCCAAAGAAACAACAATTTAGTACAAATAAATGTACACAGTAGTTGAGTAGCAAGTGATAAAACAGAGGTTTGCAAAATTTTCGTCTGTCTGTCCCTATGTTTACACGCGCATCACGCAAAAACAGTTGTGTAAAATTGAAAGCAATTTTCAACGGTGTATTGCTAAATGTCGAACTTAAAGTTAAGTAGCTAGTTTACAGGTGAGGATCTTTCGATTTCCTCTATATACAGGGTGGCTGATGAATTTTGCTACATTAAGAAACTCAAATAATTTTTTCTTCAGTGTATGGAATTCATTTTTCTTTTATTCATGTTAAAGCTCATTAAATTTTATTAAATATAGCTTAATTAGTTTTAAAAATAATGGAATTTAAATGCCCCCCCTGCTCGTCGATGCATGTGCGGTATCTTACCAAAAAGTTGTTCATTACTGCTTGGAGAGTTGAGACAGGAATAGCCGCAATTGTTTCTCGAATGGATTGCCTTAGTTCATTCAAATTTGTTAGTTTTGCTTTGAAGACTTCCCGTTTGCAATAACCCCACAAGAAAAAGTCAGGTGCAGTAAGGTCAGACGACCTGGGTGGCCAACGGAATGTGGAGTTTCTGGATATCAGCTTATTGGGAAATTTTCGCCGCAATTCTGTCATAACAGGTTGGGCTATATGAGGAGCTGCACCATCTTGCTGAAACCACACAGAGTTGAAAGAAATTCTCATTCGGCGTAATTCTGGATAGAAAAACTCTCTCAACATGCTCAAGTAACGGTCTCCAGTAACCGTAACGGTGTGACCGTTTTCTTCGAAGAAGTAGGGCCCGACAATGCAGCGTGATGAAACTGTGACACGAAGTGGATGCAATTCCGTCTCATGGAGTATCTGTGGGTTGGAAGCACTCCATATTCGACAATTTTGTTTGTTTATGTTGCCGTTTAAATCGAAATGGGCCTCGTCAGACATGAAAAGACAGTTCAACATGTTTCCATCCTCTTCCACCATTTGAAGCATCTTCTGGCAAAATTCCAAGCGAATCGGCAAGTCTGCAGCGTTCAGTTTGTTGGCCATTTGAATTTTATATGGGAATAAGTCCAAATCTTTGTGCATAATTGACTGTAATGACTGTCTGCTTACACCCATTTGAGCAGATAAGCTTCTTGTCGAAACACGTGGATTGTTTTGTATGGCAGCAGCTACAGCAGCGATTGTTTCCTCCGTTCGAACTGAAGGGTTTCGATGGTAAGGTCTTCTGTTGACTGTCCCATGCTCGGAAAAATTGTTTACAAGTCTTATTATGGTCCATCTGCTCGGAGGATTGCCGCCAAACGTGCGCCTATACTCTCTTTGAACCGAAACTACGGACTCCAGTGCGTGATAGCGGCGGACAATCCAAATTCTTGTTTCAGTGTCCCAGTTATCCATTTTTGTTAAATGTTAAAGTCTATCTGCAAAATAAAAAAAAAATTAACCAGATTCATTAAATAGAAAAAAAGTTATTTAATTTTTTTTTGGTAGCGGCTTTCATTAGCCACCCTGTATAGTGATGCCAATAAAAGCAGGCCTAAATATTTGCTTACATATTTATACGTATCTATAGTCTATTTTTACAGGCTGATGCTTATACACAATAGATATAAAGTAAAAGTGCATAGGGCTTAGCCTTAATTGCAGCAAAAGAGGTAAACTCTTAGATTTTTTGTACATATGTTTGTGCGCGCATCACCTCATAGGTAGTACATTAAATTGAATAGCTTCTTTAGGAGTATATAATTAGAAATCTATAACGAAATATAGGACACATTTTACTGCTGATGCATAATATGCTTTAATTTGGGTGTGTGGCGAAGCCTTGCACAAACGCGCTTATATACTAATTTTTATAAATATATTCCGATATTAGCAGGCCGTTGTCCCTATATAATACGTTTTACTTAAAAATGTATATAAGTTGGTTAGACCTTATTATATCGACAGCTGATAAAGCAACGATTCTTTGAATTTCTGTCGTCTGTATGTACATATATATGTGCGCGCATCACTTTGTAGCCGCTACAGTAACTTGAATTCTTTCCTCACGGTTGTATTACGGGAGGACTACCTTGATACATAGCTTGCATTTTGCTGCGATGTTTACTTTTTTTATAAGTTTACGTGCCTTAGCTGGTCACCACCACCGCCATCTAGTTATTGTAAATAAGTATTGCTAATGGAAACTAATAATCTATTGCAAAATGTTAATATTTTTCAATTTGTACTTTATTAAGCCTTCAATTTCAAATAAATTATTTATGTATTATCAACTAATACATAACAATAAAAGTTTTATAGCGAATGGTATTACTCACACCCCTATACAATCACACAAAAGCAAAAAGCAAGCACACACACACGTAACCAAAAAAATACAGCGCATCAAGTGCTTAATCCCTAATTATCATTAATTAGTCACATTAATAAATTGTATGCCATAATGCATATAAAGTGAAATGAAACACATTTATCAAAAGCAAACAAACAAAGAAAAAAAAGGTGAACAGCACGAAATATATAATTATATGAACCAGTTTCAATTAAAGCCTTTACAAAACCAAACATTCACGAATATTTGTGTGTGTGTGTGTGTATGTTTGCTTCAAGCATTGTTATTGGCTGCAAGTTTATTACATAATGACATATTAAACCCATTCAAGGTGCTCCAGTTGTTATGCAATACAAAAAAAAAAACAAATGAAAAGTGAAAAAATGTATGTCCTTCAAGGCAACTGGCGTACTCACGCACACATGTACGTATGTTTGTTCAAAAGTGTATTAATTTAAAAAGGAAAAGGCGATGTTGCTCATTTGTGCAACGTCTGCAATTCGGATGTCAGTGAAAAAAATACAAAGCATTACACACTTAAAAGAATTTATTTATGTAGCTGACTGTCTGATGATGGTGTCGATGTTGTAATGAGCAACCGTACGTTTTAACAAAAAATACGCAAAAAGCGGTGGAGCAACCAGGCGGGAGAATTGCAATTCACTACTTAGTGACAGGCAAGCGCAAATAAGCAGGTAAGCATTCGAGCGTGCAGTCGGCTATTTGTTGCTACAAAAGCAGAAGCAGAAGAAGAAGCGCTACCGACAAGATTGTCAGGCAAATAGTTTCCCCTTCCTTTTAAGGTTTAAAAATAACGTGTTTTGCTGCATTTTTTTCTCTTTTTTTTTTTTTTGATATTTCCTTTTTTCTCTTGTTGTTTTTTTCCTGCATGCCTTTGCCTGCAACCGTTACTGCTTTTGACCGACTTGTTGCTGGCACAAATATGTTTGCTGTCTTGCTGCTGGCTGTCATGTGTATTGCAGTTGTGTTTATTTATGTACGTTTATGCCTTGTTGATGTCGCAACCTTGTGGCAGATTGCCGCTTGCCTCTTGTAATTACAGCTGTTGCAATTTTGAAGACGTCTCCTGCCAAAACTCTTGTGTGTTGTATTGAAAGTTTATGTGAAAAAGAATGTGCATGTTTTTTGTTAAAATGTTTTCGTTTTTTTTTTTCAACTTTTTTGCTATTAACTTCTTCTTTCGCTTTTGACTGGCTTCGACATTATTATGTGTGGCATAAACTAATGTGGCACGAACATATTTTGAAAGGAAAACCCACAAATTCAAAAAAGTGATTAAGTAAATTTGTTGGTGTGTAGAAGTTGTTGTTGTTTCTATCCTATAGTTCAGCTTTTATTTAATTAACTAAATATTGTAGTATGATTTTTTTTGGGATTGACATGCATTCCAACACGGAAAACAAAGATAAAGTACAATTAAAAAAAAACTTGCTCTAATAAACATAAGGCTTAGAAAACGCTGATTTTTCGCCTACAAAACGCTTGGAAGTAAACGTTTTATAAACAAAACAACACGTTGATTGTTAGTTTATGACTATTAAATTATAAAAAGTATTTTAATTATGCGTTTTATAAATGTTTTTCTATATCTCTTTGTAATGAAACACATGTGGCTTAAGCCAGGTTTCAGTAAATACCTTTAGTTTGCCAATGAAGACGTGGCTTTAAAAGAACAAATGCGTCAGTTTCTGGTTGTACACATAAATGCCAAGGTCAAAAATTCGTGAATGGAACTATTGGGAATTCGAGTCACATTCCGGTTGCGGTTTGGACAAACAAGCGAACAGTTTGCACAGAAAGATAGTCCCAAATTTTTTGAAAGTTATCTGCAGAAACGTCAATCATAGAAAATTATATGCATCTTTCTTCTTGAACAAAAAGTTTTTTTGTTATTTTTTGCGACAAAAACACTCCACGAAGGTTTTGGGGAGTGTAAGCAGAAGTGGCGGTCCTTTGCTGGATATGAACCCGATACGTTCCGGTGCTCACTTGCGGTGTACTGCCCAACTGTCGTCATAGCGATTTGGTATAACCAGTGGAACCTTCTAGGTCACGTCACCCCTTCTTCCGTAATTAAGGAGAAAATGGGTAATGAGAGGTGAGAGGCATCATATCCTTAGATCAACCATCGAGTTGCACGTCATTACCTTTGTGTATACTAGTCGCCTCTTACGACCGATATGCCTACCTGGGGCATATTTTTATCCCCTAACCTGAACTTAAATTTCTTAACGTTTAACACACTTCGCTTAAGTCGTGATATAACTTAATTCTTCACTTCATCGCCTTAAGTGTTGCCAGAAAAGCGAGACAAAAATACCTGGGACTCGTAGCTTCGCAATTATTAACGCTTGGAAACTATTTTTCTATCTCTCCAACCATTACTTTAGTCAACGCCGGGGTATAAGAGGCATACCAACAACTTAGACCTGGTTGTAGGACCATAATCACTCACTCACTGGTCGACGACATGGCGAACTAAAGGAAATAAGCTTCTTTCAACTATTCGAAGTCAGTGCGGTAGTTGCCAAATATGCAGATGAGACTGAAACCGCCTTCAGAATTGGAGTTTATTTATTTAAGAGATGTGCTTCCCTGTAGATACCAGTGAAACATCAAGGTATTCAAAACATTTAAAAGCTACTTCATACTGAACAAATCCTTACTGATCTTGCTGAATGCACATCGAGTGGCTCTTAATAGTTTAAGTGCTTCACATCTGCTGCCCGGCTTTACATTGAATGTGCTATTTTAACCAACTTTTAGCAAATTGAGAAAGCCTTTTCTCTACTTTTCTTTGCCATTTTCATGTAAAAACCTTTACTCATCACTTTTACTGCACTTAATACCTACAAATATAGCATTTATTGCGGTATTGGTTCTTGGTCCAATTTCCCTATATATATAAAATTATTATTATCCAATTTTTATTGCGAGTACTGCATACAGCGGGGGTAAAATATTTCCTTTTGTCAAAAAGGATACTAAACATGAAGCTGAATGTTTATCAATGTATCGCTACAAATTTAATAAAATTGTATTCATCGGTTTTTGGGTGATGCGCTTTCAAACATGCAGACAGACGTACACAAATTCTAAAAAAGGTTGTTTTTTCATAATACTCGAATAAATACACCCCTTATGTATTTTAATTTAATATATTTAATGTACATACACTCGTCTTTTACAATTGTATCATATTTGAATATTTAGCAAAACTGTCGGTTTTGATCGGTACCTGACAGGTTCTGTTTTATGGTCAAAATGAGTTTCCCTGCACGGACAATTCGAACCACTGCTGCTTAATTTTTTTCCCGTTTTTAAATTAAAAAAAACTTATCTTTAGAAGCTTTGAGTCAGAAAGCCATCAAAGCTATAACTATCAAAATTATCACGGCGGCTATCGCCTCTGTCAAATATATACTGGCAGAAAATAGAGTAAATAGTTTTTCGATAATTCCTTTTTGTTTACCAGAAAATTGTTCAGGTACTGCAATAATACATGATTTCAATGACAAACAAATTTTTGGAGTGAGCTTATCAGAAGCTACTAATAACTGCTAAACTGGCAATGTATAACACATCATATAACAGATCATAACTTGGTTTAACCGTGGTGTACACTTTGTTTTGTAGTTTTCTTTTTTCAGTCTTGTTTCTTTTGATTTACTGAAAATTTACCAGTTAATTGCAATTTTTTTTACGATAAGCTGTATTTGATTTTTACTTTATCTTTAGAATTTTAAACTTATATTGGGGTTATAACTAAACCTTCAAAAAGTAGCTTAAGCTAAGTGGTGCAAAAGGAAATGCTTGAAGTAGTACTATGCCATAGGTATTACTGTCCCTTTTTCAAACAGACATCACACTCTGCAGCAATCATTTAACATCCCAGTTCAAAAAGGAAGGAGTAAGAATCACTTATGGAGGCTCTTCTCAGGAGTCTAGAGGGCCTTGCCATCTCGAGGAATTCGTTAGTTATTCGTTATATTTTCGCTTTCGAAGAAATAGCTTTTAGAAGGAGTTCGCTTCAAGCACTCCATATATGTCGCGTTGTAAGACATTACCGCCTCGTTTCCGACAGATAGTTGTTATGCTTGACACTTTACCACCTCTCTTTACGAGAAGGGGCACAGGAAGCGACGTCTGTGTTTCTAAGAAGGTGCTTTGTAATGCTTTCTTTAGGGAAGCGCTTGACAAATTTTCAACTGGGAGCTTTGAGACTATATAGTCGTAGTCTTATAGCAGCACATTAGTCATTATTACACCTATAGTACTTATAAAACCGGTAACGCTTCCCGAAAAGTATTATCGTGAGTTTCGCAAAAGTCGCCGAGAGTGTAAGCGCTTCATCGAAGGTGCCAGCAAGAGTAATTGAGAAACTAGTGGCTTGGAAGCACTTATTTAACGTCAAGTTTTCTTCAGGGGTCCTACGCGTAGACACACATGCAATCATTGATATAAATAATAATAGATATGGCGCCTACACGATATTTTAATTTAGGAATTTTATTTTTTTTTTTGTGATTTTATTTACTTAATGGACGTTGTTGTTGCTTTTGATGTCGCTGATGCAGCATTTATTTATGTTGCACATTGTGGTTGTGACATACTCGTTATTTTTCTCGTTCCCCATTTTATCGCCTAGTCGTGATAGCGTTGCTTATTTTAACTTTTTACTGTTGTTTACTGGTGATTATGTTGTTGCTCTTTTTTTTGTTTGTGTTCCATTTGTTAGCTGTTTAGTTTGTTGCCTTGTTGCCAATCAGTCAAATGGCGGTTAGCGTGGCTAAAAGTTTAGTTGAGTTGTTGCCACCAACATTTTGTTAAATATTTGTGTACTGATGTTCGTATATATTTCCTGCCCAGCAAGCGTTTCTCTATATGTTTTTGGAAGTAATTTGAAGTAGACTTTGTATAATGCCCGAAATATAAGCGTTTTGAATATTAAAATCATTTCGAAGCTTAAAGAAAGTTTATTATAAACTTTTGACGAATTCTTATAAATGATAGAAATAAAAACTCAATAATTTGTTTTCAAGCTAAAATGTTTCAAATATTTTTTTTATAAATACATGTTTGTATATGGAAGTTTAAAAGAAAAAATAGGAGTCATTGCCCAATTTGCTAATAATTGATTAAAATTATTGCGATTAAAAATAAAAGTTTATTTTACTACTTTGTATTTGGCAACAGCAATGGAACCTATTTGTTGCTTTTTCTTCCTGTACATTTTGAAGTATTAAAAAGAGCGTTCTCATAGTTGAAACGAGAAACAGAGCGGTGATAAAAATTCTCTATACAGGAAGAGTAGTGGTAACGAAATTATAGGTAACAAAACTACCGTAACGCTGTCTAAGTAACAAAATCGTAAAGTAACGTTTCTCCGCAGTAACGGAACTAGTAACGTTTCTCTTACTAATAACAATTACTTTTTACCGAAACTTTACGTATGTGGTTCCTGCTGATGAGTTTTTATTTATAATTATATGCAATTTTTATTTTACCACAAATTCTACTCATTATAACTAAGTTTTTAAATCCTGTAATATTTTCAGAGACATTTTCAAATCTTTGCGGGACATTTTCAAAGAAAAAGCGCTTCAAACGTTTTTGTTAAAAAGCAACTGCTTCACCGCAAAAATTTTTTTGAAATTTTAATATCAACATACTTTTTAAATTTTTTAAGATTTTTCCTGAGAGGGATTTTCTTTCCAAAATGGCTCGAAGAAGTTATAAAAACCCGTATAAAATCAATTTTCAAACCTAGTTTTGAAGAAAAATGTCACTTAATTTGTTGATTTTTTATAAAAAGTACTGCTCACAGAACGCTTAGATGTTCCTTAGGTTTCGTTACAAGTTATGCTTCAATACGATTCCCGTCTAGTTCTTATACTAGAAACTGGCATATAATGAACTATTACTACCACTAACTATTTTATAAAATAATCATTGACCTTAATACCCAATTATTGGCTTATACTGCTTGTTTTACAACTTTTTCAACACTAGCCACAAACCAGTTATTATGAATAATCCCAAAAAATTACAGTTGATGAAATAGAACATTAGCTGAGTAGTTTTAGTTTTCACAATAGAGTTCATACGAAAGACATACATACCATCTAGTATGTGCACATGCATGGTAGTGTTTTCAGTGTACGCCAGCTTGAAGTGCTTGTGATGAGTGCTGCCACACCGTTGCGGTTTTGCAATTAGATTATCGCTCATCAGGCCGCCACATTTTTTAGCGTGCAGCAGATTTCGGATCAAAGGTTTAAAACAAACTAAATACCAATGCACACACACTATTTTTTGACAAGCTTGTGTGCTTTTTCGTTGTCTGTTTTGCAAAGCCTAATTTTTGGTAACGTGAATTTTTTTGAAAATCACTCTAAGTACTTTGCCATGTATTTAATTTTGTAGAAAAACAGGCATTTATTTTTTGATTGACATTCATTTACTGATTTGAATTTTTTTAGAAATAAATTTGCGGTGATAATAATGTAACTATGCTATGTGATTTAAAAGTAAAATAAATTAATACCCAGTAAACATTCAGAGTTTTAAGAACGTCAGAAAATTATCTTACATAGAAGTTTTTAAAATGAGATTAGAAATAACATTAAAATACAATTTTTTGTTTTGCTGATTTTCCGATTGGATTGAAAATTGTTGCCTATTGGAAGGATTTCCATCTCCAACGCCATTTTTCCGTGATTTTTCGGCAAGGTTTTTGGCCGCTGTCTAGTTTAATTATAAAGTTTGTGCGCATTTGCTCGGCGAGACACATCGCTTTCAATTTAATGTTCTACACAAGCCTAATTAAATTGCTGTGATATGCTTTGTCATAATACATCTACATCAATAGATACTGTTTTTTGTATTTAGATAGCAAGATTGTAAAAAAAAATATTTCAATTTTTTGCTAAACAAATCCTATTTTGTTTTATTTAATTAACATTTTAACACTGACAGTTTCAGTTATACTACTATTATATATTGAAATATGTTTCGTCGCCAACAAAAAATGTGATGAAAAAAGTTGCACAAAAAACAACATTTATTCAATATTAAATTTAAACATTTTTTTCTAGCGCTTTTGAATTTTTTTTTTACAGCTTATAAGCAGTATTTGTATTACTTTTCAATTTCCATTAATACATCTAAGCATTGTAAAAATGTGGGTTACCAAAACAGTTAAATACATTTAATTGATTATTGTTTGCCAGGCACGAAAAACTATATTAAAAAAAAATTATAAAAAAAAAATGCATTTTATTTTTAAATTAGTTCCTGTGCTATATAAAGTAGAAAATTTTAAAACCAATTTGTTTTGAGTAGCCCAAATAAATATAATTATAACGAGTTGTTAAATCAGTTTTGTTAGGCAGGAGAGACTTTAAATTTGTAAGTAATCATTGTGCTATTTTAAAATATGCCATCAATAAAGGCAATGCGCTTACAAAATCTTAAAATACACATACGAGTACACTAGAGATTTCTTGAGTTAGTAGTATATATTGTTTTATTTTGGCCAAAATGTAGAAATTCTTTCAAGTCATCCTCCTGCACCACTTACCGCAAATAAACTGAAAGGAACTGCAATATTAAATTTTGAATTGTTAAGGCTAAATAGTTATACCAATATTAATATTTTAGAGCAGGACTCGGGCCAGACATAAAAACTATAATGCTCTCTCTTAGTCTATATCTTCCTCTCTTGCTATCGCCCTACATTTTCCTCTCTTTATCAATATGTATTTCTAGTTTTAATAAGATTTCCATCTAATCCTTTTCTTCATCTTATTTGCTGTCTCTGTTTCTTTAGCCTCTCTTCTCTTTATCTATGTGTCTTCTTTTCCAATCTTTACTTTTTTGTGGCTGCATGTTTCCCTTCTCTTTTCTTTATCTATATGTCTTCTTTCTAAATTTTTTCAAATTTTTATCTCTGCTTACTTCCCCTCTATTTTCTTTATCTATATGCTTTCTTTGTGTCCTATATTTTTACTCTGATAAACTTGTTGAGAACTCTATTGAATTAAATGAAAGAAATATGTTCCAAACATTTGTATTTTAAACACTAGAATTATTTCAAATATGATCTGACCAATTTTTTAAGTATTTATTTAAAAAAAAAATATTGCCACATCCAAAAAATTTTATCTTATCTTATTTGAGGCTATATGTATGACTCCAAAAATTTTTGTTTTTCACTTTTTTTTTCTGCTTATATTAGTTCTCCTGTTTTCTAGACGGATTGAATTTTTATTAGCTCACATAGAAAATTTGAAAAATCATTAAAGCTTATTCCATAGTGTAATCACCATGGTGAAGTAAGCTGTCAGTTGTCCCGCTCGAATTTCTTCTTTGTTCTGTCATTCGGCTATCTGAAAATGTGGAGCAAATGTTGTATCCGCAAAAGTGTTGTTTTTTGTGTAAAATAAGTACGTTTTAGTACATAAATTTATTGCTATTTTACTACTATTTTTTATATAAATATACTTGGTCAACGGTCCTATTTTCGGGTCATGGCTTTTTTGGTAGTTCTTGAAAGCAAAGTTCAGCAAAATCATATCGTGGAAGATATTTTCACGAAAAAAGGCGATTTATCTTTAGAGATATCCTTCAATGAAATCACAAAACTGTAGGTTTCTGCAAGGTTTTAAGGAGTTTTCACCTGATACAGTTACTGACATATCACTATAGTAAGGCACAAGTAAAATCAATACTTTCATTGCTGATATCGCTATGAAGTAAGTTCAATTTGCTTACAAAAAAATGTATCTAGGCCTATAGAAAAGCTAATCGTTTCATCTCATAGGATCTAAACAGTGCAACGATTCCGATTCATATACAACCAAAGAATATGGTAGCCCTATCCTGCATCTTTGACGAGGCGCTTAACATAACCTGACAAAGACAAAATTTTGAAACGACGCTTTATATATGAAAAAGCTGATGTGAAAAGTGAATCAGAAATATCTTCTACCAATACGGCAAACAACCAAAGAATTATAAAACAAAAAAAAAAAAGTAATAAGTAATAGTTTCATAAGGCAAGTGTGACAACTTTTATGGAGAAGCTTCTTATCCAATTTGTGGTGGTATCCTCTTTAGTTTTCGCCATAGATTGGAGGTAAATACAGTTTATTATCTCGGAAGAACTTTCTTGAAATTGTTTTAGTAAGAAACCATTTTGATCGATCCCAGCAGAGAAGCCTCTGTGAGGCTACAGATTTTAATTGTGAAATTTTCCGTACCATAGTGAAAGGCAAGAAACCATTCAAGAGCCGTAAAAGGTAGTAAAGTACCAGTCAATTGCTTATCCATGGATGTGACCCCTTTCACCTCTCGCTATTGATCACCTGTTTATTCTTCACGTTAGATTAAAATACAAAAACAAAATCTCTGCTATTGTTAATGTTAGAAATTAATTAATCTATTTACTCCTTTTTTACAAAAACGGTCTAAAATTCTTTGCGATTTTACCCTCCTTCGTACCTGGAAAATACACCTGTACCATTTCAGATGGCGTATGTTTCTATCTCTTTTTATTTACTTCACCTTGTTTATTACACTATGGCTTATTCAAACTGTTCGAGCTCAGGCTGTTAAATATCGGGAGAAGTATTCAAAGAAGTCCTACATAAATAAAATTGTTATAAATACATGTACGGGATTTTTGAACTTTCAACGCCTATATACATTTTAAAAAGCTTTGCAATTCCACCTGAAAACAAAACAGTTTCTTCAAAATATGTATATTGCCAACAAAATCTCTAAAACAATATTTTTCCACTCTAAAATTAGCATGCCAATTAATGCTTAACCATAAAAGCTTGGCCTCAAACTGTAACCACTAATCTCCAAAAGTGCCAAACATTCCATGCAACACCCAAAGCCGCTTACAAACATTTTGCCCATCTTTTTTCTGCTTTTTTTTTTGTTTGATTCTTACAAAGACCACAAGCGGTTGTAGTGGTATTTTTTGATTTACAGTTACTATTTATTTACACTCCCGCACTAAATTGTATTACAGTTGTTGGTATTGTTGCTGTAAATTTTGGTTCGTGGTTTTTGTTTATGTTGTCTAGCTGACAAGCGGCCACAAAAGAGTGCTGCGACTAAAATAAATGCCACATATATACATACTCACACACACATTGCACCCTGTGCAACACATTGACGTTAGCGCCATGTTGTATGCATGGGACAGGCAATTCCACTAAACTGTTAAGTGACTGCGTTACCAATTGTTGTTATTGCTGTTATTGTTGTTATCTCGTTGCTGTTCCACTCACATTGCCGCGCTCTCTTAGCCCTATTGATACTAACAAATTTACCAACACTTTGTGGCTTTACGTATTGAATACTCTTTGATGCTGTTATTAAAATTGTTTTTATTTATTGCACAAATATGTATGTTTATATATAAACATATATTTATATTAGTTGTTTTTGTCATGTATGTTGCCTTTGGTGGAATTTTAATTAAATATTTCCAATGAAAGCAATTGTAACGAAAATCAGCGTGAAGGTGATTCTGAGTTCAAATATGAATTTACACTATTATGGCATGTTTAAATAAAATTGAGTTAAATGAAAATAAAATTTAAAAAAATTAGTAAACAATAAATACATAGGTAAACATGTAGGTATATATAAAATACATACATGTAAGTACTGTATACTTGCCACTATCTGCAACATACTGCACTGTAGCATTATTTACGGAACGATTAAACATGGCTTTTGTTGCAAAGTTATAGTACAAAGCATAAAATTTAATGAATAACTGTTAAAAAAAAACTAAATGCGATTTTAAAAAAATAAGTAAATACTTCTACATACCCGTCAATACTTGCTCATGAGTTAATGCATTGTTTTAAGTCTTGAAATAAAAGTTAAATACAAATAAGTGAAAGTAAATGATACGTTACATAAAAAATTTAAGCTGTAATAATAACAGTAATAAAAGAAAGAAAGGGGGAAAGAAAAAGAAAAGATAAATAAAAAGAGAACAAAAAAGAAAAAGACGAAGAAAAAAAGTAAAAGTAAAAGACAAACGGAAATAAAAATAGAAAGAAAAAGAAAAAAAGAAAAATAGAAACAAAAAGAGAACGAAAAGGAAATTAAAAGAAAAAATTCAAAAAAAGTAAAAGCAAACGAAAAAGAAAAATTGAAAGAAAAATAAAGCGAAAAAGAAAAAATTTAACAGTGAGGCTAAAAGAAAAAGTATAAAAAAAGGAAATTAAAAAGAAAAGAAAAAATAAACAGAAAAAATACTTATTTTCCTGCACTAAGATCGGCCCTAAAGTTTAAGTTAAATACTTAACAAATCCTCAGTGGAAACTGCGTTCAATTCTATTAAGTGTTTTTCGAGTGATGAGCGTACAACTTTTTTTTTACTTATTTTATTTTACCATTTGTACTTTTGTTAATATCCATAATTTAGGGAAATTGGACGGTTATAATTTTATTATATGTAAAGATTTTTTTAAAGATTTAAAATTATTAGGTATGTTCCTGTTTCCATAAAGAATGCGAAACTAGTTTGAATTGAACTGAAATTTTTCAATAACTTTGAATATTGTTATTATATATGTATATGAAAATGTACAAACAAAATTCCTTATGAGTTATGGTAAAATAAATAGAAATAGGAGTTTAGCTGACGGGAAACCCAGATAGCCTAGTGGTTCGCAGAGTGTGCACAAATTTTTCTAATGAAGTGGTTTAGCTATGGCTGTTGTCTCTAAGTTTTTATTATCTATTATAATAAAAACAATTTATGATTAATTAAAAAATTATTAAAAAAGCAATACTGAGCTTTCTGCAACCCAGTAATGAAGCACCAAAGCTTTCGTAAGGTACTAGTTTTTAACTATTGCTGATTGAGCACATGATTTCGAAGTAAGTAATGTGTCTAATGATTTGGGGAATGCTAAAGCTGAGTAAACCCCGTATAATTTTCGAAAACATCACTGTTCAGCAACGTAAGCCGAGTATTTATCGACTATGTCCAAGTTTAAACTATTTTCACTTATCATGGTTTAACTAGTATTTTCTTGATCTATTTTGAACTGATTTTGTACCAACAAATTTCTGTATGAAATCTTACATGGGCATGTTTAGTTTGAAAACAACAAAAAAGGAAATTTGAAATCTTATAAATAAAAATGAACGTGTGTGCTTTATAGGCGTCGAAAGTACTCAACCGATTTTGATGAAATTTTCACAGTATGTTCCTGGGATCATTGGTTTAAGCATAGACTATATATTGTTTTGGAAAAGTGGGCGGTGCCATGCTCCCAGGCTACATAAAATTTCTATTCGTCGTAATGCTGACCATATTTGGTCTAAATTAGTGATATTTGGATATACGAGTATGTGTCCTTTAGTCAAAATTTACATCATTTTGGAAAAGTGGGAGGTGTCACGTTCAAATTTTTTGTGTTTTGTTTGTGCTTCATTAATGTCCAAAATTTACTGTCGATCCCTGTGAAACGACACAGGCCATATTTAGTATTTGTCAAAGCCTCCAGGCTAATTAAAGTAGCAATTCGGCATAGCTATAAATTTATTTGGTTCAAGTTAATGAGATTTTATGTATAGATATGTGTTCTGTATATCAAAAAACCTTGAAAACAGAAAGCGGTACCAGGATAAAATAAAAGTTAATTCGATATATCTCCGAAAGTATGTACATATCAATACCCGCAGAGGAAATAAGAGAAGAAGGGGAGTAGGAATAGAAATTTGAGATATAGAGGTATGTTAGAGGAAAATTAAGAGGGTGTAGAAGAGTAATGGTATATAGGGATGGGGAAAAGCAAAAGTTGAAAGAAAAAGGAGGAGATAAAGATAGATGTAGAAGAAGGGAAAAGTGGGGAGGGAAAAGAGTACAGTTTGTTAAATGTAGGAGGGTAAAATTTTAGGTCGAACAACGGCTAGTGTTTTAATAAAAACTTATCTGTATTTTTGTTTGATGCTTAGATCATTTTGCAATTTCTTTTTTTTTTTTTAAATAAATAGTGTAGCCCCAGAAGATGCTGGAATATTCAGCGAAACGTTGGGCAAAAAAGGTGAAGTAATTTTTTCATTTGCGCCAAAAAGGTAATAAGTCAGACTTGCTTGCATTTGCTTATTATCAAAAATGAATTGAACTGAAAAAAAATTTAATTGTTACTTTATTATATCTCGGTAGGTGCTTACGTAAAAAAATCGACAATTTTTTTTCCTAGCTCTCTCGCTGGCTTTAAATTGCCGTTTTTTTTTAACTGGTAACAAACGAGTTTTCAAGTAACTAGTTTCTCCGATCACTAGTTACTACTTTCAATACAAAGTAAAATCACACTATCACCTGTCAATAACATCCGTATATATATGTATGCTTATATGCATAGGTGCTATCAATCAGCTAACGGAAATTTCCACATTCACCTTTTCGGTTGCTGCTGGTTGCAGATGTTCAAAGGCATACAAATTTTGTATTCACTTTAGTTTGCTGATTTTATAATTCATACTAGCACAACGCGCTTAAGAGCTATTACACGTTTATTACCAATATGTACATACTTATATATACTAAACTATGTTTGAGTATATGTGCATTTGCCTACGCAAACGATACGCAATTTAAAATGTTGCATGTGGCACTTAGTAAATATGTTGCCAGCAATACGCAGCGAGTGTGCTCACATAAATATGCGAATAGCCAACGGATTTGCCAACTTTACTGGGCATTTTGATAGATGCCACAAAGCGCAAGTTGCAATGTAACATATACATTTTTATATATGTATATATACTAGCGATGCTACGGAGACTCGTGTTGCTTCCGAAAAGTTGACACGTTCGATTGTTTTGAACCCCTGCTTGTACTTTCAGTTCCGATTGCTATACATAAATTTGATGCCTTTTGGAAATGAAGCTTTAAAAATGTTATGCGAATTCAGGTATTATTTAACTACAAAATATTTTCCAATTTCCAGATTTGCCTGGAAAGTTATTGATTAATCCTTTCTACTGCGTGACTAAGAAAATTTCAGAGATAGTAGCATAACTAATCCCAATAGTAATCATGCTGCAAAAATAGTTTTCTTGCTCAGCTAAAAAATGTTATATTTTTTGTAAAATATGTTTCGCTTTTCCCGTTATTCAACATCTAATTAGTATCTATACGAATATTTTCGATTTTCCAAATTTTAATAATTTGTTATTCACTTCTTTTACTTTCAGCTGTTGCCCAAGATAGTTTCAAGTGCCCCGATGATTTCGGTTTCTATCCACATGATGTTTCGTGCGACAAATACTGGAAATGTGACAATAACGTTGCGGAACTGAAGACATGCGGCAATGGTCTCGCATTTGATGCTGCAGATCCAAAATTCCTCACGGAGAACTGTGATTATTTACATAATGTGGATTGCGGTGATCGCTCGCAATTGGGTGAGTTTATCCACATTTACAATGTTTTGAGGAGAGGGCTTTGATGGGTTCTTTTATGGGTCTATATAAATAAAAATAGCGGGTAACTTCACACAAATACTCTTGTCTATAAAATGTCTCACAACTTTTAACAGATTAGACCCATTACCATAACAATTAGTTGAACAAACCGATTTTTTTTTTTTTTGAATAACATAATTCAATCAGTGACGGAGTGAGTTGGTAGGGAGCTTAAAGAGTTCCAGTTCCAAAAGGTGGACATCATTATAAGGCTGGCTAGAAAAAGATTTATAGAAGTAGAATATATTTTATAAATAAAAATGAATGTGTGCCTGTGTGTCGTTTATAGGCGTTCAAAGTACCCAAACGATCTTTATGAAATTTTTACAGTATTTTCCTCTATATAATTTTGGAAAAGTGGGCCGTGCGAAATCCCCAGGCTACATAAAATTTCAATTCGTCAAAACTCTGAACAAAATTGGGCTAAATAAATGGTATTTTAGTATACGTGTTCTTTAGTCCAAATTTACATAATTTTTCAAGAGTGGGCGGTGACACGCCCTCATATTTTTGTGTTTTGTTTGTTCTTTATTGATGTCAAAAATATATAGTCGATCTCTATTAAACTTTCGCGATGGGTTGAGAATTTCGCTGACTCAGCAACAGTCTATATGTTGTTTTTGGAAAAGTAGGAGGTACCAGGCCTTCAAGTTACAAAAAAATTGTAAGCAAAAGGAAAAAGAAAGAGGATTATATCAAGAAGAATTAGATTTTTCAGCCCACACTATTGTTCATGTCGAGTAATGTTGCCTCTACTGCAATTCGCACATATTTTTACGCTCTTTCGTCGGGTGACTATGTTAGTCGTTGCTGAGAAACCGATTTACTCCCATCAAAGGTAGTCAGATTGTTTTTGGGATATTTTGCAGAATTGTACAGGATACTAATTCGTTGCTTTCAATAGATTTCAATGACCACGTGGAACCCATTACTCCATCCGCCATCTCATTCAGCCTTCCCTTAGGCGAATTATTTCCTTACATATATTAATATATAAACTAAAATGAGTGCCTCTAAAGTCCAATACTTACACAGCATATTTCTTCGCGGATGAATTCGTTGAGCTCTTCGAATACCTTATTCGAACTATGAAATGGTTGCGACTTGAAAATAATCTAGTCTCTTACTTAAATAATTTTCTTTTCCAGAACCTCCAATTTCAACACCTCACTGCTCCCGCCTCTACGGTATCTTCCCCGATGAGGGTAAATGTGATGTCTTCTGGAACTGTTGGAATGGTGAACCATCCAGATATCAATGCTCGCCCGGTCTTGCCTACGATCGTGATGCACGTGTGTGCATGTGGGCCGATCAAGTGCCAGAATGCAGAAACGAAGGTACAACTTTACCTAACACATATACATTTAACTTATCATTACTAATAAACATAATTTTCTACCTTTTTTTTTTGGCAGAAGTTGCAAATGGCTTCAGCTGCCCTGCTGCTGGTGAACTTGCCAATGCTGGTTCCTTCTCGCGACATGCTCATCCAGAAGATTGCCGTAAATACTATATTTGCTTGGAGGGTGTTGCACGTGAATATGGTTGCCCAATTGGTACAGTTTTCAAAATTGGTGATTCTGATGGTTCAGGCAACTGTGAGGATCCCGAAGATGTTCCCGGATGGTAAGTTATAAAAACTTGTTTAATATTTTTTATGCGTTAGTCGCAATTACTTAACCTATCAAATGACGCAGTAACTCTTATTAAGTAATTTAAATGGTGTGTGTTTTTGTGGCTAACTCTTGTTGAACTATTCATTTTCATTTTGCATTTTTCTAAAGCTTCTTTTTGAAATAATTAGCACGCTGTGTGGAGAGTTTACATCTACACGTATCATTCCCCTTTCTCATTTCCATTTCACACGCTTTTTTTGTTTATTTTTACATAACGCAAGCTCCTCTGCTCTCACCAATATTTCTTTACTCCTTTAAAGGAGCACTAAAACTCTTTCACTTTCACCCTTGCATACCGGCACTCTTACCACTTTTTATGAATGCGCTTCCCTACCTACAAACATTTGTTCGTGTTTTTTTTTTTTGTTACGTTATCTTTTTGAGACATCCTCTAACCCGTTTTTTACATTCTCTATCATATCCACATTATACAATTACAGTGAAGACTACTATGGCGATTTGGACTTGAAGAGCATCCGCAAAAGTGAACTTTTAGCTGGATTAAATAGCGAAGGTCGCACTAAGAACACAGCAAAAGCCAAAGCAGCCGCTGCTGCCTCGTCATCGTAAACAAAAATCTCTCATACACCCACTTCCTTGCGTACAAACATAACTTCACACAAACTATGTGAATCTTTTACACTGTCACTCTTTCACTCTCCACATTCCTATAACGAGTAGACCCCCCGAACTATTATTTCTTTTCAAATCACATTTTATAAAAGAAAATGTTTTAAGAACCGACTCTCGGTTTGCAAAATATACAGAATTCTCGGAAATTTTACATTTTTTGTAGCTCTTTGTACCTTTTTTTCTGTCACTCACAAATATGAAGCTCCTTCAAGAGCGCACTGCGCTTACTGAATGGCGTTTCCTACGCTTAAAACACCCTATGAACAAGCGTTTAAACATTAAGTTTATTTATAAAAAGAAAACTATATTCTCGTTAAACAAATTGAGTTTCAAAATTCTTCAAAACAAAGAAAAAAACCTTTGTGCTAAAATTACAAAAATTACAAAACAAACAAAAAAGCAAAGCAAATAAGTAATATTTTCCGTTGAGTGTGAGCACACTAAGCCTTCAAAAACAAAAAAAACAAGTGTTTGAAGAACAAACATCTTAATGGTTAAATTTCGTAGCAGTTTAATTCAATCGAAGGCATAATACCATAACTGGAATGCAGAAAGAAAGAAATTGTGTAAAATCTGTAATTGTCGCGTAAATTTTAGAGATTTTTTACATTTAAGAGATTATTGATTGTAAGTTTATAATTTTATTTTATAAAAAGAAACTGAAAGAAAACAAAAAATATAAAAACTTAAAAAAAAAACATTAAATATAAAAGTTTTTTGTTCTTTTCTTAGAGGAAATAAAATACAGGTAATGCAAATAAGGGTAAGAAAAAATAAAGCTTGCAAAAGCCTTCCTAAATTAAAATATATACTCGTATGTATGATTTGAACTAAAAAAAAAAACTTAAAAATAATTATTCTTTTCTAAAATTTTGATTTAAATTTGATTTCAGTTTGTAAATAAATTTGAAAATAAAGCATGACTGTAAATATATATGCTATACTTAAGTTTTTAAAAATCTTCTTACGTTTGCGTTCTCTACTGAGACCATGCGCCGTTTCACTTCCTGTGCTATTCATATCTATATTTCGTTTTTAACAAACAGCATATTTTCTCTATTCTACACGTTCATTCAAAACTAATTTTCTTCTGAATAATCTGTGTATATTTATTTATTCAGCTTTGTTTCAATCAATATCGTACTACTTGTTCTCAGGCTCTAAAAGATTTAAATATTACTTCATAACAAGTTCCACATACACCTTCCATAGCTAAATATACTTCGAGTGCAAATAGTAATATTCTTATATTCCTTAACCTCAAGCTTAGTAGCCAGGTTTAAGGAAAGTAAACAGTCTCATAAAAATACTCAAGATCAACTTTGTTTATAAAGTTGTGCTCCACGGCACACAGCTCTCAGCTTTGTGAATTTCTTATCACTACTTTGTTTTAAGTTTTTAAAAGGAGAATTGAAAATAACAACCTTGACGTTTTAACAACTATATATTTGTTTCATAATTTCTCTAGGCAAAACTATTTGAAAGTTAGAAAGTTTCAGATATTCTTGGTCTCAACTAGTTACCTCACAACAAAACATTTGAATTGTCTTTAGCACTTTCTTTACACCTGAGTAATAAGCTTTTGGATTTTTTGTAGCTCAAAAGTTCGTATAAAAGTTGAAAATCTTCAACTCAATTTATTCGAATTTTCAAATTTTGAGCCATGATACCTCGATGCACACTATGTTTGCTTGTATATAACAATATATTTTAAACTAGCAAAATATTTTCTTACACTAACAATTTTTTACTTAAGTGTCTTGACCCTATCAAATGTGTTAACTTTCTTGATTTATATATGTATATAGTTCTAACAAAGCGGTAAATTAATCGAATATTTAATGTTTATACTTTTTGTTTGTGCAATTTTTATTGTTCAGTATTTTATTCAAGAAATGTAAATATAAATTTTCATTTATTGTTTTTCGGTAAAACATAAACATTTTTTTTGTAAAAGGTATCCTTTACGATTAATCGGATAAGGAATCAAACAGTTTTTTTTTTTTTTTGATCTGACTAAATAATATCAAAAACTATCTTAAATATATTTTGCTAATATATATTTTCTCAAAAATTCCGAGTGCATACAGTTCAGAGAGTTCAAATGTTCTAAAAAAAATTTGTTCTGCATGAAGAAAACTATACTTTTTTGAGATATCTTCAATAAACTTTGAGAACTGTTGTAATTTTACACTCTATTAATAAAATTTCGGAATTGATTGTTCAGATAAAAGGGTTCATCAAAACTATCAGCCGCAGAACTCTTTGATGCAGAAAAACACAGCTATAGGGAAAGGTGGACAAGTGTGAGAACATATTTATGTATAAGGATTGCAACATTTTTCGGGAAAACAACCATTATTTAAATATTATATAATATTAGTACGCTAATTGTATCTCCAAAATCAGTTGAGATATGGAACTTAATAACATTACATACATTTTGAATCACCCCCTCTGGTCAATAATATTATTCGATAACTTCAAAACAAATCGAGTTAAAGCAACAGTGAAAGTTCCTTTGAATTCTATTCAGCAGTTTTTAAGTGATGCGTGCCCAAACATACAAACAGACAGACCGACCAAAATTCTAAAAACGGTTGATTTGTATTATATGGGCTAAATAATGATCCCTCTTTTACAATTATATTATATGTAGAGACGGTGGCGTATGTTATCAAGTACCCACCATCCCTAACTGAATTACACATCCACCACTCGCTGGTACAACAAAGATAACGATGAGTGCAATAATGCATGCATGAAGAAGTAAGAAAGATAGCAGGAGTGTCAGCGAATATGAGGTAAAGAGTAAATTCTGATACATAACCAATGTTCCAGAGTGATAGTGCAAACATATTCCAGAAATGTAGAGACACTTCTGTGTGATAAAGCTGGCGCTCGGCCAGACTGCAAAAGGCAGTATATAAGCAATGCAGGGTTTAATTTTTTTGAAGTGTTGTATTTGTAAAAAAATAAACTAAAGCAATGTTGGAGCATTTGTTTATTTGACTTTATAGCAATCGAGCCCACAATATTTGGTGATCCTACACAACTTGTTCTTAAATTATTCCAATTTGCAAGTTCTCACCTGTTTAGCAGTGAATGAGAGATTCTTTTTTTTTTTATTCATGAGAAGTATGATATCCTCTGCGAATGAAAGTGCCGTCTTTACTTGTTTATTCCCACGCCGCGGCCGCCGCGGTGTGAAGGTAGTGTTTCCGGCCTACCACACCGAAGGTCCATGGTTCGAGCCCTGGTACAGGTAACATCAAAAGTGATTTGAAAAAAGTTTTTCAAAACGGGGTCGCCCCTCGGCAGTGGTTTGGCAAACTCTCCGAGTGTATTTCTGCCATGACAGGCTTCTCAGCAAAAATTCGTCTCCTTTGTAGATGCCGTTCGGAGTCGGCAAAAAACTGTAGGTCCCACCAATTTGTAGAGAAAATTCAAATCGGCACACCACAAATTGGAAGAGAAGCTTGGCGCAAAAATCTCTTACGAGGTTTATGATGATATACCTGTTGTATATCGCGCCATAGAGAGAGAGAGATAGAGATCCATGTTTAAAGATTTCTTTGAGATGGAAATCCGAAAAACCGATACAATTGAGTTTTGAAGTTATACGACACCAATGGAAACTGAATAATTACAATAATTTCATGATTTAAATAATATCTGTCATTAGTTATTAAATCAGAATACCAGAACCTTATTTTGAATAGCTTTAATTTGAATTAGTGTAATTCCTTGATTAAACAATATTAAAGTAACCACAGAACTTAAGCTCAGCAAGATTATTTCAATTCCATTACCAAAATAAATATTTATTTGACACAAAAGAAAAAGGAAGGACAGTAATACCAAACACTACAAATCTAATTGCACTTTTACTTTGCCGCTTAAGTTAATAGAAAGTTAATGTTGACGCAATAAAAATACACGAAGCATGAAAACCACAGACGACGACAACGTGCAAAACGACTAATATTATAAACTAATATAATAAGCAACACAAATGCAAAATTTACATAAACAAAAACATCAAAGACTAGAAACATCTAGTGCGTATCCATATAAATATGTACGATATGGTAATCAGAAAATACGAAAAACGCATTGCGCCAAGCATAAAACACAAAGCCAAACAAAAATTCCACAGAAACACAACTAAGATCGACACAGCAAAAAATTGTATAAGCGATCATACGCAATGCGGTACATAGCTTTTTTTTAATGAGAAAGATAAAGCTTAAGATCATTTATCTTCAATATACCGCTAAACGGCTAGGGGATTTTGAATTTTGAATAACTGTGGTCTATTCACATTACAACCTCACACTAGGAATTTCATTCCCCTTCGGTGAATGTAAGTTCTCCATGCATAGCCTTTCTATGCTGTGATCATTTCTGGTAAAGTTCGTGCAGCTCATCGTCAAATTTAACCCGCCGTTGACAATATTGGGCTATAAGTCTTCCAAAGAACTTTTCTCTTAAATATCCTTAAGGTTAATTCTACTACTTTCGACATTGTCGAAAATTCCGAGGCATACAACTATTAAGTATGAACGACTTAAGGACATTGAAAGTTTCGCTGGTCATAAATCGCTACCACGACAGTCGTGCAGCACGGCAAGGGAGTACCGGAGCGTACCGGGTTCAAATCCGGTCAAGGACTGTTATAATAACAACCCGAATGCCACCTACATACAAGGCGGTTCTGGCCAGAAAAACTGTGGATTACGAAGCCGGTGTTAATAAGGTTTCTATTATGCCACTAAGGAGTATATCATGTCACCTGCAGTGCCCCGTCCAATTATGTTATCTCACCTTATAAGAAAACCTTAAATAAATCTTAAGCAAATTTTAAATAACCTGACAAGTTTTGGTTTTTGAAAACTTTGAATAACAGCTAATGTCGATCTATGCTAAAATCGACGGCTGAGTGGAAGATCGACCTATTTAAAAATATTATTGAATAACGTCCTACTTAACAACCCTTCCGAGAAATATTCAGTCCATGATAGAAATAGACTTGGATGAGGTGTTTCTGGGGAGTGTGACTCTAAAGTTGAGTTCATGGTAATCACCCGGGACTCCAACACTCTATGGAGGCAACACGTCGATAACACCATTTTCCTGGTGTGAAAATGCATTGCAGGCTAATCCCAATACAGTGCATGAATCACTTGCCAAATTCCAAAGGAGGGCCCTGACATATGCAAAAGTGATAATCCCTTGCGAAGCAGAGAGTGTGGGAAAGCAACTCATTCAGCTTCGCAAGGACGTTATCAAATTCGAGAAAAGATTGAGAATAGCGACATTCAGGTCCCATTCAAAGTGATGGTATCTTCTGAGGTCAAATATTTACTGGTCGTTGAGTATGGGGAGAAACTAAATAGCCCAGGAGGTATATTGTTCTGGGTACCAGGCCACAGGGGTTCGAGTGCAAGGAATAACATGGTTTGACATGGAGGGCAGCAGCAAAAAGGTCTATAAGACTGAGAAATCTCACTATAATGGATGATCTCAAACAGAAATGCGTGGTATCAACCCACAAGTCAAAGGCAAGCAAAGTTATCGCTGTGGGGTTGCAATAAAAAGCGTAACAGAGCTTTAACAAACCGCTCAAAAAACAATCTAACGGAAGTAGTCCCGGTTACTGCAGAGTCAATAAATATATGTACAAACTGGGTACCTGTTCCATCACTCACTGCCGTCTTTGCGACAAAGGGTATGAGACTGCAGATGAGATTGCGAGAAGATGACAGATCTTTGGATCAATGCAGCTGAGGAGTGAGCCAACATACCACATAAAGCCGAACTCCATGCTTGACTTCCTAAAGGCGCACGGCTTGGACGAGGTATCAGCGTCAATGCTAGTTGCATTTAATAAGCCTTTTGATCAAACGAAATGAGTTTTAAATAAGGTGCAGATTTTTTGGCGGTAACCCTGTAAAAAACGGAAATACTCCGTTTCATACTCCATAGAATACTCCTAAAGGAGTATCAGAGTACTCCAACACATATCCTCGTTCATATAAGAAAGGTGGTCCAATTTACATAGCAATGTCCGGTGATTGGATCACCTAATGTATCTCGGAGTACTCCGTTTCTTTGCTTTTGAATACTCTATAGACCACCTACGTGAGATTATTCTCAAAATACTACCATGGGATTACTCTTTAGAGTATTCAAGAGGAAAGCGAGAGCGGGAGTAGGTGGTCCTCAAAAGAACACATACTCCCTTCTCGCTTTCGTCTAGAATACTCTATAGAGTAATCTTTTGGCAGCATTTTCAAAGTACTCCAACGTAGGTGCTCTATAGACTATTCAGAAGCAAAGTAAATGGTACTCCGAATAGGATTAGGTGATCCAATCACCGGACATTGCCATGTAAATTGGACCACCTTTTTTATATTAATGAGGATAAGTGTTGGAGTACTCTGATGCTCCAACGTTTTTTACAGGGTAAGGCAGACACAAACACACACACACATTTAAACCCACATACAAAAAGCAGGATAAAAAGCTATTTTAAAGGACTTCGAATGAGGTTAAAAAGTGTTTATATTTAGTCACAATTAAAAGTTAAATTTGCTTTGTGTGTTCGTACTTAAATAACCACACAATAAGATACATACATACGAGCTGAACAGGATGGAAAGTAAAAGAATTAGTTGGCAACATGAAAGTAGCAAGTGTAACCACATTTAGCTATTTGCAATGCCTTTGCTGTTGGTTTGTTGTTGGTTGCCTTCGATGGTTTGGTTGATGGTTTGCCAGTTGGTTAGTTGGTTGGTTGACTGGCTGTTTTGGTTGGTTTCTCGGCAACACTGGAGATCGTATTATGTTTGGTAGGATTATAAGTACGTATATAGATTTTTATAAGCAAAACAAGACTTGTCTGTATGTATTTGTGTGCATATGACGATTGTGAATATACAAAGCCCAAACGAAAAATCACTATGCAAAAGTAAATAAAGAAGAATGTTGCGTGAATAAACGCAGACAAAGTGTAATTAAACGCATTTTTTTTGTCGTTGCCGCTGTAAAATAAATGTATACCCAGTTGTCATATCATATATGGTACTAGCCGATACATTGCATCAGATGACTTAGGGAAAGCAATGAATAGAAAGTGTATATGTACATATCTTGGAAACTTGGTCTACCTCTGAACAGATTGGACTCGATTTTTTACCACCATTTGTGGTGTATTTCCAACATTTCCTTGCACCTCCCATGCATTTTTAGGTGCATATAGAGTTAAATTTTTCTGAAGTCTTTCTATGCGTTTGGAAGGTATAGGCTTCAAAGAATAGATCAATATGAATTTGAAATACGAAACAGACAAACATAAAGAGCTTTTATTGTCACAGAATTCACAAAGTTTTGAGTATTCCTTTTTATGAAACCGACCATAGCTTGATGACTTTAAGATGACACAGTCGAAATGTGAAATTGAAGTTCGAGCTGAACATCATTGCTGGGTCTTTTACCTCTACTCTTTGCGACAACCCTGCAAAAAACGGAAATACTCCGTTTCATACTCCATAGAATACTCCTAAAGGAGTATCAGAGTACTCCAACACATATCCTCATTCATATAAAAAAGGTGGTCCAATTTACATGGCAATGTCCGGTGATTGGATCACCTAATCCATCTCGGAGTACTCCGTTTCTTTGATTTTGAATACTCTATAGACCACCTACGTGAGAGTACTCTCAAAATACTCCCATGGGATTACTCTATAGAGTATTTAACAGCAAAGCGAGAGCGGGAGTAGGTGGTCCTCAAAAGAACACATACTCCCTTCTCGCTTTCGTCTAGAGTACTCTATAGAGTAATCTTTTGGCAGCATTTTCAAAGTACTCCAACGTAGGTGCTCTATAGACTATTCAGAAGCAAAGTAAATGGTACTCCGAATAGGATTAGGTGATCCAATCACCGGACATCGCTATGTAAATTGGACCACCTTTTTTATATGAATGAGGATAATGTTGGAGTACTCTGATGCTCCAACGTTTTTTACAGGGAATAAGCAACTATATATTTCGTATGAAACATAACACCGCGTTACACACAACCAAATGTACTTTTTCGGAAAGGGGAGAAAAAATAAAAATACATGTGCATCGGCGATTTTCATGTACACGTCAGAAATTTTTTTTTTTAGTCGTGTGCGACTATTGCAATAGAAATTTATGCAAGTTTACTGATCAACAATAAAGTACGCTGTGCCAAAAATTTGGCTACCACTTACGGAGCACTGCAAAAAAAAAATTTCTGACGTGTACATGAAAATCGCCGATATTATTTTTTCTCTCCTTTCCGAAAAAGTATATTTGGTTCATAGGAAAGAACTAAAGCAAGCTCGTTTTTGTAACGCAGTGTAATTATTGCTTCCACCTTAGAAAGTGTAACTAGAAAAATTTTTTTTAACACTATGCTTCAAGTTTTTTGACACACACCACGTATATAAGTTTGAGAGATTTTCTTCTAATTTATGACAGTCTGAAAGCAGAGAAACTTTGAAAATCATTTAAAGTCGTCGGAAAACATTAAAAATTTTGCATACTTGAAATGTAGTGGTAAATAATTTATATACATAATTAACAGAAGCGGCCCGCAAAACGTTCTTCGTGTTATCCCAGAATAAGCATGAATAGCAACATCCGACCTAGTACTACCAATTTTTACAAATAATTTTCGTTCCGAATAAAAACTTTAAAAAACTTAATTAGTTGGCTCAGTAGTTCCAATAGCTTGGGTTTTGGAAGTAGAGTATTGTGGTGCACTTTTTCAAAAGCTTTCGCAAATTCAGATCGATACAATATTCGAACAAGTCGATTTCCCTATTATAAATCCATGTTAGGATTTTAAAATTTCATCATGGACTTTAAATGAAATCGTACCTTTAATATATACTTGTAGTTAAGGAGGCTCCAGTAGAACTCCGAATACAGTTTGAAAGAATTTGTTAAATAAGTTGCATGACTCCACTTTGGGTTTTCCAATTCCAAGGTTGAAGGTATCCCGCTTAAATTCCGCTTTGTGTTTATGTACTGTCAAAACGGCGACGGTGAGCGGTAACAAATCTATTTTTAGTGCATTTTATTGATTCAATTGCTTTGCAGATTTATTAAAACTAACAAATAAGCCCGCATATAAATATTTGTTGGACACTTTACCAACGCACACACGACAGGCTTAAAAGCAGATTTTGTTAGCTGATGAAGCTCCTATTGACAAAATTTGTGTTATAAATGAGTAGGTGCCTTTTTACATTCCACAATACATTTTGCTGTTGGTCCTGCCGAATTGAACTCCTCCGCATTTTGCCAAAATATATTCAGCGCGTCCTTTCTTCCTTTATAGAAGGCGCGGGAATTTCCGGCTGCCCTTGCATAAGGCTTACGAAAGTTTATATTTGCAGCTAATTTATACTTTTCGTCCTAAAAACAAAAAATCAATACGTTATTAATGTATAAAAGTTATTTATTATTAATGAAAGTTACATTTACTTACATTTTGTTCAGCGCTCACTCAAAATTGCCTCACGAAATATCTCGCAAAAAACTGTTGTGTATTCTCCCTTTAATTTTCATTTATGACACCTACTTTACTCGCCAAACCACTTTTCGCTTTTTCGAAAATAGTTTAGAATAGGCGAAGAGCGAAAAGCAAACAAATACTTGTGGATTTTGTGTTTAGAATAAGGGAATAGGGAGAAGCGGCAAAATTCGTGCGAATTTTTTGTTTAGAATCGGGCTGATTAAATTCGTTTTAAATCGTTTTGGATGTAGTTAAATTGTTGCAGTTAGATTGATTGGAAATAATTTTAAACTAATGACAGATAATAACAAAAACATATTGAATCAAGTAAAATCACCCAACACAATACACTGGTTTAAATACTCCATAATAAACGACTATTAAGCGGGATATCAGGTACAGTGATAAATATTTCATAACCAACGGGTAGAGAGACTTTGACACAGAGCTACTCAACACATTTTTTGTCGATTGGTAAACGACTCTTCTTACTTTTTGTTGTTGTTTTTGTTGCTTGTAACGACAAAAACACTCCTGAAGGTTTTGGGGAGTGTGGTCGAATTGACAGTTCTTGGCCGGATATGAACCCGGTACGTTCCGGTACTGCCTTGCGGTACTGCCCCACTGCCATGGCAGCGATTTGGTATGACCAGTGCAAGCTTTTAGATCAGGTCACCCTCCTTCGTTATGGTAGGTGAAGATGGGTAATGATAGGTGACAGGCCGTAGATCAGCCATCGAGTTGCACGTCATTACCTTTGTGCATATTAGTCGCCTCTTACGACCGGTATGCCTACCTCAGGCATATCCTAAGCCCCTAGTCCGCAGGAGTTAATCTTCTTACTCACCTCGCGGGCGAATAAATATTACTGAAAGGAGCAAGGTTAGGCAGTCAACAGCATTGATGCTGTCAAGAATGCGGGAATGCCGGTAAGAGCGCCGCTGATAACTATGATAAAATTATGAAATTATTAGAGGGATTTCTGAAATTGTTATGATTAGCGCTGTCACGCAATTCACAAACAGACACAAAGCATTTTTAGATTTTTGTTCCTCTAGCTTAAATTCATTACTTTATGTCCACAATTTTTGAAACCTTTAAAATGTCAGAATTGGATTGTCTTCATGTTTAGGTAACTCTTATTTAATCACCTAAAGAAATGGACTTCGTTAGTGGCAAGAAACTTGTATTATGTGAGTGGACGATTATCATCTTTAGACTTCTGTGGTACAGTAGGTAGTGTACTGCCCAACACACCGAAGGTCCCACGTTTATAAGCTAAAAGAGATAACATTAAACTTCTTTAAAACTGTTTTTGGAAACTTCTATTACTTCTTTGTTTATAAGATATGCGAAACAGTTTAACGACAGCATTGTATTGAATTTAAGGAACTTTCGCTCGGTGAATCAAAAAGGATATTTTAAGCACGAACAATTCGGTTAGCTGACGAATCTATGTGAAAACGACCTTAGAGCTGAAAAGAACATTAGAACGAAATAATAATAATACATTTCTGAAACGGGACGTCGAATAACAAAGTTACAATAAAAAACCATTTGGGCTGCTTTCCTAAAGATAAAAAAAAAATATAAAAAAATCCGGATCGACATAAGCTTCTAATTTTGGGCGGACTTTTGCAACTTTGTTTTTGAACCGGTCTAGTGGAAACACCTAGAAAGCGATCGGTAACACCCTGCAGAAAACAACTAAGTTTTACCAGAAGGCCTGCTAAGTGCATTGCTCAATGCCCCGGAACTCCAAAACTCACCACCTGATAATCGAGATAATCGATAATCGAGAACACAACTTAGTAAATATCACAAACTACCCATATTTTTGAAAATTTAAGGAACTTGCAGATCTATTGCATCTGGGTATATAAAGAACAGTTCTATCAGTATATCCATATATTCCTTTAGTGGTACTATGCACCGTGCTTAGTGATAAGTATGTCGGAATGTTAGAACGCATATAAACAGCAGGTACCTTTGTACTGTAAAACTTGAAGGAAATACCAGTAGAATTGCAAATGTTCACAAACTAATGAGAGCACGAAAATAATACACAAAGATCGTAACAAAGAAAGTCAAAGTAGCCGCAAAGTACAAAATCATTTAACCACTTTTCTGTTTCATTATTTTTAATGACGACTATGCTAATTATATTAACAATTTTAATGATAAAATAAATGGCAACAAAAATGGTTGATGAAAAAATTCAAAAAGTGGATATATAAATGGGATGGGTTTTAGGGAAAGTTATTAGAAAGTTTTTAGAGGCAGCAATTTTAAACTGCTCAAAATATATATATTTTATTTGTTTCTAAAAGTTTTGAATTTAAAATTTTGCCACCATAGAATACAAATTAAAATTCTTTAGATTCAAAATTTAAAAAAGTGTTCAAAAACTTAAAGTAATAGCGAAAACAAAACACATGTTTCATAAAAGCGAAACAGACAAAAAACAAGAAATGTCAAAGCAAATGTAAAAAAAGTATCCTACTAATTCCACAAAAGCTCACTACAAATCGTCAACAAACTTCTCAAGCCAAACCAACAAAAGCAACAATTCGACTTTGCGCACAAACACATGCACATATATAGTAATAGTTATTGTCTATCTCATATCCTAGGCTTCGCAACGTCCACTTTGACAGCTCAAATCTTCAAACGCTAAATTCATACAGCTGTCATGGAGCTTTAGTCTTTAGAATCACCAACTAACATGCACATGTTGGCGCGCGTCTCAAATATACTTTACAGTAAATACATAGACACGTGTGTATGTATATCGTTTTGTCTATGTGTAAAGCTGCATGCGAGTGTGCAATTCGTTTGCAGCTAAAATCTGCTTTATTCGTTTATTTTTGGTTTTTTACACATTTTTTTTTCATCGATGTTATTGTTGTTTTTACCAAACAGTTTGTTGTTCACTTCCTTTTCTTTGCGATGGCAACAATATGCTTCTGCTTTGGTCAATTTACTTTAATTGAATTTTATTTAATAAAGTTTTTCTTAGCATTGTATGCTTTAGCGATTTATTTAGTACCCTCTAGGAAATTAAGCTCCAAAAGTGTTGTTCGTGGTTTTTTTGTAACACTACTTCACTCTGCATACCAAGAGTTCTCAATTTTTGCTCAAAAAGCAAAAAGGAGTGTCTTAGTGAACATATTCATTCTTAAGACACCTACAAAATTCTAACTAAACAATATAAAATTTAATGCATCGGTTAAATAATTTACACTTACTTTACGACTTTGAGGAATACGCAACCTAAAGAATAGGCGTGGTAGTATCTACAAAGTTGTACTACTCGCTAGTAGAATTTCAGCTATCAGCAGAAAGCTATCTTACAACTCAACTAAACGTGAAAACTTATTTTGTTGTTGGTTTTATGGTCTGTTCATTTTTACATATTTTTGTAAGTTTAACGAGCTCAAGACCAGTTGATAATAATTCTTAGTTAATTATTATTATTTTTGATTAGAGGAAAAAATTTTAAACAACAAACATATACAGGCTATAGTTATAGTACTATTTCGAAAGCAGCCACGATTTCTCGTCAGACTAATTCGTATAGTTTTGCTATTTTCAGAGTGGAGAATCGAACCCACTAAACTGTAAAATTTAGAATTTTCACATAGCCGACACAGTAAAAAACTCCTGCCACCGAAATTCTACTTCAAAGTAGCACCTACTATAAAGTAAATTGGACAGCTTTCGCGACGTTGCAATGAAACTGATTGCTACTTTAAAGTCTTTTAGGCTACATCACGCCATCAAAAAATGCGACCAATATATTGTTCCATTGTCTGGACGGGTCGCCACAGCTCGCTTGTTACTGGAGCAGCAGTTTGAAGTTGAAAGCTTTTAGTAAGTCTTACGCCTTTTTTTTTCAATTAGAAATTTGTTTGGACTATTGCATTTGTTTAACACCAATATTGTGTTTTTGATTGCGTAAAAAACTATGTTAAAAGAAGTGATACCAAAATAACGAATTCCAATATACTCAACTTCAACTTTTTACAACCGAGCAGCGCAAAGATCCATTACAAACTATACAACTTCCACAAAAAATAAATATAAGTATAAAAAACGTCGATATTTTTACATCTCTCATAACATTTGCTCAATTATTGGTGAAACTTTGAGAGAAACTCACATCCTCTCCTATAGGGTTTCTACAGCTATTTTGGTTTGGCTTTCGTCTGTTTACATTAAACTCTTAAAGCTTAAACGGAAACGAAAATTTTTCAAGGATTAAGCTAAAAATTAGTAGGGAATTGTTAAATTTTGATCGTAGAAAATTAATAAAGTTAAATTTTATAAAAATTGTAAATGATAAATGGTAAATAGTAAAAGGCACATACAAAATTCCGTGACATCCTAACTACCACGCAACGACGTTCCTGTAACGTAAAAATTTAGTTTTTGAAACATATCTGGATAAAGAAACGTCACTTTAAAGCAGAGCTCTTAATTTGATTAGTAATTAATAATCAATTGATTAGACGGCTTTTTTAATTGGTAATGATTATTTTAATTGTTGTTCAAGAAAAGGCCATTTTTAATTGATTACGATTAGAAAAAATAATAAAATGGGATCTATAAGAAAAGCTATGACGGTGGTGTTTAAACATTTTTCCTACTCTATTCAATTAAAAAACTTTTAATAATTAATTAAAAATGATTCTTCTTTTTTAAATGGTCATCTAACCGCCCGGGCGATTTTGACCGTCCAACATAGCTCGCCAGTCGTTTCTTCGTTGCGCCAACTGACGCCAATTGGAGACACCGCGGGATCGCAAATCGGTCTCCACTTGGTCCTTCCATCGGAGTGGTGGTCTCTCTCTTCCTCTGCTTCCACCGGCGGGTGCCGATAAGAATACCTTCTGGGCTGGATCATCTTCGCTCATTCGCACTACGTGGCCTAGCCAGCGAAGCAGCTGTGTTTTAATTCGCAGAACTACGTTAAAAATGATTACTAAAAATAAAAACAATAATAATTTTAATAAAAATTCAAAAAGTGAAAAATTATTATTCTTGGCCTTGAGGTCGTCTCATGAAAGAATAAAAAAAAATAATAAAAAAAAATCAAATCAGTAAAAATTTGTTTTCATTACTTTTGATTATTTTTGAATTTTTAGTATTGTTGATGTGAATATTTATGTGCTTCTACGACAATACTGAAAAAATCAAATATTATCAAAAATAGTCAAAAAAAAAAAATAAAACAAATAAAAAAAGTTTAAAATAATCAAAAGTTATCAAAACAAATTTTTTTTTTGACTATTTTCGTTTATTTTAGATTTTTTTTAATAATCGCAAAAAATCTAGATTTTTTTTTATTATATTTTTAATTTATTGGTAAATAATCATTAAAAATTTTAAGTAATTGGTAGTAAATCATTAAATGGATTCTGTGGAAAATAATTAATCAAACCGTTAATCATTACTATTAGTAATCATTATTTAACAGGTCTGCTTTAAAGATGCAATACTTGCCAGGACGTTCCACTTCTGCTATATCTTCCTACCATTTTTGGGATAATTCTGCTTTGTATCAAAATACTCATAGAAATGGAACATATATAATAGTTAATTGTTTGTATAAAACAGTAAGAAGGTTAGGTTAGGTTTCTTATTAAAATTTTAACTATACGAGTAGTAGTGTTTTGAATTATTGTTATGTCGTTATGTCAGACCGCAAAATATTCAATACTTGAGACTAACACAAATTAATCTTTGAATGCAGGAATCGTTATTTTATTGAGTTTATATAAAAGCTTCCAAGCAAGGTACAGAAAGTGACAGACCATCACCTGTAAAAACTTACATATGTCATGCATCGTATTAGAATCTCCTAATTTAACTTTATAAAGTCATAGATCAGTTTTCCGACAATTGTTCGGAACCCTAAAATTTTTAAGCGAGTTATTAAAAATGCTCTGCCAGACCGCATTGGTCCTTCTAGGGCTAAATAATTCAGTATTACGGGTCAATTCTAAGCTTAACCTGCAATTTTGTACCTGGAATATTATCTAACCAAAAATCGTCACCGTTGGCAATGCAGTTCATATAACCGCGATTCTAGCATACATGGCAACGCTGTCAAAAACAGGCAATGCGCAATAGAGACCAAAATGCAAACGCGAACGAAACTTTGTGTAAAAAGGTGCTTATACGAGTATTGCTTATTAATTCTTGTGAAATTATATGTGTACAAAATTTGTGGTATTTTCTGTCCACAAAAATATTTACAAAACACGTGCAATTTTTTGCGGTTACGCGACGTTACCACCTATTTTGGTTGTTACGAAATTGAACTGCAACTTAGCCGGCAGTATACCAAAAGGGCGTAAAAGTTACCAAATTATTTATTTGCCGATAAAAGAAAGTTGTTACCACACTACAATTAGGGCGTTAATGACGACATTTCACAGACTTTATCAAGAAAAATTGCATGCATATAAATTTAGACTACCCTGTCGTTTCTGAGAGTAACCGGTAATTTTGTACCTAGAAGATGATGTAAGTGAAAATCGTAACCGTCGGTAAAACATTTAATGTGGGCGCTATTCTGGCGTACCTGTAGTGGAACTCACTAACTTACAACGATTTGACTTTCTGAGATTTTAATTAATGACTTTGTATCCTGCATTATCGACTGTGCTATTCACTAACTTAGCTATAACGAGTGGGGGTTAAGATTCCTCATTTCGCGATAAAACGTACGCTAAGTACTCAAATGCCATTTTTTTTTAATATTAATAGTAATATTGTTTTAGTTTTCGCTAAAAACTTGAAATTATGTGTTTTTTATTTAACGACACACATAACAACCCCAAATTGTGTGTTGTTTACTTAACGACACAGCTGATCGCGAATAAACGAATATCGATAAGAAATAGTTAGTGAATATGGATATCGTTATAAATATCGTTACGACAAAATGTCGATTGCGAATGCCGTTATAGAAGTTAGTGAATTCCACTACTGGAAGCATTGCCAAAACGATTAATTCGCAATAGAGAATAAACGGGAAGCGGAAGTGAAACTTGGTGTAAAAATGTGCTAATCTTGACGGTTGATGCCGCCGCTCAATGCAGTTCATTTCCATTGAACTTTTGTATCCTTATGCCATTGATTGAAGAGCGCTTTCAAAAGTATTTTTGCAAATTACTACCAATTACAAAAATAATAAATCGCGCTATTTTGGCAACAAAAACATTGACGCCCATCCAATAAACTACGCAATTTTAGAGAAAATTATCGGCGATCCTTTTACATATAAATCTTTTTTAGAATCACTAATCCGGATGAGAGAGTAAATCATCCAAAAGTGCTCTAAAATTCTTTCGTTCTTCCTGGTATAACATCGCACAAACTGTCACTCAAATCCAGTGTACCAATAATTTTGTTGCCTAGGACTAATTCACCCTGATTATGAAATGTACCAAGACTTTCTGTGAGGAAACTAATTTTGAATGTGATTGCGGCAACTTTTCTTAATGGACAATCCAAGGGAGTAGATGTGTTAATTGCACGTATTTCGATCATCTTTACATATAGGTCGTTTGGTTTCAAACGACTGCAGTTTCCCATTCCACTTGAATTTTCATTGCACATAAGGAAGGTACAAAGTCAGTCATGGGAATTTAACAGGTATGCTCCAATTAATAGGTATGCAAGGAAACTACTCTCTTTTGCAATACAAATAACGCGAATGTGGAAAGTTTTACTAATTTTGCTTAAAATAATTTTTCGGCAATATCAATCACTCACACTCAGATGTCAGACAAGAAGGCGACCATATATCGCAACTTTTCTGCGTTGGGTGTGTTTTTGTGTATTCCTTATATTTACCTGCCTGTACATATATACTGCTAGTTGCTTTCGTTGTTGTGAAATTACGAACTTCATATTTTATCATCTTCTTCTTCAGCTTTCTCCTTGATATCTTTTGTTGCATCTCAACTGCTTCTTTGTTCTTCATTTTGTTCATGTAACTTGGCCTCAAGCATTATAAGATTAAATATGTATGTACTACTACTAGCCTTCCTTTATAGTTTTAGCTTAAGAAAAGAAAAGCAGCAATTGGCTTCTTGTAGCTGTCAGTAAAATTTTTGTGGAATTAGGAAGCAACAAAAGTGAAAAGAAATCAGTTTTAAAGCAATCTGGCAATGCGCAGCTAAAACTCATCACCCCTCCTCTTGCCAGTTATGCATCCTGACTGTCTAATTAAATTATAGCCAAGAGCAACGCTCGTCTATCGCCGTATTTGCTTAATATCTGTTAATATTTTCAACATATTTGTTTTTGTAAATTGCACAAAATCGTTTGTATTTCGAATGACTTTTTTTTTTTATGTTCCCCTGCAGTGGCGTTTTTTAGTGCTAGATTCATCAGCCTTACTCAACCTCAAGCATCATTTTATCAGCAAAGCACTGCAAGCGTTAGCTATTTCTATTTTGATTTTATTTTCTATGTTTGGGGAACTTTTGTTTTAATTCCTAGAACTCATCTTTGACCGATTTGTCTTGTCTTGTCTGTTTGTATGTCTGTCTTTTCATCTGACAGTCTGTCAATTCAATTTTCAACCTTAGAAGTCAGTTGCTGCTTGTTTTCAATTCACTTTCTTAAATGGTGGGAATTGCAAGCGATGCTGTATTGTATCTTTGCTGGTTTTGATTTTGACATATTTCCCACATAATAAAAGCAAACCTTTCACTTTTAAGCATCTCAACTAGAGCGCTTCGTCTGTCTACTTGCACGAAAAGTGTGCTTCACTTCGCCTGCATTGCAATAAATAAGGCAAGCGTATGAAAAGATTTTAGATGTACAATAAATTTTGAATGTCATTTTGACAATTTGGCTTTGCAGTGTATTAAATAATGGGAACGTGGTGCATTATTTCATCTCTATGGTAGCTTTTATTCATTCATTGCGGTTGTCAAGTGTAAATAGCATGTCAAGGTCAATTATACTGAACAGGTTTGAACCAATTTCAAAATTTTCTTTATTTGTGAATTTTATTGAAGAAACTACTTTCGAGAAGGTACTTAATATATCAAAAGAGTAGGTACTGCGTAAGGATGAATGTCGAGCGGGCGCATGCCATGGCGTATGAGTAATGTTTATCCATTGCAATTGTACTATTTTTGCTTGCTTTGGAACTGCAAAAGACTCCCTCCCAATTTGCGAAAATGTTAATGACTTAGTAATTTCTGGTGCTTTCATAAATGCGGAAACGATTCTTTTGACTCTTCGAATCTTCAAGTCGATTCAACTTGCATATCTGTCCTTTTAGAAAAATCTTAAGTAAAATAAAAGACAGTTCTGGAATACCTATAGTATTGTCAGAATAAGCAGCAACCTTAACCTCGTTTCCGAAATTAAAAAAAAAATCTAATGAACATATTTTAATAACAAGTTAAAAAAATTAAAAAAACAAACCTAAGTCAGAATTTATTTATATTCCAACAATGCCCTTTTTCAGAATTCAGTTCGAAGAACCCCTTACTCAGATTTTTTTGCAGAAAGCTCGGTCTGAATGAAAATAAGATACATATTCAGCTGAGATAGGACATTCTTCAACCAAAATTCTAAAATAGGGCGTTTTTGAGCTAAGCTACAGCTTTTTTAGAAATCTTATTTAAATAGTGTGATCCATCACTCAGTCGATATGATCTACACCTTCGTTAGTTTAGTCTTACGAATTACCTACCTTATAAATATGGACTAAGCTCAGTAATGTTGGTTGAGAATTAATCAATAAAAGTTATTGTGAGAAAGCTGAAGTGCCATGGTAGTATTATCGGTCACCTATATCCATGTCGTTTAGCTTAATAATTTTATAAGCTGCAGGGCTAAATATCAAGTTCAAGAGTTCGGATAGGCTCAGTAAGAAGGAACTTTTTGCAAATGTCATGCTTCAACACTGTGTGAATGTGTCGAAGGCTGTCTTTTATCAGATGCATCCGAATGGTTTGGGAAGCAGAATTAGGCAGGGTTCGCATCATTTCGAAATGGTTTTACGGACTTTCTGGGTATTTTTTGGTATGTTTTGGGTATCACTTGGAATTTTTTTTGGACCATTTCGACACCTTTTCGAGATAATTTCGGGATTGGTCTTAAATCATCAGAATAATTTCGGTATCATTCTGGGGACTTTTTCGGTATCATTTCTGGAGAATACCAGGATCATTTCGAGATTGTTTTCGGGACTTTGTGGGGGTCATGCAGGGACTTTCATTACGTATACAGTTAAGTAATAAGAGGTCCACATCTCGTATTCTAAGTTTTGCTTTTGTGGGGTATCAGGTTCAGTGCCTCTGTAGGACGTGCTCTACGACTCTATTACTAAGATATGTAGAATAACTGCTTTGCATATCCATGCAATGAGTTCCAGTCGTAGATCCCTCCTTTTACCCAGCATTTGTCGGTAGGAATACAGAGACCAAAGCGACAGCTTTACCTCTGCTGATTAGGGGTTTAGTATATGCTCGAGGTAGGCATACCGGTCGTAATAGGCGACTAATATGCACAAAGGTAATGACGTGCAACTCGATGGTTGATCTACGGATATGATGCCTCTCACCTATTATTACCCGTCTTCTCCTACTATAACGAAGGAGGGTAACATGATCTAAAAGGTTGCACTGGTCATAACAAATCGCTACCACGACAGTCAGGCAGTACCGCAAGGGAGTAAAGGAGCGTACCGGATTCATAACGCGCCAAGGACTGTCAGTTCGACAGCACTCCCTAAAACCTTCGGGGAGTGTTTTTGTCGTTACAACAACAACAACAACCTCTTTACTCTATGCTTTATATTAAACCTCCAGTTTAGTTAATGTGGCAAAGGGGAGCCTAGGCATTTCACCTTTCAGATATATGTAACCCCTGACAGTTAAGAGAATATAGATTGAAACTTGCTATGCTCGTCCTACTTGGTAAAAGTACTAGGTCTGTTAAGTTTCATCAATGCTTTTCGTAGGATTACACTGAATGCGTTAAGTTATAGACGGGATACTAGAAGTTGTACATCATCATCCTAATAATTATAGGATTAAGATTTATTGGCGCTTACCCGCTCAGAAGCTCTAAGTAGGGTAAAATCATCCTCCACTTGTTTTGTTAGCTATTGAGTTTTTGTGTTGAGTTGACGTCATAAAGCTAGAGCAGTGGTAAAAGGTCACCACCCTGTGGAGTCCCTCTTAACGGATGTTTTTTGACCTCGCTAACTTAGAGTTGGCGCTTATCGTTCTCAGCGATAACACTAGTTTTAGACATTGCCTTCAATACCAACGGTAGTCAAATATTATTGTAATCCTTGGCTATGTCTAAGACACCAGCATATAAAATGACGAAACAACATAAGACTAAAGGGTTTGAAGTTGTTATTCTTTTCATGATTTCCCTTCCTTCTGAATGAAAGCTACATGGCTTCTTCGCCAATTAAGAGGCACATGTTTTATTGGAGACATAGTCTAAAATGCATTCAGAATAGGATATCTCCAGCTAGAAGATTTGTTGTACATTGAATGGGAATTTCATACGACAGAGTTTTTATAATGGTTCTTTTAAGCATTTTAAAGCCATCTACCAGCTGACGTGAGTTTTCTACCCTATTCTGTTGTCTACGAGCCTTCATCTTTCCTCGAAAATATAGGCAAGGATATTCCTTTGCTTGGATCTCTCTTATTACTGAAGATTCTTTTGTTTGCAAGGTATTGTACAACGATAGCGTTTGCGAAAGGAGTGGTCCGCAACGACGTGTTCTAAAAAAGGGGAGGGCATAGCAATTTACTGCAGGAATAACATAAGTATATGTCTTGACAGTATACTCATATTTATTTGTTATTTGTTAATACCCATGTCTTGTAATTTGTAATGTAATACTTTCCTTCATTATTGTTGTACTATAAAAGATGAAAAAATGTTATTGTACTAATACTATGTTCAAAAAATAAATTAATGAGCTCCATACCACTGACATAAGTTTTTGTTTAAACACTTAACTCCAAATATTTATTTAGCCTTTCTCATTAACTTAGTTTTGACTAACAAACATTCATTTGTATAGTATTACTCATGGGGCATTCTGTTATGTGGACTGTACATACAACTCTTATCTGTGGAGGACAATAAATTTTGCGAAAGAAAATCTGCGCAGCGGAAAATAAAATTAAAGAAACTCAACAAATACAGTGCACACAGGAAAATCGCAATTAAATCTCAGCTAAATGAAATTAGTTAAGAATTGTATGTTAGTGAATAAAAACTAAATTAAACTAATTAGTGGCCAACAAGAAAGAAATGGTCAAAAATAAAAAACGCACAAACAACACTAAACACAAAACAAAATATACATATATATGTGTACAATATATAGAAACTTTTTTAATTTTTTTTTTTTTATTTACTCTTTTCTTATCACATTTTTATAGCGAGGATTACTATGGTGATGTAGATCTTAAAGCTTTGAAAAAAGTGGGCTATTAAAACGCAAAAACAAAAACAAACAAAAAAACTAAAGCCCGCCACGAGGAAGAGCTATGTTTAGAAGGGAAGGCGAATGGCGCAAACAAAAGTGAAGGACTAAAAACCAAAAAACATAAATTTCAAAGAAACAGACTTGGGACGAAAGTACGCAACTAATACTTGTAGGAGAAAGGAAAACGTGACCGTGGCAAGCAGATAAAATCATTTTAGGGAGAATACAACGTTGATTAACAAATACAATTACAAATGCGGCTTATAAGCAAACTCACAAACCCATAAATCAACAGAAAATTGGGCGACTTGCTAAGACTGAATAAATAAAAAGAAAAACACCAACCACAATTAAAAATAAAAAAATAAGTCGCACTAACGAAAGTAGAAAAATAAAAAATTTCTAAATAAATGTCGTAAATTTTTATGAAGGTCAGACCCTTTCAGCGCGGCGCGTTGAAGAAAGATGTAACTAAGCTAACTTTGAGAGAACATTGGTTGTTGTTTTAAAATTTTGTAAGTAACTGTACTTTGGTTGAATTTTGCTTAGCAAAAAATGTTTCAAAAATTTTAAAAATTTTTAATATAAAATAATAACTTAATATGTATTATAATTGATTGTGAATATAACAATTAGTATTTCAAGTCTATATGTATGTATGTATATGTTTGATTAAATTAACTTACAGCAAGAAATTATATTTAAATTGTAGCGCACATACGGCTAAAGAGATGATTTATTTGAACAAAAATATTTCGTTGAAAAATTTGACTTCTTCTAGTATTGACAATTTTAACTTACTAAACCTATTCCGAAGAAGGCTTTTCGTATTAGCTTATGTGGGTGGAATATTTCCCAGAGGCAACACTGACGCATGATTCCTATGTTCTCGAAATTAATATGAATAATTAAACATTGTTCATATTGATCTTCCATCGTTGTAGGGAAACCAAAGAGTCAAAGGCATTCAATAAGACTGCAATCGCTTCCAACTATTACTGAGAGACTATTACTGAAAGATAAGTTGCAGTGATGCAAGAACCTCTCTTAATTCTGAGACATTGAGAGTCAATCCACGCCCAGACAGATCACAATATTGCTATGCACGCCTTCTAAATAGGTTAGAACTACATCGCGATAACCATAAAAAGTGGCATGACGATATTATGAGTATATTAACTATTTCGCCTAACCTTTAAACAGGAATTATTTTCGTGGGACGCATGTAGTCCTTTTCTTTTTAATATAGGAGTAATTTGCATCAAGCTAAGTAATTCTGTATCCATGTGTACCTTCGTTCCAGAGTCCCAGCCTACAAAGCATGTTCAGAGCCTCTACCACGCATGACTCAATGGCCGTTAAACTTTCCATCAGATGTTTTTCATTTGTTTAACCTTAAAAGCCTTTCACCACACCATTGCTTCTCAAAGCTATACCCGACATGCCCCCAACTAACCCTGCAAACCTTAAAATATTCGGGAAAATGTTTTTGATTACGATACATGATCGTTTTCGTGTTGTAACATTCAGTTCCAGAAAGTGTTGGTTTTCTGTTTGAATTTATGTTGGACCATCAAATGCAGGGTATTTAAAACTGCTTCTTCAGTACTGTGCCATTAAAACTGTTTGGCTTTGTGATGGAATTGTCCGTGCAAAGTGTACTGGGTTGATAAGTAGAATTACCGGCCTACTTAGTGATGAAAGGTCTGCGCTGGTCCTTTTCCAAATGCCGATCGACGGAAGCTGGTATCTGTAAAACTTAAGGCACATAAGAAATGGGCTTTCTAAAATTAGCAAAGATTTTTCTTTTCTCTCGAAAAAATTAAAAAAATATGAAAATTATTTTGAAGCCCTCAAATATCTAGATAATTTAGATAATTCAGCTGCTATGTTATGCAAACATAATCTTGGCAAACATAACTCTCCCGAACATACCTTAATCACTCTAACTTATCGATTTGGCTACCAAAACTCCCAGTAGTTCGCGGCAACGTCTAAGAACGCCCCTCCAAAAAAGTCCACTAGAAAAACCCTAATGCTCAAAATATAGCGAAAATATCTCGTAACCATACTCAAGCAAAAAACTGAGACTTAGTCCATAAATATTTTTCATCAAAATGTCAGAGGTTTAAATACCAAATTAACTGATCTTTGTTTGAAATCATTTCGTTGTAACTATAACATAAAAGCCGAAACTTACCTTATGTTTTTAATTCTGAGCTTTTTCCTCTTGAATATCAAGTATATAGAAATGATCGCTTGAACGGAGTCGGAGTTTGAGTTGTACTCGCCGTCCATTCCTCCATACCTTCAGAGCAGGTTAATATAATATATAACAAAGCAAAATAAATCGAAGGTAATATACCTATGATCGGCTCCATTGAGTTAAAATGCATCCGCGTTCAGCTAGACAACTTCTATATGTACTTATCTGCTTTCTACATTCCTCTAGCATTGAATTATTTAGGCCACCTGCAACATTTCTCACTGCTCAAAACTGTTAATTTATATATGGTGGAACATATTTGATAGAAAAGTTATTAAAAATAAATCCAAACTGAGCTACAATTACTTTTTGGATGGAATATTCGATCTCTTCCTTAATCAAATAAATGTTACCGCTAACAAGTCTTGGAAAGTGTTAGATTTAGTTTACGTTGATGATACGAACAAATTTTCTTTTAATCCTTGTGATCCTCAGGTTTTACCAGAAGACCTTTACCACCCTTCTCGGGATATAGTCTACGAAAAAATAAGTAATGGCCAAAG